>OX438573.1:2652992-3909556 GCA_949316365.1 Hoplodrina blanda
GTGTTATGGTAACCAGACAACTGATATACATACTTATATAATTTATAAATACATACATATTATAGATAAATTACACCCAGACACAGAACCAACAATTATGCTTATCACACAAAGTTTGTCCTGGGTGGGAATCGAACCCACTACCTCCGGCTTTGTAGTCAGGGTCACTAACCACTAGACCAATGGAGGTCAAATTGAATTGAAATACATGTTTTGAATTTGACTTTGGTATTATTATTTTCTAAATGGTGGTAGATCCCATAATAGGTCCCAAATGGTAGAATAATTAATTGAAATCTTACCTCATCGCTGTCGCTTGCTTCGTAGTCATACATGGCGACGTATACTCGCTGTAATAAGACAGAATAGTGCATTATGAAACTAGTGAAGTAAGTTTGTCATTACGGTTGAGGCTGCTTTTGTTTATAAAAATAAATGATTTGTTCAAATATTTAAATTAATAACACACTTAGTTCAATTATTCACCAAATTGTTAGAAGTAAAACTTTATCAAAATCAAAAAAAAAACCATTATAAGGTGCATTGGGGTAATTACGAAACCGGGTAAATTCCGATTTCTATTAATTTCAATCAAACGCTGCCACAGATTTAAACATTGCCGTGCATTGCTAATAAATAATTATACGTGTTTCATCTTTAAAACATTGTCAAAATAAGATGTGGTACGTAAATCGTGCAAATTAATAAAATCGGAATTTACCCGGTTTCGTAATTACCCCAATGCACTACCGCACTATTGCGGTAATGTAATGAAAAAAGCACGATCACGTTACTCTAAAAGCGGTGCAATGAGAACCACTTTACGACCAAGTGTTGTTTAAAATATCATTAAAAATAACTGATGTATAATATTAAACAACCAGACCCGAAAAAGAACAGCTATCTAATAGACCATTTAAATATTTGTTCCGCATGGGAATCGAATCCGACACACGCAGCACAACAGCCAATGCACAACTCTCCATAGAGGCCTACCTCCGTTTTGGAACGAGCAACTAGCTTCAACTTTCTGACTAACTGACCGACTCCTTGACAATTCAAAAGTGCCTGTAAATGGTCTAACTGAAATAAATGTTTTTGACTTTGACTTTGAAACAGTTGTTTACCTGATTATGATGATTCGCAGTCTGTCTGGGCAGCTCGTTGGCGAGAGGATCCAGGTCTGTTACGCGACCGATCTGACGGCTCTGTTGCTGCTGATGCCCTGTTTGTTGATGAGAACCTGAGGGTATAGCGTGAATATATTAAAATAAGCTAAAAAAAATAGAGATCGTGTAGCGTTTCACACAAATTTGTACCTTATTCTAATACAGATAAAGTCCATATTCGTATGAAATGCAAGTTTAGCAAAGTATAGAGAAACTCAATACTAATAAAGTTCATATTCGTTTGAAACACAAACTTTACTTAGGCAAAGTAAAGAAAAAGCGCGCTCTGTCAATCTCGCATTTTAAAAGCTTCTCAAGTAGACAAATAGAAGAAAAAAAAAACTAAATTAATTTAAACTGACAAAAAACTGTTTTGGAATTTTCTGAAAAATTATGTTAGAAAAAATAAGTAACAAACATTGCTTAAGTATAGACATTTCCCAAAACCAAAATACACATTAAATAAATGAATAACATAAAATGAATGACATTACGTAACATATAAAAGCAGAAAACAAAGAAATAATAGTTATTTAAGTTGGATATTTGGTTATTTCTTTCATAATTACTCTTTGGGTTTAGTTTGATTGGCAAGAATGTTTTTAATATTATTATTCTTATAAAAACGGTTATTTTGATGTGAATTACAAACTTACATAATTTGTCAAATTAACTCAGTTTGTCATATACCTACTTGTTAATTTACTCATTTCGTCCCATATATTTTGTCAAATCAACTCATGTTGTCAAACTTGCATATTATTATTGTCAAATTAATTCATTTTGTCATATACCTAATCGTTACCACACCAGCCTATGTTTGTCCCTCAGCAAGGAAAAAAGATTTTTCATTCAATGGTTGACCATTCATTTCAATTATTGATTCATTTTACCTATTTTGTCCCATTCATTTCGTAAAACTTTTTTATATACTCCCTTTGTCATACCCTCATTTATTTAGTCAAATAAACTCATGTTGTCCAATTAATTTTGTCAAACTTACTCAATTTGTCATATTATCTCAATTTGTCAAATACATTTCATTCAAATTAACCTGTTTGCCAAACATGAATTTTATCAAACCTATTCATGAATTTTAGAGATAATCAAATACCCAAAAAAACAAACACATATTGTCACACAAACCTCGTTTTCCATCACTAGTGCTATTATAAATAAGCGTAGCGGACGCCCTTTGCGTATTCGGAGGCGCTCTGGGTCCATCACTAATAGGATCATAATCCTGAATCCTGCCAATTTTCTGTTGTTGAGCCTGTTGTTGAGTTGGCTGATTCTGTTGTTGAGCTGGGTAATTTTGATATTGCGGGTAATATTGACCCTGATATTCTTGATACTGTGGATAGTACTGCTCTTCCTTTGGCTTGTAATATTGCTCTTGATACTGTCTGTTATGTCCTGAGGGTTGATGGGCTACAGACTGTTGTTGTTGATGGACTACAGGCTGTAGTTGAGGTGGTGGGGGGTGGTACTGGGTTGATGGCGTCTGGTAGTGGTTCTTCGGCGGTAGATTGGGTGGTGGCACGTTTGGTGGCAGCATTTCCGTTGCATAGTTGTCGATTTGTTGATGATAGTTGTCCGATGGTAGTTCTAGTGGGGGAGAGTTATTAGAAACATATGGATGGATGGTGGTCGGAAAAATAACATTTTCATAGATATTTTTTCACTATTCAAAATTGATTTATTGGTTTAGTGACATGCAGTCTAATCATAATATATACAAATTACGCGTCACGTTGTTTGTCCGGGATGGACTCCCTAAACTACTTACTTCATCGATTTTAATCAAATTTGCACACCGTGTGCAGTTTGATCCAATTTAAAAGATAGGATAGATTTTTATCTCAATTATTGGTCTTAATATTTTTTGATTGCAAACCTGAGCCACAGCAACGTGTGGGCCGGTCAGCTAGTTTATTTATAAATATCGGTTAGCCTGTTATTTGCAACTGTATAAGACCGATAAATTGTTATACTTCAGATCTTATGTATACAGAAGCAAACCAATCCTTAATAAATTAATTAATTAATGATCACTCTGACCACGAGCACCAGACCATCAGTAATTTTTGTAAATTAGTAATTTTTGTAAAATGTAATTTCAAATAATAATACCAGCCATATAAGCACTACAGGGCAAATACCTCTTCTCATACAGAGAAGGCATGAGCATTGATCACCACGCTTGCTCAAGGCGGATTGGCGATTCCAGACTTATATTAATAAGTCCAGGTTTCAAATATAATTCTAAATAATAATGTTATTTTTCCGATCTACCGTTCGACATAATGAAGTTAGCAACAAATGGTCACAAACCATATTTGGACAAACCACATAGATACAATTGTGAACGGTGCGATATGAGACGTGTCTGAACAGCATGGAATCGTTAGAGCAAGGCTATTGTTACCATTTAAGGGTTCAGTATCTTAAAAAGAAAAAAACTACTGTTTTTTCTTTCTTTCTTTAAAAAAAACGTTGCCCCATACTAGGAATTTCTCCTGGGGTGCGTTTACAAACATATAAACTCACATACTTTTTTTAAAATATCTATACCCCCTTTCGGAGGCGCGGAACATGCGTCAAGCGAATATCGTGCTTCCGACACATGGTAGCAGGAGGAACCGTGGGGTTTAGTCGGTAAGAGTCCGACATAACCCTCTGTTATTTCCAGATGGTGAGCAGGTATATAAACGCATGAAAACAAAAGGACAAAAAAAAGGCTTTTATACCCCAAAAGGAGAAAATAGAACCCTTTGGAGATAATTTTTGAAAAAAATAAAGAGAATCCATGTAAGATCACTTTTTTAGGGATCAGCACTTAAAATTTTTAAATACAAAACACACTTAAGATTCCTTTTTTATGGTTTTTTAACTCAAAAATGTACTTTTGACTACTGAGACTTTCTTAAATATTCGTCTTTAAAATCAGAAATATGCAGTTATGTCAATGACAACAATTATTTTGCCCCTACCAATAGTTTCTTGTCCTGCTCTAACAACTATACCTGTACTGTTCAGTGTAAATTGATATTTAATGCGTTTAAACTAAATCTGGATAATCCTTAATTACTTATTAATGAGATAATGGATTTAACCTCAGTTGAGTTAATGTATCAAATCGAATGGAATAGAAAAAATATTCCAATGAATCGAGAACCTTCTTCTTTAAAGTCGGTTAGGTACCTAATGATCAACGTTGCAGTTTTTTCTCTCGAACAAGAAGGTTTCTGTCAAACGTTTTTGTCGAACTTTTTTTTTATTTCAAATTTTGAACTAATCTTTCCCTTCAGGGTTAAAATAACCCACATTTACCCGGTGTTCATATTTCTATGAAAACGTACCCTTTTTTCTTTAATATAAAATTAAATATCTTTTCTCTAATTATAAAATTATGATATTCACTCAAAACTGTGTGGTTTTTTCTTCAAACGACCACCTTAGACCTAAATGGTTCTCATATTAAGTGACCTATAAAAAAACTTTGACGTCGTGAGTTTTTAAACTTAAGATTTGATCAAGTTCCAATGGCCACCTTCCGGCTCCATCATCAGACCATCTCTGTGACATTATTTTATTGCATTGTCATGCAAATTACACATTTACACAAAATTCTAGCTCAATCGAACATCGAGAAGTGGCTTAAATTTAACTTGTAAGATTTTGATTAGCCACAGACACCAGGTGAATGAATTAACGTGTTATTAACGATTTACATTATCCAGATTAAGTCCAAAACACATAGTGCCAACATAACCACAAAACATCAACCAACATTGAAGCAAACATCACCAACATCCAAAATGGTGGCCAACTCACCAACAATTTCTCCATTCTCATTGATCTGCCGTTGTTTCTCCATCTGAGCCTTCTTCTCCAGTTCTCCGTGGTACGCCACGTTGCTTATAATTTTTGTGTTAGCTTTAATTCTTAAGGTTTCTGGATCGTCAGCGACCTGTAAATAAGATTTGTACTGGATTGAAATTTAAAGCTGTATCTTTGTGATTGCAACTGTTGATTGGATACTTCCAGCAATCAGCGGGAAGTAAGTTTCATATAAAAAAATCTGGCCACCAACCACTGCGATTCCTCAAAGCCTGAATACAGTGGCGAGTCGGCGACCACCAGAAAAGCGACGAGGCAATGAAGCTTGCCAACGTTTTATCAGGAGAATGTTATTTTTGGAAACGTCGTAACATCACACCTGTAATCCCTGAAGAGTTAGGCAGAGGTGTACCCATTTAACACTACTTCCAAAAATCATTTTCAGTTTGGGGACTCCTATTATTTCATCAATCCATTGAAATTCAGCTTAATTTTTTTCGCAGCCTCCTCATTCGTCAACAAGTAGAAACTTGATCCCATACCTGTGTGAATTTCCCCTTACTCTTCTCGAAGTCAGCGTGATACTTGACATTGCTCTGTATCTTCGTGTTCTCGGCTATTCGTTTTAGTTCGGGCGTTTCCGCCATCGTCGTGTGCTTCGCTTTTGGGACATGT
Organism: Hoplodrina blanda; assembly: GCA_949316365.1. Taxonomy (NCBI): domain Eukaryota; kingdom Metazoa; phylum Arthropoda; class Insecta; order Lepidoptera; family Noctuidae; genus Hoplodrina; species Hoplodrina blanda. The sequence continues at coordinate 2,658,680 of OX438573.1, forward strand.
CTGGAAATAATAAAGTAGTGTTTTGATTATTAAGATACTAGCACTTATGCTTGTCTGGGTACACTTCAAAATTAATAAATATAATCTTTTAAGTAAGTCAGAATCCATTTAAAATCTGGACCGATGGATCCTGTAATATAGTAGTCTAAAATTCTTTTAAGTAACAGTCGGGTTATTTAAAAGAATTTTAGACTACTGGACTTGTTTTTTTATTTTTCAGTCTTTATTTAAAGTTCATGTTTTACGCAGTCGGCTTGTTTTTGTAATCATGTCAAATTGTTTGTATTTTTTCATTGTTTTATTACTAAAACAAGGTTTAAATGTCGTAACTACTAACTCGAAAATGTTCTCTGATAACTTTAAGACCTATGTATCTTGCTCTTGGGAAGTTTCATTAAAATCGGTTCATTCATTTAGAAAAACAGGGCTAGACAAATGGATCTATCAGGAAAACGCGAAATATGTGAGCCGCGGTCATGGCTCATTGCTTACGCAATCGTTCAGAGTGGTTTTCCTAGTGACGCCTTTAGGTAGGTAAATCCTTTCTATTTTTTAACGTTGTCCCACAGTTGGAATTTCTCCTGTTTCGTTTCTCCTGTAACAGCCATACCCTTCCGGGTCTGATAATTCAGATAGTTCCCTATCTGTAGGCCATACAATGATTGGTTCCGCGCGTTATCTGACTTTGAATATGATTTTCCTTACTATGTCTTACTAAAAATCAATTTGCGTAACCTTTTCCCAACTATGTTGCAATGCAGCTGAATACCAGTATTTTTCATGGAGCGACTGCCTAGCTGACCTCCACAACAGTAACTGGGTAATACGATACCCCTTGGTAAGACTGGTTGTCAGAGTTTCGGGCTTATAACGACTCGTAATGTCTGTCAAATATCCACGTATGATATCCGGGATCAACGGCTTAACGTACTTTCCGAGGCACGGAGGAGTCTCGGTGTGTAAAGATGGTCACCCATCCACGGACCAACCCCGGCAAGCGTAGCTTAACCTGAATCGACCCGTGCGGCTGTTATTACTTAGCCACGACCTCCTAGTATCTACCTAATATTTAGAAAAAAATATGAAAAGCTTCTACAGGATCTAAAAAAAAAAAAACAAAAAGGTTGTTATTTTTTTTTTATTACAAATTCTAATAATTTTGTTTTTATGGCCATGTTTCGCAAAAAACAAAACATTATGTCAAAATAAAGGTTTAATTGAGACCGTTTCCATAATTTTCTTTTAAAAACGATAAATATTACTTAATTGACAATTAGCGGTAGCAATTACAAAACTATTTACGTTCAGGCGTAAATCGCGGCGTCGTCGGCAAAAAAAAACGTCAATAGCTTCCGCGGCAGTAAAAGTGTGAATAATTTTGTGACGAACAAACTTTCATTTGGTTTGACAGCACGCACTGAAGAACTAAAGATTACGTTGATTGATTATTTGTTGACAAAAAAGAAGTAAAAATCGGTCAAGTGCGTGTCGGGATTCGGACATGAATGGTTTCGTACCACCGATATTTTTAACCGACTTCTAAAAAAGGAGGAGGTTCTCAATTCGGGTTTGCCAACCGATTTGAAAAATTCTTGTTTTGTTGGAAAGGTTATACTTACTTCCCAAATGGTCCCATAAAAATTTTATCGAAATCGGACAAAAATATGTCACTAAAAATTAACAAATAAAAATTTATTTTTAAAAAAAATGAACCGACTTCAAAAAAAAGCACTAAAAAGTTAAAAATAATACTATAACCTACCTATATTAATAAACCTAACCTAACCTACGATTAACCTATACTAAAATTTATCAATTTTTTGGAGTCGGTGCCATACGGTTGGATATAATATCCTCGGTCTTGGCACCGACTCCAAAAAATTGTTAAATTTTAGTATAGGTTAATCGTAGGTTAGGTTAGGTTTAGTTATAGTAAGTATTACTTTTAACTTTTTAGTGCTTTTTTTTGAAGTCGGTTCATTTTTTTTAAAAATAAATTTTTATTTATTTATTACATATACCATTACCATTATTATATGTACCTACTTTCTAAAGTTTATCTTAGACATTACTGACATCATTCCGTGCCTCGGAAAGCACGTTAAGCTGTTGGTCCCGGCTATCATACGTGGATCTTTGATAGTCGTTACGAGTCGTCAGAAGCTTGAAAGTCTGACAACCAGTCTAGCCTAGCGGTATCGTATTACCCAGTTACTGGGTTGTGGAGGTCAGATAGGCAGTCGCTCCATGTAAAATACTGGTATTCAGCTGCATCAGACTGGAAGCCGACCCCAACATAGTTGGGAAAAGGCTAGGCAGATGATGATGACGACATATACCATTACCAGGAGGATATCCCAATGCGGTAAATGTGCCTTAACTTATTCTAACTTCATTGTAATGGTTTAAGTGCAGAATGCCCAATTCTCAAATGACAACAGAGTCGCAAAAGGAATAGTTTTCAAAAAGTCTAATTCTCAGAATGGCAAATTCTTTAAAAGCCTAATTCTCTGAATGGCCAATTCTCTAAATGGCTAATTATCAAAATGGCACATTTTCTACAGTTGGAAGTATTCCTAATAAGGCATTAAATCCGCCTTTGTACTTGATTTAAATAAATAAATAAAAGATTTCTAAGTATAATAAATGTATTTGTTTAATCAGCGAGTTGAAATTGTAAGATTTTATAATGCATTAGAATATACTAGTCAATACTAGTCAGCTATAAAGTACAGGCTGTAAGGGTAAACACCGTTGTCACTAAAACCATAGGTAGTTGATTTAATTATAACAATGTTAATCTGAATTTAAAAATAAATAAACTAATTTTTCTTTCAAAAATTCAAAAAAGTTTCTGTCCGACACCGTCCGTAAATTCACGCCCGAGATACGTAATCACTACAAAGGGCATTGACCTGCTGCACTGGCCGTCCGCTATAACTACCTACATAAGTTTTAACTGATTTCATCATTGTAATAAAAACACAAAAATAATTGAAATAATTTTGAGAAAAAATGGAGATTTTACTTAAAAAAAAAAAGATTTTTTTTTTCATTGAATTTACGTTCTATAAGTGAAACCAAACCACTGGTTTCAAGGATAACGGTGTTTACACTAACACTCTGTATAAACCTTTATTTTGTCACCCTAAAACTTGTCTCAAAACCTACTTATCGTAGGGTGTCCGCGACCTCAGATATTTCAAGGTCAAAGGTCAAAAAATCGTTTTCTTTTTACACATTTATTATAAATATCTCATTTCCTATGGGTTTTATGCTATTTGTATGATAACAAATGTTGTAGAGGATTAAATTCTCTACAACTTTTGTCTATATTTTTTTTTATATCTTGAACTATTTTCGAGATAGAGGTTACCTAAATAGGTATCCTAGGTCCCAAGGGTCCCAGTAATAGGGGTTAAATAGGTATCCTGGAAGGATAGTAATAGGGTCCCCTTTGGATACGGTACCCTAAAGGCATGTCCATTACGTGACTCAGAGAACATCATATTCTATGATAATATTCAGTAACAGCTATTAGTATGTATATTGGCAGGGGTTACAAAGTTTTTTAGTTTGGGGCGCACTTACAGGTCTTGGGGTCCTAGCTAGTCGAAATTGGGTAATACTATATAAAGCTGAGTTTTTATATGTATATTGACAAAATCTGTACAAATACCTAAATAAAATTTAACTAACTATCTTACAGACTAACTGTTTTACAGAGCTGACGGTCCGCGGAAGTTTTTGAAGTTACTTTAAGGTCATTTGGGCCCTTATTGTGATTTTTCTTTAAGAGCCGAAAATCTGCAACGTAATTTGCAAAACATAATTTTTGGCTTTGAAGTAAAGTTTAAGTAATTTCGGGTGACAATAAGACAGACAGTTGTTTTTATCGATCGAAGACCATACTTCCAGGATTAATTATCTATAAAAATATTTCCAAAAGATGTGACACGAAAAGAGAAAATCTACAAAATCTGATGTAAAGAATTTCCCAAAAAAATATTAAAATGTCGTCTAGCTCCTAAACCGCAAAAAATCCTAGAACATACATGGGGGTGGTTTGGATAGCCCAAGAAGAGAGGAGTCCAAAATTTTCTTTTGGACGTCCTTATTTGGGTCACCCTGTATGACCCCCCCCCCCCCCCCGACTTGAAGGCTGGATCCGCCCTTGATTTAAGTGTCTGTAATATTAAATAGTCAGCTGTCTATTAAATAAATAAAAATGTTTACCTACACGGACTCATTCCAAAAACACAATTATTAGAATTTTTGTTTGTCTGTCTGTCAGTATGTTTGTTCCAGCTAATCTCTGAAACGACTGGACTGTTTTTGACGGGACTTTTATTGGCTGATGTTATAGGTAGTAACTTGGGCTGCATTTGTGCTAGAAAAATTACAGGTGTCTTTAGTAAATATATACAGGGTAATTAAAAATTTACCCGAAACCTGAAAAGGGGTCATTGTACTCATCATAATGAACAACTTTTAATATTGGACCAACCCTGAAATCATGAAAAAAAAACAGCTGATCCATACATTACGATCTTGTTATGTAGCATTTTTGTCGGGAACAGCTGATTTTTTTTTCATGATTTCAGGGTTGGTCCCATAGTGAAAGCTGTTCATAATGATGAGTACAATGACCCCTTTTCAGGTTTCGGGTAAATTTTCAATGACCCTGTATATTGCTCAAAGCGCCGCGACGCGCACTTTTGGAACTCCTGCGCTATGTTAATTAGAACTGATTACTACTATGTTAATATGCGTAATGTTTTGTAATATGAAACTCACACGCTTGTGGAGCAAGATCAAGGACATGAACGCGGTAATTAATTATAATTGTAATTTACACTTTCTCCACCTAATTACTGGCAAAACGCAAACATACAAGGTGCAGTTTTACATCCCCCTTTTTTTTTTTTATGTGGTAAAAATCATCAAATGACTCCTTCCGGCCTGGGTGGGGCGGAAGGGACTGTCAGACTTTTACTGACTAAAAAACCACCCTGTTCCTTCTGTTGCCCTTTACGTTCCGGGGCCACGGTATCCTTAAAACAGGACGTCATTTTAAAAGACAAATCTATATTTATATAAAATTGAATCCCTGTTTCCCTTGGTCACGGCATCACGCGTAAACGGCTGGACCGATTTCACTTTTTTTTTTGTTGTGTTTGTTATTGTCAGGAGAAGGTTCTTAGAGAAAAAAAAAAAAAAGTCGGAAATGTCGGTCTCAAGGGTAGGGGTGTGGTAGGCGTAGGGTAGGGGTAGGGGTAGGGTAGGGGTAGGGTAGGAATAGGGTAGGGGTAGGGTAGGGTAGAGGTAGGATAACACGCGAACGAAGTCGTGGCGGGTCAGCTAGTAATCAAATAAAATTACGACATCTGTTCAATAATGAAAAAATATAGTTTTTTTAGTTGAGTTTTAGTTGAATGTCGTGATGGCCCAGTGGTTGAGGCGCCCGCCTACCATGCATGAGGTTTTGGGTTCGAATGGATACCAATGTGACTTTTTCAATTCATATACAATATGTCGTTTTGCATCCTCGTCAAAATTTAGGAGGTTGTCATAAAAGTCATAAATAATCAATTAAAATTACGAGACCTGAATAATAATAATAACACCCTTTTTTATTAGTTGTTAAAATTTAATCGTATTTCAGAATAATCCTTAACTTGAAATTGGAGAATCACTCTCTGCGCTTTAGCGCCAATTGTCTCTGTGTGCGTGAGTGTATGTGAGTCCCTTAGATTGTCGTGAGTATCTACGGTCAGCTGATTAATAAAACGTTAGTTTTGCTTATTACGTTTTATTGCAAATTGCAGATTTTATTAACCTTAGATGTTAATTAATAACACTTGTTTTTATTATTAAGATCTAAGAATACGTACTAGGATTTATCTACTTATCTACGTTATCAGCTGATTGATAAAATGTTAGTTTTGCCATTTTGCTTTATTCTGTTTTATTGCAAATCTACCGATTTTGCTAAGAATACATACCTACTAGGATTTAGGTACAACCTGAGACGTTTTGCTAGGCTGTGGCACATTTATTTGTTGTGAGCGCGGGATTTAGTTTAGGTAGGTAGGTACTTGCTGCCGGCGGCGGCGCGGCTGCGGCGGCGGGACGCTCTTGGCGCATTGTAGGTAAATTCATGATTTATGAGTACCTAATTATTAGTAATGATTTTGTTTTTATTTGTAGATTAAATTGGTTGATTTTAAATTTCCCTTCCTACTTTAACGGGCTGAGGACCGACAAAAATACCTACCTTAGTAGTTAGTACTTAGGTATTTTTGTGTGCTTGCTGCCGTGGCTCTCGCTGGAAGTACTCCAGGATATCTTCCTGCAAGGCGACAGGCAGACCTTCACTGCCGCGAGCTTGAGCATGTCGGGGTACGTCAAACTGCCGAAAATCCCGCAGTCTCTGTGTAGCAGACAGCATAACGCTCTGCGTTGGCGGTTCCCTATTGGGAAACCGTTCTGCGAACATCCGGATGGCTCCACTGATGGCATCACAATCACATACCTAATTCACGTACGACCGAAGCACACCTAAGGAGCGAAATTTGCGATACACTCACGGCCGGCGGCGAAATCACTTGAACTAATTTAATAATTTTTTTGCTTTGCGCCCGCCGGGCGCCCGGGCGCGGGAGTGGGGCACCACAGGGAGAGGGGTGCGCGGGCGGCGTCTATTGTGTTGTGGTTTTATCGATTGCGATTCTTTGTGTGTGTGCGCGCGGTCAGCGATCCTAAACCTAGTCTTAAGATGGGCCGCATTTTCACCGGGGTGGTTTACTGATTTCCGTAAATAAGAAAACATTAAAAAAAAAACACCTACCTATTTTATTATTGATTCGGGTCTAGAATCACTAGCATAGTTACCTCCTTGAATTTGACGAGGATGCAAAACGACACATTGTATGTACTTTCTAAGTTTATCTTAGACATCACCGACATCGTTCCGTGCCTCGGAAAGCACGTTAAGCTGTTGGTCCCGGATGTCATACGTGGATCTTCGACAGTCGTTACGGGTCGTCAGAAGTTTGAAAGTCTGACAACCAGTCTGACCAAGGGGTATAGTATTACCCAGTTACTGGGTTGTGGAGGTCAGATAGGCAGTCGCTCCATAAAAAAATCTGGTACTCAGCTGCATCCGGTTAGACTGGAAGCCGACCCCAACATAGTTAGGAATAGGCTAGGTAGATGATGACTTGCTTTTTAGTTGTATATGTTTCACATTCATATCTATCTATCAATCTATACTACATATTATGTATATATAAATAAAATGAATCGCCGAAATGCGCATAACTTTCAAAACCCTTACAAAGTATAAATTATCCAATTAAATGCACTAAATTGGATAATTCATATTTTTTGACTGGCATTTAATTGGCTGGTACAAAAAGCCAGCCCTAGTAATAGGAAATGTCAGTTATTGTGTAAAATTAAGGATATTTGTAATAGTAAATAGCGGATATTTCCTTTTATATTAACTACACACAATAATTAAAAAAGTACAGACGAACTAGCTCTTTGGTATGAACGCAGCTAACATAACATCACGCCTGCAATCCCCGAAGGGTTCGGCAGAGGTGTACCCATTAGTACACCCACATTTTGCCAGTATATTAATTAATATTATTTTTAAATACTGATTTTCTTATGATGTTTTCCTTCATCGATATCAGTGATGTCCAAGATAAACCTAAAAACCTACATAATGAATTCAAACAGACCACAAAATCAATGTGACAAAAAAAAATTAAGTTGAATATTTTTCCTTGTACACCAAATAATTTACCCGAGTGTACATTAAAGGATTTAATCGTTATCAGCAACATTAATGTACCATTATTCTTATCAGCAGCATTGTCTGATAAAATACGATATTTCGATATCGTAGAAAACATTGGAAGCGATCAAGCGATTGACGGCTAGACACGTGCTTACCTACTTTACAAAAGAAAGAGACAAAACATCACGCGTGTAATCCCCGAAGGGGCAGGCAGAGGTGTACATTAATTCGCCATTTATGTTTTTATCCCATGTAATAGGGGGCAAGCCTATTGCCATCAACTGGGCACAAATCCAGGCTCAAAGGCTGCGACTGAGAAATTCCTGATGGAAAAACCCAATAACACTTTGCTCGACCTGGCAATCGAATCCAAGACCATGAGGCTCAGTATTGATGCAGTCAGGCAGTCAAAAGATAGAGGTTTATTTATTTAAACTTTATGCAACAAAAGTACAAAGGCGGAAGGTTGGTTCTATATGTTTTATGGAATCTGCAGTCTCTGAATCAGAAGCCAGAAGTGCTGAGCCACTAGCACCTGCAGAGCATAAACTGCTCGACCGTACTAATGGGTACACCTCTGCCTTACCCTTAAGGGATTACAGGCAAGCGTGATGTTATTGTATAGGTAGTAAGATAAAATATTCGTCTCTTTGCATAATTGTACAAGTTGTTTACTCACTTATTTACATTGAAATCAGTCCAGCCGTTATGTCATAATATACATAACAAACATGTATGTTTGTACGTTACGTGACGTTACGTCACGCCGGGAAATTCTCAGCATTTCATTGGAAAAAGTCACCTTTGGTTTAAAATGCGAGTAACGCCGAATTTCAATCATACTTTTCAAAGTCAAAGACAAAGTCAAATCATTTATTTCAATTAGACCATTAAAAGGCACTTTTGAACGTCATTTACAAGAGAAAAAATTGAATCTAGTTGCCCATTTCAAAAGGTAGTTTCGTATGGAGAAGAACGGGCAAGAAACTCCATACTTACTCTTTAAAAAAATATGTATATGGGTTACAATAAATAGTAGGTACATTAATTCTATTTATACGAATGTGAAGACGATGTACCTACCTAAAATAAGTCATGTAAAGTACTACAATACGTACCAAATGCTACAAAGATTAGAAATGGAAGCTAAATTTTTTATTAATACATCTATGTATTACATCTTATTATCTATCTATCTATACATATAAAATGCTTTATCCTGAATGATTGACTGACTGATTGACGGATCAACGCACAGCCTAAACAGCTGATCGTAGAGACCTGAAACTTTGAAGGTGTGTTTTTTCTATGACGTAGGCATCCGATAAGAAAGGATTTTCCGAAATTCTACTATGCGAAAATTTAGATGGATGGATGGATGGATGTCTTGTTTTGTTTATGGTATACTTGACTTCCAGGCAGACGAAGTCGCAGGCTAGTCTTGAATATAAAGCAAAAATACCAGATATTTTTCAAAATGAACTCTTTACCGTCGCAGGCGCATGATTCACATGACGCAGTGTAGCGTAACAACTATGTTGTGAGTAAGCAAGTAATTGCTATGAGTAACGCCATAAATATACACTGGTTTTGCCGTCAATGGATTAATGAGAATCGTCTGATTGTCTAAGAATTTTATTATAATTAAAACATTTATTTCAAGTATCAAGATTAACGGAAGTGTACCCATTAGTACACCCACATTTCGCCAGTTATGTGTAAGTCCCATGTAATAGGGGTCGAGCCTATTGTCGTCAACCGGGCACAAATCCAGACTCCGAGGCTGCGACAGAGAAATTCCTGATGGAAAAACACAATAACACTTTTTAATGTTTTAACTAAACTTTATATACCCCCACGACCCCTGTACTTTTGTATGCCCATCATCATCTGCCTAGCCTTTTCCGAACTATGTTAGGGTCGGCTTCTAGTCTAACCGGATGCAGCTGAGTACCAGTATTTTACATGGAGCGGCTGCCTATCTGACCTCCACAACCCAGTAACTGGCTAATACGATACCCCTTGGTAACACTGGTTTTCAGACTTTCAAGCTTCTGACGACACGTAACGACTGTCAAAGATCTATGTATGACAGCCGGCACCAACGGCATAACGTGCTTTCCGAGGCACTGTTGTTTGCCCATAAACTTAATAATCTGCGTGTTACACATGTATGTTATCACAAACAGTGATTTTAGACACCAAAACTAACAGTCGTTTCTAAAAAACTAAAATATGTATGCCTAAATTAAAATATGCAAAACGTATTCATATCCGTTTTTATAAGAATGGTCGCCGATTTTCAGACAACATGCGACATTTTTGCGTAGGAGCGTTATGATTCACGATGTTGTTCATTCATATTAGTAACGTGTTCGAGCATACTTGACAAACAAACATTGGAATCATCTATACCTAGGGTATAAAAAAACACATCACATAGACTTTACTACGCATACCTACTGGTGTAGATTCCCTTGTTCACTGTAAAATTATACTATTTCTATCTTTTTCTATCCAATAAAACAAGAAAGGGGTGGAAATAAATTAGACCTGTCAATTTTAGTTAACATGTCAAACCGCATTGATTAAAAACTCGGAAAAACTCAAGGCAAAACTAATTTGACATCTCTAATTTAGTTCTAAAATATCACCGTCCTTTTCTTTCGCTGTATGTTAGTAAGAGATGCCAATTCTCTAATTTTAATGTAGTTTTTGAACAAGGGAATCGGGTGCATCAAACTAAGGAACTTCCAGCAAAAATGGTTTTTGGAAAATGGTTTTTATTTTGGGTGTCTTAAATCACTGTTTTTAATAACATTACATCAGAGATTTCTCAGTAGCAGCCTCGGAGTCTGGATTTGTGCCCGGTTGATAGGGCCCGCATGCGGGGTGCGACAGCTTTCTGGAACGCATGCCACAGGGCCCGCATTCGGTGAACCGTTTTCATTAGTCGATAGGGCCCGCATGCGGGGTGCGACAGATTTCTGGAACGCATGCCACAGGGCCCGCATGTCAATATCACGGTTGGTAAAAAGCATGCGCGGCGGATCCCCGCATGTGGTGTAACGACTTGTAACTTTCATTGGTTGCTATGTCGCATGCGGGGAGTCCCCGCATGCGGGCCCTATCGACTAATGAAAAGGCGCCATTACATAGGACTTAAACATATCTGGCGAAATGTGGGTTTACTGATCTACATATAAAATGTTTTGTCTTGAATGACTGACTGACGGATCAAAGCACAGCCTAAACCGCTGATCGTAGACACTTGAAACTTGGAGTGTTCTTTGTATGACGTAGTCATCCGATAAGAAAGAATTTTCCAAAATTCTACCCATTAGGGGTGAAAAAGAGGGGCAAAGTTTGTATGGGACAACGTGATTCCTTGGTCGAATCAACTTCTAATATAAACATCCTTTGATTATTCCGATCTGTCACCCCGCTTTGTCCCTTTAGGGTGGCAAATAGGGAAAAAAAGTTTGATCTGTCCCCCTGTTAGCAATGAGGGGACAGTTCGAATTTTATTCACTCCTTAACGGTTTCATCTGTCCCCCTATCACTGATGGATTTTTGATTTGGAGAAGAAGTGCTTCGTATTTTATTGAAATTCATCCCCTAGCGGTGTTAAAAAGGGGTAGAAAGGGGGGAGTTTCATTTTTCATTTTTTCTGTTCATTTTCGACCTTTACGCGGACGAAGTCGCGGGCAAAAGCTAGTGGGTAAATATTTGCCTAACCCTTCGGAGATTACATGCGTGATGTTATGTTTTTACAAGCTTTTATTTAGCTTGGTATGTATGTATGTATGTATGTATGTAAGTAAGTTGTCCTTTCATTTGCAAACCATTTTTTGACCATTTTTTGGTATCCGATTGAGCTGAAACTTTGCATACACCTTTAGTTCTGATGACAATACAATGTCCAATACTCAATCTATACTAATATTATAAAGAGGTAACATTTGTTTGTAAGTTTGTATGTTTGTAAGTTTGTATGTAGGGGGTAATCTCCGGATCTACTGAACCGATTTTGAAAATTCTTTCGGAAATTGGAAGCTACGTTATCACTGAGTGCTATAGGCTATATTTTATTTTAGAAAAAATAGGGGTCCGTAAGATATTTGAGTTTTTCGGACCCAAGGTGTAAAAAATCATCCAAAAAAGTTCCTTATTTGGCGTACGCCGCCTAAACTATAAAAGATAGAACCATAAAATGTTCTAATTAATAAAAGACTTTAAAAATATCTACAAAAAAGTCCGCGACACACTATACCTATCTATTTCGAGTTAAACACAACAACCATTTTTAACCGACTTCAAAAAACGAAGGAGGTTCTCAATTCGGCCGGTTTTTTTTTTTTTTTATGTATGTACACCGATTACTCCGAGGTTTCTTGTCCGATTAGTGTGATTCTTTTTTTGTTCGATGCAGTATACTTGCCATTTGGTCCCATAAAATCCAATTTGGTTTAGTGCTTTTTATTTTGTGAGCATTTTTGAATCTATGTTACCCGATTACTCCGCCAATTATGAATTGATTTGGATGATTCTTTTTTTGTTTGAAAGAGTATACTTCCGAATAGGTTCCATAGAAATATTGTCATGATCTGATGATAAACTTCGGAGATATGGAACGGAACTCTTCATAGGATCACAGCAGAACTATCGTAACAAGTAAAATTGTTTTGTTTATACGTGTATCGATGACTGACTGAAGAAAGAGGGGGAGGGGGTACGTCAATCCCCCTCCTACCACTATCCTAAATTAAATATATCGTGTGAGGTATTTTTTGAACGGGCTTTTATTAAGGATTTGAAACATTAACACACAAGCACTAAAAATTGAAAAATAAAAAGCTTTTTTACAAAAAAAGACAACCGCCTTCAAAAACTTCAAAATAAAAATAACTTTAGTTTGGAAGTCGGTGGCAATACCTACATAACAAAAAACAAAACCAAAGCCGCCGACTTCCAAACTAAAGTTATTTTTATTTTGTAGTTTTTGAAGGCGGTTGTCTTTTTTTGTAAAAAAGCTTTTTATTTTATTTAAAAATCTTGAATTTTTTAGAACTTCATTTATTTTACACATGTCATTACTCCTTATCAAAACAAACTATTTTGTCACAAAGTACTGTTTATGTAGACAATATTAAGTCGTTTATTCATCAAAATTTGACGTTTGGTTTGAAAGTTATGGCGAAATCAATCTCTATCTCTTATCGCTAAAACTCGAGAACGGCTGGGCTGATTTAGCTGATTTTGGTTTTTTAAATGTTCGTGGAGGTCTAGGGAAGGTTTAAACGGTGAGAAAATATAGGGTAGGGTAGGGTAGAGTTGGGGTAGGGTAGGGTTAGGGCAGGGGTAGGGTAGGGTAGGGGTAGGGTAGGTTAGGGGTAGGGTAGGGTAGGGGTAGGATAGGGTAGGGTAGGGGTAGGGTAGGGTAGGGGTAGAGTAGAGGTAGGGTAGGGGTAGGGGTAGAGTTGGGTAGGGGGTAGGGTATGGCAGGGTTAGGGTAGGGGTATTTGTAGTGTAGGATACCACGCGAACGAAGTCGCGGCGGGTCAGCTATTAATGTAATAATTTTAAATTAAAGCTTGTTTTTAAAAATATATTTTTAATTAGTTTAGTGTTGTGATGGCCCAGTGGTTAACGCGCCCACCTCTCATGCATGAGGTTGTGGGTTCGAATCCGGGCAAGTACCAATGTGACTTTTTCAATTCATATGTACTTTCTTAAGTTTATCTTGGACATCACTGACATCGGTGAAGGAAAACATCGTGAGGAAACCTGGACTTGTAATTAATATAAGTCTGAAATCGTCAATCCACCTTGAGCAAGCGTGGTGATCATGCTTATGCCTTCTCTGTACGAGAAGAGGCCTTTGCCCTACAGTGGGACAGTAATAGACTGGTATTATTATTTTTTAGTATGATTATTCGTGCAATCCTCATAGGACAAAGGGGTACCTTTGTCCTATGAGGATTGCAGATCACGCCATTTTACTAGTAATTAACCAAAAATTAATTTCGTTAATAACCACGCAAGGAAAAGTTGGCTTTAAAGCTATTAAAACTGCGCATGCGACCTTGGCCTTATAAATATTGTGCGTGCTTCGAATAGGCTGGTCAACACCTATTAACATTAGGTAATGGCCCGAATTTACATATTATTATTGAAATGAAAGAGAAACTGGTAACTGTTTGATCTAAACTTGATTGAAGAGGTAACATTATTAGTTTGTATGAAGTAATCTCTAGAAGTACATCGCCTTGGATGACTCCTCAGGAACTGGCGAGAGGAGGCACAACACAAAGGAAAGTGGAAAGAATGGGGGGAGGCCTTTGCCCAGGAGCGGGACAGTAACGGGTAATAAAAAAAAATCTCTAGAAGTACTGATCAGATTACAAAATTACACTGACAATATAATGTCCAATACTCAGTATTGTAATCATTTTAATATGGCCGCCGTTCCAAGATGGCGGATTACATATTTTATCTCTATCCCCTTGATATGGATATCAAATGAAAGGGCTTCAAGAGTAGAAAACGATAAAGTTAGTAACATCACACTAAAAAAAGCTTGTTTTAATTTTTTTTTTACCATTAATTTATTATTCCGCGACTTCTGCGTCCGCGATAACATATATTTACGCAGACGAAGTCGCGGGCAAAAGCTATTTTACCTATTTACTTGACGAAGATTTTTTATTGGCTTAAGTGTTTTATATAAAATTAAAATTAATCAAAATACTCACGATTCACAGTACGGAAGTTTTCCATATCCTTTGTAGGTACGCATGTTCAGCGTCATGCCACATTCCTGGCATTTGAAGCACCCTTTGTGCCATACCTGAAAATGTAAAAAAAAAACTATAAGTAAAGAGAAAAAATATTGAAACAGACCATGTGCAAATAACTTAAGCGTTATTGGTTTTTCTATCAGGAATTTTTCAGTAGCAGCCTCGGGTCTGGATTTGTGCCCGGTTAATGGCAATAGGTTCGCCCCCACTTACATGGGACATAAACATAACTGGCGAAATGTAGGTGTACCAATGCGTACACCTCTGCCTAACCCTTCGGGGATTACAGGCGTGGCGTTGTTATTAAATTATCAATAAAAAAATGCAATCCCATTTTTGTACAGAACACAAAGTTTTGTAAAATTGACGCAGCATATTTTATCAGTCACATCTAAAATATTGAGCCACAGTCCATCGGGCATTGCGCAAGCGCAGTTTTCGCAAACGCTGGCCCACTTCACACCGTATAATACAACAATTAGGTAACAATACAGCATTCTGCGTCGATTAGCGCTTGTGGATGCGACTGGCTTCACTGTGTTGGTGGTGACTCGAGTTTTTTTGGTATTGATAGATTTTTTTACCCAACCAGTCTTACCTAGGGGTATCGTATTACCCAGTCACTGGGTTGTGGAAATCAGATAGGCAGTCGCTCCATGTAAAATACTGGTACTGAGCTGCATCCGGTTAGACTGGAAGCCGACACCAACATAGTTGGGAAAAGGCTAGGCAGATGATGATAGTTTTTTTTACCCGACTGCGTTAGTTGGAGGGTTAATGTTCGTGTGTATGCATTTATGTATGTCATGAATATATTTTATGAATGGTAATCCATTTGGCACTTAGGTCACCTTCTCGGCGTATTAATAAACAATTAGAGATAACAATGCACATGCATTTCGTGTCGAACAGACCGTACTGTTTTTCGTGCACTTCAAAAAACGAGAATAAAACGAATTTTTCAAATCTGTTCAGGCGTCTTCGAGTAATCGGGGAATTTACATAAAAAACAACAAAAAGATTAAGACGAATTAAGAACCTCCTGCTTTTTAAAGTTGGTTAAAAAGACACCTAACGTAGCCGAAAGCTATACCTGCATAATATCCCATTAATGTGATATTTTTTTGTTGTTTAAGTAGGAGTTAGAACCATACTTTCTTGTTTCCAAGCAATAATTTTTGCTCAGTGTTACTTAGTTTGCTGGGCAAAATGCATAGTTAACGGGTAATGTGATGTCATCCACTGCAACTCCTGAAAGCCAGAATAGCCAGAAACAGTGGCGACCGCAAGAAAAGCGTCGAGGCAAAGAAGCTCGTCGTTTGGTTACTGCTCCGCTCCCGTGGGTCCCTAGTAGCGTGATGTTATATAGCCTTCCTCGATAAATAAACTATTCAACACAAAAATAATTTTCCAATTCGAACCAGTAGTTCCTGAGATTAGCGCGTTCAACCAAACAAACTCTTCAGCTTTATAATATTATATTACTAGCACTCTCCCCGCGACTTCGTTCGCGTGATTTTTCTTACGGATCCCTAATTTTTTGGTAACAAAATATAGCCTTATAGCACTCAGTGATAACGTAGCTTCCAATTTGTGAAAGAATTTTCAAAATCGGTTAAGTAGATCCAGAGATTAATCCCTACATACAAACTTACAAACAAATGTTACCTCTTTATAATATTACTTAGTAAAGATTATTAAGTATCGATGTGTAATGTAATTGGTCCGTGGCCGTGTTACATAAAATAAATAAAATTAAAGTGAGATATAACCATCCACTTAGTCGCAACAAAGCATCCATAAGCTAAAGTAAACAGTATTTTTATCCTGACCCAGTTAGTATAAAAGCAGACAATACTTACCAACATAATACCACGGACAGAATAAAATGGAGCGCTTTGAGTCATGGTTTATAAATAGATTACACTGTAGATGTCATATAGGTACGTTTTAGGATTAGAAATGGCGACAAATAAACGGTGTAAAAATTAATGGTAAATGGTTAAAAACAAGCTTTTTTAGTGTGATGTTACTAACTTTATCGTTTTTCACTCTTCAAGCACTTTCATTTGATACCCATATCAAGGGAATTGATAAAAAATAATTATGTAAACCACCATGTTGGAGCGGCGGCCATATTGAAATTATTACAATACTGAGTATTGGACATTTTATTGTCACCAGAACTAAAGGTGTATGCAAAATTTCAGCTCAATCGGATACCAACAAATGGTTGAAAAACAGTTTGCAAATTTTGAAAGGACAACTTACTTATACAACACAATACATACGAACAGTGCAAGCTAAATAAAAACTTGTAAAAAGACACATATTGTTAGAAGAATAATGTAACCAGGATTTTATAAAAACCCAAATTCAAAAGAGTGTCCGTGGAGTTTCTTGTTCGTTCTTCAACCTATATTATGGATCGAGCGACTAGCTTTAACTTCCTAACTGACCGACTCCTTGACAATTCAAAAGTGCCTGTAAATGGTTTATCTATACTTAATTATAATCAGATAAAGTTTGTGAAGTTGTAGGGGGTAATCTCTGGATCTACTGAATCGACTTTGAAAATTCTTCTGCTATGTTTTGTAGGGGGTTTTTAATCACTGAGTGCTAAAGGCTATGTTATTATCAAAAAAACAAGCGAACAATGTCGAGGGGAAAGTGCTAGTTTGGAATAAATGCTTTGATTTTGGATGAAACCTTAAGCACAATCTTTTGTATCCGCACTACCACCATAAACAATGATTCTTTTCACACCAAAAATAAAAATCGCGCCTTATACACCCACCTTCCGAATCAAGCCTATTCAAATAGCCTTCGTCATTAAAAATGGCTGTCACGCGCCAAAACTAACGGCGGGCAGTTAAATGAATAATACTCCTGAAAATAAATGGTCCGCTTAATATAATATGAGTCAGCCCTCGCAAATAACTCTTAATATAAACATTGGTCGTTTCCGTTTCAACAAGATTATGTTTAATTTGGGCTCTGTTATGCAATGTTACGGAGTTTTATCTGGATGTGAGCTGAATTTTTAAGGTGGTGGTTTAAAATTCAGCACAAATTAATTTTTTGGACTTTGTGTATGTCTTTAACTGTTGATTTTGAACTGTGAATTGAAGTGTCCATGGGCGATGGGCGTATGCTGTTTTTGACAGGGGGGGGGAACATCATTGGCCGGGGGGGGACTAAATCAGAAATTTCTTAAGACGGTTCTTTAGTTACGTTTTTACTAAAAATTTATGTATTAATATAATATAATTGTGAAGTCTTACAACAATTAGTACTTAGACATACAAAATCCAGAGGGGAAGCAGCTGCCCCCCCCCCCTCCACGCCCTTTACCGGCTGTTACTGACACCTAGCCCATGTTATAAAGAGTAACTTAAGCTTTAATATTTACTTAACATATTTTTGAACGCAAACCCTTAGGTATTTTTCTTTACTTATTCTTGATTTCTACACAAAGAAAGTCGCGGGCAGAAGTTAGTCTATTTTTGTAAATATTAATCTTTACTGATAGCACCTGATAGGCTTTGATAATGGCACAAAGATTGTCATGTAGATAACCATTGGCTAGTGCTAATAACGCGTTGCGATAAGCAAAACAATTCCTATTTGGGTTACGTTTTGCGAAAACCATCACACGGTAAAAGTCTGCTATTTTTACAAGCTTTTATTTAGCTTGCACTGTTCGTATATATGTAAGTTGTCCTTTCAAAATTTGCAAACCATTTTTCAACCATTTGTTGGTATCCGATTGAGCTGAAATTTTGCATACTGGTCCAGTCCCCATGACAATGCATGATAAGATGTACGCTGTCCGTTATACAGGTGTACTGCACAATATCAGTGCCTCAAGCTTTTAAAATTTATACATTTTTAACATTTTGAAAAGATTTATATTTATATACATCATTTATATACGATCTATATTTATATGAGTCACTTCATTTTTTTTTATTTTTAGTTCGGGTTTTTTTCTTTTTTTGGGTTACGTTTTTATTTAAATAAAAGCTTGTTTTTAAAAAGCTTTTTTTATAATTATTTTATTTAAGAGAAGAGTTTCTACATGCCTCGTTGGTCTAGTGGTCGCAAAGTGGGACTGCTGAGCATGAGGTCTGGGTTCGATTCCCAGGTCGAACAAAGTGTTATTGAGTTTTTCCATCAGAAATTCCTCAGTAACAGCCTCGGAGTCTGGATTTGTGCCCGGTTGATGGCAATAGGCTCGCCCCCTATTACATGGGACTTAAACATAACTGGCGAAATGTGGGTGCATTAATGGGTACACCTCTGCCTAACCCCTCGGGGATAACAGGCGTGATGTTATGTTGAGTTTCTACATATCGGCTGTATGTTTTTTTTCTTTTAAAATAGTTCATCGATTTCTACCTAGACCGATTTTGAAAATTCCTTTTATTTTTTGTTAGAAAGTAACTCTGTTACGGTTTCACGACTAAACCACTGAACCGAATTTGATGAAATTCGGTACGAGGTAGATTTGAACCCCTGGAAAAGACATAGGGTACTCTGGTTATTTCGCGACATGATCTGCGTCCGCGATAACCGCCATTAAGGCAGTGGTCCGACCGCCGGCGAGAAAACGACTAACTATCGCCGATTTTCTCTCTCAAGAAACGCACAATAAATGTACATTCCGTGTAAGCGAAAGAGACGCATATATTTAAAGTTGCTCTCTGACTGTTCGCACTGCCGGCGACGACTCGCTTTACTAGTTTTGTCGCTGAGCAACGAGCTTTCAAAAATAAACTCGCTCAGCGATACTCGTTCAGCGATGCTCGCTCGCTTGATCATTTCTTTGCAGTGCGGCAGGACTGAGCGACCGCGCGCGTGGCGCGAGTAATCGCTCGTCGCACTTGCACACTCGCTTAAAGCCCGGCAACAAAACTATCGAAACTACACACGCTGCCCGCTGATCGCCAACTCTTTTACAGTTTCTAGTTCTACTCGTTTCTCGTTCATCGTCGGCGGTCGGACCACTGCTTTATGTGGACGTAGTTGCGGGCTAAAGCAAGTATTAAACAAGTATGGATTGCGCCAGCGTTTACTATGGCGACATGACAGTGATGTCACTCATACATTCTGTCATACCATGAATCAGCCGGCTAAAAACGGCTATTTATCCGACGTGAGCGTAGAAAGGAAGATATGCTTTTTTGTGGCACTAATTCTAAATTATACATAACATCACACCTGCAATCCCCAAAGGAGATTACCCATTAAAACACCCACATTTCGCCAGTTATGTTTAAGTCCCATGTAATAGGGGGCGCGCCAATTGCCATCAACCGGGCACAAATCCAGACTCCGAGGCTGCTACTGAGAAATTCCTGATGATTAATCCCAATAACGCTTTGCCCGACCTGGGGATCAAAACCAGGACCCCACCCGTAACTGGGTTGTGGAGGTCAGATAGGCAGTCCTTCCGTATAAACTGTTATTCAGCTCTATCCGTTTAGACTGGAAATCGACCACAAAGTTATAGTTAGGAAAAAGGCTAGGTAGATGATGAAGAATACGGTAAGTGTCGCGCTCAGCATTGGCACAAACGACTACGAAACCAACAGGGTAATCTAATATCAAGTACTCTCAAATTAGGTTTTCGAGATTTCATTACGAAAATAGGAGTGTAAACACTAAAGAGATTTCTTTGACCCTGTTAACTTGCCCCAGTTTAAGGACCAACTTTCCATTTCCTCATAGAACTGTGTAACTTTTTAATTATGATACTGACTGCCTCGTTGGCCTAGTGGTCGCAAAGCGCGACTGCTGAGCATGAGGTCTTGGGATCGATTCCCAGGTCGGGCAAAGTGTTATTGGGTTTTTCCATCAGGAATTTCTCAGTAGCAGCCTCGGAGTCTGGATTTGTGCTCGGTAGATGGCAATAGGCTCGCCCCCTATTACATGGGATTTAAACATACCTAACTGGCGAAATGTGGGTGTACTAATGGGTACACCTCTGCCTAACCCTTCGGGGATTACAGGCAAGATGTTAAGTTATATTATGGAAAAACTAAAAAACCTCGCTTGACCTGAAAATCGAACCCGGATCACCACGCTCAGCAGTTGCACTTGCGATCACAAGACCAACATGACAGAACCTACATCGCAATCAATTAACGGTCCATCTATTCTGTCCCTGACATCGTCAATTCGTAAGTACCCGCATAGTATGCCATGCGCATAAGCCCTAAGAGCGATCATCCTGCGCGCGCGCAATTTATACGTCGAAGCGAGGTAAATAGGTCAATTTACTGTACTTGACCGTTGGGATCTAACTAGTCATTACATACTATTGTTATCTAAACAGGCTGTTTATTACTGGGTCTTTGTGTTGCATGGGTTGGGAACCGCCCATGGAATTTGCAATAAATATTATAAAGCTGCAGTGTTTGTTTGTTTGTTTGTTTGTTTGAACGCGCTAATCTCTGGAACTACTGGTCCGATTTGAAAAATTCTTTCAGTGTTAGATAGATTAGTTATCGAGGAAGGCTATAGGCTATATACCATCACGCTACGACCTACGGGAGCGGGGCAGTAACCAAAGACGCGGGTGTAACCGCGGCGGACAGCTAGTTTGCAATATAGCGTCACTGAACAACTGTTACAATGAACCCCAATAAAAGTCTCGTCTAAATACGTCTAGCCGTTTAGGAAATTAGCCGAAACAAAGAGACAGACAAAAAATATTTAAAAAAAAAATCTTTAATTCTTTTAAGCTACTTTTATTAATTGGTCTTGTCATGTCAAACAAAAAAAGCTTCAAATACAATTAAGATATTTTTTTATGTTAAACAATTCATAAAAGTTGTAGGAAATTATTGAACACTAAATAATTCATATGAATATTTAAATATTACAAGTTAATGTGATTCCTAAACGTGCTTTGGGCAGTCATTTAGCCATCTCCGGCTTCGCTGAAAACCAGCGCCGTGGTTTTCGTGCCTCGTGCATGGACCACGGCATTATGCTGAGCGTCAGCCGTTTCGCGCGGTAGTGGCGCATATCTGTTACTTGTATTTACTTGTTTTTAGGGTTCCGTACCTCAAAAGGTAAAAACGTAACCCTTATAGGATCACTTTGTTGTCCGTCTGTCTGTCTGTCTGTCAAGACCTTTTTTCTCAGGAACGCGTGGAGGTATAAAGCTGAAATTCATATCAAATACTCAAGTCTATGGTCTCTTGGAGCTGTGAAAAAATCAAACTTCTAAGTCAACGCGATCAAAAGATACTCCCGTATATGCCGCAAATTTTCGACACTCGCAAGGGAATCAAAACCTACAGGGTACTTCCCGTGAACTCAGAATCTTGAAATTTGGTATGAAGCAACGTCTTATAGCAGAGATATAGGAAAAATTGCGAAAAGTATAAATTTTTAGTTACATCATATAATAAAAATATTTTTAATAATTTTAAACTTACTACCCCTTTCCTCATGAACGCGTAGTGGTATTATATTGAAATTCATATCAAATACTCAAATCTATAATACCTTTAAGCTGTAACAAAATCAAACTTCTATGTCAACGCAATCAAAAGAAACAGGAATTAAAACCGCATATTTTGAAACTCGCCACTACTCGCAAGGGAATCAAAACCTACAGGGTACTTCCCGTGAACTCAGAATCTTGAAATTTGGTACGAAGCAACGTCTTATAACACAGATAAAGGAAAAATTGCGAAAAGCATAAATTTTTAGTTACATCATATAATAAAAATATTTTTAATAATTTTAAACTTATTACCCCTTTACTCATGAACGCGTAGTGGTATTATATTGAAATTCTTAACAAATACTCAAGTCTATAATATCTTTAAGCTGTAACAAAATCAAACTTCTACGTTACCATAACTTTTACTTATATACCTACAGGTTTGTACGGAACCCTCGGTGCGCGAGTCTGACTCGCACTTGGCCGGTTTTTATTTTTTTAGATTATTACCAACTTGTTTTTAATTTGTGTTCAATTTTTCTTTTATGTTATGATGTGAGTCATTTTCGCGTGACTTTCTTTTATCTCCTTTTAGCTTATTCCGCTTAGTCGTTATTAAGCGTGAAAGAGTAAAAAACATCCATCCATCCATCCATCTCAAGCTATCCAGTTTATAATTAGTAGTAGGGTATGTAAGTACTCAGTTCATGCTGAGAAGTAGAATACAGACTACGATGACATTAAATAATTTTCTAACACACAGCTATAAGTAAGAACATTATATGACCCAATTTCCATCCAAGTAGCGTTCAATTGAACAGTTTACTTAGATTCCGAGATAAAAGTGACTAACTGTATCTGTTGAACGCACCACTTTAGGTTAAGGTAAACTTAAGTTAGGGTCAACGGGCAGTTATGAATCTATTAATCTATCTACCTATATTGTATATAAAAATCAATTGCTGTTCGTTAGTGTCGCTAAAACTCGAGAACGGCTGGGCCGATTTAGATGATTTTGGTTTTGATTTGATTTTTTTGATTTGATTTGTTTTTTTTTAATAAATAAATGTTTGTCGTAGTCCAGGGAAGGTTTAAACGGTGAGAAAATATGGGGTAGGGTTGGGGTAGGGTAGGGTAGAGGTAGGGGTGGGGGTAGGGTAGGGGTAGGTATTGGTATGGTAGGTGTAGGGTTTGGGTAGAGTATCGGTAGTGTAGAGGTGGGGGTATCGGTAGGATAGGGGATTTACTAGTAATAAATAAAATTGAAATGTCAGTTTGAAATGTCAAAATACATCATCATCATACCAGCCGATTGGAGCCGATCGATGTCCACTGCTGGACATAGGTCTCTCCTAAAGATAGCCACAATGACCGGTCCTGAGACCCCCGCATCCAGGATTCCCGCGACCTTTACCGTCGTCAGTCCACCTCGTGGGGGTCCTTCCCACACTGCGCCTTTCGGTACGTGGTCGCCACTCGAGAGCCTTACGACCCCCCAACGGCCGTCTGCTCTACGGGCTATGTGCCCTGCTCTGTAGAACTGACTCACCACCAACTGCCAAGGGAGCGTTCAAGTATTACGTAACGCAATTTTTGAAGATTTTAGGCCCTCCCTCCCCCCATGTAACGCACCATAACGTTTTTCTGCACCCCCCCTTCCCCTCCCTAAACGTTACGTAACATTTAACCCGTTGAATGTCTAATTAGTAACACAATAGTAAGACAATGGCTTATGTCGAACTGTGTAACATAAGACATTCGAGAGGTTAAGTGACCATTAAAGTCACAATTATGTTGAACAAAGTATAATATTTGGAATTTAAAAGATTCTAATTCTCTAGCTTTTTTATTAAAATAGAAAAAATGTTACGTAACGCGTTGTTTAAATACTCCCCCTCCCGCCCTTGTAACGCACCGTAACGTTTTGCAAGACCCCCCCTCCCCCCAAATTGCGTTACGTATTACTTGAATGCTCCCCAAGATGGAGTGGAAGATTACGGCATCAACCCCCCCCCCTCCCCCCAAACATGTCAAAATAACAGCTTTTAACTAAGCTCAGCAGCTTAGCTTTTAGTTATGAATGTTTACACGGTACACAGACAGACAAACTGGAAAATGGTGTTTTAGTTATACTAAAACACCATTTTCCAGTTTGTCTGTCTGTTTGTTCCAGCTAATTTCCGATCTATTTGCTGAGGATTCACAGCTATTATTTTTGCCATTTTGACTTGTATTTTTTGTGAAATATCAGTTTGTGGTAGTGTTATGCATGCTAAACAATATGCTTTCGGGTGCATGCAACAGGCGTGTCATACAGGCGTCGTGGGGGTATTTTAAGGTTAGTTTTAACATTTAATACTTGGTTTAGTAAAAACCAAACACGACGGACGTTTGACCTTTATCTTTGTAACTAGTGGGTTCCCAGGTAGGTATATTTTAGAAAAAATGATCGCAATGATGGGGAAAATATGCAACTTTCCGTTTAGTCATTTTTTTTTTACACCATGTATAACATTCAGAAATTGCTATTCAAAATGGCCTTTTGCTCAGGCCCACATACGTCATATTGTAAAGAATGTTAAATGACAGTTAAGGTTGGACATTGTGTGCGTTAAACAGCTTGCAACTCGAACAGCTGATTCACGATTCTTTTATTTTCAGTTCAACGTGGACAGGGCCGGTTTAACTATGTCTGGGCCCCTAAGCAATGCACGTCTCGGGGCCTTCTTTTCCTTTTTTTAACATAATTTTTTTTTTCTTTTAACAACGTTGTTTTATTTACCACTAGCTGCACCCTGTGACTTCACACGCGTGGCCTTTTTTACTAAATTACAAAGGTGAAACAAGTAATGGAATACTTGTTTTTTTTTCTAATCGTCATTTTCATTTTTTATTTTTCGGGCTCGGGGCCCCATCTGATGCTGGGCCCCTTAGGCCCACTCTGCCAATAGAGAATTCGGCCCTGAAAGTGAATACAACGCAGACAAATCTACCATCTGGGTGTCAAACAACTACATATTTGCATCCGGATGGAGTAACAAAGTGATTTGAAATGAAAGTTAGTTTTTAATTAATACTAGCTTTTGCTCGCGACTTCATCCGTGTGATTTTTTTTATAATAAAATATAGCATTTAGCACTCAGTTGCAAGCTGCAAGACTTCGGCTGAGCCTACGACCTTGCAGTAATGATGTCAGGAACAGTTTTTTGGTTTTGTTATGTGTTTTTTTACAGCTAAACCACTTAATTGAGTTGTCATCTGTGGGGTACAGGGGTGCTGGGGCAGGTCGAGAACGGGGACCGGGAGAGGTGCGGGCGGCGGACGTGTGTGTATCACGCTACGCGTGATACACACACGTCCGCCGCCCGCACCTCTGTGCCGCACAAGTGGCGAAATGTGCACTGCACAGTTTTTAGGATATGTGACGTCACAGTATACATATTATTTATTTTCCGTTTGTAAGTAAATTGTTACTAACGCTATGAGTTTCGATACTTAAAATAAATGATTTAATTAAACATTTTTACCAGGTGAGATGACAACAATAGATCCGTAATGGGCCGTCTAACCAACGGCAACGTTAGTTAACAAAAGATTAAAATTGTGCAACCGGCGCCGGCGCTTACACTCGGCAGCGCCACGTGAACGGGTCGCAGAGTTTACTTGCTACTTTCATTGTTCCGACCATCTGTAACGCTTTATTGGCTCTGTGGTAAGCTAAAAGTAATAATAAAACCAGCCTTATATTGTTCCAATGCAGGACAAAGAGGCCTCTTCTCGTACAGAGAAGACACGAGCATTGATCACCACGCTTGCCCAAGGCTGATTGGCGATTTCAAACTTATACTAGCTTCTGCCCGCGACTTCGTCCGCGCTGTTTTTTGTTACTACTCCGCTCCCGTGGGTCGTAGCGTGATGTTATGTAACCTATACTGTTCCTCACGAATCTGTTTTTAATTTTTTAAGTTTTTTTTTGCAATTTCTGGTATTAGCGCCTTTAAACAAACAGCTCTTTAACTTTATATTGGTATCGTAGCCCAAGTCTTGCTTGCAAGGAAACCCTTGAGATAAAAGTTAAGACTTACTTTACGGAAAATACTTTTTACGCGGGCGCGGCCGCGTGCAGTTGCTTGTTTTTTTTATATTTGACGTATCATCATGACCATCATAACATCAGCCGTAGGACGACTCTACAGATTTCCAATAGGACCGGCTGGAAGCGGCTTGCATCCAACGCCACCACGCCTGCCCAGCGTAGAAATTATGGGCAAACTCCCCCTTTATTTGACTTATGAAGCTGACAATTTAGTCTCTGAGATTAGAATGTACACTTTAGTACACTATAATAATATATCCTACGTTGCTTTATTAGTCTATATTGAGATTGGCCACCGCTGCCGTGACCGAAATTCGGCCGGTAGGATATTAAAATATTAAGCCGATATTAAGTTAAACAAAAGATTAATATTGTGCAACTGGCTCTTAACCTTAGTCGCCACGAACGGGTCACAGTTATTATTGCTTTCTACATTGTGACGACCATCTGTGTGTAGCTTGCTTTATGAGTGGTGTTCTGAACTTATAAGGCGTTGTTTAGCCGAGAAGGAGGTCATAATATTAGGTGTTAACATAACATCACGCCTGTACTCACTGAAGGGTTAGGCAGAGGTGTACCCATCAGGACACCCATATTTTGCCAGTTATGTTTAAGTCCCATGTAATAGGGGGCGAGCATATTGCTATCAACCGGGCACAAATCCAGACTCCGAGACTGCTACTGAGAAATTCCTGATGGAAAATCCAATAACAGTTTGCCCGACCTGGGAATCGAACCTAAGACCTCATGCTCAGCAGTCGTGCCTTGCGACCACTAGACAAACGAGGCATTGATTTCACACATGAGGTTGTCTCATTGACAGACGAATTATAAGTCTTAATTGGACAGATTTTAAAAACCCAAGAAAAGCTGCTTCCTCTACTCTCCACTAATATTATAAAGAGAAAAGATTTTTATTTATGTATGTTTGCAACGAATTAGCTCAAAAACTACTGGACCGATTTTGATAAAACTTGCTACGGGTTTAGTTTGAACC
Source organism: Hoplodrina blanda (assembly GCA_949316365.1). NCBI lineage: Eukaryota > Metazoa > Arthropoda > Insecta > Lepidoptera > Noctuidae > Hoplodrina > Hoplodrina blanda. The sequence goes on from OX438573.1 coordinate 2,685,845, forward strand.
CCGAGAAAGGACATAGGCTATGATTTATTCCGCGACTTCGTCTGTGTCCGCGATAACCACCATTTTTCGCGGGCCATAGCTAGTTCTTTATTACGTCGTGAACATACAAGTTACCGAAGAGTTGTTCTGTGACCGCAAGACACAGTGGTCTGAATTGAATTATTAAATCAATAATAGTGTTTAGGCGCGCCCGATGACATGGGGACACCATGAGTTATTCATAACTGCGGACATATCCCGAATCTATGCCCCTTTAGAGGCATGAGAAACAGGGTGTAAAGTTTCTCATCCTCCTTTGAAAAGGGAGGATCCTCCGACCAGACGGGTGTTGTGTCTGGTGGGCAGTGGGCTACTGCCCGACGGTTGTTGTCAGGATTTTGTGTAAGTACCTAAATGCTTATCGGTATGTCGCGGTAAACTTTGATTGCGCGATGTAGGAATTAGTTGAAGTTCACATGCTGTGCGATAGATGTCGCTACACCCGGAACAAAAAAGCGACAAAGTGCGAGTTAGGGGCCGTCTCCACGAGCGAGAGAATCGCTGCGATATTATTATTATCGTCGACTCTCTTAGAACGTGTCTACACACGGCGATGTCATCGCCGCGATGCGATGAGTGGAAATACATGGCACGACGATGATATCGCCGCGATTCTCTCGCTCGTGGAGACGGTCCCTTAGGCTTGCACACGAGGAGTTCCGTATCACCGTACAATATTTAACATTACATACAAATAAAAAAAATTTTTCACCCCCGTTATTTTCTTTTTTATTTAATTTTTTTAAATCTTTTGTTATTTTACTCTCATACAATAACTTGCACCTACCATGTTATCTCTTCACCACCTTTGGTTGACTGGTAGAGAATGCCTAAGGCATTAAGTCCGCCTTTGTACCTTTGTTGCGTGAAGTTTAATCTTACTAATATTATAAAGAGGAAAGATTTGATTGTTTGCATTGAATAAGCTTCGAAACTACTGAACCGATTTGAAAAATTCTTTCACTGTTGGGAAGGTACACTATCCCCGGGTGACATAGGCTATATTATATTTTCAAAAAAGTTAGGGATCCGTGAGGAAAATCACGGGAGAGTGCTAGTAAATCTATCTATATACACATATAACAATCAATTGCTGTTCGTTAGTCTCGCTAAAACTCGAGAACAGTTGAACGGATTTATCTTATCTTGGTCTTGAAATGTTCGTTGAGGTCTAGGGAAGGTTTAAAAGGTGAGAAAAGGTAGGGGTAGGGTAGGAGTAGAATACCACGCGAACGAAGTCGCGGCGAGTCAGCTAGTTTTATAATAAAATAATAATATTAAGTACTTTCTTCATGTCCTACAAAACGGGCACGGATCGTCACCGTACTACCGTCATTCCGTCACGGTTGTAAACATGGGCACAATGACTCTTGCTGCTTCAACGCTCACAACTCACAAATGTTGACATACTATGTTACTGCTGGGTTTGAATCAACGGATTTATCTGGTGTCTGGCTGGATGACGGGACACTGAATGAAAGTGGTGATGATGATGACGTATTATAATATACAGTGGAGTGAAGTAATAAACTCAGTAATAGTAAGAAACGGACGAGAATGTTTATGGAGTTTAAAAAAAAATGTTCTTCTTAACTAAAAATAGAACCCATCACTTCACTCCCCTTAGAACAGGGGTATACAAAGTGGGGGGGCGCAGAGATTAGCAAATGTGTAGTTAAGAATCTTGTTCACAGATTATAAGCATTGAGTAGTTGACACCATTACCCAGAAATTCCAAGACATAACTTTAAGAACAAAACCACTTTATTTTAGCCCTGAAAACCCGATTCATTTTTAATTTAAGTTAAAATGAGATTTTTGTGGCTTTGAAATCAATAAATAGTTAGTCAATTAGGTTAAAGTTACGTTAGCAAATAAGTGACGTCACAGTTTGATATTACCAGAGGAGAATTGCGGTTTGACAGGTCATAAAAAGTACGTCAATTGATTAAATAGCGTCAATTATCCAATTCATACAAGCATATTACCTAACTTTTAAACATTTTCGCAATCAAAAACTTTAATGTTTTTTTCAATCTGTGTAATCTTTGAAAGTAACTTAGTAAAGTTAGGTATATTATCTGGGCAGGGATATTTCTTCTTTATAGGAAGGGGGCGCGTCAAATATAAGTGAGGGTACCCCTGGCTTAGATAGAGATTAATGGACACCACTCCCCTCAGTATTGCAAGTGTTCATTGTCTAGTTTTAGGGGAAGCATATGTTCAATTTGGATAGGGACAGAAATTGGGGCAGAAAATGTTGGGATTACCCCATTTTATATTTCGTTGAATCGTCTCGAGGGCGTTGAATTAGCGAACCTACGGGAAATAATGAGGAAGAGATCAATACTTCGGCGGCAAATGCGAATCTACGAATTTACACTAATATATTTAGGTATAATATTTTTCAATTCATATCAGTACTTTCTAAGTTTATCTTAGACATCACTGACATCGTTCCGTGCCTCGGCAAGCACGTTAAGCTGTTGGGCCCGGCTGTCATACGTGGATCTTTGACAATCGTTACGGGTTGTCAGAAACCAGAAAGTCTGACAACCAGTATGACCAATAATTATCGTATTACCCAGTTACTGGGTTGTGGAGGTCAGATAGGCAGTCGCTCCATGTAAAATACTGGTATTCAGCTGCATGCGGTTAGACTGGAAGCCGGCTTCAACATAGTTGTGAAAAGGCTAGGCAGATGATGTAAGCGTGTAAGAAATATGTATTATGGCATGTCTAGTCCCCTATATTAAGTGTTATCTCTATTCACATAATATTGTTATCAAACGACCTTGTTAGTTGCTAGGTCCACAGAGCTGCGTAAACAATATTTACGAGAGCTGTGAACGTAAACTAGTTCTCTTATGAATCTCGGCTTTTCTGCTCTATTTATTTTTGTGAATTTCAATTGTATGCGTGATATTGAAGAAAGAAAGAAAAAATGTTTAATGACACAGACCATGTCATGTGCATACAAAAATAAAAATAATAATAAAAAGGCAATAATAAAAAGAACAAAAAATAAGAAATTGTGTGCCCCACAGCTGCGCCAAACAGACCCAGTTCAGCATAAAATGCAGACCACTTGTGCCTGACGCTGATTTTCAACTAGGCCTTTGATATTGAAATGTTTAACTGGTTTGTCGCATACGCCACAGTTGAATCTGAGGTTTAATTCCCAGGTCGGGCAAAAAGTCTTATCAAGTTTTTTGCCATTAGAAATTTTGCAAAATCCCAGAGCTTGGAAGTTGGTGGTGTAACACCCGAGCCTCGGATAGCACCTAAAGCCGTTGGTCCTGCATCTGATTTCTCTCCGGTCGTGTCGGATTGCCGTCTTATCGGACTATGAGTAAGGGAAGAAGTAGGTACAGTTATATGCCGGAAAATATCGTAAGGAAATCTTGACTTTAATTAATACGAGTCTGAAATTGCCAATCCGCCTTAAGCAAGCGTGATTAAATTCTCGTTCCTTTCCTGTATGAGAAGATGCGTTTGCTCTGCAGTGGGACAATAATAGAGGCCGGTTATTCAAATGAGTCCAAATACGAAATGCGCAACTTTCAGAAATAGAGAAAATAATATAGTTAAAAACTGGGACTGTCCATAAAAAAACCAAAGTTTTGGTTATAATACGCGCCTCGAAAGATAAGACTTTACAAGCGTCAGTTATGGAGAGCTTGCACAGGTATGGATGTACGAAATAGTTATCCATAATTTGTGTATCTATTCAGGGATATTTCGATGACATTTAGATTGAAATTCTTAACAATATTATAATATTTATTACGAAATAATAAATACATATTGTGTGGTGTGTCAAGACTCATCTTTCATGGCACTTATTGTACAGTCAGCAACAAAAGTCGATTAACATTTATGATTTTTAAATCCTAGGTAATTATTAAGTACAATATTAAAAGTAAAACGCAATGAATATAAAATTAAGATTTAATAAACCCTTTGCTATTGCCTGAAATTCTGAAAGCCAGTACATTATGTGTTTAGTGTCTGTTTAAATGATATAAAAAAGTAACATCGTTAATCGACTTTTGTTGCTGACTGTACCTCCGTTTGAAAGAATACACATAAAAGACGTAATCAGTGTTTCAAAGTAATAAAAACTTAATGAAAATATCTTAATTGGCTAATAACAAAAGATTTGACCCAAAAAACAATAGATTAACAATTTCTTCACTTTAGCACGGAGTTAATGAAAGCAAAATGGCTGAACCAATCCGTACATTCGTTTTGAACAGCAGCTGTAGCGAAATGTCAGCTGTATTATTGACTAACTAGCGTATGCCTCTGACTTCGTTCGCGTAAATGTATACTCAATACTCTAATTATTTTTCTGAAATAAAAGTCTAAGCCTAAGTTATTCTTTATAACCACAGCTGCCCTGGTCGCGATACGATACTTTAAACAAAGAACCGTCAAAATCTGTTCAGCCGTTTCGGACATTAGTCGGAACAAAGGGACAGACAAAAAATAAAAAAGTAGCCTACATTACTCTTGACAACATGAACTATATATAATGCCAGTGTATGTGTAACGATACGATAATTATATTAAAGTCCCGTCAAAATTGATCTAGCCGTTTCGGAGTTTAGCCAGAACAAACGGACAAACAAGAGAAAAAAATGTTTTTTTTTAAATATTGTGTTGCATGTATTTTCTGCATTTAGTAAAAAGCTGTTTTTACAAGCTTTTATTTAGCTTGCACTGTTCGTATGTAAGTATGTATGTAAATAAGTTGTCCTTTCAAAATTTGCAAACCATTTTTCGACCATTTGTTGTTATCCGATTGAGCTGAAATTTTGCATACACCTTTAGTTCTGATGACAATACAATGTCCAATACTCAATATTGTAATAATTTTAAATAAAAGCTTGTTTTTAAAAAAAAATACTTTTTTAACAGTAAATTTTCTGTTATTACAAAGACAAACAGACATTTCAATTTTATTTACATATTTGTATGTAATATAACATAGGTTACGAAATACATTGCCGTGTTATTACCACTGTTTCACGGGTCATTAAAACTAAAAGTGCAATGGATGTAAATAATGCGAAATAGTTTTGTCGATACTAGATTTTAATGTTTCATAATAGTAATGGTTTTCAGATAGTTTTTATGAGCGCTGTCGACACGGTTTAAAGTTTACATGTTACGTAAATTTCGTAATGGTTTTCAATAACCTAAATTTTTTGTTGCGGGGCCAAAAATCTTCATGGATGTCCCCCCACTCTGGGGGGACGAAGGGGTCTATGACTCTTCTCTACATAGTATAAAACAAAGTCGCATCCCGCAGTCTGTACGCTTCGATCTTTTAAACACAACGGATTTTTATGCGGTTTTCATTAATCACTACATAGTATAAAACAAAGTCGCTTTCCCTGTCTGTCTGTCCCTATTTATATGCTTAGATCTTTAAAACTACGCAACGGATTTTGATGCGGTTTTTTTAATAGATAGAGTGATTCAAGAGGAAGGTTTATATACGTATAATACATGCACCCGTGCGAAACCGGGGCGGGTCGCTAGTTAAGTATATTTTATAAATATCATAAATTAAAAAATGCAGAAGTTTCACGTGAGTACGGCTGAACGGATTTGATATAGATTATAGTCTGAAACAGCACATATGCTAGATTATTATCCCGGAAAATGTTCGGTTCCCGTGGTAACTTTGACGCAGACGAAGTCGAAGACGGAAGCTAGTTTATTAGGTATTTAAAAAGTTATTTTGTCTTTGTGCGCTTCCTAAATCGGAAACCGAGCCAGTTTTAAACTTACGAAAGCAAGCAACTTTCGCTTACAAAAAAGTTATGTCAAAGTCGTAACAAACAAAAATGGCTACTAATTACCGCCATTTTTAACGTCATAATGTGTCTATGGTCTGTGAAGGTAGACTTTCACGCTTTATTTGTTTGCAATGTTGGCAATGTTGCGATAAATGTTTTAATAGCTGGTTATTTAATACCGTATTATTATTCATTGATATCTTGCTGTTATGAGTTGCTCGACTTATAAGTATCGGAAATCGGATCTTAAATCGTTTGTTTTAAGGTGCATGATCATTAGGAATGTGGGCCAAAGTGGGTAAATATAGGTAGGTATATTACTTAATTGAGGTCTTGGATTCGATTCCCAAGTCAAGCCACTTGCTCGACTTGGGAATCGAATCCATTACTGGGTTTTCTCATCAGGAGTTTCTCAGTAGCAGCCTCGGAGTCTGGATTTGTGCCCGGTTGATGGCAATAGGCTCGCCCCCTATTACATGTGACTTAAACATAACTGGCGAAATGTGGGAGTACTAATACCCCTGCCTAACACTTTAGGGAATACAGGCGTGATGTTCTGTTTTGACTTCTCCCTCGACTTCATTCGCGTGAATGTCGTTTTTGTTTTCCACGAAACCCTATTAATTTTGCTACATTTCAAAGCACTGCAGTAGAACATCGTTGCTTGCGTTTTTGGCACTACAATGTAAATTAAAAAACCACGACGCTCGCTTGTATGAAAATATCATGAAACCCTCGCATGTTACCAGAGTTGTCTTGTCTTACCAGAGGTGATATAATATTTTTTCCAGCTAAATGGGATTTTTAAATGAAAGTGAAAAAAAAAGATCGGCCGATTTATTTATTTTTTCATGCATGTGAAATGAAAATTCAACTCGAATCGAATACTTCTACATTATCGCTCATTTGCTAGGCCTACAGATACGTAGATACCGGCGGAGTAGATTTTAATCCATAAAGATAATAATTAATAAAGCACACTTTCTTATCAACAACGCATTTGAATATTACAACACAATATCGCAAGACGTGAACAAAACACATTATAACAAGTTGCATGTATGAATAGTGAATACCAATCATTATGATACTATGTATTGAGCGATTTCATATAGTATACTTAGTGACGTAATTCGTCAATATAAAAACGAAAGCAAGTGTGGACAGAGTAGTTGTGAATTTGGGGCAAATATTCAACTGGTTTCGTGGTGTAGTGGTTATCACATCTGCTTTACACGCAGAAGGCCGCCAGTTCGATCCTGGCCGGAATCATATCTTTTTGGAGTTTTTGAGGTTAAGACAAATTATTGTTTTGTTTATTTTCGAATAATTATGGAAATTTTAAAGATTTTGTGTAGTTATTATAATGTATAAAAAATCTGCTTTATTTTTAGATTGTTAAGACACTTTAATTATTTTTTTTTTTTTTCAATTCAATTAGGGTGAAAATCTGATAAAAAAAATATACTTAATTGTACTATACTTAACTCCAAATTGTTTTTGGAGTATTTTTTTACCTGCTATCCTAACTAATATTATAAATGCGAAAGTAACTCTGTCTGTCTGTCTTTCTGTCTGTCTGTCTTTCTGTCTGTCTGTCTTTCTGTCTGTCTGTCTTTCTGTCTGTCTGTCTTTCTGTCTGTCTGTCTGTCTTTTCTTCACGCCTAAACTACTGAACCGATTTGTGTGAAATTTGGTACAGGGTAAGTGTGAACCCCAACAAAGGACATAGGCTACTTTTTATTCAACTTCGACTTCGTCTGCGTCCGCGATAACCGACATATACGCGGACGAAGTCGCGGGCAAAAGCTAGTCTATCATAAATGCGAAATTACGCCAGAATGACACACATTTAGTTCTTAGTTAATCTGTTCTCAGAATTAGATGAGATTAAGGCAATTTTTTGTCCCTGAAAATTGAATGGTTTCTGTGAGATATTAGTTTAGTATTAAAATAAAACTGAAATGTCGTTCACTCACTAAATCTCGAAAACTACTTCACCTATGAAGCTGAAATCAGCTAAGAACGGATTTTGCAACAGGGCTGAACTAAGTGTCTTCAATCCCAAGTGAACAGAATTCGGATCGGAATGCGCGAAGAAGACGGATGAAAAAGATTGCATGTGGCGGAGATTGAGATGGATGTGCGGAGTAACCAGAATGGATAAGGTCAGAAATTAGTACTTACATAAGAGGAAGTCTGAAAGTGGCGCCAGTGATAGAAAGTTGAAAAGGAATTGTTTGTCTTGGTATGGGCATGTAAAGAGGAGGGATGAAACGCATGTGACCAGGACAGTTATGAATATGAATGTGGATGGATGGAGAGCAAGAGGAAGACCAAAGAAAAGATGGATGGACTGTGTGAAGAATGATATGAAAGAAAGGGGAGTCAGTGATTGCATGACGGCAAGAGAAAAACGTGTTGCGCCGACCCCAAGTAACATGGGACAAGGGCAGGAAGATGATGAATTTTGTGAACAAAATTACAGGCAAAACTCAAACAGTATTTCAGAACAACAAGGCACTGCATACCTACTCTCCATAATGAGTAAATAATGAACAATTATCCCTCTACAAGCTAAGATAACACGGCTAAAAAAGATTTATTCCAGCTTTTACACACGAATTTGCATTAATACGATTTACCTCATGGTTTACCCATTAATGTAAGATAATAACGAGCTAATAATGGCACATTCTGGCTTTACGTTCGAGTAAATAACTTTAATAAGGATAAATCATAATAAACTATATTACTGGTACTATTATGAAGCTACTAAACCATAAAATTATTTGTACATATAACAAACATAACGTCACGCCAGTTATCCACGAGGGGTTAGGCAGAGGTGTACCCATCCATCATCATATACCCACATATCGCCACTTCGCCAGTTATGTTTTTAGTCCCTTGTAATAGAGGGCGAGCCTATTCGCATTAACGGGCACAAATCCAGACTCCGAGGCTGCTACTGAAAAATTCTTGATGAAAAAAACCCAGTAACACTTTGCCCGACCTGGGAACCAAACCCAAGACCTCATGCTCAGTAGTCAAGTCTCGTCTATAAGTTTGTCTCAAGTCACGCCTGCATGAGTGAGACAGAATAATGCTTAATGTCTGAATTGTTCTATCTATTGATGATAAAAATGAATCTCTGTTTCCCTTGGTCACGGAATCACGCGTATATAAACGGCTGGACCGATTTCACTTTTTTTTTTGTTGTGTTTGTTATTGTCAGGAGGTTCTTATGAAAAGAAAAAAAAAAAAAATCGGAAATGTCGGTCTCAAGGGTAGGGGTAGGGTAGGGGTATCGGTAGGATAGGGGTAGGATACCACGCGAACGAAGTCGTGGCGGGTCAGCTAGTCTATTGAAGAGAATCAGTTCGGTAGTTTAAAAGATCTTAGCGTATAAACGGCGGAAAGCGAATTTGTTTTATACTATGTAGAGATGATTTTCCTGGTTCAGTAATGTTCTGAATGGTTGACAAAGAATTCATTTAATAAATCAGTAGGTATGTATTTTCAAACCAGATATTGAAATTAGGACATTTTTGTTCCAAAAATACCTATTTGTGTTGGCGGAATCCATAAAAGTGCATATTTTATAGACCAGTCTGTTAAACACTGCCTACTCAAATATTTTCTTATATACCTACTATTGAAGACTGCCTTTTACCTGCGACTTTGTCTGTGTAATCCTTCTTATGGATCTCTAATTTATTTAATAATATAAATAAAAATTTCTTGTTGCACTCAGTGATAACGTGGCTTCGTTTTAACAATATATTTTTTTTAATTGGACCAGCAGTTCTGTAGTTTGGCATGTTGAAACAAAAGACAAACAAAATTTTAAGCTTTATAATATTAGTTTATTATGCCTAATTTTGAAGATGGAATTTTCTAGATGCTGTGAATTATTAAAGTAATAAAAACACTTTGGAGTTAATTTTTTTATCAATAAATTAGAAATACTATTAAATTGGCAACCTTGGGATGGACATTGATTGCCTGGTTTTGAAATATAGATATTGATTATTATAATGAAATAGCTTTAGCCCTGCATCTTTGTACTTGAATTTTCTTACAGAACCCATTCTTTTTTTAAATAACTTATAGCCTATGTTTTGTAAATAGACTGATAGATAAGCTATTTAGTGAAAGAATTTTTAAAATTGGTTAAGGAGTTTTTGAGTTTATTACAAACAAAAATACAAATCTTTTCTCTTTACATCCTAAGTTTAGATAATGAATAATGACGTAATACCAACATAATAAAATAGTTCTCATTGGAAATTCCACATTCAAAACAGTACAGATGTTCCAAACAGGTTGTTTTGCACCCCTAATGAATGTAGTAGCATAAACAATGGGAAGTCATTGTCTATGTTTGTAGAAGAAAATATGAAAACAATATTTAGATTGCCAAAGTTTTATTTACAAACTAGCATCCTCCCTGTGACTTCGTTTGAGTGATTTTTCTTCTGGAACCCTAATTTTTTTTATAATATACTTAAATAGATAATATAGACTATAACTCTCAGTGATAATGTAGCATCCAATTGGAGAAAGAAATTTCAGAATCGGACCAGTGTTTCTCGAGATTTGCGCGTTTAAACAAACAAACTTTCCAGCTTTATTATATTAGTATAGTTTGAGAATGCACTTGGTAATGTCCATGATCGAATTTATATGCCAAAACTTGTCCAAAAATTTTGTAATTTCTTAAATCATTTTTCATGACATTGAAAAGAATCCTAATCTAATCTAAGAGACTAAAGTACATAATTTAAGTTCTTATCTTGAAGATAAGTAGTAAGCAAGCGATATCAAACGATAAATTTTTATTGAAGTGTGTAAACAATTCGCGGTAATTTTAGTCGCCAATTTTATCTCATCTCATTCAAGTAATTGGCAAAGGAATTTACTCTATTCTTCCAAGAGATATGATTAGAATACAATCGATACAACTTATCGTGACACAAGGTCAAGTATTGCCTATGCCTAAGATGACTGACTCCAATTAGGTAAAAAGGTCGATGCAAGTACAGATGCGGTTTATAGAGATCACAATGATATCAGCAGCAATTTATATAATTTAATGAGTCACGCGTCCGGCTGTATGAATTGATGTGCCCGGCACACGACAACTTACGAAAAAAGTTTAGTCCGTTGAATTGAAATTTAGAACACCGAAAAGTAGGTACATTCAATGATCAACTTAGAAATCGGCATTTTTATCGCAATTCTCGTAAAAATATGCAATTAAGAAGTTACACAGTTTGTAATAAGTTTTAAAAGAAATATAAGTGAAAATTACCTTGTCCAAACATTTTAATTCCTCAGTTGGATAAACTGTTTTCTCACACCTTGCGCAAGTTTTATTCATGATGAATGTTTTTTAACACAAAAACACAATAAATATATTCAAGCACTGATATTTCACAGAGCAACACGGGTTTTCACGATTCACAAACAAAGTTCAAAACTCGGTATTGTAAGAAAACACTCAAGAGCACGATTTTCGTAGCATCTCCGTACGCGCATGCCAAAAAAATGACAAATGGCGGCGGTTGGGGTGACCAACGTAACGATATATTTCTACCAGATAAAAACCAGTAAAAATGTTGCCACATAGTAACATAAAATTACTTCTTGGGGCATTCCAATAATTTTAGCAAGTTGCTAACAAAAAACTCAAATTTCCGAAAACTATGTAATTAAATCAAAACAAAATAAATAACGTAAAAAATAACTACGAACATAAACACTTCTCTTTTTGAAGCACAGCCAGCGCTTCATTGAACAACTGTTTTGACGTTTGTATCATTTCAGTCAAATGGTTGTAATCGTATTGTTTTTCTTCTTCCAACATTTTTAGTTTATCCTCTAGAATTTTTAATTTTTCTTCAGTCAGCTCTAGCCTGTATTTCAAATCGTCTTTATCGAGTTCTTCACTAGGTTGAGAATCAGAACCTGTTGTGCTATCACTACGCTTATCACCACTCCCTTCAATGGACGACTGTTTTTTAACTACCGTCGAGGATCCGGCAAAATCGAAATGACCATCTTTTGACACTGAAGTCTTCGATATCCTGGAACCTTTTCTGGAATCCCTCAGCGATCTTAATTCGTCTTCCAAATTAGAGATTCTCCGCTCCAAACGCCTTTTCTTTTCTTTGATTTTCCTGTGATTGATTTCTAAATCATCCCATTTGCGTCTTTCGTCGTCTAGCCTCGAATTCAAGACTACAACCAATTCAGATAGCATTTTTATTTCGTTGTCTGTTGCTGTCTTCATTGGAGTAAAGAATATACTTTGTAGAGAGCATTCTTCATATCTTAGGAGCTGGGCTCTAAGTTCTTCAATTTTGGCAGCTTTTTCAGTTGACTGTTTTCGTAATGCGTCTATTTTAGCTGCGGTATTTTGTGTAAGTTTTTGGTATTCACCGATTTCAAGGTTCATCTTATTCATTTTAGCCGTGTTTTCTTTTAGGATGTCCTGATAATAGAGCTCTGAAGTTTTGATTTGATTCTGTAAATGAAATATAATGAAGTTGTAATTGGATTGGGATCACATTTTTTTCAACCACAAAATAATTAGAAAGTTCCGAAAGAAGAAAGATGCCCACGAAACGCTGGCGTGATGACTAAGAGAATCATGGGAGTCTAGCCAGAGAAAGCAACACAGAACAGTGGAAAACTATTGGGAAGATCTGTGCCCAACAGAATTAATTTTTTTGCTCACCCTTTGCTCATTAATCAACAAATCGTCATGGCTGCTCTTTTCAACAAAAGTCTGCATCTTCTGTCTTATTGTAGTAGCATCGCATTCTAAATTTCTAATCCTGCATCTCGCTCCTTCTAGCTTCCTTTTCAGATCATGATTTTCTGCTTTAAAATATTCCATGTCCTTCATTGCTTGCTCCACTTCCTTCTTCCTTCTCTGTTCTATCTCGCGAATAACCTGTGAGAGGGGACATCACACCTTTTACCAAAGTATTCACAGCCTAAATACTAGTAGACCAATTTTTGTAATTAAAAACGTTCTAAATCTAGTCGCAATCGCATTGCAGCGCCGATTTGTCAAATATGTAGGTTCTTAAATATAGAAAGGCATTTTTGACAGTGTAATCTCTGTCAAAAATGCCTTTCTTTAGGCGAATGTTACAAAAAGTTAGAAGAATTGCCCCATTTTCTATGATTTGGGCCGGAAAATTCTCATGGATGTCCCCTTAGAGAGGGTGGAGGGATCTGTCAGACTCATACTGGCTAACAAGCTACTATAATTAAAAAATTAAAAAACACGACTGCAAAAATTGCACATATTTGTACTTTGTTTACTCGTCAGTTTTTTTTTACGGAGTTTTTTATTTACAGTGTTATATATTTTTTAAATGTACTAGTCATATTCTAGACGATAAACATAGACACGACCAGATTCATTAAAAAAATAAATTAAGGCTGGTATTAATTTACGTTTTAATGTGACCACACCGGTTTCTTTTTATTTTTAACTAGCCTATGTTACTCGGAACGATGCAAGGATTGTAACGATACCCCATACATCTAAATCGGTTCAGGCGTTTAAAAGTTATGGTGGAATAAAGAAACTCACATACATACATTAACCCTAAACACATAACACTCCTTTTTTTGGGGCAGTCGTGTAAAAACCACCCTGGTGTTCCTTTTCCCATACCTACGCCGGAGATTCCAGTAGCGTACGCGCCTTCCGCGATCCCCGACTGGTGCTGGCCCGTCTCTGCAGGCCTCCTGAAGTCAGAGGGGGAGTGAGGTGTCGTAACTCGCCCTGTGACATCAATGAAGGGCTCGCTTGGAACACTACACGCCTCCACCTCAAGTCCAGTATATAAGAAAAACAAGGATTTGAGGGATCCAGAATTTTGATACAAAACCTTAATCTTTATCATACCTGACTTTGATCCTTTCTCTTGGAATCTGGCACATCTATCTTCGGTTTCCCACTCAATTTATCCTCAAGCTCACTAACTTTAGCTTGTAGCAGTACAATCTGCTGCGCCCTGCCTCTCCAGCCAACCACATCATTCTGCAACTCTTTAATACTCGTGAATCTATCTCCTAACTCTTGCTGGAGAATTTTCGTTGCCATGAGAATTTCATTTTTTAACTCCAGATTTCTGTTTTTACTGTCGTAAAGCTTTTTGTTGACTGAAGATAGTTTATTGTTCAATTCTTTCAGTTCATCAGGGCTTGCATCTATCGGTTCATCTTTACACAAGCATATATCAAGCTTTTCATGTTCCTTGTTCAGGAGATCTAACTGCATCACTTTTCTTTCTAAAGTTGCATTCTTCGTCTTATAGCCTTCTATCTCGGCGACCAAGTGGCGATTCTGTTTGCAGAGATCAGTTATCTTTGCGCTTATAATACCGGCTGATTTTGAGGAAATGGCGGGGCCGGTACCGGATATGATGTCACGTATGCGTTGGTTTAAATCAGCTATTGTTTTGTTTAGCTCTTTCGCGTTTTGGTCTTTTAGGAACACGCATTTGCGTAGTTCATTGTTATCGCATGTCATTACCTGAAATATATAAATTATCATCAGACATCACTGAAATCGGAGAAAGAAAATTTTTGAAATCGTTAATCCGCCTTGAGCAATCGTAGTCATCAATGTTCGTACTCTCTGTAAAGGGAGAGGCCTTTGCCCTGCAATGGGACAATAATAGGCTAATATTCATATTGTTATCATTATAAAATATGTACACGGTACTCGGTGTGATGCATAGTGCAAATGAAATATTTAGAACTACTTTTGAACTCAATAAACATAATAAAAGCATGAGGGTTACGATAATGATTTGCACCACTGCTTCTCTACCCTGGAGTTAAAGAGTCTTGTTCGAAACGACCTACTTGTTTGATTAGAATTTTGCTTTTAAATGTATAGGTGAGACTTAGGTACCTAGAAACGCAACTTTCACCTACTTTTAGTTGTTCAAGCAAATGAGCATTCAGTTCAGGAGGATACAAACTATCACCAGGCTCCGGCTTATCTAAAGCGGCCAGCATTTTGAGTTTCATCTCGTCAGTTTCATCGATTTTACCGGCTATATCTGCGGCATGTTTTTCTTCTTTCACGTTATGCTTGGAGCGATTCGGTTTTACTTTATCCGTCATTTTTTCTCGTTATTTTGTAATATTTAAAACATAAATAAAATCTCAGCATTGCCTCCAGTTAAGAGAACTGACATTATGTGTGTGTTGTTCGACTTTTAAAAATCATTATTTGGTTGTTGAAAGATGGCCCTTTTGTACGACGTTCCTCCTCTTTTGTCGGAGTCTGACCAAACGAGGACCTTAGACCTTTTATTTTACGAAAGGTGAAGACCCAACTAAAACCAATCAGAAAATCATCATCGCCTTATGAATAATATGAACTTGGATGGAACCAAAGTTGTATTTATACAACTTTGGTTCCATCCAAGTTCATCCACAGCTAGGCCTTTATAAAGGCCTAGCTGTGGCCTAGCTATAGCACTTTTCACTTTGTTTCACCCATAATGAAAAAGCTTCATCTACATTATAGGATTTCAGCTACCAAAATAACCAAATCAATCAAAAAGAAATGATTTATAACGAAACGGTTATTTTCGTGTAATAGAGCAATGTAAAATGTCGAAAGTGCCAACATTACAATATCAAATGTCAACGTCAGATGAAATCACTGAAATCAGCTAGCTGTCAGAAAAGTGACAGTTTAAACGATTGATTTTTGTCGCAGTATTCGTGTTTTTATTAAATTAAAATTGTCTAAGTGCATTTCAGTGCAAGTTTTGGTAGCCTCCATGGACGTTTAGCAGTGCAGAGGCTGTTAAAACCTTTTTATCGGTTGATAAGTGTACTAGGCAGGTAATAAATTGATTTGTCCTTGGGTTTCAGGCAGATGATCATATGGAGTCATGTCTTATCATATTATTATGCTAACAAAACATCTTCGCGGTACATTTATGTGTTATTTATGCTATTACCTAACGTAGCTATGTGAAATGAGTTTTGTCACATGATTATGTCTCCTAAGAATCTCGTAAGGATGTTATGTCTAAAGGATTGAATAATTGTTTATTATTTGTCTTTTTGAGTGCTTTATCAGATTGTAAGGTGCTTCAGAATGTATAGATTACCCAAATCTCACATCTAACGCGATTATTCTGTTGTTTTTGCCTTTTCTTTAAAGGTACCTACAATTTTCTTCAATTTTTTCTTAATTAATTACACGACATTTTATTGTCCATCCAGTTTACGCCTCTTTTCTAAAAAAAGCAATAGAGAAGGGTAGATAAAAGGCAAAGTTTAATCTGTAATCTGTATTTAATAAAATTGGCTTATTCATTGAATTTAATATGTCTGTAAAAGATTCTTGTTTCATAATGTAAAGTAAAACACATTGATATAAAACTGACAGGAAATATTTTCATCTTTTTTTAGGCAAAAGACAATTTTCTTTTTTTTATTGGGACTAGGGAGAGGCTTTTGCCTAACAGTGGAGAATGATTACATCATACATAATAATAGAGGCTCATCCATTAGCATGAATTCCTATTACAATGTAGGTATCATTTAAATTGGGCCCTTAATTTAATGACATACAAAATGTTGTTTCTAAATTGGCACTAATTGAGATGACAAGAACAGCCCTAATCCAAAAATAGCCTATAATCCTATTAATCCTTATCACTATTTTAAGTAATCTTTTTGTTAGATTTATTATGAACACTAGTAGGATGCAAGGACACCCCAACAAATTTTTATACAAGGCCCATCTCGGGCCAGCTACATGACTGGTGCAATTATTTCAATTAAACCATTTACAGTCACTTTTATATTGTCAAAATTATGTAATATTGGTAAGGTTCTTCAGAAAGGTCAGTACTCATAACCAACGTGCTTGTATGAACGTGAATGAAGCGAAAGGAGTATGTCAGGATCGTAGCAGGTGGCGTTCTGTGGTTTCTGCTTACCCCCATGGGAAAAAGGCGTGAGTTTATGTATACGTATGTAATATTGCTACAAATATATTGTTTTTTCCCCACAGCCATGCCGGGCACCAACCTCATAGTACCGGTTGTGCTATGGGGCAAGCATGCCCCCACGCACTGCGTATCCTCAGTCTACCTCTCCAGGGACCAGAAGACTCTTGTCACCGGCTGCTATGATGGACAGATATGCATATGGCAAGTGGATCCGGATAATTTGAAGATGACACCGAGGTGTTTGTTGGTTGGACATACCGCACCGGTTACGTGTTTGTCTCGGGCTTCAATTATTCAGGTAGGTCTATAGTATTGGCTAGTTGAAACTATTAACAAATAATTCCAACACAATTTATCTAAGAAACACTTTATTTCAGCTCTAAAAACCCAATTAATTTTCAATTAAGTGTAAAAGTAGGTTTTAGTTGCTTTGAAATTAACGTAAACCAATAAATGGCTTAACTTTAGATAGGTGATTAGCTTGCGCGGTACCTAATTCCCCTACTCGGTTCTTTCACTTAGTTCTAAGCAAGTAAGGGTATTTTGGGGAATCCCTGAAGCATAGACAAGTAGGGTTGTCATAATAATTATAATAATATGTGTGTACAAATCATCAAAGTTTCGTAGATAAAAATCTTTTTTTACAAAAAAAGATAACCGCCTTCAAAAACCACAAAATAAAAATAACTTTAGTTTTGGAAGTCGGTTGACGTATCCCCCCCCCCTTTTCCTTCAGTCAGTCATCGACTACACGTATAAACAAAGCAATTTCACTTGTTACGATATTGCTTCTGTGATTCTGTGAGGAGTTCCATTCCATATCTCCGAAGTTCATCATCAGATATTGAAATGGTGACAATGGGACCACACGGGAAGCACCAGCTTTCAAATAAAAAAAGAATCATAAAAATCGGTTCACCCAGTCGCAAGTTAGGAGCTAACAAACATAAAAAAAAAATACAGTCGAATTGATAACCTCCTTCTTTTTTTTGAAGTCGGTTAAAAATCCGAAAAAGTAGTAGTATTAGTAATTAAAAAAAAATTAAACTGACGTAATCACCATCCAGACCCCATGTCATTAAAACCTCCCCCCCTTATGCTTACGTAATACTTGAATTGCCCAGCAAATGTGTGTCATCTTCTGCACAATTATTTTATGTACAGTTTGTTGATGAGGAGTTCCATAGTTTTTCTCCGAACGTCTACATCATATCTTTACAAAATGAATATGGTGGACCAGGCCTACATCAGACCTTTACGAAACTAATATGGGACCACCTATGGAGTAAAAAGTCAACAATTCAATTTTATTTATTAATATTTTATTTCTGTTTTCAGGATAATAATTTCATTGTTTCATCATCGGAAGCTGGTGAGATGTGTACATGGGATCTTGTTGATGGTAAATGCAGGGAAAGCGTCAAATTGTCTCAGGTCCATACTAATATCCAGGTTAGTATTTTTATGTACCTTTTTTTTTGTAAAATATATGGGGACACGACATATACGTTGTAGATGAGAGATATACCTACAAGGTCTGTACTGGTACTGTATAAGTGTATAATATTGACATTATGATTATCTTCAGGCATACCACATGTGCAACAGTGAGGATCTCCGTCTGTTCTGCAACGGTTATTATGCAGAGATTCTGATCATGGACCCGTTCTCTCTAGAGATACTTTTCTCTCTCAGTTCTAAGATGAATCCTGATTGGATATCAGCTTTACATGTGAGTAACTATGTCAGTATATCTTGCTATTCATTTAAATATTACATTATTCTACAGCCCTGCCTCGTTGGTTAAGTGGTTGCAAAGCGCGACTGCTGAGCATGTAGTCTTGGGTTCAATTCCCAGATCGGGCAAAGTGTTATTAGGTTTTTCTATCAGGAATTTCTCAGTAGCACCTTCGGAGTCTGGATTTGTGTCCGGTTGATGGCGATAGGCTCGCCCCATATTACATGGGACTTAAACTTAACTGGCGAAATGTGGGTGTACCTCTGCCTAACCCTTCGGGGATTACAGGCGTGATGTTATGTATATTTAACTTAATATGATTTTAATGTCTTACTTTTAAAATGATTGTATTTTAGCATTTTTTTAATTTTTTGCACCCATAAAAATTATTTTGAACTTTCAGGTTCTCCGTCCTTCTTCAAGAAAAGATGATGTTGTGTTAGCTATATCTATTACTGGGACAGTTAAGGTAAGCCTGAAATATTAATTACTGGTTGGTATATGTATACAGGGTGGTCCAACAAATAGAGACGTCAAAAATACGGGTTCCCAGGGGGGGTTATAATATTCTTTAAGACATAAAAAAAATATTGATTGAAAAGGAGGAATTTACATTCGAGTTATCCAGAGCCGGACACATTTGACTTGATTATTATCAATTATGAAGATATATGTATAAGGGCTTATAATAAGCATCCCAAGTATTTAAAGAAATTGGTTACTATTGTGCCTTAAATTCATCTTCTTATTTGATTCGAATTAGACAATTCGTACACTGCTATTTCAATAGTGCACGGTGTACCCTGAAATTTTGTTCAAGGTTGAAAGTCAAAGTCAAAGTCAAAAAACCGGACCCCATCCGGTTTTTTGACTTTGACTATTTACATTCAAATTTAATTATTCCGCAGGTATGGTCCCTCTTAGGCCACGAAAACAAGCAATCAGAACCGATCTACGAGAACGAGTCGAAACAAATTCGCTGTTTGAACGCACTCTCTCTTAACTGCTGCGCGTACAATCAGAGAACAGTGCTCATCGTATGCGCAAAATACTGCCAGATATACGATGCTGGTGAGTTCTAGAATATAATCTTACATAAACACCTGATGAGGCGAAAGGAGTATGTAAGGATCGTAACAGGTGGCGTTCTGTGGTTTCTGCCTACCCCCATGGGAAAAAGGCGTGAGTTTATGTATGTATGTATAAACACTGTTAAAAAAAGCGCGACTGCTGAGCATGAGGTCTGTGGTTCGATTCCCAGGTCGGGCAAAGTGTTTTTGGGTTTTCCCATCAGGAATTTCTCAGTAGCAGCCTCGGAATCTGGAATTGTGCCTGGTTGATGGCAATAGGCTCGCCCCCTATTACATGCCTCTTCTGAACTGGCGATTTTTTTCTTTTTCAAACTTTGCCTCACACTAGGAATGTCTCCTGTGTAGTGGGAAGCGTTTACAAACATATAAACTTACATACACAAACAGCCGGTAAGAAATGTGGGTGTACTAATGAGTACACCTCTGCCTAACCCTTCGGGGATTACAGGCGTGAATTTATGTTATGTAAAATTAAACTATCTGTTTTCAGGAGACTTTTCAGTCCTCTGTTCGATACAAGCGCCATCTGGTGAGCGTTGGATGTCTGGTGACTTCCTCGCTCCGGACAGAGTCCTCGTCTGCTCCACGGAAGGCAAAGGATATCTGTATAGACTACCTGCCAAGTAAGTCGTTGTGAACATGGTGTTATTGAATATGTGGTGTCTCCTGGACTATATTTGTAGATGGGGAAAACTTTAACTGACTATGACTCCTTGACTATATTATTACTAACACATTATTGAAGGTGAACTGATTATATGATGACTTATTGACTATGTTTGTAGATGGCGAAAACTTTAACTGACTATGACTCCTTGACTATAATACTAACACACTAAGGGTAAATATGAACGTGAACTTATTATTTGGTGAGTCCTGGACTATATTTGTAGATGGGGAAAACTTTAACTGACTATGACTCTTTGACTATATTACTAACACAATAAGGCGCGGGACGAATACAAGAGGCGTCGGGCGGTGTCGCGGTGCGGGCGTGGCGCGGGTGCGACGCCACTTCTTTGATATTTCATACAAAATGTATAGAAGAGGTGACGCAAGACATACTGAGACGGCGGGGCGAGGGCGGGGCGCGGTCGTGGAGCGGGCGTTGAGCGGACGCCGCTTCCTCGCCCTCGGCGCACCCGCAGTTAGTAGTGGCATTTGATTGTACCACTGTATTTGACCGCGCCACGTCTTTCCGACACCGTTAGCGCGCCTGTTCTGTGCTGCACCGGCGCAGCACCCGCACCTCGCCCGCGCCACGCCCGCGCTTCGCCTCCGCCCGACGCCTCTTGTATTTGTCCCGCGCCTTAGGCTTCAAGTCGAAGCTAAGCGTCTCTGGCGACATCTATCAGACCGAATATACGAACTATAACTGACAATTCCTACATCGCCCAATCAAAGTTCGTCGCGACATAAGCATTTATTATATACAAAATCCCGCCAACAACCGTCGGGCAGTAGCCCACCAGACACAACACCCGTCTGGTCGGAGGATCCTCCCTTTTCAAAGGAGGATGAGAAACTTTACACCCTGTTTCTCATACCGGGATAAAGTTTAAAATACAATGGTGCCGATTCCCTTGTTCACAAACTAAACTAAAATTAGATTATTTCTATCTTTTTCTGTACAATAAAACAAGAAAGAGACGAATGTAAATAAGAACTGTCAAATTTAGACAATCTAACACATCCATACAATTATATTTGACACCTTAAAACGTATACAAGCTGTTGATTTGCATCCTAGTCAAATTCAAGGACGTAATTATGCTAATGATTCTCGACCCAAATCAACAATAAAATGAGTAGGTATTTTTTTTTTTCCTGTTTACTGAAATCCATAATTGTAAACCAGCCGTATTTAAAAGCGGCCCGTCTGTTACTAGCTATAACCGCGCTTTCACACACAAACAAACGCAAACAATACATACACAACGCATACGCAACGATCATTCAATAATTTCGTAGGTATTACTCGCGCACGTGCCTAGCCACGCTCGCGCTCCTGCGCGCGCTTATTAGTTATTGCCCGGTACTGTATTTTCAATTGATTATTTATGTCTTAGGACAACCACCTGAAATTTGACGAGGATGCAAAACAACATCTTGTAGATTAAAAATACGGAAAAGTTCAAGGTAAAACTAATATGAGATCTCTGATTTAGCTCCTAAACGTCACCGACCTTTTCTTGCGCTGTATGTTAGTAAGAGATGTCGATTCTCTAAATTTAGTCTATTTTGTGAACAAGGGAATTGGCACCAACATCTATGTCAAAACTCAAGTTACAATTCGTTTTGTAACATGACAGATTATGACATGACACCTTGACTTACACTGACTCTTAGACTACAATCCTTAATAACAGTGAATTTATTTATGACTTATTACAATTAGTTTAAAGTTTAATTTTAACAGATTTTACTAGGATGCTATGAGGATTGTTGTACACTTAACGAAGCGCTAACGAAAGCTAGTGTTTCCAATATCTTTATGAAATATCAATAAATAAGGTGTTCTTATTCGGGACTCGACGCTTGAATGAGGTCCTAGTATATCTAATTTTACAAAGTCAAACATAAAAAATCCCCTTCCCCCTACCCCTTCTTAGGCAGTCGGTTAAAACTGAATTGAACATGTAGTGACATCTATCGAACAGAATATGAACTACAATTTGTGTTTGGGAGTTAAATAGCGATCATCTTTGATTGAATGAATGCGGTTTAATTGTTCTTTTACTAAATCTTAATATAAATAATCTATCTTCTATCTTCTTCTTCTTCTCTTCTTAAATATAAAAATCAATTGCTGTTCGTTAGTCTCGCTAAAACTCGAGAACGGCTGGGCCGATTTAGCTGATTATGGTTTTGAAATGTTTGTCGTAGTCCAGGGAAGGTTTAAACGGTGAGAAAATATGGGGTACGGGTAGGGTTGGGGTAGGGTATGGATAGGGGTAGGATACCACGCGAACAAAGTCGCGGCGGGTCAGCTAGTTACGTATATAAATTACGCGTCACGTTGTTTGTCCGGGAAGAACTCCTAAACTACTTAACCGATTTTAATCAAATTTGCACACCGTGTGCAGTTTGATCCAACTTGAAAGATAGGGTAGTTTTTATCTCAATTATTAGTCTTAATATTTTTTGATTGCAAACCTGGGGTGCTATTCTCTAAAAGACTCGACGACGAACTCGTCGACGAAACTAGTATGGTCCCCAGTGGATTTTCAACTTTATGCTGTAGATCACAACGTTGTAAATCTATTAAAGACAAACTGTTTCGGAACTCGTCGTAGAGACAGTTTGTCGTTAATGGATTTTCAACTAAATGGTCTAGAGCATAAAGTTCAAAATCTACTGGGGACCATACTAGTTTCGTCGACGAGTTCGTCGTCGATTCTTTTAGAGAATAGCATAGCTGAGCCACAGCAACGCGTGGGCCGGTAAGCTAGTGAAATATAAAAAATTGTCAACGCATCTTGCCGACGGAAGTGGTACAAAAAGCATAGATAACGTCTTGACATTGCGCTGAAATTGACTGCGTCAAATTGGCGCAGTGGCGCCAACAAACTGACAATTAATCGCGCAATCAAAGTTCGCCGCGACATTAGCTTAAGTACAAAATTCCGACAACAACCGTCGGGCAGTAGCCCACCAGACAGAGTACCCGTCTGGTCGGAGGATCCTCCCTTTTCAACGGAAGATGGGAAACTTTACACCCAGTTTCCTATACCTCTAAAAATACATCTTTATTTGCTTAGAAATAAGGTATACATAAGTCAAAACATTTATTTCAATTATAAACCATTTACAGGCACTTTTGAATTGTCAATTAGTCGGTCAGTTATATTCCTCACGCTCTAGGATGGTGCCGGTGACATTTGCCAAACTGTTGCTTTTCACTCTCGAACGTTACGGCGATTTACAATAATAATTATGATAGAATATTTTAACTGCACACTAATATCATAGACTTAAAATACGGAATCAGTAATAAGTAAGTAAATAACTAGTAAATTGAATGATGTCACTGACCTAGTTATGAGATTCTGACATCCATAGATGAATTGCTGATAATATGTGTCACCCGCACCATCATAGAACGTATGGAATATAGTCGAAAGTTAAAGCTAGTTGCTCGTTTCAAAATGTAAAGAAGAATGAATAAGAAAAAACTAAAAGTTAAAGCAAAGTTAGTAAAGAACTTGGCTTCAAAATTAGATATAAAAAAACAGTCTCATTCAAGCGTGTGTTCAAATATAGACCTTATTACCTAAGCTAAGAGTTTAGTTTCGATTGGCATGTCATTGGTTACAGTGTTAT
This sequence comes from Hoplodrina blanda, assembly GCA_949316365.1. Classification (NCBI taxonomy): domain Eukaryota; kingdom Metazoa; phylum Arthropoda; class Insecta; order Lepidoptera; family Noctuidae; genus Hoplodrina; species Hoplodrina blanda. The sequence continues at coordinate 2,709,861 of OX438573.1, forward strand.
CATCATTAGATTCTCATTGAAGCACTATATGCCTATGTAATAGATATTTATTTGGATAATTAATGGGTATTTTCATAAACAATGTAAGATTTTTTGTGTTTTACATGCTTTTGCCCGCGACTTCGTCCGCGTGGATATCGATTATATAGGTTATTAAAAACATAGACCCAACAGCAATTTAAACAAATTGTTGCTTGAGAATCTGGGCTTCTCCCAGTCGTAAACGTCCCTTTGTGTCTATTGGCCTATTTCTGTTCTGTCTCCTGCTTGTTTGGAGGGAAGTAGAAATCATGATTTTTTTTTACTCCGTTGTTCTTTTCCAAGACAGTTGAATCGTTTCTCAGCTTAATGAAGCTCGACGATTCTGGTTCTCGCCACTTGATTCTGGCATTCAGGAGTTGCAGAGGCTGGGAATAGAGAAGCGAGCTTGCCCAAAAAAAAAACGATACGTTTAAAATTTAAAAAAATAAATACATTGTTTTTGAAAAACCCAATATTCCGTCCACTAAAATGAAAATGAATAACTGCCAAAGGCAAAGCTTTATCCTTAAGCTACACTTAAAGCTATACTATACGATAATATATGAAGATATAAATATTTCTTTTATAGCAAACTGCGAGGACGGGCTATCAGTAGGTCAGCACATGTTTGTCTGTTTATATGTATTTTGTATGTAGATAGAGTTATTTTGCTAGCACTAATGTCAGCTTGTTTTTTTTTTAGGTAGTGATTAGTTTTTTTTTAGCGGTAGCCGTAACTTGTACATATTGGCTAAAAGCGCAGCAGTTTGTCTTGTGCAAGTATTCGTCAAACGCAATCTCTGAAAATGAATGATGAATTTTTATGGGTAAAGCGATGTAAGGGTCTTAACTTGGACTTTAAAATAAAAGCAGTGGACTGTAAAACTGACAACGTATATCCAAAATTAAGTACAGAATCAGAAAGTAATAAGGCGCTCGTGTGTCGTCGGTTGTTCTTGCTACTGAAGTGTCTAGGGCCAGAAACCCCACTCCTGACCCCGCGCAGTCTGGACGACGCCTGGCGAAGATAGCCGACGGCGCCCGAACAGCAATAAATGGAGATTTTTTTTCAATTTGGTTCATGAGCTCAGTGGGCCAATTCTACTAACTAAATGTCGTTCAAATATTAATTCGTTTAAATTCACGACACAAAATAGTGTCAGTGTCAAGAAAGCCAAACATAACGTTCAAAATCTCATCTTAAATGTAGGATAATTGTATGGAACGTTGGCCCTGTCCCCTTAGTTGGTATTTAAATGCGCCCATTTATTTGATGCCTACGTTTGACGAACGCTGGCATAAGACAAACAGTGCTTTTTAAATGAAAAAAATAATTTTATTATAGCAAACTATTATCGCCTTCAGTACGACAATACCTTAGTCTCTACGTATTTGAAGCCCTGTTGTATATTATTTTAAATTAGAGCGTATTATTATAATTTGCATTTGCACTATCATATTATATCCATCGATTAGTGTTGTAAAAGTATTTATTTTGAAAGTTAGAATTAAGGTGCGTGTAATACTCGCGACCGGCTTGTATGGAATATGCAAGAAAAAGTACGAAATGAAAGCTTTTAGAATACCTCTGGTTTTTAAAAGCTTGGGACCATGTTATGAAGTGTTAGTAATAAAGGTGCTTGGATCAAGGGCTTGATTCAGAAAGCGGTACTCCTGGACACGGCTTGTATTGTTAGGAGATTCCTTTCTCAGGAGCCCTGACCACCGGTAGCTTGGACCTTGTCCCCGATGCCGGTGGGTTACTATTTTTTTATATTTTAAAATGATTTATTTTAATATTAATAATATAAAGTATCATGCCAAATAGGTAGAAACAAAATAAAATTTATATGGCATAAGTCTCAATTTCAACTATAAAAATGAAATAAAAGTAACTATAAAAATGAAGTAAAATGTCAATATGGAAGTAATTATGTCAAACGCAAAAGTCTAGTGCAATAAAAGGCGAGGGGGGTGTGTCATGTATAGCTCACTCTCTGTCTCTTTCTCGCACTGGAAAAAATTAACGCTTCATAACACGATCCCTGTTCAGTAACACCCTGTCTGCACTCGGAAACAAAGTTGCACAACATTGTTTTAATAACATGTTGCAACATGTGAAAATGTTGCTTAAAAAAATCGTTTCTTTGGGAAAGTTGTTTGTTATCATGAATAGAATCATGTATTAGTGCCTTATCATACTAGCGGAATGCAAGCGTCCTCAAAGCGGACCGGGCGCGCAACAAACACGCCGCGCATTCGCAGCGAATTCGTAGCGGACGCGCAACGAGATCGCTGCGAATATTAGCGTGGACGCCATTTTGTACTGTATCGTACAAACGCCAGCTCGTCCGCCCCGCCTACGAACACGCGACGAAAACGTTGCGAATTCGCCTCGCGTCTGCGACGTCTTCGCTGTGCAGCCGCGGCGTGTTCGCGACGCATTCGCTGCGCGCCCGTCCCGCCCCGCAGCCGCTCGCAAACCGTTAGTGTGATAAGGCCCTTTAAGTATTAATTACTAATTACCAGACACCCTATATTAAAACAGCTTTCTAAAACCGAGGTATAGTTTTGTAGTTCTCGCCTACCCTTTAAGGAATATGGCGTGATATTTTAGTTGTATTATAAAGATATTTAAACGCCAAAAAAACTGAATATGTAGAACGAATATATTTATTTTTATTTGAACTAATTATTATGTTGTATTGTTCGATTCTTGTTGTGTGGTTATGTAAAATATGACTCTTTTAAATAACTCTGTGTTGTTGGGTCCCATGTGATGTTTATGATGCCTAAGGGCTAGTGTAGACAGGACAGGAATATGCTGGAGCAGTATTCGTTGATTAATTTACAATTAACTTTATAATAATAATAAAATTTATTTATTGAACTTGAAACAAGGTTGTACACCGCGTTAAGGGTGAGGCCAAACGAACGAAATTTTGTGAGTCGCAGAAATTCTGCTGCATTTGGTTTCATAAAAAAAGTCCTATTTGATTCATACGGCGACGCAAAATGAGTTGTCTGCCGACTCACATGCATTATTCGGGCCGTGTTTTAAATTATTTTGCACACGCTCAATCATCATCTACCTAGCCTTTTCCCAACTATCAGTGGCGGCTGTACCTTAAGTGCGCTCGTGCGCTGAACCACCAATTCAAAAATCAAAAATTACAAAATATTAAGTACTTCATCTTTATTTTTAAATTACCATTTTAATAGTTATTTTTAAACATACAAAAACGTATAAAAAATTAAATCTCCAATTATGGTGAAACAGTTTGAGCGCTTTACTAAACTATTAAGACTTATTTTCCTGTAAAGACAAATTCTCGTGCGCTTCGGCGAGTGCACGAGGACTGCTAATATAACTTGTAGGAGATACGAGTTAATACGCCTGACGCGTGAAACAGAAGATAGTTCATAGAAATGTACCGAGTAATGAGTGGGTTCTCGAGCGCCGCACGTGCGAACCGAGGATTGCCGAAATCACCCGATGTTTGACGAATTGGCGAAAACGACGCGACGGCAGCCATGATTGACATCTCGTTATCAGACTACCAGTATAGTTTCACTGTATGTGTGACGCGTTAATTATTGTTTATTTATATTACCGTAATTGTTGTTAGTTTTTGTTTTGATTTTTTTCGAGAACTTTTATTCTATACTGTGTATCTATGGTGTTAATACCCGATTTTAATAAAAAGGTGATTGAACATTTCGCTTCAGAAAAATGTCGTCGCATTGATTTAATGTATAAAAAATAAACATATATTAAGTATGTCAATTTTTGTTTTGTTGCATTTTCTAATTTTAATATTTTAGTAAAGTGCACCACCAGTTCGATAACCCACCAGCCGCCACTGCCAACTATGTTGGGGTCGGCTTCCAGTCTAACCGGATGCAGCTAAAATACATGGAGCGACTGCCTATCTGACCTCCACAACCCAGTAACTGGGTAATACGATTTTGCACACTCTCAATGTTAAACGTTATCTCTAGTATAGTTTAGTTCATTATAAATTAATCAATGAAAATTACTACAGCGTAATACTGGCCTGTTTACGCTAACCCTAGATAGGTAAAACGAAAAAAAAAAACTTTTCCTTTAAAAAAAAATATTATAATAGTTACCAGTCACAAATTTGCATGGTACCTAATACCATAATTTGTATTGAAGAATTTGTATAAATGTTTTGCTGTTATACCCTCCCCAAAAACCTGAAATAAAAAAAAAATCATCAATGAAACGCTGAAAATTGATGTATTGAATAAGATATTTATTATTTTATAGTTCAGTACCAGACCACAAAGGATTCCATGGTCCAACAGTCGATCATGACAGTCCTGTACTGTTTGGTATACTTGCACATCCTGATAATAAGGTAAGGAAAATATTATTTTCTACACACTTATTCGTAAAGTGACTTATTACGCACGCGTGTTTTTTACATTATATTATTGCACTAGTGCGGTATTTTGAATCTAGTTGCTCTATCCAAAAGGTATGCTCGTATGGAGAAGAATGGGCAAGAAACTTCATACGTTCAAATGCAGCGCGATTTCTTTAAAGCTTTATATTTCACTAGCATTCTCCCCGCAACTTCATTCGCGTGATTTTTCTTACGGATCCCTAATTTTTTGATAATAAAATATAGCCTATAGCACTCAGTGATAACGTAGCTTCCAATTTGCGAAAGAATTTTCAAAATCGGTTCAGTAGATCGAGAGAGATTACCCCCTACAACCTCACAAACTTTACCTCTTTATAATATTAGTATAGATAAATACATATTAGGCGTTCACTTCGAGTTGTTTTAAACCAGCTTAAACTGTCTCTTTCTGTCTTTGCCGTAAACTAATGTCCTTTTTCACAGCTCCTCTCGTGCCCTCCGGCCATGCGATTCGTGATAACATCAGTTGGTGGTAAACAACGGCGCTTGTTGCTACGCGGGGACTCGGCTGGAGTGGTCTCCGTATGGAATGTAGACGACGCTGCACATCCTACGCCGCATAAGACGCCTAGTGAGTTGTTGTAGAATCGGATGGGAATATTTTCGAGTGTGGGGTAATTTCGACTGTGGGGTTATTTCGTCGGTAGGGTAATTTCGACTTTGGGGTAATTTCGATGGTAGGGTTAATTTTGACTGTTAGGTAATTTTCTCTATGAGGTAATATCGATAGTTGGGTAATTTCGGGTGTGGGGTACTTTTGACTATGGGAACGGAATTTTTTGTTGGTTGGTCCTGTGTTCGATTCCCAGGCCGGACAAAATGTTATTGGGTTTACAAATTAGGGAAATTTCAGTAGCCGCCTGGAGTGTAAAAGTTGGTGGTGTGACTCCCCCATGCCTCAGAAACCACGTAAAGCCGTTGGTTTTGCGCCTGAACTCTCTCCTGGTCGTGTCGGACTGCTGTGCTTTTCTTTTTTCAAATATTTTTATGTTGTCTGCAGCGCACGCGCCGATAGTTATGACCAGTTTGGATATAGCGTGGGAGGATATGAACCCTAGTCCTGTCGGTATTCTAGACCAGTTGAACCATCCTGAAGAACAAGGTGAGTTCCAAATTTAAATTCAAATAAAAACCGTTAGGTATTTTTTTACTTTTTATTTTATGTATAAAGAGTAAACAATAAACTCTTCATTTTTATGACATTATTATTTTTAATGTTACAAAATCGAATAGTTTGTTTGTTTGGTGGTGCTGATCGTCGAAACTACTGGTGTGATTCTGAAAATTCAAAAATTCTAATTCTGAAATTGTATGGATCGCGCCATTAGTTCCGCAGATAAGCTCAATTATACATATAGATTTATATATTTATATAATTTTATCATTATATATTTAAGTATTTATATAATTTTATCATTTATTAGGAAAGATAAGAAGAAGGAACAGAGTAGTACAAAGTAGTAAGTACGATGGAAGTGTTTGTTTTGTCTAACAGAGTGTTCAAACTGACCTGCAAGTATTTAACGAGAAATTACCAGTATTCCAGAGTTTACTAACAGTTTTGATAATGATTTAATTGACAAATAACACCTAGGAATCGTAGTTTTTCTATTCTTGCCAAAAGCCCAGGTTTTATTACCAAAAATAAATGAATTGTTTAAAAAAATATATCATTGTAGATACGGTGGTCACTGAGTGTGGCCGAGGTACCGGGATATACAATTTACTTATGATTGTGTACGGGTAAGGTACATTTAAATGATAGACTGATAGAAGGATTGAATTTGTGTATTAAAATAACACCCAAACTGATAACTGATCGACTCGCGGCGAATGAGTCCCTTTTGTGGTTAGCCCAAACGGTGATATGCGACTACTGCTCGTTGACTTAGAATTGTATATTTTATTCATTCGCTGCGCGTCGATGTCAGCATAAAATTGATACATATGCAATTGTACGGGTTTGCTCGTACATGCTCCCCGAGGAAAAATAGAATACAACTGATTAAATGAGAAACAAATAATTATAATACATTATTTGATGTTAATCTAATTTCTTAGTGTCTCTATCGTTAACACACTGTTCACAAATTAGATATTATGCTTGTATAAGAACCTAACATAGGGGAGGTGGCTTTATCTAACACTCGCGCACTTGTTGTTACCTTCGCCCTTTCACTGTCACACTGATACACTACACTATCCCCAACACACGCACGTTGCGTGGCCGGGCACGCGCCGCTACCGGGCGCGTCGCCTGCTGGCGAGAGCGCGGGGGCGCAGCGCGCGCGCGCGCGCCTCCACGCGAACACTCCGAGACCTGCTGCTACCACGCCGACCATACAGTAGATCGCAGTGTAATGATGAATGTCATGGGTCGACAGACTGTCAATTAACAATCCGTTTTCTTTCATGATCTTGATTTTGTCCTCAATTGTTTTAAACTCTCGATCGCTCTCTATGCTGGAGTCATTCAAGACCTCTTGAGGAATAGACACGTTTATTACGTGATTTATGGATGCAATGACTGGTGAGTATAGGTTGGCGCTGATACTAACATCGCTCGTTCTTTGTTGATGAGCAATTACTTCAAAATTATCTGATTTGATTATGCAGCCGTGATCTATAGTTAAAAGTCCGGAGTGAGTCAGTTGATACGCGGTAACTTGATCTCCACATACTGTTCGTAGGTTACATTGACCGCAGCAAAAATAAATATAATTATTGATAGAGTGACTTTCTATCCAAAGGTTTTGACAGGGATTGACGTTGACTTCACATGCTGATGCCTTTAATCGGCAGAAGTCTTTATCTCTGCTTAGTTTGTAAATAGGAGAATGAATGTTGCACAAGTGTACGTTTGTCACTAGGCAGGAATCGATGATATTTTCTGTCAAGATGATGTAGGCATCCTTTTTCAGATTTACAGCTACGAAATCTGACACCGATTTAATTGATAACATTGTGTTGTTGTTTTTCTTCGCAGGGATTGGTATAAGCTTGAATATTTCATAGGTGTCCCTGCTTATCAAAGGTATTTGTACTTCAAATATTGAGTAATTCTTAAGCATTCTTGCTTTGACTCGTAGAAGTTTGAAAAGTTGTGCAAGATCCGTATGAATATTTTCTACAGGTAAGGTGACGTCAGTAGACAAATGACTTGCTATAGTGCTCAGCTGATCCCGTAATTGTTCGGCGGTTATTATATGTGGATTAAATCGCCCATGATAGATGTCTGTTATTGTATCCACTAAAGCGTTCTGTAACTCTTTCAAGTCGTGTAGTAGATTGCTTGTGACTATAGCTCCCATAGAAACTTCACTTGCTCTCGAAAGATTTTGGGTTTCAGCTTTTAATACTTCTAAAGTATTTTCGATGTTTGAAAACTGTTGATGAATCATTTTATGTTGTTTGTGGATTGTAGCCTCTGTCCTCTTTAAGAGACTGAATTCTGCTTCTATGACCGAAGTTTGATTTTGCCAAAATGAGACAATATGCTTTTGATTATTGCGAAGTAGAGTGATATCTTTCTGGTATTGTTCCGCGAATCGAGCGTCTAATACTCCGAACAGCCCGTTTGCTATGTAACCGACACCGTCGATAACACCTCGTCGCCACCTGTTTGCTGGCCTTGCAAAATGCTGACTGAGTAACAAATGATTATTGTAATCCAGTTCATTGTACCCGTGACGTAATTGCAATAATATTATGTCACAATATGATTGTACTTTGATTGGGCTGCATGTTTGTTCTAGCGATATGATACTTTTGTTAAGTGCGGTAATTCCTTCCCAATAAGGGTTTAAATCGTAGTATATAATTAATTTCCAGTTGTCCCTTATGATCTGCATGTTTGATAGTTTATCGAAGTAAATATGCTGATTACTTCTAAATTGTGTGACGTTAAGTGCACATTGGGAAGTTGTTAAGATGCTAAAGAATAGCATGATTGCTGTAAACACCGACGCTATATTGTAACGAGTGCCTGCCTTCCCTGTTTTAGATTGCTTATCTGTCTTAGACTCTCCCGAATCCGTCGTTTTTGCTTGCTTGATTTGCGAGGATTCATTGTTAACTGGGAGTTTTGATAATTTTGTGATAGGACGTTTCAGTGTTCCGTTTTTGGTTTTTACTGTAACCACGCGAACATGACCATCAGAACCGGGGTGAAGCTCGATGACTCTGCCCATCAGCCATTTTCCCGGTGGAAGATTGTCATCATGAATCATGACAATATCATTTACATTAAGGTTCCTTTTTGCTTGTCTCCACTTACTTCTTTCTGTGATTTGTACTAGATACTCATTCTTCCATCTTTTCCAGAGATCTTGTACAATTTTTTGTGTCAACTGCCAACGGGTTCTTAAATCCGTTTCAGTCTCGTGTACGGTAATCTTTGATCCACCTGTTAGGAAGTGAGCAGGAGTTAAAAAATCCACATCGTCTGGATCTTCTGATATAGCACATAATGGTCTCGTGTTGAGACAGGCCTCAATCTGTGTAAGCACCGTGTATAGTTCTTCAAATGTAAGAATCTGGTCACCAATAACCCTCTTGAAATGATGTTTGAAGCTTTTAACTGCCGCCTCCCATAGGCCTCCCGCGGATGGCCAGGAGGGCGCATTAAAACTCCACTCAATCTCCATGTTTAATATTTCTGCTTTTAGATCTTTGTCTTGCATGATATTCATAAGTGCTTGATATTCCTGTTGTAGTACCTTGTTAGCACCGATAAAGTTGCGACCATTATCGCTATAAATGTGACTAGGCGTCCCTTTGCGAGCTGCCATTCTTCTTAATGCTGCTATGAATGAAGTTGTGCTTAGATCACCAACTAGTTCTAAGTGTACTGCCTTGGTGACCATGCACACAAAGACAGCCACATATCCTTTTGTGCTCTTAATTCCTCGTCCTTTGCTTGCTTTGACGTAAATGTGACCAGTAAAATCTACGCCTGTGTGCGTAAACGGACGTGATGGATTACTTCTGGCCTCCGGCAGGTGCCCCATGATTTGCTGTTGGCTGTCTGGATTTTGCCTTTTACATATTACGCAACGACGAAGCTGCCTCTTCGTAGCGACATTCCCTCCTAGAATCCAATATTTTTGTCTGATAAAACCCAGTGTCAGCCGGGCTCCGGCATGTAACATGGTTTGATGTGCGTCCTCTATTATTAATTCTGTCAGACGTCCACTGTGCGGCAGGATAATAGGGTGCTGCATGTCATGGCTAATATGTGCCTTTTTTAGTCTCCCTCCAACTCTTAGGATATCATTTTCATCTAGGTAAGGGTTTAATTTTGATAATTTGCTTTTTGTACTTAACTTGCCTTCTTGCTTTAAATCTTTTATTTCTTTCGCGAATTCATTTTGCTGTATATGCTTGATTATTTTTTGCCTTGCTTGACTGATTTCTGATAATGATAAATAATGCTGTTTTGCTTTTCTTTTGTAGGTCGTAATCTTCATCACTAATGCTAGAATACGTGCGATTTTTCTAATTGATTGATACTTGCTTAACAGATCTGTAATGATGCTTGATTCATTCTTTGTCGCAACGTGAACTTCTTCTTGATTCTTCATTTCCTCGTTTGTTGTATAGATTGCTTGATTTTCTTTTGTTGCTTCAAAAGATTGTAACCATGTCGGTCCTTGCCACCACAAACGATAATCAATTAATTGAGTCACTCTTAGTCCTCTACTACCAGAGTCAGCGGGATTTTCACTTGATTTCACATATCGCCAAGATTGTGGTTGAATGATATCAGTTATTTGCGTTGTTCTATTTGCTACGAACGTTTTCCATCGACTCGGGTTTCCTTGTAGCCATCCCAATACTGCAGTCGAGTCACTCCAACCAAATATATGTAGATCATGACCTGCTAGACTTTGCTTGACCTTGTTCATGAGCTTGGCCAGCAACAGTGCTCCACACAATTCCAAACGAGGTAGTGATATTTGTTTTTTCGTCGGAACTAACTTTGATTTAGCGGCGACTAATATTGCTGATTTATTGCTATTCACAACTCTGCAGTAAATGACGCAAGCATAAGCTTTTGTTGATGCGTCACAAAAGCCGTGTAACTCTACACAGCTTGCTGATTCCGTACCGTACCATCTTGGTATTTTAAATTGATTGATACTTTCTAATTCTTCCTTGATTTTGATCCATTCCTTGCTGATTTTCTCTGGTACGTGTTCATCCCATTGAAGATTAGATAACCATGTTTCTTGAAATAAAATCTTCAATTTTGTTGTTACGGGCACGATCCATCCTAATGGGTCGAATATTTTAGCCATGTCTGATAGTATGATTCTTTTAGTGATAATGGTGCTTGATGGTTCAATTTTTGATACAAATGTGAAGTTGTCATGTGTAGGGTTCCAGCGGAGTCCTAATGTTTTAGTTAATCCTGCTTGACTAAAATTCTTGCTTTTTTGTTTATAATAGTCTTGATCTTTTATTTGCAGCAGACGACTGTCGTTTGACATCCACTTTCTCAAGTTAAAGCCCCCTAATTTGAGTAGATTCATTAAATCTTGCTGCAACTGTCTTGCTGATGATAGGGAGCAGGCTCCATGTACTAGATCATCCATATAGAATGATTCTTCGACGACCTTGGCGGCTTCTGGGAATTTGTCTCGTTCATCAGTGGCCAACTGTCTCAAGATCATCATTGCAAGAAATGGAGCTGCTTTTGTGCCGTATGTTACGGTTGTTAATTGATATTCTTGTATTGTTTGAGACGGGTTATCTCTCCACACAATTTTTTGTAAAGGTTGATCTTCTGGGTGTACCCAAATCTGCCTAAACATTTTTTCTATATCAGCCGTGAATGCGTACTGATATTGTCTCCATTTAATGATAAGAGACTGAAGGTCTTGCTGTAAATTGGGCCCCGTGTACATTAGGTCATTTAAACTTTGATTTGTTGATGTTTTTGCCGAAGCATTGTAAACAACTCGTAATGCAGTCGTTGCACTATCTTCGCGCAATACGCAATGATGCGGTAGGAAACATTCCAGTGTCTGATTGCAAGGTGAAGGTTTCATGTGACCTAAGGTTTTGTATTCGGTAATAAATGATTTATATGCGTTGAACAAAGTGTTGTTTTTATGTAATTTCTTTTCTAAATGAATGAATTGGGCCACAGCCTTGTTTTTGGACTGCCCCAATTTCTCTTCAAATTGTGGTACGAGTGGAAGTCTCACTTCGTATTTTCCGTCATCCAAACGAGTTGTGGTTGCTTCATAGTAATGTATGCACTCTTGATCTTCTGTTGATAAAGATTGTTCTTCTGTGATATCTTCCATCTCCCAAAATTGCTGAAATCTGTCTAAGTCGAATTGTACCACGTTGCACATTAATTTAGTTTTCATATTTCCGCACAGTATCCAACCAAGACGGGTCTCTTGAACAAGCGGAAGTGATTCGCTTAATCTACACATGCCCGCTAAAAGAATATTGGAGTATACGTCCGCACCCAACAGTATGTCAATGGGTCGGCTGATGTTGTACTCGGGATCTGCTAATTCTAGATTATTCAGAAATGGGCATGCTATTTTAGGGAATGAATATGATGGTAGATATTTTGTTAAGTTGTTCATAATGTAAACATCGATATTAAATTGATAGAGTTTGATTCTTGAGTTTGACATACAGTTCAAGTTCAGCATTCCTTTGCAACTGTTTTCCTTTTGTCCTATGCCTGTGATTATGCCGTCACACCTGGATCGCTGCAATCCTAATTGCTGAGCGGCGTTCTCTGTGATAAGAGACATTTGTGAGCCCTGATCAATAAGGGCCCGCAGGATCACGAAGGTCCCATCTGCTTTCTGAACTTTTAGCAGTGCGGTTGAAAGCAAGGTTTCTTGCATCATATTTTGTTGTGTCACGTGCGTGTTGCCTTGATTTGCACGTTCTTGATTATAACGAGTGTTGTTTTTCGATGTAGAAGGTATCGGGTTACCTCCTTGTGTCGACAATTCCTTAGAATACGATTCATGAAGTAATGTGTTGTGAAATTCGTTGCATTCGGTGCAACGCTTCTTTGATAAGCATTCTTTGCCTTTATGGTCATATAAGCAGTTTTGGCAATAATTTAAGTTAGTAACACATTGTTTTTTCTTCATCGGGGAAAAGTCAGCGAATTGTTTGCAAAAAAATATGGCATGTGCGTCATTGCAGACTGGGCAGTTTGGCCGATTGTTTTGCAATTTCTTGTAACTTGATGATTGCGAAATAGCCTTGTTACTTGAATATGATTGCTTTGTATGATAATTTCTTGATTCTGATGGTTTATTGCTGTTTGAAGAAAAGGATTTTTGATTATTGCTCTCCTGTTTTCTTCTACTTGCTTCCATGCTCGTGAACTTACCCTCTAGAAAGGCTAGAAATTCATTCAACTCGAGTAATTCTCGAGGTTGTTTGATTGCTGCGTTGTATTCACTGAATGTTTCCGAATCCAATTTCTGACACAGGATGTGCACGATCAACGGGTCCCACGAAGTCACATTTACGCCGAGGGTTTTAATGGCGTTCATCGTTTCAAGTGCAGTGTCATGGATTCGTTTTATATGATTAATTGATGCTTGCTGTACATTTGGTATATTTAATAGAATGTTAATTTGTGAGGTAAATATCATCCTCTTGTTGTCATAACGATGGTTCAAGATGTCCCAGCTAATGATATAGTTGTCTGAACTGATCGGGAGATGCTGTATGAGACGCTCTGCTTCACCTTTCACTTTCGACTTAAGAAACTGCATCTTCTGAGCCCCAGATAATGACGGGTTGCCATGAACTGCTTCTGTGAAGAGATCCTTAAAGGATGTCCACTGATGATAGCTGCCGCTGAATGTAGGTATTTCTATTTTTGGCGTAGTATACTCTCTATGTGAAACGGACGACATCTTCTTATTGATTGCTTTGATAGCATCGTTGTATGTGCTTTCGTATTTGAGGTACATATGATGATACTCTTGATTTCGGTCTCCCAGCTCACTGTCTAATTCCCAATGCTGAGCGTCAATTTTAGCCCAGCGAGACCTTACTGAACTCAACAGATGATCGAATTCCCATTTCTCCGCTACCGCATCCATGTTGATGTTCGAAACAGTATGTTCAAAGGCCTTGAAGTTGCTTATCTGTTTCCTCATCATCTCATCCGTCTTGCTGTTTGATCCCTGATTCTTTAAAGATTGTCCTGAAAGTTGCTGTATGGTGCTTGAGGTAGCTAGAGGAGTAGCAGGTTTTAGAAGTGGTGTTGATGGTCTTTCCTCTGTTGGCTGATGATTCTGAATAGCTGCTCTGATTTGCTCATATCTCTCCTTCGCAGTGTCAAATTGATTCGAAGTAAAATAAGTATGCGATCTGGCATATTCGATGCTAGACAGTCTTATATGATTTGATTGAAACTCTTGCCAGCATGCATCCAACTTTTCTAACCTTCGGCGTATATAGTCCGAGGTTTTGCGATCAGAGCCATCCTTTTTGAAGTTTGAGTAATTTTGCTCTATCTGATTGAGTAGTTGCTGTTGTTGGGCAAGTACGTCTTCCAAAGACGACATGTTGTTGAAATGATAGCAAATGGAACGATCTTACTTGATTGTCCAAGCTGGAGCTTTGTTGCTCCCCAAAGGCGATCCCTGTTGATCCCTGCTGATTGTTGCTGCTGCTGCTGCTGTGTACTGCACTATTGCTGGCAGTACAAACACCTTCACTGATAGTTCACTGATAGTTCACTGATAGTTTACTGATAGTTTACTGATAGTTTACTGATAGTTCACTGATAGTTCACTGATAGTTCACTGATAGTTCACTTGTGAAAGCTTTACAGTACTTGATTGCTATACTGTAATGAACACACGTGAATCCGGCTCGAAGGACCAATAAATGTACGGGTAAGGTACATTTAAATGATAGACTGATAGAAGGATTGAATTTGTGTATTAAAATAACACCCAAACTGATAACTGATCGACTCGCGGCGAATGAGTCCCTTTTGTGGTTAGCCCAAACGGTGATATGCGACTACTGCTCGTTGACTTAGAATTGTATATTTTATTCATTCGCTGCGCGTCGATGTCAGCATAAAATTGATACATATGCAATTGTACGGGTTTGCTCGTACAGATTGAAACACGTATTTATATTCTATTTTAATTCTAAGGCTTGACACCCGGTCTGTCTCTTCTATTCTTATTTTAAAAGTAGTATGTCAGAGAGTTTTAGAATAAAAATTTTCAGCCAGGTTGCTTTGGCACGCAACCTTCACAGTATTGTCCTAAAACTAAATAAATAAGGGTTAAAAGAGTGTGCCGCTTTAACATACTGTTTGTCAAAAAATTGGTTTGTTTAAAAGCAAGTTATGATGGTCCACAAACAAACAGACAGACAAGAGTTACTTTCACATTTATAATATTAGTGTGGATTAATGCTGGTTTTATTTAACAGTTTGTAGTTTGTCATGAAATCTAATGACTTGTATACACCGTAAACAATGTTGAACAACAATTGTGCAAATTTCAGGGAGGTAAGGCAAGACAGTCTTAATCTGATAAAAATCCTTATTTGATCAAACATTTTTTGACTTTGACTATCGCTGAGATGAGATTGTGACAAGATGTTTAATGATGTTGTTATTTTTGAGTGATTTCAACAAATTTTCCAAATAAATCTTGTTTCGTAAACATATGTTGACAAACAATCGTGAAACATTGTTTCCGCAACACGTAAACATGTTTTTGAAACAATTTTAAGCTTTGTTTCCAGTGTATGAAAAGCTTTATTAAAAAATGTAGTTTAGTTTAACATAAATACTAAGAGAGCGTATTTTTTTATTGCTTTTGTTCTTCAATAACATTTTGTGTGACTATGTTTGTTCCAGAAATAAAGCTGACAGCTTCAATATACTTGCTAGCGGCGAACCGTTTGGTAGTCGGCAGAGAAGACGGCTCCATTGTTATAGTGAATGCAACACATACCGTGCAACTGCAACTGTTGCACGGCAATCATCAGCAACTTGACGGTAAAAATTATGTTGCATTATTCTCTTTTTTATAAAATGTTGACACCAGAGGGCATCACGAACCACCGGTCCCCGTTCTCGTCCATTTGTAGAGATAAACTACTATCATATCCATATGAAAGAGTTTCTATGTAGTTGTATTCGTCTTCAGTAGCAGGCCGGCGGCAGATTTGTTTGTCAACTAATCATAAATAGCCGACCACGTAAGACAACGCACCTGACATTTTCATAGAGTATGTCAGTGCAGCGCCATACTAGTAATAATGAGTGATTAATGACGCCGCTAGTCTAGCAACAAATCGCTGGTTCGTTTTTGTTTCGGGAGCCGTCTCAGTACGCACACATGCGTTGTGAATCTTTTCAATTCTTTTACAAACACTTTCAAACGTTTTGAATTGTGGAAGGGCGCGTATTGTACTTTATCTCTACCACAAATGTAAATATTTTGAAGAATACATAAATAAATTGTTACAGATTGGCCTCCACACCAGTTGCTGCTCGGCCACAACGGGCGAGTCAACTGTTTGCTGTATCCGCATCACGTACATCAAAGGTTTGATCATTTTACTTGATTTACTGTTAAGAGCGTTAACGCCGCACAGCATTTCGTAGGTACAAACTTACAAATCCTTTTTTTCGAAATTAATAAACCGATTACACTGACCTTATTGGTGAGGCTCTTCAAAAGGGTCAGATGCGCTCGTAACCGGCGTGCTTGTATAATGAGATGTATGAACGTGGATGAGGCGAAAGGAGTATGTAAGTATAGTACCAGTAGTACCAGGTGGCGTTCTGTGGTTTCTGCCTATCCCCATGAGAAAAAGGCGTGAGTTTAAGTATGGAATTTTCTACACATAAGCAGGATATAATGAGGTTCAAAAGTGCCTTGTAATGGTCTTATTGAAATAAATAATTTGACTTTGACTTTATAACGGTCTAAAAAGTTATCAGAGAACATTTCCGAATTGTCTTATTTGAAAAAAGATAATTGGAAATCTCAGTTTCTATGAAAAATTTAAATTCGTTCGAATTTAGCTGTAACTGATTTTTTTTTATGATTGTAATCAGAGGCGGATTAAACGTTGAGAGCGCCGTAGGCAAGCATCTCATCGGCGCCCCTATATTGAAAATAACTCGTAGGTACTATAGTTTGACCGAAACCAATGTACCGCGCCTTAAGAAAACGCGGTGAGGAAAAAAGAGCATGAGTTTACATGAGATCGATATCGTCAGATCCAGATCTTACGATTTCGGTTTACAATAGGTACTAATTTAAAGCTTTAACTTACGACTAGCATGTAAACCCCAAAATGGTTTTATTGTGTAAGTAGGTGGCTTACTTACTGGCGAAATTAATTGTATGCTATATTATATATTTTTTCTTTATTTTACAATTCCGCCCGCGCGCCCCTCTATACACTCGCGCCCCTAGGCACATGCCTAGTTTGCCTTAAGGGTAATCCGCCTCTGATTGTAATGATTAACAACTAGCGACACGCCCCGGTTTCGCACTGGTACAATGTAATACATCAACCTTCCTCTTGAATCACTCTATCTATTGATGAAAACCGCATTAAAATCCGTCGCGTAGTTTAAAAGATGTAAGCGTACAGACGGAGGTAAGCGACTTTGTTTTTAACCCCCTACAAAAACAACGGGGTTTTATAAGTTTGACGTGTCAGGGTGTCTGTGTCATCGTAGCTGCCGACCGGATAAACCGATTCTAATTTTGTTTTTTTGTTTGAAAGGTGAATTAGTCGGGAGTGTTCTTAGCTATGTTTGGTGTACACACAGCAAAACAGATAGGTATGCAGGGTCGTCAGATATAGATGAAGTTTTCTTAGAAACCGATGGATGTTTTCGAATGTAATTTAATTGAAAACGTAGATAATAAACAGTTCTTTATTTAGGTTAAGTTTCGGTCAAAGACATCCATCGGTTTCTTAGAAAACCTTCAACTATATCTGACGACCCTGCATACCTATCGGTTTTGCTGACTGTACATCGATCCAAGATGGGCGCCGTCGGGGGTTTTTTTAATTTTTAATTTTATACTATGTAGAGATATTTTTTTTTGCCATCAGATACGACAAATCCCATCTGGTGTCTGGCGGCATAGACTTCGCAGTTTGTCTATGGGATCTGTTCAGCGGTGCGTTGCTGCATAGGTTCTGCGTACACGCTGGTGAAATAACACAGTTGATCGTACCCCCACATAACTGTAGCGTAAGTATTAAAAAAAAAACATTGACGTAACATCACGCCAGTAATCTCCTAAGGGTTAGGCAGAGGTGTACCCATTAGTACATTTTGCCAGTTATGTTTAAGTTCAATGTAGTAAGGGGCAAGCCTATTGCCATCAACCGGGCACAAATCCCGACTCAGAGGCTGCTACTGAGAAATTCCTGATGGAAAAACACAATAACACTTAGCCCGACCCGGGAATCGAACCCAAAACCTCATGCTCAGCAGTCGCGCTTTGCGACCACTAGACTTATGAGGCAGTCACGCGGTGACGCGGACGAAGTCGCGGGCAGAAGCTAGTATTTGCATAGATTTCTTTTTACTTTAATTGTATTTTGAGATTTCCCTTTGTGTTGTAAAATAGCTCCTATTACAACCGCATAAGATGCTGTAATGTTTACCTTAATCCGTTAACTTTCGTACACTATTAAAGCTACATTGCATTAAAAAAATACTATACAGGGTCATTGAAAAAATACCCGAAACCTGAAAAAGGGGTCATTGTACTCATCATTATGAACAACTTTTACTATGGGACCAACCCTGAAATCATGAAAAAAAAATCAGCTGTTCCATACATTATGATCGTGTTGTGTAGCATTTTTGTAGGGAACAGCTGATTTTTTTTTTCATGATTTCAGGGTTGGTCCCGTAGTAAAAGTTGTTCATAATAATGAGTACAATGACCCCTTTTCAGGTTTCGGGTATTTTTTCAATTACCCTGTATAAGCTACATTGCATTCACATGTTTTTATTTTATTATTATGTATGATTCTGTATGCAAAATTGCAAATATTGTAAAACATTGATTTTAAAAGAGTACGTATGGAGTTTCTTGCCCATTCTTCTCCATACAAAACTATCTTTTGGAATGGGCTACTAGATTCATTCCTTTTTTTGTATATGCGGTTCAAAAGTGCCTCATAATGGCCTAAATGAAATAAATGATTTGACCTTGACTTTATTGTTAGCAAATAATATGGCGGATGATAGCCACCCCCTTGCTCAATGGATGACGATTTTTGTTACAGCCCCGAATTCAAAAATGTGTCTGCTCTGTCGCTTCGGACCATAGCGTGACGTTACTCAGTAAGTATATGAGTGAATTAGGTAGAAAATAAAAATGGTAGCAGACCTAAATATTTTTAATTACAGCTTGATACCTTGCTACCTCGCTAAGTTTATCTTAGACATCACTGACATCGTTCCGTGCCTCGGAGAGCACGTATAACCGCTGGTCCCGGCTGTCATACGTGGATCTCTGACAGTCGTTACGGGTTATCAGAAGCCCGAAACTCTGACAGCCAGTCTTACCATAGGGTATCGTATTACCCGGTTACTGGGTTGTGGTCAGATAGGCAGACGCTCCATCTAAAACACTGGTATTCAGCTGCATCCGGTTAGACTAGAAGCCGACTCCAACATGATTGGGCAAAGGCTAGGTAGATGATGAAATTACTTACTTACTTTCATATTCTCCCACCAGGTCTAACAGAACGGAAATGCGTGACCTTGGCTTCCCGCCACCTGTTCCCCGTGCTGGCCATCAAGTGGAGGCCGGCAGACGACTTCATGGTGGTCGGCTGTTCCGATGGCACGGTGTTTGTGTGGCAGATGGAGACGGGGCATGTCGATAGAGTGTTGCATGGTGAGTTGTTGGTGGTAGGACCACTTAATGGTGCTCGGATCAGTAAACGATGGTTAGACTACTTTATGACACATATATAAACTCACGCCTTTTTCCCATGGGCGTAGACAGAAACCACAGAACGCCACCTGCTACGATTCTTACATACTCCTTTCGCCTCGTCCACGTTCATACATCTCGTTATACAAGCACGCCGGTTACGAGTACTCCGCACCTGACCTTTCTGTAGAACCTCACTAATGAGGTCAGTGTAGGTCTTCTTAGGGCGACCCCTCCCTGCGTTGCCACTCACATATGCTTTATAAATACCTTTGATAATCGTCTTTCACTCATCCTCTCAACATGACCGAACCATCTAAGTATACTCTTTTCTATCTTTGTTTTTTCTATTCTTGTTTCTTTGTTTTCTTTTTTTTGTCTTTGTGACTATTTGTAGTTCAATATTTGTTTAAATATTTTTGTAAATAAATTATCTCTATAAACAATTTCAATTTTAATTTTTTTTCTTTATTATTCAGGTATGATAGCCGAAGAGGTACTGGCGGCGTGTGATGAAGCCTTAGCTGATGACCTTGGGGGATCACTGTCGACTGGCTCCAGTGATGGACTGGCCAATCCAGCTGTGCATTTCTTCAGGTAATGTGGACTTGAGCTCATGAAACTTTAAATATTTTTTTGCAGTGAAAATTTCTTGAACCGCGTTGAACAATTTTTGGTAAGGGCGCGTCATCGAAACGCTAATGCGACAGCGTCACCGACATGCTAATGTGACAGCGTCACCGACATGCTAATGTGACAGCGTCACCAACATGGAAATACGGCCGCGTCACCGACATGCTAATCTGGCAGCGTCACCGTTTTTATTTCTGTCGGCAACCCCCATGAAGGTTTTTTTGTAAAAAAAGCCTAAAACTGCTGGTCTCGTCACCGACACGCTAATGTGTACGCGTCACCGACATGCTGATGGGAATTTTTGCCCTAAAACACCAAGATAACTTGATGTTTTTCTTATCTTATCACAGAGGTCTTCGTCACCGCAACCTGACGGCGATGCGGGCCGCGACCGCCCGCGGGCTGGCGGCGCTGCAGCACAGCGGGCCGGCCGGGGCCGCCGGGCCGCTGGCCGAGCCCGCGCGCGCCCGCCGGGCACAGCTCACCGTGCAGGGCTTCCGGAGCAACCCTGCTGGTAAGGCACTAGTATACAGGCCATCGTCATAGAAAAGAATGAACAAAAAAAGAATGGGCATCACGGAACGCTCGGCAGATGTGAAACATTTCAGTGAATATTAAAATTTCTAATAAATGAAAACCATATCCAATAAATAAAAATATGGAGTAAAATAAAAAACAACAGAATTGAGATATTAAATGTGTTAGATCTTGGTTTTATTCAGACTATTTTAGCGAACCCTAAATCGAATGTTCCAAAAAGATTATGTAGTTTAGTACTGAAGATTAATCAATAATTAAATATTAAGTAGTAAGTAGTAAATATTAAGTAGTAGTAAAAGTACTGAAGTTTAATCATAATTTAACGTTGTAATAGTTATGACGTACAATGGGGTTGACGTGCCTATGTGGATAAAAACCCCTTTAAAATCCTTAGAATATTAAAAAAAAAAGAATTGAGGGAGCATCATGCCGTTTGCCGTCACGGCAAACTGCTCGATTTAACTGCCGAAGTGCGCCAATTGATGTTTCACATCAAAAAAAGTTTCTGAAAGTAAAAATATTACGGAAATGTTCAGAAAATGTTCTCTGATAACTTTTTAAATGTATGTATGTATGTTGCTTATGCGTAGGATGTTTTAATAAAATCGGTTTATTCATTTATAAAAATTGAAACTTGAATGATTGTATGAAATGCCGTAGCCTCTGAAGAAACCCTAGTCTAGATGGAAGTAGGGCAGCATACTTACTTAGTGCCCTAAGTATGCTGCTGTACCATTTATTAAAATGGCGGAAGCGGAATACAGACGACCAAAACTTCACGACTTGCGGGAGTCTTGTGACAATTAACGATTTGTTTTTATTCCCCAGACCCTGAGAGCCACATTCTATTCTTCGATATCGAGGGTCTGATAGTGGAGCTCCTCAGTGAGGAGTATTCTGCCATGAGTCCTGCTAGTTTGGAGGTAAATATGTGTGTGGGGGTGTGTGTTTTGTGCTCGCGAATTCGTCTGTGTGAATTTCTGGAGGGGATATTAAGGGATCCTTAATTTTTTTTAAATAAAATTAGCCTTATAACACTCCAAGGCCAACGTAGGTTCCTATCTATACTAATATTATAAAGCTGCAGTGTTTGTTTGTTTGTTTGAACGCGCTAATCTCTGGAACTACTGGTCCGATTTGAAAAATTCTTTCAGTGTTTGATAGATTAGTTATCGAGGAAGGCTATAGAAAGAAAAGAAAGAAAGAAAAACTTTTTATTCACGTGAAAGTGACGCATACAAAATAATTTTTCAACAGCCAAGACAAGCTGGAACTTAATCTAAAAAAAGAATAAAAAAAAAAAAACTAAATTATAATAATAAAAAGATTGCGCCACTACCGCGCGAAACGGCCGACGCTCAGCATAATGCCGTGGCCCACACACGATGGCACGAAACCACGGCGCTGGTTTTCAGCGTAGGCCGACGTGTCTCTGTCTCGGAACTATAGGTAGACATCACTCACTGTCATTCACCCATCGTTCCGAGGCACAGAACAAATAAAATTTTGATACAGAAGACGCTGTTCGGCACAGCGCTCTCAAAGTCAGTTCGGATATAGGATATATACCATCACGCTACGACCTACGGGAGCGGAGCAGTAACAAAAGACGCGGGTGTAACCGCGGCGGACAGCTAGTTAGCAATATCATTTAAAAAACAGTCCAGTATTACAACATATTAGCACGCTAAAACAAAAAAAAAGGAACAAACAAACAAATCTTTAGCTTTAAACTATAGACTAGGTTTTCGATACGAGGTTTTTTTGCGCAACCCCCTAATTTATTTTTCTAAAATACAAGTAGCGTAAGTTACTCTTTACAACAGCTATCTGCAAATTAAAGTCCCATCAACATCGGACCAGTCGTTTCATCGTTTAGCCGGAGCAAACAAACAGACAGACAAAAATTTAAAACTTGTTTTTTTTCTTTCGTTATTTTCCCTGGTGTTTGTATAAAAAGCTGTTATTTTGGACATAATAAACATACACTTAATTTTATTTATTTGTATAGATTAAAATTGACTTTTTTTGTAGGCCGCCGGTTTGATAACGAGCGAGTACATGAAGGTAGCAGCCCTGACGCAGTCGGCCAGCCCGGACGCCACCAAGAGGATATCAGGTGATTGTTGAAAGAATATCTACCTTGTTTTCATAGCTGTAGGTTCATTTTTGAATAACAAAAGTGTGTCATTCATTTTTTGTAAAATTATTCCACTTTGCTTGCTTGATATAAAAGTTCATTTCAGAGTGACAAATATACACATCAAAAGTGTCTAGGGATCAACATCCCTAACAAATGTTAGGGATGTTGATCCCTAGACACTTTTGATGTGTGTATTATCGAAAAGAGTTGTATTCAGAAATGCCATTTTACAACTTTGTAGATTTAGTTAATTTTGAACATCAACTCTATTTGTTTGTCTATGAAGTTCATGACAAAATTGTGCCTTGAAATTATTGTAAAATATAATTTAAAAAACGTCCAACTATAATGATTTGTCAATTAAATTCATTTTAGAATGACTAATATCATCGTTAAAAATAGTCACATTAAAATTACGACAAACAGAAAAATCATCTTTATCTCCTTGTTTTTAAGTTCAATTTCGAATAACAAAAATTCATCATTAATATTTTTAATATAAAAACTGTTTTCACACATGCTTACACTAACGGATAGATTTCTTTGGCCGCGTCAAAGACAAAGCCGGAGATATGGAAAGGATATTGAAAGAAAAAGATAAACATGGTAGGTATATATTTAGAAAAAAGATAATTTTGTTAAGGTGATGATAAACCTCGACTTGATGACTGCCTCGCTGATTTAGTGGTCGCAAAGCGCGACTGCTGAGCAGGAGGTCTTGGGTTCGATTCCCAGGTCGGGTTTAGTGTTATTCGGTTTTTTCATCAGGAATTTGAATCTGGATTTGTGCCCGGTTGATGGCAATAGGCTCGCCCCCTACTACATAGAATTGGGTGTACTTACTAAATAAATGAATTGACAATTTCTAGATTTAATACTTGTTTTTTGGCTTAAACATTTTTTTTTTAATGTTTTTTGCGTCACTTTCGCGGGAATAAATAGTTTTTCTTTCTTTCTTTCTTTTACGGATGGGTACACCTCTGCCCAACCCTTCGGGGATTACAGGCGTGTTGTTATGTTTTTGTATTTTATTTGAAAATTAATGGAAAATTTTCTCTGCAGGTATTCTGGCTAAAATGAAAGAGGGTGCGGAGAATATGCAGACAAAACTGCAGGCGAAGGCTGACCAGTTAAAGGGTCATATCGAGGCTAAAGGTAGGTGCTTTTACAGGTGCTGAAGTTCAGGGGTTTGTAGGAGGAGATTATATTCAAGGTAAATACGTCCAATTTAAAAATGGACACAGGAAATTTTGATTAGAAGGAATTTTTTTATTGACATCTTAGGCGCTTTGCACACAGAGCAACTATTGCAGCAACTGGCAACTAGCTGTTTACATATATTTCAATTGGACTGCGCACACATAGCAACTCGAGTTTCGAGTTGCGGCAATCGTCAACAGTTTTCAGTTGCTGCAATCGGTGACTAAGTTAGTTGCTAATTGCCGTAACTAGTAACTGTTAAATATTATACCGGTTTTTAAGTTGCCGGTTTCCTCAACCGTCAATCGCAACGCGACGGGCGATTTTACACCCTCCCTCCCCCTCCTTGTGCCCGGCGATGCCAGTGTCACTACGACAACGGCATACGGCAACTCGGCTGTGAAAGTTGCTCACAGATTGCCATAATGTTGCGGCAACCGTAAACGTTATAGCAACTATTAACTTTTACAGGAAACTTTTTAAGAGTTGATAGTTGCCTCAACTTAAGTTGCTCCGTGTGTAAAGCGCTTTACACGAATTTACAGAAAACTTTCGTGCGGCCGTACCACTCTCACAGTGACACAAAACCGTACTTACAAACAAACTTACGACTTTACCTCTTTATAATACTATGTGTAGAAGTATTAAACTATGCTTACTTCAAAGGCGTACCAAAAGAAAATGGCCTAGGGCACGCATCATAATTGCGTCCCATCGTAAAAACAATAGATACAGAGAGAGATATTTTTGTGTGTTATTTTTTTTTTTCAAATTAATTTTGCTGTTTAGCGCTCGTACATTAATTTGCATGTTATCTCTTCACCACCTTTGGTCGACTGTCAGAGAATGCCTAAGGCATTAAGTCCGTCTTTGTACTTTTAATGCTTTATGCATCAAAAGTAAAAAAAAAAATAAAGAGCCATAAAGAACCATGGGCATTTTTGTATCAACCCAAGGTCCATTGTAGCGTCTACAACTGACAATGTCTAGAGATAAACTACGACAACTTGGCGCTCCCCTCCATATTACTATTTCAATAATAATGAGTAATTAATGATGCCGCTAGTCAAGCAACAATGATACGCTGTTTTTTTGTTTCGAGAGCCGTCTCAGTACGCACACATGCGTTGTGAGTCTTGTAAATATTTTTTACAAATACTTTCAAACGTTTTGAATTGTAGAAGGGCGCGTCAAGTTATCGTAGTTTATGTCTACTACAATTTATTAACATTGTGCTGCTGATCACTACATAGTATAAAACAAAGTCGCTTCCCTGTCTGTCTGTCCCTATATATGCTTAGATCTTTAAAACTACGCAACGGATTTTGATGCGGTTTTTTTTAAATAGATAGAATGATTCAAGAGGAAGGTTTATGCGTATAAAACATGCACCCGTGCGAAGCCGGGGCGGGTCGCTAGTATAAAATATGTGTTAGACAGGGCTATTGGCTATTTTATTCTTATCTGTAAGTTTATGGTAAATGGTCACTGATTTATGCGTGAATAATTTAAAGGGCCAAGATAAGATAGGCCAATTTATGTACTAAATTAGATTAGTTGAATTGTAGTTGGAATTCAAGTCTTAAGTATGCGAGTACGATTAGTACTGGCGCGAGAGTGTGGTAGAGATAAACTACAATAACATGGCGCGCTCCTCCACAATAGAAAACGTTTGAAAGTGTTTGTTATAGTATTTAGAAGACTCACAACGCATGAGTGGGTACTAAGAAGGCTACCGAAAGAAAAACGAACCAGCGATTTGTTGCTAGACTAGCGGCGTCATTAATCACTCATTATTACTAGTATGGCGCTGCACTGACATATTCTATGAAAATGACAGGTGCGTTGTCTTGCGCAGTCAGCTTTTATGTTTAGTTTACAAACAAACGTCTTCAAATATTTACAAAATTTGAAGACGTTCTTCCCAACCTCAAAACCTAAGGCTGGGTCCACATTTGTAGCATCTTGACGTATGCCGATCAGTCGTATCGTATCGAGTATTTGTATCATAAATATGGACGCTCATTTTGTCCATGTCGTATTAATAAGGCGTATATTATAAAAAACGCGTCCACACTTATCAAATGCTGTATCATGTCAGTGTATCGGCTGTATCTTTACAAATATGGACGCTTCGTTTTTCTTCCGATCCTCGTATCTTTTCCTGATACGCGTTTCTTTCAATGCACCTTCTGATAAACATGATCGGCGGAAAAACCGACAGAGATGGTTCGCGGTGTATCACGTATCGTATCGCGATACAGTATCAAAATACGTCCATACTACCGATCGTGATACGCGTATCGGATACGAGGTGTATCAAGATACGCGGTTAGTGTGGATCGGGCCGTATCAGATACGGCGTGTATCATTAACGGGTATCATCTTGCGTCCAAACTAGCGATCATGATACGCGCCAAGGCCACACAACGGAGATACGATACACCGAAATGATACAAATGTGGACGCAGCCTAAGGTATTTTACTTTAGACCTACGCACTATTTGCCCAGGCAACCTAGGTATTATAACGACAAGTCTAGATTCGTTTAGGCGTGGTTGACAGCCTTGTATTGTTACGACTGGTTTGCCCACGGTAATGTATGCGTGTTATGGTGCAAGTGGGAATGATATATGCTGGAAAGTTTGGGAAATGTCTGATTGATTTGTGCGATTAAAAATATGCGTAGAACTGCTTTATTGTATTTGACTTTCGGATTTAGGTATTCATGTTGTTGGACAACATTCAACAACTTCTCTCGAAGTAATTATCAACCTGTCTAATTTCAGCCTCATAGGTCAAGTAGTTTTTGAGATCTCGTGTTTAGTCACTATGTGAATGCAGAGTGACATTTCGCGTTTAAAAACCTAAATTGATGTTTAAATCGATGTTAATGATTGTGTTAAGCGCAGGCCACACCGCCAGCTAGCGGGCGGGCGGGCTAAGCGGGCGAACATCGTTTCACCTCTTTACATACTTCGGTTCACACCGCGAGCTACCGACTAACCTAACGAGCTAAGCTAACGAAATATCCGACGATTCCCAGCTAGCGGGCGGGCGGGCTAGGCGGGCGAACATCGTTTCACCTCTTTACATACTTCGGTTCACACCGCGAGCTACCGACTAACCTAACGAGCTAAGCTAACGAAATATCCGTCGCTCGTCTGTCCGTAGTTTTCGGTGTGAACCCCATAGTTTAGCTCGCCAATATTTCGCGTAGTTTGTATAGTTTCCTTCGTTCGCTTCGCCCGCCCGCTTAGCCCGCCCGCCCGCTAGCTGGCGGTGTGGCCTGCGCTTTAATGATGATTGTAAAAACCAAAAAATCTTTTTGGATAATTGATCAAAAGTCAAAGCATTTATTTCAATTAGACCATTCAGTCACTTTTAAATTGTCACGTAGTCGGTCAGTTATCAAAAATTATAAACAGATAAATCTTAAACATCACAATTTTCTATCTTTACAATACCTACCTTTCGCATTGTATAAAAGCAAAGTCAAATGTTAAATGGTACTTTGTACGACAAGTCTTACCATCTAGACGTTTTTAAATTCCACCATTTTAACACTTTGTCTACAACATTCATTTTCGGAATTGTAGTTTAGCAAAACAATTTTGATTTAAGGGCGCATTGGTCAGACAATCTATGTAATATTGTGATCATTGAATTATTGCTACATTACTATGTTTGTTACAATATTGTTAATAATTTATGATAAATATACTGCTATTAGAATTATTTTCTGACAGATACTTTTGTGTTGATCTGTTAACTAAACATAACATATCATCACGCCTAAAGTCCCCGAAGGGTTAGGCAGAGGTATACCCATTAGCACACCTACATTTCGCCAGTTTTATTTAAGTCCCATGTAATAGGGGGCGAGCCTATTGCCGTCAACCAAACACAAATCCAGACTCCGAGGCTGCTACTGAGAAATTCCTGATGGAAAAACCCAATAACACTTTGCCCGACCTGGGAATCGAACGCAAGACCTCATGCTCATCAGTCGCGTTTTGAAACCAATAGACCATCGAGGCAGTTATACAGCCAGAATACATCTGTGCACGTCAAGCAAAATCATAAACAGTACAGCCCACTTTTATTGACACTGCACTTAATATTACTGCCTTTTATTTAAATATTTATAGAGGAAGTGTAAATAAAGACAGCCTGCAAACGTAATATAATATGTTAATTGTATATGCGTAATGAGATCTTGTTTTATTCATTCTGCACGGACCCCAAGGTGATCTACATTCATAAATTATTTCGTCCAAATGTACTCTGGGACATACGGGCGTTGGAAATGGCGAGCTAAGGTTGCTTGTTGGGTGTTGGATCTTATAACCCGATGGAAAATTCTAATGGAAGTCCCCCGCCCTGTGAGGGGGTTTGTGTGTGTGTGTGGGGGGGGGGAGTTCGGAGACCCCCCCCCATTAGCGCCTCCACCAACTTTTCTCACTAAAGGAATTCTTGTTTTTTGAGCCTAGCCTTTTCTTTATGTTGGCTTCGACTTCCCAGTTACCGGGCAACACTATATCAAGAGATAAGACCAAGAGGTAAGACTGGTTGTTATCCTTTCAGGCTGTAATAGCTTTACTTTTCGAAGAACGAGGGTGTCATACCACCTAGTTCCAATATCCGCGAGATTTTTCCTAATGGAAAAATCTAATATCACTCTTCGCCTGGACTAGGAATCAAATCCCGTACTCCACGTTCAGCAGTCATGATTTGCGTCCACGAAACCAATTATTATTTCATGTATTTCTTCAAATAATAGTTCTAAATATTATTATTAAAGATATATTAAAACCTGTCTTTTTTTAGGGATATGTACATCAAAAAATAAAAAGAAGTTCTGAACCCTAATAAGATATTTTTTGTCCGTCTATCACAAAGGGGTTTTTTTACAACCCCATCAAGTCCACCATCCTTTCCACCCGTATGTCACGACCAACAAAAGCCTACGCCCTCACCAAGGCAGTCTAGATATCAAGTATCTCGTTTACAGCACACATACAAACGTAATTGGTTCTTATTATCATTCCCTTAAAGGTCAGAATGACCTGCCATTTCTCAACAGGGCTTGGCGAAATATGACCAGAATGACTTCTTTGTTCTTTGTTGTATTTTGAACGATATTTTAGATCAGGAAGTAGTTTTTATATGTGAATGGAGTGGTGTGTGTGTGGTTGATACTTTTATTATTTTCTTTTAATATGTATTCAGTACGTGATTGTAGATATCCTAATGCTGAAACTTTGGTCGCTAATTTGAAATTAGCTGTTTCGTAGAAAAGTGCAATGCCTTTTTTTTGAGCGCTGTGAAAATCCTCATGGACTTCCTCCCTCGTGGGGGTGACGGAGGGGCATGCCGGACTCTTACCAGCTAAAACCACCGCAGTTGTCCACCTCTGCTTATGGCCAGGCCTCGACCCGCTGTTCCTCAGCGGGGCCCCTTTTCGTGCAGCCATTCCCATTGTGGAAATAATAAACTTACTCTCGAGTGGTGCGCGTGGAACACACCGCCGCCAACTCGAAAAACCGATAGCTTTCCCACGCGTGGCGACACGCTTGGTAGGTTAAGTATTTAAAACGCAGAATTAGTTTTATCACCACGACAGCGGTTTCTGGCGCATCCTTGGCGTCATGGCCCTATTATCTTTATAATAGTTGTTGTGTTAAGACAATGCCCCTAACTGTGATTTTAATATCAGTACTCCCGCGAGAGCTTTGTTATACATCCCCACAAGATTATTTTATCGCGCCCCAAAGAAGCTACCTATATGCAGCCCACGTGGCTTTTGAAATAGACCCCCAAAAAAGCCAAAATAAAAATCCCCCCGACAATTCCCCACCATGCTGTTAAATGCACACTCGAAAGGACACAACACAACCCAAAAAAGCAACCTTCAGCAACCCACAAGGCCTTAAAATGCGCCATCAGAAGGCTATTCTAACGCGGGGGGGGGGGGGGGGGTACGTCAACCCCCCTCCTACCAGTTTTCAAAATTAAATATATCGTGTGAGGTTCGAAAGGGCTTTTTGTAAGGATTTCAAACATTAATACACAAGCACTAAAAAGTGAAAAATAAAAAGCTTTTTTACAAAAAAAGATAACCGCCTTCAGAAACTACAAAATAAAAATAACTTTAGTTTTGGAAGTCGGTGGCAATACTTACCTACATAACAAAAAACAAAACCAAAGCCGCCGACTTCCAAAACTAAAGTTATTTTTATTTTGTAGTTTCTGAAGGCGGTTATCTTTTTTTGTAAAAAAGCTTTTTTCATACAACCCCTTGTGTCAAATAGTTTAGTTAAACGCTGTTGCATATTAAAACCGTTAGTTCTTTGTTTGTAATCGATTTATGACAAAGTACATTTTATCTGACAGATTAATGTCATGTAATTAGTTTCAATCAATAGATTCGTATCTACTGGTTAACCGGTTTGAATTTATTAGTTTTAATTTTGTACATACTTACTTCGATTTTGCTTGGTACCTGTGGTTAAATATACTACTAGACTACTAGGCTTTTGCTCGCGATTTCATACATAACATCACGCCTGTAATTCCTGAAAGGTTGGGCAGAGGTCCGCATAAATGTCGGTTATCGCAAACTCAGACAAAGTCGCGGTTTAAAAAGTAGCTTAAGTCTTTTCTTTGGGTTCAAGCTTACTACGTACCAAATTTCATCAAAATCGGTTCAGTGGTTTAGTCGTGAAAGTGACAGACAGAGATTATGCATTTATGATATTTAGTTATTGAAGTTATGGATTGGTAGAATCCTACTATCTTTACTAATATTATAAAGAGGTAACATTTGTTTGTAAGTTTGTATGTAGGGGGTAATCTCTGGATCTACTGAACCGATTTTGAAAATTCTTTCACAAATTGGAAGCTACGTTATCACTGAGTGCTATAGGCTATATATTATTATCAAAAAATTAGGGATCCGTAAGAAAAATCGCGCGAACGAAGTCGCGGGGAGAGTGCTAGTAATGTTATAAATGTGAAAGTTTATGAAGATGTTTGCATGTTTGTTACTCAATGACGCGTAAACCGATGAACAGATTTGGATGAAAATTGGCACATAGATAGACCATTTCCTGGATTAACACATAGGATACTTTTTATCCCAGTTATGTGTTTCCTTGGGATAATAGTTCGGAAAATTGCTATTTACGCGCGTTCTATGTATAATTGCTTCTTCAGAACATTGAAATGTGAAGAATTCGGCTTCGTTAAGTGTCTTTACAGCCATTATGTACGGACGATAGCGACTTTAGGTACTGAAGCATCTTATGCGGTTGTAATAGGAGCGATTTTACAACAAAATCTTACAGTATGATGTGCTGACAACTGTATTTAGAGTCATAAGGTTCAATAAAAAGGAGGTTTGAAGAAAAGACAGCATTTGTTTTGTAAAAACGTGTTTATTTACACTTTGGCAGTGATGGCATGTTTTATTTACTTTTATTTACAAAGAGAGTTACTATATGAGACCTTAGTTCGTTTGAGCATGTTTCTTTCCATTGAGCGGTGGTGTACAACCCTGGCCAACCACTACCTGGCAACACTAACGATATAAAAAACACATCACCAGTGTTGCCAGATACAACCGACACAGGAACTACCAAAAACAGTTACAAAAAAAATAACAGCTTTTTTAAACTGTTATTTTTAAAATAACGGTTATTGGAATCGGTTATCGGTTTACCAGCCGCGGTAGGCAAGGCCGTGAGCGCCGTAGGGTGCAGCAATGCCGTAGGGAGCGGCGATGCCGTAAGGAGCGGCGGCATAACCGGCGTAAGGGGCAGCGAATCCGGCGTAGGGGGCGGCGTATCCGGCGTATCCGGCGTATCCGGCACGGGCAGCGACAACTCCGGCTTGAGCAGCAGCGACTCCGTTTACGGCAGCGGCATGGGACTGGGCGGCAGCGACGGCATTCTGGTTGGCGGCAAGGCTTCCCCAGTAAGCGTTCTCTTGGAGGTCTCGGTTGGCTTCAGCAACTTGACGTACTGCCTCAGTGTTGTATTGGACGGCGGCTTCAGCTGCGCGCGCGTTGCTCTCGCCGTAGGCGCGGGCGTGGTCTTGCGCAGCGACGGTCGCGTCGATGGCGGCGGCCTGGGCATCACCGGCGTTGACCCCGTAGACTAGGGGGCTGATGACGCTGGCGGAGGCATAGCCGAGGATGGCAACAAAGGCGAACTGGGGAAGAAATGGAGAGACATTTTAGTAAACTGTCGTGATACGATAGTCTTTTCGATTCTCAGTTTTAGGGGGGGGGGGGGTCATGTTCGTGAACGGGCGTCATCGGTTAAGACTGGGCATTAGCTAATTTAAATTTGGAATAGTTTTTATTATCTAAGTTGTGGCCGCGACTTTCGCGTAGTTTTATTCACCCCTTGTTAAGTTACGTATTTGGTTATTGCTTAGCTCCCGTAAGTCGTAGCGTGATGTTACATAGCCTATTACATTTCTTGATAAACAGGCTATCTATCGCAAAATATTTTGGTCAAATTCGACACATAGTTCCTGAGATTAGAGCGCTCAAACAAACACTTCAGTTTTCGATTAAAGTGAGTCTGAAAATTTCAACTGTCTAACTATCAAGGTTCATGAGATGTCACTAGGCTGGGTGACAGATGGATAGACAGACAGACGGACAGCGGAGTCTTAGTAATAGGGTACCGCTTTACCCCTTTAATCTGTTATATATCTGTTCTGTGATCTAAAACATCTGTTACATGAAAACTAATCTACTAATCAAAAACAAGGTATGTTAATAACGAAGAAATGAATAATTAGCTGCTAAACAATGCGTAAAATCATTATTTCTCGCTAACGTTTTATAACGTTTCGTCATCGCGTTAACGCCTTGACGCCGTGTGCGGATTAGGAAATAATTATCAGTTTTAATAACTCAATGTTTGCTTCCGTTATTCAAGTATCCGTTACAGTAACCAGTTGTTAACGTTATAATAACAGGTTTAGTCTTGCATAGCCGTTTTTTTCTCTGTTAATTGTTTATTTGAAATTAGCGACCCGTCCTAGCTTCGAACGGGTGCAATTAAGATGCGTAAATCTTTCTCTTAAATCTCTCTATCTAACATAACCATAACATCACGCCTGTATTCCTCGAAGGGTAAGGCAGAGGTGTACCTATTAGTACACCCACATTTCGCCAGTTACGTTTAAGTCCCTAGAGTAAAAGATAATATAAAAAAAAAAAAACAAAATTCAAATAGCAATGGCTAAGAGATGACAAAATGTCAGATTCAAGATTTGTGCAAAATAAATAATTTTAGCATGAGTTTGAGTTCTCGTGATGGGCCATGTTGGATCATGTTGGGCCACGTGTATAAAGGGGCTTGGTGAAACATGGACGATTAATCTAATTGTATACAGGAGCATAATATTCATAAGGCATTGCATATTTCCTGTTTTTTACTGGGCGGAATAATGTCGGTTGAATTTATTTCTTTCTATTACCATATTGGTAATTAAAAAATTAATCGTTCGTAGCAAGCAACGAAATTAGTCGAAAAAATTGATATGACAAAATTCTATTAGCATTGTGTTTGCAGAACGGCTACTTTCTGGCGATTGTTTGGCAACTTTTTGTGGCTGATCTAGGTGTCCCTAGAAAATGCAAAATAAAAGCTTTCGACACCGGAGCAAGTATGTATAATACATATGTATTTTCTAAGTTTATCTTGGATATCACTGACATCGATGAAGGAAAATATCGTGAGAAAACAGACTAAAAAATCAACATAAGTTTGAAATCGCCAATCCGCTTTGAGCAAGCGTGGTGATCAATGCTCGTGCCTTCTCTGTATAAGAAGAGGCCTTTGCCCTGCAGTAGGACACAAAATAGTCTGGTATTATTCTGGTCTAAGATGGATACAAAAACATTGTGTACCATTCATCAAATCTACACATTTTTTATTCAGTAAACGATCTGCCCATTACTCAAACTAGAACAGTAATAATAAATAATTCAAACCTGTCATTTAGGTGTAGCGAACATCCATTTAGTGTCAATATTAATAAACGGATGGAACGTTGATGAAAACATGACTGTGTGAAAGAGATAGACATACAGGTGCGAGTGAGAGATGACGTGTCAAAGATTTGGAAGGGATATTTGTAAGGGACGAATGGAAGACTACAATCGATATAGAAATATGTTTTTTGGAAAGAGAAAAAAATGAGAGAGAGAAAGATAAAGAGAGAAGGAGAAAGGAAATTGTTGAGTCTTGAGATATAAAATACCCTTTTAATGTATTTTTAGATGAAGTAATAAAATATAAGTAAAAAAATGCAATATTGAAAATTGTATTAAACAATTATGAAAATTTTTCTAAGCAACTTTTTTGTTGCCAACATGTTGCGAGTCTGTAATAATCTTTTTTGCGCACAACGTTTAAATTGTGAAATTACTGTTTGATGTTAATTTTACTAATCGGTTAACAGGATCTTCGCAATAGTACTTCTGCATTGTGTAAAACGTTGTTCATTTGGTTCTCTACATAGATCGTTCTAGTTTTCGCATTTAGGTTTTGTTTCTTACGACGTGTTGTGATTTTTAAACAGTTTTACGTTAATATTATCTGCTAGAGGAGCTCGTGGCTAAGTAATAACAGTCGCACGGGCCGATCCATCAGGTTAAGCTACGCTTGCCGGGGTTGGTCCGTGGATGGGTAACCATCTTTACACACCGACACTTCTCTGTGCCTCGGAAAGCACGTTAAGCCGTTGGTCCCGGTTGCCATACGTGGATCTTTGACAGTAATTACGGGTCATAAGTCTGACAACCAGTTCAACCTCGACACGTCAGCTTTCAAACAAAAAAAGTCGCATAGCGCGTTTAAGAAACAATAAAGCTCATCGTGTAGAGAGATAAAGGTCGTTGAACCTTCGATTTCCTAAACCTTTCAATAATAATAGGTAGGTTTATACCTACCAAAACAGGTTAAACCAAACCCTAATTATTTGTAAATAACGCTAACTTGAACACAATTTACAATTACAATATCGTACAAAACTTTATCTGTTAAAATTTCTAGAACGCGGCAACGCCATAAATGTTTTATTCGACATTATTTCACAAGCCGCCATTTTGGAACAATTAACATGACAGTTTTGGCTGTATGGTTTTTGACATTGGCCTAAAATTTTATTTACGTGACAGATTGCGTTTGACAGATTTGAATTTGGAAGACAAATTATCGTTAAGTTTTGTTTTGTGCGTGTAAAGGAACGGAGGGATCGATTTGTTGTTGAATTCGTTGAATTGAAAGTCTGTATAATACGGTGTAGTAGGCAGACTTTGCGACTGATATTTAAAATACCCCTTTGGTCAAAAGTATCTAACAAGAGGTAGTGAAAACAGGCTTTTAGTGATAAAATATTTACTGATCTGTCTATCTAAAATTTCAGCAAAATTCAAATAACAAATTACGACCTTAACTTTCCTAATAGAACGAATGATTCATTAATCAGAACAATAGTGATGCGCCTGCGTTCTGAATTACAATGAGGGACCTTGACACCACGCACGCGCGTTATGACATATTTGTGCGTGTGCTTATTGGACGTGTCAAAAGTAGTAGGTGTTGCGTTATGGTTGCTAGAATGTAGGTATCTGGTTGGGTATGGAAAAAGGTAGTTTGGAAGATAATTTAGGTAATTCATGATGAATTAAATATCGTGATTGCCCAGTAGTTCAAGCAGAATTGGAAACACGACTATCATTAAGCATTTTGATTTAATTTTTACTGTAAGCACAATTAGAATTACCCATTGATATGAATAAAATCAATGTAAAAAAAAAGTAATTCAGAATATTTCCAATTTAATTATGGATCGAAAATACGGTACGTTGATACGGTACGTAGGTACTGAGTTTGATCCATGATAGATTGCTCTATTTAGATTTTTATCAACGAAAACCAATCTTCAATCTTATCTAGATACCCCTACTGTCAATTTTTCAAGTTCATTTGCCCACAAAATTTTAATCATCACTAAACCTTGATTAAAACTCAAATTCGCATGCCCACCACGCTTCAATAGCAACCATATTAGCAAACCATAAGTTATTACCACCTCGTAAAACTAATTACCTACATATCGTTTATGGTACCTTTTTTTATCTGTGTCCTTGATAATGACATTGCGTGGAACGGAATGTGATTGACAGTTTTTTTTGTCAGACGCCCGCTGACTGGTTATTTAATAATTTGATTGGTTTGCGATGGAATGAGATCACTTTTTCTATTAATAGAAGATTTTTTATTGTTGCTATGAAAAACACGGAAGTTATAGAGGGCGTGGCGATCGTTGTACTTTGGTATTTTTTAATTAAGTACTTGACATTATTAACCAAATAATTTCAAGATACAACTTTAACACGTTCACTGCCGGGCCAAAAATGTTGAAGGTCAAACCTCCACAAGCGTCAGGCACATGTGCCTGACGTGGCAGTTAACGTGTTAAAAAAAAAAACACTTTATTTTAGCCTTGTAAAACTGAATAATTTTCAATTAACTGTGAAAGTATATTTTTAGGTGCTTTGAAATCAATAAATAGTCAATTGAATTGGCGACAAAATTACGTCACTGATTAATATTACCATACAAAATCTATGGGGGAATTGCGTTTTGACAGCTCATAATAAGTAATTAACATCATGCCTGATACCCTGAGGAGGTAATCAGAGGTGTAAAGTACACCTTTATGCCTTCCGGTAGTTATTTTTTAGTCCCATGCAATAGCAAAAGAGGCTGTCGCCATTAGCCGACCACGAGCCAAGGATTTTATTTTTGGGAAAATAATTACGTACTTAACCATACATCAAACACAGGATATCTATATTTATCTAGCCTTCTATTGGTATTTAATTAGCGAATAAAAGAGGAAATAACAACATTTGTCATAGTGTAAAAAACCTTCGATTTCGCCATTTGCAAGAGAAATGATTTGTATTTTTGTTTGTATGTAATGGATAAACTTAAAAAATACTTAACAGCTTTGGATTATTTTTCTCCTATGGAAAGCTACATTATCAGCGAGTTACATAGGCTATTTTTTTTTATTAGAGATCCGTAAGCAAACGCACGCGGGTGAAGTCTAGTGAACAATATTTTTTGTAGACAAATTCATTTCAATTACGTCTAACGGAAGTGGATTCTAAGAAAAAAACAAGTTCAAGTTATTTTTTAACGATATAACTCGACCACGTGCGTTAATTCCAATTAAAGTTAAATAATTGTCTCTGACCACGCGAGGATACGCAAACAGTCATTCATTCGTTTCCCACATCATTCAATATCTATTGTGAAGACATTTGATTTATCGATTTGATCGCGTTTTAATTTACTTAATCGATTATTTCTCTGACGTGGAAAGCATGTTTTTACTGAAATTAATTAGATTATCTATTACTAAGAAATAAATATGAACACGTGGTGAGCTCGGCTGTCAAATGATTCTTTGAAATTGGCGGGAAAGTTAAGAAGAATAATGAAATTGACATTAGAGTTTTTATTTTTGACACTTCAAATCTCTACGTGGCATAAAACAAAGTCGCTTCTTGGCGTCTCTGTACGCTAAACTGCTAACGTTCTAAGAGGCCGGATTTGACGTTTCACCTACGTAATAATTTGAAAAATCCAATTCACAATCCTGAATAATTACTATGTTACCCATACACTATAACAACGAGTATCACTTGTAAACATTAAGTTTAACTTAATTTTGAAAAAATACACTCACAAACACGAATTAATTGCCGATTTATATTTTGACAAGACGTTTTGACAACACTACACAAAGGATTTTGATAGCTGTCAAATCCGGCTTGTTACAATGTTAGCTGTATAAGATCTTTAAAACTATGCAACGGATTTTAATGCTGTTTTCATCAATAGATAGAGTGATTCAAGAGTAAGGTTTATCTACATTGCACCCGTGCGAAGACGGGGTGGGTCCTGAATAATGCTATAGAATGATTAAATTTTGTGGTATTTTTTTCATTTAACAATTTTTTATTAGACAAACACATTGAAATATCGTCCATATCATGTAATATAATCCCTCGATAAATTAAACAAGAACTCAGTACCACAAACCAGATGATTGACATTCAATACACGTATCTGTGAGTTGTCGCGCGCCACAGATAAACAATGCTTAGTCATAGACAACTATTATGATAATGTGAACGAATGATTATTGTTTCGCAATATAATTTTAATATTAGGACATTATTTTGAATAGCTTGTCACAGCGGGGGATAGGATTTGTAATACAAATAATAATTATATCGACATATTGAATTGTTGTTTAGAGTAGGTAGAATTGGGTACTAGACATACTTTTACGAGCTGTCAAAACACGATTCCCCATAGATTTTGTATGGTAAACTGTGACGTAATTTATCCCTAATTCATTTGACTATTTTGTGATTTAGAAGCAACTAAAATTTTATTTACCCTCGATTACATGGGACTTAAACGTAACTGGCGAAATGTGGGTGTACTAATGGGTACACCTCTGCACAACCTTTTGGGGATTATAGGCGTGATGATATGTATGTATGTAATTGGGTTTTCAGAGCTAAAATAAAGTGCTTTTTTGGTGAAGTTGTGTCTTGGAATTACTGGTTTAATAGTATCAAATACCTAATTGAGTTATTTGGAAAAGTAAGCGACAATATTGGGCTTCATAAATTACTATACAATAACTACCAAATTGAGGAAGTTTATATTTGAGACACTTTGGAAGATTGGAAGTTTTATAAATAATTAAAAGAGGAAGGGAAACATAATTAATGGGATTGTGTTTACCGATTAAAAAGTAGATGTATGTATAATTTTATGTAAGTAGTATGTATTTTTTTGGCCTTTAATAAAGTGACATTACAAAAAACAGGTTTTAAGGTGTAAGATTTTAATTCATTCGGTATGCAACCTTGTCATACTAATTGAAATTGCTAGTTACTTTTAATTGGACCAATATAGATGGCAAAGGTATTTAGTTATGCGTTCTTGTGCTTTTATATGCCATAAACGGAAGATATATTAGCAGTGTAAGCATTGTAATGTCAATTAAAAAGATTAATGAGAAAAATTAACATTCTAAGGGTCTTTGTTTTATTTTATGAGACTAAGAGTAATTAGTAAAATGATAATAGAAATAGTTGTAACGGAACGCATTGATAGGCTGTTTGCTACACTTCCTTGGTCAGTTAAAAATAAAAAAATGTTATTAGCGGGAAATTTTGACAGATCTTAAAGAAAATTGTAATAAGAATTTGACGCGAATTTTGCACTGAAACATTAAGGTTAGAATATGACATGTTCTTTTTTAAAATTTCCATTTTATAAAAGAATTATGTTCTTAGCGCGAAATTTTGACAGATCGAAAAGAAAATTGCAATAAGATTTTGGCGCGAATTTTACACTCAAACATTGAGGTTAGAATGTGACATGTTCCCTTTTTAAATGACAGAAGAAAAATAAATCAAATTAAAAACTTATCATTTTCCAAGATTATCACTGTTGCTATGTCCCAAAACGTTTTGTTAACACTATTTGCGATATTAAAAAAATAAAATATTACCAGAAATCTCATCTTGCACTTCTTGTTTGACTGCAGGATAGCTACTGAATGCTTTGGTGGTGTTACACCGGTCTTTTATACGAGTACAACCGCCGTATAGTGTTATTGAAAGTGTAACGAAGTACCTGTTATATTACTATGAAGGATTAGACTAGGCTGACCAGTGATACGGACAAGGTCTCAAAAATTGAATAAAAAAAAAAATATTGATGACATATTTTTGTTTTTTTTTTGTTGGTGACAGTTTTTTAATTTTCGAATGTGGAAGGAAAATGGCCGATTTATGCTAGCAATTTGGCGCGCTTTATGTTTTGTTGTTGCTAAGGTCTGCCTAGTTTTTTATTGTTTATGAGTATTGGTGTATCTTTGGGTTGTTTTCTCTTCTTAAACGTAGGTTGTTAAAGGTATTTGTTATAATATAATTATGGGCTAATTTTTAAATCGCCTGATAACTTTTAACGGAGGAATAAATTTGGCGGTTTGACAGCTTTTGTATAGAACATAATGTCAAACCGTCAAACTGTCATATTTATTCTTTGGATAAAAGTTATCTGACTATTAAAAATAGCCCTAAATTAATTAAGTTAATTAATTTAAATTAATTAAGTAAGTAAGTTAATTAATTAATTTATTATAATATAATTTTTTATCCATAAAGATAGTTTTCTATATTCTTTATCTATGCTTTATACTTTATTACTGCGTCAGAGCCGTTGCACAGTTCGTCAAGGGTGAAGGTGGACGAGCAATAGGGATACTCCAGCATTAAATGCAAGCACAAATGCAAGTACGCATTGTAGTATGCATTAAATGTAAGTACTAACATAGTTAGGTACGTAAGTTGTATCACTAACAAAGATCTATGGAGCAAGTTTCCGAAATAAACGTTTTATTATTATTAAATTAATACATAATTTTTGTCGTAGTACCCGACTACAGTTTCTAATTTTGTCTTTTAAGTAAAATAATATAATGTATAAACAATTCTGCAAGTGAAAAAAAAAACGATTGTTACATTAAGATCATAAAGGTAGGTACGTAGTGTATTTTTTTAGGGAAAAACTGTTTTTCATATGTAATTGTAGGTCCCGTAATAAAAGTTGCTCATATACATGAGTATTCTCACCCCCTTAACAATGTACGACGAATTAAAAGACAGCCTGTATACATACGAATTGTTGATGGATGTATGTTTGTTACTCAATCACGCCGAAACGGCTGAACGGATCTGGATGAAATTTGGCACAGAGATAGATTATAATCTAGAATAGCACATAGGCTATTTTTTTTATATTATATTAATATTTTTTTATTGTTTTTTTTTATTGCCTTTTTGTTTTTATTAATTTTGTGTGCACATGGCCTGTGTCAAATAAACCTTTTTTCTTTTTTGTTCTTTCTTTCTAGTTAGGCGCTAAATGTAAAAATACGGATATCGATAGTCCCTTTATCTTTTTGTATCAAGTTATCATTATCAACTGGTTGATGCAATTTACGTCATGAACGGAAAGAATTTATTTATCACTTACATGTAATATTTATAAATAAATAAATTGTCAACAGACCAATGCTTAGGAATGTCTAGATAGGACCTCATATTGGAACGAGAAACTAGCTTCAACCTTCTGACTAACTGACTCCTTGACAATTGAAGTGCCTGTAAATGGTTTAATTAAAATTAAATAATGATTTTTAAATATTTTTCAGACTTAGGGCTAATTTTTCAATCGTCAGATAACTCTTAACGGAGGGATAAATATGGCGATTTGACAGCTTTTGTATAGAAAATATTATGTCAAAAATCAGCCCTTAAACATTTATTTATTTATGCAATCTTGCCTACAACTATCATTACAGATCAGCGATCCAATGCGACAGTGTGGCATTACATACTAAACCTTAATCTACATCCTAAAAAGTTACATAAAATTCTAAATCTTAACATGTTTAGATTTTTGAGAATTTCATGTAGAATCCGATGCTTTTGTCATTGGCTTTGGCCTTATAATATAAGTATTATAAGGCCAAAGTTAAATCTCTTCGACTTTACTTTACTTATATAAGTATAAGTAAAGTAAAGTCGAAGAGATTCTCGTTTGTTTGTGTAAACACGCTAATCTCTGGAACCGATGTGGTCACTTTAAAACGTAAATTAATACCAGCCTCAATTTATTTTTTTAATGAGTCTGGTCTACGTTTATCGTCTAGAATTTAACAAGAAGATTGAAAAAATATATAACACTGTAAATAAAAAACGTCGTAAAAAAAACTGACGAGTAAACAAAGTACAAATATGTGCAATTTTTGCAGTCGTGTTTTTTAATTTTTTAATTATAGTAGCTTGTTTGAAAATATAATATAGCCTATGTTACTCAGGGTGATTGTAGCTTTCTAATGGTGAAAAATTTTTGAAATCGGCGCAATAGTTTTTGAGTTTACTCATTACAAACATACACACACCCCAACACAAAAATACCTACAAATCTTTCCTCTTTATAATACAAGTGTAGATATATGTTGCTTGCGCCATACTAGGAATCTCTCCTGGATTGTGTGTACGTTTACAAACATAAACTGACATACACAAACAACCAATACTTATTACCACTGTCCCCTCTAAACCATACTGCAGTCTATGCTCTATAACAACAGCTGATCACTTGGGTGGAGCAGGAAGCTTTTTGATATTACAAATGAGAAAAAATACTGTCACAGTATGTTTTGACATTAAAGGCGGGAGGGATTCGCGGCTGTGTGTCACACCGTAACGAGCGCGATCTTCTTCTTCTTCTTTATCGTGTGGGCAGTAAGATCTTACGACCCCACACATCCTGGTGTCAGAGTTTCTAAACCGCCTCAAGGGCCTCTGACATGGTTTGAGAAGAACATTAAGTCCAGGTTTCCTCACCATGTTTTCCTTCACCGATGCCAGTGATGTCCAAGACAAACTTTAGAAAGTACATATGAATTGAAAAATTCACATTGGTACTTGCCCGGATTTGAACCCTCATGCATGAGAGTAACTTTTTTTTTTTACTTCTTTTTTGTTTTTTTTTTATTTATTTATTTTAATTTTGTCCTTATTATTTTTGTGTGCACAATCACACATTAAACATTTTTCCTTTATTTCTTTTTTCTTTTTTTTTATCTTTGGAATTCCGAATAAGATTAAAATTTTCAGTATGTGTATTTTTACAAGCTTGCACTGTTCGTATGTAGGTATGTAAGTAAGTTGTCCTTTCAAAATTTGCAAACCATTTTTCAACCATGTGTT
The DNA here is from genome assembly GCA_949316365.1 of Hoplodrina blanda. Lineage (NCBI taxonomy): Eukaryota > Metazoa > Arthropoda > Insecta > Lepidoptera > Noctuidae > Hoplodrina > Hoplodrina blanda. The sequence goes on from OX438573.1 coordinate 2,752,722, forward strand.
GATATCCGATTGAGCTGAAATTTTGCAAACACCTTTAGTTCTGATGACAAAACAATGTCTGATACTCAATATTGCAGTAATTGTAAATTAAAGCTTGTTTTAAAAAATAATTTTTAATTCGTTTATTATTGCCGTTATACCAACAAATAATAACAAAAAATAATTCGTGGTTGTGACCACGAATTATTATTATTTTTTTATTTATTATTCCGAGCGTGGGATCCTATGTTCGATTCCCATGTCTGGCAGACTATGAGAGTGAGGGAAGAGTGTGGACCTATGTTGGTTGTTTCAATCGTTTTTTTTTCCAAGGATACACTTTGTTTAAAATACTGGTCTTACATTAGAAAGGCTAAAATATTTGCAATCACAAGCCTAACCGCAAAATTATCAGACGCTAATTGATCACATACCGATCAATGCCATTCCTAACGTGTCCGTGTGACATAAGGAAATCAACTCAATTAGTTTTAAGGGCAACATTTATGTTGCATTTTTAATTGTTACAACTTCTTTTTAAAACCAGTTTATCTAGGTCCTCTATGAAGGAGCTACTAACATAGGGAAATGTCTACAGTATGTATAACATAAAATCACGCCTATAATCCCCGAAGGGTTAGGCAGAGGTGAAAGCATTAGTACACCCACATTTCACCAGTTATGTTCAAGTCCCATGTAATAGGAGGCAAGCTTATTGCCATCAACCGGGCACAAATCCAGACTCCGAGGCTGCTACCGAAAAATTCCTAATTAACACTTTGCCCGACCTGGGAATCGAACCCAAGACCTCGTGCTCAGCAGTCACCCTTTGCAACCATTAGACCAACGAGGCTTTTAGAGTTGATAGTATGTCCACATTACATCGCAGTACAAAATAAACTGGACATGTATTAAACGATTAAAACATGTCCTGGGTTTGTTACGACAATGTAAAGGGAATGAGCTTGTCTCAACTAATGGCGCATTTTCATTAGTCGATAGGGCCCGCATGCGGCGAGTCCCCGCATGCGACATAACAACCAATGAAAGTTACAAGTCGTTACACCGAATGCGGGGATCCGCCGCGCATGCTTTTTACCGAGCGTGATATCGACATGCGGGCCCTGTGGCATGCGTTCCAGAAATCTGTCGCACCCCGCATGCGGGCCCTATCGACTAATGAAAACGGTTCACCGAATGCGGGCCCTGTGGCACGCGTTGCAGAAATCTGTCGCACCCCGCATGCGGGCCCTATCGACTAGTGAAAATGAGCCATAAGTGATAAAGAATTTTAATTTGTTGTCATTTGTCTTTTGATCATTGTTTGAGTAAGTCGCGTACTTATGCTTGTATGGAACAGTTTTTCCTTTGGTTCTAAACGAGGAATGTACAGTCAGCAAAACAGATAGGTATGCAGGGTCGTCAGATATAGTTGAAGTTTTATAAGAAACCGATGGGTGTCTTTGACTGAAACTTAACCAAAATAAACAACTATTTATTATCTACGTTATAAATTAAATTACATTCAAAAACATCCATCGGTTTCTAAGAAAACTTCAACTATATCTAACGACCTACATATATATTAGTTTCATAATTAAAAAGTGTCCGTGCAGTCTTTTTGCTAGTTCTTCTCCATAGAGGTGTTCCTATGTTTTTTTTAGAACGAGCAACTAGCTTCAAATTTTTGACTAGCTTATTTTTTTTAGTTAATTTTTTCTGACTACTTGACAATTCAAAAGTACCTGTCAATAGTTTAACTGAAATAAATGCTTTGACTGCTTAAATAAAGGATTGGTTGGTTTGTCTGTGTGATCTACATTAAGATTATATCTATTTATTTTTTGTGTATTTTTGTCTTTTCCTATGTTCCAAAGTAATCAGAAATGAACCTATCACTTAGCCTCATTTCAGCATTTAATAACACATTTCTTTCTGATGTAATTTGTACTCAATATCTGTAAGGCACTTTACTGCCTCCCCCTTTCCCCTTAGAGACAAGGTGTCAGTACCCCCCCCCCCCTTTCCCCTCTAAACGCGCCCACTTCCCGCAATCCGCGGCGAGTATTTCATCAGCTTTCATTCTAAGCGACCTTCCGAGTCGTGGGCACAATACACTACCGGTCGTATTTAGGGTAACGCTAAATAAACATACATACATACATAAACACACGCCGTTTTCCCATGGGGGTAAGCAGAAACCACAGAACGCCACCTGCTACGATCCTTACATACTCTTTAAACAAAAAAAAAATAAACAAAAAAAAGGAAAAAAAGAAAAAAAAAAGGAGAAAGAAGTAAAGTTTGCATATTTTAAGATAATATCAGAAAAGGCTTATTTTTTGTTTATTAGAAACCTAAAATGACCCTTAATATACATTTTATTCATCATCATTAACATAACATCACGCCTGTAAGGGTGGGGGGACCGAAGGGTTAGGCAGAGGTGAACCCACTGGTACACCCACATTTCGCCAGTTATATTTAAGTCCCATGTAATAGGGACGAGTCTATTGCCATCAACCGGGTACAAATCTAGACACCGAGGCTGCTACTGAGAACTTCCTGATGAAAAAACCCAATAACACTTTTCCCGACCTGGGAATCGAACCCAAGGCCTCACGTTCAGCAGTCGCGCTTTGCTACTAGACCGACGATCAACCAAAGATCATTAATAACAACTTCAAAAATTTAGAAAAAAAAAACAAAAATAATCTGATCATACATCTTGTCGAGATGTATGAAGATGCATCTTATTTTAAGTTTATCTTTGGCAACATTGACATCGGTAAGGGAAAATGTCGTGAGGAAACCTGGACTTATGATTAATATAAGTCTGAAATAGCTAATCCGCCTTGAGCAAGCGTGGTGATCAATGCTCGTGCCTTCTCTGTATGAGAAGAGGGCTTTCGAGGAAATCACAATTTCCTTTGTTTCATTTTATCTTGACCTTGAATTTCTTCTTCAAAACCAAACCGCCCTGCGTATAACTAACACTAATATAATGAAGCGGTATAGTTTGTCTGAATGCGCTAAACCCAGGAAATAGGTCGGATTAAAAAAAAAACTTTTCCGTTATATACTCTGTTTATCGATAAAGGTTCTAGGCTATGTAACATTACGCTACGACCCACAAGGGTACAGCAGTAACCAAAAACGTAACTTAATGCTGTTAAAACCTCACGGTATAATACAGATTATAAAAAAAATGTGTGACCTTTTTTTTCTGGCCAGACTTGTAGCCAAATATAGACTTGCATTCCGACGGTCATTATAATTTCTTTTGTATATCAATTATTGAGACATTTCATATATAAAGCAGTTCACCTTTATTGAGAAAGTTGTATTACAATTCTGAATCTGTCTGCAGCTTCCTTGAGGACATCTGGGGGCCTTAACGTTGCAGATTGCTCTTAAATTGTCACAGACTCTTGTACCAAAACCGGAAAGCCTCATGATCCGAGTGCGATTATTATAGACCTATAAACAATGACATCAATAGAGTATATATGGCATTATGTTTGATACGAAGACATATCAATAGGGCCAGGTCATCCTATCGGGTGAAAAACGATGCTTATTCCATGTCCAGAAGGGTCCAATTCTCTGCGAAACGTTTCGCGCGAATTCATTGGAAATTGAATCCCCGAAGGGTTAGGCAGAGGTGTACCCATTAGTACACCCACATTTCGTCAGTTATGTTTAAGTCCTATGTAATAGGGGGCGAGCCTATTGCCATCAACCGGGCACAAATCCAGACTCCGAAGGTGCTACTGAGAAATTCCTGATGGAAAAACCCAATAACACGTTGCTCGACCTGGGAATCGAACGCGAGACCTCACGCTCAGCAGTCGCGCTTTGCGACCACTAAACCATCGAGGCAGTCACTATAGAATAACTTGAAAAAGATTAACTTGGCTTGGTTCGTTTTGCCTTAAGCTTAATTGTAGTTATGACGTCACAGCAGCACCGAGCAATTTTGACAGAGCATACACACATACATAAACTCACGCCTTTTTCCCATGGGGTTAGGCAGAAACCACAGAACGTCAGCTGCTACGATCCATACATACTCCTTTCGCCTTATCTACGTTCATACATTTTGTCAGACAAGCACGCCGGTTACGAGGACTGCGCACCTGACCCGATTTTGAATTTTTGACAGAACTTACCAAAAAAGGGCGCCATTTAGTTAAAATGGCGCCCTTGCTTACATTCGTATGTAAGATAAAACGTCCTTGAAGATCATTACAGCGCTGCATCCGGATACCATTGGCATTCAATCTTTTAAGTGTCATTAGCCATTACAATAGAAGTTGACAACAAAAAAATATCTAATTTATTCTTTATCAATCGTGTCTTTGACATTATGCTAACAAAAACATGATTGACATAGGCGCCATATTTTTTTTTTGGCGCTCAAATGTGGTATTATTAAAAATAGATGAAATTGATTTGTGATTGATATTTTAAAAGATTGGATATGAGTAACATCACGTTGGAAAGCTCGAGGCAAGTAGAGGTCCTACATACATAAACTCACGCCTTTTTCCCATGGGGGGTAGACAGAAACCACAAAACGTCACCTGCTACGATCCTTACATACTCCTTTCGCCTCTTCCACGTTCATACAAGCACGCCGGTTACGAGTACTAGAGGGCCTATGTAGTAAAAATAATGAATAACGCAAAACACTTTAATATTTTTTGTACTACAAAACAAGTGTCTGAAGCATCCTTTCAAGCAATGCTTGTAGTCGGAGACTACATTTAAAAAAACTTATATTTATTTACAAACTAGCTTCCGCCCGCAACTTAGTCTGCTTCAGGCTAGGCGCAAACGTCTGGTTTCCGGACCGGGTTTCCGAATCAGGAGGCGTGTATGTACATACACACACATGCATAAATTACACATACATTCATTTGTTTTTTACATGTGTGTGTAATTTATGCCCAGCCTCAAAGATATTATGTTGTCCCACGGAAACGCCTATGTACTATTCCAGATTATAATCTATCTCTGTGCCTTCATTCAGATCAGTTCAATCGTTCCAGCTGGCGTGATTGAGAAAAAACGTAAACAAATCTAATGACGGGTCGTTTATCTACTTTTTAAATTAAATTATATTTGAAAATATCTATCGGTTTCTAAGAAAACTTCAACTATATCTGACGACCCTGCATACCTATCTCTTTCGTTGACTGTACAGTAAGCGGTCATAAGTGCAGTAGCATGTTAAGGTTTGAATTGTTGTGAACTCGCGGTACGGGCCTTACCTACATCTGTGTGTAAAGTGATTATGTATTAACACAGTACCTACGAAAATCTTAGAATTCGCACAGCGCTGAAAGGTCGTAACTTGGTCAAAAATGACAATCTATTGCTTTGTAAGATTGCTACTCCACTTATGACCGCTACTGTACCTAATGCAAAATTGAAAATAGTTGTTAATCTACAATAAAATTCTTCCCATACATTTTGGTCTTTCGAGCCGAATAAAATGTTAAGGTCGATAACATTTAATGGTGCTTAAAATCAACAGGAAGTGTTGGATTGGTAATCGTTTTTATTAACTAAATTATAAATTAAGTACCTCACGCATAATTATTATATTTTTGTAATATTTATGAAATAAAAACACCTAATTAACTGCTTCATTTAGCACTGAAATAAATTATAATTGCCACAATAGAAATGCTGCTTCTAATTGAGAAAAAAAAAAACAATAACAGTTTGCTCGACCTAGGAATCGAACCCAAAACCCCACGCGAGGCACGAAGGTATCACACCGACAACTTTTAACACCGTACTGATACATCTAATAGAAAAAAAAAACCAATAACAGTTTGCCCAACCTGGGAATCGAACCCAAGACCGGCTCCGGCTTGCAAGACCAGCATACACTAAGTCACTGCCCAAAAATGTATATTACCATAAACAAATTCAAATCACATATTTCCTTACATAACAGACTGTCCTGGTCACCCGATTTCGTTCGCATCGTGATAAGAATACCAACAAATGATTCAACAACTAACAAAAGTATATCACTTTCCTTCTTGGCTAATGCTGCGGTCATGTTGTGAAACAAGACGTTCTGTGAAATGTCCGGATGCGTTTGTTGTGTATGCAAATTGTGCGTGTTTTAATTTGTGGTGTTTCGTTTTTGTTGTTGGTCATGAGTGGATTGTTTTTGTTAAAAAATGTTTTTTTTTAAATAAAAAAAAAAAACTTTTCATGTTGAACTAATCAAAATAATCTTACGAATACGAAAGTTTGTTTTCAATGAATGTTTTCAAGTTGTTTGTTAATCAATAACGCTAGAAAAGCTGAACAAATCTGAATGTAGTTTGGCACAAAGATAGATTATAATTTTGAAATAGCAAAAGGGCTACTGTTTGATCCCGGAAAAATGTACTGTTCCCGTAGTATAATAATTATGTCAACGTTGACGTGGATGAAGTCGCGGGCAAAATCTAGTGTTTAATAAAAGCTGTAGACGGGAAGTGAGAATGGTAGATCAGCTACATAAATCACGAATGAGACCGTTCCTTTGTTGAAATTACAATTATTGTATAAATGTATGACATTAAAATGAGTTGTACGTGTATGGATATGTATGTCAACTTTATTTTTCTTGAAAGGTTATAAGCTTTTAAATCGATATGGCTACCAGTCTCAAATCAAATCAAATCATCTATTTTTTGCAAACATGGGTAATTGGTACATAGATGTTTTCTTAAGATTAAAGCCTCATTTAGACGATGCAAGAAATATCGTGCGATTTGACGTACATTGCGGGACCGCGCGGCTGTCATGTCAAAAGTGACTGATCATTGACGGAAATGTACCACAACTTGCACGATATTTCTCGCACCGACTAAATCAGCCTATAGTCCTCCATATTCTACCATCTCATGGGCATGCAAATAATGTTAAATTCTAAAATTAAACAGAAATTCTATTGATGCCGAATAAATAATTATAAATGTTAGATCATTACAATTACAAAAAGAATTAGGCACAGAATTAAATTACAAAAATGACAAAAATAATAAAGCATGTCAAAATGTCAATTAGAATAAAAAATGTTAGAATAGGAACCTGTTTGTCAATCAGTGCAGAGATTTGTCATTAAATTAAGAAAGTCGTCAATATTCCAGTCTCTATGCCAGTTAAATTCATTCATTTGAAATAAACTATTTACCATGTTCTCAACTAACTTTTTAGACCTATGTATCCTGCTTATGTTTAGGAAGTTTCATTAAAATCGCTTCATTTTATTCGAAAAATAAAGACTTGAAAGTTTCTATGAAATGCCGTAAGGCGTAAACGCTCGTAAGCTATAGATTCTATAGGTCTTTCTGTGTGCCTAGTATAATAAATCAATAAACAGCCTGTTGCCTGTTTGTACTTGATTTATATTCCCATATCGATACCTTTAGGCTCAAAGGGCGTATCCACCAAAACACGACTTTTCAGGAGAGCCAAAAAACACGACCCAAATTTTAAGAAAATCTATGTTTAGCGAACCAAAAATTATGACTGTATCCACCATTTTTTTGCGAATATCGATGTTTTAAATATACCAATCGATAGAGGACGAACAACTAAGAAAGACTGCATTAAAATCTCATTTTGGCCAAAATGGCGTTTACGCCCTTTGAGCCTAAAGGTATCGATATGTAAATATTGAATAGTGACTCACTACAAAACGATTTCAATCTAGATATTTCGAATAAGAACCTTTCGTCTAGGTTTTGATAAACATACATAACATCACACCTGTAATCCCCGAAGGGTTAGGCAGAGGTGTACCCATTAGTACACCCACATTTCGCTAGTTATGTATAAGTCCCATGGATTATGGGGCGAGCCTATTGCCCTCAACCGGGCACAAATAAAAAATAAAAGTAAAAAGTATAGGTAAAACCCAATGCATATGGATCTTGATTGACTGGTGTATTATATAGGTATTGAAGATCCAAAAGCTATGTTATCTAGTAACTGACCAATTTAGAGGATTAGCTTATGTCTTAATAAAAATATTAACCAGTAATTGAATACCAGTATTTTACATGACTATCTGATCTCCACAACCGAGTTACTGCGAGCTTTTCCACTAGAAACGTTTGTAGTATAAAAGTTTATACGTATTTAAGTAGTCTTGAAGTCCAACATTCCATTATGAGTGATATAATAAGCAGTTATTGCCATTACTTGTAGGCTGTACCTGACGACCTGCCTCAACAAATCGAATCGATTCGATGCTCTTGACATACTCTCATTAAACCGCAGTTATAATTAGTAACGGCCTGTTTCACCATCCGCGATCGCCTCGCATGTACGAGGCTGTAGGTTCGCAACCAGCCACGGGCAAGTACTGATATGACTTTATCTAATTCATATGTATAGTCGCGGTCGTAAGTGGAGTAGCAATTTACAAAGCAAATCAATTGTCACTTTGGCTAAACTTACGATTTTTCAACGTCGTGTGCCAATTTTGAGGTGTACGTAGGTACTGTGTTATTACGTTCAAAAGTGCCTTATATAATGGCCTAAATAAATAAATTATTTGACTTTGACTTTAACTTTGCTATACATTACTTATACACACAGATGTAGGTATGGCCTGTACCCCGTGTTCACAGCAATTTAAACTTTAGTATGCTACTGCACTTATGACCCCTACTGTACTTTCTAAGTTTATCTTGGGCATCACTGACATTGGTCTTCGTTTTCTTTTCGTGTCGATTGACTCAAATTTTATCCGACCAATATTGAGCAACCTGTACAGCTCTATCATTGGCCTCATTAAGGTCTTGGATGGTGCAGGCTGTTGTGCACGACGGGCAACTGAGGAGGTGACGCATGTCCTGTGATGGTGAAGGAAAACATCGTGAGGAAACCTGGGCTTAAAACAATATTAGTCTGAAATCGCCTATCAGATTTGAGCAAGCATGGCGATTAATGCTCGTGTTTTCTCTGTATGAGGAGAGGTCTTTGTCTTACAGTGGGACAGTAATAGGCTGGTATTATCCTTACTAATATTATAAATGCGAAAGTAAGGGTCAGTTCACACCGAGACGCGACGCTGCGTGCACACTTTAAAAGAGTAACTCAAAATATAACTTTATTTTTTACACGAAAAGATACACATTTCATTGTGAGAATTTAGAATACGTTACACCACGCAGCACTACGTCGCGATGCGTCGCTCTACGCCGCGAGGCATCACGAGGCGTAGAACGACGCATCGCGACGCAGCGGTGAATCGCCAGTACGCGCGACGTGCAAGAGCGGCGACGTTGCGATGCGTCTCGCGGCGGCGCGCGGCGCAGCGCGAAGTCACTGGCCTCTTCAGGTATCGTCACGTTGCATCGCGTCGCGTCTCGGTGTGAACTGACCCTAACTGTTTTCCTCCCTGTTTGTCTGTCTGTTACGCTTTACAAAACCAATTAGGTACGGGGTTAGTTTGAACCCCAAGGAAAGCTACTTTTTATTCCACGTTAACCGACATTTTTGTGGACGTAGTCGCGGGCAAAAGCTAGTTATCCTAACTAATATTATAAATGCGAAAGTAACTCTGTCTGTCTTTCTGTCTGTCTGTCTGTCTGTCTGTCTGTCTGTCTTTTCTTCACGCCTAAACTACTGAACCGATTTGTGTGAAATTTGCTACAGAGTAAGTGTGAACCCCAACAAAGGACATAGGCTACTTTTTATTCGACTTCGACTTCGACTTCGTCTGCGTCCGCGATAACCGACATATACGCGGACGAAGTCGCGGGCAAAAGCTAGTTATTTATATAAATAAGTCGTAGTCCACAACTTCCTTCGCTCTTGACACAGTATCACAGCTTGCCAAGCTAATGATAAATATTAACGTAGTATCTCAAAGATGTAGCTGTCAGTTCTAAGCAGGTGAACGCGATCGTGCCTGAACGCTGCGCGTGAGTTGTTTTGTGCGCTTACGTCTTCGTGTTATAACCTTTTTTTTTCTGTGGAGATCCTCATGGATACCCTCCCTCTGGGGAGGATGGAGGGTTATATCGGACTCTTCTTTACATAGTATAAAACGAAGTCGCTTTCCGCTGTCTGTTCGCTTGGATCTTTTAAACTCCGCAATGGATTTTAATGCGGTTTTCATCGTAAATAGGTATGATTTTTGTAGATAATAGCCAGATTCATGAGGAATAGTATAGGCTATACGAGCCATGGGGGCGAAGCAGTAAACACCTAACATAACACTGGTAAAATAAACCACGCGGACGGCGTCGGGAACCTAAGGTAGTATTTAAATAAAGCTAGATTTCTAAATTAATCTATCTGTTGTCTACACTCAAGAGTTGAAAGGTTCGATTTATTGATAGCTTACTCAAATATAATTGCGCCTGCGCCTGTGGAAGTATGCGGTAAGATCACAATGGAACATACCAGTTTAACTGGGGCGTGGAGTTAAGTTTATGTTACCGTGTTTGGAAGTTTTGTGTTCAGCAGTGCTTTAAGAGGTGTCAATGTTAGTTGTGGTACAGTATAAGCTTACCTCCGTAATAAAAACTTCATATTAATTAACTATTCGTAATTATAAGTTGTCCTTGTCATTTTCATATCATAGAAGCGACATATCCTACAATTTGTGGTCGCAAACACCAACAAACGTTATAAATATAGGCAAACACCCTGATGTACTAAAAAAAAAAAACTAAAGCTCCTGGAGAATATTCACCAATAGCATTTGCCTGCGACTTCGGACGGATTCTTATTTGATATAGTAAAATATATAACCACATCGCATTCAGAGATTATGTAGCTTCCTATTAGCACAAGAATTTTCAGAAACGGACCAGAAGTTCCAGAGATAAACAATGAAACAAACTCTTTACATTTATAAAATTTACATAGTTTAGCGTTCCGCAGTTCATTATGACATACCTTTTAAAACAGTAATTAATACTAATTCGGTCTAGAAAAAAAGTCACATTAGAATGCAAATACGACATGTCCACATGAAGGCATACAACTAATTGACAAGGCAATAAATGAATGCAGAATTTCTAGCTCGAAAAAAAAAACACCTGCGAATGACATTCCTAACAAAAAAACTAATTATTCAAATTACTGCACATTTATTTTAATTATAGCTTTGAAACTTGTCTTTCACAGTTCGCGAACACATTAATAATAATTTAAAAATCATAGTTAGTACTCGGCCTTGACTTAGTAAGTTGTTCGAGTGTCCTATTTTTATGAGTGACGGTGGCACTTATTTTAGTTTAGTTAAAGTGTAGCTAGCTGCTGCGTTGCTGCGACCTGGGAATCAAATCCAAGACCTCCTTATATTAGTAGTTTAAATAATTATTGTATGTATCTATTACAAGAAATTCTTGAATACGTAATAGGAATACACGCCCTGATACAGTATGTTGTGCACTTGACTTGACACACCTGTTGCTTGGGATTAAAAAAAACACCTCAAGCTCGCCTCACCAAAATCAGAGAAGTTTTTACAGAATCGATCGGATGGTATGTCTTCTTCTTTATCGTGTGTGCAGTAAGGTCTTACGACCCCACACAGTTTCTAAACCGCCTCAAGGGCCTCTGACATGGATTGAATGGGACAGTAAAGTCCAGGTTTCCTCACGATGTTTTCCTTCACCGATGCCAGTGATGTCCAAGATAAACTTTGGAAAGTACATATGAATTGAAAAAGTCACATTGGTACTTGCCCGGTTAGAACCCTCAACCTCATGCATGAGAGGCGGGCGCCTTAACTACTGGGCCATCACGACAAAACTTTAACTTGATATTAAACATCTCGCGTTGTCTAGCTTTTTGTGGTGATACAATTATTTCGATATTCCAGTTTTCCCGAAAAAAAGTGCTTATTTGATAATGCAGTAATGCCTTTTTTAATATCGGTAGCGGGTTTTTGAGGTGCGCCAGCGCAGTACGTAATTAATTATACTTACTCTTGGAAGTTCCTTTCGTAAATCCCAGTAAAGAACATCAGTTATAATTGTAACTATTAATAATTCCAAGCCATATAAAGATTGTCTTGTATTAAAACATACACTTGCATTAAGATATCCACTGTTAATGATTAATGACTTCCATATTGGTATTGTTTGTCGTTTCTTTTGATTTAGTTTAGAAGCTTACTTAAAACATATGTTACACTTGTAGTTGTTTAGAGGTCAAAGGAACAAGTTGGAGCCTTATCAATGGCATCGCTTTATTATCACATTTTTTTTTTATCGGAGGGGGCGGATATGGTCAATGTCTTTTTATCTAAAATTACTAAAAATGTAATTATTTTTTAAAGGAATTATTAGGCATTTCGCAGCCTTGAAGTCTGAATTTGTGCCCGGTAGGTGGCAATAGGCTCGCCCACTATTATATGGGATTTAAACATAACTGGCAGAAATGTGGGTGTATTAATGGGTACACCTCTGCCTAACTCTTCGGGGGTTACAGGCGTGATGTTATATATTTTTTAAAATACTGATTTAGTTCAATACCTACACAAAAATAATAAATTCACATAAAACTGTTACCTTCATCGTTCATAACGTCCACAGCCCAAGAAAAAACATTTAAATAAATAAAAGCAATAAAAATAAAATATCACACCCTGTATTATCAAGGATCATTACTTTGTACCGCATACCGGTAAAGGTTAACGGGTATTACAATGCGTTTAACGATGGAACTGTAGCATGCTGTATAATGTGTTGCGGTGAATGTTTAAGATTACGACATTTCTGAAAACGTCTAAATTTTTTTTACGTATATCTTTTTTGATGTCTATTGTCCATTTTTTAATAAATATACGTATGTTTTTTTTTAACTTAGCCATTAAACCGTTGAGCTATTTAATTAAAGTTAAAAAAAGTCCAATGCTGGGAAGATCTTTACTTGGTCACATAATTATGCTAATTAAAGTTATTTTTAAATATGTTATAGGTACATATTATATGTACTATCTCACATTTGCTCTTTGCCACTGAATTACTATCAATCTAGGTTGTGGACCTTCGATACCGGACAAGTACCAAAAGGAATTTTTCAATGTATATGTACTTTCTTAGTTTATCCGGACATCGGTAAAGGAAATCATCATGAACCCTACCTGGGCTTATAATTAAAGTTTAAAATCGCAAATCCGCCTTGAGCAAGCGTGGTGATCAATGCTCGTGCCTTCTTTGTATGAAAAGAGGCCTTTGCCCTGCAGTGGGACAGTAATAGGCTGGTTATTATTATTATAAAAGCTTAAGTCCTATTAAGAGTAATCCTACTGAGAAATTGATCACTTTGTATCGCTCGGTAACTAAACTAGAGTAGCATTATTTCTACAGGCGTTTGATTCCATTATAATCATCATCTTCCTGCCCTTGTCCCATGTTGTTTGAGGTCGACACAACACGTTTTCTTCTTCCATTCCGACCTATCAGCCGTCATGCTATCACTGACTCCCTTTTCTTTTATATCATTCTTCACACAAAGCATTGTATTATCGAATAGCTTAGCTAATTTGGTAGCAGTTAGCTTTGGTTGCTGTTCCGCTCCCGTAGGTCGTAGCGTGATGTTATATAGCCTATTCTATTCCACATGAACAATAATTATTCAATCCGCCTGATAGTTCCAGAGATTAACACGTTTAAACAAACAAAAAACTCTTTAACTTTATTAAATTAGTATAGATTTTATTAAAAGCTATTTTAGCCATTCTGCAATCGTCATCATTTTGAGTATTGTTATTTTTTTCTTATTAACTAAGTTACGGTTAATAACGACATATAAGACATTACTAAAAATGTCTAGCTTGCAGTAATTTTTTGTACGTTTTGCAACACGATCATGAGCTGTCATTACTCCTGCAAAAAACTTCAACGCAAACTAGTTACTCCGACAAAATATATAAGTATATTTCTTGTTGGCGGTTTTGTTAAAGTTTATTTTTTCTTTAACTTGCAGGACCTGTTCAGTCACTCTTAAATTGTTACGTATAGTATTGCAGGTTTAATGGTAATTAGTTCTTTTTTTGTTTAACCCTACTTGGTTCAATGTCAAGAGTAACCTATAGGCACTTATATAAGGTGCAGTTTTGCTTGATTGTCAAATACAAGGGGGTAACTATGATATACATACACATACATACATAATACACACACACATGTAGAAAAAATGTATGTATGTGTGTGTATGTACATATTATACGCTTCCTGATCCGGAAACCTGATCAGGTAACCGGACGTCTGCGCTCCGCTTTAGGTCGTTTGGAGATGTAACTTAATCATGTTTACGGAAAGCAAAATAAAATAAAAATATTGCCCAGAGTTCCCAGAAATATGATTCAGATTAACATATCCATTTTTCGCTGGCAAAAACTCAATAGATATGGCTAAAAAATATTGAAATATGCCTATTTTGGTGTAATCAGACTTATCAGCGTCTTAAGATCGCCAGCATTATTTAAAGATGAGATTACTATTTTCCATAAGGTTCTCATTCATCTGTATGCTAATCAAAAATTTTCCAATGATGAGTGATCAAAGATACCATTAGGGTGTAGGCAGCAATGCCTAACACCAAATAAAACAAGGAAACATGTCGTCAAATTACCATTTTTAATTATTCCACCTCCAATCCTTACCAAGCCTTGACAAATGTAGGAGTCAGCACTCCCTGCACGTGTTGCACTGCAGTAGCGTACTTCAATATCGGCTGACCAATCAGGTGTCCCACAGCTGGGACAGCTACGTCATATCTGTACACATTAGGGAGTCCAAGAGGAGCGGTCGGGAATAGGGGTTGACCGACCAACGCCGGCTTCTCGTTCAAATTCTCAGCGGCTTTCACAGCAGGGGACACTGTGACTTCGGCTTTTTCTTCCGACTTCTCGGCTTCAGCTGGCTCTGCTACCTGAACTGGCTCTGCAGCTTTTACTGCAGCTTCCTTGTTCTCTTCTTTGTTCTCTTCTTTGATTTCCGACTTAATCCAAGTCTGGGAGGAGAAGCTAGAAGGAGCGATGTATGGTGAGTAGACCACAGGTGGGATTGGGGCTACGATTGGCGAAATAGGTCCTACAGCCGCTACGTAGGGAATCACACCACTGACAGCGGATTTAGCGATGATGTTTGCATTGTTCGCAACAGCACCATCGATTTGAGCTTCAGCAGTCTTCAAAGCGTCAACAGCTTGCCATTTTTTGTCTTCAGCCGACCAGAAAGCTTCCAGATTCTGTTCGTTGGCTACAGTTGAATCTGTGATAACTTTCTCGTTGACATTTTCAGTCGCTTGCTCTGCTAGTTCTCTGGCTTTGTCTGCTGCCGCTTGCAGTTGGTCTTGTGCTTGAACTTGGGCGTCTATGGCTGCTGCTTGGATGTCTCCGGGCGAGATGGTAGGAATGGCAGATGGTACTGCCACCGTTCTGATGACGGGTACTATGGCTGGGGCGTAGAGGCCTGAGGGAGCCGCGGCCGCGACGGCGAGGAAGACGGAAACAATCTGAAAAGAGAGATGGCATTTGAGTACAGTGTAAATTAAACTTTATTCACAGGCTAATTAAGATCATTCAGTTTCTAAGTGAGATCAAGGGGACAATTCTACAATTTTTTGGGAACAATCGCAATTTAATCTCATTTTCAATCGTTCAATAATGTTTCGAACTTATGACGGTGCAGGAAAATATCGTCGTCGTACTGCCCACACGATAGAGAGTTGGGACCAACGGCTTAACGTGCTATTATACGTATTACCAAGACTAAAAAATCTTATATGTTAAAGGATGTCGTACCAGGAAGAAACGTTTAATTGAATTAGTGTTAAGTTCTTTGTCGTTATTAGCAATTACCTAATTTGTTTAAAAGGTTATCTAGTTTGGTATAGGCATCTTGTTTTATGATCTTAGCATTCGGCATTTCCTTGTTTTTAAATTATTCATGTTTACATAGACGACATATAGACTGTTGCACTCATCTGTCTTTTAGGGTTCGCAAAAGGAAAAAGCCGGCCGATTGCGAGTCGTATTTGCACACGAAGGGCTTCTGACATGGTTTGAGTGGGACAGTAGCTAGTACATGCAACAAAAAACACGATTCTTTCCCCTTTAATAAACTTTAAGGCTAAGCGCGCACCGCGATAAAAATCGTTGCGATTTTTTTTAATGCGAAATAAAATCTATAAAAAAAATATTTTCGCAATGCGCGGATTGTAGTGTATTTCTGTGGTTTACAGATTTGCGATATTTTTTCGCAACGATTTTTTATCGTAGTGCGCGCTTAGCCTTACACTTTCATTTAACTTTAAATAGACAGACAGACGGATACACAACAGAATCAGAAATAGTACTTGTATCACTTTTTGCGTTTGCTGTAGCAGAAACCACAAAAATTACTCTTGAATCTAATAAATGATTTATTTGAAACTAGCGACCCATCCCGGCTTTGCACGAGTGCAATGTAGATACATACCCTTATCTACCCATATGTACCTACCCTTCCTTTTGAATCACTATCTATTGATGAAAACCGCATTAAAATCCGTTGCGTAGTTTAAAAGATTTAAGCGTAGGTACAGTCGGCGGGATTCGACTTTTTTATACTACGTGATTTATCCTTACTAATATTATAAATGCGAAAGTAACTCTGTCTGTCTGTCTGTCTGTCTGTCTGTCTGTCTGTCTGTCTGTCTGTCTGTCTGTCAGTCTGTCTGTCTGTCTGTCTCGCTTTCACGCCTAAATCACTGAACCGATTTTGACGAAATTTGGCATGGAGATAGTTTAAGACCCGGGGAAAGACATAGGCTATTTTTTATTAGACTTCGACTTCGACTTCGTCTGCGTCCGCGATAACCGACATTTGCGCGGACGAAGTCGCGGGCAAAAGCTAGTTTGAAATAAACTATTTTATTGTTTTGTAATAAGTGTTTATATCTGCTACTGGATTTTACATAATTTATGATTCCATCACTTAATATTGAAGGTAAACATATAATTGATTGCATATTCAAACTAGTAGCTGATAAATATGCATTGATTAGTATTTAGTATGTTATGAATATCGAGTAGGTTGCAATATCTATGATAAAGAAACTATGACTAAATGTTTTGCTAAACACAAATCTCGAGAACGACTAGACTGATTTAGCTGATTCTTTTTTCGTTGTGTTCGTAATTTTCCGGACAAGGTTCTCTTAAAGAACTAGGATTTTGTAAAAACTTAATTTAAAAGAGTGCCGTGGAGTTTCTTGCTCGTTCTTCTCCATAGAGGCGTACCTCCGTTTTGGAACGAGCACCTAGCTTCAACTTTCGGACAAACTGACCGACTCCTTGACAATTCAAAAGTGCCTGTAAATAGTCTAATTGAAATAAATGTTTTGACTTTGACTTTGAGAAAAATGCAAAAAGTCAAAGTCAAATCATTTATTTCAATTAGACCATTAAAAGGCACTTTTGAACGTAATATTTTTTTCATTCACCAGCAAAGTCAGAAATTTGCACCCGTGGCAGGCCAGGGGAGTTCGCAAGTACCTAAATAATAAATTCTTTGACTTTGAAAGAGTAGTTAACACCACCAATTAATTGACATAATTTTAAGATCTGTCATACCACCGTTTTTTCATAGATTTTGTTTACCTAACCTACGAAACGGGTTTTTTTTTGTTATAAAAAAAATAACGGTATATGAAACAAGCTTCTATAATCAAAAAATTAAAAAACACGACTGCAAAAATTGCACATATTTGTACTTTGTTTACTCGTCAGTATTTTTTACGACGTTTTTTATTTACAGTGTTATATATTTTTTAAATCTACTTGTCAAATTCTAGACGATAAACATAGACACGACCACATTCATTAAAAAAAAAATTGAGGCTGGTATTAATTTACTTTTTAAAGTGACCACACCGGTTTCTTTTTATTTTTAACTAGCCTATGTTACTCGGAACGATGCAAGGATTGTAACGATACCCCATACATCTAAATCGGTTCAGGCGTTTAAAAGTTATGGTGGAATAAAGAAACTCATATACATACATACATACATTAACCCTGAACACATAACACTCCTTTTTTGGGGCAGTCGTGTAAAAAAAAGAAATTCGCAATGATGGGAATATTAATAGATCCGCCTTTATAGCTATCACTAGATTCATTTTGAGACTGACTGATACTGGCAATTTATTTTAAAGTAAATTTTACTTTTAACAACGTATCCAAATATTTTAAAAAAAAAACACTTCAAACACAACTTAAACATTATTGTAGCCAATTGTAGGTATCTTAATATGTATAAATTACGCGTCACGTTGTTTGTCCGGGATGGACTCCCGACACTACTTAACCGATTTTAGTCAAATTTGCACAGCGTGTGCAGTTTGATCCAACTTGAAAGATAGAATAGGAGTTTTTATCTCAATTCTTCTTAATATTTTTTTACTGCAAACCTGAGCCACAGTAACACGATAGCCGGTCAGTTAGTAATAATATAGAAAACTATGAGTCGTTTGCATTTACAAAACGATCAATCAATCGATGAAAAAAATATTTTTATAAGCCTAACAAAAAAGAAAAAGACGAAGATATTTTTTCAAAATTCACAAATACTGAGTTCTCACTTCACAAAAATCACTTATGAATCTATAAAAAATAATTTGTAAACACTGACCAGAACTCTCATCTTGACCCTGGAAGCTGCTGATGGCTACTGATGACCACGACTACCACACCTTGCTATTTATACAACCACAATATAGAGCAGCTGGGATACTCCGCTGGTTAATGTTGAAAAATAAGTAAAGAAAAAAAAAACAAGTAAAGTATTAATTTTGAACACGGCGTGGGTTCCGTGATTAAAAATTCTTGAATATGTTTTTGGTGTTATCGATTTGCGTTGTTCGTGTAGTTGTTGTGGGTGATATTAATTTATGTATAACTAGACACGTTTTATTTTTAAAGGGCATGGTTTGGTGTCAAGAAAATAACGTTGTTTCATGCTTTTTACATATGTTCGTACTTAGGGTCTTAATTATTTATTGCATTCATGTCGTGTACAAGGTGTTTTTACATAGTGTAAGTTTCGAACATGAACCCTTCTAGGGCACCGCAACATTACAATTAGGTACCTACTTACATTACAATTTTTTACATAATATATTACAAATACATTACAAATCATTACACCGCAACATTACAAATAGGGTCTTCACGAGTGGGTGAAGTTTTTTCTTAAACAAACCTTGCCCCACACTAAGAATTTGTTCTGAATTTTGGGTGCGTCTACAAATATATATATTAACATACGCAAATAACCAGACCTGGAACAACTATTTGTAGCCCATCCAAATCCTTTATCGTGTGGCAGTAAGGTCTTACGACCCCACACACCCAAGTGTCAGAGATTCTAAACCGCCTCAAGGGCTTCTGACATGGTTTGAGTGGGACAGTAATAGGCTGGTATAAGTCCAGGTTTTCTCACGATGTTTTCCTTCACCGATGTTAGTGAAGCCCAAGATAAACTTTGGAAAGTACATATGAATTGAAAAAGTCCAAAGGCACTTTTGGCACTTATTTGACCAAATAGCTTCGAAAATATTACAGAATAAATTAAAAATCGTTTTTCTCATCCAGTTTTCTCTCCACGGTACCCCAATCCGGGCGGTCGGGCGAGGGCGCAAAGAATGCAGGAAGCTTCGATTGACAAGCGGGCGCCATCTTGGATTTTAAGTTACAATTTTCTTGCGTCATTATCATTAAAGATTATGGACGTCTGCTACGATTAGGCTTTGGCCGAATTTGTTATTTATTTTGTGTTGATTAAGTAGTTTTGTTAAGAGAAATAATAGGATATCTGCTTTTATATCTTTTATGTCAATGTCATGCAGCGTTGCTAAGACGTCCCGTTTTTTCGGGATGTCCTGATTTTCAACGCGAAATGTCCAGTGCGGGACATGCACTGTTTTGATTAAAGGAAAAAAAAAATTTTTGCAAACAAGAAATACTCGTACCTATATATGTATTTAAAATACTAAACATAAGTAAAATAAACTTTTTATTTAGTGTTTTTATTAAGTAAGTACTGCTTTCACTGCTTCATAAATCCCCTTTTTTTAAGTAAGTACATAGAATTTATGATCCCGATTTGTCCGAAAAGAAAAAAATCTTGTATGTCAACATTTTTCGGGATTTTTTATTCGGGTTCTTCGGTCTAAAGTTCATTAGGGCAAATATTCTTTGGGCACAATTTGAGCTCACATGATATAGATATTTATTAAGCTTAACACAATATTTTTATACCCGTAGAATAATTTGGGATCTTTGCTTGATTGTAAAACGCAGACCAGGTCACGGTCAGAAGCTACTGTAAAAATAATACAGATTCTAAGTAATCCTGTAGGCGGATTAAATTAAACCCTATTTTAAATGCAAATCAATACTTAGTATTTCTTTGCTCCAATTATAGCATCATGCAAGTAACCGGTTCTGCTCTGCCACTGTCTCAAACTAGGTGTTCCTTTTTCAAAAAACTGTCAGCAAAAAAGTTGTTGATTTTATTTTTTTAATGGAATCTGATAGTGCGTTGATGAATGGCTTTGCTTTATGGGAGGTAATTAGTATGCATATAAATACTTTTTGGTGTTATTTTCTTTTTTATTGGTTACTAATAGCCGTTTTAGAGAGAATTGGGTACTTGACACTGCCAATCAATAGACAATAGGGAATCTAGGGGATCTCCAGAGCCCCCTCAAAAGCATACCATTGAGTACTTCCGTGACAAACGTTAAAGTCAACTCGCTATTATTCCACTTTTTGTAAGCATATAATCCTGCTGCCTAAGGTATTTAGTGAGTACTTAATTGTGCCTCGTTGGTCTAGTGGTCGCAAAGCGCGACTGCTGAGCATGAGGCCTTGGGTTCGATTCCCAGGTCGGGTAAAGTGTTATTGGGTTTTTCCATCAGGAATTTCTCAGTAGCAGCCTCGGAGTATGGATTTGTGTTCGGTTGATGGGAATAGGCTTGCCTCCCATTCACACGGGACTTAACCATAACTGGCAAAATGTGGGTGTACTAATGGGTACACATCTGCCTAACCCTTAGGGGATCAGGCGTGATATTATGTATGTCATCTACCCAACATTAATTTTTACTTCAACGTTCAAAATAAAAAAAATTACCAGCCTTGCCACCAATGATATCTTTACATAAACTTATCATATTTATTCACACAGACAGACAGACATTAATGTTTTGTCTTCTTTATGTAAATACTACGTACACAACTCATTACTTGCTTTATCTGGTCCGAGTGGTAAATGTCAACGGTGCAAGATTCTAGGGTTCCTTAAGTTCAAGTCGAAAAACGATTTTTTATTACGCATGTAGCTAAAATATATTATTTCAATTTTTTAAATGTGAGTACCATGGAGAATTTTATTGCGTTACTGTGTTTTGACAATGAACATGGCAGTTGAAAGCTTGTCATGCTCACTCAAATTTCTCGCTGATGGTGGCGCATGTGTTGGATCATTTGGTTCCCTTCATGATGGTTAAGCTAGGTGGTGCTGATGCGTCATGCTCGTGAACGAGTACTGTCAGTTGGGATTGGTCATCTCTTATCTGCTATGGCTTACATCTTTATTTTTATTATTTTTTACTACTGTTTTATATTCATATTCATTGTGATCACATGTAAAATCAACAAGAATAATGTAACCAGGATTTTGTAAAAAACCTAATTTGAAAGAGTGCCGTGAAGTTTCTTGCTCGTTCTTCTCCATTGAGGCCTACCTTCGTTTTGGAACGAGCAACTAGCTTCAACTTTCGGACTAACTGACCGACTCCTTGACAATTCAAAAGTGCCAGTAAATGGTCTGATTGAAATAAATGTTTTTGACTTTGACTTTGAATAAATTATTTGACCTTAACGTCGTACGGAACCCCTTAGTTAATACAGGCTTGTGTTTTATGTAAATCACTAATTCTAGCGGGAAAACTTAATAAATACCAAACGTGTATTTAAGTCGTAAATAATTATTTTGTAATACAACCTTTTGAATATTGGTCTTATAATCAGTAATTACTTTGTAAAATTGCCTTCCGCCATGTTTTAAATATTTTTCGTATATGCGTCGTTCTTGATGCGTAGGCATTTTTTTTTAAGTCATGCGTGTGTGTGATTTTTAGGTATATTCATGTTGTCCTTATTTATTTATTTACTAGCTTCCGCACGCCACTTCGATTGAGTCAAAATTAGATAATATAATCTTACAAAATTCACACATTTTTCCGTGATAAGAAATAGCCTTTATGCTATTTCAGATTGTATTTTTTTTTATCCAGATCTGTTTAGCCGTTCTGGCATGATTGAGTAATAAATTTCCATCCTTCCATTATAGTATAGTATAGTTTTCTTTATCGTGTGGGCAGTAAAGGTCTTATGACCCCACACACCCTAGTGTCAGAGTTTCCAAACCGCCTCAAGGGCCTCTGACATGGTTTAAATGGAACAGTAAGTTTTCCAGGTTTCCTCACGATGTTTTCCTTCACCGATGTCTGTGATGTCCAAGATAAACTTTAGAAAGTACATATGAATTGAAAAATTCACATTAGTACTTGCCCGGATTTGAACCCATCACCTCAAGCATGAGAGGCGAGCGCCTTAACCTTTGTTTAGTAGTCTAATTACGATGGTGATCAAAATCACCTCAAAAAATTCAACCGTCAACTACCAGCTGGTCGCCCGCAAGTCGTCACCTTTTTATCCCCCATTATAAAAAATATTTTAACGCACCCGATTTAAAGCTCTAACTTGCATGGCAAATTATTTGCTCTACTAAAGCCTTGCTATAATATTGAGCGATGACCCTTATCTACAAACTTCTTTAAAAAAAAAAGATATCAAAACTAATAAAAAATTATAGCCCAGTTTACATTTCACTTGTAAGGCGGAAGACACATTTAAAACAGAACACGAAGATATTTAATATAACCTGTTCATCACTGACGTTCACTTTCTGTTGACCTTGACCTTACGATGCGCGGGCGCCGACCTTTGAGCGAACTTTAAAGGTATGATTCATCAGTGTGATGATTTGTTGGATAGTATAGCAGAAGCTTAATAATTTGAGCCTCGAGACAATACTATCATGGCAAACTTATCTACATACTAGCGACCCGCCCCTGCTTCGCACGGGTGCAATGCTGATAATCATCATCATGATCTGCCTAGCCTTTTCCCGACTATGTTGGGCTCGGCTTTCAGTCTAACCGCATGCAGCTGAATACCAGTATTTTACATGAAACGACTGCCTATCTGACCTCCACAACCCAATAACTGGGTAATACGATACCCCTTGGTAAGACTGGTTGTCAGATTTTCGGGCTTCTGACGACCCGTAACGACTGCCAAAGATCCACGTATGACAGCCGAGACCAACGGCTTAACGGGTGCAATGCTGATACTAAATATAAATATAAATATAATATAGCCTATGTCACCCGGGGATAGTGTAGCTTCCCAACAGTGAAAGAATTTTTCAAATCGGTTCAGTAGTTTCAGAGTCTATTCAATGCAAACAAACAAACAATCTAATCTTTCCTCTTTGTAATCTTCTGGTATATAAATTACGCGTCACGTTGTTTGTCCGGAATGGACTCCTAAACTACTTAACAGATTTTTCGAGATCAGCAAATCCATAGTGTCTGTTACGCTTTCACGACTAAACCGACTGAACCGATTTTGATGAAATTTGGTACGAGGTAAGATTGAACCCCACGAAAGGACAGGTTTTTTTTTAAAGTGTAGGCTGCTAATGAGACATTCTTAATGAAAAACTCAATAACACTTGCCCGAGCTGGGAATCCTACCTAATACCCGACACTCAGCAGTCGTGCAGCGACCCCCCCCCCCCCCCTTCTAGTATAAAGGCCTATTTAGAACCCTTATTTTAAAACAAAGGGTTAAAATAAACAAAGACGATCTTAAAAAACTAGCTTGAATCATGACGTTTTTTACGTAACAAACCGTTTTTACTTTCCGTTGATCTTGAACTCTGAAGATGCGCGGGCGCCGACCTCCGCGGGCGATGATCTTGTGACGTAATAAGTATGTTGTGTTTAGATGTGTGAGTGTGATGCGTCTTATGACGTTTGTGTGGATGTATTTGATCGATGATCGTGACGTATGGATGGTTGGATGATGTAATTCTTGTTTGTAGGTGTGTGTCAATGTCTTGTTTTGACGAGTTGTAATATCAATCTGCTTAGCCTTTTCCCAACTATGTTGGGGTCGGCTTCCAGTCTGACCCGATGCAGCTGAGTACCAGTATTTTACATGGAGCGACTGCCTATCTGACCTCCACAACCCAGCAACTGGGTAGTAACCTCCATTCTAATAATATTTTAAACCTGGACCTATAAATTAATATAAGTCTGAAATCGCCAATCCGCCTTGAGCAAGCGTGGTGATCAATGCTCGTGCCTTCTCTGAGGCCCGGCGCCCATTATCGGCATCGGCACGGCTAAGGATTTTAGTTGATAAAAAGCATTATACATTAACTTCATGGCAATAAAGTAGAAATTTCCATGATGATATATGATCGTAGTAACAAAAATACCGCTTCGGTATGCTTGAGGCTACTGTATCGGCAGCTTTGAGGCTGCTTCGGGATACTTCGGGATCCTTCGATACGCCGTCGCCCGCCGCGTTGCCGGCACCGAGGCAACACTTGAGGACGGTGTGGCATGCTTAAGGACGCCTCGTCATCCCTAAGAACGTTGCAGCATGCCAAGACATAGTTTCCGACAGTGTGCGCTTGCATGTAGGAATGCCGAAGGATCCCTTTCCTTGCCGATGCCGATAATGTGCGCTGGGCCTGAATCGGAAAAGGCCTTTGCCCTGCAGTGAAACTATAATAGGGCAAAATGTTATTGGGTTTTTCCATCAGGAATTTCTCAGTAGCAGCCTCGGAGTCTTTTGTGCCCGGTTAATGGCAATAGGCCCGTCTCCTATTACATGGGACTTAACATAACTGGCGAAATGTGGGTGTACCAATGGGTACACCTCTGCCTAACTCTTCGGGGATTACATAGGCGTGAGTGAGGAATGAGGTTATACGGGACCGTTGCGGATTAAAAGAGGATGTAGTGACAAAGATAGAAAAGGGTATGCTTAGATGGTTCGGTCATGTTGAGAGGATGAGTGAAAGACGATTAACAAAAGGTATTTATATGGCAGAGGTGACTGGTAACGCAGGGAGGGGTCGCCCTAAGAAGACCTACACTGACCTTATTGGTGAGGTTCTTCAGAAGGTCAGGTGCGGAGTACTCGTAACCGGCGTGCTTGTATGACGAGATGTATGAACGTAGATGAGGCGAAAGGAATATGTAAGGATCGTAGCAGGTGGCGTTCTGTGGTTTCTGCCTACCCCCATGGGAAAAAGGCGTGAGTTTATGTATGTATGTATGTGTGATGTTATGTTATTTAATTCTATAGTTTATGTTGAGGAATTTTATGTTAACTATGGAAAACATAAATTCGTTCCAGTATCAACCGTATTACAGTTCGCCTAACCATTTTAACAAAGCAACGTGCCTTTATACTGTTTGCGTAACTTATTAGTCAGGCGTTGGCGTTCAAGGATCGTTGCATTATAAGAAAACTAGGCGCTAATGGTTTTTTATTAAAATCTTACATATTTCTACTGCTGAGCACGAGGATTCGATTCCCAGGTCGGGCAAAGTGTTATTGGGTTTTTTCTATCAGGAATTTCTCAGTAGCAGCGTCAGAGTCTGGATTTGTGCCCGGTCGATGGCAATAGGCTCGCCCCCTGTTACATGGGACTTAAACATAACTGGCGAAATGTGGGTTTACTAATGGGTATACTTCTGTCTCACCCTTTGGGGATTACAGGCGTGATGTTATGTATTGTAACGATTTTACTGCACTTTCTCTGCAACAGATTACAAAGAGACTGGTTCTAAAATCATTAGGATGCTGTGTGTTTCTTAGTAGATTAACCAACCCACTTAAAAACCTGCAAGAGTACGCACTTAGCGTCAGTAAAAGTAATGTATTACAAGCTACTGCACTTAAATTGTGCGCCTACGCCTAGTACAAACTATGAACACACAGCAAAACAGATAGGTATGCAGGGTCGTCAGATATAGTTGAAGTTTTCTTAGTACGATGGATGTTTTCGAATGTAAAACGTAAATAATAAATAGTTCTTTATTTAGGTTAAGTTTCAGTCGAAGACATCCATCGGTTTCTTAGAAAACTTTAACTGTATCTGACAACCCTGCATACCTGTCTGTTTTGCTGACAGTACCTACTAGTACTTTTAAGACCTCAAATTCAAATTCAAATTCAAAAATATTTTATTGTATAATATATTTTATTGAATATTTTACCTCATGCTTAGCAGTCGCCTTGGTCCTGTTATACCCTGTATATAATCAAATCAATCCGTTTAGATATTTTCCCGATTATGTTGGGGTCGGCTTCCAGTCTAACACGATATCTCTTGGTAAGACTGGTTGTCAGACTTTCGGGCTTCTGACGACCTATAACGTCTGTCAAAAATCCACGTTTGACAGCCGGGACCAACGGCTTAACGTGCTTTACAAGGCACAGAGTAATCTTGGTGTATAAAGACGGTCACCCATCCACGGACGAACCCCGACAAGCGTAGCTTAACCTGATGAATCGATTGATAAATTAAAGCGGGGTACAATGATCTAGGACCAAAATATACTGAGGTAAAGTAAATAATATTCCAGTTTGATTGTTGGCGTAACAATTCAATATGGCGGCCGTAATATCTAGGATGTAGTGAGCTAGGCTAGACTAGAATGTAGGTAAAGACGTGACTAAACTGTGGTAGTACTTTTAGACTGGTTAAACTGTTTTACGAGTTTATAATAATGCTGTAAGAGTCTTTGAATGGTTATTTTGTAAAGATCAAAATAAAAATGTTTTTTTATATAATGTTTTTAGTTTTTTAATTTCCTCGTTGCTTGGTCTAATGGTCACAAAGCGCGGCTGCTAAATATGATGTCCTGGGTTCGATTCCTAGGTCGGGCAAAGTGTTATTGGGTTATTCCATTTATAGGAAATTTTTTTCAGTAGCAGCCTCGGAGTCTTTTTGCCCGGTTGGTGGCAATAGGCTCGCCCCCTATTACACGGCACTTAAACATAACTGGCGAAATGTGGGTATACTAATGGGCACACCTTTTCAGTCCCAATATTTTTAATAAAAGCGTGTTACACCTTCTTGATTTCTCGTAACGTCTTAGTGTAACACGCTTTTATTTAAAAAAATTGGGACTGTTTCTTACCAGACTATTTCTTATCTGATTAAATTATTTTGTTTTTTTTTGTGCTTTTTAATAACAGATAAAAAAAGCTTGTTTTTTAAAATGTTTTTTTTTTCTTTTATTTTTTTTATTACTTATTTGTTGTTATAGCGGCAACAGAAATACAGTCTGAAAAAATTAACTGTAAAAGTTTAACCTAAAAAGAAGTAGTTACTCAAATGATACGTCAAACGTCAATGATAGGGACGGGGCCCCAATAGGGGCCAAACGCCTGCCGGGGTTGCGGGACGTCTCAACAGGATACCGTGGCCCCGGAACGTAAAGGGCAACAGAAGGAACAGGGTAGTTTTTAGTCAGTAAAAGTCTGACAGTCCCTTCCCCCCACCCAGGGCGGAAGGAGTCATTTGATGATTTTTACCACCTCAAAAAAAAAAATGTCAATGATTGTTTCAAGCCAGTAACATTTAATAAAGGGTATCCCCAAGACAATACGCCATAAAAAAAAACCACAGTCAACAAAGAGGTAGGCAAGAAATAGACACCTTTGTACTACAAGCCTATTCATTGTTGTTGAATGCATGAAGTATTAAAAAATTGACAGATTATGATTGTCCCACTGCAGGGCAAAGTCCTCTTCTCATACAGAAGGCACGAGCATTGATCACCACGCGTGCTCAAGGCGGATTGGCGATTTCAGACTTGTATGTTAATGGCCGCGACTTCGTTTTGACCTATAAACCAAAATTTGGTTGGTAATCACTTTATTTTGTATGAGTTGTGCCGAATTAAAGAGGTCTGGGACTTCCATGCGGGCGTAGTCGCGAGCAAAAGCCAGCGTATCTTTATGAATGTAATAGCGGCACTAATTTTTGACATTTTTTATTTACAATGTCAAAATTCTGTCAAATACAAAACATTTAATACTTCATGTTACTTCTCTCTTTATCATGAAGTGTGTTGACCTAGAGAAATTTGAATTCCGAATCTTAAAACTAACAATAATTGCCGCTTACTCAACTATCTACTTTAACGTAATGTTGTTTAAGTTGGTTTTTGAAGGACCGTTATGTAATGCAACTTTTTTTCTGCAATTTATTTTGAACTTAGTCCTTTCAGATACTTACCAAGTTTGTATTCCCATTACTGGATATCTACAAAGGTACATAAACTCAAGCCTTTTTCCTATGGGGGTAGGCAGAAACCACAGAACGCCACCTGCTACGATCTTTGCATACTCTTTTTGCCTCATCCACGTTCATGAAATACATCTCCTCATACAAGCACGCCGGTTACGAGTACTGCGCACCTGACCTTTCTGAAGAACCTCACCAATAAGGTCAGTGTAGGTTTTCCTAGGGCGACCCCTCTCTGCCTCCCTGCATATCTACCTAAGATTAAACTTTATTACGTTAGAATTTACGTCACAATTCCTTTACTCTCTGCACGCGTCTTTATATACCAGCATTTGCCATTTAGTTTAATTTATATCTATTTAGTTGGCACACTTGGACCGATTTCATAACGACTGTAATTGTTGTGGGAAGCGGCCATTTTGAATTGAGTGTTACATATTTTCTATTTCTTAGAAGTTGGAATTATTTAGATGTTATTAAATTAATGGTGAAATTATTTTAGGTATACTTGAGCGATTGAAAAAAGGGGTTGAATATTTAGATGCAAAAAAGAAAGAAAGAATAATAAAAGATCTATACTCGCATTTATATTTTTTTCTTGCGTTGACATAGATATTTTAATTTTTTTTTGCTTTGTCTATGGATTCTTTTATAGGTTGATGATTCCATTCATCATTTAATTTTATTTTTGGTGTTAGAAACATTCTTTATGTACCTAGGTTTTTAAAGTTTTTAAATACTTTCAAATACTTAGGCCTTGAAAAGTACTCAAAAGCTGTAACTACTTAAGTATTTAGTAAACCTAGTATTCAATCTAATACTACCTTGATTACGAATATATTAAATGACCTTGTAAGAACATTTAAATAACTGACCCCGTACATATCCTTTGTCCTTATTCTGATATATTTTTTTTTAGCTTATCAACGTCGTATCTCATAAAAACCAACAAATATATGCTAGAACGTAAATAATTAATTTAACACGCTTAAAAGCGGAAGTCGAAAATATCTAAGCAGATAACCTTGACTACCTTTACATTATAAAAACCTAATCACGCATTTAGAATAAGGCGTGGCGATCATAAAAAACCTTTTTGTGTTATTAAAAAGTTATTATTGACATTTTCGGCTGTCAGGAAGTGTGCCTTTGCCTTTTTTTTTGGCAACGGTATTTATGCTGCCAAAGAGTTATTAAACATATTTTTGTGTTTATTAGAGCTGAATTATAAAACTGTATCAAAATTATCGATAATATTTACTAAAACATATCTAATTTTAAAATTGAGCAATTTAATGTCACTGTGCTAAGGTCGACAGCTTTTTAATTGAACTTGACATTTTGAATCGAATAAAAGCAACGATTATCTTGTAGGTATTTGTTTTAAATAATCGGAGCAACTACCGATTCGATACGATCGATTTTGTTATTGTTCGAAATCATTCGTGTATTGTTAAGTCAATGCGCTTTAGTTTGTGGGAAGTAATCTGTATGTATGTGTGTAGTGTATTGAGATGAAAGGAAACAACATTGTGTATAAAATTACTATTTCATTTATTCACACATCCTCACCTCTGTTAGCCTGTATTTTTTTTAATATAATTTATTTACAAAATCCAAAAGAATGAGTATTATTTTTTTGGTATCTAAAATTTTATCACAGTTTACCATGCGTGTCCGGCGAGTCCATGAGCGTATCCGACGGGGGCGGCATGGGCAACCGCGTAGGGACCGGCGTGGGCAAAAGCGAGGGGCGCGTGCACCACGGGGGCGGGGTGGGACTGGGAGAGGGACTGGCTAACCACGGAATGGCTGGAACCGTAGGCAGGTGCGGAGTACGCCACGGCGGGGGCAGCACCGTAACCGGCGTAGCCGTGAGCGCCGTAGACCGCGGGGCCAGCGGCGACCACGGGAGAGTGTCCGACCAGCTGCTTAGCGAGAACGGGCGCCACACCAGCGGCGGCACCGTCCAACTGAGCCTGAGCGGTCTTCACAGCGTCGACCGCTTGCCAAGAGTGGTCTTCAGCGGCGTTGATGGCCTGTCCGTGGAGCTCGGAGGCCTGGTCGTGGTATTCGCGGGCGGCGTCAGACGCGGCGCGGACATGGTCGGAAGCTTCAACGTGGGCGTCGATGGCGGCACCAGCGATGTCTCCGGGGGAGATGGTGGGGAGGACGGGGCCGGCGTGGGCTACGGCGACCGGGGCGGCGTGAGCCACGGCGTACGGAGCCGCATGGGCTACCGCAAGACCACCATGACCGATGAGGCCATGGCCATAGGGTGATGCCAGCAGACCGGATGGTGCGGCTGCGGCGCAGGCGAGGACGGCGGCGACAATCTGTGAAAGAATACCGATTAAAACATCGATTATATCACAAGCGATCCCTATATCGATATGTCGAATCACATCACTAAATCACAGACACTAAACCACGGGAACACTTCTCAAATTATTATTTTTATTATTAATTAAAAGCACTAAAGAGTTTTGTAAATAAGGTAACACAGGTTTCAACCCACCAGAACTCTCATCGTGCACTTCTGTGTTAGACTGCTCGAAGGCTACTGACTGATCTCGATTGGTCGCCGCACGTTTTTATACCATTGCACGTTGCCTGAGTTCTATACGTAAAAAAAGTAAGTGGTCTGTTATTCAAGGGCGGGAAGGGTGTATAGGAAGCGCGATACATTTTTGACTGATAGATTCTTAAGGAAATGGCCGGTCACTTTTTTAAAATTGGAACGACGAATGTGCAATTCGATTTTTAATTTGAATAAATTCCATGTTCGAATTTTTATTTTATTAACGGTTATAAGATTTTTATTGCGCATTAATCTCACTTGTAAATGGGAAAGCTTGGATGGATGTTTGTTACTCAATAGCGCCACAACGGCTGAATAAATTCGGATGAAATTTGGCACAGAGATAGATTATAATTTCGGAATTGCACAAAGGCTATTTTTTACCTTGAAAAAATGTACGATTCCCGTGGGGTATATCAACTATGCCGTGGACGAAGTCTCAGGAAGATGCTAGTATTTTATAATGTTACTACTTTTTGCCCCCGTCTTCGTCCGCTTGTATAAAATTTAGCCTGTTACTTGCTGATAATGTAGCTTTACATAGGTGAAAGAATTTTTAAAATCGGTTAAGTAGTTTTGGAGTTTATCCATTACAAACATAATTTACTGTAAAAAAAGTTTTTTTAAAAGAACAAGCTTTTATTCAAAACTAGCTTTTGCCCGCGACTTCGTCCGCGTATATGTCGGTTATCGCGGACGCAGACGAAGTCGAAGTCGAATAAAAAGTAGCCTATGTCCTTTGTTGGGGTTCACACTTACCTACCCTGTACCAAATTTCACACAAATCGGTTCAGTAGTTTAGGCGTGAAGAAAAGACAGACAGACAGACAGAAAGACAGACAGAAAGACAGACAGACAGAGTTACTTTCGCATTTATAATATTAGTTAGGATTACAATATTGAGTATTGGACATTGTATTGTCATCAGAACTAAAGGTGTATGCAAAATTTCAGCTCAATCGGATAACAACAAATGGTCGAAAAATTGTTTGCAAATACGAACAGTGCAAGCTAAATAAAAGCTTGTAAAAATACAGATCTTTGTTCTTTATAAAATTAGTTTAGTATCTACATTGCACCCATGCGAAGTAGAAACGTGTCGCTAGTCGAGCATAAATATGTGTATATTTTCCTGTCTATACCTACATTAATTTTAATTAGTTAATTTGGTTGAAAGATATAATTTACGACAGCAATCTATTAACATTAACATGTGTATGGCAAATTAATAAATTAACTTCAATATCAAATCTTAAATCCCATCCTGTCACTTAAAAGTTCAGCAAAGTTCAATCGCCATTTTAAATACCAATATCGAACTATTCTAAAGGCTTATTTAATAAATTGATCAAATTGCCTCGTTGGTCTAGTGGTCGCAAAGCGCGACTGCTGAGCATGAGGTCTTGGGTTCGATTCCCGGGTCGGGCATAGTGTTATTGGATTTTGCCATCAGAAATTTCTCAGTAGCAGCCTTGGAGTTTGGATTTGTGCCCGGTTTATGGCAAAGGCTCGCCCCTCATTACATGGGGCTTAAACTTAACTGGCGAAATGTGGGTGTACTAATGGGTTCACCTCTGCCTAACCCTTCGGGGATTACAGGCGTGATGTTATGTTATTTTTTAAAAGCTACAATCTACTAACGTACTTTCTGATTTGAATTAAATTACCGTGATAGGAACGCACCTTAAATACGTTTAAAAAAAGAAACCAATACGTCAATACCATAGCTGGTTTGTTTCGTTTGACGTAACGCCTAATTACTATTTACTTGTTTTTAGTTCATTGCCATGAGCTTCAATTAACACATTTTCTCCACTTAATATTAGATTGTTATGCAGTAATAGGTAGGTATCTGCGTAGTTGCAAAGTATGCTATTAAAGTAACCCAAACAAATGGTACCACAGATAAAAAAACAGGTTTTATTCACAACAAAAATTAAACTCTTGAACATAACTGGCGAAATGTGGGGGCACTAATGGGGACACCTCTGCCTAACCCTTCAAGGATTATAGGCTTGATGTTATGTATAAAAAAATTGTCTATGAATCTGTTTTTTGGAACGTTAAAATTGCAGTAGATCGCCCCGATCAGGTCGTAAAAACTCCATTTCCTTGCATTAAAAGCATTTATGAAAATATACTTTAGTAACAGGATCAAAAAATTTGCTTTTCGGCTGAATTTGATCCCAGTTCAATATCAATATCTTCGCATTCATAATTTCCTAGCGACCCGCCCCGGCTTCGCACGGGTGCATTGCTGATACTAAATATACTACAGAATGTCTTTATTTTGATCTATCTCGAAGGGTTCAGCCAGCGTTTACAATGTAAGCGCAAAAAAATGTGTTTATTTACGACATCACATTAGAAACCTCTAAAATTATCAGTGTTTTTCTACTTTATTATGCATATATTATACATATAAACCTTCCTCTTGAATCACTCTATCCATTATAAAAAACCGCATCAAAATCCGTTGCGTAGTTTTAAAGATCTAAGCATATATAGGGACAGACAGACAGCGACAGCGACTTTGTTTTATAATATGTAGTGATTGTAGCAGCTTCAGAGTCTTGATTTGTGTCCGGCTATATGGCAATAGACTCGCCCT
This sequence comes from Hoplodrina blanda, assembly GCA_949316365.1. NCBI lineage: Eukaryota > Metazoa > Arthropoda > Insecta > Lepidoptera > Noctuidae > Hoplodrina > Hoplodrina blanda. The sequence continues at coordinate 2,786,341 of OX438573.1, forward strand.
ATTACTTGAAACTTAAACATAACTGGCGAAATGTGGGTGTACTAATATGTACACCACTGCCTAACCCTTCGGGGATTATAGGCGTGATGTATGTCTTCTCCATATTAAACTACCTTTTGGAAGGGGCAACCAGATTCCATAATATTTAAACCCTTAAAACAAACATACTTTACTCAATACTCAATTTAGTTATTTATGTTCTTGTATACAACCTGAATTTTAATTCGTTGTAAATCTTTCAGGGGGTGAATGTACTCATCAAAAAATAAAACAGCTGATCCATACAATTTGATCGTAATGTAGTACATTATTGTATGGATCAGCTGTTTGTTTTTTTTCACATTTCGTACTATGTCCCTTAATAAAAGTTGTTCATATTCATGAGTACATTCACCCCCTGAAAGATTTACAACGAATTAAAATTCACGGTGTATACCTGTTTATAATTTTAGCATAGAACCATGAATTAGCGACGATTCCCAACGAATTACCTAAATGTTTGACGATAATCATAGCATGTATCTACGTATGTATTTAAGAAGGTAAAGTTCACGGAACTAACCTATAATTGTGTTCCTCTCTCTCGCTTGCCTAATATCCTGTAATACTAGACCTAAACCGGTTATTTTAATCTATGTATTTGCCTTTATGTACCAACGTATTTGATATCTGGTCCTTTTGAATTTAGTGGTCCTAGCATTATCTATATTAACTTTATAAAGCTAAAAAGTTTGTTTTTTTGTCTGAACGCACTAATCTCAGAAAGTAAGGCGCTTTGCACACAGAGCAACTATTGCAGCAACTGGCAACTAGCTGGCAACTAGCTGTTTACATATATTTCAATTGGACTGCGCACACTCGAGTTGCTATAACTCGAGTTTCGAGTTCCGGCAATCGTCAACAGTTTTTAGTTGCTGCAATCGATGACTAAGTTAGTTGCTAATTGCCGCAATTAGCAACTTTTAAATATTATACCGGTTTTTAAAGTTGCCGGTTTCCTCAACCGTCAATCGCAACGCGTCGGGCGATTTCACACCCTCCCTCCCGGGATCTCCCTGTGCCCGGCAATGCCAGTGTCGCTTCGGCAACGGGATACGGCAACTCGACTGTGAAAGTTGCTCACAGATTGCCATAAAGTTGCGGCAACCGTAAACGTTAAAGCAATTATCAACTTTTACAGGAAACTTTTTAAGAGTTGATACTTAATAGTTGCCTCAACTTAAGTTGCTCCGTGTGCAAAGCGCCTTAGAGTCGGATTAGAAAAATCTTTTTGTATATGATAGCCAGTTATGTTTAAGTTCTAGTAATAGGGGGCGAGCCTATTTCCATCAACTGGGCACAAATCCAGACTCTAAAGCTGCTACTGAGAAATTCCTGATAGAAAAACCCAATAACACTTTGCCCGACCTGGGAATCGAATCCAAGACCTCATGCTCAGCAGTCGCGCTTTGCGACCACTAAACCAAAGTATAGTTTAGATGCTCAATCAAGTACGTGATAGATAATATTAATATGTAACGTACCTACGCATCGAAATGGCGATTAGCAAAGCGTCAGACTCATAAAATTACAATATATGTTAATATATGTTCTGAGATGAATGAATTAAATGAAGATTGTGGAGAATATGAATGGATGATTATGCATACAAACAATTTTTTATATCAAAGTAGTATGTAGTACTATACTCCGTCTTACTAGTATTATAAATACAAAAAATGGATGTATGTTTGTTACTCAATCATGTTAGAACGGCTGTAAGGATCTGGAATGCAAATAATTATAATTAATAGTTTAAAAAACTAAAAAACACGCTTTTAGCACGCACTAATTTCTTTCGTATCCCATTCAGCAAACCCTTTCATTGATTACCCATATCATGGGGGTGAATTTCAAATAGCCAATCCGCCATCTTGGATGTCCGCCATGTTGGATTTAAGTCACGTGACAATTTTTTTTCGTATTCCTGACAGCAAACCCTTTCATTTGATACCCATATCATGGGGGTGGATTTCAAACAGCTAGTCCGCCATCTTGGGGAGGCCGTCATATTGAATTTGTAATGACGTTTCTTAGCTAGTCATATATTGTCATCAGAACTCAGAGCGTGTGCAAAATTTTATCCTAATTGAAGACCGGGAAGTGGGTCAAATTAAGATTCCAAGATTTTCTTACATACATATAAACAAGTGAAGCTAATATAAGCGTGTTAAAAATGGCCAGAATAAAAGATAAACATGGCGATTATTTGCAACTTACTGTAAAAGCTTGGGTTGTGCATCAAAAATCATTTAATTTTTGCAAAAAAAAGTGGTTATACCACGGAAACCGTACGTTTTACGGGATAAAACGTAGCCTATGTACAATTCCAGACGGAAATCTATCTCTGTGCCTTTTATCTAGATCCTTACAGCCGTTCTGGCGTTATTGTTGATAGTTTGGATTGTTTACTCAAAAATCATTTAAAATTTGCTAAAAAGAAAGTCACGCTTTGTCTAAAACAAGTTCGGTTCAAATGGTTCTAAATAGTCTATACTAGCTCTGCTTTACGGCTTCGCATCTATCTTCCAAACACCCTATATAACAGGTGTAGACGGGATCCCTTGAAACTAGTTTCGAAAAGGGTCCAAATAGTGCTTTTAAATGTATTGAGTATTGACTGTTGCAATTTTGTATTTCCTTTGAGAATGTAGTTCTATAAATTGACCTGGCGAGCAGTTGGTGCAAGTTAGGTACCTTTCAAACACGCCTTTCGTTCTTATTATATGATAGTAGATGATTTTTAACCGACTTCAAAAAACGAAGGAGGTTCTCAATTCGGCCGGTATTTTTTTTTTTTTTTATGTATGTACACCTGTTACTCCGAGGTTTCTAGTCCGATTAGTGTGATTCTTTTTTTGTTCGATGCAGTATACTTGCCATTTGGTCCCATAAAAATTTCATCCAATTTGGTTTAGTGCTTTTTATTTTGTGAGCATTTTTCTAAATTAAATATACACATCAAAAGTGTCTAGGGATCAACATCCCTAACATTGATTAGGGATGTTGATCCCTAGACACTTTTGATGTGTGTATATCGTGTGAGGTATTGTTCGAAAGGGCTTTTATTAAGGATTTCAAACATTAACACACAAGCACTAAAAAGTGAAAAATAAAAAGCTTTTTTACAAAAAAGACAACCGCCTTCAAAAACTACAAAATAAAAAATAACTTTAGTTTGGAAGTCGGTGGCAATACCTACATAACAAAAAACAAAACCAAAGCCGCCGACTTCCAAACTAAAGTTATTTTTTATTTTGTAGTTTTTGAAGGCGGTTGTCTTTTTTGTAAAAAAAGTTTTTTTTAGTTGCATATCTATAATAACTAACTTTTTCGACCTATGTATCCTGCAGGAAGTTTCATTCAAATCTTGAAAGTTTGTGTGAAATTCCGTATGGCGTTAACACCCTATAGCTTCTGCACCAGGCTTCGTCTGAATCAAAGTAGATTGTTATCTTACGAAAACCGTACATATTTTCCTATGTGCTATTCCCGACTATAATCTATCTCAGTGCCAAACATCCAAATCCATTCAGCTATTCTGCTGCCTCGTTAGTCTAGTGGTTAGTGACCCTGACTGCAAAACCGGAGGTAGTGGGTTCGATTCCCACCCAGGACAAACTTTGTGTGATGAGCATAATTGTTGGTTCTGTGTCTGGGTGTAATTTATCTATAATATGTATGTATTTATTTATCTATACTAATATTATAAAGAGGAAAACTTTGTATTTTTGTTTGTTTTTTTGTTTGTAATGGATAAACTCAAAAACTACTGGACCGATTTTAAAAATTCTTTCACCATTAGAAAGCTACATTATCTGCGAGTGACATAGGCTATATTTTATTTTAGAAAAAATAGGGGCCCGTAACATATTTGGGTTTTTAGGTTTTTTGGGTAGGGTAGGGGTAGGGTAGGGGTAGGGTAGGGGTAGGGTAGGGGTAGGGTAGGGGTAGGGTAGGGGTAGGGTAGGGGTAGGGTAGGGGTAGGGTAGGGGTAGGGTAGGGGTAGGGTAGGGGTAGGGTAGGGGTAGGGTAGGGGTAGGGTAGGGGTAGGGTAGGGGTAGGGTAGGGGTAGGGTAGGGGTAGGGTAGGGGTAGGGTAGGGGTAGGGTAGGGGTAGGGTAGGGGTAGGGTAGGGGTAGGGTAGGGGTAGGGTAGGGGTAGGGTAGGGGTAGGGTAGGGGTAGGGTAGGGGTAGGGTAGGGGTAGGGTAGGGGTAGGGTAGGGGTAGGGTAGGGGTAGGGTAGGGGTAGGGTAGGGGTAGGGTAGGGGTAGGGTAGGGGTAGGGTAGGGGTAGGGTAGGGGTAGGGTAGGGGTAGGGTAGGGGTAGGGTAGCCCAAGTAACACAGGCATGCTGAATAAAATTTGAGTAATAGCGATCAGCGAAACTATAAGCTGAAACTATGTCGGGATAATGTCTGAGTAAACGTCTACTCAGTTGTTATTCAAGCAATTTGGGCACATTTTTAAATGCTTGAGTCTATATAACAGCGACGTAATGTCTGGGAAATAGCTTAGTAACATCTGAAAAAAAGCTGACATCTCTTTTATACAGCTGTTCATTCATCAGCATTTATTCAGACAAATGCATGTAGATACTGATATTCAGAAATTATTAAGAATTAAGTACATTTGCGTAATACTTTTCAAACGGAATTAAGAGTTAACTTGTAAAGTAGAAAAAAAGTGGTCTTTAATCTTGCAGTGTGTCTTTTTTTTGACGCTTCATAGTTAGTTGCATTAAATAAAATCAAACACGGTGAAACTGACAAACGGAAAGTAAATGTTATTATGTATTATAACCATGATACACGTTAATATTACTGCGCAAGTAGTTTTATCGTGAATAGTATATGAATTATCGCAATATTTTTCACGCGCCGCGTAGGTAATCAAGTTTAGTGATGGTAAATAAGACATAAATAACGACTCTTAGAAGTGAAAAAAATAATTAGAATAAAGCAGCTAATGCATATCTTTCAAAAATAAATTTAAATTGAATTTTAACTGTAATGAACTACTAAAATTAGGCATTTGATATACATAATGATTCAATAGTTAATTAAAAATAAGTTTTAATGGCGATTCATTATAAACTGGATAGAAACTCTCCACGCAGCTATTTTTCAGCACAACTCTGAATAAAAGTTACGCTTTTCCATTTATTAAGCTTTTATTTGAGAAATTCTGATCTGGTAGTACCAATATCTGAATAACACTCGAATAAGTTACTAAATATGATTGATAATACAGCTAATTAAGGTTCAAAATAATATGCAGTCGACCCAATTTCTCAGGAAAATTGATACTTACAAATCAATCAGCAGTTCTATAAAGTCCACATAATAATAAAATGCAAATAATACAATGTTTTTTTTTGTAGCATGTACCTAAGTTAAAACAATGCAGCTGATCCCCCATTTGCTTAAATTGCTGAGATTTTTTTACTAACAAATCGTACGATTTTAATATTTTTCTAGATTTACGTAGATTTAATCTATGTATTTAAATAAAATATAAAAGTATTATATAATTCTATCGAATTGTATTCTTAAAAATCCCAACCATTTATGCAAAGGGGGTCAGCTAATTGCTGTATTTGACTGTACGTATTATAATAGGTAGTATGTAGATACGTAGTGAATTATTATAGGTAGGTACTTAAATAAAATATATACAACAAATTCTTAAAAAAATACCAACCCTATCTTTACTATCTTTATTTTTACTAAGAACCCATTTTTTTAATTTTACAGTAAAAGGTTATTTTTTTAAATTCAATGAAATTCACATTTAATTCATCTTTACTTCATCTTTACTAGATGCGGAACCATCGTCTTCTGAATTTCGTACAAAATCAATATTAACTATATTTGAAGGTACGGAACTCTGTTAAACTGGATCTGTTCGGACTTGACTCAGCGTATGACTAAGCTTGTTCTCGGTACATATTTGATTCGTTTGTGCATTCGTATTTGTCTCTAAAATTGTATTATTCAACTTCATATACTCTTTAATACATTTACGACGAATTCCTCCAGTTCTTCTCCTAGATTTCCATGATATACTTTCCATTTTTATCAAACTGTTCACAACAAACTTGCGGTACAACAACACGCAACGACACAACAATGGTTTAAAACGTCCCTTATTCAATTACTACCCAGAAATACTTTGTATAACTTGTTAAAAATTGATACTTTTACAAGTAATTGCTGAATAAGAATACATCATTCAGCTTCCATCTGTGTTAGTTGGCTATAAACTATGACTTTATTTCCATTATACCGAAATAAGCTGTATAAAGAACCCAGAAAACACTTTTATACAGTAGCTGAATAATTAATAAAATGTGGAACTTTATGTGACTTATAGACAAAATAAAAGTGGTTATTCAAAATCAAGCTTGCTAATAGAAATTAACTACACCAATATTCAGAAGACAGGTGGTTAGGACACTATTTTATAGTATTTAGTGGTTTCATAAGCAATAAGCTGAGTAAAGTTTGTATAATGGTATTAGTTAACTACGTTTATTCAGCTACTTGTACTATTATACAGATAAATGCTGTCCCAAGCACTCTTTTTCAAATAAAAGTCATCTGTAATGCTTTAGGCTTAATAACATCTGTGTTATACGCGGTATAGAAGTCATTACTAAGCTTTAAGAAAAATAGTCAATTTAACACAACTTTTACTAAGCTTAAAGAATTATAAAGGCCGAAAGAGAATATTATTCAGAATTTGGCTGTTTCAATAGCCATTTACTCACACATTATGTAGCTTATAGCTGTAAACATTTGCGAATTGCTATTACTCAAACTTTATTCAGCATGTCTGTGTTACTTGGGAGGGGTAGGGTAGGGGTAGGGTAGGGGTAGGGTAGGGGTAGTGTAGGGGTAGGGTAGGGGTAGGGTAGGGGTAGGGTAGGGGTAGGGTAGGGGTAGGGTAGGGGTAGGGTAGGGGTAGGGTAGGGGTAGGGTAGGGTAGGGGTAGGGTAGGGGTAGGCTAGGGGTAGGGTAGGGGTAGGGTAGGGGTAGGGTAGGGTTAGTGTAGGGGTAGGGTAGGGGTAGGGTAGGGGTAGGGTAGGGGTAGGGTAGGGGTAGGGTAGGGGTAGGGTAGGGGTAGGGTAGGGGTAGGGTAGGGGTAGGGTAGGGGTAGGGTAGGGGTAGGGTAGGGGTAGGGTAGGGGTAGGGTAGGGGTAGGGTAGGGGTAGGGTAGGGGTAGGGTAGGGGTAGGGTAGGGGTAGGGTAGGGGTAGGGTAGGGGTAGGGTAGGGGTAGGGTAGGGGTAGGGTAGGGGTAGGGTAGGGGTAGGGTAGGGGTAGGGTAGGGGTAGGGTAGGGGTAGGGTAGGGGTAGGGTAGGGGTAGGGTAGGGGTAGGGTAGGGGTAGGGTAGGGGTAGGGTAGGGGTAGGGTAGGGGTAGGGTAGGGGTAGGGTAGGGGTAGGGTAGGGGTAGGGTAGGGGTAGGGTAGGGGTAGGGTAGGGTTAGGGTAGGGGTAGGGTAGGGGTAGGGTAGGGGTAGGGTAGGGGTAGGGTAGGGTTAGGGTAGGGGTAGGGTAGGGGTAGGGGTAGGGTAGGGGTAGGGTAGGGTAGGGGTAGGGTAGGGGTAGGGTAGGGGTAGGGTAGTGGTAGGGTAGGGGTAGGGTAGGGGTAGGGTAGGGGTAAGGCAGGGTTAGGGTAGGAGTATTGGTAGTGTAGGATACCACGCGAACGACGTCGCGGCGGGTCAGCTAGTAAATTATATAAGTATGTATATCAGTTGTCTGGTTACCATAACACAAGCTCTGCTTAGCTTGGGATCAGATGGCCGTGTGTGAGTTGTCCCAAGATATTTATTTATTTTTTATTTATTTATTTCGATGTGTAGGTACGTACATAAATATCTTGTTATATTTATTTATATTTATTCTGGCCTGATTGAGTAACATACATCCATCTTCCATCCATCCATCCATACTTTCGCATTTATAAATTTAATAGTAAGATTAGTACAAATCGTGTCCGTCAAAGAAAATAATATGACTCATCATTGCATTCGGTTTGCGCTCCACCTATCAACTAGAACCACGTGATTCTTGAACAGAAGTCGGCCAAGGCTACTGCTTAAACGGCCTACATTATTTTTTGCGTTCTACAAAATGTAAAAGTGATTACTTATCGTCTTGAAATTATATAATTCAATTAAGAATATGAGAATGCTAGCCTACTATTGTCTCATTATTATTAGTGCCCGTTTGATGGCAATAGGCTCGCCCCCTATTACATGGGACTTAAACATAACTGGCGAAATGTGGTTGTACTAATGGGTACACCTCTGCCTTACCCTTCGGGGATTACGGGCGTGATGTTATGTTTATCTTTATTTTTGATTTTTTTTAATCGAACCAGTACTTTCAGAGATTATTTCTAACAAACAAATAATTTATTTTTTTTAGAAATATAAAATATGATTAAAAAACGTTTTTGTTTTAATTAGTAACTGTTAATCTAGTTATTAATGACACCTATGTAATTTTTTGAATTTTATTAAGTACTTAACCTGTACACAATTTCGTAATTCACGCATAGTACCTATTTTATAAGCACTTAAAAATAAAAATGCGAAAGTAACTCTGTATGTTTGTTGCTTCATAACGTCAAAACCACTGAAGTGATCGTAATGAAATTTGACATAGTGCTAGCTTGGGACCTGGGTAAGAAGTAGTAAGAACATAGGCTTCTTTTAATCCACGACTTCCCGGCAAACTATTAGCGCTCATGTCCACGAGACGGTTTTGCGCCGGGCTTAGCTCCAGCGCAAAACCGTCTCGTGTGCATGAGCGCTTAGGCTTCGTTCACACGGCATTGTCCTGCACGTTTTTTTGTAATCGTTTTTTTAACGTATAGTCAACCGGGTGTTCATATGGTAAATTTTCATTCGTGTAAAAACGAATAGCCGCAGTTTCCACAAAGAGACAAAGCTATAAAATATGCCACTGCGAACCGAATACGTCAAAGTTCATTCGATTTGCTTGACAAGTCCGTTGAGTATGCGTTTAAACGTATAAGCGGTACACGTTTTTTTGCAGTACAATCGTCGTGTGAATGGATCTATGTAAGTTGTATGGTCACTATTTATACGTTAAGACGTATACTGCAAAAAAACGTGCAGGACAATGCCGTGTGAACGAAGCCTTAGAGTGCGATATCTTGAATATTTTCTGCAATGGTTGCAAAATTGGTTTGAAAGAGTCACTGCGACCCTGGAACGCAAAAGGTATTTGAAGAAACTTGGATTGGGTTTTTCCATCACGAATTTCTCATTAGCAGCCTCAGAGTCTGGATTTGTGCCCGGTTGATGGCAACAGGCTCGCCCCCTATTACATGGGATATAAACATAACTGGCGAAATGTTGGTGTACTAATAGTTTCACCTCTGCTTAACCCTTCGGGGATTACCATAATTTAGGATATCAAGTCAAATGATAATATCATTAAAATCCTATTTGATTTCTAAATTGTAACAAGAAATACCACGACTAATACAAATCACATGAAGTAAATATAGTAAACATTATTATGAGTAGGCTGTTTTTACAAAAGAAGGGGATTTGCAAAAGGTTCAGTCCTTTTTGCCATTCCAAAGATGCATAATATGCCTCACATGTGATTGGAACTCTCTCTTGTGGTGTAAAATCTTGGTGGATGCCTCCAAGAAGGGGAAGGGGGTCTGTCAGAGTCCTACTAACTGAAACCCAGTCCAATGTTCTCTTCTTACACACTTACGCTCGCTCGTAAGTATGTGGGTGTTAAAGTCAAAGTCAAAGTCAAAATATTTATTTCAATTAGACCATTTACAGGCACTTTTGAATTGTCAAGGACTCGGTCAGTTAGTCCGAAAAATGAAGCTAGTTGCTCGTTCCAAAACGGAGGTAGGCCTCTATGAAGAAGAACGAGCAAGAAACTCCACGGCACTCTTTTAAATTAGGTTTTTACAAAATCCTGATTACATTATTCTTGTTGATTCTACATGTGAAAACAATGAAGATGAATATAAAACAATTATAAAAATAAAAATAAGAATAAAGATGTAAGCCAAGGCAGTTAAGAGATGACCAATCCCAACTGACAGCACTCGTTCACGAGCATGACGCATGGATCAGCACCACTTAACTCCGAAGCACAGGGGTGTCACAACACACAATTTACTCCTGGAAGAACTCAAAATCACTTTACCCGACCTAAGAATCAAACCTAGGACCCAATTCCACAGTCGCGTTTACGACCATAAGACCAACGGAGTAGTCACGGAAAGAAAGCTAGAAGAGACAAGAAAACTATATTTCATTTTTGAAGCAAACGATTTTGTAAAGACTTTACTGAAAAGTGTGTCCGTGGAGTTTCTTGCTCGTTCTTCTTCATGGAGGCCTACCTCGGTTTGGAAACGAGCAACTGGCTTCAACTTTCTGACTAACTGACCGACTCCATGACAATTCGAAAGTGCCTGTAAATGGTTTATCCTTACTATAATATTATAAATGCGAAAGTAACTCTGTCTGTTATACTTTCACGACTAAACTACTGAACCGATTTTGATAAAATTTAGCACGGGGTAAGTTTGAACCCCAAGGAAGGACTTAAGCTACTTTTTTATTCCGCGACTTCGTCTATGTCCGCGATAACCGACTTTTAGCGGACGAAGTCTCGGGCAAAAGTTAGTTTAAATTACCGGGATAAAAAATATCCTTTGCGTTTATCCAGGAAATGGTCTCTCTCTGTGCCAATTTTCATCCAAATCTGTTCAACGGTTTACGCGTGATTGCGTAACAAACATCTAAACATCTTCAGAAACCTTCACATTTATAATACTCGTATTAATAGGATAAATGCTTTCACTCGAAGATAAGATAAGACATTTATTTGACTTTTGACTTTGACTTTAGACCTTCTATGTCTCTCCTGGCTTGTGCCTTTCTAAGTGGCTTGTTGCTACTAGATGTAAAATCAGAAGAAATGTGTCATTATGTCGGCACAAGGACCTGCTACCTGTCACTGACATTAAAGTTCTACTTATGGTAACTACAGTCCGGGAGGTTATTCGTTCGAGGCAAGAATTGAACACTATCCAGAGCCGGATTATCTGGCATAAGGTAAGGGCCCCAAGGCCAAAAAAAATTTTTGAAATGTTTCGGATTAAGAGCGTTTTACGCCGTACGGCATACAAACTTCAAACAAACAATACAAACTTTCAAGTCCTTTATTTTTTAACACGCTTTTATTTAACACGCTTTTATATTAGCTTCACTTGTAACTAACTATTTATGTAAGAAAATCTTGAGCTCTGAGTTCTGATGACAATACATGACTAGCTAAGAAACGTCATTACAAATCCAATATGGCGGCCTCCCCAAGATGGCGGACTGGCTGTTTGAAATCCACCTCCATAATATGGGTATCAAATGAAAGGGTTTGCTGTCAGGAATACGAAAAAAATAATTTTTAGTGCGTCCTAAAAGCGTGTTTTTTAGTTTTTTAAACTATTATTTTTAATTAATTAACCGATTTTTATGAAACTTCCTACACATGAACAGGATACATAGATCTAAAAAGTTAGTTGAGAACATTTTCGAAATGTCTTATTTAAAAAAAGGGAATTGGAAATCTCTGAGTCCTTGACAATTCAAAAAAAGCCTGTAGATGGTCTAATTGAAATAAATAGTTTGACTTTGACTTTGTTTCTATGGAAAACTAAATCAGTCGAGTTTAGCTGTAACACAATTGTTCCTGCATATGCGTAGAAAGCTTTACTAAAATCGATTCATTCATTTAAAAAAAAAGGGCTAGAAAGATTTTATAATGTGCACCTGACCGACTGCATATACAGCCTGTAACAAAAACCCTGTCCGATCCTTAAGGGTATTATTCGGCATCGTACTGCGTACACATATACGTAACCATTTAATGGATTTGAGATTATTTTTTTTCCTCAGTGAAAAAAAAAAGAAGAAAGAAGAAGTAATTAAATTAAAATAAAACATAAAAACTGATCAACGGCAACACTGATCTGACAGGGTTTTTGTTACATAGTGTATACAGTTCCGGGTAGGTAACCTTATTAATAAAATGTAGCAACTTGGGAGAGGCCTATGAATCATAGGCATTTCCCAAGCGACACCCAACCCGTATCTCTGGCTTCCGTGTGCCTTAACCCTCTCAATGTTGATGAGGTTACTAGCAATACCTATTTTTGTGGAGTTTCTTGCTTATTCTTCTCCATATGACCTTTTGGAAGGGTCAACTTGGTTAATTTTTTTCTTGTGTATGACGTTCAAGTAGGCCTTTTAATGGCCTAATTGAAATAACATAACATCACGCCTGTAATCCCCGAAGGGTTAAGCAGAGATGTACCCATAAGTACACCCACATTTCGCCAGTTATGTTTAAGTCCCATGGAATAGAGGGCGAGCCTATTGCCATCGACCGGGCACAAATCCAGACTCAGAGGCTGCTACTGAGAAATTCCTGATGGAAAAACGCTTTGCCCGACCTGGGAATCGAACCCAAGACCGCTAGACCAACGAATTGAAATAAATGATTTGACTTTGATTTTACCTTCTACTTTAGGGCTAATTTATATTCTTCAGACCGATTTCGGTCAAGACTAGCCAAGTAGGTACGTGCTTTCCACGGGGGGTGACTCACCACCAACTTCCAAATTCAGGGCTGCAACTGAGAAATTCCTAAAGGAAATACCCAATAATCCCGTTTTTCCCGACCTGGGAATCGAACCCAGGACTCGACGCTCAGTTAGGCCTCTATACCCATGGATATGCACGATGATTCGATTTAGGTAGGCGGTAGTGTATTTTGAAATAAGGAACTTAAGTGTAAGTACTGATTTTGACATAAGCCAGTTTATGGCATCGCATTATGCAAGAATACCTACTAAGCAGCCTGTAATTCTTGCATAGTAAAAAGAAATAATATTACAATACAATAATCTGATCTATAAATCTCATTATTATCATCACAAATCTTAAACAGAACACCTACACGAATTCAATCTTAAAAAATTTCGTAACCAACAAATAATTCAAAATAAGAACGCACCCAATAAAGAGGTCGAATACTCATAGACAAGATGACCACAGATAACGAAATCTAACTGCGATTGTTAACTGGCCTTCTTGCACTTAACCGTGAATAAAATGAATATAACTCATTGTGTTTTTATGTGTTATTATGTGGAATCGTGTAAAAATGTCAACTTTTATCTTTTATAGTCGCAATGGTGTAGAGGCGTGCGAAACTTGGGCATGGCCTGTTCGTGATTCTTGGTTTACATTGTCTATGGTTAAGCAGTTTCTGAGATTAGTCCTGATTGTAGTGTGCCAACGGCTTACGTGGTGTAGGTATTCAAGCTAGATATTTGTTTGATCTAGTAGAACTACACACATCAAAAGTGTCTAGGGAGTAGGGATCAACATCCCTAAACAATGTTAGGGATGTTGATCCCTAGACACTTTTGATGTGTATATTTGGACTATTTATTATGTAAGGACTATTTTTTAGTAAGAATTCTTTTAAACGGCTGTACCGATTTTAATGTTTCTTTTTATTTATTTAAACTTTATGCAACAAAAAGGTACAAAGGCGGACTTAATACCTTAGGCATTCTCTACCAGTCAACCAAAGGTGATGAAGAGATAACATGGTAGGTGCTAAAAATTGTACATGAGAAAATAATCAAAAATGACATTTTTTGTGTGTTGAATGAGTCCCTGGATGGTTTAGATTCAGAATTAGACATGGCAGGTGGCATTGCAAGCCAACGTTCGGGGTTTCCATCGGTAATTTCTCAGTAGCAGCCTTGAAGTCTGGATTTGTGCCCGGTTGATGGCTATAGGCTCGTCCCCTATTACATGTGACCTAAACATAACTGGCGAAATGTGGGTGTACTTACAATTGGTTACACCTCTGACTATACCCTACGGGGATTACAGGCGTGATGTTATGTCATAATTTTGTCCTAAATATCTTGATAATATATAGCCAACCTACAAGTCGGACGTACAAGCTTTATATATCAAGTATCTTAGGACTCTCGCAATATTCTGCTACTGACCCACTGAATAACACTTCATTGTTATATTTACACTCCAATTCACACCTTAAAACCTTCCATATAACGCCTATTTCCCTTTGCTTTAACATGCAGATTTGTTGCCAAACTGATTTTGACTTTAATAGTAAGGAACAAAGGTAGGTTTTTGGATACAATTTTGAGTGCATGTATGTTTATTGCGTTCAACTATAATTCAGTCGTTTAATATCTCGGTGAGTGCTTGAGAAGTCATAGTTTGTTTATTTGAACTAGAGCAATAAACTTACATCCAAATAAGTTAATCAATTTCATACTATCATACCTACTACTCAAGAGGGGTAGGTAAACTTCTAAGTCAACGCAATCTAAAGGACCCCCGTCAACGACCTTACCCCAACAGGGCCCAACGCCTACCGGGGTCGCGGGACGTCTTAACAGGATACCGTGGCCCCGGAACGCAAAGGGCAACAGAAGGAACAGGGTGGCTTTTTAGTCAGTAAAAGTCTGACAGCCCAACCCAGTGCGGAAGGACTCATTAGATGATTTTGACCACATCAAAAAAAATCGATACAGCGGCCATTTTATGCATTTTGACATTTCAAGGCCGCGGATTTTTTTTTCGCAGTTCGTCAAGTCAGTGTTACAACTAAATTAGCGGTCACATAACTGTTGTACCACAAACAACAGCCTCTAAAAACATAGACAATGACAAGTCCTTGTCTACATGCATGTTATAATCAAAGTATCATTACTTACGAAATAGGCGCCGATACCACAGCCGGAGGCAGGCGGCAGAAATAACTATGTTGTCGCAATACTAAGATTGTATCGGTAATATTTGCTAGTCTGGACTCACTGAGGTGCTCGCGGCTAAGGCGCTTTGCACATGGAGCAATTTAAGTTGAGGCAACTATCAACACTTTAAAAGTTTCCTGTAAAAGTTGATAGTTGCTATAACGTTTACGGTTGCCGCAACTTTATGGCAATCTGTGAGCAACTTTCATAGCCGAGTTGCCGTATGCCGAAGCCGTAGCAACACTGGCATTGCCGGGCACAGGGAGGGGGAGGGAGGGTGTGAAATCGCCCGACGCGTTGCGATTGACGGTTGAGGAAACCGGCAACTTTAAAAACCGGTATAATATTTAACAGTTGCTAGTTGCGGCAATTAGGAACTAACTTAGTCATCGATTATAGCAACTAAAAACTGTTGACGGTCACCGGAACTCGAAACTCGAGTTGCTATGTGTGCGCAGTCCAATGATATATACATATGTAAACAGCTAGTTGCCAGTTGCTGCAATAGTTGCTCTATGTGCAGAGCGCCTAAGTAATAACAGTCACAGGTCGATCCATCAGGTTAAGCTACGCTTGCCGGGGTTAGTCCGTGGATGGGTGACTTTACTCTACACTCCGCCGTGCTTCGCAAAGCACGTTAAACCGTTGGCCCCGGCTGTCATACGTGGATCTGTGACAGTCGTTACGTGTCGTCAGAAGCCCGAAATTCTGACAGCCAGACTTACCAAGGGGTACAGTATTACCTAGTTACTGGGTTGTGGAGGTCAGATAGACAGTCGCTCCATGTATAATACTGGTATTCAGCTGCATCGGGTTAGACTGGAAGCCGACCCCAACATAGTTGAGAAAAGGCTAGGTAGATTGTTTTGCTAGCCTAAACTCTTTACAGTGCGAATTTTACGCGAACGAAGTCGTGAACTTAACCTAGTATAAATTAAATTCTTGATGAGAACTTTCAAAGAACATGTTCAATTTAATTCTCTTTAAATTAAAACATGAATTGAAAGTATAGAAACAGATTAATTGATTTCAAAATGTCTTGAAACACAATTATTATCATTAATCTAAGACAGTTGTATTGAATGGAACTATTTATTAATTTAAATGGTAGATAGTTTTGTGACCCCGATGGGGTCACTGTTCAAACTACATAATACAAAAATACTGACCTACATATTACTTTGTGATACAGGGCTGATTTTTCATTCGTTAAATAAATTTTAACTGAAGTGTAAATATGGCGGTGTGACATATTGTCCATACAAAAGCGATCAAACTGTCGTAATAATATTTATTCTTCATTCTTTTATTCTTCTAGAGAATTTAATTAATTGCCATCTGTAGTAGTATAGGTATACTATAAACTTATATACTAAAAATATAGTAAAGCTGAAGAATTCTTTGTTTGTTTGTTTAAATGCGCTGAATCTCTGGAACTACTATTTAAAAAAAAAATAGTATTTATTTATTTTGTAAAACATGAGTACAATTGAAGGTCTTATAATTAAATAATTAATATGAGGTGGCTACATGTTTTGCCTTTTACGGCGTACAAAATTAGTTGCACAGATACAAACTACTTAAACAACAAGTAAAATAAAAAAAAAATACAAAAAAAATTAGGTACAATGTCAAAAATTTAAATTAAATTGAAATTACAATGTCAAAAATTTAAATTAAATTGAAATTACAATGTCAAAAATGTCAATGTCAAAAAAAAATGGTATTTGATAGCCAGACTCATAAGGAATAGTATAGGCTTTATAATATCACGCTACAACGTACGGGAACAGAGCAGTAACCAAGAACGTAAAGTCGCAACTCGCAGGCTCGCAGGTTTTTTTTTGCAATATTCATACAAATCCTGCAAGACTTGGAAGTCGACCCACCAGCTGCAATGACCTAAATCAGAGCTCTAAGTACGACACAGTTAAACCTAACTTATAACGAAATAGAATACGTTTAAGTCTCAAATGTACGTAATTGTATACTTATAACTAAAACCGGTTACCTTTACGTAACCTTTTGTTGAGTTGTACAGTTCTAGTTTTGTTATACAGGGTGTATTATACACGGTTACTTTTAGGTCGTTCTTAAACCGAAAGCCATAAACTCGATCATCAAACTCGAAACGATTGGGACCATTTTTTTTCAAAAATAACAATAAAAAAAAACAGCTGTTCAGTACATTTATGTTTGTCTAACTCGTCAAAGTGTACTGAACAGCTGTTGAAAAAAAATGGTCCCAATCGTTTCGAGTTTGATGATCGAGTTTATGGCTTTCGGTTTAAGTAACCGTGTATATGCCTGTAATGTAAATAGTGTTTTTGAAATAAATGCTTTGACTTTGCTTATTTCAAGCTTTTATTTAGCTTGCACTGTTCGTATGTATGTAAGTTGTCCTTTCAAAATTTGCAAACCATTTTTCGACCATTTGTTGGTATCCGATTGAGCTGAAATTTTGCATACACCTTTAGTTCTGATGACAATACAATGTCCAATACTTAATATTGTAATAATTCTAAATTAAAGCTTGTTTTTAAAAATATTTTTTTAATTAGGTAGTTTTTTACATGTGGTATTATTCATTATTTACTTAATTTATCCTTTATTTAAGGCAACGAAGGCCCATAAATCACAATACATATAGCACAATAATTATAAACTAATATTGAATATTTAAAACAATCTTAAAAAGCGTCGTGTTACGCTGCGAGGTGTCGCGTAGCTGGCCGCGGAAACGCCGATACAGCACACGTTTCGTCCAAAACTCTTTCTTGAGGAAGGTCATTTAATGTTCAGTCGGAACACGACACAAACGACTTAAAATGGATGCTATGGCGTGCCTCCAACTTCTCGACCCTCATAGTCCAGTTGGCTTTCTCCCATATGTCCTCTACGATGTCCTCAGTCTTCGTAGTCTTCGTCTTCGTGTATTATATTTTTATAATATGTTTATGTATGTTATATGGCATTTTATAGTAAGTATGTAGAATTTAATTATTTTGTACTTGTGTACACTTCATTTTATTATGTAAAATTTTTGAGTACATTTTTTTTTTATTTTTTTTTCATCTCTAATTTTGTTGTTTTACTCTCGTACAACAAATTGCACCTACCATGTTATCTCTTCACCACCTTTGGTCGACTGTTAGCGAATGCCTAAGGCATTTAGTCCTCCTTTGTACTTTTGTTGCAAAAAGTTTAAATAAATAAATAAATACACCCTGTATACAAGAGAGCGTGAGTTACTCGTGAACTTAGATATAGATAAGTACATGACTACCTAAGTTCAGACGTTAGTACTTACTTACTGAGTTTTATATAAATATTATATGAAGCTACTGAGTTTGAGCTGCCGAGAGATCTCGGAATGTTTAGTCACTTAATTTTTAACCACCGAAATCGTGGGGACTCTTTTCATCCTACTAATGTTATAAATGTAAAACCTTGTGATGATGTTTAGATGTTTGGCTGTTTGTTGGCTAATCACGCGTAAACCGTTGAACAGATTTGGATGAAAATTGCCATATAGATAGATCATTTCATGGATTAAGACATAGGATACTTTTTATCCCGGTAATGTGTGCCCTTGGAATAATAGGTCAACTTACTTTACGAAAAGTTAATATTTGCATATTTTTTTTATTTAAAGCTAGTATTTGCATAAGGTAAAGGAGATTTTTGGAAAGCATCGATATACATAGTCATCATCATTTCATTAGATTTTTCTTATATGTATTTTCTTTGTAATTTTTTTATTAGTTGTATTTTTGACTGCCTCGTTGGTCTAGTGGTCGCAAAGCGCGACTGCTGAGCATGAGGTCTTGGGTTTGATTCCTAGGTCGGGCAAAGTGTTATTGGGTTTTTCCATCAGGAATTTCTCTGTAGCAGCCTCGGAGTCTGGATTTGTGCCCGGTTGATGGCAAAAGGCTCGCCCCTATTACATGGGACTTGAACATAACTGGCGAAACGTGGGTGTACTATGGGATTATAGGATGTTATGTATGTATAATATAGATTGTAATCTTTTAAGGGCGCGCCAAAAGCCAGCAAACTTTTATAATTCACCCGCGCGCCACGTGTTAAGTGTTTTATCGTAATAACTCCAAAAATAAAAGGAATTACCTAAAATGCCTAGGCAAAACCCTCACTCATGTATAAATATAACTAATTATCATTAGTTGTGAATAAAGCGCAGGCCACACCGCCAGCTAGCGGGCGGGCGGGCTAAGCGGGCGAACATCGTTTCACCTCTTTACATACTTCGGTTCACACCGCGAGCTACCGACTAACCTAACGAGCTAAGCTAACGAAATATCCGACGATTCCCAGCTAGCGGGCGGGCGGGCTAAGCGGGCGAACATCGTTTCACCTCTTTACATACTTCGGTTCACACCGCGAGCTACTGACTAACCTAACGTGCTAAGCTAACGAAATATCCGACGATTCCAGCGAAGCTAATCGTTCACCTCGTTGGCGCGCCCGCGCTTCGCTAGCTTAGTTCGCCCGCCAGCCCGCTCGCCCGGTTCGTTCGCCCGTCCTCCCCCCATCCTACCCCTGCAATGGACAGATAGAAGGCTAACCTCTCGCTCTCCCATCCGCGCCCCTCGCTTCGCCCGTCGCTCGTCTGTCCGTAGTTTTCGGTGTGAACCCCATAGTTTAGCTCGCCAATATTTCGCGTAGTTTGTATAGTTTCCTTCGTTCGCTTCGCCCGCCAGCTTAGCCCGCCCGCCCGCTAGCTGGCGGTGTGGCCTGCGCTTAAATCGAAAAAAAAAACAAAAAATTAGAGGCTACTTCGTGATGTTTTTCTATCGAGAAAATGTAATTATTTTATGTTTTTGATCAATGAGAACCCTAGAAAATATCATATAGTTTTCATATATTTGTATTTTAAGCCTAGAAATCTAGAATTGTTCATGTAAAATTAAAAAAAAGATTGGTAATTTTGCTTACTACCCACACTTAACCATCTTTATGGCTCATTTTCATTAGTCGATAGGGCCCGCATGCGGGGTGCGACAGATTTCTGGAACGCATGCCACAGGGCCCGCATTCGGTGAACCGTTTTCATTAGACGATAGGGCCCGCATGCGGGGTGCGACAGATTTCTGGAACGCATGCCACAGGGCCCGCATTCGGTGAACCGTTTTCATTAGTCGATAGGGCCCGCATGCGGGGTGCGACAGATTTCTGGAACGCATGCCACAGGGCCCGCATTCGGTGAACCGTTTTCATTAGTCGATAGGGCCCGCATGCGGGGTGCGACAGATTTCTAGAACGCATGCCACAGGGCCCGCATTCGGTGAACCGTTTTCATTAGTCGATAGGGCCCGCATGCGGGGTGCGACAGATTTCTGGAACGCATGCCACAGGGCCCGCATTCGGTGAACCGTTTTCATTAGTCGATAGGGCCCGCATGCGGGGTGCGACAGATTTCTGGAACGCATGCCACAGGGCCCGCATTCGGTGAACCGTTTTCATTAGTCGATAGGGCCCGCATGCGGGGTGCAACAGATTTCTGGAACGCATGCCACAGGGCCCGCATGTTGATATCGAAGTCGGTAAAAAGCATGCGCGGCGGATCCCCGCATGCGGTGTAACGACTTGTAACTTTCATTGGTTGTTATGTCGCATGCGGGCCCTATCGACTAATGAAAATGCGCCATTATTCACATGCAATATACATCATTTTACCACTTACCAGCTCATCCATCTTGTTTCATTGATTTAATAGTAAAAACGTTCTTACATAGTCCTAGTTTTAACGAACAAAAAGTTAGATCAAGTTTTTACTTCAATCTATCAATAATAACACAACTTGGAGCGATTGGCAGTGTTGCCATCGTTCAAAGTTTATTAGCTAAGTCTGCAAGTGACTTTACACTAGGGTTGCCAGCATTTCTACGGCTGATTATGGTATTTTTTTAGAATAAGCTATTCAAAAATAAAGTACACTTAAAAAAATGACAAAAATACAAATATTTGTTATTAGTTTCGGCGCGATTGCCGAGCATGAGGTCTTGGTTTCGATTCCCAGGTTGGGCAAAGTGTTATTGAGTGTTTCCATCAGGAATTTCTCAGTAGCAGCCTCGGAGTCTGGATTTGTGCCCGGTTGATGGCAATAGGCTCGCCCCCTATTACATGGGACTTAAACATAACTGGCGAAATGTGGGTGTACTAATAGGTCTCTGCCTACCCTTCGGGGATTACAGGCGTGATGTTATGTTAGTTTCAGTGTTGCAAAAAAAAGATTGATCCATCTAACTGAAATATCGTTTTTTTGCATACTGGGTATTTCTTCATCAAGATATAGTATGTACGCCCAAAATACAGCACAATACTCTAAGTACGGTTGGTAACTCTACTTTACACAACTCAGACATCGAACTACTAAACACGAATACACGACCATTGCAACAGCATATAATTAATTAAAAAAACAATAAGACATAACGTACTAAAGATATAATTACTTTGAAATTAATAAGATGGATTGATCTAGATTAATGTCGTGTAGTTATTTCAACATTAGATCGTCGATACGTTGCCGTTGCCGCACTACCAAACACGGCGACACCGCTCGAACCACGATGTGACGTCATACACTGCACGGCTTTATGTTAGTGTTCCTGAGGACTATAGCCCTAAATTTTAGCCTATCGGTCCTTTTTTAACCGACTTCAAAAAAAGGAGGAGGTTATCAATTCGTCTGTATTTTTTTTTATGTTTGTTAGCTCCTAACTTGCGACTGGGTGAACCGATTTTCATGATTCTTTTTTTATTTGAAAGCTGGTGCTTCTCGTGTGGTCTCATTTCATTTTCATTCACCATTTCAATATCTGATGATGAACTTCGGAGATATGGAATGGAACTCCTCGTAGAATCACAGCAGCAATATCGTAACAAGTGAAATTGCTTTGTTTATACGTGGAGTCGATGACTGACTGAAGAGGGGGGGGGGGGGGTACGTCAACCCCCCTCCTACCAGTTTCCAAAATTAAATATATCGTGTGAGGTATTGTTTGAAAGGGCTTTTTGTAAGGATTTCAAACATTAATACACAAGCACTAAAAAGTGAAAATTAAAAAGCTATTTTACAAAAAAAGATAACCGCCTTCAGAACAAAATAACTTTTGTAGTTTCTGAAGGCGGTTACCTTTTTTTGTAAAATAGTTTTTTTTTAGGGCTCTAATAGACTCGTTATTTTAAAAAGCTTATGAGCCTATTAAAGCCGTTAGGCTTTTTTTGCGACTGGAGTCTTTTTTCAAGTTATAGGCTTATGTTAAGGCTGTCAGTAAAAATTTCAGAGAATAGAACGACTGTTGTCAGACTAGCATCAAAAAAGGTTAGGCTTTTGCAAGGCTTTGGACCTCCAACCAAGAGTCTTGAAAAGGCCTATCCTAAAGGACTAAAAGACTTATAGACTTTTAGCCTGACAAGCCCCTAATTACGAGTCTAGCCTTAAAAAAATTATAGTTTATAAAACTAAAAAACACGCTTTTACCACGCACTTAAAATTACAAAATAATTCAAACATTTACTACGATTTATTATGAAAGAAAGCTTGGAGCGTTTATTTAATCTTTACTCTTCTTGGACAAAACGCTCCACGCTTTCTTTCATAATAAATCGTAGTAAATGTTTGAATTATTTTGTAATTTTAAGTGCGTGGTAAAAGCGTGTTTTTTAGTTTTTTAAACTATTATTTTTATTTTATACTTTTTAGTCTTCTTATTATTTAAACTTAATTTACTACTTACTAATTTAAAATATTAATAGGTATGTATTTAAAGATATTTATTATTAAAAAACTTAACAAAATTCACTGTTTTACGCATCCAAATTTAATACGGCGTTCGCCATATTGGATTTAAGTCACGTGACTATTTTTTCGTATTCCTGACAGCAAACCCTTTCATTTGATACCCATATCATGGGGGTGCATTTCATATAGCCTGTCCGCCATATTGGATTTAAGTCACGTGACTATTTTTTTTGTATTCCTGACAGCAAACCCTTTCATTTGATACCCATATCATGGGGATGCATTTTAAATAGCCTGTCCGCCATCTTGGACGTCAACCATATTGGATTTAAGTCACGTGACTTTTTTTTCGTATTTCTGACAGCAAACCCTTTTATTTGATACCCATATCATGGGGGTGCATTTTAAATAGCCTGTCCGAAACCTTGGACGTCCGCCATATTGGATTTAAGTCACGTGACTATTTTTTCGTAATCCTGACAGCAAACCCTTTTATTTGATACCCATATCATGGGGGTGCATTTCAAATAGCCTGTCCGCCATATTGGATTTAAGTCACGTGACTATTTTTTTCGTATTCCTGACAGCAAACCCTTTCATTTGATACCCATATTATGGGGGTGGATTTCAAACAGCCAGTCCGCCATCTTGGGGAGGCCGCCATATTGGATTTGTAATGAAGTTTCTTAGCTAGTCATGTATTGTCATTAGAACTCAGAGCGTGTGCAAAATTTCATCCCAATCGAAGACTGGGAAGTGGGTCAAATTAAGATTCCAAGATTTTCTTACATAGTTACTTACAATTGAAGCGTGTTAATAATAAGTCACATGACTATTTTTTTCGTATTCCTGACAGCAAACCCTTTCATTTGATACCCATATTATGGGGGTGGATTTCAAACAGCCAGTCCAGAATCTTGGGGAGGCCGCCATATTGGATTTGTAATGACGTTTCTTAGCTAGTCATGTATTGTCATCAGAACTCAGAGCGTGTGCAAAATTTCATCCCAATCGAAGACTGGGAAGTGGGTCAAATTAAAATTCCAAGATTTTCTTACATAGTTACTTACAAGTGAAGCGTGTTAATAATAAGTCACGTGACTATTTTTTTCGTATTCCTGACAGCAAACCCTTTCATTTGATACCCATATTATGGGGGTGGATTTCAAACAGCCAGTCCGCCATCTTGGGGAGGCCGCCATATTGGATTTGTAATGACGTTTCTTAGCTAGTCATGTATTGTCATCAGAACTCAGAGCGTGTGCAAAATTTCATCCCAATCGAAGACTGGAAAGTGGGTCAAATTAAGATTCCAAGATTTTCTTACATAGTTACATACAAGTGAAGCTAATATAAAGCGTGTAAAAACGTACACTATAATATAACATGACGATAAGTTTGCTTGCTATGTATTTCTTAGCAAAACAAGTAGCACTATATTTTTTATAACACCTGTAATACCATGTTTTAAAGCAAATAAATAAATAGGTATGTATAGAAGATTATTTGCACATCAAAACTCATGCATAAAAAAAAATACAAACACAATCTTTTTCGCATTTTTAAATAGTCTAGATTTTCAAGGAAGATAGCTTCAAGCTCATTGCCCATATCATTTACATCTTAATTAAGTAATCTTCGTACAAACACTGATACATATTGTTCTTGATTCTGCTTCTCAGATCGTAAAGACAGTAAACTAATTACAATATATAAACTCTAGCTTCTATTGTTTTCGACTAGTGGGTCAGACCACGTGATGGAAGAATGCAGAAGTCTCATTTATTGTGATAGCAAAACATGCCTTTGGATGAGACTCAGAAAATCGAGTGCCTGGAAGAAAAATAAAGAAAAATTTACACAGAACATAACATTACACCTTATCCCGAAGGGTTAGGTAGAGGTGCACCCATTAGTACACCCAAATTTCGCCAGTTATCTTAGTAGGTATTACTTATTAGTTATGTCATTTGATGATTTCCTATCCTAATAAAAATTCTCTATGGAGCACGAAACTCCACGGAGACTCTTCTCAATCATGTTTTTTATCTAAGTCTCTATCTTTTTAACCGACTTCAAAAAAAGGAGGAGGTTCTTAACCTTTCAAACTAATTGTTATCAGAACTAACATCGATTCTACCTAATTTTAAACTTCCGACAGACAATTATCATTACATTTCCACCTTCCCCCCCCCGCCCCCTTGCACCCTCTCATCATGCCGCCTTTCACCCCACATTCCTCATCATGGTCAACTGCCGGACCCAATGATATAAGCAGCGACCTCGCAAGGGGACACTGGCTTCAACAAACAACTTTTTAAATCACACAAAAAAAGCAACTACAATTGAATCATCAACTTTATTCCTTGAACAATAAGAGTGAGGGTAACATTTTAAAACGCAAAATTAAATTGGTCAAATCAGAACTGTAACATTTTTTAAAAATCTATTCCATATTATATTACCATTCAAAATTGAACTCTATTTTTATTGTGAAAAGAGTGATGTGTGCAGTTTTTGAGTTGTAGAGTAAAGTTGGCTTTAAAAAGGCTAGTTCCAAGTATTGATATATATAAGGAAGTAGGGCGTACAATGATTGATATAAGATCCGGTGCGCGAGCGCATACAGCGAGGTGTATACGTCATTGAATTAATAAATGGTGAAAGGTTCCTTATCTGCTGGGTAGTCCCCTTCATCGAGAAGGTTATTGGAGGTAGCATGAGCAGAACGATAAAGAACGGCATACCCAGAATTCCCCCTCTTTTTCACCCCCGACGCAAAAACGACGGGGTGTTATAAGTTTGACGTGTCTGTGTGTGTGTGTCTGTCTGTGGCATCGTAGCTTCTGAACGGATGAAGCGATTTAGATTCCGTTTTTTTTTTTTGAAAGGTGAATTAGTCGGGACTTCGGGAGTGTTCTAAGCCATGTTTGATAAAAATCCGTCCAAGATGGCCGCTATCGGGGGTGTAGGTACAGAAGAAAAATTACAAAAAGGGTCCAAATGAACTTAAAGTAATTTCAAAAACTTCCATGGACCCTCAGTTGGAGCTCAGAGTTTGTTGCTAACACGAGATTAAATCTACATAATAAGCCTGTGATGGTCACTAACTTGAAGATAGGCGCTTTGCACATGGAGCAACTATTGCAGCAACTGGCAACTAGCTGTTTACATATATTTCAATTGGACTGCGCACACAGCAACTCGAGTTTCGAGTTCCGGCGATCGTCAACAGTTTTCAGTTGCTGCAATCGATGACTAAGTTAGTTGCTAATTGCCGCAACTAGCAACTGTTAAATATTATAACGTTAACGCTGATCGCTGTGTAGATTGAGCAACTCGGCTATGAAAGTTGCTCACAGATTGCCATAAAGTTGCGGCAACCGTAAACGTTATAGCAACTATCAACTTTTACAGGAAACTTTTAAAGTGTTGATAGTTGCCTCAACTTAAGTTGCTCCGTGTGCAAAGCGCCATAAAGATAACTCTGCCGCAAGAGAGGCTTAATGAATCAGATTTAATCAGATCAAACTTTAAAACTAAATTACTCTTCAGAATGCCGACTTAATTATCTTTGAATATCATCAATATTTGACATTTTAACTACACACATCAAAAGTGTCTAGGGATCAACATCCCTAATCAATAACATTGTTGTTGATCCCTAGACACTTTTGATGTGTTTAGTTTGCTTGTCAACTATATAACTAATGGCTTTTCGAATGATCTTATTGCCATTTTAACATTCGAAAATGTTCTCAACTTACTTTTTAGACCTATGTATCCTGCTAAAATCGGTTCATTCATTTCGAAAAATAAAGACTATAAAAGTTTATAAGGAATGCCGTACGGCATCGTCGTCTGCCTTTTCCCAACTATGCTGGGGTCGGCTTCTAGTCTAACTGGATGCAGCTGGCACGTACATGGAGCGACTGCCTATCTGATCTCCACAACCCAGTAACTGGGTTATTACCCTGGGTTATTCAATTAAAAAGTCACATTGGTACTTCATCTATCGTTTATCTAAAGTTTATCTTAGACATAACTGACATCATTCCGTGCCTCGTAAAGCACGTTAAGCTGTTGGTCCCGGCTGTCGTGCGTAGATCTTTGACAGTCGTTACGAGTCGTCAGAAGCTTGAAAGTCTGACAACCAGTCTTATCTAGGGGTATCGTATAGCCCAGTTACTGGGTTGTGGAGGTCAGATAGGCAGTCGCTCCATGTAAAATACTGGTACTCAGCTGCATCCGGTTAGACTGGAAGCCGACCCCAACATAGTTGGGAAAAGGCTAGGCAGATGGTACTTGCCCGGATTCGAAACCACAACCTTATGCATGAGAAGCGGCTTATCCGCGAGGCCATCACGACATTAAATACCGTACGGCGTAAACGCTTCTAATCAAGTTAATGTAATATTCTTTCAGCTGTTTTTGACACTAGGGTGTCTACAACTTTGTACTGTATCCATGGTAACAGTTTCGATGTCTCTTCCACCGTGTATTTCATTTAAACCTAGATTTCTAGCTCTCGCAAGACATACTAGATTTCATGACAGTTGATGTAACAATTCTTAGCCAGACTCAAATGTTCACCTTTTGTTATATTTTTTATTGTTCTTTCGAAATTGAAGCAACTGCCATTCAAGCATTAGTATTAAATCCGTATTTCCTATTTTAAATCTTGTAACACTGATCTGTATTCTGGAAAAATCTCTGTTTGTGAATTTAGGTGAAATGAGTTTGAAGTGAGCTCATCCTACCTGATTTCAGGGAATTTAAAATTATTTATTTGTCTATACAGCACGTAACAAAAACCCTGTCCAATCCTTAAGGGTATTATTCGGCATCGTACTGCGTACACATATACGTAACCATTTAATGGAATTGAGACTATTATTTTTCCCTAGTGAAAAAAAAAAGAAGAAAGAAGAAGTAATTAAATTAAAATAAAACATAAAAACTGATCAACGGCAACACTGATCTGACTGGGTTTTTGTTACATAGTGTATAGTATACAGGGTCGTTCAAAATTTACCAGAAATCTGAAAAGGGGTCATTGTACTCATCGTTATGAACAACTTTTACTATGGGATCAACCCTGAAATCATGTAAAATAAATCATCCATACATTATGATCATGTTGTATAGCATTTTTGTAGGGCACAGCTGAATTTTTCGTCTACATAGACTTCAGAATGAAACCAGAATACTAAACTATTCCACGAGAACAGTAAAACGAAATAAAAATACAAAATTTCAGCCAATTCTGTTCAACCGTTTGGCGTGAAAGAGTACCAGAACCATTCCTACAACCTTTCGCGTAAATAATACTTCCATATAAAGTATTATGCGTACGCGCCGAAAGACAATGCTGGTATAAAAAGGTTATCATACTTAAGTGGCAATGTTCTTAGTGTTGCGTCATTACGCGGCAGTAGTCTGCTAGTTAGGGATGGTACTCTCAAATACTCGTAATAATACCAGTTATTTACATAACATAACATAACATCACGCCTGTAATCCTCGAAGGGTTAGGCAGAGGTGTACCCATTAGTACACCCACATTTCGCCAGTTATGTTTAAGTCCCATGTAATAGGGGGCGAGCCTATTGCCATCAACCGGGCACAAATCCAGACTCCAAGGCAGCTACTGCGAAATTCCTGATGGAAAAACCCAATAACACTTTGCCCGACCTGGGAATCGAACCCAAGACCTCATGCTCAGCAGTCGCGCTTGCGACCACTAGACCAACGAAGCAGTTTTTACAAGCTTTTATTTAGCTTGCACTGTTCGTATGTAAGTAAGTATGTAAGTATGTAAATAAGTTGTCCTTTCAAAATTTGCAAACCATTTTTCGACCATTTGTTGTTATCCGATTGAGCTGAAATTTTGCATACACCTTTAGTTCTGATGACAATACAATGTCCAATACTCAATATTATAATAATTTTAAATAAAAGCTTGTTCTTTTGAAAAAACTTTTTTAACAGTAAATTATTTATTGTACTAGTAAAGGGCAAAGGCCTCTTCTCATACAGAGAAGGCACGAGCATTGATCACCACGCTTGCTCAAGACGGATTGGTAACTTCAGACTATTTTTAATATTAATAAGGAATATTATTTTCCCGTTTTGCAATATGTTTCAATTTTTAATTCTTTTAAAGTTAAATAAAAAAAAATAGTTTTTTTCTGCAATTGCAAGATCAATAAATAATGTTTCCAGGATTAATCAAGTGTGGTGATCAATGCTAGTGCCTTCTCTGTATAAGAAGATTGCCTTTGCTTTGCAGTGGGACAGTAATATACTGGTATTACTATTTAAAAATCCCAACAACACTTCACACTAACAAAATCAAAACTCGACAGCCCTGCTCTTGTATCTCAAGTGCAAGTTCGAGTTACGCAACGACGGTGCGCGGGCGCAACTTTTTTAACAACTTCATGTCTAGCCTCTGTTGCTCCAGTTATGTGACGAAACTCTTGCCTTCTACGTTTAGAAGGACTAAAATTATATTATAGTGTACTTTTTTATGGTATTGTAGAATAATGGAATTGTAATAACTGTAGGTCAGACCTAGAAAAAAGAAGTAGGTTCTATGTTTGTCTATATACAGGACAGATTGTTAATTGACTAAAAATATGGGACTCAAAAATAACTGGCAAAATGTGGGTGTACTAATTACCCACCTCTGCCTAACCCCTTGGAGATTACAGGCGTGAAAAATGTACAGGCTGATTGCTAATTTACCAAAAACCTGAAACATTGTAGGTACTCATCATTATGAACAACTTTTACGATAGAACTAACCCAGAAATCATGAAAAAAAAAATCTGCTGTTCCATACATCATGATCGTGTTGTAAAGCATTTTTTGTATGGAATGTTATCAAGGTTGGTCCTATAGTAAAAGAAGTTTATGATATTCTACCTTTGGCCGCCATTTTTGCGGCCATTTTAAATGTCACAAAAAAATCCGAACTCAAGCATTTCGTTCACATACAGACCATTATTTTAAAAGACCATTTTAGGTAATCTCAGATAGTATCGTAACTTAGTAAGTGCTTAGTGTCTAAAATGGTAGTTGTTAAGAAATATTATAGAATTTATCTTTTGTCAAAAGTGCCGTATTTTTTTTTTTTTGGACGTGCGGCAACTGTTACTGAATCAGGCTGGCTATCTCGTCTAATTGAATGAATTGTGGCCAAAACAATATTTTCGCGTGAATCTACAAGGTCATTGAAAATTTACCCGAAACCTGCAAAGGAGTCATTGTACTCATCATTATGAAGTTTCACTATGGGAGCAACCCCAAAATCATGAAAAAAAAACAGCTGTTCCATGCATTACGATCGTGTTGTATAGCGTTTTAGTAAGGAACAGCTCATTTTTTTGTCATGATTTCAGGTTTATTATACTAATATTATAAATACCCAAAACCCTGTATACCTACTAATATTACGTTTATACACCGTGAATTTTAATCCGTTGTAAATCTTTCAGGGGGTGAATGTACTCATGAATATGAACAACTTTTATTAAGGGACATAGTACGAAATGTGAAAAAAAAACAGCTGATCCATACAATCAGATCGTAATGTAGTTCATTATTGTATGGATCACTTTTTTTTTCACATTTCGTACTTTGTCCCATAATAAAAGTTGTTCATATTCATGAGTACTTTCACCCCCTGAAAGATTTACAACGGATTAAAATTCAGGTTGTAGAGGAAAGATTTGAGGCGAAAGGAGTATGTAATGATCGTAGTAGGTGGCGTTCTGTGGTTTCTGCCTACCCCCATGGGAAAGTCAAAGTATTTATTAATGCGATATTTGGTGTTACATCAGGTCTTACAGAATTATAGTATATCAAAAAATCTGTAGTATATGGGCATGCATTATTAGTAGTATTATAATAGAAAATTAAAAATTAAAATATTTAAAAAGTACTTATAGAAATAGAAGAAAAGTCGTGAGTTTATTTATGTATGTATGTATGTATAAGAAACATCACGCCTGTATATTACAGTTGGAAACCGCCAAGGAATTCAATTTTTGTTTTACTTATATAAAAAAGCACCTTTTCTATACACAAATACACTTCCAACAAGATCAAAATGGAAAAAAAACAGCGGACTTTTGCCTTAAATAAATGCTTTACTTGAGTATCTACGTTTATAACTAATTTAAAAATTATTTTTAAAAACAAGCTTTATTTAAAATTATTACAATTTTGAGTATTGGACATTGTATTGTCATCAGAACTAAAGGTGTATGCAAAATTTCAGCTCAATCGGATATCAACAAATGGTCGAAAAATGGTTTGCAAATTTTGAAAGGTTTTGGATGGAACTTATTTATAATTATGTAAATAAGTTGTCCAGTGCAAGCTAAATAAAAGCTTGTAATAAAAAATTTGCATAATTGCAACTAATCAGTCGACGCTACAAACATAAAAATTAGCCCACAAACCAAGGTTTTCTATTGTCACACATTCTTTCAAGATTGCTACAAACTGCTCTTGTGTTAATATTATTTTAATTTTCATAAATGGCCGTCTGATGTGAAGTGGAACGCTCCACTCCCACGCATGTGACGATTTTTTCTAATTAAATACATATTCACATAGCTTGTATGATCTTTAGAATAATTAATAATAGATCATCTTGTATTTTCTCATAATAATTAGGGTTCTGTAGTCAAAGGGTCTATTGCTTTCGCTCATCTGTTCCGTCGGTCTGTTCATCACTCGGTTACAAGGCTGTATGTTTTGAACTAAGTAAGTACTTAATCTTAATATACATAAATTAAACGTCACGATGTTTGTCCGGAATGAACTCCGAAACTCCTCAACCATTTTTTTTATGAAATATGACTTACTGTGTGTAGTTTGGTCAAACTTAAAAGATAGATTAGTTTTTATTTCGATTATTGATCTCAATATCTTACTTCAAACACCACGTGGTCGAGTCAGCTAGTCTTAATATATATAAATTACGCGTCACGTTGTTTGTCCGGAATGACCTCCTAAACTACTTAACCGATTTAAATCAAATTTGCACACCGTGTGCAGTTTGATCCAACTTGAAAGATAGGATGGTGTTTATCTCAATTATGGCGCATTTTCATTAGTCGATAGGGCCCGCATGCGGGGAGTCCCTGCATGCGACATAACAACCAATGAAAGTTACAAGTCGTTACACCGCATGCGGGGATCCGCCGCGCATGCTTTTTACCGAACGTGATATCGACATGCGGGCCCTGTGGCATGCGTTCCAGAAATCTGTCGCACCCCGCATGCGGGCCCTATCGACTAATGAAAACGGTTCACCGAATGCGGGCCCTGTGGCATGCGTTCCAGAAATCTGTCGCACCCCGCATGCGGGCCCTATCGACTAGTGAAAATGAGCCATTATTGGTCTTAATATTTTTTTGATTGCAAACCTGAGCCACAGCAACGCGTGGCAGAGTCAGCTAGTTGTTTTATAAATATGATAACAACAAGAAATAAAAATAAAGTTAAAAATTTAAGGTTTATGCTCGATCTGAATATTGTACGCGGTAAAACGGAACCCTTCGTAGAACTTCGACACGCACTTGGTCGGTTTCTTGTGACAATACATACTTAATATTATTAATGCGAAATTAACTCTGTTAGTCTGTCAGTTTGTTGCCTCATCACGTCAAAACCACTGTACCGTTCGTTATGAAATTTAACTAAGAGGTAGCTTGGGATCCGACCAGAAAGATCCAAAGGTTCCACGCGCGCCACTCGAAAGTGGGTTTATTATATCCATTATGGGAATGGCTGCACGGGGAGGAGGGACCCGCTTAGGACCAGAAGGTCGAGGCCTGTCGGTGCATCGGCGCTTATGCGAATCCCGCACTCCCGGCCCTAGGCAGAGGTAGAACACCGCGGTGGTTTTTAGCCGGTAAGAGTCCGGCATACCCCTCCGTCACCCCCACGAGAGAGAAAGTCCAAGAAGATTTCCACTGCGGACAAAAAAAAACTTGGATCTGAAATAGGACATATTATAGTTTTCAATTCGCGTTCTCGTCTGTGGCTGCGATAACCGGCATAGTGCAGACGAAGTCGCGGGCAGAAGCTAGTAATAATATGAATAGGAACATGTGGTCCACCGAATTATACCAATATTATAAAGAGGAAAGATTTTATTCTTTGTTTGTTTAAAACTTGTTGTTGTAAAAACCGTCTAGCTGCTAAACCAGAAAAAATCGTAGAACATACACGGGGGTGGTTTGTATAGCTCAAGAAGAAAGGCTTCCAAAACCTTATCTGTGCTGCCTTGTAGACAAATTCTGTTTCTTTGGTTCCAGTATTTTAATTTGTTATGGGGGTTAAAATAAAGAATGGTTTATCGATTCTTTGCCAAACCAATGAATATGTCATAACATAACATCACTCCTGTAATCCCCGAAGGTTAGGCAGAGTTGTACCCATTAGTACACCCACATTTCGCCAGTTATGTTCAAGTCCACCACCAGTCATTATAACTACAATTTAATAACACAAATCCCTCAATTATTATTCCTTTCAAAACCTAGTAACTATCGGAGTATGAACAGAGCCTTGTATGTTCGGTTCCCAAGCAATTACAGTCGCTATTATCTCGACGCGAATCGATTACGCAATATACTCGATAACCTTTGTGTATCGATACATCGACACATCACTAGCGATAGAGCGTTGAAAATTTCAATTTTTGTTTTAATTATTGAGTGCATCTTGATTTAGTTTAATTGTTTTTAAAACAATGTCGAGTCATTTATGAATTTATCATAAAGTCAAAATCAAATCATTTATTTCAATTAGACCATTTATAGGCACTTTTGTATTGACTAGCAGTCAATTAGTTCGACAGATGAATCCACCTTGCCCTAGGAAGACCTACACTAACCTTATTTTTGAGGATCTTCAGAAGGGTCAGGTGCGCAGTACTCGTGACCGGCGTGCTTGTATGACAAGATGTATGAACGTAGACGAGGCGAAAGGAGTATGTAAGGGTCGTAGCAGGTAGGTTTCTGCGGTTTCTGCCTATCCCCCATTAGAAAAAGGCGTGAGTTTATGTATGTAACTAGCTTCAACTTTCTGACTAACTGATCGACTCCTTGAAAATTAAAAAGTGCCTGTAATTGGTCTAATTGAAATAAATGTTTTGACTTTGATTCATGTTTATGTATGAATCTAGGTGCTTGTTTTAAAACGGAGGTAGGCCTCTATGGAAACGAGCATGAAACTCCACGGACACTCTTTTTAAGTTGTTGCTTTAAGTTTTTACAAAATCCTGGTTACATATACCAACGAATCAGTGTCGGTGACATTGAGTATAAACCTTCCTACATATTAAAGTCGACTGTCCTATGTATGGTCTTAATGTCATACTGTTCGTACCTTGACCACATAATCACTTGCTCGTACCATAAAGGTGTAAGTAGTATTTAAGTACTTAAGTACGTAAGTAGTATTTAAGACCTCTTCTCATACAGAGAAGGCATTGATCACCACGCTTGCTCAAGGCGCATTGGGGATTTACACTACTGACTTGTATTAATTAGAAGTCCAGGTTTCCTCACGATGTTTTTCTTTACCGATGTCAGTGATGTTCAAGATAAACTTAGAAAGTACACAT
Organism: Hoplodrina blanda; assembly: GCA_949316365.1. Classification (NCBI taxonomy): domain Eukaryota; kingdom Metazoa; phylum Arthropoda; class Insecta; order Lepidoptera; family Noctuidae; genus Hoplodrina; species Hoplodrina blanda. The sequence goes on from OX438573.1 coordinate 2,820,675, forward strand.
AATTAAACAAAAATAATAAAACTAGCCTATTACTGTGTAACTGCAGGGCAAAGGCCTCTTATCATACAGAGAAGGCACGAGCGTTGATTGCCAGGTTTACTCAAGGCGGATTAGCAGTTTTGGTATCCGTACGATGTTTTCTTTCAACGATGTCAGTGATGTCCAAGATAGAAAGAAAGAAATATAAACTGTTTATTCGCGTGAAAATGACGCACATTCGCTGACTGAATTCAATAGTGGCACAAGTCAAAATTATGGAGTTTTGACTTAGTTATAGATTCTTATTCTAAATTAGGAGCTTTATTTTATGCATTAAAGCGAAAGCTTGCGAAAGCTTTCGACCTAGTTTCGTACGATATTTTATGGCAAAAATTAAAGCATACGAACGTGCATGCACAGGTGCAACGCCTCTTCCAGTTTTGGTACGGTAATCAGACGAATAGCGTCAGATGGGCTAACAGCCTCTCCAACTCGTACAGGTTGGAGTGCGGGGTGAGGCAAGGTGGTTTGAGTTCACCGAAGCTCTTCAACCTGTACGTAAACGAGCTTATGGTTGGGCTTAGCAGTACTCGTGTCGGCTGCTCGGTCGACAACGTTTGTGTAAACAATGTCAGCTACGCAGACGACATGGTGCTGCTGGGTCCCTCAATAAGTGCCATAAGGAGGCTGTTGGTCGTTTGTGAAAACTATGCAAGTCAACACGGTCTTATATACAACTGTAAGAAAAGTGAGTTTATGGTGTTCAAGGCACTCGGTAAATGTCCATCCAGTGTACCGCCAATTCGGCTAAATGGAGTAGAGCTCAGTCGAGTGTATCACTTTAAATATCTAGGACACTACCTTACTGAGAGCCTTGACGATCAAATGGATATCGAAAGAGAACGCAGGGCATTGGCGGTCAGAAATAATATGCTGGCACGCAGGTTTGCTCGTTGCAGTTCACAGGTTAAAATCACCCTGTTTAAAGCTTATTGTCAAACATTTTACACGAGCAGCCTGTGGACCACATATACTCAGAGATCCCTCAGTGCCCTGCGAATCCAGTACAATAATGGCTTTAGGATGTTGTTGGGGTTGCCGCGTTTCTGTAGTGCTTCGAATATGTTTGCGGAAGCAAGGGTTGATGGCTTCCACGCCATCATACGTAAAAGAACTGCGTCACTATTAAGCAGGTTGCGCGGCAGCTCTAACAGCATCCTTCAGGTTATTGTGGAGAAATTTGATTCTCCAATTATGAAGGCTTTCATGCGGGTTTTGATCGAATAACCTCTTAGGAGGATATTCGATCGAAACCTTTAATGAATCATCCTACTTTTAAGTTTAAAATAATATTTTATGTACCTACTACTATTTTTCTACTAACATAGTGTATAAGTTAAAATGTTACTAACAAAGTGGACTACTGTCTGAAATAAAGAATTTATTATTATTATTATTATTAAGATTAATAAAAACCAAACATCAACTACATATTCCATAAAGTGCAGTAACAAAGAGCTTATTAGTGCGCACGCATATGTCTACGACAGTTAAATTGTGCGATTTCTCAAATTGATGAATTTTGTCTTGTGCCACTATTGAATTCAGTCAACGAATTATGTACAAAAGCATTATTTTTTACAAAAGCCGAACAAAAATACCAATCCTAAACTAAACTTAGAAAATACATATGGAATAAGAAAAGTCGTAGTCGACTTGCCCGTGCTTGGTTGCGAACTCACAACCTCTTGCTTGAGAGGCGGGCGCCTTACCCACAGTGTCATCACGACAATTTTATATAAATAAGTTATTAAAAAGAAAATTGAATCTAGTTATTCTTTTAATTGTTTAATTGAAAAAAAAAAAAATTACTTGGACTTTAGGAAATTCAATTTATCATTTAACTTTTCGGGCTTAATTCTGAAGTGTTCGCAGACGAAGTCGCGGAAAAAGCTAGTTAGTCCATAAAACTATAATTGTGCACAATGTCACCTGATATAATTTGAGCGGGTACCGTGTAGGTGGCTACTTTCTTAAAGTGCAAGGCCCCGAACTGGTTCTTAGTGATGCGAAAAACTATATCGATATTTTTTTAAACTTTAATACAATTTAGAAAAATAAAAGAAAATACTATTTATTCCCGTGAAAATGACGCATATACCTAACATAAAAAAAAATCGACCGACTTCAATATTTCTTTTTTATTACAAGCTTTTATTTAGCTTGCACTGTTCGTATGTAAGTTGTCCTTTCAGAATTTGCAAACCATTTTTCGACCATTTGCTGGTATCCGATTGAGCTGAAATTTTGCATACACTTCAAGTTCTAATGATAATACAACGTCCAATACTCAATATAATAATTTGAAATTAGATGTTGTTTTTAAAAATATTTTTAATTAGTTTTTTTGTTTGCCATAATTCTGGGGTGGTAGCAGAAAAGAAAATAAAGAAAAACCCAAAGGCGCAGCCGCATTACTTGAGTCCACGTGAGCAGAGCCGGGGGCATAGCTAGTAATAAATAAATTTCGGTCTGATTCAGGTAGTCCATTGTCAACTTTTTGAAAAGTTAAAATATATCGATAATGCCCCTCACTAGTCGCCGCCCTCAGATCAAGTGACAACTTGTCATATCACTTGCCGACTCGCTGGCTGGTCAAGTGAACGCATACCACTGGCATGACTACTCGCATGTAATACTAGACTTAACTATACATGATTATGTATGTATGTAAGTCATACACGTTTCAAAGATACAGGCTTAAAAATAAATTTAGAAGAATTGATCTGAACCATAATTATACTTACACACAAAATATCACGCCTATAATCCCCGACGGGTTAGGCAGAGGTGTACCCATTAGTACACACACATTTCGTTAGTTATGTTTAAGTCCTGTGTAATAAGGGGCGAGCCTATTGCCATCAATCGGACACAAATCCAGACTCCGAAGCTGCTACTGAGAAATTTCTGATAGAAAAACCCAATAACACTTTGCCCGACCTGGGAATCGAACCGAAGACCCATTAAACCACCATTACTTGACCATTAGATCATTATACACTATGTAACAAAAACCCTGTCAGATCAGTGTTGCCGTTGATCAGTTTTTATGTTTTATTTTAATTTAATTACTTCTTCTTTCTTCTTTTTTTTTTTCACTGGGGAAAAATAAAAATCTCAAATCCATTAAATGGTTACGTATATGTGTACGCAGTACGATGCCGAATAATACCCTTAAGGATCGGACAGGGTTTTTGTTACAGGCTGTATATGTACTTTTTTAATTTACATATTTTTAGCCTATGTTATCCCAAAGACTATCCGTCCTTCTTTTTAATCCTCTCTATCCTGAGCTAATGTAGACCAATCCTCCAATTTCTTTTTTCGTGGAGAAATCCTCATGGACTACCTCCGCTTTGGGGAAGGCGGAGGGGTGTGTCGGACTCTTACCGACTAAAACTCCACAGTATTCCTCCGTGGGTAGCTTCGATCATTCTTCCGCACCCAGGCAGATATTGACTCACCACCACCTTATGGTCCCGTCAATCGGTATGGCCGTCACCCACCTGCCTCACTGACTCCAGACAAGCACGCGTCGTACACGCGCATCTTACTCTCGGACCTGCCTCTGATCGCTCTTAAGCCCTATTTCACGAAGGGACCAATCTTTCCTGTAAGCGTCAACCCGTCCCGCCATCTTAGCTCGGGTCTACCACGAGGTCGCTGGACGTTATCCAGGATCTAAATTGCCGTTGATTTAACCCATGATCCGTTTGAACTATGCGTCATTCACTATAGTGAATTGATAACAGTATGCGTGGGCGCACCTTGACATTAAACGTAACAGGTTTAAACGCAAACGCATGGCGGTTACGCACATGCGTGGTGTCACGTCATCGGCAGCTGACGCGAATAACATGAATACAAGGTAATGTATTCTTGACTGTCTGTATGTTACGTTGTAATATGATGAATCGGGTTTAAAGTCCAGTATGTGGGTCCATTTTTTGATCCTCTTGGATGTCCTTCAGCCTGGGCTTGGTGGGTCAGTCCCTGTTTGGGCGCCCACATACTTAAGTAAGTATACTGATATCCTTAAGGTCAAAGTAAAAAATTTCTTAAAGTTACGCCAATAAAAGGCACTTTTGAACGTTTTTCACAATAAAAAGGAATTCAATCTAGTTGTCCCTTCCAAAAGGGAGTTCAGTATGGAAAAGAATAGGCAACAAACACCATCAGACCAGAGGGGTAGTGAGATTTTGACCCCCCTTCCCCCCGTGTGTGACGTCTACGTGGATCACTATGCGCTACCGCCATAATACCTGTTAGATGGAGAAAAATTACAGCATAACACCCGATTTCCTGCCATCTGCATCCCGTGGTACATGTAACTAGGCTGCATCACGCGAATTTAAATGAAGTGATCTTGAGGTGCACCGTCAATCCTTAAAAATAGGTTGAACGACAGCTCACACCCACTTCAACTAAATTGACCGAGGGAGATTTTCTAAAAATCACATTATTGTTCTCTATTTATTTTAAACTTGGCGTGTACCCACTACTTCTACCTACGTACCGGCCATGAAACAAAGCCAGCTATTTCTCAAACCTCAATGTCCTTTATTAAGTTAAATATACACCGTGACATAACAATTATGTAGGCAGACCGCAGTCAGATCACCTAGACTGGGCCTAGATTGTGTCTAGACGCATTCCAGCTAAATGTAGAAGGTCCATTGAACTTTTTTTTTTTAATCTACAACGCATAAACCTTTTACAGTAAATCAATTAAACAACACCTACTTTACCTATCCTTTTTTTTTTATTATTTTTTTTTGTTTTTAGGTGGTAAAAATCATCAAATGACTCCTTCCGTCCTGGGTGGGGCGGAAGGGACTGTCAGACTTTTACTGACTAAAAAACCACCCGGTTCCTTCTGTTGCCCTTTATGTTCCGGGGCCACGGTATCCTGTTAAGACGTTCCGAAACCCCGGCAGGCGTATGGCCCCTATTGGGGCCCCCCGTCCCTTTGCTGACAGCTCTTTGAGGCGCGCGCGAACAGAACGCACCGCCGACCCGGGCATGGTCTTTGATCGGACGGCGAGTTACCCACTACTCGCCGCCCGCAAGCCCGCGCCTACGGTGGACTTTACCTATCTACCGTTGTTTTGTCCAAGCAGATGGGTACACCTCTGCCTAACCTGTTGGTATGATGTTGTTGTTGTAAGATGGGTTTGCTCTTGACTAGGTAAGTCTAGGTCAGAGGTGACTGAAACAAAGCCTACAATGGAGTTAGCTTAAGCAGAAGAAGCCTTTTCACTCTAACTTTGAAGAGATTAGGCTCGAATGCGTTCGGAAAAACAGACGCAAGTAGAGATTTGCCATAATGAATCAATGCACATTAAAATTTCTCCCATTTTGCGCCACTAGCACTTCAGAATAAACCTTCTACATATTTTTTATCATGGTCCAGCCCAGCCCAGATAATGCTTAGCCTTCGTAGTACCTATTATTGCTATCATTCTAATGTACTGCCTATACACCATCGACATGGCGTAATGATACCTTTCGAGTTGCGAACAATTCAATTTACTGCAGACTAGGCTTTGCCCGCGACTTTGCCTGCGTAATTTTTCTCAAGAATCTTTAATTTTTAGGGTAACATACCCAAAGGCCCATAATACTAAGACTCCGCTGTCCATCCGTCTGTCCGTCTGCCACCAGGCTGTATCTCAGGAACTGTGATTGTTAGACGGTTAATATTTTCTCAGATGATGTAATATCTGTTGTATGTCTTTCAATTTTGTAAATGTGAGTACCATGGAGCGTTTTATTTATTGAGTTACTATGTGTTTTGACTTAACGAGCATGGCGGTTGAGAGCTTGTCATGCTCGCTTAAATGTCTCGCTGACGGTGGCGCGTGTGTTGGATCATTTGGCTCCCTTCAAAATGGTTAAGTTAAGTGGTGCTGATCCATGTGTCATGCTCGTGAACGAGTGCTGTCAGTTGGTATTGGTCATCTCTTATCTGTTATGGCTTACATCTTTATTTTTATTATTTTTTACTACTGTTTTATATTCATCTTCATTGTGATCACATGTAGAATCAACAAGAATAATGTAACCAGGATTTTGTAAAAACCTAATTTAAAAGAGTGCCGTGGAGTTTCTTGCTCGTTCTTCTCCATAGAGGGCTACCTCCGCTTTGGAACGAGCAACTAGCTTCAACTTTCGGACTAACTGACCGACTCCTTGACAATGAATATTCAAAAGTGCCTGTAAATTGTCTAATTGAAATAAATGTTTTGACTTTGACTTTGAAACGTGTTTTTTTTACGGAACCCTACATGCGCGATTCCGTCTACTAACTATAATCTACCTCCCTGCCAAATTTCATCTTTATACGTTAATTCGTTTTCGATATTTCGTGATGAGTGAGTGTATAACCTTTTGCTAGATTGTTTGTATGTATTTGTAACGCGACCTCAGTACTGACATAGTCCGGGCCAAGGATAGCATAACTATCACGCTTTACATAATCGAGTTATTAATCCAATTACGTGTATTATTGCGCTTTGACTAATTGGGAAGATGACAGCATTTACCAATAATTCCAAGACATAACTTCTCTAAAGAAACACTTTATTTTAGCCCTGGAAACTTGATTAATTTTCAATTAACTGTAAAATTTGATTTTGAATTGCTTTCAAATTAATAAATAGTTAGTCAATTGAGTCTACTCAAAAGTGACGTCACAGTTATTTTTTGCCGTACAATATCTATGGGACAATCGCGTTTTGACAGGTCATAAAAAGTACGTCAATTGACTGTGGTGTCATATACCCTATTGGGGCAGGTAGAACTATCCGTTGACTATTTATCTTAACAATTTTTGATACAGAATAATTTACTTGCTTCGTTGATCAAGTGGTCGCAAAGCGCGACTGCTGAGCATGAGGTCTTGGGTTCGATTCCCAGGTCGGGCAAAGTGTTATTGGGTTTTTCCATCAGGAATTTCTCAGTTGCAGCCTCGGAGTCTTGATCTGTGCTCGGTTGATGGCAATAGGCTCGCCCCCTATTACATGGGAGTTAAACATAACTGGCGAAATGTGGGTTTAGGTACGAATGGGTACACCTCTGCCCAACCCTTAGGGGATTACAGGCGTGATGTTATATGCGTTATAATCTACTTCCGTATTTGTTATTAATTTTGTGCGTAGTAATTAAATTATGTTAGAACCATCATTAATTTAGAATTAAATAAACAGTTCCGGATTATTTATATGATAATATTGTTATCTTCCGTAATGTTGTAGATAGTAACTACCCCGTTGGTTTCGCGGTTGCAAGCGCGACTGCTGACCGTGGGGTCTTGGGTTCGATTTCCAGGTCAAGCAAAAAGTTTTATTTTGGGTTTTCCATTAGAGATTCCCCGACGGGTTGGTCTTGTGGTCGCAAGCGCTGCGGACTGTTGAGCGTGGGGTCCTGGGTTCGATTCCCAGGTCGGGCAAAAAGTGTTATTGGGTTTTTTAGGGATTTTTCAGTAGCAGCCCGTTGGTGGTGTGACATCCCCGGAGCCTCGGAAAGCACTTAAAGCCGTTGGTCCTGCGCTTGTTCTCCCCCCAGTTCGTTTCGTCCGGTTCGGACGTCTATTAACTATAATCTACCTCCCTGCCAAAGGAGGTCAACAAAATCCCGTACAGTTTTGCCCAAATATGTACCTCGAGGTACACGTGCACTAAATCGTAGAGAAAAAATAGAGGAATTCGAAAATAATTTTACTTTTATTCATAAATCATTTTTAACTATACACTATGTAACAAAAACCCTGTCAGATCAGTGTTGCCGTTGATCAGTTTTTATGTTTTATTTTAATTTAGTTACTTCTTCTTTCTTCTTTTTTTTTTCACTGGGGAAAAATAATAATCTCAAATCCATTAAATGGTTACGTATATGTGTACGCAGTACGATGCCGAATAATACCCTTAAGGATCGGACAGGGTTTTTGTTACATGCTGTATAATAAATTATCTTTCCCGGGCAACTATATAAATAATTTAAGAGTGCAATATTATTCAGTGTAATCTAGTGTATTTTATGCCACTAAGTGTACCTTCTGTACAAAATTGGGCAGATACTGTTGACATCCATTCATCTTTATACGTCGAGCGATTTTTGATATTTCGTGATGAGATAGTGAGTGACTTTTTGCTTTTATATGTTTAGATAGATTTGGTAAACAAAGAGACTTAACAACATCCTATAAAAATATATTACTGAAGTAGTTTCAACAAAAATGTTATTACTTTTACGAACAAAATCTACCACAAACAACTTATTTACGTTCCAACTTCAAACGAATCAAGGAAGCGGAAGTTTGCTATCGGTAAATCACGATCGTAAAATAACCAGAATTTATTTTGGACTTAACATTTTAATTATAGATATTAATTGTGTAGTAGAGCTACTTTGCAGTTCGACTGAACTGCGAAGTTAAGCAACTTTTCCGGCGTTCTAATCTAGATATAACAGGAATTTCTCAGTAGCAGCTTCGGAGTCTGGATTTGTGCCCGGTTGATGGCAATAGGCTCGCCACCTATTACATGAGACTTAAACATAACTGGCGAAATGTTGGTGTACTAATGGGTACACCTCTGCCTAGCCCTTCAGGGATTACTGGCGTGATGTTATCTTACGTGATGTGATGGGCAGTACGCGTAGTAACCAGCTACGTGATATGTCTTTTTACACACATAAGTATATTAACTCACGCCTTTTTCCCATGGGGATAGGCAGAAACCACAGAACGCCACCTGCTACGATCCTTACATACTCCTTTCGCCTCATCTACGTTCATACATCTCGTCTAGTGTTGCCCAAATGCAAGACCAAGACGAGACCTTAGCCAGTCTTGGTCTTGGTCTTGCGTCAATACACCTGGTCTTGGTCTTGGTCTTGGTCTTGCGCTCTCAGTCTTGGTCTTGGTCTCGGTCTTGCAGCAAGAGTCTCGCAAGTCTTGCGAGACTACTAACCGCGGCGTCTTTGTCGGTAAATTATCAAATAAGTAGGTACATAATGACTTTGTATGAAATGAACTTTGTCAGTAAGTTATGCTAGGTACATTTTTGTCACATGGGAACATATTTGTGAGTAACGCGCTACCAACTTAATAAATAGTCGAAATATAATAATCAATACAATACCTTTTAGTGTTATGACGATTCGGTTTTGATACTGGGGAACGTCTATCAAAATCAGGATTGAAACCAAATCCCTTTTTAATAACGCCCAAATCTCAGTTTGACTTAACTGCGAGACGCAAGAGTCTTGCAGGCTTAGTCTTGTTCTTGCTCAAATCTTGCAGGGTTCAGTCTTGGTCTTGGTCTTGCTACAATAAGTCGGTCTTGGTCTTGGTCTTGGTCTTGCAAAAATGCAAGAACAAGACCAAGACCGCAAGACCAAGACCGATTTTGGGCAACACTAATCTCGTCATACAAGCACGCCGGTTACGAGTACTGCGCACCTGACCTTTCTGAAGAACCTCACCAATAAGGTCAGTGTAGGTCTTCCTAGGGCGATAATGTCTTTTTATACCCCGTATTATGTACTACAACTAATCTTAAAAAAGATACTAATCTAACAAATTCTTCAACATTCGCAATAAAATATAATAATATACACATTCCACGCGACACCGGAGGCATTAATACTGCTTGCGACATAGGAATCACGGCGCGTAGCTCTGTGCCTACCTACTGCTCAGCGTTGTGACATTCTTACGTACTTACCATACCGGACTATTGCGGAAATGTCGAGTATAGTGCTGCCTTAAGATTATGGCGCCATCTATGTTGAGAAATTAGAACTTGTATTTTGAAAAAGCTTCATTAAATTTAAGATAGTTTATCACCGTGTTATGACATTCTTTCGTACTTGCGGTATAGCTATTGCAGAAATGTCGAGAATAATGCTGCCTTAAGATTATGGCGCCATCTCTGTTGAGAAATTGGAACTATTTTTGAAAAAGCTTCATTTAAAACACCCTATCACTGTCTTTAATTGGACATAGGCTTCTGCTTAATGTTCTTATATTCTTACAATGTCAACCTGTTATGGAAATGTCGAGAATAATGCTGCTTTAAGATAGTAGCGCCATCTGTGTTGAGAATTTGGAACTAATTTTTTGAAAAAGCTTCGTTTAAAACTACCTATCACCGTCTACTGTAACACAAAGGCAAAAGAGACATTAGAACTATTCTTTTGAAACAAGGATTAAAATTGGAATTTAAAACTTCATTTGAATCAGCGTATTACCCTCAACTGCTGAATACAAAAATTTCTCTAGCTGCGCCACAACACCGGGTTTTGAACCTTCGGAAGCCAGTCTGTCTCAGCGGCATTTTTACGGTGGACGAAATACAGCGTTCCTGTGTTCTGATTAAAAGGTTATATTTTACGCCTTTTTTTACCGACTAAGGGTCAGTTCACACCGAGACGCGACGCGACGCGACGCTGCGTGCACACTTTAAAAGAGCGACTCAAAATATAACTTTATTTTCTACACGAAAAGATACACATTTCATTGTAAGAATTTAGAATACGTTACACCACGCAGCACTACGTCGCGATGCGTCGCTCTACGCCGCGCTGCGCCGCGCGGCGCCGCGAGACGCATCGCGACGCAGCAGTGAATCGCCGGTACGCGCGACGTGCAAGAGCGGCGACGTTGCGATGCGTCTCGCGGCGCCGCGCGGCGCAGCGCGAACTCACTGGCCTCTTCAAGTATCGTCACGTTGCGTCGCGTCGCGTCGCGTCTCGGTGTGAACTGATCCTAAAACTCCACGGTTCCTCTTGCTACTACGAGTCGAGAGCCCGGTATTTGCAAGACGCATGATCCGCGCCCCCGACTGGTGTTGCACCGCCATTGGCGAGTCCCTTCACAACGTTATTAAGGCCTTAAATCTAATATGTGGTTGTACAACTACTAAAGTTTCAAATTAAAAAAGGAACATCTGGAAAAAAGTCAGCTAACCCCCCTTTTCCTTTGTTACAGATGAGGCCAACCCAGGCAAGCGCCCAAGGCCGCGGGATATGTCTCTTGCAGACCCCCCCCACACCATGGAGATAGCACAGATCCTGATATCACTCCTCCACGCCTGGGGACTGGACCCAGACCTTGATAGGGTCTGTGAGTCTAAGCTGGGGCTGTTGAGGCCTATGGTAAGTCTGTAGTATATTTATTAGAAGCCTATGAATACTATTTTTTGTAGATACAGGGGGATGAGGGGGGTTCTTTCTATGTTTGTCTTGTCACTGACTTCGATAAAGGGAAACGTCGTGTGGAAACCGGGACTTATAATAAACGTTTTGAAAATGTCCTTTCTTGGGCTTCAAACTCACCCCATACTAAATTTCGTCAAAATCGATTCAGTCGTGAACGCGTAACAGACAGGGAGATTTACATTCGCATTTAAAATATATATGGTAAGTCTAAAATCATCAATAAGCCTAGAGCATGTCGTGTCATGTCAGAGGCCCTTGAGGCGGTTTAGAAACTCTCTAGGGTGTTGTGGAGTCGTAAGACCTTACTGCCCACGCGATAAAGAAGAAGAAGCCTTGAGCAAGCATGGTTGACTTGACTGCCTCGTTGGTCTAGTGGTTAGTGACCCTGACTGCAAAGCCGGAGGTAGTGGGTTCGATTCCCACCCAGGACAAACTTTGAGTGATGAGCATAATTGTTGGTTCTGTGTCTGGGTGTAATATTTATCTATATTAAATGTATGTATTTATAAATTACTAGCTGTCCGCCGCGGTTACACCCGCGTCTTTGGTTACTGCTCCGCTCCCGTAGGTCGTAGCGTGATGGTATATAGCCTATAGCCTTCCTCGATAACTAATCTATCTAACACTGAAAGAATTTTTCAAATCGGACCAGTAGTTCCAGAGATTAGCGCGTTCAAACAAACAAACTAACAAACTCTGCAGCTTTATAATATTAGTATAGATATAAGTATGTATATCAGTTGTCTGGTTACCATAACACAAGCTCTGCTTAGCTTGGGATCAGAAGGCCGTGTGTGAGTTGTCCCAAGATATTTATTATTTATTTATGGTGCTCAATTCTCATGCCTTGTCTGTATAAGAAAAGGCCTTTTCCAATAAACGCTTTGACATTTAACATGACAATGCTCTCAACCGCCATGCTCATTATGTCAAATACCGAGGTTCTAATCACTTTCCCAGGTGCCCGTCTGCTTCGGCGTGGTCTCCCGGCACGGTCACATGGCAGTACAACTTCCCACCTGGCTGGGAAGCTGGTCAGTCGCCTGCGCATCGGCTCCTGATGACCCATTGCTGATCACCTCGGATCTGCCACCGGAACTGCTGAGACAGGAGAAGTTGACTAGGTATGGCGAAAAGATGATATTGTGCTTTTAGAAAAAAAAAGGTGCAGGTTCAAATACCCGTCAGGAGTTGTCATAAAAGACTTAAATTATAACATAATATCACGCCTGTAATCCCCTAAGAGTATGGCAGAGGTGTACCCATTAGTACACCCACATTTTGACACTTAAATTATTATCAAATGGAATTACGTCTTACGTCACTTGATAAATAATTAATGAATTCTTGTTTTTTGACTGCCTCGTTGGTCTAGTGGTCGCAAAGCGTGACTGCTGAGCGTGAAGTCTTGGGTTCGATTACCAGGTCGGGCAAAGTGTTATTGGGTTTTTCCATCAGGAATTTCTCAGTAGCAGCCTCGGAGTCTGGATTTGTGCCCGGTTGATGGCAATAGGCTCGCCTCATATTACATGGGACTTAAACATAACTGGCGAAATGTGGGTGTATTAATGGGTACACCTCTGCCTAACCCTTCGGGGATTACAGGCGTGATGTTATGTATTACCCCCGCAGAAAAACTATTTTACCTCAGCAGGGCTAACAGGTTCAAAACCTATGTACTAGTTTACAGCTCGCTGACCAGATGCCCTAAACCTAATCTTCTTTAATTTCCAGGCTTTTCTCATCAAAGCTTCATTGGGAGCTGAGCACCACCTTGACCACCAACCACCTGCTGTCCATCGTGGCGCTGGCGAACACCCTCATGTCCATGAGCAACGCCAGCTTCGTGCCCGAGCAGGAGGTCATCAGGCGCATGCACAGGTGATGATGACGTCATAATCCGAAACATTATGATACTAGCTCTTGCCTGCAACTGCGTCTGCGAGAAGGTCGAATGAAGTTAGGAATTAAAAAGGAGCCTATGTTGTCTATCTCTTCATAACATAGCATCGCGCCTGTAATCCCCGAAGGGTTAGGCAGAGGTGTATAAACTTTTAGGTCATTTAGTGAAAAAAAATATCAAGCTACTTTTCATTGCAATCAGATTAGTGGTTTTGCCGTGATGAGTTAACAAACATGCAGACTGAGTTACTTTCGCATTTATAATATTAGCTTGGAATTATATTATTCTATGAAACATTTTGGATTGTGATAAAAGCTTTTTTTACGACTTTTTCTGCTTTTCTACCAAAAACTACCAATTGGTAGAAAAAAATTGACAACAAAAAATTACAGTAGAAAGTTTCCTTAAAATATGCATGTGTGTTTGTGAATAATAATCTACCCTCCCGGGACGTCGACTCCTGATCTTCCCAGACCGTCTACCAGGAGCTCCTCATCCTGGGCGCAAGACGAGGAGAGGGAGGAACAGCTGGCGGCGCAGCAGGCGCATATCAAGCAGGGCTGGTCACTGCTGGCTACCTTGCATTGCGTGCTGTTACCCGACAAGGTGGTGGCTGCAGGTGGGTTCTTGTTACCCTACAATATTTTTTTTTAATTAGCCGTTACTGTCCCGCTCTTGGGCAAAGGCCTCCCCCCATTCCTCCCACTTTCCTCTGTGTTGTGCCTCCTCTCGCCAGTTCCTGAGGAAGCCATCCAAGGCGTCCCGCCATCTCCTCGTCGGTCTGCCGCGACCCCGTCTTACTGTGTCAGGGCTCCACTCTTGTGTTATGCGGGCCCATCGCTTAGCATCCGACAGACATGGCCCGCCCAGTCCCATTTCAGTTTTGCAGCTTTATGTGCTACGTTAAAAAAAAACGCCCACCTCTAATGCATGACTGAAGTTGCTTCGTTAGGTACTTCTAACTGTCCCAACTCTTTCAAAAGTGCCTGTAAATGGTCTAACTAATTGAAATAAATGCTCTGACTTTGACTATTTTTTGTTCTTAGGAGCCAAGAGCTTCAAACGTCCACAAGTGGAGATGCTGGCTCGTCGCTGGCAACACCACTGCTTGGAGGTACGCGAGGCGTCGCAGGCGCTGCTGCTTGCTGAGCTCGGCAGGTAAGATAACCCTATTAGAGATAAACTACAAAGACATGGCGCGTCCCTCAACAAATTTAAAACGTTTGAAAGTATTTACAAGACACACAACGCATATGTGCGTACTGAGACGGCTCTCGAAACAAAAACAAATCACCGATTTGTTGCTCGACTAGCGGCGTCAATAATTACTCATTATTATTAGTATGGCGCTGCACTGAAGGCACCCTTAAACCTTTTTCCAATATTTTCTCCAAACAGGCTCGGTCCAAAAGGCCGTAAGACTCTGGTGGACAACTGGGCACAGTTTCTACCACTATACACGCACACAGAGAGCATCAACCCTCACGCCGCACACAAAGAACCGGCTGAAAAAGTACCACAAGTTGTAAGTATTGTCATTTAATGAAACCGATGAATTACTAAGTAAAATTCAATATAAATATATTTAACTCTTCACTCATAAGTTCACAATCTCACTATCACACTCAATTACCATTTCACCATCACACTCACACACCACATTACATGTACAGTCGCGGTCATAAGTGGAGTAGCAATTTACAAAGCAAATCGATTGACACTTTGGTTAAACTTACGACCTTTCAACGTCGTGTGCCAATTTTGAGGTGTACGTAGGTACTGTGTTATTACGTTCAAAAGTGCCTTATATAAATGCCTTATATAAATTATTTGACTTTGACTTTAACTTTGAATACATCACTTATACACACAGATGTAGGTATGGCCGGTACCCCGTGTTCACAGCAATTTAAAGTTTAGCATGCTACTGCACTTATGACCCCTACTGTACACACTACAACACATTGTTTATAATATTTCTTAATTTTTTACTTTTTACTTTTCCACTTATTATAAAACTTTTACTACTGTGTCTATTCTCAAATTTCTTGATTTATAACTTAAGCTAACGCAACTCTATATGAAAAGCATGGTATGGTTCTAAAGATTATATTTCGACCTTATGTCTTTTGGATAAAGACCTTTTTTAAACGCTTTCAATTAAATTAAATGAGTGCACATTTTTGGTGTAATATCAGGAGGTGATGTAATAAAAATCACAAAAAAAGTGGTCCTAAAATGGTTCCAATTTTTCACTATTAATTAATGAAATTAATATAATTATATGCTCTTCTCCTTTCTTCTCACAGCAAGAAGAAGAATTTGAAGAAGAAGAAGAAGAGATTATCCGCAAGCCGTCGTCGTTAGCCGAACTCAAACGAAAACAGACGACGGCGGTCGTGCTGTTAGGTGTCATAGGAGCCGAGTTTGGGCAAGACATCACTAGTGAAGGTACAGTTCCATGTTACTAGCTTTTACCCCCGACTTTGCTTGCGTAGACTTCAGAATTAAGTCCTAACCACTCCAAATGCCAGCGGATCAAAATTAACTCTAAAGCAAAAAACATTATGCCCCGGATGACACGTTGATTGACACGGCTGGAAAATAGAAACTGTCACTTCTGTCATACTTGAAACTGTCACTTTTGACGCGTGAATGGCTAAGTTATCCTATGGAAGAACAAAAACGGGATAAAAAAACTTGAGAGATGTCAAGGGACACCTGGATGGAACGAAGTTATATTAGAGAGAGAGAGAGACAGTTAGAGAAACACGTGCACGCGGCACGGCTTACAACTATAGCAAAAAGTGTCGTTACAACTTTTGGTCTTATTTTTTCCGTCCCTTTTTTAGCCCCCTTTCGCAACGCGCGATAAGGAACTTGGTTCCAAAAATTATCGTATGTGTTATGCTCAACGACCACATACAGCATGTAACAAAAACCCTGTCCGATGTCTGTCAACACATTAGGCATAAAAGTCTTATAACCGTTGTCACTCACCAATAGTCACCAAGTTCGTATTAGTTCCGACCAGTCCTGTGAGCCGTAAACATGCACTGACCTTGAGTTAGCCAATCAGAACGCAGTACCCCGTCCCCCTCGTACCCCAGCAAGTTGGCAGAATAGTTTTCGTGCGTTAGTTCGTGTATTAGGCGTCTATAGGCTGTATGGTCGTTGGTTATGCTGGATGGACATCTATGCGGGTTGTATAATAGAATAGAAAAAAGAAAATTGTAAAAAAGACATGACACATAGCTCGCAAAGGCGGAACCAGGGTAAATCATATTTAATAAAAAATACGTCTCATCAAGTTTTAAACCTTAATGTTACAGCCAGAGGGTCCAAATTCGTTTGTTTTCAGGGTGGGTCAGCTTATGTTGATAACAGACTGTAAACCATTAATAGCCTAAGGCTATATACGCACTATGCGGTTAGCCGCAATGCGGATGCGGTTGCGCTTGCGATTCAGTCGGACCGCAGCGCTCAGAACGACCGGAGCGATCGGCCGGCAGCCGCATCGCAGTGCGTATATACCTCGACTTTTAATTATATTCAGCAACTTGACAGTTAAAGGGTTACCAGATTTTGACAAAAAAAAGATAGTGAGGCGGTGTAAGAATGAACGAAATCGAATGAACTTAAATAACGTACTTATATGCTAACTTTTTATTTTAAATTTAAAAACTGAGATATGCAAGTACTCCATGACGAAGGGGTCACATTACTAAGTCGTTTATCAAATAATGTTTAAACTTCTTTCATCTTAAAATATTTAATATTTTTTGCTTTTACCTGTGCCTGTGTGTTCCTATTAGAAGAAAATAAAATGAGGATATTACTTTTATTAACAATTATTCATTCTACATCTTTTAAACGAATATTTAAAGTTTTATTTAAATTAAACCATTTTTATCATTCATTCTTTACACAAAATCGTTCACTACCCCAACACTATCAGCCTGATTCTGTTAACATTATTTTTCTTTGAACTGTCAAGTTACTGAATGGAATTAAAAGTCGAGGTATAGAAACTACTTTCTCGCACAAATTTTTGATTCCGGTCAGCCGGACGGCTGGCCGCATTGCGGCTAACCGTATAGTGCGTATATAGCCTTAGGCTAGTAATGGTTTACAGTCTGTTATCAACATAATTTGATATACCCTAACAACAAACGAATTTGGACCCTCTGGCTGTAACAATAAGGTTTATATAATTTATATAAGCTTATCAGACGAGTGCTCAAGGATTAATTAGATCCTAATTAGATCTATTGCTTGCTAATATAAAGGCTTCTTACAAAACAAATGTATATTATTATAAGCTCGCTTGTTTACGTTAATATGATTTGCGTTATTCGCTTCCTTGTTTTAGGCGCTGCCGGCAATAAGAGGAGAAAGGACGGCGATAGTCGGAAGAGCTCCGTCGTCGAAGGTGGGTTTATTTTTATGTAAGAGATAAACTACTATAACATGACGCGCCCCTCCACAAATTCAACACGTTTGAAAGTGTTTGTAAAAGTATTGAAAAGATTCACAACGCATGTGTGCGTACTGAGACGGCTCCCGAAATAAAAACAAATCAGTGATTTGTTGCTAGACTAGCGGCGTCATTAATCACTCATTATTACTAGTATGGCGCTGCACTGACATACTCTATGAAAATGACAGGTGCGTTGTCTTGCGTGCTCGGCTAATTATGGTTAGTTGACAAACAAATCTGCCGGCCTGCTACTGAAGACGATTACTCACAACTATATACAAACTCCTTCATACGGATGTGACTACACATATTGAAATAGTAATATGGACAGGCGCGTCATGTTATAGTAGTTTATTTCTAATTAGCTTTTGCCCAAACTTTTTCCAATTGCCCCTAATTGATAAATGACGACCTTTTTAAGGGGTAACTGCTCCACCCTATGACTCATAGTGTTATTTAGCTAAATCAATCTAACCAACACTTGTACCGTATGCAGGCTTCACGCTGAGCTCGTCCAACAACCTGGCGCGGCTGACGGCGCTGGCGCTGACGCACCTGCTGCTGAGCCCGGCGTGCGCGCGCCTGCCTGCGCACACGCCGCTGCGCCGCGCCGCTGTGGACCTGCTGGGGCGCGGCTTCACCGTGTGGGAGCCTTACTTGGATGTCAGCCATGTTTTGCTGGGTGAGTCGTGACTTTTCCTACGACATTTCATATAAACTTTCAAATCCTTATTTTTTAGAAATGTATGAACTGATGTTAATGAATCTTCCTACACATATGCAGAATACATAAGTCTAAAAAGTTAGTAGAGAACATTGTTCAAAAAACTGTGTTACAGCTAAATTCGAGCGTATTTAAATTTACCTTAAAAACACATAGATTTCGAATTATCTTTTTTTAAATAAGATATTTGAAAATGTTCTCAACAAAATTTTTAGACCTATCTATCCTGCTTATGTAAATATATAAATAAATAATAAATAAAATTCTTTATTTTCACCAAAAGCCATCGGCGTACAAGATCCACAAACTAAGACCATAAAGCTTATAACTGGGTCACAAAAATGTTATACTCTGACTCCTAAACTAGGTGTATGTGCCTGTGTCTTGATTCTTAAGGAGTCAGTGATTCTCCGTAACAATGAATGCCATAGTGTACAAAAACAGGACGTTGCAACAAAAAAATAAACAGATGGTGTAAAAGAAAGAAAACAGGATACAATCTATATAAAGAAAATACAAACTGAAAAACGTTAAATGTGTAGGAAGTTTAATTGACTGCCTCGTTGGTCTAGTGGTTAGTGATCCTGACTGCAAAGCCGGAGGTAGTGGGTTCGATTCCCACCCAGGACAAACTTTGTGTGATGAGCATAATTGTTGGTTCTGTGTCTGGGTGTAATTTATCTATAATATGTATGTATTTATAAATTATATGTATAAGTATGTATATCAGTTGTCTGGTTACCATAACACAAGCTCTGCTTAGCTTAGAATCAGATGGCCGTGTGTGAGTTGTTCTAATATATTTATATTTATTTATTTAAAAAAAAAAAAAAAAATGTCTCAAAATGTCTCATAATTGGCATATTTTGTCAGTTTAATTGTGGGTTGGGTCATTTTGACAAAATTAAGCTTAATATAAGTTGTTGTTGTTCCTCTCAGGTCTACTGGAGATGTGCTGTGACGCAGACAAGCTGGTGCCCTCGATGACGTACGGCCTCCCCCTCACTCCTCAGGCGGACTCCTGCCGTACTGCTAGACATGCTCTCACGCTCATAGCTACTGCCAGGTAATAGTTTGTCCGTCTCAAAGTTGGTATACTGTCCCACGGGAACATACATACAATAAGAACATAAATTAAAAAAAAATATATATATATATACAGCATGTAACAAAAACCCTGTCCGATCCTTAAGGCTATTATTCGGCATCGTACTGCGTACACATATATACGTAACCATTTAATGGATTTGAGATTATTATTTTTCCCCAGTGAAAAAAAAAAGAAGAAAGAAGAAGTAACTAAATTAAAATAAAACATAAAAACTGATCAACAGCAACACTGATCTGACAGGGTTTTTGTTACATAGTGTATATATATGAAAATAAAAAAGCTTTTTTTCGTCGGCAGTCGTTGGCAATACCTACGTAACAAAAAACAAAACCAAAGCCGCCGACTTCCAAAACTAAAGTTATTTTTTTATTTTGTAGGCTTTGAAGGCGGTTGTCTTTTTTTTGTAAAAAAGCTTGTGTGTTAATTTTTGAAATCCAAAACACTTACTTTAAAACACTACATACAAAAAAAGAACGTACCGCCGAATTGAGAACCTCCTCCTTTTTGAAGTCGGTTGAAAAAAAAAAAAAAAACCGGGATAAAAAGTAGCCTATGTGCTATTCTCGACTATAATCTATCCCAGTGCCAAATTTAATCAAGATTCATACAGCCGTTCTGGAGTGATTAAGCAACAAACATCTATGCATCAAAACTTTCACATTTATAAAATAGTAGTAAGAATATACACTATGTAACAAAAACCCTGTCAGATCAGTGTTGCTGTTGATCAGTTTTTATGTTTTATTTTAATTTAATTACTTCTTCTTTCTTCTTTTTTTTTTTCACTGGGGAAAAATAATAATCTCAAATCCATTAAATGGTTACGTATATGTGTACGCAGTACGATGCCGAATAATACCCTTAAGGATCGGACAGGGTTTTTGTTACATGCTGTATAGACGAAGTCGCGGGCAGAAGCTAGCTAGTAATTTTTTCGGTCTTTGCCCCACAGACCCGCAGCCTTCATCACGACGATGGCTCGTGAGGTGGCGCGCTGTGCTGCGGCCGCGCAGTCCGGCCAGCCCTCGCCCGCATACCTCGCGCTGCAGAAGGGCCGCGCGGAGGTACTGAGAGGGATCGAGCTACTCATTGATAGGATGCATAATGAGGTCGCCGAGTTGCTGGTTGAGGTCAGTAGATAATAACAAAAAATATTTAAATAAAATTTGCACGTGTAAAATGAGGTTATTCAGCTGGCCGCGCACAATGCAAGCATTGTGCGCACACATTCGTATATAATAGAAAGACGCAGAGAGAAAAAGAGGGAAGGTCGCCTGGAGGCATATCGCTTTTTCCGTACGTGACGATTTTTCCAGTTAACTCCTTTTTTTTATTGGGCGAAGAAAATGCCTGACGTATACCATCCCGTCCCCGGGGTTGCGGGACGTCTTAACAGGATACCGTGGCCCCGGAAGGTAAAGGGCAACAGAAGGAACAGGGTGGTTTTTTAGTCAGTAAAAGTCTGACAGTCCCTTCCGCCCCACCCAGGGCGGAAGGAGTCATTTGATGATTTTTACCATCTAAAAAAAAAATCTTCTGGGTGGACCGCGACATCTGACAATTCATCTCACTCAACGCATGACATTCGAGACCCATCCAGCGTGGCCCGCTTCAGGGCTCCCTTTTCTTCGCCCGCCTCCGGGCTCCGTTAAGGAATTTCGTTCCAAAAAAAATTATACATCTTAATCTTTTATCTTGCTTAGATGGCTTGGTCATGTTGAGAGGATGAGTGAAAGACGATTAACAAAAGGTATGGCAGAGGTGAGTGGCAACGCAGAAAGGGGTCGCCCTGGAAAGACCTACACTACACTGACCTTATTAGTGAGGTTCTTCAGCAAGGTCAGGTGCGCAGTACTCGTAACCGGCGTGCTTGTATTATTCTCATTTATTTTTTGTATTAATCTTATACTGTACCTACATTTAGAGCAAATAAAATTCTGATTCTGATTCTTGTATGACGAGATGTATGAACGTGGATGAGGCAAAAGGATTATGTAAGGATCGTAGCAGGTGGCGTTATGTGGTTTCTGCTTACCCTCATGGGAAAAAAGCGTAAGTTTATGTATGTTTAAGTATGTATCTTTTATTTTGTAGGTAATGGACATAATTCTGCACTGCGTAGACCAGTCTCATCTGAAGAGCAAAGGTCTGAACGAGGTGTTCCCGGCCATCTGCCGGTACAACCAGGTGTCGCACTGCCCTGCCACCAGAAGGATCGCAGGTACGTCAACTTTAACTTATTTTTTGTTTTATCTAGCCTATAAAATCCCACTGTTGGGTAGAGGTCTCCTCAAGTCCTTCCAAGTATTATTTAATTTAGTGTTTTTTGCGATTTTATAATATTACTAGCTGACCCGCCACGATTTCGTTCGCGTGGTATCCTACCCCTACCCAACCGATACCCCTACCTCTATCCTACCGATATCCCCACCTCTACACTACCGATACCCTACCCAAACCCTACACTACCCCTACCCTACCCTACTAATACCTACTCCTACCTGTACCATACCGTGCCCAACCCTAAAGAGAGTAGAGTAGAGTATTTTATATTGAGCTGAAACCCTTGCCATATCGTTAGTTATCATCCAAAGAAGCCTTACTCTTTGTATGTATATACCCTTTCCGTTACACCCTGTATAGATTATACTCCTTTATAAGCAGTTTTACTTTTTCCTTTAATGTTTTTAAGGTTGCGTACCAAGAGGGTACCAATGGGACACAAGCCTCTGCTGTCCGTCTGTCTGACAGCAGGCTATATCTCATGAACCGTAATAAGTAGAGAGTTGGACTGCCTCTAGTCTAGTGGTCGCAAAGCGCGACTGCTGACCATGAGATCTTGGGTTCGATACCCAGGTCAGGCAAATTGTTATTGGGTTTCTCCATTAGGAATTTCTCAGCAGCAGCTTTGGAGTCTGGATTTGCGCTCGCCTCCTATTACATGGGACTTAAACATAACTGGCGTTTAAGTGTACTATTGGGTACACCTCTGCCTAACTCTTCGAGGATTACAGGTGTGAAGTTATGTAATTTTTTTAAAGCTACAGTCCACTACTTTCTGATTTGAATTTAATTACCGTAATAGGAACGCACCTAAAATACGTGTTAAAAAAAAAACCAAAACTTCAAACGTCAATACCATAGCTGGTTTGTCTCGTTTGACGTAACGCCTAATTACTATTTACTTGTTTTTAGTTCATTGCCATGAGCTTCAATTAACACATTTTCTCGACTTAATATTAGGTTGTTGTGCAGTAATAGGTACGTATCTACATAGGCGTTATGTTATGGTATAATCTCTTGGGTCGCAGTGGGCAGCCACACGGGGCAGCTGGCGATGTACGAGCTGCGCGCGGGGCGCTGCCAGTCGCTGGCGGCGCACGGGGGGCCCGTCACCGCCTGCGCCTTCAGCCCCGACGGACGCTACCTGGTGTCCTACGCCACCGCGGACAACCGCCTGTCCTTCTGGCAGAGCACTGCTGGTGAGTACCATGCCAAAGTTAAACTATTTATTTCAATTAAAACATTAGCGTCAGCTCACACCGAGACGCAACGCGACGCGACGCGACGTGACGATACTGGAAGAGGCCAGTGACTTCGCGCTGCGCCGCGCGCCGCCGCGAGACGCATCGCAACGTCGCCGCTCTTGCACGTCGCGCGTACCGGCGATTCACCGCTGCGTCGCGAGGCGTCGCTCTACGCCACGAGGCATAGTGCTGCGTGGTGTAACGTATTCTTAATTCTCACAATGAAATGTGTATCTTTTCGTTTAGAAAATAAAGTTATATTTTGAGTCGCTCTTTTAAAGTGTGCGCGCAGCGTCGCGTCGCGTCTCGTCTCGGTGTGAACTGACCCTTAAAAGGCACTTTTAATCGCTATCTACAAGAAAGAGGAAAAATAAATAATAATATTAAATTCTCAGTAGTAGCCTCGGAGTCTCGGAGTCACCTCTGCCTAACCCTTCGGGGAATACAAGCATGATGTTATGCTATTTTTTTTTCCAGGTATGTTCGGTCTAGGCGCAGCCCAGACTCGCTGCGTCAAGTGCTACAGCACAGCTCCAATGGCGGACGTAGCTCGGCTCAACCCTGCCCGCCTCGCTCGCCTCGTGTGGACAAACTCTAGAACAGTTACCCTCATGCTTGCAGACGGTTCAGAAACTAGGTTTAATGTGTAAATATCTAATTAAAAATTAACTTAACGTGGTAGCTCCACGGTAGCCCGCGAAATTAAAATTTTCTTACGTTCTTTGCAATTTGCAAGTCAGTATTACGTTTAAGGCTTGTATACATGCCAATAACCTTGAGCATTCGTTTTTATAATGCCTTAAAGTATACGATCCACTGTAGTAATCATAATCAAAAATTTTTTTGATATTATTCAAGTTATATGCCAGATAAATAGTGTGCTGAAAACATAATACAACTAATTTGATACGATAGAAAAAAATCACGAAGGTACCTCTAAAAAAATCTTTTAACGTTTAAAAACCATACTAATATACATGCAATCATTCTGATTTTTTGTCAGACTATTATATAAACAGCATAACTAACGTAATAGTGTTTTAATTTTTTAGTCCAATCAATTGATTTTTTGTAAATCGCGTATTTCTTATTTTCGAACATAATTTCTGTAGCGGAGTGGCGCGCGAAGACGGGTCGTTAGTTCCGCATAAATGCTCAAGGTTATAGGCTCATGAATACGAGCCTTAATGTTGATTAATATTTGTTTCGCGAGCGTAAGAAATATGTATTTTCAGAATTATAACCATTAAAATCAGTATAATAACTCCATAAGTCGGTATAATTCTAAAATGTCAAGATTTCATGAAATAATTATTCTTTCGGGTTACCTGGCCCTATGGAGTTTTATTGCTGACTTATAATTCTGAAAATACATACTTCTTACGCCCGCGAATCATACTTTAATCAACATTAAACCTAATTCTGACTTGCAAATTGCAAAAAACGTAAGAAAATTTGAATTTCGCGGGCTACCGTGGAGCTTCCACCTTAACGCGCAAAGGTCATTTGTATAAATATTTAGGACCTTAATTTTGGCATACTCCTTTCATTACAGCATTAGATAAATCTATACTACCTAATATTATAAAGAGGTAAAGTTTGTCAGGTTGTAGGGGGTAATCTCAGGATCTACTGAACCGATTTTGAAAATTCTTTTGCAAATTCGAAGCTACGTTATTACTGAGTGATATATACACATCAAAAGTGTCTAGGGATCAACATCCCTAATCAATGTTAGGGATGTTGATCCCTAGACACTTTGTGTATATTTCGACTTTTAATTCTATTCAGTAACTTGACAGTTCAACGAAAAATAATGTTACCATACTATAACTAACAGTGTTGGGGTAGTGAACGATTTTGCGTAAGGAACGAATGATAAGAATGGTTTAATACCAACTTAAGTACATTATTTGAGTTCATTCAATTTCGTTCATTCTTACAACACCTCACTATCTTTTTTTTGTCAAAACTTGGTAACCCTTTATCTGTCAAGTTACTGAATAGAATTAAAAGTCGAAATATAGGCTATAATTTATTATCACAAAATTAGGGATCCGTAAGAAAAATCACGCGAACGAAGTCGCGGGGAGAGTACTAGTCTATACTAAGATAATAAAGCCTAAGAATTTTTTGTTTGTTTGTTTAAACGTTCTTATCTCTGGAACTAGCAGTCGGATTGAGAAAATTCTTTTTGTATATGATAGCCAGATTCATGAGATATAGTATAAGCTATATAACATCACGCTAAGACCTACAGAAGCGGAGCAGTCTTTGTCTAATGCTGTACTAAAAAGAGTATAGTTTTGTTAAAACGAACCAACACACGTTATTTCTCCCATTTCATATAATATTATAATTATTTTAGATAATTAAAACTACATACAAGGTACAGTATTGCATCGTGAAATACTGCCGGTTAAATAAGTCTGCCTCGTTGGCCTAGTGGTCGCAAAGCGCGACTGCTGAGCATGAGGTCTTGGGTTCGATAGGTTCGGCAAAGTGCTATTGGGTTTTCCTTTAGGAATTCTTCAGTAGCAGCCTCGGAGTCTGCATTTGTGCCCGGTTGATGGCAGTAGGCTCGCCTCCTATTACATGGGACTTAAACATAACTGGCGAAATGTGGGTGTACTAATGGGTACCTACACCTCTGCCTAACCTTTCGGGGATTACAGGTGTGCAAAATACATAAATAATCAAATAAAATTACGACACCTAGTCATTGGGGATATTGGGGGGTCAGTCACTGGGTTGTGGAGGTCAGATAGGCAGTCGCTACATGTAAAATACTGATCCGCATGCGGTTAGACTGGAAGCCGACCCCAATATAGTCGGGAAAAGGTTAGGTAAATTGATTGAATGTAATTTGTTTGTTATCTAAAATTCCTTTGATGTAATTAATTAATTTATTAATTAGTTGTGTGTTTGGTTCGTTTTGACTCAACTAAGCTTATTTATTTGTTGTATTTTAGTTGCTAGAGGGTGTGTCGATGCGAAATTGCGGTTTGGCATAAAAGTATTTTTGCTTTTTAGCTGTCAATTATAATGTGTATTAGTATTTATGTAGGTATAGATCAAATATGTCTAATTTAGGCTAAAATATATTATTTACATCATTTTTTTTTGTATTTCTGATGATTTTTCATCAAAATGTTTTTTTTTTGGATAATGAAGTGTCGTTGAATATATACAAATTATTTAGTTTCAATCATAATATATACATTATTTACAAGCTTGATAACAAAAATTTAAAAAAAAACTACGAGAGCAAGAAAATAAAAAGAGAAACTAAAACTAAATGGCATCAAATATATACAAATAAATAAAATTGAAGTGTGTTTATAATGAAAATAAAATGCTTTTTTCAAATTAAATATACGTTTACACAGTACTTAAATTACTTACTAGAAAAATTTTAAATGTTTGTCTTGTCTGTTCCGGTTAATATCTCCGAAACAGCTAGACAGATTTAGACGGGACTTTCCCTGACAGAAAGCTGATGTTATAAACAGTAACTAAGTTTACTTTTATTTTAGAAAAACAATTAGGGTTTCGCGCAAAAATTTAAAACGTCGAAAATTACCGACAGTAACGCAGACGAAACCGCGGTAATATGCTATACGTAAAATTCTACTCAAACGTAAAAAAAACAGTTTCTTTTATCAAAAGATGAAAAGATCAAACGTTTTTTTTCCGTTTTGGGTCAAAATAACCCGCATTAACGAAGTTAGTACAGGGTTAAAGTAACCCGCGTTAACGACATCAATAAACTCTTTTTGCCAAACTGCTTTTTCATACAATATTTGAACACCGACAATAAGGTTTCCTTTCACGAATATAAAGCTATTTTAATATAATTACATAATTATGTAATCGGAAAAAAAATATTTTCGAAATATGTTACCTTAAATGTATATTTAGTAATTAGTTAATTTATGATACTTACTGTTATACACATGGGCGCCAGCTTGAAAGTGTAAGGGGGTTGTACTTGCACCCCCCTCCCGGAAAAGAAAAAACAAAAAATATTAAGTTTATTTTAAATTAATTAATCTACTGTTTGTGTGAAATCTTAAGGATAGGAAGGGGGGTTAGTTATGTATTCATGCTAATATTATAAATGCCAAAGTAACTGTCTGTCTGTTAGACTTTCACGACTAAACTGCTGAACTGATTTTGATGAAATTTGGTACGGGGTGAGTTTGAACCCCAAGAAAGGACATAGGCTACTTTTTATGCCGCGACTTCGTCTGCGTCAGTGACAACCGACATTTACGTAGACAAAGTTGCGAACAAAAGCTAGTTATGTGTGAATTATACTTTATTAATAAAATTAATAGTATAGTGATACAGATGCCCTGAAAGTAATGGCGGCGCTCATGGCTATACATAATTATATTAGATATAAGTTATGCCGAGAAATACACTATGTAACAAAAACCCTGTCAGATCAGTGTTGCCGTTGATCAGTTTTTATGTTTTATTTTAATTTAATTACTTCTTCTTTCTTCTTTTTTTTTTCACTGGGGAAAAATAATAATCTCAAATCCATTAAATGGTGACGTATATGAGTACGCAGTACGATGCCGAATAATACCCTTAAGGATCGGACAGGGTTTTTGTTACAGGCTGTATAATGGAGCTTATACATTTATTTAAAAAAACACACTTTTAAAAATCGCCGTCAAAAAAAAAACACCATAATTATGGCAATATTACATATGATTCTACCAAATTAATGGACTTCAATTGCAAAATGCAGATTCACTTTCATGTTTACAGTATTCTATTTGGTTGTTTCAACCAAGTTGAGAGGGTAAATTGAACCGTGTAACATTTCTTAATAGCAACATTTTATTGTTAAGCTATGAATGATGATATTAAAATGAAATTATTGGCAAACACGCTTGCATATCATCTGGTATTTTGTAATAATAAATATTTTGTGCAGGGGCGGACCGTGGGTTTGTGGGGCTACTTAGGGGCCCACCTAATTTATTAAACAAATTGCATTTTTTTAGAAAATCCGTTTGTTATATTGATGTATACTGTAAACGGAAATAAATTAGGACAATAATAGTTCATTATGACACTAAGGAGCTAAGTTTGTTATTACAGTCGAGGTTGAATTACAGGCCGAGCCGAAAACAAGGGCGTAATAGAGCCGAGAGTGTAGTGATAAAATACCGATAAAATACCAGAAAGCCGCCCCTAGGTCCGCCCCTGATCTAGAGTTAAGATTATTTAATTAACCAATTTATTTTCGCAAACTAGTCTAAAATAATTATATTTTTGCTATCGCATATTTCTTACTCAAAAGTACACACGTAAATCGAACCTCTGCATTCTTTGTATAAAGGCTACGTTCCAAATTCAAATGTTATTTAAAACGTTAATTTAAATTTGGAACAATAATACCAGAATGATGGCTAGTAGGTTTGAAAACTGCGCACTGGAATCTTTAAACGCATTAGACGCATATAGACGGTGGAAAGGGAAAAATTACCAAGCGACAATTTGGTTGTGTCATAAATTGTCGCTTGGTAAACTTTCCCTTTTCACTGTCGATATCAAGATTTATGCAAACATTTTACAAGCTTTTATTTAACTTACAATGTATGTATGTATGTTTGCTCGGGTTTAATCTTGCAACTGAATTTTAAAGCAGTGGTCGTCAATCAATTGAACTATAATTTTGCATGCACATTTAGTTTGGATAACAATGCATGGTGTGTTAAGTGATGTCATTCTAAATCCAATATGGGAAACCAGGCAAGATGGCGGTCTAGTTAATTTGTGCACTCCCATGATATGGGTATCAAATGAAAGGGTTTGTTGTAAAGAATACGTCACACTAAATTATAAAAGTTTTCTTATTCAAATATATTTTTTAATTTAAACTTGTTTATGTTTAAGTCAGGTACAATAAGTAAATTCTCCAATCCTGTAAAATAATCCACACTTAATTATAGTTAATGTATGAATACTTCTTAATTGTTTATCATGTTTAGTATTAGTAGAGCTCTTTGTGAAGGACCTCGTCCGGGGAAGTACTACCATCATACCTCTTTCTGCCTTCAAGCAACGCTGCTGGTCTGGGTACCGGTGTAATAAACATGATGACTATTTTTTAAATAGAATTAAAACTGGTTTAAATGTACCGTACTACCGTACCGTATTGATACTAAGTAATCTAAATATCAATAAATTTCTATAAAAAATAACATTTAGTAGCAATATTTTCCTTTTTCTCTTTAGACTTTAAATTTCGTACCAAAACTATAGCAAGTGTCATGGCGACATTTTGTGACGTCAATTCGGCGAAAACGCCACTTATGTAGTCTTTGTTGAGTGGTTAAAACTACATGCAGTTGACAAGTGACAGCTATGTTGTCGCCAAGTTGTCGTAATTCGCTCTGAGTAGCGTTTAACGCAAAATGGCGATCACCTGTTTTTCCTTAAATAATTTATTAAATAATCATGAACATCTTACTTTTAAGATATATATTTTTTTTAATGTTTGAAATCGTTTACAATGAAATTATAAAATAACTGTTCTAATGATTCTTCGTTACTGTCATCATGCCTATTACAGGCACATGAGACATTGCAGCTTTGTCTAGGATGACAATGCAGCAGCAATCTGGTACTGCAGATGCCTATTTACGGCAGCGAACCATCAGATGAGCTGCCTAAAAATTCCGTCAATAAAAAAAAAAATGTGTATTTGTAAATTATTCGATGTGTGTAAATGAATTAATTATTATTAATGTAAACAATAATAACCCCACACTGTATTAAAAATATTATATTTAAAACTATTTAGGTGGGTGAACGGAAAAATGTATCAAGCGACAATTTAGTCCTGTTTTAAATCGATCTTTATAAGGTGTGTAGACTAATTTCAAATAGTTGTTTTGTACGCTTCACTCTATTCTTGTCTTTTCTTTTTTAGTAAGCTGTTTGCTTCTAATAATTTAATGCTTCCAACATTATTCTGTTGAAAGAGAAAAACAAACCATATTTTTTTTTACTATCTATACACACCTAGTAAAGTTGAATATATGACACGACCAAATTGTCGCTTGATACACTTTTACTTTTCACTGACGATTTATTCCAAAGTTTACTAAATTCTGTTTTAAACAGACTGCGCTGAAGTTATGTATTTTCTTGAATGTAATTGTAATATTATGTGATGTTAAAAGGTTATTATGAAGTATTATTTAAATTGTGTTATTATTTGTATCTTGTAAGAAGGCACTGTAATCAATGTTATTCAATAAATATGTTACATTTGAATTTTATTTTCATTTAGACTTCACCCGTTTTTTAGTATATTGACAGTATGTCATGAACCGTAACCTGCCTCGTTGGTCTAGTAGTCGTAAATCGCGACTGCTGACCATATGAGGTATTGGGTTCGATTCCCAGGTCGGCCAAACCGTTAATGGGTTTTTCCATCAGGAATTTCTCAGTAGCAGCCTCGGAGTCTGGATTTGTGCCCTGTTAATGGCAGTAGGCTCGCCCCCTATTACATGGGACTTAAACAAAACTGGCGAACTGTGGGTGTACTAATGGGTACACCTCTGCCTAACCCTTCGGGGATTACAGGCGTGATGTTATGTTACATTAAGAATTTCTCTCCCAATAACACGTTAAGCTGTTGGGAATTTGGCAAAAATATAGATTATAATCTGGAATAGTAGGTAGTAAGGCTACTTCTTACCTATCCTGAAAAAATGCACGTGTTATAATACTCATACTTAATTATACAACGTCCCTTTGTGCTTATTGGCCTAGTTCTGTTCTGTCTCCTGCTTGTTTGGAGGGAAGTGGAAGTTATATCTTTTCTTACTCCTCCGCTATTCTTTTCTGATTATTTCGTTGCGGGACCCAAGACAGTTAATCGTTTCTCTGGGACTCGTCGAGCTACATTGCCTCGGCGCTTTTCTGGTGGCCTCCACTGTTGATTATGGCTTTTAGGAGTTGCAGTGGGTGGGAACAGGGAGGCGGGCTTGTGCCAAAAAAAAAAATTATACAACTTTTAACTTATACAATTAAATAACGTAACGTTATCATTATTTCAATGTAAGCGTTCATAAGCTTCGTTTTTTCACGCTAAATATCATCATCTGCCTAGAAAACAACAAAAAAAAATTAATAAAAGATAACTAATTCTGAACTCTGTTTTAGGTCGATAGATAAAACTTAAATAAATCATAACTAACTAACTTAAATAAGTGTTATTGTCGTAATCTGCGCAGTGCGCATGTACATTGAAACAAGATGGCAGGGACCGGCCGGGTACTCGTTGAAAGGGTTTTTTAAGGGGTTTTTTTAAGCGCTTAAAAAAAAAACCCTATGATACATGTTACACCCTCGAACGGGTGCCATGGAACCGCTTCCGAACAGGTTACCCTTTCAATACCCTGTTACACGGTAACAGGGTAGGTAACCATTCCAACCCATGACACTGTAAAATGCGCTCTTTACAATCGACATTAGTTTGAAAATTGAATAACCGAGACCACATGTGTCATCTTATCGCCCGGCGGCGCCATTGTTGCATGTACAGAGCGATTTGTAAACATAGAATAATAATTATTGTCAATATGATATTACAGTTCAATTTTGGTTGTCGCACAAGCTAAACATCGCAACATATTTCTTTATTCGTGTTTAAACTTGTTTAGTCTCATCATTCGTCATTTAATTCGGAAGTCGGACGAAGCTACGGAAGTAAATCAGTGTAAAGCAGCGATTACACGACACGATTCATCGGGCCGATGAGCAGGCCTCGATAGATTGGGCGTTCTGATCACACTACACGATATCGCCACCCTAACTCACTTGCACAGAGTACATTATAATATATTGCTCACTTGGCAGCCAAACGTCGAGCAGTGAAGATGGCGCCTACGCTTTATTTAATTATGTAATTATACCACCTGCCTACCTATTTATTTATTTAATCATAATACATACCCACTATTATTATCTTAATCTTCTTAAATCTTAAAATATAGAAGTAAATTAAATTTTTAGCAGTTATAAAATTGGTGAGCCACAAAAAAACAGTGTTGTTTGCAATTCAAAAAATCAGGCAGCAATCCTTGCTCCGCAAATAATTTTGTTAATGGTCAAAAATTAGGGGTTAGGGTTCCAAAAAAAATGGCGGTACCTATCACTACATAGTATAAAACAAAGTCGCTTTCCGCTGTCTGTCAATAGCCCGGTTAAGTAGCCGACAACCTCATAGGTTGACCTGCGAGATGCCAATCCGAAAAAAAAAAGCTGTCTGTCCTTATTATGCTTCTATCCTTTCGCGTTGCGTAGCCATTTTTACTTCACACGTCGTTTCACGTCGAACGCCACGCCGCCATTGAGCGCCCTAAGTCCCTAACCGCGATCAGTCGACACGATTTATCGGGACTTAGGGACTTAGGGGCAGGGCGGTCGGGCACTCTCGATCGCCCGATTTAGGGACACTAACAGCCTAACAGCGATCACACTACCCAATCCATCGGGACTTAGGGACTTAGGGCACGATGAATCGTGTCGTGTAATCGCTGCTTTACAGTTTAAGGCGCTCCACCCACTGCCCCGCGCCCCGTCGCGTAGCGCGGGATGGCAGATTTTACCGTTGTATGCAAGTATCTCAATTTATATAGAAATCACGCCTAGCACAACACACTGCCGACGCGGAAACGAGCGGGAAGGCGCACCGCGCGCAGATTCTGCCAATCTGCGCGGGAGCGCGGGGCGTGCCGCGGGATATGACACACCGGCTCCGCAGCCCCGGGCGTGATTTTATACTGCAAAGACGTTTGCACGATGGATTTCGACGTAGACAAATTTATTTAGCGCGAGGCCGTCGTAATCTGCTTCACCGCGCGGGGGAGCAGATTTCACCGCTAAGTAAGGCAGATCTGCGCCTCCGTCGCCGCGCGCGTTATCTGTCGCTCTGCTCACCGCGGCGGGACGCATCTTCAGTGGGTGGAGCGCCTAAGTGCGTGTTTTAGTACGTACTTCCTTATTATATTATAGCAAAGGAGAACGGGCGGATGTGGTCCAAATGGAGTCGGCTGATGAAACCTAGTCCATATGATAGTTCGTGAGTGTAGGAAATTTTTTTACTATGGGCACCATAAAATTGGCCTATGGAGAAAAAAGTTATACAGTCCAGAAAAATGGTACCTATTGTAGACGAACAATTCCGATTACTCGAAGACACCTGAACCGATCTGGAAAATTCTTTATTTCTTTATCGTTTGAAAGGGCTTTCTCTAAGAATTTGAAATATAAACGACTACTTCTTGTCGTATCATATTGGACTAAAACCTGCAAATAAAAAACTTTTTACCCGACTACGGCAAAGCCAAAAGGAGGGTTATGATTTTGACCGGTATGTATGTATGTATGTTTGTTTGGTCCCTATAACTTCTAAACTACTTATCATTACATGACAAATGAGGTGTCGTTAGAAGCGTCTCAGTTGTCCGCTGGTTATAGGGTAGGTGACGTGTCACCAAATACAATATGGCGCTCTCTAGGGGATGTGAAGTCGTTACCAAAAAATAAAATATTTTCGCACAGTATCGACATGGGTATCAAATTAAAGGGCTTGATGAGCACATTTGAAATATATATACATTATATAGCTTTTACTAGCTACTTTGCCTGTTTTTATTAACAGTGTCAACATCGGTATCAAATGAAAAGGCTTAATGAGTACATTTGAAATTCACTCGCTACTTTGCTTTTATTATTTAATAATATAACCCCCAAAATAGTGTAAATAAAAAATAAGTTAAAAATAACTAAAACCCGACTACGAAAAAATCGTGCACTGAAAAGCATAAAACAAGAACAATATTCATTTTACCGATATTTTCGAAATTTTTAAGTAATAGCCGTGGTCGTGTGCCACCTGCGGTTGTTCCACACAATCTTTATTGGCTAGGTGGCATACGACCACGGCTATTACTTAAAAATTACGAAAATATCGGTCAAATGAATATTATGTTCTTGTTTTATACTTTTCAGTGCGCGATTTTTTCGTAGTCGGGTTTTAGTTATTTTTTTACGAAACAGACAACCGCACCAACAAACAAAACCGAAGCCCCCGAATTCCAACACGAGTTATTTTTTACCTTGTAGTTTTGAAGGCGAATGTCTTTTTTGTAAAATAGTTTTTTATTTTTCATTTTAAAGCGCAATATTTATTGTCGTCCTTACGAACAGCGATTTCAAACAGTACCTCACACGATATATTTATTTTTGGAAGTGGTAGGAGGGGTATCGACTTACCCCCCCCTCCCCCTCTTCCTTCTGTCAGTCATTAACTACGCGTATAAACAAAGCAATTTTACTTGTAACGACAGTTCTACTATGATTCTATGAGGAGTTCCTTTACATGTATATCTCCGAAGTTCATGATCAGATCATGGCAATATCTCTAAAAGGGATCACCTGAAAGTATGCTCTTTCAAACAAACAAAGAAATTTCCAAATCGGTTCAGGCGTCTTCGAGTAATCGGAATTGTTCGTCTACAATAGGTACCTACGTCTACCATTTTCCTGGACTGTATAACTTTTTTCTCCATAGGCTAATTTTATGGTGCCCATAGTAAAAAATATCCTTCACTCTAGAACTATCATATGAACTAGGTTTTATCAGCCGAAGCCATTTGGACCAAGGTCCATACTAAAATGTCCGATCTCCTTTGGCAAATAATTTAGTTACCTATTATTTCTGTGAAAATGCTGTGCGCCGTTAGGTATTTTGTATTCGTCGTTGTCAAGTTCGTAACTAAATAAAAATAGTAGGTAAGGCAATGAGGCGCCGCTCGGGTGCAGGTATCCCCCCACCTACATACAACTCAAGTTTATTGGGTAATTCAGGGTAACACGAATAAAAGCTTTTCGTGAAGGTTACCCCTTCAAAGGCTTAAGCCATTAAAAGGGTTAACCTCTTCACGTGGTTACCATAATAAAGGTGTTAACCATTTCCCTGGGTTTCGAAGATGTAACTCGAACAAATGATAACACTGCGATATGAGTTACCCCATGTACGGGTTACCCTGTCAAAAGGCTTAACTCTTAAGCGGTGTTGTCCGGTCCCTGCAAGATGGCCGCCTTAATGACATATTTCACGTTGTTTTTATTATTTGTTTCTATTTCTGCTCTTACGGATACCGATTTCGACGATTTGGACAAAGAAAAACTAATTAATCTTTTGAATGATGGTAAGTTTGTTTATATGTTGTGTATTTTACATTATCATATTAACTTTTACTCATATAACAGGTAGGTACCTACTAATACTACTAAGATTTCCACGCGTGGTATTTTTCCCCGCGTTAAATTACATCTTTGGTTACTACTCCGCCCCCGTGGGTCGTAGCGTGATGTTATATAGCCTATACTATTCCTCATGAATCTGACTATCATACGCAAAAGATTTTTTGCAATCCGGCTTGTAGTTTCAAAGATAAGTGCGTTTAAATAAACACATAAACAAAAAATATTTTCAGCATTATCTTACTCGTCTTATCTTACTCACTCATTACGAAATATCGAAAATAGCTCGACGTATAAAGATGAAATTTGGCAGGGAGGTAGATCATAGTTAGTAAGAATCATCTGCCTAGCATTTTCCCAACTATGTTGGGGTCGGCTTCCAATCTAACCGGATTTAGCTGAGTACCAGTATTTTACATGGAGCGACTGCCTATTTGACCTCCACAACCCAGTATCTGGGTTCATCATAGTTAGTAAGCATCCACTAAGAAAGAATTTTCCAATATTCACCAACTAAGAAGATGAAACGGGGATTCAAATTTTGTATGGAGAAACAAGATTAGATCGCCAATACCCGACATTTTTGCGGACGAAGTCGCAGGTAGAAGCTTTATTAGTGTGTTTTTTAAAACTTGTTTATTATTTGTTTCAGGTGGTTTTTACACAGTTCGTGTCAACAGACTAGCAACTAGATCAAGAATGCAAATTATTTACAGACAGGCCATTGCCGATAGATCCAACAAAGAAGCAGACGAAAATTTATCAAATCTATTTCAAATAGACCAAAAAAAGGCAAACGACATTTGTAAGACTTGAATCTAGTTGCCTTTTCCAAAAGTCAATTTCGTTTGGAGAAGAATGAACAAAAAACTCCACAGGATTTGAAGAAAACCAGCCTATTATATTCCCTGCAGGGCAAAGGCCTCTTTTTCGTACAGAGAAGGCACGAGTATTGATCACACTTAAGACAGATTGGTGATTTTAGACCAGGGGCGTAGCTACCGCCGTATCTGCCGTATCAATTATACGGGGCCCCCGGCCTACGGGGGCCCCCAAGGTGCGTAAGCAAAAATTAATAAAAACTTCCCAAATTTTTTAAATTTCAGAAATGAGAAAAGTAAAAAAAGTCATCATCAGCTATGAATGATTTAATAATCAGTTTGCCGAAAAAAAGGCAAGGAGAGTTAATATTTCATTTGAATTGTTTTTAAAAATGTGACAGATAGATAATTATGATGAATAAATATTTCTTTTAATTTTATGCATTCCTTCCTAAGGGCCCCCAAACAAATTTTTATACGGGGCCCCGCCAAGGTACGCTACGCTTCTGTTTCAGACTTATATTCATTAAGCTTCAGCCCGCGAATTTGTCCGCGTCAAAGTTGATTTCTCCATACAATAGACAAGAATTATGCGTTCCACCATCGAAGACCGCCTTGATGCACAGATTCACAGAAGCATACTTTGCAAAGCCCCAAAAATATTTAATAAATTACCAAATGGAGTTAAGGACTTAAATATTATTCAATTTAAAAACAAATTAAGACGTCTATTATCGGAAAAATGTTAAATTATACTATTGAAGAATTTCTTAATGATAAGTTGTAAGTTATTTACATTGATTGACATTGATATTATTTAATTTTGACATTGTATTATTAGGTATCTTTATTTTCATTCATTAAGTTATTTTGTGCTTTGTTGTAATTGTTATAGTTAAGTATGTTGCAGATTATTCTTTTTTTTATATAATAATTATGAGTGTACACCTTTAAGGTAGATTTTTGAGGAACTAAAATGATTTATTAATAAGATCTAATGTAAAATGTACCAAAAATCACACTAATAAATGAATTTGAAACTTTGGAACGCCGTTTCATCCCCTTAGGGGGTGAATTTTGGAAAATCCTTTCTTACTGGATGCCTACGTCATACAAAGAACACACCCTCCAAGTTTCAGGTCTCTACGATTAGCGGTTTGGGCTGTGCGTTGATCCGTCAGTCATTCAGGACAAAGCATTTTATATGTATAGAGAGATAGAAGATTAGTGCGATTATACAAACAAACAAACAAAGAATCTCTTTAGCTTTATTATATTAGTTAGTATACTTAGGGCTAATTTTTCAATCGTCAGATAACTCTTAATGGAGGGATAAATATGGCGGTTTGACAGCTTTTGTATAGAAAATATGTCAAACTGTCATATTTATTCTTCAGATAAAAGTTATCTGACTATTGAAAAATCAGCCCTTAGATATATATGAATAAAACATAAATTATTTCTTTGATTTTTATTGGTTTTCAATAGTACATTCAGCAAAACAGATAGGTATGCAGGGTCGTCAAATATAGAACAGTTGAAGTTTTCTTAGAAACCGATGGATGTTTTCGAATGTAATTTAATTTAAAACGTAGATAATAAACAGTTCTTTAACCTCGCTTCATGTAAGACACTGGTATTCAGCTGCATCCTTTGAGACTGGTAAAAAGGTGTAATGGTAAAAGGTGGTGTAAAAGGCTAGGCAGATGATGATGTTCGGACAATATCTGACTGTCTCTGACGACCTGAACGTTCACCATCTTGTTATTGCTGTTTACAGGTTTCTGTCATAAATACTTTGCATTCTAGAACTAGATAGTAGTTTATATTTATATACTCTGGTGAAATTGAAAGAACTTAGATAATCTGAAAGAAAAATAAAGAAATTGTTAAATTGGTGCCTACTTACCTAGTTTTATCCCTAAATAAAATAAATAAATAAAAATAAATATCTTGGGACAACTCACACACGGCCATCTGATCCCAAGCTAAGCAGAGCTTGTGTTATGGTAACCAGACAACTGATATACATACTTATATAATTTATAAACACATACATATTATACATAAATTACACCCAGACACAGAACAGACAATTATGCTCATCACACAAAGTTTGTCCTGTGTGGGAATCGAACCCACTACCTCCGGCTTTGCAGTCAGGGTCACTAACCACTAGACCAACGAGGCAGTCAAATACAACAAGTGTTACGATTTTTTTTCAAACAATCTTTGTAATAGCTAATTGCAGGCATTTCTTGTACACAAGGGTTTCGTTACCCCGGAACGCAAAGGGAACAGAAGGAACAGGGTGGTTTTTAAGTCAGTAAAAGTCTGACAGTCCCTTCCGCCCCACCCAGGGCGGAAGGACTCATTTGATAATATTTACCACCGCACAATATTCAACACATTTAAAAAGTAAACTTACTGAAATCAAAATGATCTCCATCTCCATAACAAACCAAAGAGAAAGCAAAGAACAAAAACAATAAGAAAATTATCTTAATGGCGGCCATCTTGTACGTGCGCACAACAAGAAATATTTTTATAATGAATTGTCACAGATTCATTTGACGCGAGAATTGTAATCTAACATGAATAGGGTTGCCGTACGTCCGGGATTCAGAGAGACTAACTGGTCCCACATACGCAACGTAGGTAACGTAAATTTTGTTGTAGCAAAATTCGACCGATTAAGTGTTAAGTTATTTGACTTTATTTAAATAAGATACCATCAGAATATCGAAAGTAAATGAGGCCCGCACAAAATGCGTCCGGTGGTCAGTACCTACGGACCGCGGTCCGCCATTGAGTAAACCCTGCAATATACAGCATGTAACAAAAACCATGTCCGATCCTTAAGGGTATTATAAAATAATAATTATGTATGTTTAGGTTAAGGTATATATCTATGGGCCTGTGTCGCCTGCAATAAATGAGTTATTATTATTATTATTCGGCATCGTACTGCGTACACATAATACGTAACCATTTAATGGATTTGAGATTATTATTTTTCCCCAGTGAAAAAAAAAAAGAAGAAAGAAGTAGTAACTAAATTAAAATAAAACATAAAAACTGATCAACGGTAACACTGATCTGACAGGGTTTTTGTTACATAGTGTATAATAAAATTTTACTTACCATGATTATTTGAATAGATATTTTCTTTATCGTTGAAACTGGAAGCTGAAAGGGTCGATATGAAAACAAAACCTAATATCATTAAAAATATATCTTGAAGGCGGCCATCTTGTAAAAAACAAAAATGATACTTTTGATGTCTTATCTCCCATGCAATGCGTTTGATGCGAGTTTTATTTTAAAATATCTCTGGACAGAGTTCAGAAGTTATCTAAAAATATAAAAAAATTATCTTTTGATTTATCTTTTCGAGTAAATCAAAGTTAGTGTTTCTATGTGACTGCCTCGTTGGTCTAGTGGTCGCAAAGCGCGACTGCTGAGCATGAGGTCTTGGGTTCGATTCCCAGGTGTTATTGAGTTTTTCCATTAGGAATTTCTCAGTACCAGCCTCGGAGTCTGGATTTGTGCCCGGTTGATGGCAATAGGTTCGCCCCTATTACATGGGACTTAAGCATGACTGACGAAATGTGGGTGTACTAAAGGGTACACCTCTGCTGAACCCTTCGGGGGTTACAGGCGTGATGTTATGTTATTATTGCAAATATTCTTAGAAGGTAATGACCACTTACCATCGCTTGCCTTTAGATTCTACTACTTTTTACCCCCTCTCCCCAAAAGGATATCAGGATTGAAATAAAACGAATCCATAAAGAATACAAAAGTAAATATATTAGAAATGAAAATACAAAATCTTGCTATCACAAGTAAAAAAAATATATGTCAAATATTTTAAAATACCAACTAGGTACATTAGAACGACGATTAAATAACAGTCTTAGCTAAACACACACAGAGAGCAAGAGCGTGACGTGAGCGACACGCTCGCGTCACGCTCCCGTCCCGCTCCCGTCCCGCTCCAGCACTCTATGTGTGTTGGGCTTTATTCTGGTAAAAGAGTTTAGATCTCAGGTATTAAAAGCTCACCTCAAACTCGCATCACCAGAATTGACCGGTCTAGCACTAAACATTGATCACATTCTAATTAGGACAATGTTGTAGGGCCTCCGCACACGTCCGATTTATCGACGACCGATTTTTTGTCGGAGAGCAATGGAACATAAGAATTCCGTTATACTAACACATACGTCCAACAAAAAGTCGGCCGGCGAAACTATCATCGACGGCCGGCGAAAAATCAATCGGTCCGATAGTCGGTCGGTAAAAACCCTTATTAAGATTCACAACTTTTATTTAACAATAACTAAACACCTTGTCCTGACAATAACGACCACAAAAAAAAAACAATCATCAAATTTGGTGCAGTCGTTCGGCAGTTATGCGCGTACATACATACATTTCGACGATTCATTTTTAATAAAAAAGATACATTTCTTAAACTTATAAGTACTTTATTTTGATTATAAGTACTTA
The DNA here is from genome assembly GCA_949316365.1 of Hoplodrina blanda. Taxonomy (NCBI): domain Eukaryota; kingdom Metazoa; phylum Arthropoda; class Insecta; order Lepidoptera; family Noctuidae; genus Hoplodrina; species Hoplodrina blanda. The sequence goes on from OX438573.1 coordinate 2,861,327, forward strand.
GATAGTTTATCACAAAAAATACAATTGAAATTATTAATCATCACTTAACAACATCGCTCTACAACAAACGCGCCGTCTGTGAGCCGTCACCTTTTTATTTTGTCATTCAAAAAATATTCCTACGCACACGTTTTAAAGTACTAACTTGAATGGCAAATCATTTCTAATGTCGGAACCGTGCTGCTGTTACCAGGGATGATCTTAATAATTAAAATAAATATAATACCATATTTTCTTTGATTAATACTGATATCATATTTTTTTTGAGATTTCTACCTATTTGACATTCTTAGATAAACATTATACTTAGTTACTTACTAAATAATAATCATAAAAAACTTACAATTAATACTAAGTTACCCCCCTTTTTCATTGACAAGCACGCATCAGGCCCTGATTGGTTGTCCATAATCCAGGCGACCAATCAACAAATTACGCGCGCTTGTCACATTCATTTTTCGTTTGACAAACACAGGGTTAGGCTATGAAACGTTTTTTTTTGTTACACATTTATAAATGTAGACATGCACTTTAATTCAGTTATTTTCGTAATCTAGAAAAAAAGAAATTTCTGATTACAATATGACATCTTAAATATACTTAGAAGGTGACTAGTAATTAGTGCCTGATACTAAAATACATGATTGTTACTTATGATCACAAACAACTTTCTCAAAGAATATACTGAGTAATAAAAGTAACACACAATCAGCTGTCTGTTACTTATCTAGAACTTACTATTTAGGTCTTTTACAATTCCCTCCCTCATTCCTTCCCTTGCTGAGCCCGCGTAGGGTTACTGCCCGGATTGCCACAAATCGCTGGATTTATTTTTGTTTGAGAGCCGTTCTCAGTACGCACACATGAGTTGGTGACGCTTAGTAAATACTTTCAAACGTTTAGAATTTTGGAGGGACGCGTCATGTTATCGTAGTAACTCTCTAAGTTTATGGCATTTTTTTAAAATATTTTTTCTAAAATTGTATCTTGGGCGGCTAGTAACCCTACTTAGTTCACTCAGAGAAGTAAGCTGATCATGTCTTTATTTACAATCAAACGCTCATAGCAATAATTCTTACAATTTTACTTTCCATTTTTAATTACAAAACAGTCCTTTCAATGTCTTTCAATAAATATCTTAGGCTTCCCACACACTTGCGACTTGTCGCGTCGCATCTGAATACAACACCCGTATATTTCAGTCATTTTTTTTCTTATTACATGCTATTTTCAAAATTTTTCCTCATAGGACGTGATTTACAAATTACACTTTTTAAGTAAGCGTTTTAAACAAATATAGTACTTATGCTTAAAAGAATAACGTTCATATGCGTTTGAAATACTTAACACTTGGTAACTTCTCGATTAACTCTTGATTTATTACAAAACTTACAAACTATTACATTTAGGTAAAGTAGCATTACAAGATTGTTAATACAGTTTAGTAAAAAAAATATATAGTAATTAAATTAGACTCAAAGGAGATTGCCCATGAGCAGTACTCTTCTTTTATTACTTGTGTCTCAAAATCTTGAACGGCATGAAATATCTAAAATACAAATATATTTTTTAAAAAGACTTTGATTGATATTTATAATGGGATAGTTTTTTGAACAATAATTAGTACTTTTATGTTTCCGACGTTATAGTACGCCATTTTTTAATATCGGCTGTCAATAGCTACAAGAGATGTCCATTTTTTCTATTGCGGGTAATGTAGGTAACCTGCCTACATAAAATAAAATGACATCGATTTTGTATTGACTTTTCCATCTATTATTGTAAAGTAATAACAGAGTTCTAATTCACATGTTTTTGCTGGTATTTTTAATATCAGTGGTTGTAAACGGCGGCATCGGCGCCAAGTTGTATTCGTGAAATACCACTGGCTGGTTTACGGAAATCAATCAAAAATCATAAAATACTGTTATTTCTGCTGGTTTTGGTACATTGTGCTTCGAGTCGAGCCTTTTAGTTTCTCTGTTACTGCTGCTAACCCATTGAAAATAAACATACTTCTAACGCCGCTGCACCGTGTGTGTTGTTTACTACTAAAGGCAGGACTTTTTGTGTTGTGATCATAGTGAGTGCGACTATAATGCAATGTCTCAACTGCTCTTTGAGATTAACGCCACTTAGGCGCAGACACATGTTGTCGGAGATTCCGAATAACATCATGGACATTTTACAAGTCTAGATCTCACCAACACCGGTAAGAATGCACATTGTCTTTTTAACATAGTATGATTTTTTTTTGTTAGGAACTGCGCTTTATGTTTACGTACCATATAACAAATCTTAGAGGACAAGAGTACAATCCATGTCTGTGTGTTACCTAGTTCCTCACCTCACCAGTTCGGTTACTGGATTGTAACATAACCTATATAGGAAGGAACCTTCTACTGATGTGTTGGTATTAACTAACTTATCTACTAGGATTGTTTATTTCAATCAGTTAAGCGTATTCGAGGATGAATTGTGTGTAGTATCATTTAAGATACAGTTGCACAGAATTATAATTATTTAAATATGTTTTTTTTCAGCTGTCAACATAGCTAAACCGTTACAGATTTTACACAAATATGCTTCAAAGACACCAAGTTCACCCGTAAACCCATTCAGACCCTTTTAAATAGCTTTTTTCAACTAATTTTTGGTCGAACATAACCTCAAAATAGTAATTTCATTTTTGTAAATATCTCGGAAATGCCATTGTAGTTTGTGTTAAATCTTTTGAGGTAGTATTTAGACATGCTATCGAGTATTTTAAAGTTGATTTGATGAAGACACAACAATTTTGAATTGAGTACATTTGTCCATAGCGCCGTGGGCATTCTCCTTTGCGGCATTGTGCGTGTAAGTAACATGCAACACTAAGACGCAATGCAGACGGTTCAAATTGCATTAAAATATTAATCGCACCTTCTACATTTATATTATGCATCTATTATTTACCCACTTGACTATTTTTAAGCCGACCACTATTACATAAAAAATAATTATTTATTCTAATACTACAAAGCTAAAAAGTTAGTTTGTTAGTACGCTCTAATCTCAAGAAATACTGGTACGATTTTGAAAATTGTTTCGCTAATAAGAGAAGCAACGTTATCCTTAAATCCTTTATGGTATATTTTATTATCAAAAAAAATTTAATCTGTACGAAAATTGACCCAAATGAAATCGCGAGAAAAAGTTAGGTTAAAAACTGGAATTTAGTAAAAAGATGAAATGAGGAAAAAAATCCCACGCCACGGCTGCGTTTGGGCAATTAATAATAACTATTGCACGCCTTAAATGCTCCTTGCCGAGTCCTGCCGAAGATAACCGAAGCTTGATTTACGTTTTAGTAAAAACTTTTCTAATTTATGTTAGAAGTTTCAGAAAATAACTCTAGTCCGAGCCAATACAAAAGCTTATCATGCCATTTCACTCGCACAACATAGCGAGTGAGTGAGAAGGCATTTTGAATTCGTTCCTATAATAAGCATGATGACAGTAGCAAAGAATCTTTACAACAGTTATTTTATAATTGTAAGCAGGTTTCAAGGATTTAAAATATCTATTTAATTTTTATATTAACAGTAAGATGTTTATGATTTAATACAGGTGATCGCCATTTTGTGTTAAACGCCACTCAGAGCGAATTACGTCATCTCGGTAAAAAAACAGCTGTCATTTGTCAACTGCATGTGGTTTTTAACCACTCACCAAAGACTACGATACTATACTGGCCAATCACTGCACTGCATATAAATGTCATTTTCGCTGAATTGACGTCACGATATGTCGCCATGACACTTGCTAAATCGTTATGATACGAAATTTAAAGTCTAAAAAGGATTTTTTTGTTATTTTACAAGCTTTTATTTAGCTTGCTCTGTTCGTATGTATGTAAGTTGTCCTTTCAAAACTTGCAAACCATTTTTCGACCATTTGTTGGTATCCGATTAAGCTGAAATTTTGCATATACACCTTTAGTTCTGATGACAATACAATGTCCAATACTCAATATTGAAATAATTTTAAATTAAAGCTTGTTTTTAAAAACATTTTTTAATTAGTTTTTTCATTGAAATATTATATTGATTTTCGGTAATAGTAGTACGGTACCATTTAAACCAGTTCTTCAAAATTAGTTATCATGCCAAATGTACAAGTTATAACTAAATATTTTATATGTGCAGTTGTTAGTTTTATGAACAAGTCTATCTACTGATTAGTAATAAATTGTCTACTTCTTGATATTGTATAATTGGATAACAAAATTTTTAAATAAATTAATATTTATGTTTAAAGGTAGCATACGATGACCGCGACCGACGACCGTGTCGCGGTCGTCGGTCGCCAACATCGGAATACTACCTTAACATAAACATCTCCCATAAGTGAGTGGTGAATGTCATGATAGCCCAGTGGTTGAGGCGCCCGCCTCTCATGCATGAGGTTGTAGTTCGAATCCGGGCAAGTACTAAAGTGACTTTTTCAATTTATATGTACTTTCTAAGTTTATCTAATACATGACATCGTTCCGTGCCTCGGAAAGCACGTTAAGCCGTTAGTCCTGGCTGTCGAACGTGGATCTTTGACAGTCGTTACAAGTCATCAGAAAATTTTGACAACCAGCCGTACCAAGGGTTATCTTATTACCCAGTTACTGGGTTGTGGAGGTCAGATAGGCAGTCGATCCATGTAAAGTACTGGTATTCAGCTGAATCCGGTTAGACTGAAAGCCGACCCCAACATAAATGGGAAGAGGCTAGGCAGATGATGTAGTGTGTCGTGTATACATGACCAATAAAAAAATTAGTACCTACTTATTTTTTTATTACTTATAAGAGCACATACCTCTAGTTTATGAAGCAGGCTTTTGGATGTTATTTGACTTGACACGTGAACCTGGTTTTAAAATAAAAAAGTAAAATAAACAAAAAAATAAAGTGTTATTGGGTTGTTTTTCCATCAAGAACTTCTCACCTTCTGAGTCTGGATTCGTGCCGATTTGTACACGGGTCTTAAGGGTTGGACCTCATCTGGCAGCACGAAATCGCCTTTTCCGTCGCCCTTTCTCTTTCTGTCGCTTAGAACTGCCATTTGCTAGGCGGAGACAGAAAGCATAATGCGATCGCCTCGAGGATTCCGCCGCGTGCTATCGCATTATGCTTTCTGTCTCCGCCTAGCAAATGGCAGTTCTAAGCGACAGAAAGAGAAAGGGCGACGGAAAAAGGCGATTCCGTGCTGCCAGATGAGGTCCAACCTTAAATGTAACTGGCGAAATGTGGATGTACCAATGGGTACACCTCTGCCTAACCCTTCGGGGATTACAGGCGTAATGTTATGTTATGTTACACAAAACAAGAAAAAGACAGACATAAATAAAATTAGACCTGTCAATTTAGTTTGATCTAAAATTTCCATACAATTATAGTTGACATGTCAGAACGCATTGATTAAACACACGGAAAATTTCAAAGCCAAACTAATTTGACATCTCAAACTCAGTTCTAGAATGTCACTGTACTTTTCTTTAGCTAATGTTAGTAAGAGATGCTAGTTCTCTAAGTTTAGTCTTGTTTTTGAACAAGAGAATCGGCACTTAACTAGTAAGTTACAAAACAAAAGGAAAATGTAAAATGATGTCTAATTTGCACAAAACATTGAAAAAAGGGTGATAAAAAGTTACAGCAAATTATAAGGTTTCATTTTTCAGGACTAGTATTGCGGCAATAAAGACTTTTATGTATTTTTTTTTCTTAAGTTTTTTTTTTCATGGTTCTTTGTCATGTTAATCACGTCGTTCCGGCGCAAAAAAATGCACTTGTGCTTAAACCCTAATCATTGATGAAGGCGGGAGGTCTCTGCCGACGCGAGAATAAACCAGAATATCCATCGAATAAAACCTCTGAACATTAGATACGGAGAACAATGCCAACAGACCGCATTGATCCGCATAGAAATCAGCATTGGGAGATATCATGATCTCTTTTCATCTCCAGTATCAGTTGAGGCGCACTCTTAATGAAGAACATTGATGAAGATGGGCGGTCTGTACAGAATGGTTTTACGTACAAATTGTAAAACATTACTTTAGTTAGAATAGGACTACTTATAAAAAGGATTGTTTTTGTTTATGAAGAGAGTGTATTTTGGATAAACGGGAAATTATATTCATTTACCCGTATATTAAATGCGAGTGAAAGGCGTTCTCAATACGATATAACTGAACGGTAGGAATAACCAGAAGCAAGCCGCATTCTTCGAAACAAAACACATTGTCGAAGATGGGCGGTCTTTTAGAAGTATAGATACTTCTGGTAAATTTTCTGAACTTTAAGAATTTTGCTCATAATTAGGAATAGTTTAGAATAATGCGGATAAAGTCGAAGCATTTTGACAAGCGTCTTCCGTTGACCTCATCCTTCGAAATTTGTTCATCAAAAGACAATATGAACCGCTTTAAGCATAAAGATAGACAAGCTATCATGAGGCGCAGTCATGTAGCTCAGAAAGTCATATACGTGAAAATCGTATGGAGGAAATGACCAGAGGAGTGACCAAGTTAGAATAATGATGAAAACATATTCTCCTTCCAGAACATCTCCAGTATCAGTTGAGGCGCACTCTTAATGAAGAACATTGAGACGAAGACGGGCGGTCTGTGCAGAATGTTTTCACGACTGAATTGAAAAATGTAAAAACCTCTTAAGGTTTAGCTTTTGCCTCAAATATATCAAAATCCCCTGATATTAATACAAGTGAAAAAAGAATATATTCGTCATATCTAGAAAAAGTTGAAAAAATGCATTCGTACCAAGAAAACATTTATCCACAGATAAATTTGTGCGGTCTTTGCTGTTATTAAAACTACTACTAAAACTAGTGTAACAGCTCACACATTGTTGTGACCTATGTATGTGTACAAATGTAGACCACTGATTGATTAATTGATTGACATGTGGTCTCATTCAACCTACCGAACATTTACCAGTATATAAAATGCGAGTGAAAGGCGTTCTCAATACGATATAACTGAACGGTAGGAATAACCAGAAGCAAGCCGCATTCTTCGAAACAAAACACTTAGAAGTATGTCTAACTTTAATGTTAAATACTTCTGACAAATTTTCAGAACTTTAACAATGCTCATAAGTAGTAATAGTTTAGAATAATGCGGATATAGCCAAAGCATTTATACAAGCTTCTGAAGACAAGCTAACGAATAATGGTTTTGTTAAAGAACAATCCGCAATGCGTTAGGTATAGAGATAGACAAGCTGTCATGAGGCGCAGTCATGTAGCTCAGAAAGTCATATCTTAATACGAAATGATCAGAACGGTGAAAACACATTTTAAGAGCAAACTCAAGCGCGTGGATAGTCGTTTGTTTCTCAAGCATGGCGAATGCTTAAAACGATAAACATTGACGTTTTTTTTATGTAAAATGTTCAAGTACCTTAAGGTTTAGCTGAATATTGTTCAAGTCTGAAATATTTATCATTGTACAATTTTAACACCGCAATAACGCTATATTTTGTTGTTAAGTCCTCCAGAAAATACAAAAGCGTACGTATTCCAGTCGAAAACGTAATTGTGGTCTCCAGCACGGAAGAACGTAAGCCCAGAGACGTAATTATTGTATCACCTAAAGAAGTCAGCAGGCTTTGCTGTCAGTTTCACTCGAATACATGAAAGAATTACTACAAATGCCTTTGATATTAAGTTGGAAATATCATCCAAATCAAGTGGATGTGGTAAGTGTAAAGTGGACACCAATAAGTCCACTGCTGGACCGACACTTGAACATGGAAATATTGAAAATATAACAAGTAATAATACATTAATTATTTTGTTACAGAACGTGAGAATTACATTTATCAAAGCCAATGGAGCGTTCATAACGAAAACTTGACCAGTTTTATTGACTTGGCCATTTTGTAGGTGACCTCCTGACTCCCTACCGAACATATTACTCTTCTGACCATTGATAAAGCTGGGTGATCTTCAGAAAGTATTATTGAGTTTTAAAGTATTATAGGTACATATGACAATTCAGAAATCCTTCGAGCATGAGCATGAGCAAAGTTTAGAATAATGTGGATAAAGCCGAAGCATTTTAACAAGCTTCATCCGTCGAGCTCAACTTTTGAAATTTGAGCAAAGATATATGAACTATGTGTTCATTAAAAGACAATAGAAAACGCTTTAAGCATACAGATAGACAAGCTATCATGAGGCTCAGTCATGTAGCTCAGAAAGTCATATGCGTGAAAATCGTATGGAGGAAATGACCAGAGGAGTGATCAAGTTAGAATAATGATGAAAACATATTCTCCTTCCAGAATATCTACAGTATCAGTTGAGGCGCACTCTTAATGAAAAACATTGACGAACATTGTAAAGGCACCAAGATGCATGCTATGCGTTAGGTATAGAGATAGACAAGCTGTCATGAGGCGCAGTCATGTAGCTCAGAGAGTCATATCTTGATACGAAATGATCAGAACGGTGAAAACACATGTGCAAGAGCCGAGGCACGCGGCCCGACTAATACCTATGATCACTTAAAACAATAAACAAGATCCACGTCACGAGAAACCGCATGCAAGCCTACTTTCGAACTTCACATATTTCCACTCGAATCAGTGAGAACCTGAGATCGCAAGAGATAACGAGCTCAACAGCTATAAACATTTACATCCGAAACATCTCTAGCATCAGTTGAGGCGCACTCCTAATGAAGGACATTGATGAATATGCGCGGTCTGTACAGAATATATTACATTTAAATTGTAAAAAGTTAAAGCTCCTTGAGGTTTATCTGAGTATTGTTTCAGGTAAAAGTCGCAAATATTTATCGTTGTACAATTATAACACCGCACTAACGCTATTTGTTGACACCGAGGACTGCCTAACATTAGGACTTAGACCCATGGAAATTGATTTTAATTTTTTAAGAGAGTAAAGTTTGTTTAAATTGGATTAACCTACTGCAGTAGGTTTGACAATATTAACTACACGTATTTTGAAAATATTCTTTTAAGTCGTTCAGAAAATATTAAAACTAGTCGAAGACGGTCCAATTCTGGTGCATTTCTAAAACATATAACCTACAGTCGATCTTAATACGTAGATGAAGTCATCGGGCTTTGCTGACAATCACTCTAATGTACCTATAAAAGAATATCAATTCCTCAGGAATCAAGTTGGAAATACGTATCTAGCCGCATCAAGTTGATGCGGTAACGTGTATCGTATATTAAGTAGATATTCTTTAAGTATTTAGATTGACAACCTAAACCTTAAGGAAATATGTACTATAGTTGTGTTCATAGAAGAACAAACTGCTATGCATTAAGTATAGAGATAGTATAGAGATAGACAAGCTATCATGAGTCTGAGTCATGCAGCCCAGGAAGTCAAATCACTGCAATGTAAATGTAAGACACATTACAGCAAGGCGCATTAAAAAAAAAACATTGGCAAAATGGGCGGTCAAAATTGTAAAAAGTCAAGTATCTTCAGATTCAGCTGAATATTGTTTAAGACAAAAACAACACCACAAGATAAAAAAATGTATTTCCAGAACATCTCCAGTATCAGTTGAGGCGCACTCTTAATGAAGAACATTGACGAACATGTGCTGTCAGTGCAGAATGTTTTCGCGTTTAAAACGTGAAAAGTAAAGGCAATGCATTTTTACAAGCTTTACCCGCGAAGCTCAACTTTCGAAACTTGAGCATTTAAATATGAACTATGGTTTTGTTCATTAAAGAACAATCCGCTATGCGTTAGGTATAGAGATAGACAAGCTATCATGAGGCTCAGTCATGTAGCTCAGAAAGTCATATCTTAATACCAAATTACTAGAACTTTGAAAATACATTTAAGAGCTAACACCCGAGACACGTGGCTCAAGCGCATGGATAGTAGTATGTTTCACAAGCATGGCGAACGCTTAAAACGAAAAACATTGACGAAATGGGCGACCTCTGCTGCATTTTATACGTTTAAATAGTTTATTTACCAGAAGGTTTAGCTGAATATTGTTGAATATTAAACCCACAGGCCAGCTTGTGGCGACCTGTTGGGCAGTAGCGACCCCACGGACTTGATCTGCCGCGAGAAGTCTTGTTCCTCATCTCTGGCTTGCCTTTACTGGCTGGCGGAAGTGAACCCTGACGAGGAACAGAGCTCCCACCTCTCTCTTGCCTTCATTGGCCGGATTTAGTGGAACCCCGAATTAAAACAAAATATCCGCCGAGCATTACGTATAGCGATAGACAAGCTATCATGAGGCGTAGTCATGTAGCTCAAAAAGTCATATCTTAACACATAATGACATAGCGTAGACTCAGCTTCAGAAGTATTTTTAACTTTAAAGTTAAATAGATACTTCTGGTAAATTTTCTGAACTTTAAATATTTTCCTCATAATTAGGAATAGTTTAGAATAATGCGGATAAAGCCGAAGCATTTTGACAAGCGTCGTCCGTTGACCTCATCCTTCGAAACTTGAGCATGGAAATATATACTATGTGTTCATTAAAAGACAATAAGAACCGCTTTAAGCATAAAGATAGACAAGCTATCATGAGGCTCAGTCATGTAGCTCAGAAAGTCATTACGCGAAAACCGTATGGAAGAAATGACCAGAGGAGTGACCAAGTTAGAATAATGATGAAAACTCGACTCGTGACTCAATTTCCCGAACAACATAACTATCGTTGTAACAGAACATCTCCAGTATCAGTTGAGGCGCACTCCTAATGAAGAACATTGACGAAGACGGGCGGTCTGTACAGAATGGTTTTACGTTTAAACTGTAAAATTTTAATTCAGTTACATCGGAACCATGCCAATGGATTTTGTTTATGAAAGGTTTGAATGACCTGGAAATATTGAATGACACGCAATCAAACCTAGACCCGTGTTCTTTTAAAATGCGAATTGATGAAGCTGGGCGTTAATAGCGACTTTCAAATTTTAAAATAAATAAGTACTTATGCACAATTTCAAGTCCTTTGAGAACTTTGCTCATAAATAGTAAAAGTCTAGAATAATGTGGATAAAGGCAATGTATTATTACACGCGTTTCCCGTCGAGCGGGAACTTTTACAATGTAAGTAAGGTAAAACACATCCGATGAATTGCAGAATAAAATTGTTTTTCGCAGAATGCAATTAAAGTTTGAAATGCAAACAAATAAGTTATATAAGACCTAGATCGATGGAAATTGTTTTTTGCCCGTTGTTGAAACTTGAAAATACTGGAAACATAGTATTCTGTCACCTCCTCGAGATAAACCCGTATGTTTTTTCTTAGAGTCGTAAATAGCATTTATACAACCCGAAATCGTGGCAAGCGAACCATTGGTTTACGTATACGAAAATGTTCGTTAAGCAAGCTATCATGATACTAGTCGTATATTTCATAAAGTCATATCTTAATAAGAAATTTTGTGAACAGTGGAAATACGCGCATACCACGGGTCAGAATATAATAAAGCAAGGCGATTTAGAAGCAAAAAACATCCATGAAAATGGGCGGTCCCTACAGATTTCTTTACTGTTAAATTGTAAAAAGTTAAAGCCTTTTAAGGTTTCGCTGAATATTATTTAAGATAAAAGTCACAAATATTTAGCATTGCACAATTATTGTAACACCGCACTAACGCTATTTGTTGACTGCCTAACATTAGGACTAGGTCGATGGAAATCGATTTCAATTTTTAAAGACAGTAAAACTTGAATACATTGGAGGTATTGAATATAACGCAATCAACCTACCTGCTGGAGTATAATACTACACGTATTTGACAACGCGAAACGCGAATACTCTTATAAGTCGTCCAGAAAATATTAAAACGTACGAAGTCAAAGTAGCCAAAGTGAAATTTATAAACATAAAACCCACAGTCGATCTTAGTACATAGATGAAGTCAACGGGCTTTGCTGTCAGTTTCGCTCGAATGTACAAAAGAATATCAATTCCTCGGGAATCAAGTTGGAAATACATCTCTAACTGAATCAAGTTGATGCGGATCGTAGAACAAACAAATGTTCGTTAAGTATTTAGATAGACAACCTGTTATGGTTCTCAGTCACGCTGACTGATGAGCTCGTGATGCGCTATCATGTAACTCTGGTGCAATAAGTTGCACTCGTGCTAGAACTATAATCATTGATGAAGTTTGGCGGTCTTTGAAATAGAAATGGTAATATCTACGTCAACCAAGTTCATGAGTAGATTGCTGGATCGAGACTTTAACATTGAAATGTATACAATACTTGCGTACAGCAAAGGAAAATCTGCTGTGCATTATGCACAGAGACAGACAAGCTATCATAAGAGTAAGTCATGTAGCTCAGAAAGTCTTATCTTAATGTAAATGCAAACGTGCGAAGAAAAAAATCTCTTTCCAGCAGCATCATGTGCGGTCTTTGCATAATGTTAATACGTTTAAAATGTAAAAGGTGTGTGTTTTAAAGGACAATCCGCAATGCATAATGTCGAAAGATATATAAGCTATCATACCTAATTATCCTAATTCTTGAAATCTATACTTAATATTATAAAGCTGCAGAGTTTGTTTGTTTGTTTGTTTGTTTGAACGCGCTAATCTCTGGAACTACTGGTCCGATTTGGAAAATTCTTTCAGTGTTAGATAGATTAGTTATCGAGGAAGGCTATAGGCTATATACCATCACGCTACGACCTACGGGAGCGGAGCAGTAACCAAAGACGCGGGTGTAACCGCGGCAGACAGCTAGTAATTAGATATAAAAGAGCTAAAACAAAAACATTGACAAAATGGGCGGTCTCTGCAGCTGTTTTACATAAAAATCGTAAAAAGTTAAGTATCTTCAGGTTCAGCTAAATATTGTATAAGATAGCAGTCGAACCCAATATTTAACATCGTAAGCTGTCATGCAGCTCAGTCACGAAGCTAAGGAATAAATATCGAAATACCAGGGAAGGAAGTACCAAGCTGAGTACTTTTTGTTAAGATATTTCTTAATGGTCTCCGCCGAGCATTACGTATAGCGATAGACAAGCTATCATGAGGCTTAGTCATGTAGCTCAAAAAGTCATATCTTAATACGAAATGACCAGAACGGTGGAAATACGTTTTAAGAGCAAAACCCGAGATAGTTGGCTCAAGTAATCTCTCTCCAGAACATATGCAATATCAGCTGAGGCGCTCTCTCACAAAACGACAAGGTCATTGCAGATTTTTATAATTGGCAACCTCTGGTATTGTTCAGGATAATTTCGTTGTTAAAGAAAGTGAAATCAGTTGAGGCGCACTCTTAATGAAGAACATTGATGAGGGTGGGCGGTCTGTGCAGACTGGTGTTCCGTTTAAAATGGAAAATGTTTAATTGTTTTTAAAGAGAGTGAATCTTGAATAAACTGGAAACATTGAATACTCACCTACCTACGGGAGATAAGCGCATGTGATTAAACGCGGGTTTTCTTATAATCGAAAATAACATTTTCATCACAACTCAAGTCGAACTCGCAAAGCTATAAGCTGAAAATATATTTACAAACACTTCAGAAGTCAGCGGGCTTTGCTGTCAGTTTTACTTGAATACACGATAGAATTACTACAAATGCCTTTGAAATGAAATGGGATATATCATCCAAATCAAGTGGATGCGGTCAGTGTGAAGTGGACACAAATAAGTCCACTGCTGGACCGACACCTGAACATGGAAATATTGAAAATGATTGTATTTACGTAGAACGATAGCAATACATTTAATGAAAGCCAATGGAACGTTCATAACGACCACTTGGCCGGTTTTATTGTTTGAAATATGAACACGGAGCCATTGTCTAGCAGGTGACCTCCTGACTCCCTACCCAACATACTGTTTTAAACAGTGATGAAGCTGGGCGTTCATTGCGAAGTATTTTTGAGCTTTAAGATAAATTGGTACTTCTGCACAATTGTCCTTTGAAAACTTTGCTCATAAATAATAATCGTTTAGAAAAATGTCGATAGGTATGGATAAAGCACAAATTTCACCCGTCGAGCTCAAGTTTCGAAACTTGAACACTTGAACTAGGTATGTGTTCATTAAAAGACAATAGGAAACGCTTTAAGCATAAAATAGACAAGCTATCATGAGGCTCAGTCATGTAGCTCAAAAAGTCATATCTTAATACGAAGTAACCAAAACGGTGGAAATACATTAACGGTAATAATATTATGTAAAGAAACACATGTCTCATCGTTAAAAATAAACATGTAAAAAATGGGCGGTCTCTGCAGCATTTTATACGTGTTGTAAAAAGTTAAGGTTTAGCTGAATACTGTTTAAGATAAAGTCTCAAATATTTAGCATTGTACAATTATAACACCGCACTAACGCTATTTGTTGACTGCCTAACATTAGGACTAGATCCATGGAAATTGGTTTCACTTTTTAAAGAGAGTAAAACTTGAATGAATTGGAGGTATTGAATAATAGGCAATCAAACCTACTGCAGTATAATACTACACGTATTTTAAATGCGAATATTCTTTTAAGTCCTTCAGAACATTGATGAACATAATATGCAGTCTTGGCATAATGTTTGTACGTTTAAATGTAAAAGGTATGTGTACATTAAAGGACAATCCGCTATGCATTGAGTACAAAGATAGACAAGCTACCATGGCGCTTAGTCATGTAGCTCAGAAAGTCATATCTTATTACGAAATGATCTGAACAATGGAAATACACTCTTATCACGACGACATAAAGTATGATGAAGCATGGCGCATTCTTAAACAAAAACATTGACGACTATAGAAACGGATACATATTAGAAATATTATCTCTTTCCAGAACATCTCCAGTATCAGTTGAGGCGCACTCTTAATTAGGGATGTACATTGATGAAGATGGGTGGTCTGTACATAATGCTTTTACGTTTAAAATGTAAAACTTTAATTCAGTTACATTGGAACCATGCCAATGGATTTTGTTTATGAAAGGTTTGAATGACCTGGAAATATTGAATGACACGCAATCAAACCTAGACCCGTGTTCTTTTAAAATGCGAATTGATGAATCTGGGCGTTAATTGCGACTTTTAAATTTTATAATAAATAGGTACTTATGCACAATTTCAAGTCCTTTGAGAACTTTGCTCATAAATAGTAAAAGTCTAGAATAATGTGGATAAAGGCAATGTATTATAAGACATGGGTTACACGCTCAGTCTGGCGTCATTCTGGTCCATCA
This sequence comes from Hoplodrina blanda, assembly GCA_949316365.1. NCBI lineage: Eukaryota > Metazoa > Arthropoda > Insecta > Lepidoptera > Noctuidae > Hoplodrina > Hoplodrina blanda. The sequence goes on from OX438573.1 coordinate 2,876,565, forward strand.
GTCTGGTCCGGCTAAGAATGATGCCAGAATGATGGATGAAAAACACGGTTACACGCTAATTCTAGAATGACAGCAGACTGATAAAACTTCAGTCATAACATAGTAAAGCGTAATTTTAGCTCGAGAAATCAAGTTTCCGTAGTGTAGCGGTTATCACGTGTGCTTCACACGCACAAGGCCCCCGGTTCGATCCCGGGCGGACACAGTTACTTTTTGTATTTTATTGCCGATCATAAAAAGTATCTTCACGCTTTTTTATTAATTGGATGATCAGAGAAATCTGAAAAATAAACATTTTGTTAAAATAAAAGTAAACTACGTACTATTTCTCGCCTTGAAACTTACGTTTAGAAATCTATGATTGTTATCAAGGCCAAGTATGCCGCAAAACCAAATTATTTGTCGTATTAGATTACGATAGCTCACTTTGTTATTTTTTTTTTGTTGCTTTGTATGAGCTACCTATGTTATGAAATACCACGTTACCGATTTGGGGTAACATGACATGTAATGATAGTTGTATTGATCTAAATAAATAAAAAAAAATGTTTATTTAGATTGCGTCGGGGACAGTGGTCAGTGATTGACTGACGCGAGAATGATTCGAGCGGTTACACGATCATTTTGGCATCAGTCTGCTGTCATTCACAACAGAATGATGAAAAATGTTTAAAATATTTAATTTTTGTCATTCTGGACCATCAGTCCGTCAATCAACCGGTTACACGATAATTCTCCCGTCATTCTGACCAGACTGATGGACCAGAATGACGCCAGAATGAGCGTGTAACCCATGAATTACACGCGTTTCCCGTCGAGCGGGAACTTTTGCAATGTGAGTAAGATAAAACACATCCGATGAATTGCAGAATTATTTTTTGCAGAATGCAATAAAAGTTTGAAATGCAAACAAATAAGTTATATAAGACCTAGATCGACAGAAATTGTTTTTTTCCCGTTGTTGAAACTTGAAAATACTGGAAATAGAGTCATGTGGGTCAAGTGTGCGCAGCGTTTAAGTGTGCGCATTCAAAATATCTCGAATATTAAATAGCGGCCAGGAACGGCAACCCCTCTCTTCAGTACCCCGCGGGACATTCTGCGAAGCGCTCGTATCACAGCGGCTTCTCGCGCGCCATTTTGGATTGACAGGTAAATGAAGATTTTTGCTAGAATATTTACGATATTTTGTCACATTTGACGCGTAATCTTTTGTAGTCATGTATTTTTTTTGAAAATATGCCTTTTGCTATCGAGTGCAACATAATATCAAGTTTGTTATTTGCCAGTATTTAAGTTGTTATGATGACGCAATAATCAACGATATTCATATTAGTCCTGCTTCGATGGTTTGGGTTAAGTGTGCGCAGAACCCTATCGTGTAAGTGTGCGCATGCGCACACTTACCCCGCTTGCATTTCTTTGTACATGATTGTGTTGCTATGTTTTGTTTCAGCCTACAAATATTAATCAAAATGCCTCGAGATTACCTGAGGAAAGCTCCGGATAGATGCATCGTCACAGATGAACAGCTGGAAGCCGCCAAATTATTAATTTCAAAGGGTGCCAGTAAAAGAAAAGAAAAGTATTCTGAGCCACCGACTGAAGATTGGATTACCTAAATGTAGCCTTTGTGAATCCTGGTGGCACGATCAGTGCACCAGCTCCGAACACGGCACTTTTATTTGTGTACATGTAATGACGAAGTACCTAACTAAAGATTGCAAGATGATTATTATTATTATGTTGATTACTTTAAGTGCCTATGATGAAAAATTGTGTAATTATAATATAATATTGTTTATCTTCTAAAATATATATATTTTGTTGTTGCGTACACTTACCCACAGTGCTGCGTACACATACCCCGATACTGGGGTAAAAGTGCGCATATGAAAGGGTATTTGTTTTCTATAGTTTCTTAAAATATAAGCTACTGATAATACTTTTGTTGTGTCTAAGGTGATTACAAATAAACAATCTTTCTAATTAACCCGTTGAATGTCTAATTAGTAACACAATAGTAAGACAATGGCTTATGTCGAACTGTGTAACATAAGACATTCGAGAAGTTAATACAGTTATATAACATTCTACTTATAATATTCGAGTTTTTGAAGCATCAAAGTTAAAATGCGCACACTTGACCCACATGACTAATATTCTGTCACCTCCTCGAGATAAACCCGTATGTTTTTTCTTAGAGTCGAAAATAGCATTTATACAACTCGAAATCGTGGCAAGCGAAAAATACGTTAATATTAACAAAACCAATGAGCTAACAACATAACTATAAACATTGATGAATCCAGCGGGCTTTGCTTTGCAATTCCTCAAAAATCAAGTTGTACATACAGTCAGTAGTCAGTTGTTGTTGTGTTGTTGTTGTTGTTGTAAGTACATTAGATACTGATAACAATTCAAACAGATCGCATTGATCGGAATAGAAATTAGCACTGAAAGATATCATGATCTCTTTTCATCTCCAGAATCAGTTGAGGCGCAGCCAGTCTTAATGAAGTACATTGATGAAGATGGGCGGTCTGTGCAGAATGGTTTTACGTTTAAAATGTAAAACGATAATTCAGTTACATTGGACCCCGTACCAATGGATTTTGTTAATGAAAGGAAATTTTAATAAGCTGAAAACATCGAATTGTTGAATAGTAATTTATTTGAGTACTTGTTTAGCTCATAAATAGTAATAGTTTAGTATAATGTTGACAAGTATGGATAAAGCACAAGCTTCACCCGTCGAGCTCAACTTTCGAAACTTGAACATATGAATAATGTGTTCACTGAAGGACACATTTGGTATAGAGATAGACAAGCTATGGAGACGAGGGACAGTCATGTAGCTCAGAAAGTCATATCTTATCTAACACCAAATTTTCCTATAACGAGAAACTAAAAATCAAATCAAATATCTTTATTGCATCCATGCGCATTACTACGCGCATAAGATAGCGAAAAAGACGAAGGAGCAAGGCAAGGCACTCTAAAAAAAAACATTGACGAAATGTGCGACCTCTGCTGCATTTTATGTGTTCAAATTGTAAAAAGTTCAAGTACCATAAGGTTTAGCTGAACATTGTTCAGGATAAAAGTCTCAAATATTTATCATTGTACAATTATAACGCTGCACTAACGCTATTTGTTGACACCGATAACCGGACTTCCTAACATTAGGACTAGCTCCATGGAAATTGATTTTCTTTGTTAAAAGACTAATACTGGAATAATCTGGAAATAGTATATAATAGGCATAATGTGTATATTATGTAACCAAACCGACGCGCGATCAATCCTTATTTTTATAGTGCTTTCTTTTAAGTTGCCTTAAAATATTAAAGCACATGTCATGTACTTGACACTCGCAACCAAAATAAATTCCTATTCCATAAGAGAACACAGAATCAGTTGAGGCGCACTCTTAATGAAGAACATTGACTGAAGCTAGGTGCCCTTTGCGAAGTATTTAAGGTTTAAAGTTAAATAAGTAGTTATGATATTTTTAAAGTTCTTTGAATAATGTGAGTAAAGGCAATGCTTTTTTACAAGCTTTACCCGCGAAGCTCAACTTTCTAAACTTGAGCATTTAAATATAAACTATGGTTTTGTTCATTAAAGAACAATCCGCTATGCGTTAGGTATAGAGATAGACAAGCTATCATGAGGCGCAGTCATGTAGCTCAGAATATCTTAATACGAAATGACCAGAACGGTGGAAATACATTTTAAGAGCTAACACCCGAGACACGTGGCTCAACCATGTGCCAATTCCTTTACAAAATACTTAAAACGAGTTAAATAAAAAACATTGACGAAGATGGGCGGTCTTTGCAAAATGTTATGACATTTAAATTGAAAAAAGTTAAAACTATCTTGATTACATTACATACTAGACAATAATTTACACTACGAATGTGAAAACAAAAGAATACCTACTTCAAACATTGATGAATTCAGCAGGCTTTTCTGTGAATTTCACTCGAATACATGAAAGAATAACTCTCAATTCCTCAGGAATCAAGTTGGGAATACATAATATGTAACTTTTATGGACTGTTTTTTCTTAAGTTTTTTTTTATAATTATTCTCAGTCATGCTAATTGATGAGGACGCGTTACGCCGACATTTCTGGACAAATAATTGCACTTGTGTTTGAACCCCAATCATTGCTAAGTTGGGAGGTCTCTGCCGACACGAGTAGGTTCTCCAATAAACCAGAATAACCATCGAATAAATCCTCTGTACACTAGATACGAAGAACAATGCCAACAGACCGCATTGATCATGATCTCTTTTCACCTCCAGTATCAGTTCTAAATACGAAATCACGTGAACGGTAGGAATAACCACGAGCAAGCCGCATTCTTCGAAAAAAACACATTGACAAAGATGGGCGGTCTTTGCAAAATGTTATGACATTTAAATTGAAAAAAGTTCAAACTCTCTTGAGGTTTGGATAAATCGTTTTTCAGTCATTGTGAAAACAAAAGAATAGAACTTCAAACATTGATGAAGTTGAGGCTTTGCTGTCAGTTTTACTCGAATACATGAAAGATTAATTCTCAATTCCTCAGGAATCAAGTTGTACTGTAAGTACATTAGATACTGATAACAATTCAAACAGATCGCATTGATCCGAATAGAGATCAGCCCCAAATTATCATAGAAGATTATTATCATGATCTCTTTTCATCTCCAGTATCAGTTGAGGCACACTCTTAATGAAGTACATTGATGAAGATGGGCGGTCTGTGCAGAATGGTTTTACGTTTAAAATGTAAAACGATAATTCAGTTACATTGGACCCGTACCAATGGATTTTGTTTATGAAAGGAAATTTTAATGAGCTGAAAACATCGAATTGATGAATAGTAATTTGAGTACTTGTTTAGCTCAGCTTGTTTGTTTCAGCACAGATGAACGTATAAGCTCACAGACGAACTTTAAAGCCTGACAAAAAAAAATAAGATGATTCGAAGAGATTCGCGTAATCCAGAACATTTCTAGTATCAGTTGAGGCGCACTCTTAATAGAGAACATTGATGAATATGGGCGGTCTGTGCAGAATGATTGTACATCTAAATTGTAAAAAGTTGAAAGGCAACTCGGCCGGTGTTTTTAGTTTGAAAGACGAACAAGGAGCCATTGTCGTGCAGGTGACCTCCTGGCTCCCTACCCAACATACTCTTTTTAACATTGATAAATCTGGGTGTACATTGTAAGTTTTCTTTGAATTATTAAAGTTAAGTAAATAAGTACTTATGACAATTTTGAAATCCTTTAAGAAAAAAGGTCACAAGTAGTAATAGTTAAATATAATGAGGATAAAGGCAATGCAGTTTTGCAAGTTTCACCCGTCGAGCTTAAATATTGTAACTAGCATCGAAATGTAATTGTGCGTCTTCAAAGAAACTTCCTAGAACAAAAATGAAGCTCGACAAAATACGAAAGATCAAAACAGTGAAAATACATTTCGAAATGAATAAAACGTGCATTACAAAATCTTTTCCTTTCCCGAAAATCTTCAGTATCAGTTGAGGCGCACTCTTAATGAAGTACATCGACGAACATGTGCGGTCTGTGCAGAATGTTTTCACGTTTGAATTGTAAAAAGTTAAAGTCCCTTGAGGCTCTTTAAGATGAAAGCCTTGGTATTAATTCCAACAACCGGACTGCCTAACATTAAGACTAGCTCCATGGAAATTGATTTTCTTTGTTAAAAGAGTAAAACTGGAATAATCTGGAAATAGTACATACCTAATAAGCATAATGTGCATATTGCCCTTTTATTGCGCTTTCTTTTAAGTTGCCTTAAATTATTAAAGCACATGTCATGTACTTGACGATCGAAATAAATTCTTATTCCATAAGAGAACACAGAATCAGTTGAGGCGCACTCTTAATGAAGATAATTGACTGAAGCAGAGTTCCCTTTGCGAAGTATTTAAGGTTTAGCGGGCTTTGCCGTCGGTTTCACTCGCATACATAAATTTGCAAATACAGTCAGACCCGCAACAACTATCTGTGAGCCATACAAATATTACATTTAATACTTGTTCCGTACGAGAATTCAACTTGCGACACGCATTACGTTGCTGGATCCAAACTTAGACATGGAAATATAGAATATGTTGTGTTCTTTAAAGAACTATCTGCTATGCATTATGTATAGAGATAGACAAGCTATCATGAGGCTCAGTCATGTAGCTCAGAGAGTCATATCTTAATACGAAATGATCAGAACGGTGAAAACACATGTGCAAGAGCCGAGGCTCGTGGCCCGACTAATACCTATGATCACATGAAACAATAAACAAGATCCACGTCACGAGAAACCGTATGCAAGCCCACAATCGGACTTCACATATTTTCACTCGAATTAGTGAGAACCTGACATCCCACAAAACAAATATAAAAACGACTCTGATTATTTATAGATTAAATCAAATCATCCGGAACATCTCCAGTATCAGTCGAGGCACACTCTTAATGAAGTACATTGACGAACATGTGCGGTCTGTGCAGAATGTTTTCACGTTTGAATTGTAAAGAGTTAAAGTCCCTTGAGGCTCTTTAAGATGAAAGCCTTGATATTAATTCCAACAACCGGACTGCCTAACATTAAGACTAGCTTCATGGAAATTGATTTTCTTTGTTAAAAGAGTAAAACTGGAATAATCTGGAAATAGTATATAATAGGCATATTATGTAACCAAACCGACGCACGATCAACCCTTATTTTTATTACGCTATCTTTTAAGTTGCCTTAAAATACTAAAGCGCATGTACTAGCCAGTTCGCAGCAAGAAGAAAATACCTATTCCCTAAGAGAACACAAGATTACTTGAGGCGCACTCTTAATGAAGAACATTGACTGAAGCAGAGTCCCCTTTGCGAAGTATTTAAGGTTTAAAGTTAAATAAGTAGTTATGATAATTTCAAAGTTCTTTGAATAAAGCGAGTAAAGGCAATGCATTGTTACAAGCTTTATCCGCGAAGCTCAACTTTCGAAACTTGAGCATTTAAATATGAACTATGGTTTTGTTCATTAAAGAACAATCCGCTATGCGTTAGGTATAGAGGTAGACAAGCTATCATGAGGCGCAGTTATGTAGCTCAGAGAGTCATATCTTAATACCAAATTACTAGAACTTTGAAAATACATTTAAGAGCTAACACCCGAGACACGTGGCTCAAGCGCATGGATAGTAGTATGTTTCACAAGCATGGCGAACGCTTAAAACGAAAAACATTGACGAAATGGGCGACCTCTGCTGCATTTTATACGTTTAAATAGTTTATGTACCAGAAGGTTTAGCTGAATATTGTTGAATATTAAACCCACAGGCCAGCTTGTGGCGACCTGTTGGGCAGTAGCGACCCCACGGACTTGATCTGCCGCGAGAAGTCTTGTTCCTCATCTCTGGCTTGCCTTTACTGGCTGGCGGAAGTGAACCCTAACGAGGAACAGAGCTCCCACCTCTCTCTTGCCTTCATTGGCCGGATTTAGTGGAACCCCGAATTAAAACAAAATATCCGCCGAGCATTACGTATAGCGATAGACAAGCTATCATGAGGAATAGTCATGTATCTCAAAAAGTCATATCTTAACACATAATGACATAGCGTAGACGCAGCTTTAGAAGTATTTTTAACTTTAAAGTTAAATAGATACTTCTGGTAAATTTTCTGAACTTTAAATATTTTGCTCATAATTAGGAATAGTTTAGAATAATGCGGATAAAGCCGAAGCATTTTGACAAGCGTCGTCCGTTGACCTCATCCTTCGAAACTTGAGCATGGAAATATATACTATGTGTTCATTAAAAGACAATAAGAACCGCTTTAATGAAGAACATTGACGAAGACGGGCGGTCTGTACAGAATGGTTTTACGTTTAAAATGTAAAATTTTAATTCAGTTACATCGGAACCATGCCAATGGATTTTGTTTATGAAAGGTTTGAATGACCTGGAAATATTGAATGACACGCAATCAAACCTAGACCCGTGTTCTTTTAAAATGCGAATTGATGAATCTGGGCGTTAATTGCGACTTTTAAATTTTAAAATAAATAGGTACTTATGCACAATTTCAAGTCCTTTGAGAACTTTGCTCATAAATAGTAACAGTCTAGAATAATGTGGATAAAGGCAATGTATTATTACACGCGTTTCCCGTCGAGCGGGAACTTTTGCAATGTGAGTAAGGTAAAACACATCCGATGAATTGCAGAATTGTTTTTCGCAGAATGCAATAAAAGTTTGAAATGCAAACAAATAAGTTATATAAGACCTAGATCGATGGAAATTGTTTTTTTCCCGTTGTTGAAACTTGAAAATACTGGAAATATAGTACTCTGTCACCTCCTCGAGATAAACCCGTATGTTTTTTCTTAGAGTCGTAAATAGCATTTATACAACCCGAAATCGTGGCAAGCGAACCATTGGTTTACGTATACGAAAATGTTCGTTAAGCAAGCTATCATGATACTATTAGTCGTATATTTCATAAAGTCATATCATAATAAGAAATTTTGTGAACAGTGGAAATACGCGCATACCACGGCTCAGAATATAAAAAATAATAGTTTAAAAAACTAAAAAACACGCTTTTACCACGCACTTAAAATTACAAAATAATTCGAACATTTACTACGATTTATTATGAAAGAAAGCGTGGAGCGTTTTGTCCAAGAAGAGTAAAGATTAAATAAACGCTCCACGCTTTCTTTCATAATAAATCGTAGTAAATGTTCGAATTATTTTGTAATTTTAAGTGCGTGGTAAAAGCGTGTTTTTTAGTTTTTTAAACTATTATTTTTATTTTATACTTTTTAGTCTTCTTATTATTTAAACTTAATTTACTACTTACTAATTTAAAATATTAATAGGTATGTATTTAAAGATATTTATTATTAAAAAACAAAATTCTCTGTTTTACGCATCCAAATTTAATACGGCGTTCGCCATATTGGATTTAAGTCACGTGACTATTTTTTCGTATTCCTGACAGCAAACCCTTTCATTTGATACCCATATCATGGGGGTGCATTTCATATAGCCTGTCCGCCATATTGGATTTAAGTCACGTGACTATTTTTTTCGTATTCCTGACAGCAAACCCTTTCATTTGATACCCATATCATGGGGGTGCATTTCAAATAGCCTGTCCGCCATATTGGATTTAAGTCACGTGACTATTTTTTTCGTATTCCTGACAGCAAACCCTTTCATTTGATACCCATATCATGGGGGTGCATTTTAAATAGCCTGTCCGCCATCTTGGACGTCGGCCATATTGGATTTAAGTCACGTGACTATTTTTTTGTATTCCTGACAGCTAACCCTTTTATTTGATACCCATATCATGGGGGTGCATTTCAAATAGCCTGTCCGCCATATTGGATTTAAGTCACGTGACTATTTTTTTCGTATTCCTGACAGCAAACCCTTTCATTTGATACCCATATTATGGGGGTGGATTTCAAACAGCCAGTCCGCCATCTTGGGGAGGCCGCCATATTGGATTTGTAATGACGTTTCTTAGCTAGTCATGTATTGTCATCAGAACTCAGAGCGTGTGCAAAATTTCATCCCAATCGAAGACTGGGAAGTGGGTCAAATTAAGATTCCAAGATTTTCTTACATAGTTACTTACAATTGAAGCGTGTTAATAATAAGTCACGTGACTATTTTTTTCGTATTCCTGACAGAAAACCCTTTCATTTGATACCCATATTATGGGGGTGGATTTCAAACAGCCAGTCCGCCATCTTGGGGAGGCCGCCATATTGGATTTGTAATGACGTTTCTTAGCTAGTCATGTATTGTCATCAGAACTCAGAGCGTGTGCAAAATTTCATCCCAATCGAAGACTGGGAAGTGGGTCAAATTAAGATTCCAAGATTTTCTTACATAGTTACTTACAATTGAAGCGTGTTAATAATAAGTCACGTGACTATTTTTTTCGTATTCCTGACAGCAAACCCTTTCATTTGATACCCATATTATGGGGGTGGATTTCAAACAGCCAGTCCGCCATCTTGGGGAGGCCGCCATATTGGATTTGTAATGACGTTTCTTAGCTAGTCATGTATTGTCATCAGAACTCAGAGCGTGTGCAAAATTTCATCCCAATCGAAGACTGGGAAGTGGGTCAAATTAAGATTCCAAGATTTTCTTACATAGTTACATACAAGTGAAGCTAATATAAAGCGTGTATCTAATAAAGCAAGGCGATTTAGAAGCAAAAAACATCCATGAAAATGGGCGGTCCCTACAGATTTCTTTACTGTTAAATTGTAAAAAGTTAAAGCCTTTTAAGGTTTGGCTGAATATTATTTAAGATAAAAGTCACAAATATTTAGCATTGCACAATTATAACACCGCACTAACGCTATTTGTTGACTGCCTAACATTAGGACTAGGTCGATGGAAATCGATTTCAATTTTTAAAGACAGTAAAACTTGAATACATTGGAGGTATTCAATATAACGCAATCAACCTACCTGCTAGAGTATAATACTCCACGTATTTGACTGCCTCGTTGGTCTAGTGGTCGCAAAGCGCGACTGCTGAGTTTGAGGTCTTGGGTTCGATTCCCGGGTCGGGCAAAGTGTTATTGGGTTTTTCTATCAGGAATTTCTCAGTAGCAGCCTCGGAGTCTGGATTTGTGCCCGGTTGATGGCAATAGGCTCGCCCCCTATTACATGGGACTTAAACATAACTGGCGAAATGTGGGTGTACTAATAGGTACACCTCTGCCTAACCCTTCGGGGATAACAGGCGTGATGTTATGTTATTTGACAACGTGAAAAGCGAATACTCTTTTAAGTCGTCCAGAAAATATTAAAACGTACGAAGTCAAAGTACCCAAAGTGAAATTTATAAACATAAAACCCACAGTCGATCTTAGTACATAGATGAAGTCAACGGGCTTTGCTGTCAGTTTTGCTCGAATGTACAAAAGAATATCAATTCCTCGGGAATCAAGTTGGAAATACATCTCTAACTGAATCAAGTTGATGCGGATCGTAGAACAAACAAATGTTCGTTAAGTATTTAGATAGACAACCTGTTATGGTTCTCAGTCACGCTGACTGATGAGCTCGTGATGCGCTATCATGTAACTCTGGTGCAATAAGTTGCACTCGTGCTAGAACTATAATCATTGATGAAGTTTGGCGGTCTTTGAAATAGAAATGGTAATATCTACGTCAACCAAGTTCATGAGTAGATTGCTGGATCGAGACTTTAACATTGAAATGTATACCATACTTGCGTACAGCAAAGGAAAATCTGCTGTGCATTATGCACAGAGACAGACGAGCTATCATGAGAGTAAGTCATGTAGCTTAGAAAGTCTTATCTTAATGTAAATGCAAACGTGCGAAGAAAAAAATCTCTTTCCAGCAGCATCATGTGCGGTCTTTGCATAATGTTAATTAATACGTTTAAAATGTAAAAGGTGTGTGTTACATTAAAGGACAATCCGCAATGCATAATGTCGAAAGATATATAAGCTATCATACCTAATTATCCGAATTCTTGAAATAATTAGATATAAAAGAGCTAAAACAAAAACATTGACAAAATGGGCGGTCTCTGCAGCTGTTTTACATAAAAATTGTAAAGTTAAGTATCTTCAGGTTCAGCTAAATATTGTATAAGATAGCAGTCGCACCCAATATTTAACATCGTAAGCTGTCATGCAGCTCAGTCACGAAGCTAAGGAATAAATATCGAAATACCAGGGAAGGAAGTACCAAGCTGAGTACTTTTTGTTAAGATATTTCTTAACGGTCTCCGCCGAGCATTACGTATAGCGATAGACAAGCTATCATGAGGCTTAGTCATGTAGCTCAAAAAGTCATATCTTAATACGAAATGACCAGAACGGTGGAAATACGTTTTAAGAGCAAAACCCGAGATAGTTGGCTCAAGTAATCTCTCTCCAGAACGTATGCAATATCAGCTGAGGCGCTCTCTCACAAAACGACAAGGTCATTGCAGATTTTTATAATTCTTAACCTCTGGTATTGTTCAGGATAATTTCGTTGTTAAAGAAAGTGAAAGCAGTTGAGGCGCACTCTTAATGAAGAACACTGATGAGGGTGGGCGGTCTGTGCAGACTGGTGTTCCGTTTAAAATGGAAAATGTTTAATTGTTTTTAAAGAGAGTGAATCTTGAATAAACTGGAAACATTGAATAATACTCACCTACCTACGGGAGATAAGCGCATGTGATTAAACGCGGGGTTTCTTATAATCGAAAATTCATCACAACTCAAGTCGAACTCGCAAAGCTATAAGCTGAAAACATATTTACAAACACTTCAGAAGTCAGCGGGCTTTGCTGTCAGTTTTACTTGAATACACGATAGAATTACTACAAATGCCTTTGAAATGAAATGGGATATATCATCCAAATCAAGTGGATGCGGTCAGTGTAAAGTGGACACAAATAAGTCCACTGCTGGACCGACACTTGAACATGGAAATATTGAAAATGATTGTATTTACGTAGAACGATAGCAATACATTTAATGAAAGCCAATGGAACGTTCATAATGACCACTTGGCCGGTTTTATTGTTTGAAATATGAACACGGAGCCATTGTCTAGCAGGTGACCTCCTGACTCCCTACCCAACATACTGTTTTAAACAGTGATGAAGCTGGGCGTTCATTGCGAAGTATTTTTGAGCTTTAAGATAAATTGGTACTTCTGCACAATTGTCCTTTGAAAACTTTGCTCATAAATAATAATCGTTTAGAAAAATGTCGATAGGTATGGATAAAGCACAAATTTCACCCGTCGAGCTCAAGTTTCGAAACTTGAACACTTGAACTATGTGTTCATTAAAAGACAATAGGAAACGCTTTAAGCATAAAAATAGACAAGCTATCATGAGGCTCAGTCATGTAGCTCAAAAAGTCATATCTTAATACGAAGTAACCAAAACGGTGGAAATACATTAACAGTAATCATTTTATGTAAAGAAACACATGTCTCATCGTTAAAAATAAACATGTAAAAAATGGGCGGTCTCTGCAGCATTTTATATATACGTGTTGTAAAAATTTAAGGTTTAGCTGAATAATGTTTAAGATAAAGTCTCAAATATTTATCATTGTACAATTATAACACCGCACTAACGCTATTTGTTGACTGCCTAACATTAGGACTAGATCCATGGAAATTGATTTCACTTTTTAAAGAGAGTAAAACTTGAATGAATTGGAGGTATTAAATAATAGGCAATCAAACCTACTGCAGTATAATACTACACGTATTTTAAATGCGAATATTCTTTTAAGTCCTTCAGATCATTGATGAACATAATATGCAGTCTTGGCATAATGTTTGTACGTTTAAAATTTAAAAGGTATGTGTACATTAAAGGACAATCCGCTATGCATTGAGTACAAAGATAGACAAGCTACCATGGCGCTTAGTCATGTAGCTCAGAAAGTCATATCTTATTACGAAATGATCTGAACAATGGAAGTACACTCTTATGACGACAAAAATAAATCAAAACGCATTCTTAAACAAAAACAGCGAGGAACGAGTAAGAATAGTTGATATTATCTATTTCCAGAATATATCCAGTATCAGTTGAGACGCACTCTTAATGAAGTAGGTACATTGATGAAGATGGGTCTGTGCAGAATGGTTTTACGTTTAAAATGTAAAACTTTAATTCAGTTACATTGGAACCATGCCAATGGATTTTGTTTATGAAAGGTTTGAATGACCTGGAAATATTGAATGACACGCAATCAAACCTAGACCCGTGTTCTTTTAAAATGCGAATTGATGAAGCTGGGCGTTAATTGCGACTTTTAAATTTTATAATAAATAGGTAGGTAGGTAGGGGGAAGTCCCGTAGCGCCGGACGGCACCTAGCGCCGGACACTTGTACTATCTCGACAAACGACAATGCTATCTATTCGAATTTCGGTGAAAGGGGCACGGGGAAACGTATTGATACAGGATCACGCGACGTGGTTTGCCGGTGAGACGCACAACCAAGGTGAGAGAGGTGAATTGCTGTTTATTGCGGTAAAGCGTTGCGTCACGTAAATTTCAAGTGAGTATTGCTGCTATGGTTTTATGTTTAATTGTATTTGTTATTTGTTAATAAAGACAGTGTTCCATTATTATTCGTAAATTGTAAAAGTTTTTATTAATTACCTAAACAGTTTTAGTATGAAATACGTTATTTTTTACATTCCTCGCCCCTACCTCCGGACACAAAAGTGTCCCTTACCACCGGACAGTTTATAAGTTGGCTTTTTACTAAGAATTTATACTTATTTTATAATAATGATTTTACAGGATAGAAGGAAGGAGATATTTAAACATGGAAGAGACAAAAAGAAAAGAAGATGGGATCAGCAAAATTTAAAAACTGCGATGGACAAGATATTGTCCAAAGAAGTGTAGTGTGTTTAAAGAACCACAACGAGGACTGGATACAATGCTCCAGCTGCCAAGAATGGGCCCATGAAGCATGTGCTGACGTTCTGGAATGTGGGGATACCTATATATGAGATAGATGCACAATGTTTTAAGAATGTCCGGCGCTTGGGGTTTGAAGATTAAACTGTCCGGTACTAGGTGCCAATGTTACAGACTTAATTTTTCTTACCAAAACTTAATTAACGTTCCTAGATTATGTTTACGCAGAAGTAGTATTTTTGTTAATTGATTTTGATAATATATTTCGTTAATTTAACTAATTCATAAACAAATACTTATTTCTCGAAGTAGTTTTAATTTTATTTCCAGAAAACCTTATGTGTCCGCCACTAGGGGACTTCCCCCTACTTATGCACAATTTCAAGTCCTTTGAGAATTTTGCTCATAAATAGTAAAAGTCTACAATAATGTGGATAAAGGCAATGTATTATTACACGCGTTTCCCGTCGAGCGGGAACTTTTGCAATGTGTGTAAGGTAAAACACATCCGATGAATTGCAGAATTGTTTTTTGCAGAATGCAATAAAAGTTTAAAATACAAAGAATAAATTAGTTACATAAGAACTAGAGCGATGGAAATTGTATTATTCGTTGTTAAAGAGAGTGAAACTTGAATAAACTGGAAATATAGAATTCTGTCACCTCCTCGAGATAAACCCGTGTGTTTTTTCTTAGAGTCGGAAATAGCATTTATACATCCGGCAATAGTAGTTAGAATCAGAACCTATGAGCTAACGACATAACTATAAACATTGATGAAGTCAGCGGGCTTAAAGAATAATTCTCAGTTTTTCAGGAATCGAGTTGGAAATATCTACCCAGATCAAGTTATTGCGGTCAATGTAACGTGTATCGTAGAACAAGCAAATGTTCGTTAAGTATTTAGATAGACAACCTGTTATGGTTCTCAGTCACGCTGACTGATGAGCTCGTGCTAGAACTTTAATCATTGATGAAGTTTGGCGGTCTTTGAAATAGAAATGGTAATATCTACGTCAACCAAGTTCATGAGTAGATTGCTGGATCGAGACTTTAACATTGAAATGTAAACCGTGCTTGCGTAGCGCAAAGGAAAATCTGCTGTGCATTATGCACAGAGACAGACAAGCTATCATGAGAGAAAGTCATGTAGCTCAGAAAGTCTTATCTTAATGTAAATGCAAACGTGCGAAGAAAAAATCTCTTTCCAGCAGCATCATGTGCGGTCTTTGCACAATGTTTGTTAATACGTTTAAAATGTAGAAGGTATCTAAACAAACCAAACAAAACACGGTCAAAAAACGGCGGTCTTTTAGAAGTATTTTTAACTTTAAAGTTAAATAGATACTTCTGGAACATTTCTAGAACTAAGAATTTTGCTCATAATTAGGAATTATGAGCAAAATTAGAAATTTAGAATTATTATCAGTTGAGGCGCACTCTTAATGAAGAACATTGAGACGAAGACGGGCGGTCCGTGCAGAGTATTTTCACATTTAAATTGAAAAAAGTTAAAAACCTTCTAAGGTTTAGCTTTTGTCACAAATACCTCAAAAGCCATCAATAAGTCAGGGACAGGAAAAAGAAGATATTCATAATATCTAGAACAAGTTGCGTAAAACTATTCGATTCGACATAGCAATTACAGTGTCATTAATTATAGATTAATTGGACAGTCTTTGCCGACACTTTTAAACATTGAAGTTATTATCGTAATACACCATAATTATAACAATGACAAAATGCATTCGTGCCAGTGCATGCAGTATAATACTACACATATTTAGAACGCGAATATTCTTTAAGTCCTCCAGAAAATATTAAAGCGTACGTATTCCAGTCAAAAACGTAGTCGTGGTCTCCGGCACGGAAGAACGTATAAGCCCAAAGACGAACTCATAGCTCCATAGCTTGTCTATCTCTATACCAAATGTGTCCTTCAGTGAACACATTCTTCATATGTTCAAGTTTCGAACATTAGATACGGAGAACAATGCCAACAGACCGCATTGATTCGAATTGAAATAAGCATTGAGAGGAGATCATGATCTCTTTTCATCTCCAGTATCAGTGGAGGCGTACTCTTAATGAAGTATCGACGATTATGTGCGGTCTGTACAGAATGTTTTCACGTTTAAAACGCGAAAAGTAAAGGCAATGCATTTTTACAAGCTCAACTTTCGAAACTTGAGCATTTAAATATGAACTATGGTTTTGTTCATTAAAGAACAATCCGCTATGCGTTAGGTATAGAGATAGACAAGCTATCATGAGGCGCAGTCATGTAGCTCAGAAAGTCATATCTTAATACCAAATTACTAGAACTTTGAAAATACATTTAAGAGCTAACACCCGAGACACGCGGCTCAAGCGCATGGATAGTAGTATGTTTCACAAGCATGGCGAACGCTTAAAACGAAAAACATTGACGAAATGGGCGACCTCTGCTGCATTTTATACGTTTAAATAGTTTATGTACCAGAAGGTTTAGCTGAATATTGTTGAATATTAAACCCACAGGCCAGCTTGTGGCGACCTGTTGGGCAGTAGCGACCCCACGGACTTGATCTGCCGCGAGAAGTCTTGTTCCTCATCTCTGGCTTGCCTTTACTGGCTGGCGGAAGTGAACCCTGACGAGGAACAGAGCTCCCACCTCTCTCTTGCCTTCATTGGCCGGATTTAGTGGAACCCCGAATTAAAACAAAATATCCGCCGAGCATTACGTATAGCGATAGACAAGCTATCATGAGGCGTAGTCATGTAGCTCAAAAAGTCATATCTTAACACATAATGACATAGCGTAGACGCAGCTTCAGAAGTATTTTTAACTTTAAAGTTAAATAGATACTTCTGGTAAATTTTCTGAACTTTAAATATTTTGCTCATAATTAGGAATAGTTTAGAATAATGCGGATAAAGCCGAAGCATTTTGACAAGCGTCGTCCGTTGACCTCATCCTTCGAAACTTGAGCATGGAAATATATACTATGTGTTCATTAAAAGACAATAAGAACCGCTTTAAGCATAAAGATAGACAAGCTATCATGAGGCTCAGTCATGTAGCTCAGAAAGTCATTACGCGAAAACCGTATGAAAGAAATGACCAGAGGAGTGACCAAGTTAGAATAATGATGAAAACTCGACTCGTGACTCAATTTCTCGAACAACATAACTATCGTTGTAACAGAACATCTCCAGTATCAGTTGAGGCGCACTCCTAATGAAGAACATTGACGAAGACGGGCGGTCTGTACAGAATGGTTTTACGTTTAAAATGTAAAATTTTAATTCAGTTACATCGGAACCATGCCAGTGGATTTTGTTTATGAAAGGTTTGAATGACCTGGAAATATTGAATGACACGCAATCAAACTAAAGACCCATGTTCTTTTAAAATGCGAATTGATGAATCTGGGCGTTAATTGCGACTTTCAAATTTTAAAATAAATAAGTACTTATGCACAATTTCAAGTCCTTTGAGAACTTTGCTCATAAATAGTAACAGTCTACAATAATGTGGATAAAGGCAATGTATTATTACACGCGTTTCCCGTCGAGCGGGAACTTTTGCAATGTGAGTAAGATAAAACACATCCGATGAATTGCAGAATTGTTTTTCGCAGAATGCAATAAAAGTTTGAAATGCAAACAAATAAGTTATATAAGACCTAGATCGACAGAAATTGTTTTTTTCCCGTTGTTGAAACTTGAAAATACTGGAAATATAATATTCTGTCACCTCCTCGAGATAAACCCGTATGTTTTTTCTTAGAGTCGAAAATAGCATTTATACAACCCGAAATCGTGGCAAGCGAAAAATACGTTAATATTAACAAAACCAATGAGCTAACAACATAACTATAAACATTGATGAATCCAGCGGGCTTTGCTTTGCAATTCCTCAAAAATCAAGTTGTACATACAGTCAGTAGTCAGTTGTTGTTGTGTTGTTGTTGTTGTTGTAAGTACATTAGATACTGATAACAATTCAAACAGATCGCATTGATCGGAATAGAAATCAGCACTGAAAGATATCATGATCTCTTTTCATCTCCAGAATCAGTAATGAGGCGCAGCCAGTCTTAATGAAGTACATTGATGAAGATGGGCGGTCTGTGCAGAATGGTTTTACGTTTAAAATGTAAAACGATAATTCAGTTACATTGGACCCCGTACCAATGGATTTTGTAGAAAGGAAATTTTAATAAGCTGAAAACATGGAATTGTTGAATAGTAATTTATTTGAGTACTTGTTTAGCTCATAAATAGTAATAGTTTAGTATAATGTTGACAAGTATGGATAAAGCACAAGCTTCACCCGTCGAGCTCAACTTTCGAAACTTGAACATATGAATAATGTGTTCACTGAAGGACACATTTGGTATAGAGATAGACAAGCTATGGAGACGAGGGACAGTCATGTAGCTCAGAAAGTCATATCTCATCTAACACCAAATTTTCCTATAACGAGAAACCACGAGCATAAGATAGCGATAAAGACGAAGGAGCAAGGCAAGGCACTCTAAAAAAAACACGATGACGAAATGTGCGACCTCTGCTGCATTTTATGTGTTCAAATTGTAAAAAGTCCCATAAGGTTTAGCTGAACATTGTTCATGATAAAAGTCTCAAATATTTAGCATGGTACAATTATAACGCTGCACTAACGCTATTTGTTGACACCGATAACCCGACTGCCTAACATTAGGACTAGATCGATGGAAATCGGTTTTTATTTTTAAAGAGGGTAAAACTTGAATAATACGCAATCAAACCTACTGCAGTATAATAAATACTACACGTATTTTAGAACGCGAATATTCTTTTAAGTCGTCCAGAAAATATTAAAACGTACGTGTTCTAATCAAAATACACCCAAATATAAAAAAACATATAACCCACAGTCGATCTTAATACATAGATGAAGTCAGCGGGCTTTGCTGACAGTTTCACTCTAATGTATAAAAGAATATTAATTCCTCAGGAATCAAGTTGGCAATAGGTACATCTAGCCGAATCAAGTCGATGCGGTTAACGTAATGTTTATCGTAGACTGAGCAGATATTCGTTAAGTATTTAGATTGACAAACTAAACCCTAAGGAAATATGCAATTTAGTTGTGTTCATAGAACAAACTACTATGAGTATAGAGATAGACAAGCTATCATGAGGCTCAGTCATGTAGCCCAGGAAGTCAAATCCCTGCAATGTCAGCCAAATGAAAAATGAAATTATGGAAATATATATTTCCAGAACATCTTCAGTATCAGTTGAGGCGCACTCTTAATGAAGTACATCGACGAACATGTGCGGTCTGTACAGAATGTTTTCACGTTTGAATTGTAAAAAGTTAAAGTCCCTTGAGGCTCTTTAAGATGAAAGCCTTGGTATTAATTCCAACAACCGGACTGCCTAACATTAAGACTAGCTCCATGGAAATTGATTTTCTTTGTTAAAAGAGTAAAACTGGAATAATCTGGAAATAGTACATACCTAATAAGCATAATGTGCATATTGCCCTTTTATTGCGCTTTCTTTTAAGTTGCCTTAAATTATTAAAGCACATGTCATGTACTTGACGATCGAAATAAATTCTTATTCCATAAGAGAACACAGAATCAGTTGAGGCGCACTCTTAATGAAGATAATTGACTGAAGCAGAGTTCCCTTTGCGAAGTATTTAAGGTTTAGCGGGCTTTGCCGTTGGTTTCACTCGCATACATGAATTTGCAAATACAGTCAGACCCGCAACAACTATCTGTGAGCCATACAAATATTACATTTAATACTTGTTCCGTACGAGAATTCAACTTGCGACACGCATTACGTTGCTGGATCCAAACTTAGACATGGAAATATAGAATATGTTGTGTTCTTTAAAGAACTATCTGCTATGCATTATGTATAGAGATAGACAAGCTATCATGAGGCTCAGTCATGTAGCTCAGAGAGTCATATCTTAATACGAAATGATCAGAACGGTGAAAACACATGTGCAAGAGCCGAGGCTCGTGGCCCGACTAATACCTATGATCACATGAAACAATAAACAAGATCCACGTCACGAGAAACCGTATGCAAGCCCACAATCGGACTTCACATATTTTCACTCGAATTAGTGAGAACCTGACATCCCACAAAACAAATATAAAAACGACTCTGATTATTTATAGATTAAATCAAATCATCCGGAACATCTCCAGTATCAGTCGAGGCACACTCTTAATGAAGTACATTGACGAACATGTGCGGTCTGTGCAGAATGTTTTCACGTTTGAATTGTAAAGAGTTAAAGTCCCTTGAGGCTCTTTAAGATGAAAGCCTTGATATTAATTCCAACAACCGGACTGCCTAACATTAAGACTAGCTTCATGGAAATTGATTTTCTTTGTTAAAAGAGTAAAACTGGAATAATCTGGAAATAGTATATAATAGGCATATTATGTAACCAAACCGACGCACGATCAACCCTTACTTTTATTACGCTATCTTTTAAGTTGCCTTAAAATACTAAAGCGCATGTACTAGCCAGTTCGCAGCAAGAAGAAAATACCTATTCCCTAAGAGAACACAAGATCACTTGAGGCGCACTCTTAATGAAGATCATTGACTGAAGCTAGGTGCCCTTTGCGAAGTATTTAAGGTTTAAAGTTAAATAAGTAGTTATGATAATTTTTAAACTTCTTTGAATAATGCGAATAAAGGCAATGCATTTTTACAAGCTCAACTTTCGAAACTTGAGCATTTAAATATGAACTATGGTTTTGTTCATAAAAGAACAATCCGCTATGCGTTAGGTATAGAGATAGACAAGCTGTCATGAGACACAGTCATGTAGCTCAGAGAGTCATATCTTAATACGAAATGATCAGAACGGTGAAAATACATGTGCAAGAGCCGAGGCACGCGACCCGACTAATACTTTGATCACATGAAACAATAAACAAGATCCACGTCACGAGAAACCGCATGTAAGCCTACTTTCGAACTTCACATATTTCCATTCGAATCAGTGAGAACCTGAGATCGCAAGATAGCATAAATATAAACATTAAAATTTACATTCGAAACATCTCTAGTATCAGTTGAGGCGCACTCCTAATGAAGGACATTGATGAATATGGGGCGGTCTGCACAGAATATATTACATTTAAATTGTAAAAAGTTAAAGCCCTTGAGGTTCATCTGAATATTGTTTAAGATAAAGTCTCAAATATTTATCGTTGTACAATTATAATACCGCACTAACGCTATTTATTGACACAGGACTGCCTAACATTAGGACTAGACCCATGGAAATTGATTTTAATTTTTAAAAATAGTAAAGGTTGAATTTATTGGAGGTACCTACTGCAGTAGGTTTGACAGTATTAACTACACGTATTTTAAAAATATTCTTAAATTGTAAAATGTTCAAGTACCTTAAGGTTTGGCCGAATATTGTTAAAATATTTATCATTGTACAATTTTAACACATTTTTGTTAACACCGATATCCGGACTGCCTAACATTAGGACTAGATCGATGGAAATCGATTTTTTTTAAAGAGAGTATAACTTCAATAAATTGGAGGTATTCAATGACACTCAATCAAACCTGCTGGAGTCTAACATCACACGTATTTTAAAACGCGAATATTCTTTAAGTCCTCCAGAAAATATTAAAGCGTACATATTCCAGTCGAAAACGTAGTTGTGGTCTCCGGCACGGAAGAACGTATAAGCCCACAGACGAACGTTTTGCGCTTGGTGTTTTGTTTTCTACATAGATTCGTATAATCCAGAACATCTCCAGTATCAGTTGAGCGCACTCTTAATGAAGTATCGACGATTATGTGCGGTCTGTGCAGAATGTTTGTCTGCCGTCTCCACCTATCACGTTAAAGCTACCAGACCGGTACCAGAGAATCGAACAGCTGAGGCAGCATTTTTGGCAGCGCTGGCACCAGGAATACCTAGTGGAACTGCAGCAGCGGACGAAATGGCGTCTCAAAGACAGAGCTTTACAGATTGGAGATTTAGTGGTTTTGAAAGAGGAGAACGTGCCACCTCTAAAATGGAGACTCGGGCGAGTCCTACAACTCTTTCCCGGAAAGGATGGAATCTGCAGGGTCGCCGAGTTCTACACACCGAGAGGCACGGTGCGACGGGCTATAAATAGAGCCTGCCTCCTTCCCCTACAAGAACTTTAAAGCGGTAGCTTTCAAGGGGGGGAAGATGTCCACGCCGCATAGACGGCCTGCGTGGACATGAAATGTGGTGCGTTGCGCGCGCCGCAACAGCTGCGCGCGCCAGCTGTCACACACTCACGCACCAATGTCTTAGAGAAAACGTTTTATTTTATATCTTAAAATGTAAAATAAGGAATTAAATATTTAGTTTAACAAAAGAATCCTATTTTTCATTGAAGAAAACCTGCGCCCCAACAATGTTTTCACGTTTAAAACGCGAAAAGTAAAGGCAATGCATTTTTACAAGCTCAACTTTCGAAACTTGAGCATTTAAATATGAACTATGGTTTTGTTCATTAAAGAACAATCCGCTATGCGTTAGGTATAGAGATAGACAAGCTATCATGGGGCTCAGTCATGTAGCTCAGAAAGTCATATCTTAATACCAAACTACTTTGAAAATACATTTTAAAAAGCAAATACCCGAGACACGTGGCTCAAGCACGTCGATAGCCGTGTGCTTCACAAGCATGGCGAATGCTTAAACATCTTTTATCGCGACGACTTGAACTACGAAGCAGCAAGAGGTACTGTTAAATAAGAAACCCACAGGCCAGCTTGTGGCGACCTATTGGGCGTCTTGTTCCTCATCTCTGGCTTGCCTTTACTGGCTGGCGGAAGTGAACCCTGACGAGGAACAGAGCTCCCACCTCTCTCTTGCCTTCATTGGCCGGATTGAGTGGAACCCCGAATTGAAATAAAATATCCGCCGAGCATTACGTATAGCGATAGACAAGCTATCATGAGGCGTAGTCATGTAGCTCAAAAAGTCATATCTTAATACGAAATGACATAGCGTAGACGCAGCTTTAGAAGTATTTTTAACTTTAAAGTTAAATAGATACTTCTGGTAAATTTTCTGAACTTTAAATATTTTGCTCATAATTAGGATTAGTTTAGAATAATGCGGATAAAGCCGAAGCATTTTGACAAGCGTCGTCCGTTGACCTCATCCTTCGAAACTTGAGCATGGAAATATATACTATGTGTTCATTAAAAGACAATAAGAACCGCTTTAAGCATAAAGATAGACAAGCTATCATGAGGCTCAGTCATGTAGCTCAGAAAGTCATTACGCGAAAACCGTATGGAAGAAATGACCAGAGGAGTGACCAAGTTAGAATAATGATGAAAACTCGACTCGTGACTCAATTTCTCGAATAACGTAACTATCGTTGTAACAGAACATCTCCAGTATCAGTTGAGGCGCACTCCTAATGAAGAACATTGACGAAGACGGGCGGTCTGTACAGAATGGTTTTACGTTTAAAATGTAAAATTTTAATTCAGTTACATCGGAACCATGCCAATGGATTTTGTTTATGAAAGGTTTGAATGACCTGGAAATATTGAATGACACGCAATCAAACCTAGACCCGTGTTCTTTTAAAATGCGAATTGATGAAGCTGGGCGTTAATAGCGACTTTTAAATTTTAAAATAAATGGGTACTTATGCACAATTTCAAGTCCTTTGAGAACTTTGCTCATAAATAGTAACAGTCTACAATAATGTGGATAAAGGCAATGTATTATTACACGCGTTTCCCGGCGAGCGGGAACTTTTGCAATGTGAGTAAGGTAAAACACATCCGATGAATTGCAGAATTGTTTTTCGCAGAATGCAATAAAAGTTTGAAATGCAAACAAATAAGTTATATAAGACCTAGATCGATGGAAATTGTTTTTTTCCCGTTGTTGAAACTTGAAAATACTGTAAATATAGTACTCTGTCACCTCCTCGAGATAAACCCGTATGTTTTTTCTTAGAGTCGTAAATAGCATTTATACAACCCGAAATCGTGGCAAGCGAACCATTGGTTTACGTATACGAAAATGTTCGTTAAGCAAGCTATCATGATACTAGTCGTATATTTCATAAAGTCATATCATAATAAGAAATTTTGTGAACAGTGGAAATACGCGCATACCACGGCTCAGAATATAATAAAGCAAGGCGATTTAGAAGCAAAAAACATCCATGAAAATGGGCGGTCCCTACAGATTTCTTTACTGTTAAATTGTAAAAAGTTAAAGCCTTTTAAGGTTTGGCTGAATATTATTTAAGATAAAAGTCACAAATATTTAGCATTGCACAATTGTAACACCGCACTAACGCTATTTGTTGACTGTCTAACATTAGGACTAGGTCGATGGAAATCGATTTCAATTTTTAAAGACAGTAAAACTTGAATACATTGGAGGTATTGAATATAACGCAATCAACCTACCTGCTGGAGTATAATACTCCACGTATTTGACAACGCGAAACGCGAATACTCTATTAAGTCGTCCAGAAAATATTAAAACGTACGAAGTCAAAGTACCCAAAGTGAAATAAACATAAAACCCACAGTCGATCTTAGTACATAGATGAAGTCAACGGGCTTTGCTGTCAGTTTCGCTCGAATGTACAAAAGAATATCAATTCCTCGGGAATCAAGTTGGAAATACATCTCTAACTGAATCAAGTTGATGCGGATCGTAGAACAAACAAATGTTCGTTAAGTATTTAGATAGACAACCTGTTATGGTTCTCAGTCACGCTGACTGATGAGCTCGTGATGCGCTATCATGTAACTCTGGTGCAATAAGTTGCACTCGTGCTAGAACTATAATCATTGATGAAGTTTGGCGGTCTTTGAAATAGAAATGGTAATATCTACGTCAACCAAGTTCATGAGTAGATTGCTGGATCGAGACTTTAACATTGAAATGTATACCATACTTGCGTACAGCAAAGGAAAATCTGCTGTGCATTATGCACAGAGACAGACGAGCTATCATGAGAGTAAGTCATGTAGCTTAGAAAGTCTTATCTTAATGTAAATGCAAACGTGCGAAAAAAAAAATCTCTTTCCAGCAGCATCATGTGCGGCCTTTGCATAATGTTAATACGTTTAAAATGTAAAAGGTGTGTTACATTAAAGGACAATCCGCAATGCATAATGTCGAAAGATATATAAGCTATCATACCTAATTATCCGAATTCTTAAAGTAATTAGATATAAAAGCTAAAACAAAAACATTGACAAAATGGGCGGTCTCTGCAGCTGTTTTACATAAAAATTGTAAAAAGTTAAGTATCTTCAGGTTCAGCTAAATATTGTATAAGATAGCAGTCGCACCCAATATTTAACATCGTAAGCATGCAGCTCAGTCACGAAGCTAAGGAATAAATATCCAAATACCAGGGAAGGAAGTACCAAGCTGAGTACTTTTTGTTAAGATATTTCTTAATGGTCTCCGCCGAGCATTACGTATAGCGATAGACAAGCTATCATGAGGCTCAGTCATGTAGCTCAAAAAGTCATATCTTAATACGAAGTAACCAAAACGGTGGAAATACATTAACAGTAATCATTTTATGTAAAGAAACACATGTCTCATCGTTAAAAATAAACATGTAAAAAATGGGCGGTCTCTGCAGCATTTTATACGTGTTGTAAAATGTTAAGGTTTAGCTGAATAATGTTTAAGATAAAGTCTCAAATATTTATCATTGTACAATTATAACACCGCACTAACGCTATTTGTTGACTGCCTAACATTAGGACTAGATCCATGGAAATTGGTTTCACTTTTTAAAGAGAGTAAAACTTGAATGAATTGGAGGTATTGAATAATAGGCAATCAAACCTACTGCAATATAATACTACACGTATTTTAAATGCGAATATTGTTTTAAGTCCTTCAGAACATTGATGAACATAATATGCAGTCTTGGCATAATGTTTGTACGTTTAAAATGTAAAAGGTATGTGTACATTAAAGGACAATCCGCTATGAATTGAGTACAAAGATAGACAAGCTACCATGGCGCTTAGTCATGTAGCTCAGAAAGTCATATCTTATTACGAAGTGATCTGAACAATGGAAGTACACTCTTATGACGACAAAAATAAATCAAAACGCATTCTTAAACAAAAACAGCGAGGAACGAGTAAGAATAGTTGATATTATCTCTTTCCAGAATATATCCAGTATCAGTTGAGACGCACTCTTAATGAAGTAGGTACATTGATGAAGATGGGTCTGTGCAGAATGGTTTTACGTTTAAAATGTAAAACTTTAATTCAGTTACATTGGAACCATGCCAATGGATTTTGTTTATGAAAGGTTTGAATGACCTGGAAATATTGAATGACACGCAATCAAACCTAGACCCGTGTTCTTTTAAAATGCGAATTGATGAAGCTGGGCGTTAATTGCGACTTTTAAATTTTATAATAAATAGGTAGGTAGGTAGGGGGAAGTCCCGTAGCGCCGGACGGCACCTAGCGCCGGACACTTGTACTATCTCGACAAACGACAATGCTATCTATTCGAATTTCGGTGAAAGGGGCACGGGGAAACGTATTGATACAGGATCACGCGACGTGGTTTGCCGGTGAGACGCACAACCAAGGTGAGAGAGGTGAATTGCTGTTTATTGCGGTAAAGCGTTGCGTCACGTAAATTTCAAGTGAGTATTGCTGCTATGGTTTTATGTTTAATTGTATTTGTTATTTGTTAATAAAGACAGTGTTCCATTATTATTCGTAAATTGTAAAAGTTTTTATTAATTACCTAAACAGTTTTAGTATGAAATACGTTATTTTTTACATTCCTCGCCCCTACCTCCGGACACAAAAGTGTCCCTTACCACCGGACAGTTTATAAGTTGGCTTTTTACTAAGAATTTATACTTATTTTATAATAATGATTTTACAGGATAGAAGGAAGGAGATATTTAAACATGGAAGAGACAAAAAGAAAAGAAGATGGGATCAGCAAAATTTAAAAACTGCGATGGACAAGATATTGTCCAAAGAAGTGTAGTGTGTTTAAAGAACCACAACGAGGACTGGATACAATGCTCCAGCTGCCAAGAATGGGCCCATGAAGCATGTGCTGACGTTCTGGAATGTGGGGATACCTATATATGAGATAGATGCACAATGTTTTAAGAATGTCCGGCGCTTGGGGTTTGAAGATTAAACTGTCCGGTACTAGGTGCCAATGTTACAGACTTAATTTTTCTTACCAAAACTTAATTAACGTTCCTAGATTATGTTTACGCAGAAGTAGTATTTTTGTTAATTGATTTTGATAATATATTTCGTTAATTTAACTAATTCATAAACAAATACTTATTTCTCGAAGTAGTTTTAATTTTATTTCCAGAAAACCTTATGTGTCCGCCACTAGGGGACTTCCCCCTACTTATGCACAATTTCAAGTCCTTTGAGAATTTTGCTCATAAATAGTAAAAGTCTACAATAATGTGGATAAAGGCAATGTATTATTACACGCGTTTCCCGTCGAGCGGGAACTTTTGCAATGTGTGTAAGGTAAAACACATCCGATGAATTGCAGAATTGTTTTTTGCAGAATGCAATAAAAGTTTAAAATACAAAGAATAAATTAGTTACATAAGAACTAGAGCGATGGAAATTGTATTATTCGTTGTTAAAGAGAGTGAAACTTGAATAAACTGGAAATATAGAATTCTGTCACCTCCTCGAGATAAACCCGTGTGTTTTTTCTTAGAGTCGGAAATAGCATTTATACATCCGGCAATAGTAGTTAGAATCAGAACCTATGAGCTAACGACATAACTATAAACATTGATGAAGTCAGCGGGCTTAAAGAATAATTCTCAGTTTTTCAGGAATCGAGTTGGAAATATCTACCCAGATCAAGTTATTGCGGTCAATGTAACGTGTATCGTAGAACAAGCAAATGTTCGTTAAGTATTTAGATAGACAACCTGTTATGGTTCTCAGTCACGCTGACTGATGAGCTCGTGATGCGCTATCATGTAACTCTGGTGCAATAAGTTGCACTCGTGCTAGAACTATAATCATTGATGAAGTTTGGCGGTCTTTGAAATAGAAATGGTAATATCTACGTCAACCAAGTTCATGAGTAGATTGCTGGATCGAGACTTTAACATTGAAATGTAAACCGTGCTTGCATAGCGCAAAGGAAAATCTGCTGTGCATTATGCACAGAGACAGACAAGCTATCATGAGAGAAAGTCATGTAGCTCAGAAAGTCTTATCTTAATGTAAATGCAAACGTGCGAAGAAAAAATCTCTTTCCAGCAGCATCATGTGCGGTCTTTGCACAATGTTTGTTAATACGTTTAAAATGTAGAAGGTATCTAAACAAACCAAACAAAACACGGTCAAAAAACGGCGGTCTTTTAGAAGTATTTTTAACTTTAAAGTTAAATAGATACTTCTGGAACATTTCTAGAACTAAGAATTTTGCTCATAATTAGGAATTATGAGCAAAATTAGAAATTTAGAATTATTATCAGTTGAGGCGCACTCTTAATGAAGAACATTGAGACGAAGACGGGCGGTCCGTGCAGAGTATTTTCACATTTAAATTGAAAAAAGTTAAAAACCTTCTAAGGTTTAGCTTTTGTCACAAATACCTCAAAAGCCATCAATAAGTCAGGGACAGGAAAAAGAAGATATTCATAATATCTAGAACAAGTTGCGTAAAACTATTCGATTCGACATAGCAATTACAGTGTCATTAATTATAGATTAATTGGACAGTCTTTGCCGACACTTTTAAACATTGAAGTTATTATCGTAATACACCATAATTATAACAATGACAAAATGCATTCGTGCCAGTGCATGCAGTATAATACTACACATATTTAGAACGCGAATATTCTTTAAGTCCTCCAGAAAATATTAAAGCGTACGTATTCCAGTCAAAAACGTAGTCGTGGTCTCCGGCACGGAAGAACGTATAAGCCCAAAGACGAACTCATAGCTCCATAGCTTGTCTATCTCTATACCAAATGTGTCCTTCAGTGAACACATTCTTCATATGTTCAAGTTTCGAACATTAGATACGGAGAACAATGCCAACAGACCGCATTGATTCGAATTGAAATAAGCATTGAGAGGAGATCATGATCTCTTTTCATCTCCAGTATCAGTTGAGCGCACTCTTAATGAAGTATCGACGATTATGTGCGGTCTGTGCAGAATGTTTTTACGTTTAAAACGCGAAAAGTAAAGGCAATGCATTTTTACAAGCTCAACTTTCGAAACTTGAGCATTTAAATATGAACTATGGTTTTGTTCATTAAAGAACAATCCGCTATGCGTTAGGTATAGAGATAGACAAGCTATCATGAGGCTCAGTCATGTAGCTCAGAAAGTCATATCTTAATACCAAATTACTAGAACTTTGAAAATACATTTAAGAGCTAACACCCGAGACACGTGGCTCAAGCGCATGGATAGTAGTATGTTTCACAAGCATGGCGAACGCTTAAAACGAAAAACATTGACGAAATGGGCGACCTCTGCTGCATTTTATACGTTTAAATAGTTTATGTACCAGAAGGTTTAGCTGAATATTGTTGAATATTAAACCCACAGGCCAGCTTGTGGCGACCTGTTGGGCAGTAGCGACCCCACGGACTTGATCTGCCGCGAGAAGTCTTGTTCCTCATCTCTGGCTTGCCTTTACTGGCTGGCGGAAGTGAACCCTGACGAGGAACAGAGCTCCCACCTCTCTCTTGCCTTCATTGGCCGGATTTAGTGGAACCCCGAATTAAAACAAAATATCCGCCGAGCATTACGTATAGCGATAGACAAGCTATCATGAGGCGTAGTCATGTAGCTCAAAAAGTCATATCTTAATACGAAGTAACCAAAACGGTGGAAATACATTAACAGTAATCATTTTATGTAAAGAAACACATGTCTCATCGTTAAAAATAAACATGTAAAAAATGGGCGGTCTCTGCAGCATTTTATACGTGTTGTAAAATGTTAAGGTTTAGCTGAATAATGTTTAAGATAAAGTCTCAAATATTTATCATTGTACAATTATAACACCGCACTAACGCTATTTGTTGACTGCCTAACATTAGGACTAGATCCATGGAAATTGGTTTCACTTTTTAAAGAGAGTAAAACTTGAATGAATTGGAGGTATTGAATAATAGGCAATCAAACCTACTGCAATATAATACTACACGTATTTTAAATGCGAATATTGTTTTAAGTCCTTCAGAACATTGATGAACATAATATGCAGTCTTGGCATAATGTTTGTACGTTTAAAATGTAAAAGGTATGTGTACATTAAAGGACAATCCGCTATGAATTGAGTACAAAGATAGACAAGCTACCATGGCGCTTAGTCATGTAGCTCAGAAAGTCATATCTTATTACGAAGTGATCTGAACAATGGAAGTACACTCTTATGACGACAAAAATAAATCAAAACGCATTCTTAAACAAAAACAGCGAGGAACGAGTAAGAATAGTTGATATTATCTCTTTCCAGAATATATCCAGTATCAGTTGAGACGCACTCTTAATGAAGTAGGTACATTGATGAAGATGGGTCTGTGCAGAATGGTTTTACGTTTAAAATGTAAAACTTTAATTCAGTTACATTGGAACCATGCCAATGGATTTTGTTTATGAAAGGTTTGAATGACCTGGAAATATTGAATGACACGCAATCAAACCTAGACCCGTGTTCTTTTAAAATGCGAATTGATGAAGCTGGGCGTTAATTGCGACTTTTAAATTTTATAATAAATAGGTAGGTAGGTAGGGGGAAGTCCCGTAGCGCCGGACGGCACCTAGCGCCGGACACTTGTACTATCTCGACAAACGACAATGCTATCTATTCGAATTTCGGTGAAAGGGGCACGGGGAAACGTATTGATACAGGATCACGCGACGTGGTTTGCCGGTGAGACGCACAACCAAGGTGAGAGAGGTGAATTGCTGTTTATTGCGGTAAAGCGTTGCGTCACGTAAATTTCAAGTGAGTATTGCTGCTATGGTTTTATGTTTAATTGTATTTGTTATTTGTTAATAAAGACAGTGTTCCATTATTATTCGTAAATTGTAAAAGTTTTTATTAATTACCTAAACAGTTTTAGTATGAAATACGTTATTTTTTACATTCCTCGCCCCTACCTCCGGACACAAAAGTGTCCCTTACCACCGGACAGTTTATAAGTTGGCTTTTTACTAAGAATTTATACTTATTTTATAATAATGATTTTACAGGATAGAAGGAAGGAGATATTTAAACATGGAAGAGACAAAAAGAAAAGAAGATGGGATCAGCAAAATTTAAAAACTGCGATGGACAAGATATTGTCCAAAGAAGTGTAGTGTGTTTAAAGAACCACAACGAGGACTGGATACAATGCTCCAGCTGCCAAGAATGGGCCCATGAAGCATGTGCTGACGTTCTGGAATGTGGGGATACCTATATATGAGATAGATGCACAATGTTTTAAGAATGTCCGGCGCTTGGGGTTTGAAGATTAAACTGTCCGGTACTAGGTGCCAATGTTACAGACTTAATTTTTCTTACCAAAACTTAATTAACGTTCCTAGATTATGTTTACGCAGAAGTAGTATTTTTGTTAATTGATTTTGATAATATATTTCGTTAATTTAACTAATTCATAAACAAATACTTATTTCTCGAAGTAGTTTTAATTTTATTTCCAGAAAACCTTATGTGTCCGCCACTAGGGGACTTCCCCCTACTTATGCACAATTTCAAGTCCTTTGAGAATTTTGCTCATAAATAGTAAAAGTCTACAATAATGTGGATAAAGGCAATGTATTATTACACGCGTTTCCCGTCGAGCGGGAACTTTTGCAATGTGTGTAAGGTAAAACACATCCGATGAATTGCAGAATTGTTTTTTGCAGAATGCAATAAAAGTTTAAAATACAAAGAATAAATTAGTTACATAAGAACTAGAGCGATGGAAATTGTATTATTCGTTGTTAAAGAGAGTGAAACTTGAATAAACTGGAAATATAGAATTCTGTCACCTCCTCGAGATAAACCCGTGTGTTTTTTCTTAGAGTCGGAAATAGCATTTATACATCCGGCAATAGTAGTTAGAATCAGAACCTATGAGCTAACGACATAACTATAAACATTGATGAAGTCAGCGGGCTTAAAGAATAATTCTCAGTTTTTCAGGAATCGAGTTGGAAATATCTACCCAGATCAAGTTATTGCGGTCAATGTAACGTGTATCGTAGAACAAGCAAATGTTCGTTAAGTATTTAGATAGACAACCTGTTATGGTTCTCAGTCACGCTGACTGATGAGCTCGTGCTAGAACTTTAATCATTGATGAAGTTTGGCGGTCTTTGAAATAGAAATGGTAATATCTACGTCAACCAAGTTCATGAGTAGATTGCTGGATCGAGACTTTAACATTGAAATGTAAACCGTGCTTGCGTAGCGCAAAGGAAAATCTGCTGTGCATTATGCACAGAGACAGACAAGCTATCATGAGAGAAAGTCATGTAGCTCAGAAAGTCTTATCTTAATGTAAATGCAAACGTGCGAAGAAAAAATCTCTTTCCAGCAGCATCATGTGCGGTCTTTGCACAATGTTTGTTAATACGTTTAAAATGTAGAAGGTATCTAAACAAACCAAACAAAACACGGTCAAAAAACGGCGGTCGTTTAGAAGTATTTTTAACTTTAAAGTTAAATAGATACTTCTGGAACATTTCTAGAACTAAGAATTTTGCTCATAATTAGGAATTATGAGCAAAATTAGAAATTTAGAATTATTATCAGTTGAGGCGCACTCTTAATGAAGAACATTGAGACGAAGACGGGCGGTCCGTGCAGAGTATTTTCACATTTAAATTGAAAAAAGTTAAAAACCTTCTAAGGTTTAGCTTTTGTCACAAATACCTCAAAAGCCATCAATAAGTCAGGGACAGGAAAAAGAAGATATTCATAATATCTAGAACAAGTTGCGTAAAACTATTCGATTCGACATAGCAATTACAGTGTCATTAATTATAGATTAATTGGACAGTCTTTGCCGACACTTTTAAACATTGAAGTTATTATCGTAATACACCATAATTATAACAATGACAAAATGCATTCGTGCCAGTGCATGCAGTATAATACTACACATATTTAGAACGCGAATATTCTTTAAGTCCTCCAGAAAATATTAAAGCGTACGTATTCCAGTCAAAAACGTAGTCGTGGTCTCCGGCACGGAAGAACGTATAAGCCCAAAGACGAACTCATAGCTCCATAGCTTGTCTATCTCTATACCAAATGTGTCCTTCAGCGAACACATTCTTCATATGTTCAAGTTTCGAACATTAGATACGGAGAACAATGCCAACAGACCGCATTGATTCGAATTGAAATAAGCATTGAGAGGAGATCATGATCTCTTTTCATCTCCAGTATCAGTTGAGCGTACTCTTAATGAAGTATCGACGATTATGTGCGGTCTGTGCAGAATGTTTTTACGTTTAAAACGCGAAAAGTAAAGGCAATGCATTTTTACAAGCTCAACTTTCGAAACTTGAGCATTTAAATATGAACTATGGTTTTGTTCAAAGAACAATCCGCTATGCGTTAGGTATAGAGATAGACAAGCTATCATGAGGCGCAGTCATGTAGCTCAGAAAGTCATATCTTAATACCAAATTACTAGAACTTTGAAAATACATTTAAGAGCTAACACCCGAGACACGTGGCTCAAGCGCATGGATAGTAGTATGTTTCACAAGCATGGCGAACGCTTAAAACGAAAAACATTGACGAAATGGGCGACCTCTGCTGCATTTTATACGTTTAAATAGTTTATGTACCAGAAGGTTTAGCTGAATATTGTTGAATATTAAACCCACAGGCCAGCTTGTGGCGACCTATTGGGCAGTAGCGACCCCACGGACTTGATCTGCCGCGAGAAGTCTTGTTCCTCATCTCTGGCTTGCCTTTACTGGCTGGCGGAAGTGAACCCTGACGAGGAACAGAGCTCCCACCTCTCTCTTGCCTTCATTGGCCGGATTGAGTGGAACCCCGAATTAAAACAAAATATCCGCCGAGCATTACGTATAGCGATAGACAAGCTATCATGAGGCGTAGTCATGTAGCTCAAAAAGTCATATCTTAACACATAATGACATAGCGTAGACGCAGCTTTAGAAGTATTTTTAACTTTAAAGTTAAATAGATACTTCTGGTAAATTTTCTGAACTTTAAATATTTTGCTCATAATTAGGAATAGTTTAGAATAATGCGGATAAAGCCGAAGCATTTTGACAAGCGTCGTCCGTTGACCTCATCCTTCGAAACTTGAGCATGGAAATATATACTATGTGTTCATTAAAAGACAATAAGAACCGCTTTAAGCATAAAGATAGAGAAGCTATCATGAGGCTCAGCCATGTAGCTCAGAAAGTCATTACGCGAAAACCGTATGGAAGAAATGACCAGAGGAGTGACCAAGTTAGAATAATGATGAAAACTCGACTCGTGACTCAATTTCCCGAACAACATAACTATCGTTGTAACAGAACATCTCCAGTATCAGTTGAGGCGCACTCCTAATGAAGAACATTGACGAAGACGGGCGGTCTGTACAGAATGGTTTTACGTTTAAAATGTAAAATTTTAATTCAGTTACATCGGAACCATGCCAATGGATTTTGTTTATGAAAGGTTTGAATGACCTGGAAATATTGAATGACACGCAATCAAACCTAGACCCGTGTTCTTTTAAAATGCGAATTGATGAAGCTGGGCGTTAATTGCGACTTTTAAATTTTATAATAAATAGGTACTTATGCACAATTTCAAGTCCTTTGAGAACTTTGCTCATAAATAGTAAAAGTCTAGAATAATGTGGATAAAGGCAATGTATTATTACACGCGTTTCCCGTCGAGCGGGAACTTTTGCAATGTGAGTAAGGTAAAACACATCAGATGAATTGCAGAATTGTTTTTTGCAGAATGCAATAAAAGTTTGAAATGCAAACAAATAAGTTATATAAGACCAAGATCAATGGAAAATGTTTTTTTCCCGTTGCTGAAACTTGAAAATACTGGAATTATAATATTCTGTCACCTCCTCGAGATAAACCCGTATGTTTTTTCTTAGAGTCGAAAATAGCATTTATACAACTCGAAATCGTAGCAAGGGAACAACGGTACGTTAATGTTTAACCAATGAGCTAACAACATAACTATAAACATTGATGAAGTCAGCGGGCTTTGCTTTGCAATTCCTCAAAAATCAAGTTGTACATACAGTCAGTAGTCAGTTGTTGTTGTGTTGTTGTTGTTGTTGTAAGTACATTAGATACTGATAACAATTCAAACAGATCGCATTGATCGGAATAGAAATTAGCACTGAAAGATATCATGATCTCTTTTCATCTCCAGAATCAGTTGAGGCGCAGCCAGTCTTAATGAAGTACATTGATGAAGATGGGCGGTCTGTGCAGAATGGTTTTACGTTTAAAATGTAAAACGATAATTCAGTTACATTGGACCCCGTACCAATGGATTTTGTTAATGAAAGGAAATTTTAATAAGCTGAAAACTTCGAATTGTTGAATAGTAATTTATTTGAGTAGGTACTTGTTTAGCTCATAAATAGTAATAGTTAAGTATAATGTTGACAAGTATGGATAAAGCACAAGCTTCACCCGTCGAGCTCAACTTTCGAAACTTGAACATATGAAGAATGTGTTCACTGAAGGACACATTTGGTATAGAGATAGACAAGCTATGGAGACGAGGGACAGTCATGTAGCTCAGAAAGTCATATCTTATATAACACCAAATTTTCCTATAACGAGAAACTAAAAATCATATCAAATCAAATCAAATCTCTTTATTGCATTCATGCGCATTACTACGCGCATAAGATAGCGAAAAAGACGAAGGAGCAAGGCAAGGCACTCTAAAAAAAAAACATTGACGAAATGTGCGACCTCTGCTGCATTTTATGTTCAAATTGTAAAAAGTTCAAGTACCATAAGGTTTAGCTGAACATTGTTCAGGATAAAAGTCTCAAATATTTATCATTGTACAATTATAACACCGCACTAACGCTATTTGTTGACACCGATAACCGGACTTCCTAATATTAGGACTAGATCGATGGAAATCGATTTTTATTTTTAAAGAGAGTAAAACTTGAATATGTTGGAGGTATTGAATATTACGCAATCAAACCTACTGCAGTATAATACTACACGTATTTTAGAACGCGAATATTCTTTTAAGTCGTCCAGAAAATATTAAAACGTACGTGTTCTAATCCATAAACCAATGTATGTATATATGTATTTATTTTTATAATTTATTCTCGTAAATTTTCTGTATCTGTGCACCTACCATGTTTTGTCTCTGCATCACCCTAAGGTAGACTGGTAGAAAATGCCTAAGGCATTAAGTCCGCCTTTGTACAGTATATTTTAATATTTGTGCATAAAGTTTAAATAAATAAATAAACACAAATAAAAAAAAACATATAACCCACAGTCGATCTTAATACATATACACATCAAAAGTGTCTAGGGATCAACATCCCTAACATTGATTAGGGATGTTGATCCCTAGACACTTTTGATGTGTGTAGATGAAGTCAGCGGGCTTTGCTGACAGTTTTTACTCTAATGTATAAAAGAATATCAATTCCTCAGGAATCAAGTTTGCAATACATAACTAGCCGAATCAAGTTGATGCGGTTAACGTAACGTTAATCGTAGACTGAGCAGATATTCGTTAAGTATTTAGATAGACAACA
Source organism: Hoplodrina blanda (assembly GCA_949316365.1). Taxonomy (NCBI): domain Eukaryota; kingdom Metazoa; phylum Arthropoda; class Insecta; order Lepidoptera; family Noctuidae; genus Hoplodrina; species Hoplodrina blanda. Next base: position 2,913,872 of record OX438573.1, read on the forward strand.
TAAACCTTAAGGAAATATGTACTATAGTTGTGTTGATAGAAGAACAAACTGCTATGCATTAAGTATACACATCAAAAGTGTCTAGGGATCAACATCCCTAACAAATGTTAGGGATGTTGATCCCTAGACTTTTTTGATGTGTGTATAAAGGTAGACAAGCTATCATGAGGCTCAGTCATGTAGCCCAGGAAGTCAAATCCCTGCAATGTCAGACAAATGAAAAATGAAATTATGGAAATATATGTTTCCAGAACATCTTCAGTATCAGTTGAGGTGCACTCTTATTAAGTACATTGACGAACATGTGCGGTCTGTACAGAATGTTTTCACGTTTGAATTGTAAAACGTTAAAGTCCCTTGAGGCTCTTTAAGATGAAAGCCTTGATATTAATTCCAACAACCGGACTGCCTAACGTTAAGACTAGCTCCATGGAAATTAATTTTCTTTGTTAAAAGACTAATACTGGAATAATCTGGAAATAGTATATAATAGGCATAATGTGTATATTATGTAACCAAACCGACGCGCGATCAATCCTTATTTTTATAGTGCTTTCTTTTAAGTTGCCTTAAAATATTAAAGCACATGTCATGCACTTGACACTCGCAACCAAAATAAATTCCTATTCCATAAGAGAACACAGAATCAGTTGAGGCGTACTCTTAATGAAGAACATTGACTGAAGCAGAGTTCCCTTTGCGAAGTATTTAAGGTTTAAAGTTAAATAAGTAGTTATGATATTTTTAAAGTTCTTTGAATAATGTGAGTAAAGGCAATGCTTTTTTACAAGCTTTACTTTCGAAACTTGAGCATTTAAATATGAACTATGGTTTTGTTCATTAAAGAACAATCCGCTATGCGTTAGGTATAGAGATAGACAAGCTATCATGAGGCGCAGTCATGTAGCTCAGAATTTTTTAATACGAAATGACCAGAACGGTGGAAATACATTTTAGGAGCTAACACCCGAGACATGTGGCTCAACCATGTGCCAATTCCTTTACAACATACTGAAAAGGAGTAAAGTAAAAAAAAAAAAAAACATTGACGAAGATGGGCGGTCTTTGCAAAATGTTATGACATTTAAATTGAAAAAAGTTCAAACTATCTTGATTACATTACATACTAGACAATAATTTAAATTACGAATGTGAAAACAAAAGAATACCTACTTCAAACATTGATGAATTTAGCAGGCTTTTCTGTGAATTTCACTCGAATACATGAAAGAATAATTCTCAATTCCTCAGGAATCAAGTTGGGAATACATAATATGTAACTGGACTGTTTTTTCTTAAGTTTCTTTTTATAATTATTCTCAGTCATGCTAATTGATGAGGACGCGTTACGCCGACATTTCTGGACAAATAATTGCACTTGTGTTTGAACCATTGGGGTTCAAACACAAGCATTGCTAAGTTGGGAGGTCTCTGCCGACACGAGTAGGTTCTCCAATAAACCAGAATAACCATCGAATAAATCCTCTGTACACTAGATACGGAGAACAATGCCAACAGACCGCATTGATCATGATCTCTTTTCACCTCCAGTATCAGTTCTAAATACGAAATCATGTGAACGGTAGGAATAACCAGAAGCAAGCCGCATTCTCCGAAAAAAACACATTGACGGAGGTCTTTGCAAAATGTTATGACATTTAAATTGAAAAAAGTTCAAACTCTCTTGAAGTTTGGATAAATCGTTTTTCAGTCATTGTGAAAACAAAAGAATAGAACTTCAAACATTGATGAAGTTGAGGCTTTGCTGTCAGTTTCACTCGAACACATGAAAGATTAATTCTCAATTCCTCAGGAATCAAGTTGTACTGTAAGTACATTAGATACTGATAACAATTCAAACAGATCGCATTGATCCGAATAGAGATCAGCACCAAATTATTATAGAAGATTATATCATGATCTCTTTTCATCTCCAGTATCAGTTGAGGCGCACTCTTAATGAAGTACATTGATGGAGATGGGCGGTCTGTGCAGAATGGTTTTACGTTTAAAATGTAAAACGATAATTCAGTTACATTGGACCCGTACCAATGGATTTTGTTTATGAAAGGAAATTTTAATGAGCTGAAAACATCGAATTAATGAATAGTAATTTGAGTACTTGTTTAGCTCAGCTTGTTTGTTTCAGCACAGAAGAACGTATAAGCTCACAGACGAACTATAAAGTCTGACAAAAAAAAAATAAGAAGATTCGAAGAGATTCGCGTAATCCAGAACATTTCTAGTATCAGTTGAGGCGCACTCTTAATGGAGAACATTGATGAATATGGGCGGTCTGTGCAGAATGATTGTACATTTAAATTGTAAAAAGTTGAAAGGCAACTCGGCCGGTGTTTTTAGTTTGAAAGACGAACAAGGAGCCATTGTCGTGCAGGTGACCTCCTGGCTCCCTATCCAACATCCTCTTTTTAACATTGATAAATCTGGGTGTACATTGTAAGTTTTCTTTGAATTATTAAAGTTAAGTAAATAAGTACTCATGACAATTTTGAAATCCTTTAAGAAAAAAGGTCACAAGTAGTAATAGTTAAATATAATGAGGATAAAGGCAATGCAGTTTTGCAAGTTTCACCCGTCGAGCTTAAATATTGTAACTAGCATCGAAATGTAATTGTGCGTCTTCAAAGAAACTTCCTGGAACAAAAATGAAGCTCGACAAAATACGAAAGATCAAAACAGTGAAAATACATTTCGAAATGAATAAAACGTGCATTACAAAATCTTTTCCTTTCCCGAAAATCTTCAGTATCAGTTGAGGCGCACTCTTAATGAAGTACATCGACGAACATGTGCGGTCTGTGCAGAATGTTTTCACGTTTGAATTGTAAAAAGTTAAAGTCCCTTGAGGCTCTTTTAGATGAAAGCCTAACTGCCACACTCAGAGACGTTTAATGGTTACTTAAGTTGTTGTTGTTGTTAGTTGTTGTTGTTAGTTGTTGTTGTTAGTTGTTGTTGTTGTTGTTATGCATAATGTGCATATTATGTAACTAAACCGACGCACGATCAATCCTTATTTTTATTACGCTATCTTTTAAATTGCATTAAAATACTAAAGCGCATGTACTAGCCAGTTCGCAGCAAGAAGAAAATACCTTTTCCCTAAGAGAACACAAGATCACTTGAGGCGCATTCTTAATGAAGAACATTGACTGAAGCAGAGTCCCCTTTGCGAAGTATTTAAGGTTTAAAGTTAAATAAGTAGTTATGATATTTTTAAAGTTCTTTGAATAATGCGAGTAAGTCGCAGGCCACGCTGGCGCGACGCGTCTTGCGTCTGCGATGAGCGGGAAAAACAATAATACGGGTTGAACGGGGGCGGCCACATTGGCGCGACTAGCGTGCGCGTCCGGCGACCGCGTCCAGCGGAGGGAATGTACGAGTTCGCGCGTCCTGCGGATTAATTAATATTGTTGAATTATCCGCGATGCAAAACATAAATACGGAGGAGTTTATTAGTGAAATAATGTCTTGTATTGGCGTAATTCATCGTACAGTCTACGATATTCACCAAACTGATGCCTGTTTTTGTTTAAATCATTAACCCTCATTTTTATTTATTTGTAACTAGCGGTCGCCCGCGGCTCCACCCGCGTGTATGTCTGTTTTCGCGACCCCCATTTTTTCTAAAATAAAATACAGCCTGTTACTCGCAGATAATGAAGCTTTCTAATGGTGAAAGAATGTTTAAAATCGGTCCAGTAGTTTTTGAGTTTATCCATTACAAACAAACAAAAATACAAAGTTTTCCTCTTTATAATATTATTATAAAGAATGAGAAAGAGAGAGAATAATATTATTATATTTTAATATATATCCTGCGTTCCATTTTAAACCCCGCGCAATAATAGCAGATAAAAACATTAAAAACCACGCGTCCCGCGGCCGCTTCAACGTGGCACCCTACAGCGGCAAGACGCAGCGTCTAGACTCCTGCCGCCGCCGCAGGTCGCCGCCGCTCACCGCAGTCGCTCTAGCGTGGCCTGCGGCTAAAGGCAATGCTTTTTTACGAGCTTTACCCGCGAAGCTCAACTTTCGAAACTTGAGCATTTAAATATAAACTATGGTTTTGTTCATTAAAGAACAATCCGCTATGCGTTAGGTATAGAGATAGACAAGCTGTCATGAGGCGCAGTCATGGAGCTCAGAAAGTCATATCTTAATACGAAATGATCAGAACGGTGAAAACACATGTGCAAGAGCCGAGGCACGCGGCCCGACTAATACCTATGATCACTTAAAACAATAAACAAGATCCATGTCACGGAAACCGCATGCAAGCCTACTTTCGAACTTCACATATTTTCATTCGAATCAGTGAGAACCTGAGATCGCAAGATAGAATAAGTACAAATACGAAAATTTACATCCGAAACATCTCTAGTATCAGTTGAGGCGCACTCCTAATGAAGGACATTGATGAATATGGGGCGGTCTGCACAGAATATAGTAATATATTCTGTGTGATATTTTTAAAGTTCTTTGTCGCGAGTAAAGGCAATGCATTTTTACAAGCTTTACCCGCGAAGCTCAACTTTCGAAACTTGAGCATTTAAATATGAACTATGGTTTTGTTAATTAAAGAACAATCCGCTATGCGTTAGGTATAGAGATAGACAAGCTATCATGAGGCTCAGTCATGTAGCTCAGAAAGTCATATCTTAATACCAAATTACTAGAACTTTGAAAATACATTTAAGAGCTAACACCCGAGACACGTGGCTCAAGCGCATGGATAGTAGTATGTTTCACAAGCATGGCGAACGCTTAAAACGAAAAACATTGACGAGATGGGCGACCTCTGCTGCATTTTATACGTTTAAATAGTTTATGTACCAGAAGGTTTAGCTGAATATTGTTGAATATTAAACCCACAGGCCAGCTTGTGACGACCTGTTGGGCAGTAGCGACCCCACTGACTTGATCTGCCGCGAGAAGTCTTGTTCCTCATCTCTGGCTTGCCTTTACTGGCTGGCGGAAGTGAACCCTGACGAGGAACAGAGCTCCCACCTCTCTCTTGCCTTCATTGGCCGGATTGAGTGGAACCCCGAATTAAAACAAAATATCCGCCGAGCATTACGTATAGCGATAGACAAGCTATCATGAGGCGTAGTCATGTAGCTCAAAAAGTCATATCTTAACACATAATGACATAGCGTAGACGCAGCTTCAGAAGTATTTTTAACTTTAAAGTTAAATAGATACTTCTGGTAAATTTTCTGAACTTTAAATATTTTGCTCATAATTAGGAATAGTTTAGAATAATGCGGATAAAGCCGAAGCATTTTGACAAGCGTCGTCCGTTGACCTCATCCTTCGAAACTTGAGCATGGAAATATATACTATGTGTTCATTAAAAGACAATAAGAACCGCTTTAAGCATAAAGATAGACAAGCTATCATGAGGCTCAGTCATGTAGCTCAGAAAGTCATTACGCGAAAACCGTATGAAAGAAATGACCAGAGGAGTGACCAAGTTAGAATAATGATGAAAACTCGACTCATGACTCAATTTCTCGAATAACGTAACTATCGTTGTAACAGAACATCTCCAGTATCAGTTGAGGCGCACTCCTAATGAAGAACATTGACGAAGACGGGCGGTCTGTACAGAATGGTTTTACGTTTAAAATGTAAAATTTTAATTCAGTTACATCGGAACCATGCCAATGGATTTTGTTTATGAAAGGTTTGAATGACCTGGAAATATTGAATGACACGCAATCAAACCTAGACCCGTGTTCTTTTAAAATGCGAATTGATGAAGCTGGGCGTTAATTGCGACTTTTAAATTTTAAAATAAATAGGTACTTATGCACAATTTCAAGTCCTTTGAGAACTTTGCTCATAAATAGTAACAGTCTACGATAAAGTGGATAAAGGCAATGTATTATTACACGCGTTTCCCGTCGAGCGGGAACTTTTGCAATGTGAGTAAGGTAAAACACATCAGATGAATTGCAGAATTGTTTTTCGCAGAATGCAATAAAAGTTTGAAATGCAAACAAATAAGTTATATAAGACCTAGATCAACGGAAATTGTTTTTTTCCCGTTGTTGAAACTTGAAAATACTGGTAATATAATATTCTGTCACCTCCTCGAGATAAACCCGTATGTTTTTTCTTAGAGTCGAAAATAGCATTTATACTTACAACTCGAAATCGTGGCAAGCGAAAAATACGTTAATATTAACAAAACCAATGAGCTAACAACATAACTATAAACATTGATGAATCCAGCGGGCTTTGCTTTGCAATTCCTCAAAAATCAAGTTGTACATACAGTCAGTAGTCAGTTGTTGTAGTGTTGTTGTTGTTGTTGTAAGTACATTAGATACTGATAACAATTCAAACAGATCGCATTGATCGGAATAGAAATTAGCACTGAAAGATATCATGATCTCTTTTCATCTCCAGAATCAGTTGAGGCGCAGCCAGTCTTAATGAAGTACATTGATGAAGATGGGCGGTCTGTGCAGAATGGTTTTACGTTTAAAATGTAAAACGATAATTCAGTTACATTGGACCCCGTACCAATGGATTTTGTTAATGAAAGGAAATTTTAATAAGCTGAAAACATCGAATTGTTGAATAGTAATTTATTTGAGTACTTGTTTAGTTCATAAATAGTAATAGTTTAGTATAATGTTGACAAGTATGGATAAAGCACAAGCTTCACCCGTCGAGCTCAACTTTCGAAACTTGAACATATGAATAATGTGTTCACTGAAGGACACATTTGGTATAGAGATAGACAAGCTATGGAGACGAAGGACAGTCATGTAGCTCAGAAAGTCATATCTTATCTAACACCAAATTTTCCTATAGCAGAAACTAAAAATCAAATCAAATCAAATCAAATCTCTTTATTGCATTCATGCGCATTACTACGCGCATAAGATAGCGAAAAAGACGAAGGAGCAAGGCAAGGCACTCTAAAAAAAGAAACATTGACGAAATGGGCGACCTCTGCTGCTGCATTTTATGTGTTCAAATTGTAAAAAATTCAAGTCCCATAAGGTTTAGCTGAACATTGTTCAAGATAAGTCTCAAATATTTATCATTGTTCAATTATAACGCTGCACTAACGCTATTTGTTGACACCGATAACCGGACTTCCTAACATTAGGACTAGATCCATGGAAATCGATTTTTATTTTTAAAGAGGGTAAAACTTGAATATGTTGGAGGTATTGAATAATACGCAATCAAACCTACTGCAGTATAATACTACACGTATTTTAAAACGCGAATATTCTTTTAAGTCGTCCAGAAAATATTAAAACGTACGTGTTCTAATCCATAATAAACACAAAGAAAAAAAAACATATAACCCACAGTCGATCTTAATACATAGATGAAGTCAGCGGGCTTTGCTGACAGTTTTTACTCTAATGTATAAAAGAATATCAATTCTTCAGGAATCAAGTAGGCAATACATTTCTAGCCGAATCAAGTCGATGCGGTTAACGTAATGTTTATCGTAGACTGAGCAGATATTCGTTAAGTATTTAGATAGACAAACTAAACCTTAAAGAAATATGCAATTTAGTTGTGTTCATAGAAGAACAAACTACTATGCATTAAGTAAAGAGATAGACAAGCATCATGAGGCTCAGTCATGTAGCCCAGGAAGTCAAATCCCTGCAATGTCAGCCAAATGAAAAATGAAATTATGGAAATATATATTTCCAGAACATCTTCAGTATCAGTTGAGGCGCACTCTTAATGAAGTACATCGACGAACATGTGCGGTCTGTACAGAATGTTTTCACGTTTGAATTGTAAAAAGTTAAAGTCCCTTGAGGCTCTTTAAGATGAAAGCCTTGGTATTAATTCCAACAACCGGACTGCCTAACATTAAGACTAGCTCCATGGAAATTGATTTTCTTTGTTAAAAGAGTAAAACTGGAATAATCTGGAAATAGTACATACCTAATAAGCATAATGTGCATATTGCCCTTTTATTGCGCTTTCTTTTAAGTTGCCTTAAATTATTAAAGCACATGTCATGTACTTGACGATCAAAATAAATTCTTATTCCATAAGAGAACACAGAATCAGTTGAGGCGCACTCTTAATGAAGAACATTGACTGAAGCGAGTTCCCTTTGCGAAGTATTTAAGGTTTAGCGGGCTTTGCCGTCGGTTTCACTCGCATACATGAAGTTGCAAATACAGTCAGACCCGCAACAACTATCTGCGAGCCATACAAATATTACATTTAATACTTGTTCCGTACGAGAATTCAACTTGCGACACGCATTACGTTGCTGGATCCAAACTTAGACATGGAAATATAGAATATGTTGTGTTCTTTAAAGAGCTATCCGCTATGCGTTAGGTATAGAGATAGACAAGCTATCATGAGGCGCAGTCATGCAGCTCAGAGAGTCATATCTTAATACGAAATGATCAGAACGGTGAAAATACATGTGCAAGAGCCGAGGCTCGTGGCCCCACTAATACCTATGACCACATGAAACAATAAACAAGATCCACGTCACGAGAAACCGTATTGCAAGCCCACAATCGGACTTCACATATTTTCACTCGAATTAGTGAGAACTACAGATCACGAATACACAAATATATATGTTTACTCGAAAATATACAACAATATCAGTTGAGGCGCACTTTTAATGAAGTACATTGATGAAGATTGGCGGTCTGTGCAGAATGGTTTTACGTTTAAAATGTAAAACTTTTATTCACTTACATTGGAACCATGCCAATAGATTTTGTTTATGAAAGGTTTGAATGACCTGGAAATATTGAATGACACGCAATCAAACCTAGACCCGTGTTCTTTTAAAATGCGAATTGATGAAGCTGGGCGTTAATAGCGACTTTTAAATTTTAAAATAAATAGGTACTTATGCACAATTTCAAGTCCTTTGAGAACTTTGCTCATAAATAGTAACAGTCTACAATAATGTGGATAAAGGCAATGTATTATTACACGCGTTTCCCGTCGAGCGGGAACTTTTGCAATGTGAGTAAGGTAAAACACATCCGATGAATTGCAGAATTGTTTTTCGCAGAATGCAATAAAAGTTTGAAATGCAAACAAATAAGTTATACAGGGTGTCCCATAACTCAACGTCAAGCCGAAACGGGGTGACAGGATTGATCATAACCATCACGAGAAAAATCTGAAAAAAAATCTATCCCATGCAGTTTGAAAATTATGGGCATTTTAAGAAAAACCTAGAAATTTGATGAAACTGTACCATTTTTCGGTTATTGTGGTTATTCTTTTTTATTTTTGTTCATTTGAACTTTGGAAACGTAATCCTAAATAACATTTCTAGAATCCCAATAAAAAATAATGACACAATTGCCTCAAGTTTCCGAGAATTGAGACCATTTGTTAAACTACGAATTTAAAATTTTCAAGATTCGTCGACTTTGACAGGCCCTCCTTAAAAAAAAATGTACTAGAGTGCCTTGGCAAGTGGCATTAAAAGTTGGCGCATTTAATCAGAATTCCAAAATGGTACAATACTTGTTAGTTCCATACAATAAAAAAGAGTAAAAAAATTAAAACCTCAAGTAACCCGATTTTTGCTATCTCAGTTAAAATGTTTTTGATTCGCACAAGCTCTAGGTAGGTTCTTAATTTTAAGGCAAAATGATGAGAGAGATGGGTAGTGGGTATGTTTGCCATGAGTGAGCGAGACAGATAGTGACGCCACTTTTACCAAAGTGAAAAAAAGTTAGTAAAATAATGAAAAAGTAGATGTAGGGCTTGTATTAAGGCTGATGGTAAACAATTTGAACATTTATGTAATAAAAAATGTTATTTCTCTATCTGACTTTTATTCCAACAAACCTAAATTAAACTAGATCAAGATTTTTCATTATTTTACTAACTTTTTTTCACTTTGGTAAAAGTGGCGTCACTATCTGTCTCGCTCACTCATGGCAAACATACCCACTATCCATCTCTCTCATCATTTTGCCTTAAAATTAAGAACCTACCTAGAGCTTGTGCGAATAAAAAACATTTTAACTGAAATAGCAAAAATCGGGTTACTTGAGGTTTTAATTTTTTTACTCTTTTTTATTGTATGGAACTATTAGTATTTTACCATTTTAGAATTCTGATTAAATGCGCCAACTTTTAATGCCACTTGCCAAGGCACTTTAGTACATTTTTTTTAAAGGAGGGCCTGTCAAAGTCGACTAATCTTGAAAATTTTAAATTCATAGTTTAACAAATAGTATCAATTCTCGAAAACTTGAGGCAATTGTGTCATTATTTTTTATTGGGATTCTAGAAATGTTATTTAGGATTACGTTTCCAAAGTTCAAATGAACAAAAATAAAAAAGAATAACCACAATAACCGAAAAATGGTACAGTTTGATCAATTTTCTAGGTTTTTCTTAAAATGCCCATAATTTTCAAACTGCATGGGATAGATTTTTTTTTAGATTTTTCTCGTGATGGTTATGATCAATCCTGTCACCCCGTTTCGGCTTGACGTTGAGTTCTGGGACACCCTGTATAAGACCTAGATCGACAGAAATTGTTTTTTTCCCGTTGTTGAAACTTGAAAATACTGGAAATATAATATTCTGTCACCTCCTCGAGATAAACCCGTATGTTTTTTCTTAGAGTCGAAAATAGCATTTTTTACAACCCGAAATCGTGGCAAGCGAACCATTGGTTTACGTATACGAAACCTAAATGTTCGTTAAGCGAGATATATCAAGATACTAGTCGTATATTTCAGAAATATCTTAATAAGTGTGAACAGTGGAAATACGCGCATACCACGGCAGCGGCTCAGAATATAATAAAGCAAGGCGATTTAGAAGCAAAAAAACATCCATGAAAATGGGCGGTCCCTACAGATTTCTTTACTGTTAAATTGTAAAAAGTTAATGCCTTTTAAGGTTTGGCTGAATATTATTAAGACTAGCTGTCCGCCGCGGTTACACCCGCGTCTTAGGTTACTGCTCCGCTCCCGTAGGTCGTAGCGTGATGGTATATAGCCTATAGCCTTCCTCGATAACTAATCTATCTAACACTGAAAGAATTTTTCAAATCGGACCAGTAGTTCCAGAGATTAGCGCGTTCAAACAAACAAACAAACAAACACTGCAGCTTTATAATATTATTAGTATAGATAAAAGTCACAAATATTTAGCATTGCACAATTATAACACCGCACTAACGCTATTTGTTGACTGCCTAACATTAGGACTAGGTCGATGGAAATCGATTTCAATTTTTAAAGACAGTAAAACTTGAATACATTGGAGGTATTCAATATAACGCAATCAACCTACCTGCTAGAGTATAATACTCCACGTATTTGACTGCCTCGTTGGTCTAGTGGTCGCAAAGCGCGACTGCTGAGTTTGAGGTCTTGGGTTCGATTCCCGGGTCGGGCAAAGTGTTATTGGGTTTTTCCATCAGGAATTTCTCAGTAGCAGCCTCGGAGTCTGGATTTGTGCCCGGTTGATGGCAATAGGCTCGCCCCCTATTACATGGGACTTAAACATAACTGGCGAAATGTGGGTGTACTAATAGGTACACCTCTGCCTAACCCTTCGGGGATAACAGGCGTGATGTTATGTTATTTGACAACGTGAAACGCGAATACTCTTTTAAGTCGTCCAGAAAATATTAAAACGTACGAAGTCAAAGTACCCAAAGTGAAATTTATAAACATAAAACCCACAGTCGATCTTAGTACATAGATGAAGTCAACGGGCTTTGCTGTCAGTTTCGCTCGAATGTACAAAAGAATATCAATTCCTCGGGAATCAAGTTGGAAATACATCTCTAAATGAATCAAGTTGATGCGGATCGTAGAACAAACAAATGTTCGTTAAGTATTTAGATAGACAACCTGTTATGGTTCTCAGTCACGCTGACTGATGAGCTCGTGATGCGCTATCATGTAACTCTGGTGCAATAAGTTGCACTCGTGCTAGGACTATAATCATTGATGAAGTTTGGCGGTCTTTGAAATAGAAATGGTAATATCTACGTAAACCAAGTTCATGAGTAGATTGCTGGATCGAGACTTTAACATTGAAATGTATACCATACTTGCGTACAGCAAAGGAAAATCTGCTGTGCATTATGCACAGAGACAGACAAGCTATCATGAGAGTAAGTCATGTAGCTCAGAAAGTCTTATCTTAATGTAAATGCAAACGTGCGAAGAAAAAATCTCTTTCCAGCAGCATCATGTGCGGTCTTTGCACAATGTTTGTTAATACGTTTAAAATGTAGAAGGTATCTAAACAAACCAAACAAAACACGGTCAAAAAACGGCGATCTTTTAGAAGTATTTTTAACTTTAAAGTTAAATAGATACTTCTGGAACATTTTTAGAACTAAGAATTTTGCTCATAATTAGGAATAGTTTAGAATAATGCGGATAAAGCCGAAGCATTTTGACAAGCGTCGTCCGTTGACCTCATCCTTCGAAACTTGAGCATGGAAATATAAACTATGTGTTCATTAAAAGACAATAAGAACCGCTTTAAGCATAAAGATAGACAAGCTATCATGAGGCTCAGTCATGTAGCTCAGAAAGTCATATGCGGAAAACCGTACGGATGAAATGACCAGAGGAGTGACCAAGTTAAAATAATGATGAAAACATATTCTCCTTCCAGAACACCTGCAGTATCAGTTGAGGCGCACTCTTAATGAAGAACATTGAGACGAAGACGGGCGGTCTGTGCAGAGTATTTTCACATTTAAATTGAAAAAAGTTAAAAACCTCCTAAAGTTTAGCTTTTGTCACAAATACCTCAAAAGCCATCAATAAGTCAGGGACAGGAAAAAGAAGATATTCATAATATCTAGAACAAGTTGCGTAAAACTATTCGATTCGACATAGCAATTACAGTGTCATTAATTATAGATTAATTGGATAGTCTTTGCCGCCACTTTTAAACATTGAAGTTATTATCGTAATACACCATATAACAATGACAAAATGCATTCGTGCCAGTGCATGCAGTATAATACTACACATATTTAGAACGCGAATATTCTTTAAGTCCTCCAGAAAATATTTAAGCGTACGTATTCCAGTCAAAAACGTAGTCGTGGTCTCCGGCACGGAAGAACGTATAAGCCCAAAGACGAACTCGAACCCGCAACAACTATCTGTGAGCCATACAAATATTAAATTTAATACTTGTTCCGTACGAGAATTCAACTCGCGACACGCATTACGTTTCTTAAACGAAACTTAGACATGGAAATATAGAATATGTTGTGTTCATTAAAGAACAATCCGCTATGCGTTAGGTATAGAGACAGACAAGCTATCATGAGGCTCAGTCATGTAGCTCAGAGAGTCATATCTTAATACGAAATGATCAGAACGGTGAAAACACATGTGCAAGAGCCGAGGCTCGTGGCCCGACTAATACCTATGATCACATGAAACAATAAACAAGATCCACGTCACGAGAAACCGTATGCAAGCCCACAATCGGACTTCACATATTTTCACTCGAATTAGTGAGAACCTGACATCCCACAAAACAAATATAAAAACGACTCTGATTATTTATAGATTAAATCAAATCATCCGGAACATCTCCAGTATCAGTCGAGGCACACTCTTAATGAAGTACATTGACGAACATGTGCGGTCTGTGCAGAATGTTTTCACGTTTGAATTGTAAAGAGTTAAAGTCCCTTGAGGCTCTTTAAGATGAAAGCCTTGATATTAATTCCAACAACCGGACTGCCTAACATTAAGACTAGCTTCATGGAAATTGATTTTCTTTGTTAAAAGAGTAAAACTGGAATAATCTGGAAATAGTATATAATAGGCATATTATGTAACCAAACCGACGCACGATCAACCCTTATTTTTATTACGCTATCTTTTAAGTTGCCTTAAAATACTAAAGCGCATGTACTAGCCAGTTCGCAGCAAGAAGAAAATACCTTTTCCCTAAGAGAACACAAGATCACTTGAGGCGCACTCTTAATGAAGAACATTGACTGAAGCAGAGTCCCCTTTGCGAAGTATTTAAGGTTTAAAGTTAAATAAGTAGTTATGATATTTTTAAAGTTCTTTGAATAATGCGAGTAAAGGCAATGCTTTTTTACGAGCTTTACCCGCGAAGCTCAACTTTCGAAACTTGAGCATTTAAATATAAACTATGGTTTTGTTCATTAAAGAACAATCCGCAATGCGTTAGGTATAGAGATAGACAAGCTGTCATGAGGCGCAGTCATGTAGCTCAGAAAGTCATATCTTAATACGAAATGATCAGAACGGTGAAAACACATGTGCAAGAGCCGAGGCACGCGGCCCGACTAATACCTATGATCACTTAAAACAATAAACAAGATCCATGTCACGGAAACCGCATGCAAGCCTACTTTCGAACTTCACATATTTTCATTCGAATCAGTGAGAACCTGAGATCGCAAGATAGAATAAGTACAAATACGAAAATTTACATCCGAAACATCTCTAGTATCAGTTGAGGCGCACTCCTAATGAAGGACATTGATGAATATGGGGCGGTCTGCACAGAATATAGTAATATATTCTGTGTGATATTTTTAAAGTTCTTTGAATAATGCGAGTAAAGGCAATGCATTTTTACAAGCTTTATCCGCGAAGCTCAACTTTCGAAACTTGAGCATTTAAATATGAACTATGGTTTTGTTCATTAAAGAACAATCCGCTATGTGTTAGGTATAGAGATAGACAAGCTATCATGAGGCGCACTCATGTAGCTCAGAAAGTCATATCTTAATACCAAATTACTAGAACTTTGAAAATACATTTAAGAGCTAACACCCGAGACACGTGGCTCAAGCGCATGGATAGTAGTATGTTTCACAAGCATGGCGAACGCTTAAAACGAAAAACATTGACGAAATGGGCGACCTCTGCTGCATTTTATACGTTTAAATAGTTTATGTACCAGAAGGTTTAGCTGAATATTGTTGAATATTAAACCCACAGGCCAGCTTGTGGCGACCTGTTGGGCAGTAGCGACCCCACGGACTTGATCTGCCGCGAGAAGTCTTGTTCCTCATCTCTGGCTTGCCTTTACTGGCTGGCGGAAGTGAACCCTGACGAGGAACAGAGCT
The DNA here is from genome assembly GCA_949316365.1 of Hoplodrina blanda. Lineage (NCBI taxonomy): Eukaryota > Metazoa > Arthropoda > Insecta > Lepidoptera > Noctuidae > Hoplodrina > Hoplodrina blanda. The sequence continues at coordinate 2,928,990 of OX438573.1, forward strand.
CCCACCTCTCTCTTGCCTTCATTGGCCGGATTGAGTGGAACCCCGAATTAAAACAAAATATCCGCCGAGCATTACGTATAGCGATAGACAAGCTATCATGAGGCGTAGTCATGTAGCTCAAAAAGTCATATCTTAACACATAATGACATAGCGTAGACGCAGCTTTAGAAGTATTTTTAACTTTAAAGTTAAATAGATACTTCTGGTAAATTTTCTGAACTTTAAATATTTTTGCGTCGTCCGTTGACCTCATCCTTCGAAACTTGAGCATGGAAATATATACTATGTGTTCATTAAAAGACAATAAGAACCGCTTTAAGCATAAAGATAGACAAGCTATCATGAGGCTCAGTCATGTAGCTCAGAAAGTCATTACGCGAAAACCGTATGAAAGAAATGACCAGAGGAGTGACCAAGTTAGAATAATGATGAAAACTCGACTCATGACTCAATTTCTCGAATAACGTAACTATCGTTGTAACAGAACATCTCCAGTATCAGTTGAGGCGCACTCCTAATGAAGAACATTGACGAAGACGGGCGGTCTGTACAGAATGGTTTTACGTTTAAAATGTAAAATTTTAATTCAGTTACATCGGAACCATGCCAATGGATTTTGTTTATGAAAGGTTTGAATGACCTGGAAATATTGAATGACACGCAATCAAACCTAGACCCGTGTTCTTTTAAAATGCGAATTGATGAAGCTGGGCGTTAATTGCGACTTTTAAATTTTAAAATAAATAGGTACTTATGCACAATTTCAAGTCCTTTGAGAACTTTGCTCATAAATAGTAAAAGTCTAGAATAATGTGGATAAAGGCAATGTATTATTACACGCGTTTCCCGTCGAGCGGGAACTTTTGCAATGTGAGTAAGGTAAAACACATCAGATGAATTGCAGAATTGTTTTTCGCAGAATGCAATAAAAGTTTGAAATGCAAACAAATAAGTTATATAAGACCTAGATCGACAGAAATTGTTTTCTTCCCGTTGTTGAAACTTGAAAATACTGGAAATATAATATTCTGTCACCTCCTCGAGATAAACCCGTATGTTTTTTCTTAGAGTCGAAAATTGCATTTATACAACTCGAAATCGTGGCAAGCGAAAAATACGTTAATATTAACAAAACCAATGAGCTAACAACATAACTATAAACATTGATGAATTCAGCGGGCTTTGCTTTGCAATTCCTCAAAAATCAAGTTGTACATACAGTCAGTAGTCAGTTGTTGTTGTGTTGTTGTTGTTGTTGTAAGTACATTAGATACTGATAACAATTCAAACAGATCGCATTGATCGGAATAGAAATCAGCACTGAAAGATATCATGATCTCTTTTCATCTCCAGAATCAGTTGAGGCGCAGCCAGTCTTAATGAAGTACATTGATGAAGATGGGCGGTCTGTGCAGAATGGTTTTACGTTTAAAATGTAAAACGATAATTCAGTTACATTGGACCCGTACCAATGGATTTTGTTTATGAAAGGAAATTTTAATGAGCTGAAAACATCGAATTAATGAATAGTAATTTGAGTACTTGTTTAGCTCAGCTTGTTTGTTTCAGCACAGAAGAACGTATAAGCTCACAGACGAACTTTAAAGCCTGACAAAAAAAAAAATAAGATGATTCGAAGAGATTCGCGTAATCCAGAACATTTCTAGTATCAGTTGAGGAGCACTCCTAATGGAGAACATTGATGAATATGGGCGGTCTGTGCAGAATGATTGTACATTTAAATTGTAAAAAGTTGAAAGGCAACTCGGCCGGTGTTTTTAGTTTGAAAGACGAACAAGGAGCCATTGTCGTGCAGGTGGCCTCCTGGCTCCCTACCCAACATACTCTTTTTAACATTGATAAATCTGGGTGTACATTGTAAGTTTTCTTTGAATTATTAAAGTTAAGTAAATAAGTACTTATGACAATTTTGAAATCCTTTAAGAAAAAAGGTCACAAGTAGTAATAGTTAAATATAATGAGGATAAAGGCAATGCAGTTTTGCAAGTTTCACCCGTCGAGCTTAAATATTGTAACTAGCATCGAAATGTAATTGTGCGTCTTCAAAGAAACTTCCTAGAACAAAAATGAAGCTCGACAAAATACGAAAGATCAAAACAGTGAAAATACATTTCGAAATGAATAAAACGTGCATTACAAAATCTTTTCCTTTCCCGAAAATCTTCAGTATCAGTTGAGGCGCACTCTTAATGAAGTACATTGACGAACATGTGCGGTCTGTGCAGAATGTTTTCACGTTTGAATTGTAAAAAGTTACAAGTCCCTTGAGGCTCTTAAATAAAGCTCCAATAAAGCTTTAATAAGGCTCTTTAATAATAATAATAAAGTCTTAAATATTAATTGCAACAGCCGGACTGCCTAACATTAAGACTAGCTCCATGGAAATTGATTTTCTTTTATTGAGAGCAAAACTGAAATAATCCGGAATAGTACATAATAAGCATAATGTGCATATTATGTAACCAAACCTTAATTTTTATTGCGCTTTCTTTTAAATTGCCTTAAAATACTAAAGCGCATGTATTCTAGTCGAAAATTACATATTAGTATGAAACGAGCAAGATCGCATCGACCCGTATGGGCAAAGAGAACACAGAACATGTTGAGGCATGCGCTCAACCACACAGGCGAGGCGCGCCATGAGCGGTGCCGGGCGATGACAAGTACATCGGCGCGACTACTACCACCACCGACCAGTGAGCTTTTACCTGCGACACCGTACGGCCGCGCTCGCGCATTTTACCTTAATTAACCTCATTTTCAAACTTCGTTTCACATTATCATGAATTGTTTTATTTTACTTACATCTTTACTCTATTATACATTTTATACAGTTAGCTATACTGTATGATTTCTGGTAGTAAGAACTATCGTTGTAACAGAACATCTCCAGTATCAGTTGAGGCGCACTCCTTATGAAGTACATTGATGAAGATGGGCGGTCTGTGCAGAATGGTTTACGTTTAAATTGTAAAACTTCAATTCAGTTACATCGGAACCATGCCAATGGATTTTGTTTATGAAAGGAAATTTTAATGAGCTGAAAACATCGAATTGATGAATAGTAATTTGAGTACTTGTTCAGCTCAGCTTGTTTGTTTCAGCATAGAAGAACGTATAAGCTCACAGACGAACTTTAAAGCCTGACAAAAAAAAATAAGATGATTCGAAGAGATTCGCGTAATCCAGAACATTTCTAGTATCAGTTGAGGAGCACTCCTAATGGAGAACATTGATGAATATGGGCGGTCTGTGCAGAATGATTGTACATTTAAATTGTAAAAAGTTGAAAGGCAACTCGGCCGGTGTTTTTAGTTTGAAAGATGGCTCCTTGCCATTGTCGTGCAGGTGACCTCCTGGCTCCCTATCCAACATCCTCTTTTTAACATTGATAAATCTGGGTGTACATTGTAAGTTTTCTTTGAATTATTAAAGTTAAGTAAATAAGTACTTATGACAATTTTGAAATCCTTTAAGAAAAAAGGTCACAAGTAGTAATAGTTAAATATAATGAGGATAAAGGCAATGCAGTTTTGCAAGTTTCACCCGTCGAGCTTAAATATTGTAACTAGCATCGAAATGTAATTGTGCGTCTTCAAAGAAACTTCCTAGAACAAAAATGAAGCTCGACAAAATACGAAAGATCAAAACAGTGAAAATACATTTCGAAATGAATAAAACGTGCATTACAAAATCTTTTCCTTTCCCGAAAATCTTCAGTATCAGTTGAGGCGCACTCTTAATGAAGTACATCGACGAACATGTGCGGTCTGTGCAGAATGTTTTCACGTTTGAATTGTAAAAAGTTACAAGTCCCTTGAGGCTCTTAAATAAAGCTCCAATAAAGCTTTAATAAGGCTCTTTAATAATAATAATAAAGTCTTAAATATTAATTGCAACAGCCGGACTGCCTAACATTAAGACTAGCTCCATGGAAATTGATTTTCTTTTATTGAGAGCAAAACTGAAATAATCCGGAATAGTACATAATAAGCATAATGTGCATATTATGTAACCAAACCTTAATTTTTATTGCGCTTTCTTTTAAATTGCCTTAAAATACTAAAGCGCATGTATTCTAGTCGAAAATTACATATTAGTATGAAACGAGCAAGATCGCATCGACCCGTATGGGCAAAGAGAACACAGAACATGTTGAGGCATGCGCTCAACCAAAGAACGACGAAAGATCAAAACAGTGAAAATACATTTCGAAATGAATAAAACGTGCATTACAAAATCTTTTCCTTTCCCGAAAATCTTCAGTATCAGTTGAGGCGCACTCTTAATAAAGTACATCGACGAACATGTGCGGTCTGTGCAGAATGTTTTCACGTTTGAATTGTAAAAAGTTACAAGTCCCTTGAGGCTCTTTTAGATGAAAGCCTAACTGCCACACTAAGAGACGTTTAATGGTTACTTAAGTTGTTGTTGTTGTTGTTAGTTGTTGTTGTTGTTGTTATGCATAATGTGCATATTATGTAACTAAACCGACGCACGATCAACCCTTATTTTTATTACGCTATCTTTTAAGTTGCCTTAAAATACTAAAGCGCATGTACTAGCCAGTTCGCAGCAAGAAGAAAATACCTATTCCCTAAGAGAACACAAGATTACTTGAGGCGCACTCTTAATGAAGAACATTGACTGAAGCTAGGTGCCCTTTGCGAAGTATTTAAGGTTTAAAGTTAAATAAGTAGTTATGATAATTTTTAAACTTCTTTGAATAATGCGAATAAAGGCAATGCATTTTTACAAGCTTTACCCGCGAAGCTCAACTTTCGAAACTTGAGCATTTAAATATGAACTATGGTTTTGTTCATAAAAGAACAATCCGCTATGCGTTAGGTATAGAGATAGACAAGCTATCATGAGGCGCAGTCATGTAGCTCAGAGAGTCATATCTTAATACGAAATGATCAGAACGGTGAAAATACATGTGCAAGAGCCGAGGCACGCGACCCGACTAATACCTTGATCACATGAAACAATAAACAAGATCCACGTCACGAGAAACCGCATGCAAGCCTACTTTCGAACTTCACATATTTCCATTCGAATCAGTGAGAACCTGAGATCGCAAGATAGAAGAAATATAAATATTAAAAATTACATCCGAAACATCTCTAGTATCAGTTGAGGCGCACTCCTAATGAAGGACATTGATGAATATGGGGCGGACTGCACAGAATATATTACATTTAAATTGTAAAAAGTTAAAGCCCCTTGAGGTTTATCTGAGTATTGTTTCAGGTAAAAGTCGCAAATATTTATCATTGCACAATTATAACACCGCAATAACGCTATTTGTTGACTGCCTAACATTAGCACTAAATCGATGGAAATTCATTTTAATTTTTAAAGATAGTAATGGTTGAATTAACTGGAAATATTGAATAATACGCGATCACACCTACTGGAGTGTAACTACCCGTATATATTAAAGTGTACGTATTCCAGTCGAAAACGTAAATGTGGTCTCCAGCACGAAAGAACGTACAAGCCTGCTGGCGAACTTCAAACCTTAATAAAGTCTGCAAGTTTTGAAGAGAAAGCTGAGAGATTCGCATAATCCAGAACATCTCCAGTATCAGTTGAGGCGCACTTTTAATGAAGAACATTGATGAAGATGGGCGGTCTGTGCAGAATATATTATAGGTACGTTTAAGGCTAAGTTCAGATGAACGCGCGACGACGCGCGGTTGGCTCGGCGCGCGGTTTAAGATTGTAACAAATCAATGTTGTTGTGTAGGCCTGTACATGACCGCGCGTCACCGCGAGTGCCCGCGTGCACTGCCATGCACCGCGCGCCGAGCCAACCGCGCGTCGTCGCGCGTTCATCTGAACTTAGCCTAAATGGTAAAAAGTTAAAGCCCGTTGAGGTTTATCTGAATATTGTTTCAGGTAAAAGTCGCAAATATTTAGCAAGTTGGAAATATGTACCTAGTGGAATCAAGTTGATGCGGTTAGAGTAAAGTGGACTTAAATATGTCTGCCATAGGACCGAAACTTGAACATTGAAATAAAATATCCACCGAACATTATGTATCGCGATAGACAAGCTACCATGAGGCCCAGTCATGAAGCTCAGAAAGTCATATCCAAATACCAAATCTCTAGAACTTTCAAAATACATGTGCAAGAGCAAACACCCGAGACACGTGGCTCAAGCGCATCGATAGTAGTCTCTTCACAAGCATGGCGAATGCTTAAAACGAAAAACATTGACGAAATGGGCGACCTCTGCTGCATTTTATGTTTAAATTGTAAAAAGTTCAAGTACCTTAAGGTTTAGCTGAATATTGTTTCAGGTAAAAGCCGCAAATACTTAGCAAGTTGGAAATATCTACTGGAATCAAGTTGATGCGGTTAAAGTAAAGTGGACTCAAACCAGTCTGCCATAAGACCGAAACTTGAACATTAAAAGACAAGCTATCATGAGGCTTAGTCATGTAGCTCAAAAAATCATTTCTCAATACGAAATGACCAGAACGGTGGAAATACGTTTTGGAGCAAACACGTAGATTTCTGTATCATCAAAAACATAAATGTGAAATGAGAGCCAAGTTCAATACTTATTATGATATAACCCTTGGTTGTAAACTTCAACGACAAAAGAAGTGAGATCTAAATGGGTGCCAAGTTCAATGGTCAATAACTTAGGATAATATATTGAAGCCTAAGGTCGACGGGGCCCCAATAGGGGCCAAACGCCTGCCGGGGTTGCGGGACGTCTTAACGGGATACCTTGCCCCCGGAACGTAAAGGGCAACAGAAGGAACAGGGTGGTTTTTTAGTCAGTAAAAGTCCGACAGTCCCTTTCGCCCCACCCAGGGCGGAAGGAGTCATTTGATGATTTTTACCACCTAAAAAAAAAAGGTCTGACTTGGCTAGTTCTCATATATGAATTATTATTAAGTACCTACCTACTATAAAAGTCATGGAAGAGCCCTATATTCGATGGCTAGTTACTACCTGCAAGCCTTCGAAAGAATTCGTAAAAACTCGAAGTTTTTTCGCCCGTTTTTTGTCGGAAAATAATTGAACGTATCGACGTACATGAAGACATGTCAAAAATGGCCCCTATGTACCCTTTATATACGTAAGGACCGTCGATATGAATTTCACCTAGGGCTGCCATCACCTAAATTGCCGACGCCGGACAAAAACTTCGAAAACATTTGGGTGAAATTGAGTTTTTTCACGGACATACCAAAAACAATTTTTTTTTTAATGTTATATTAAAGCTTTTTTTTAACTAAGATTTGTTTTGATTTATCTTTCAATTAATCGGGATTCCCCTGACACTAAGTGTCAATGTGGACACTTTTTGACAACCCCTCCCGGACGTCCCCCAGACGCCCCAAACTAGGACAAATCCGGGGAAACCCGGACAGATGGCAGCACTAATTTCACCATACAAACTTTGGACCCCCGTTTCATCCCCTTAGGGGGTGAATTTTGGAAAATCCTTTCTTAGCAGACGTCTACAAACTATAAACTACCTTTCATCTTTATACGTCAAGCGGTTTTTGTTATTTCGTGATGAGTGTGTGACTGCCTCGTTGGTCTTGTGGTTGCAAAACGCGACTGCTGAGCATGAGGTTTTGGGTTGGATTCCCAGGTCGGGCAAAGTGATATGGGTTTTTCCATCAGGAATTTCTCAGTAGCAGCCTTGGAGTCTGGATTTGTGCCCGGTTGATGGCAATAGGCTCGCCCCCTATTACATGGGACTTTAACATAACTGGCGAAATGTGGGTGTACTAATGGGTACACCTCTGCCTAACCCTTCGGGGATTACAGGCGTGATGTTATGTTGTGTGACCTTTCGCTTTTATATATTTTTTTATATTTTTGTTTATATTTGCATTTTTTTATGTTGGATGGTTCCATTACAAAAGTTTCAGTAGCAGCCCGGAGTTTGGAAGATGGTGTGACCATGTCTTGAGAAACACGTGTCGCCGTTTGTCACGCGGATGATCTCTCCCCGGTTGAGTCGGATTGCCGTCCCATCGGACTATAAGAGTTAAGACAGATATGCAGTCCCCACATTTGTTTGAACACACTTGTGCACTCTAATATCTCCTGGGTAACTAGATTCAAATTTTTCTCGACGTTCAAAAGTGCCTTTTAATGGTCTAATTGAAATAAATGATTTGACTTCGACTTTGGTACCTGGTTAGTCCCCATTTCGATTGGCCGAGCATGAGGTCTTGGGTTCGATTTTCAGGGCGGGCAGTGTTAAGGTCATGGCACATTATTCCAGCACCGCAACGGCACCGCTTCAAACCAGCAATTTACTTGTCATTCAAATTAGAACATTAAATCGTGTGCAGTATAATATATTTCTTAATGTTAATGTGAAAAAGACAACGGCGAGCAATCAGCGCGCTTGCCGCTACCATACAACACGACTCGCAGTCCGCGCGCTGCAAGCGAGCAGACCGCGTGCTTACAGCGCGCCGTCTCCGAATTACTAGCGAGACGACGTCGTTATTATGAAAACATGCAAGTCGAACATGAATGCCATATAACAATTGTATTTGCGGTAACAGCAAGCTTGCGCCTCGCGGCCGGCGCGTGGTCTGCGAGCTTGTGCCTCGCGGCCGGCGTGCGGTCTGCGAGTTGGTTGCTAGCTGGAGCCTAAATTCGAGGCGACGCCGTGCTGCTGCTGTGCAGTTGTGGTGCTGGGATAATGTGCCATGACCTTTATTGGGTTTTCCGTCAGGAATTTCTCAGTTGCAGCCTCGGAGTCCGGATTTATGCCCAGTTGATAGGCTCGCCCCCTATTACATGGAACTTAAACGTAACTGGCGAAATGTGGGTGTACTATAAGGTACACCTCTGCCTAACTTTTTAGGTACCTATTACAGGCGTGATATTATGTTATGTAATATATTTTTTTTCGAGTGTGTTGTGTTTTTAGCTCTTAGGCTGGTTTCGGCTGCATTTAAAGCCAAGTACATGCGGCTTTTGGTGTGTGTTATGTTGAGGGTGTAGTAATGAAGGACCAATTTATTAACACGCTTATATTAGCTTCACTTGTAAGTATGTATGTAAGAAAATCTTGAAATCTTAATTTGACCCACTTCCTTCGATTAGGATGAAATTTTGCACACGCTCTGAGTTCTGATGACAGTACATGACTAGCTAAGACACGTCATGACAAATCCAATATGGCGGCCTCCCCAAGATAGCGGACTAGCTGTTTGAAATCCACCCCCATGATATGGGTATCAAATGAAAGGGTTTGCTATCAGGAATACGAAAAAAATAGTCACGTGACTTAAATCCAACATGGCGGACATCCAAGATGGCGGATTGGCTATTTGAAATGCACCCCCATGATATGGGTATTAAATGAAAGGGTTTGCTGAGTAGGATACGAAAAAAAATAGTGCGTTCTAAAAGCGTGTTTTTTAGATTTTTAAACTATTAAATTATTTTTATACTTGTACTAGTTGACCCAACAGACGTTCTGCCCATACGTTGGCACTCGTCCCACAATTAATTTGTTGTATTTCACCATATATGTATTTTTGCCTCGTTGGTCTAGTGGTCGCAAAGCGCGACTGCTGAGCATAAGGTCTTGGGTTCGCTTCCCAGGTCGGGCAGTGTTATTAGGTTTTTCCATCAGGAATTGCTCAGTAGCAGCCTCGGAGTCTGGATTTGTGCCCGTTTGATGACAATAGGGTCGCCCCCTATTACATGGAACTTAAACATAACTGGCTTAATGTGGGTGTACTAATGGGTACACCTCTGCCTAACCCTTCGGGGATTACAGGCGTGATGTTATGTTATGTATTTTTATCTCTCTCTACTTTTTTATATATGTATTTATTATTATACATATGTAATTCCTTCCTTATATTAATTTCTTGGAAATTTTCTGTACCTGTCACCTACTATGCTTTGTCTCTGCATCATCCTAACTTAGACTGATAGAAAATGCCCAAGGCATATTAAGTCCGCCTTTGTAAGTACAGTGTATTTTTTTACACGTGCATAAAGTTTAAATAAATAATCGTTGGCTTGTAGCACCACCCACCGTTCACTATCCAGGAACCCATTGAAATATACACAGAATTTCATCCATATCGGTCCAGCCATTTAAGAGTTTGGTGACATAAACATACGTACAAAAGAAATGAACATGTATGTTTAAAACGGAAACCTGACTTACCTTAATAATAAAATTTAATACCGCATGCTAATTAGATCATTAAAATCTACAACAGTTACAAATAAACCCCATTAGTTAGTAATAATAAGGCAGTTAGTAAAAACAAAAGACAAAAAAATAAAGTAAATCTGTTTATTTACCAAAACATAATTTTGAAATTCTGTTACATAGTAATTTATAAACAAACTACGTTATACAAGATAATTTTTAGTGTTAGGCCATATTTCTGAGCAGAAAAAATTAGAAAATAAAAATATTATTATGTTTTTGTGCACTATACACGGTTACTTTTAAGTCGTTCTTAAACCGAAAGCCATAAACTCGATCATCAAACTCGAAACGATTGGGACCATTTTTTTTTCAAAAATAACCAAAAAAAAATCAGCTATTCAGTACACTTTGACGAGTTAGACGAACATAAATGTACTGAACAGCTGTTTTTTTTTATTGTTATTTTTGAAAAAAAAATGGTCACAATCGTTTCGAGTTTGATGATCGAGTTTATGGCTTTCGGTTCAAGAACGACCTAAAAGTAACCGTGTATATTAATCTCATGTGTACTAATCGAGTCTCCATTTCGATTTAACCGCCGTAAACGAAATCGGTCTGAAGAAACTATTTATTTATTACTCTTTCACGCTGAACTGAATCAACAGAAATTTGGCACAACAAAGAAAGAAAGAAAAACTATTTATTCACGCGAAAATGACGGACACAACATAAAAATTGTACATAATAGCAAAATAGAAACAAGTTTATCATCGTCATCATCTGCCTAGCCTTTTCCCAATTACGTATACAGCCTGTAACAAAAACCCTGTCCGGTCCTTAAGGGTATTATTCGGCATCGTACTGCGTACACATATACGTAACCATTTAATGGAATTGAGACTATTATTTCTCCCCAGTGAAAAAAAAAAGAAGAAAGAAGAAGTAATTAAAGTAAAATAAAACATAAAAACTGATCAACGGCAACACTGATCTGACAGGGTTTTTGTTACATAGTGTAGAAACAAGTTTATATTAAATCTAAAAAATAAAAAAAACAAATAAATACAAAAATAAGTATGCGCCACTACCGCGCGAAACACACAAACATCATCACGCCTGTAATCCCCGAAGGGTTAAGCAGAGGTGTACCCATTAGTACACCCAACATTTCGCCAGTTATGTTTAAGTCCCAAGTAATAGGGGGCGAGCCAATTGCCATCGACCGGCACAAATCTAGTCTCCGTGGCTGCTACTGAGAAGTTCCTGATGGAAAAACCCAATAACACTTTGCTCAACCTGGTAATCGAACCCAAGACATCATGCTCAACAGTCGCGCTTTGAAACCACTAGACTAACGAGTCTCCGATTACTCAAAGACGCCTGAACCGATTTGGAAAATTATTTTTTGTTTGAAACTGTATACTCCCCAGGTGATCCCATAGAAATATTGTCATGATCATAAAATTATTATACAGAAAAACAAAAATTACTGGCCACTTGTGTTTCGATACATTTTTTTAAAACTACGGACGCTTAAACTTTGTTAAAAAGAAAATTTTTCACGAATTTTTTCCAAATAAGATAATTCAAGTTGGTTTTTTTTAAAACCGTGTAATAGCAGTCCTACTTTTGATTACTTTACTATCAGCTTAGTTAACGTAAATTACTTTAACAATAAAAAACCGATGGAATTCATTAATTCGTGGTCGTGGTGTACAAGAATGTAAAATAACGTAACAAAAACATCGAATATTATTAAATGAATCATATCTTTGGTACTACTTGGTTTTTTTTTATTTGTATTTTTTTTCTGAATGGTCATTAGTTCTACCATGACCCATTTCAAGATTATCCATTCATTACCGGGCACCCTGTATAATAAAATCGTAGCGAAGTCAAAACTGTACATTTAATATTTTTGAAAAAGAGTAATTGCTATGAGGTCGGGGAGTGATTCTAATGCCGAAAATATTTTTTTTAGAATTTTTGTCTGTTTGTCTTTTTGTCTGTATGTTTGTTAGAGCATCACGCGTATACTGCCTTCCTCGGGAATTGGCAAGACGTAGCGCAAAGTCGCGATGGTTGGAAGAAATGGAGGGGGGCCTTTGCCCAGAAGTGGGACAGTACGGGCTAGTTATAATTTTAATATATATAAATTACGCGTCACGTTGTTTGTCCGGGATGGACTCCTAAACCACTCAACCATTTTTTATGAAATATGGCTTACTGAGTGTAATTTGGTCAAACTTAAAAGATAGGATAGTTTTTATCTCAATATCTTTACTTCAAGCTACAGCAACGCGTGGTCGAGTCAGCTAGTTAAATTATATTGAATCAATAAAACTAACCTAATACTAAACTATATATGAAATACTCTGATAAAATTTAGCAGGGAGGTAATTTATAGTTAGTAGACGTCCGTTAAGAAAGGATTTTTCAAAATTCGCCCCCTAGTAAGATGAAACCGGTATCCAAAGTTTGTACAAAACTTAAAACTATGTAGGTATGGCTAGCTCCTGGCCTAGATTTACAAATATGCATCTGAATACCAGTATTTTACATGGAGCGACTGCCTATCTGACCTTCACAACCCAGTAACTGGGTAATAGCAGAGGAAAATTAGGGTTTCACCTCGGAATGAGAGATAGTCAGCTATAAATTTTTATAAACCTTTATTTTGACACCCTCAAACTTGTCTCAAAACCTACTTACCGTAGGGTGACCGCGACCTCAGATATTTTAAGGTCAAAGGTCAAAAAATCGATTTTTACACATTTATTGCAAATATCTCGTTTCCTATGTTTTTTTATGCTATTTGTGTGATTACAAATATTGTAGAGGATTAAATTCTCTACAACTTTTCTAAACTTTTTTTTTAATGTTGCACCATTATCGATATAGAGGGTATTATTGATAAATATAAAATTCGAAATAATTTGCATTTTTATTAACTATTACGTTATTATATTTTTTTTTTTCAATAAGGCATTCTCTACCAGTCAGCCAAAGGTGGTGAAGAGATAACATGGCAAGAATGACGTCACTTAACATACCATGCATTGTCATCCAAACTAAATGAGCTTGCAACATTTCAGCTCAATCCGTTGAGGACAAGTGCTTTAAAATTCAGTTGCAAGATTTGACCCCAAAAAAAATACATACATACATTGCAAGTTAAATAAAAGCTTGTAAAAACAAAAAATAAAGGTAAAAAATAAAGTGATACATTTAACGTGTTTTTTGTATTATTTAGTGTTACGGTGTTACGTGTTAAGCTTTGGTTTCCTAGGAAAGCGGTGCCGTCATATAGCGGCCGTAATATTACGGACGCAAAAAGGCGGCCGTCTTTACGGTAACGACATGTGGAAAGTTCCACGGCTGTTTTAACACACCGGCAGTCAATTGTTTTAAAACAAACGTCAAACGAAAAGTATCCAAGATAGAAAATGGACCACCTTGATTTAGCTTTGGAGGATGAACTATCATCAGAAGAGGAAAATAGTCGTATGGCGGAAGACGATTTATTTCAATCTCGTGGTACTGAAGGTGCATTTGAGATTTTAGTACGTTGCCGTTTACTGAGCAATGAAGAGAAATTAAACACAAAAAAAAAACACAAATACGTATTAAAAATAGCTTCACCGCTATCAATGAAACGTTCACGAAACCATCTGTCACCGTCAAGACGGCCGTCAAGCAAATGACGGCACCGCTTTTTGACGTTACGGTGTCAGGTACCGCTCTCTAGGAAACCGCGCCATTTTGTTTACATAGACAACGTTCTAGTGATGTCATTCACCGCTGTATTACGGCACCGCTATCCTAGGAAACCAAAGCTTTACTAATGTAGTGAGTAAGGAACCCTTCTTGTGTGACTTGACTTTGACATCCGTCAGCGGGCTTTATCTCAAGAACCGTAATAGCTAGACAGTTGAAATTTCACAGAATGTGTATTCTTATTGCCGCTATACCAACAAATAATAAAAATAAATAAAAGATGAACATGTAAGGGGGTCCTCATACAAATGACCTGATTTTTTGCGTTTTTGGCTCGATACTATAAAGGTAATTTAACATAACATCATAACATCACGCCTGTTATCCCCGAAGGGTTAGGCAGAGGTGTACCCATTAGTACACCCACATTTCGCCAGTTATGTTTAAGTCCCATGTAATAGGGGGCGAGCCTATTGCCATCAACCGGGCACAAATCCAGACTTCGAGGCCGCTACTGAGAAATTTCTGATGGAAAAACCCAATAACACTTTGCCTGACCTGGGAATCGAACCCAAGACCTCAAGATCAAGGTAATTTAATACTGTTTTATCTTCTACGATGGTAGGGAAACTTTCATATGCGAGTCCAACTTGCATTTGGCCGGTTTTTTTTTAATTTGTTCAATAATAAACTAACTTTGGCAAGATTACTTTAAAATGTTAATAATAACAGTTTAGTTCCTAAAGAATAATGTACTCTTAAGATCTGCATTAAAGATTAACATTTTTTCTTAAAATCACAGATAAAAACTTAAAAAAAGAATTACTTTTCTATCATGCAATTTTATTGCATTGTATCACAATTTCCATAAACTAAAAAAAGTTAAAAAAATATAACTTATGAAATGCATTTTGTTCCATTATTCTTTTTTTGAATAATTTATAGGAAAAGCTTGAAATTAATTCACGTAGTCTTTCGACTGACCGGACGATAAAATCATAAAAAAATTAGCAAAACTAAACATCTTGCAAGTTGTCATCGCTGTCAGTGTCAACGTTATCATTAATTAAATGTTTTAAACGTTCTCTTTGGTCCAAAATGTCAGATTCTTCGTCAGACGAAACCTTAAGACTGTCAACATCATAAACTATCCATTTTTTCAATTCGTTATCCCTTGTCAAAGTCAACCAATTAGTAGCCATTACTTTGCATAATTTAATTAGTATGTAACGGCCTTTATTACAATGAGTACTTTTTTCCAAATTTACAACTCCATATAATTCAAAATCGAAGCCGTATTTGGTACCTTTAACGTTAGCAGAAAACTTCATATATCTTTCCTTGATCGTGATGTCATATGCAGTGGTTATCAGTTCAATTGTGATTGTAACAGTGTTTTTATTTTGACGCCAAATAATTTTTGGTTTGTGAACTTGCTTGCTAGATTCTGTACTAACATTAGGCCCAGGACTTATATTTGAAGGACATGTAGAATTTTCAATAGGTAAAGCTAAATCTTTTTCAGTCCATTCCGTGTCAGGTAGTTCTTTGATCGATACGACCTCTGATATTGGAATTGAAGATACTGCTTCCGCTGAAGATGCTTGTCCTGAATCATGGGGAACGAAATCAAAATCGTCAGAATCATTACAACTGTCATCTGAATCGACTAAAGGAGCAGATTTTAATAAATTATTTGACTTACTACTCGGGATGTTTTGAGTATGATTATTATCAACATTCAATGGTTTATCTGTCTTACTAACTTTCGGAGAAGATTCAAATTTGTCATCTGAATTCTTTTTAGATTCTTTCTTAAATCGTGAATCATTTGAAGGTCCCATATTATTATTTTTCCAGATATTTAAGAGCTCTGATATTGGTATTGAACATACATTTGTTCCGGAACTATCGGGCACTAACTCAAAGTCATCAAAATTAATATTTGGATCGACCAAAGGAACAGATCTTATTAGTTTATTTGACTTACTAATTGGGATACATTGCATCTGTTTAGTTTCATCTTCGATAGCTGAATCAGAAGACTGTTCAGATTTTGTCTTAAATTGTAAATCATTTAGATTTGACTCACTACTTGGGATACATTGAATCTGTTTAATTTCATCTTCGATAGCTGACTCAGAAAACTGTTCAGATTCTCTGTTAAATTGTAAATCATTTAGAAGCTCTATTTCATCATTTTCTTCTGCTAAGTTTTTATCTATCATCATTAGATTCACAATGACATCTTCAGCAGAGTACGTATCAATTAAAACTACACCATATTTGTGTCCTTCACTAAATTCTGCTTTTTCTTTAGTGAAATATTTAGCAAATAATTGTTTACGTTTATTGTCAGAATCAAAACTTGATCCTACGAAGAAGTTTGTGCTGAAATCTGTCCAATTATTTCCGGGAGGTCGTATGCCTAATAATCTACATTCAATAGCTTGGAATGGTAATTGTGTAATGAATTGTTCAGTTATGGGATATATTTTCTTGATGGATACGTCTCGCCATTTACCTTGATCTACAAAGAAACATTTAACCTTATTGTAGGTAATGTTACTATCTATTCTAGCTCTTTCAACTTCAGCATCGTCAGGAAACTCGGCTAAAACAATATCTCCTACGTTAATGCTTTCTACTGGTTCCGGATTCTCGGTGACGTAGTCATATATGTCATCAATCAATGTAGTCAAACATTCGTCAAATTTGATGAGCCGCACAAAGAATTGAGACGGGTTCTCAGCGTACATTAAGAACACTGTCGAAAACTCATCGCTTTCTAAATGTGCCCATCTACCTTTTGGTAGTACTTTGATAGGATTAGAAATAGGAACTTCAATTGGCTGTTCTTCTTTTTGAATGACATTGGTAAAATCACTGACTTCTCTTAGATTATTAATATGATCAGGGTTAGGTAGTGCATGACCATCTAATAGTTCTTTACGGAAATCGCTTTTAACTACCACTTCTTCTAAAGAAGACAAATCCTGACAAGCTTCTAATGTATCAACCAAAATAGTATTACCTACAACCATTGCTATCTGACCTCTCATATACAGCTCATCATTTTCATCGGTAATACGTTTTAAATGATTTTCAGCTAACTTTGAGAAAGTTACATCTTTATCTTGTGGCATGAGATTAGCTAATATGACAGTGACAACATGAGTTTCAATATTCTTTAACTCATCGGGCAAGTAGTACAGGTTTATATCGCGAGCCATTTCGTATCTCTCTTCATCCAGTAGTTTAATGAGAAGACAAGTAGGTTGGTTCCTTTCAGATTTAAGTACCTTCGAGATCTGACAGCGAACGAACAGGTTCTGATTTAAAGTTACCGCGCACACGTCGCCTACTTTTGGTATACTGTGAAGTTTTCGATTTTCCATTTTACTAAAATACATCCCCATTTTAATGGAAAGCAAGCTATAAGTTTGAGGGTATTTTGTAATATTACTCTTGATGGTACATGATGTTATTCTAGCAGAGTAATACACTGCCGAGTGGTAGTGTAGTATTTGAAATGTTATTAGACCTTCTGTCGGTAACCAAGACTTGGGAGAATCGAATTCTTTAAATATAGCGTGTCTTTCAATGCAGTTTGAATAGTCCGGGCATTTACCTAAAGTCAAAATATTTCTACATACTGGCACAAAGTTTTGAGCTTTATTATAATACTTTTGAGTCAAAACTCTTGAGCTGACCTCATCTAAGCCGGGTGGAATGTTTTCAGTGCATCTTTTAATGAATTGAAGGATCTTTGGCAATTGCTCAATATTATTATCGTCAATCAAGATCTTTATTTTGGTGTTACTTTCCTCGCCCTTAAAAATGGACAGATAATTATCGATTAGCACCGCAAAACGTTTACAGAACATTGAAAATAGATCCGGCAACGAGTAATGGATTAAATAATGGGCATCTGTTACATTCAAATGGGTCAAATTTCCGTCACAACATATCAATATTGGGCCCGAAACAGGCTCTTCATAATCTTTGAGGGTTTTATCTAAATTGTACAGATCTTGCACCGTCATTGAATTGTCACATGAGAACACTACATATTTTAATTGAGTCAAAGTTTTTTCAAGCAATTTGACTTCGTCATTAGTCCTGCAAACTATCACAGTTTTCTTGGACTTATCAATGTCATTCATAAAGTTAACAACAGCGGTTATTTTCTCATCAACAACGAACTCGACTGAAGTAGCGGTTTTCGAATAAGGAACACATTCTTCGAAAGCACTGATACAGACTACGGAGTCAGGTGCCTTCCTAGCTAGAGACGTCATGAAATCACACCATATCCTAGACACCATGATGTACTGAACTTTCCACTCTTTGTGAACGCGATTCTTGACTATATCCCTAACTTTTAGTAGAATAAACTTTAGTTCTTTGGGGTAAACCGATGAAATATGTTCACAGTCATCGACCACAATTGTGGATAGACTACGAAAGTCAAGACTAAAATCTTCCTGAATCAAACGAACTAGCATAGAAGGCGTGCAGATCAAAAGGTCACAACCGTTCAAAAGTGACGTAGAAATATGAATATCACTCATACCGACATGGCAAGCGAAGATTTTTGCTCTATGCAAGAACATTTTACATTTGTATTCTACGGAAGCTACAGAATTAGACGTCGCGCAAACTATGATGCAGCTCAGACCAAATCTGTCTGCAGTATTTTTGAAATCGTAGACTAAACGACATACGGCTGGCAAATACCCCATAGTGTTACCACTGTTGTATGGACCAATGAGGAAAACGCTATGGCCACGGAGAATTGTAGGCCAAGAAACAGTTTGGGGCCTCATTGGTTTTTGCACAGTCATATTTCTAAGTACCATATGTATATCACTACCGAAAGGAATGTCTCTCATATTGCTAACCGGTTCAATGCGGTTATTCTTCTTAGTGTGGACCATAAGAACTGGAGTAACAAGCTTGTCGACAAATATAGAAATTGTACCATCTACATTTTTAAATGGATTAACGTTGCTTCTTTCTAGTGTATTTTCAGGTTGCGGTTCAGATTTTACTTCATTTTCAATTTTATTATTACGTAACCCTAATTCTTCTTCTAATACTGTTATACTCTCATTATCAGAGTCGTCCGCCTGAGAGCTATCCTTATTTGAGCCTATAAGACTATTATGTTTTTTCTCAAGATATCTTATTTTACGCTTTAAAAAACCCGGTGTCATAGGTTTACTTTTTGGTTTCTTAGAAACCGCATCGTTTTGCACGGAATCATTAAATTTTATCTTCTTTAGTGCCTCTAAATTAGTTATTTTTAAGTTTACCTCAGAATCGATGTTTGCGTATACATCTTGTTCTTTGGTTACTTGATATTCTTCTTCTGGTTCTTCTGGTCTTTCTGGTTTTCTATTCTCCTCTTTAACAGGGTCTTCTTCGACTTCTGCTGGCTGCGGTTTTATGTTGAACTTGCAGGCTTGAAGCCCCGCCGGACCGTACGCGACAAGCGCTTCTGATTCCATCCATGGTTTTTTACCTAAAAATATACAGGGTTATATTTAAAACACCAGAAACCTGAAAAAGGTATATTGTGAGATAATTTAGCAGAAGTGTACTAAGTACACCCATATTTCGCCAGTTATGTTTAAGTCCCATGTAATAGGGGGGAAGCCTAATACCATCAACCGGGCACAAATCCAAAGTATGAGGCTGCTACTGAGAAATTCCTGATGGAAAACCCCTATACCGATTGCCTGACCTGGGAATCGTACAAGAGTATGTAAGCAGACATGTATTATGTACAGTCAACAAAAGGTATGCAGGGTCGTCAGAAATAGTTGAAGTTTTCTTAGAAACCGATGGATGTTTTCAAATGTAATTTAATTTATAAAATAGGGTGGGATATCATCATCCTTCTGCCCTTGTCCCATGTTACTTGGGGTCGGCGCAACACGTTTTCTTCTTCCACTCTGTCCTGTCAGCCGTCATGCAATCACTGACTCCCCTTTCATTCATATCATTCTTCACACAATCCATCCATCTTTTCTTTGGCCTTCCTCTTGCTCTCCATCCATCCACATTCATATTCTTAACTCTCCTGGTCACATGCGTTTCATCCCTCCTCTTCACATGCCCATACCAAGACAAACGATTCCCTTTCAACTTTTCTTTTCTGTCACTGGCGCCACTTTCAGACTTCCTCTTATGTACTCATTCCTGACCTTATCCATTCTGGTCACTCCGCATCTTAACATTCTCATCTCCGCTACATGCAATCTTCAAAAAAATCGTCTTCAAATCTTTTTCATCTTTTATTTTATAACGTCATCGACATCTAGCTATCACCGTGAGCCCCGACTATCGACTGTTGACCCTCGACTATTGACTGTTGACTCTCGACTCTCATTACAAATCCTTCTTTCCACCTCTCACTCACACATAGCATCCTATCTCTTTCGCTCACTTTACGTTCCATTCCCACAGTAGATAATAAACAATTTATTAATTAAGTTAAGTTTCATTCGAAGACATCCATGGGATTCTAAGAAAACTTCAAATATATCTGACTACCTATCTATACCTATCTCTTTTGTCGACTGTATACATATAAGTATGTCACTAATTTCCAGACACCAGAATAAATTGAAATTTACCTTTTCCGATAGCATTACGGATATCTCCAGTAGAACGACTATTCTCTTTAGTAGAATCCGAATTGTTATTCTCTTCAGAAGTCTTACCATTGGTTTTCTTATCAGAAGTAACAGCATTTACTTTATCAGTGGCTGGTTTTGATTGACTTTCAGGATAAACAGCTTTCATATTGTCAACTGCTGCTGGTATATGCTCTTTAGGTTGATTGTAAATGCTTTGAGCTTCCAACCATTCCAATTTCTTTCTTAAAGCCACACTGACAACGCTGGATGCTGGTGTCTTTCTTGCACTGCAGGCTCTACCCACGGACACTTCATCAATATCCTTGCAAAGCTTCAAAACGTTCTGTTTATTCTTCAGTAAGATATCAACATTACATTCACTCGCTTGAAGTTTCCGAGATGATATCAAAGATTCAATATTTTTACCCTCTTGAAACACGGTCATTTGTTTTTTTAATATTTCCATCCATATATTCTTTGGTATATTTCTAGTTTTGTGGGCATCCTCAATCTTGGTTAGAACTTCATGCGTTGTGAAATCGCAGAGTTGTGTTTTAAAGTTATTACCCGTTAACTCTTGATGAAAGAGGCATTCATCTTCATATGCGAATTCTGAATCGATTACGTCCTTACGCACATTTACTTGCACACCATTCTTTTTAACTACAATTAGTTCTCCATATTTGTGTGTATTGTCATCGAAGATAGAAGTTCTGGAACAATTAATTTTATTTTTTGTAGTGCGGAGCAATGGTGTTTTAAACTCAAAGCCTAAAAGCGTTTATTTCAATAAGACCACTTTTGAATTGTCAAGGAGTCGATTAGTTAGAAAGTTGAAGTCAGTTGCTCGTTCCAAAATGGAGGTAGGCCTCTATGAGAAGAACAAGCAAGAAACTCCACGAAAAAAGCAGTTATACTAGCTAGAACATGATTCTTAACCAGTGGTCAGTGGTCCCTAAAAGCAACAGAATTTGTCTGCAACATCATCAGATAATTATTAAATTGCAACAAAAATTTTTGCACTGAAGTTCACTGAATCAAGGATACAGCAGTTGGTAGCAGTATGCAGCCACAAAAAGTACTTTTATTAATAAACTTATTCTTTATTTTAAATATTACTCTTTTTAAAGCTCCATCTATACTAATATTATAAAGCTGCAGTGTTTGTTTGTTTGTTTGAACGCGCTAATCTCTGGAACTACTGGTCCGATTTGAAAAATTCTTTCAGTGTTAGATAGATTAATCGAGGAAGGCTATAGGCTATATACCATCACGCTATGACCTACGGGAGCGGAGCAGTAACCAAAGACGCGGGTGTAACCGCGGCGGACAGCTAGTTATTTCATAAATAGAAACAAAATATTTCCACTATTTCATGAATGTATGAATAAACGATTAAAATAATAATAATAAGAAATCTTTATTCAGAAACTTAAAAGATAAAATACAACATGAATCTTAAATTACTAATGTAGGTATAACAATGTGAGGTGCCTGTACTAGGATAATCCTGTATCACAGGCTGCAGGAGCTCTAACAATATGCAGTTGATTTTTTTGTTTAATATCTAACATTACATTATGGCAAACTTATTTTATTTAACTTAAACTCTACTAACTTAGAACTAAACACATACATAATAAAGGAAAGTATTTGCGTCAGCAGAAATATAAATTAGGTTACTAAAACACATTCGAGGCGCTCTTGTTTATATTCGACATTTACACCTAGCAACTAATGTGCTTAGACATTAAAATAATCGATAATAAGTGTATCAGCGCAGTGGTCTCTTACTGTTGTGTCAGCAACGTGCGAACAACACGGAAGTCTGACCTAAAGTATGACGCACTACGCGCCCTCGTAGTCGATGGAGTTGATGTACCTATATTCGGCTATTTTCCTAGCAGGGCACTCAACATCTCCCGTCTTGTGGTTGTTGGGCTTCTTAAACCGAGAGCACGTTGCACATTTAGGTGTGTCCGCTTTTCTCGCGCACTCAGATATCGAGTGTCCTACTTCACCACAGTGACCACACCAAGAGTTCGTCTCTCTGCATGATTTTGCTGCGTGGCCAAATTGTTGGCATTTGTAGCATCTGGTTACCAATGTGAAGTCCTTAACAGGGCAGGAAGTCCAATTAATAAAAAGCCTAGCTTGCGAAAACAAGGCTCTACGTATCTGGGCTGAGACTTCGATAATAAAGTTACAGGTAGATGCATCTTTCTTCCCAGATTTGTGGCTAAATTTGACTTCGGCCAAAAAGGATTCCAGTGACATCGCTGGAAATTTATCGGCGATGTTCTGCTCGTACATATACCTGAAGACGTCAGCATCAGCTAAAGATGACGGCACTCCTACAACCGTGATCCGTGGTTTGCGCTTGTTAGGCTCGTCGGCGGTGAGTCCTGATGTAGACATCTGGACTGCGTGCTTGTGTTTCTCAGCATCCTGTTTGGTCTCAGTGCTAATAATAACACCTCCATTTTTTGTTTTCCGCACACCACGTACATGAAGCTTCATTTCGTCAGGGCGTACGATGTTTTGCACGAGATTTTTTGTCTCGTCACTCGACTTCAATTTATCCTTGGGATAGACTGCTACAGAACTTAGGTTATTTGGTCGAACGAATTTACTGGACCCCTTCTTCACCATATCAGCAAACGAAGCGTTTCCCACAGCACCAGAGTCCTTAATTGTTTGTTTGAGCTCCGAAATTTGTTCTGTGAGGTTGCGTTTTTCTTCAAAGGAATCAATTATGTTGAGGGCTTGTTGGGCTTTTTGCTTCAGAGCCTGATACAGAACTGCCATTTGAGAGGTGTCAGACTCTACTTTACGACATAGGTTTGTTATTTTCAGTTTCTGCTCCGAGTTGAGTTTGCCATCCGTGGCAATAGAGCAAACTTCATTTAACTTCTGCTGAATGTATGTAAATAATTTCTGTGTTATACTGCCTTTTATAACGCCTAGCACTTCACGCGAGCAATAATTATGAACGCATATGGAATAACAATGGCTTGTAGCAAGAAACATGAAAAAAAAATAAAACATTAGTTCTATAGCAACAAAGAATGAATTTTATTGTGTAAATTCGCTGTCAAATGGTCGCCTTACAATTACTTGTTGCTGATTGGTTGAAAAAAAAACCCCAACACAAAAAAATGAAAAGAAAAATGTAATTCGCCATTTTGTGGTGGCGGCCATCTTGGATTTGAAATTTATCTTAATGTATAGTATTTTACTAGTCAACCCCTTTCATTTGATATCCATATTGAATAGTAGGGGAGCCCAAGATGCTAAATGTGGATTTACTCCAGCGTCGTAGGGACCTTTTGGTTTGTGAAGATTAGATGCTAAAAAGTAAAAATGGTTACAGATGGGACCCTTTCACTGGTGGAGGAAGCGCATAAGTACAGATTAAAAAAAAATAACGAATAAATAATCGAGCGTGTCAGATATTAATAGTGTATGCGCCCCACGTGTTTCTATAACCGAGGAATATTTATCTGCCGGTTTGCATGATGGGGGTGGCCATACGAAGGGGTTGAAAATAGAAGAAAATGGAAGAAAAAATTGAGACATTGAAATATTCGAGCGCGTCAGATTAATATACAGATAGTTCAGCTTGATGTCCTTGTCCTGCTGACCCTTAATCTGACAATTATGTGTAGGGACTTCTTCAATATGATATACAGGACTTATACATATATGGTGAAGGTACTTAACAGAGTGCAAGGTACTATCCCCCCTTATATTAGTCTGCCGCGCTCGAGTAAATCCAAAAATCCCTTCCTGGCCTCCCCTACTAGGAGTTGTGAAAAAAATATGTAATCCGCCATTTTGTAGCGGCGGCCATCTTCGACCGATTTTCATCAAATAGCTAAGAACACTCCCGAGTAATTCATCTTTTAAAACAAAATCAAAACAGGTTCATCTGTCAGGCTGCCTGTCCATCGCAGCTGTCAGCAGAGAAACGGAGAAATTTTTGAGTACTTTTTTTTTAAATCTAATTTTGTTGTTTTAGTCTCGTACAATAACTCTTCACCACCTTTGGTCGACTGTTAGAGAATACCTCATTATCGGCATTATCGGCAAGAAAAGGGATTCTTCGGCATTCCTACATGCAAGCGCACACTGTCGGAAACTATGTCTTGGCATGCTGCAACGTTTTTAGTTAGGGATGACGAGGCGTCCTTAAGCATGCCGCACCGTCCTCAAGTGTTGCCTAGGCGCCGGCGGCGCGGCGGGCGACGGCGCGGCGGCGTAGCGAAGGATCCCGAAGCAGCCTCAAAGCTGCCGATGCAGTAGCCTCAAGCATACCGAAGCGGTATTTTTGTTACTACGATCATATTATATCATGGAAATTTCTACTTTATTGCCATGAAGTTAATGTATAATGCTTTTTATCACCTAAAATCCTCAGCCGTGCCGATGCCGATAGTGGGCGCCGGGCCTAAGGCATTAAGTCCGCCTTTGTACTTTTGTTGCAAAAAGTTTAAATATAAATAAATAAATATTAACCAATAGGATTGGCTAAAATCTTCGGTCCCCTCCAGTGGACAATCGTATTGGTTAATATTTTCCGGTTTCTCCGCTCCGCAGCCTCGCTCTGCTTCAATGGACAGGCAGCCTTACCACACCCTGTCGTTTTTGCGTCGGAAGTTAAAAATATTCTTTGGTTGCTACTCCCCTCCAGGGGCGGATCTTGAATTAGTGGGGTCCTGGACTAATACTACTTAGGGGCCCTACCTAATTACTCAAACAATTGCCATTTTGTCAAAAAACTTTTCTGTAGTAATGTAGGTGTATATAATTTGATTGCAGTGTTACCAACCTTATAATCGGATTTTTTTAATTTAAGATAATTTTTATTATTGACAATATCATCTATTGTTTTCAGTCCGGTTGGGGGCCCTCTGTATTCACGGGGCCCTGGGCTGCAGCCCAAAAAGCCTTTAAGTAGATCCGCCCCTGCTCCGCTCCCATGGGTTGTAGTATGATGTTATATAGCCTAAGCCTATAATGCTCCTCATGAATTTACCTATCATATTGTACAAAAAGATTTTTTCTAATCAGATTAGGAATTCCAGAGATTGGCACATTTAAATAAACAAAAAAATCTCTTCAGCTTTATTACATGACTAAGGGCTGATTTTTCAATAGTCAGATAACTTTTATCCAAGGAATAAATATGACAGTTTGACATATTTTCTATACAAAAGCTGTCAATCCGCCATATTTATTCCTCCGTTAAGAGTTATCTGACGATTGAAAAATTAGCCCTAAGTATAATAATGTAGATTAACGATTCCTTCTACCTATTGCAATTAATTATAATAATACCAGCCCATTATTGACCCTCTGAAGATTTCCTCACAATGTTGCAAATGTGAAATGATTTCCAAGATAAACTTAGAAAGTAACATATGAATTGATAATAGTCACACTTATAAAGATATTTGTATCTTCCCTGGGCCCGTATTTTGGACTAACACTCTCCTCGCCACTTCATTTGCGAGATTTTTCAAACCGAGCCCTATTTTTTTATAATAAAGTAAACCCTATAGCACTCAGTGATAACGTAGCTTCCAATTTGCGAAAGAATTTTCAAAATCGGTTCAGTAGATCCCGAGATAACCTCCTACAAACTCACAAACTGTACTTTTTTACAATATTAGTATAGAAAAGCCATTGTTCCGTTAGGAAGAGTATTATTTGAAAAGTAGCAAATAAAAAAACACACCATAAAAAGTAAGGCTAGCCTTTACTTAGGTCAAAGAATCAGCATCGCCATACAACGTAGCAATGCTACCAGCCTTTTGGGCACTTGTCCTATTACAGAGGCACAGATGAAATTATTGATGCTCCTTTATGATTCCTCCTTTCTCCTTTCCTTTTTATAAATTGTACAATACTTTATAATTTTATTTTAATTCATTAGTTGTGTGTTTAGGTTAATTATTGTTTTTAATTTATAATTCATTTGTTTTAGTGATCTGAAGTACTATAAAATAAATTAAATTAATTTTTCTGCAGTTGATACCGCTGTTGCTTGTACGGGAGTTATGAAAGAACAACAACAATGCTGAATTTCTTGATAGATGTTAAGGGCGGATCCAGCCTTCATTGAAGTTAGGGCGGGGTCCTTTAGTCAAGGGCTAATTAATTAGGTAAAGGCTCCAATTTATTTAAATGAATATTAATCTTTAAAAATAATTGAAAGTGGATTTAAATGTAATTTTATCTAATTTAATAAAATTATTGATTACAAAAAAAATGTAATTAAAAGGAAATTGTATTTTATTTTTATGTCGCAATGTAGATAAAATAATTTTAATGAAGGTCAAAGTTTAATATTTATTTTAATGAGGCCATCAAAAAGCACTTTTGAACATCATAATTATATAAGAAAATAATAATTGAATCTAAGTTTCATTGGAATCATCATCATCTGCTTAGCCTTTTCCCAACTATGTTGGGGTCGGCTTCCAGTCTAACCGGATGCAGCTGAATACCAGTATTTTACATGGAGCGACTGCCTGTCTGACCTCCACAACCCAGGAACTGGGTAATACGGTACCCCTAGGTAAGACTGGTTGTCAGACTTTCAAGCTTCTGACGACTCGTAACGACTGTCAAAGATCCACGTATGACAGCCGGGACCAACAGCTTAACGTGCTTTCCGAGGCACGGAATGATGTCAGTAATGTCTAAGATAAACTTTAGAAAGTACATATGAATTGATAAAGTCACATTGGTACTTGCCCGGATTTGAACCCACAACCTCATACATGAGAGGCGGGCACCTTAACCGCTAGGCCATCACGACAAGTTTCATTGGAATGAAAAACAAAAATTCCCTTTGTCTTCTCAGGAAGCGTAACTTGTTTCCCGAGATCACAAAGAAAATTTTTGTTTTTCACTTTCTCCACTTCAATGAGTGTGCTTTTGTGAATGTGGAGAAGCGATAGTTCAGTATGATCATGAAACTAGCACATAATCATTATTATGCGTGTGTACCTATTTGTTTATTTCAAAGTATTTTAATAAACTTATCAATGAAATTAGAAAAATATCAGAGGTCAACCTATCCCAGCCCAGGGTGGGGTCGTGACCCCAATGACCCCAGCCCCCCTGGATCCGCCCCAGTTAGATGTGCACCTACCTGTAAAAAATCAATACTATACAAGTACTTACTTTTTATCGATGTAAGTAGGAGAAAACCACACATAGTCCGCATCCTGGAAACATTTTCTCATAGCGACGGACGCTGCTGGCATCCATTGTTCGCAACGCTCGTGTTTTAACACACAGTCAACCCCAAAAGTAATATTTTGAGGCAATATTCCATAGATTCCAATTTGTTCAAAGTAAAAAGCTTTTTCTTTCCCCTCTTTTTGAACTAACGCCCATATCAAATGCGGATTAATATAGTGGAGGATGTCCACTTTATATTGTTCAAGCTCCATATCTAAAATAATTAACGTAGTGAGAATTTTATTTCAAAATAACAAATTCAACAAGTCGGCAATTTTAACGAACACATGATCGTCAACGAACGAAAATATGAAAGATGCGCCTCGAACCGCCAACAATAGACAAAGAAAATGGAGTACCTGCCTAGTGATGTACCTCAGTACCGGTGCAACGCATGTTGACGCGGCGGCGTCCAGGCCCAAAAGAAGGAAAGGTAGGGCGGCAGGTAGATATATATTATAACTAGCTATATATTATCATTCGACATTCGATCAATAAAATGCAATGGAAGCGTTTACACGAGTAATTAATATGGTAATCGTTAGATAGCGTTTAGATTAAGGCATTTTGATATATTCTGTATTATTTCCTTGGAAAATAAAGGGAATACTTGTGGAATTACTTTGATTTAATTCATCTATTAGGGGCCCGGACGGCCGAACGGTTTGATTCAAACTTAACGTGTTTGATCAAACCGTTAGATATCGGTTTGAAAGTCACGCATCAAACTTATCGCGGTAAGACTGAATGCAGGTTTGATTAAAAGTGTAGTGGCACTGTAAAACGACGGCGCGCGGCGATATATGTTCACAACTAAAATATTTTGTTTACATCAAGCTTCAAACGGGTAAAAGTTTGAAGAACCGAAAACGATCAAAAAGTTTGGCTCAAGCCTAAATGTACGAGTTTGAACAAGTTTGAATCAAATGTACCTTCACCTTTTAGATAGGACCGAATTGTTTCAAAGGGGCCACTGCCATGTATTAAGTTTCGAATAAATTCCAAATTTTCTCTCAATTTACGTGTAGCATATGAATGGTTCGAACATAGTATTTTTTGTTTTGTGTATTTTGTAAGTGCTAAAACACATAAAAACGACACGACGTCGTCGTACCCTGCTTTGTGACGCATTGCGACATCGCGCATCGTGCCGTTAATTTTTTCGAAACTTGTCGTAAATTCCTCGTGTCGCGCATCGTAGCGCGTTGCGACGTTGTACCGTGAATTTTTACAATGCTCTTCGTAGATTTCCACGACGCGACGTCACAACGTTTCACTACGCACGGCACGACGTCGTGCCGTGTTTATGTATTTTAGACCTTGTCACAAAAAAAAATATTGGATAAGACGTCTACCCACAAAAGGTTCTTGAAGTTTTTAGTCCGATTTCACTAATACTAGGCTACACATAATTGTTATGGCTAAATATCATTGCACTGTTGGATATTAAAACAGTGCGCTTTTATTTGTTGGGCTTAAATGTCCTAATGTAGTTCATTTGGAACAATCTATATAGTGGGACACAGTTTTACAAAAAATAAACGAAGATAGCTAGAAAATTTTTAATAAAAACAGGAACTAACCTACGTAATAAATATTAAGTAAGGACTAAATTAAGTTTAAACACTGCTATCAACACAGGTTAACACATACATACATAAAATAAACTCACGCCTTTTTCCCATGGGGGGAGGCAGAAACCACAGAACGCCACCTGCTACGACCCTTACATACTCCTTTTGCCTCATCTACGTTCATACATCTCGTCATACAAGCACGCCGCCGCCGGTTACGAGAACTCCGCACCTGACCTTTCTGAAGAACCTCACCTATAAGGTCAGTGTAAAACAAGCTATATTTGTTAAAGATAAAGACTAATTGAAATTTCTAAAATTAAAAGTATAATGCAGGCTATGTTAATGTTGTTGGGGCGTGTGTGAGTAGTGGGTATGAGTAAGGGGTAGGAAAGTGGGAGGGGGGAAGGGTGTTTATGTAAATTGTTACTACATGAATGTATGCATTATGTTACCACAAGTGATTCTGTTGTCAAAGTCAAAAGTCAAAATCAAAAGTCAGAGTCAAAGTCAAAGTCAAAGTCAAAGTCAAAAACTATTGTTTCAATTAGACAGATACTTTTGAATTTTTACAGGCACTTTTGAATTCGTGGAATAAGTATTTTTGGTTATACTGTCAGTTTTCCCTAAAAATGCATAAGCGAAAACAGGCATAAAATACTAGGCTTATAGTGGCAGGGGCGTCTGTTTGTCTGTACGACTGTCCGTGCAGTATTTTTTAAACAATAATAGACGTTTTTTTTTCTTATCTGGAAATTCTTATGGACTGCCTTCTCCACGGGGGAGGCGGAGGGGTGTGTCGGCCTGCCTCTGCTCAGGCGATGGACTGACTCCGAATCTCTCGCCCGCAGGCCCTATTTCATTTGAGGTCTTGACAGAATTGTACTATTCAGGTCGAACAATAATGGAAAAGTTTATAGCCTTGATGGTACGAAACCTTCAGCGGCAGAGCCTAACATGCTCTTGGTCAGTTTTATCATTATCATATCATTCATAATGTATTATCGTAATAATTCATCGATTGCAGATTTTTAAATCTTAATTAGTATTAGTTAAGTTAAGCTATTAGTTTTAATAAAAAAAAACTATAAGTTTTAATTTTATTATTACCTGAAATTATCCGGCTTTGTTTGATAGGTTACATAGAATTTAATGATTATTTTTTAAATAACTAAGAATTATGATGTCACTTTATTACTAAGAATTGTTGGTGATTCTTTGAAATTAGTCGATTAAAACAATTTAACATTGTGATGAAAAGGCCGATACTCAGTAAAACTTGACGAACGGAAACAATTTTATTGAACGAATTTTGTCTATTGCAGCGTTCAACTTTTTTTGCCAATTTGTCAGTCATTGTCATCGTCGTACTCGAATACGTCAAATTTGACAAGTCGGCAATGATTTCGTGGCTGATAGAATTGCTGAAAACAAATTGTGGTTTAAAACACTAATTATACCGCTGTTGAATGTTATATTTCGTCAAATACCTGTGAAAATAACAGGTAAGAATAATGTTCTTACTAATTAACGCGATACTGGAGTGGCAATGAAATAAAAACGGCAATTGTGTACGTATTTTCATTAGTAGCAATCAGTTTTTGATTACTTATGGCCAAGGAAATTGTGTTGTTATCTCTGTTTATTGTTTTGTGTTGCAGCTTTATTGTTTAAATACATGTTTCTCATTTCACATAACAGGTTTAAAATGAAAATTTACTAGTAGCAAAACTATTTTTTTCGTAAAATTCGTGGAAGCTTGCCATTGGTAGGAATCTGTTACTTTGATATCGAATTTATATTTTCTCGGTTGCTGTGATACGAAAAATAGACGGTTTCGCATGTACGAGTTAGTGTAAGTTCAGCAATAATTTAATATTGACATGAATAATTGTGTAAGTCAAATAAACCTATTTTTTTAAAAAAAACTGTAGTTCTAGAATTTATTGCAATGGCTTCAAAAAAATTCCTTTCAATTTGTGCTATTGACCTGGCTAGCTAATATTGTTCCTTTGCAAAAAAGGGATAGTGCAATCGATCAAAATATAGTTCTGTCTCTGGCTTGCATTGGAATAATAAGGATATTAACTTTCAAAATATGGAAAATTCTCATACACTTCATAAAGATAGATGAATGAAACTCTAAGTGTAGACAACAGAGTCCACATTCATGCAATGGACAGAAACAGAACAATGTTTTAAAGTTTGGCGCCGGATTTACTCAGCAATTTGTAGTGAAAGTATGTCTTAGTTATGAAACATTTAGTTTAAAGAACATAAATACATGCAGTGCAATTCTGAAAAAAAATCTTGTACGTCCATATGTCGTCCAGATTGGTCCAGGGGTCGCAAAGCATGACTGCTGAGTGTGAGGTCTTGGATTTGTTTCCTAGGCTGTGCAAAGTAGGTATTGGATTTTTTTGATCAGAAATTTCTCAGTAGCAGCCTGGGTGTGGATTCGCTCGCCCCCTATTACATGGGACTTAAACCGTACTAGCAAAATGTGGGTGTACTAATGGGCACACCTCTGCCCTTCGGGGATTACGGGCGTGATGTTATTGTATGTAAATTCACAGAGCCACATTTTTTTAGGAAACAAACCTATGGGTAAACAAAAGAAGGGCATTTAATTATCTTTATTCTCTACACTATAATAAAGCATAAACAACCTATTTTTCAGATCAATATGGGTGTTGCAGTAAGCAGATATTCGGAGCTGTCTTCAAATGAACTGTTGATGCGGTTCTGTTCGTCCGAAGTCATATGTCCCAATGACCCGTTCTGGAATCAGCTGCTTGCGTTTAACATAAATCCACCGGCTAGCGCGTAAGTACCATTCATTGTTTTAGGCTTCCCTGACAATGTTTATAGACAACTGTGTTTCTACTGTTTGCCATTACCTATGTAGTAATCCTTAGGAAAAGAAAGCAGTTTAATAACGCACCCCAGTTTTAAAGAAGAAAATGATTAAACAGAAAGAGATAGAAAAATTGTTTTGAAAGTATTTTCTTATTAGAAAATTTTGAAACAATCTGCATCTCAACTTTATGAGAAAGAAAATATAGTTTTTTTTTTATGAATAAAAAGAAATTGTGATTTGTTCGAAGTTAGAAACAAAGGCACTTGATTAAATCATTGATTTTTATTGAAAAAATAATTCTAGAAAGCTTAAAGCTTGTTCAATTAACTAACAACAATGTTATCAATAACATGTAAACACTTCACTTAAAAAGACATACTTTTGATTGTTTATCGTTTATTGATACTAATTGTTACTGTAATTGATTGATGTTAAATCTGATAAAATCTAGTAATTGCAGATAATGATTTGTTAGATATAATCATCGACTTTTTCCTTGTCTAAAACGTTCTAAATTGGTCATCCAAAAAGGAAAAATCTTATGAGATAGGTACCTTTTTTTTTATAGTGATAAAAATCATCAAATGAGTCCTTCCGCCCTGGGTGGGGCGGAAGGGACTGTCAAACTATTACTGACTAAAAAACCACCCGGTTCCTTCAGTCGCCCTTTACGTTCCGGGGCCACAGTATCCTGTTAAGATGTCCCGCAACCCCGGCAGGCGTTTGGCCCCGTTTTGGGGCCCCGTCCCTGTGCTGACAGCTCTTTGAGGCGCGCGCGAACAGAACGCGCCGTCGACCCCGGCCTGGTCCTTGATCGGACGGCGAGCTACCCATTACTCGCCGTCCGCAATCCCGCGCCTTATGAGATGCCTAAAGATAATTTTGAAATACTTAATCAATGATATCGCTCATAATAGTTCATTGACTTTCAGTTTTTTCTTTTCACAATTATGGGGCATGTACTTATCTACTTTTCATAAGCAGGAAACTTTTCACGTCTCTATACCTACGTCATTGATCATGTTATCTCCCTCACTATACAACAATATTTTTTGTTTATGCGAAACCCGATACACCTGTCTAGTATTTTTGTGTAAAGAATCTATGTACAAAATTTTAAAACCGTATCATAAAAAATCACAAAGTTATAAACTTGTTTATTACTTGGTTGTCCATTCAAAAACATGCTTATTTCGCGGTACACCCGCGTAAACCGCGTCTCCTGTGTTATACACTCGTGATAATAGTTTGGCAATAGGTACCTAACCGTACGGTGATTGTATTGTAATTAACTGGTAATAAAATTTAACTAAATATTTTTGAAATAAAAATAACATGGTGTAAAAATTTTTGGAATCGAATCAGTTACTGATTCTGAACAAACTATATTCAGGTTTCGCATATACTAAAAATAATGTTGTATATTGTGCGAGCGAAATAGCATGATTTTTGTCTTAAATTAATAGTTTACTATTTTATAACGTAGAAAAAAATATTAATGGGCTTCAAAACACTCTACATATTTTTAAAAATGAAATTTAAAACTTTAAAAAAATTAAAGCAGTTCAAACGCCGCCATTTTCGCGCGCTTTGCGTGACGTCACATGACACGTCCAGTGGGTGTTTACCTTAGTGTTTATTGTGGACTTTTCAGTTACTTCGTAATATTTACAGTTTTAATAACTTTAAAACCATTATTTTTTTCACAAAAACTTGTAAAACAGTATGAGTTTCGACGCTGATGAATACAATGTCGTGTCAGATGACGTCACATTTCGTTCGACCCATGGTGGCGCGTTTTGGAAGTTTGAATTTCGCTCCCTTATTTTGCACTTTTTGAATATTATTTTAGGGGTTTAAATAATAAGTAAATAAAAAAAAATCCTTTTCATTATAATATTACGATAATAAGTATTCGAGAAAAAAATAGTTTAGGCCATTTTAAATTTTATGCATATTCCCTATTGTACCTGACAATAATAAAAACAAGTTCTAAAAACCCCCTTTTTCTCTGATTCCAGTGAAGAACAGCTAATGTTTGATGGCAGTACTGAGTCACTTCTTCAAAAGTTTCTCCAGAACAACCTTCAGACTGGAAACCTCGGGTCGCTAGTCCAGGTCTTCATCACCAGGGCCACAGAACTGCTAGCAGCGCCAAACAGTGACAAGTAAGTGGGAATTATACAATAGGCTAGATGAAACCACCAATCAATTGACTTTAGAGATTTAACTACTATAACATGGTGCGCCCCTCCATATTACTATTTCAATGTGTGTAGTCATCATATCCATATGAAAGAGTTTCTATGTAGTTGTAAGTATTTGTCTTCAGTAGCAGGCCGGCAGATTTGTTGGTCAACTAATCATATCTAGCAAGACCGCGCAAGACAATGCACGTGTCGCTAGTCGAGCAACAAATCGCTGATTTGTTTTTGTTTCAAGAGCCGTCTCAGTACGCACACATGCGTTGTGAGTCTTGTAAATACTTTCAAACGTTTTGAATTTGTGGAGGGGCGCGCCATGTTATAGTAGTTTATCTTTACTTGTTCGGCAAACATCGTCGCTGTTCGGAGATATGTTGGCAGGTAGGTAAAGCGTAGTCTACAAACCAATCAGAGCAGTTAAGGCGCGTTTCTCAATTTGTCACATTAATTTTGCGTTGATTGTTCTAAGAGAAGCGCTTGCAACACACTGCGCCGCCGCCTCAGGTTCTCTTGAAAGGAGAACGAAAACCGAATAATTCTAAGTTAGGTCTCAGGGGCTCAAAGTAAACATACAAATTAAAAAAAGAAACATTTATTAACATTTTAAACTTAACTATTCACAAAAATATTGTCTTTGGTAATTATTTAGAGTTATGAGGAACGGTGTAAAGTTCATCTTTCTCCATTGAAAAGGGAGGATCCTCCGACCAGACGGGTGTTGTGCAGGCGCCGATCTAGCCCTGTCACAGTCACTCGAAATCGGTTAAGTGCAAGACGAACTATAGACTTAGTCACTGGTATCACAATACCACTTCTAGACGCTAAACTACTAAATCTATTTTAATAAAACTTTTGCAGCTTGAAAGCATGTCAGATTAAATTTAAAAAGCTGGTATACATTTTATCATGAATAATGGTATTTAAAAAACAATTATGTTCCGAAGTTATAGTTAAGTTATTCATAATTTTACAAATTGTAATTAGTCTTAAATTAGAACTAATAATTATATTTCTATTAAATACATAATGGTCTTTTTAACCCGCCATTTGTGACGTGTATGTCTGTAAGACCGGGTAGTTCAAAAAAGTCTTATAACTTTTTTATCCGCTATAGAATCAAGTAGTGATTTCGTGTACTTTCGTCATTGCGCGTCCCCCACCGTTAGTCCACCCTGCGCCGGCGATGCGCACACGACGTCTTGGAGATTTGGTGCCAACCCGGTGCGTGAGACCGGGGTTACAGACTACGTAAGTCAAATAGTCATAGTTAAATTTGTTGGCAGGATTTTGATTTTTGTTTAATTTTTATAATTCCATAAGACATAATGTCATAAGACTGCCAAAGGCTGATTTAGCAAAAAAAAATTGATTTTTGTTACAATTTCTATATTTTAACGTAAGTCTAGAAAAAAATTCGATAATTTTCAGTGTTATAAGTATAATACAGTAAAGATTAATAAACGTAATTTTTTTACGATACATCTTTGTTTTATTGATAAAAAAAACATGTCTTTTTAATATTTGACCGAGTAAAAGTAGCATGGAGTATTGCTTAAAAAAAAAACCTTAGGTTGAAAATCCCGGTGCCTGGGACCGGCGTCACCAAAGAAGTAAGTCAAATTCACGTCACAAGTGGCGGGTTAAACGGGGCTTCCTCTCTCCCCATTTGCTGTGCCCTGCAGGGTCCATAATAATCTCAATTTATAAGTTATCTCCTTAGAATACATTTATAGAAAAGCAATAAAGATATTGAGTATATTAATTCCAAACTAAAGTTTAGTTTTCACGAATTTGACTTTGATTTTCTTTCATGCCCATCGTGCCCACAACAGTAGATCCGCGCTTGATGTTGTCTGGGGTCCTAATGGTGCCGATTCCCTTTTTCACGAATTAAATTAGAGAATTGGCATCTCTTTTTAACATACAGCGTAAGACAAGGACAGTGACACCTTAGAACTAAGTTAGATATGTCAACTTAGTGTTGCCTTGAAACTTTCCGTGTTGCATGTCAACTATAATTGTATGGAAGTTTTAGATCAACTTTTGAAAGCTCTAATTTAGGTCCATCCCTTTCTTGTTTTAATAGAGAGAAAAAGAAAGAATTAGTCTAAATTAAGTTCAAGTCGTGCATTATAGAATCGACAAAATTGTCGGGATTTTGTATATTATGCTAATGTCGCAGAGAACTTTGAAGCCGCGATGTATGAAACGTCAGTTGTAGTTCGCACCTTGTGCGGTAGGTGTCGCCACAAGTCAGTTGTAGACTTGTAGTTCGCATTTGGTCCTATAGATGTCGCTGAACAGGCGTGAATATACGTGTCATGTTATTGTAGTACATTTTTATCTAATGTTTAGTTTTATTTTGATTTAAAGAATTGTAACTGGAAATAATTTGACTACGTGGTAGTATATTCTTGTGAATTATTCCACCTGAAAATAAGAAAGGGTTTTTTAAAACATACATTTATAAATACACGGCTTTTTCCCATGGGTGGGTTAATACGTCTCGTCATATAAGCACGCCGGTTACAAGTACTGAAGTACTAATCCAAGTGGTACATTAGCGGTCATAAGTGCAGTAGCATGCTAAGATTTGAATTGCTTTGAACACGGGGTACACCGTACAGGCCATACCTACATCTGAGTGTATAAGTCATGTATTCAAAGTTAAAGTCAAAGTCAAATCATTTATTTAATCGGCCATTATAAGGCACTTTTGAACGTAATAACACAGTACCTACGTACACCTCAAAATTCGCACACGACGTCAAAAGGTCGTAAGTTTAACCAAAGTGTCAATGGATTTGCTTTTTAGATTGCTACTCCACTTATGACCGCTACTGTACAGTCCAAGATCTCAAAAAACCTCTTTCTCTCTCTCCCTCTTCCCCTCCTCCCTCTACCACCACCCCTCCTCCTCTTTCCCTCTCACTTGCCAAACTAATGTAATTTTAGCGTCGTCGGTTAAGATCGACCGAAATGACGAATGTTGAAACTAAACACATAATATTCAGACTTTTATCTCTGTCGGCCTGTCTGTTTGTTACGGCTGATCTCATAAACGGTGGAGCCGATTTTGACGTAGGTCTCACTGACAGATAGCTATTGTTTTAAGAAGAAACTTAGCTACTTT
Source organism: Hoplodrina blanda (assembly GCA_949316365.1). Taxonomy (NCBI): domain Eukaryota; kingdom Metazoa; phylum Arthropoda; class Insecta; order Lepidoptera; family Noctuidae; genus Hoplodrina; species Hoplodrina blanda. The sequence continues at coordinate 2,966,574 of OX438573.1, forward strand.
TTTTTAAGAAAAATAATTAAGTTTAGCACAAAAAATTTCATCACAAAAAAAAACATAGGTACCTATTAACTTACCTTTCATTTTATTGAAGATTGAATTTTGATATCCGATCATTGACGCCATGATGAAACACATATAATAAAATACAGATAATAAAAATAGCAGTTTCATGTTTGGTCTATTTTATGTGTTCACTGCAACAAATACAACTGTGATGTGTCAGTGACCGGGTCAGCTTCTACTTATAATATATTCTTGCTGCATACCATAATATATGATAACCACCTGTACGTGATACAAAAAAAGTAACAGAAGTCTAACTTGAAGTTGTCCACGTAGCTCAAAAAGCTGCGAGACCGAACTGGGACTGGCCATGTCTTAAACCTATTGGAGGCCCTAGGCTTTTGGCCCCTGCAAGTCTGCAAGTCTCGCGACTCAGTCAGCGCGATTTTGCTATCGCACTAAACAATCTTATTTACTACAATATGTATTGCTTGTGAGTAACATTGTGTTTTCATGCGATGGCTAAGTCAATCTATTTTATTTAAACATAAATGCTAATTACGTAATAAATTAAGACAGAAGGTCCCTTAAGTAGGGACTGAAAAAAATCGACTGACTTGGTACTACATGGATCTCACAACTTTTTACGGTAGAAAAACTGAGTTGCGAGACTTGGTTCTTTTTTACAAGTTTTGTTTTTGATGGCATATCTTTTATCGAAAAGTTTTGAACAAAACGGTTCTTCTGTTATGTTTTCTTTTGTTAAAGTGATGGAGTACACCTATATATATATCTATGAATAATTTATTACTAACCTTTTCCTTATTCTCGGGTTTTCTTACCCGTCGTTACGTGGATCATGGAACATTAAAATTCTTTACATTAGTAATAAATGCACGCAACGTTTACAGTGATGCTGTCCATGTTAGAATTGGGTACAATACGTGCCACGAAAGATGAGTCTGGAAAAGCGTCAGTAATGGGGAGCTTGCGCAGGTATGGATGTACGAAATAGTTATCCATATTTTTTTTTATTTTTTTTTATTTAATTTTTTAGAAAAGGGTATGCTTAGATGGTTCGGTCATGTTGAGAGGATGAGTGAAAGACGATTAACAAAAGGTATTTATATGGCAGAGGTGAGTGGCAACGCAGGGAGGGGTCGCCCTAGGAAGACCTACACTGACCTTATTGGTGAGGTTCTTCAGAAAGGTCAGGTGCGGAGTACTCGTAACCGGCGTGCTTGTATGACGAGATGTATGAACGTAGATGAGGCAAAAGGAGTATGTGGCGTTCTGTGGTTTCTGCCTACCCCCATGGGAAAAAGGCGTGAGTTTATGTAGGTGTATGTATTCAGGGATTTTTCGATGACATTAAAAATAAAATTCTTAACAATATAATAATATTTATTTATTAAAATATAAATTTAAAAACTCATATTTCGACTTTTAATTCTATTCAGTAACTTGACAGTTAAAGGGTTACCAAGTTTTGACAACAAAAAGATAGTGAGGTGGTGTAAGAATGAACGAAATTGAATGAACTTAAATAATGTACTTAACTTGGTATTAAACCATTCTTATCATTCGTTCCTTACGCAAAATCGTTCACTACCCCAACACTATTAGTTGTAGTATGGTAACATTATTTTTCTTTGAACTGTTAAGTTACTGAATAGAATTAAAAGTCGAAATATAATAGATTTTTTGATTCGTTGAAGCCTGTTTACAATTTTATTATAAAACTAGCTGTCCGCCGCGGTTACACCTGCGTCTTTGGTTACTGCTCCGCTCCCGTAGGTCGTAGCGTGATGGTATATAACCTATAGCCTTCCTCGATAACTAATCTATCTAACACTGAATGAATTTTTCAAATCGGACCAGTAGTTCCAGAGATTAGCGCGTTCAAACAAACAAACAAACAAACAAACATTGCAGCTTTATAATATTAGTATAGATAACTGTTCTAATGATTCTTTGGTACTGTCATCATGCCTATTCAAAAATGCCTGTTGACCTTGGGTTTGTCTTCAACAGATGGGTTTAATCTTGAGGTATTTCAAATCAAATCTCTTTATTGCATTTATGTGTACATTTAGGTGTTAAAAGTAGGTAAGTTCCAACATGAAACCCTCATTCTGGTTCATCATAGCGTGCGAATGCTTGTGGTTGGCAGGGGTGCTGCATATATCTGTATCATTCTGCTTGCGGGCACTGACTTGGTACCCGCTTGGCCCCTCCGATTTCCCATGTACGAGTGTGCTGGAAGAAAAAATTAAAACTTGATATTCCGATGGTTCCTTGATGGTCTAGTGGTTAAAACGCCCGCCTATCATGTATGAAGTTGTTCGGTTCAGTGTGTTGTCAGGGTTTTTTTTTTTTTAGGTGGTAAAAATCATCAAATGACTCCTTCCGCCCTGGGTGGGGAACGGAAGGGACTGTCAGACTTTTACTGACTAAAAAACCACCCTGTTCCTTCTGTTGCCCTTTACGTTCCGGGGCCACGGTATCCTGTTAAGACATCCCGCAACCCCGGCAGGCGTTTGGCCCCTATTGGGGCCCCGTCCCTGTGCTGACAGCTCTTTGAGGCGCGCGCGAACAGAACGCGCCGTCGACCCGGGCATGGTCCTTGATCGGACGGCGAGCTACCCATTACTCGCCGTCCGCAAGCCCGCGCCTACGGTGGCCGGATGTCGTCTCTCGACGTCCGACGCCCTGGGCGTCTCCCGCGGCGGCTGGGGCGTGAGGTGGAGGATTTTCTCTCCCTCACGCGGCCCGCCTCCTCCTTAGCTAGCATTACTGCTTCGCAGGAGGTCACAGCATCCGTGTTGTCAGGGTTCGATACCTGGCAAGTATCAATGTGACTTTCAATTCTGTATGTTCTTTCTAAATATATTTTAGACATCTGATATTTGTAAAAGAAAACATCGTAAGGGGACCTGAACTTAATTGATTTAAGTCTGAAATCGTCAATCGGCCTTGAGTAAGCGTGATGATCAATGCTTGCCGTCGTCTAGTGGTCGCAAAGCGCGACTGCTGAGCATGAGGTCTTGGGTTCGATTCCCAGGTCGGGCAAAAGTGTTATTAGGTTTTTAGGTTAGGAATTTCTCAGTAGCAGCCTCGGAGTCTGAATTTGTGCCCGGTTGATGACAATAGGCTAGCCCCCTATTACATGGGACTTAAACATAACTGGTGAAATGTGGGTGTACTAATGGCTACACCTCTGCGTAAACCTTTGGGGATTACAGGCGTGATGTTATGTGTAATATTTAAAAGGAGTATAATAATATATTAAAAATCTTATTCAATGTAAAAGTATTTACATACCATAATGTTTCTTAGTCACTGCGACCGTAGCCATCACGAAACACATTAGCAAAACAAAAACACACATGTAATAAAAAATCTTCATTTTAATGGACGCGTGCGCTCTACAATGTACTCTTTTGGTTTATTGATTTCCTTGATGTAGGTCCACGTGTTTAATACTGTTATAATTATTATATTAAGAAGTATTTTACCTGTATTAATAACTAGCTTCTTACCTCCACTTCGTCCATGTTTTTATTACAAGCTTTTATTTAGCTTGCACTGTTCGTATGTAAGTATACACATCAAAAGTGTCTAGGGATCAACATCCCTAACATTGATTAGGGATGTTGATCCCTAGACACTTTTGATGTGTGTATGTATGTAAATAAGTTGTCCTTTCAAAATTTGCAAACCATTTTTCGACCATTTGTTGTTATCCGATTGAGCTCAAATTTTGCATACACCTTTAGTTTTGGTGACAATACAATGTCCAATAATCAATATTGTAGAATTTTAAATTAAAGCTTGTTTTTAAAATATTTTTTTAAATAGTTTTTTTACTCTTCATGTTATGTTACGTTACTGCTCTGCTTCCGTAAGTCGTAGCGTGCAAGGGCGGATCCAGCCTTCAAGTCAGGGGGGGGGGGTCATATAATAAGGTCTATTCAGGACAGGCTCCGTTTCGATTACAATAATAATTATAATTAAAAGAAAAAGCTTTTTTAATTTTGGAAAGTAGTAGGGTTGACGTACCCCCTCCCCCCCTTCCTTCAGTCAGTCATCGACTACACGTATAAACAAAGCAATTTTTCTTGTTACCTACGACGGTTCTGCTGTGATCCTATGAGGAGTTCCTTTCCATACCTCCGAAGTTCAACATCAGATCATGACAATATTTCTATGGGACCTATTCGGAACTATACTCTTTCAAACAAAAAAAGAATCATCCAAATCGATTCATAATTGGCGGAGTAATCGCAGAACATTTATACTAAAAAAAAATATACGCACCGAATTGAGAACCTCCTCCTTTTTGAAGTCCAAACCCCCATGAGGGGGTCATGGGGGTTTGGTCAAATCATATATTTAATTAGGCCATTATAAGGCACCTTTGAACGTAATAACATACTACCTACGTACACCTCAAAATTCGCACACGACGTCGAAAGGTCGTAAGTTTCACCAAAGCGTCAATCGATTTGCTTTGTAGATTGCTACTCCACTTATGACCCCGACCGTACCTATGACAAACAGACACTCATTCCGCCTTCGCTGTATCTATTAGGTATTGACGTTAGTACTGAAAAAATCCCATGAGGATAATATAATATGTCGCATTAAAAGACGCGGTTGGAATGTATGCATAAAGGTCATTACTCATTATATCAACCTTTCTGGAGTGACGGTGTCGGGGTGACGGGACCCACCTTGGGTTTAACATATTCTCGATATTGTTGGTCTAGAGTACCCTGATTTCTCCCCTTCGTTCCTTCTGGGAAAAGGTTGAGAGAATTCGTCCTAGATAATAATATTGTTTGCTGTGTACGTAGAAGAGTAAATACTTTGCCAAAACAATCTGAACTTCTTTGTGCCGGCAACGATGACGACATCTTCTACTAATCACGCTGTGGCGGGTCTAAATGCTCTAAGCGTCCCCGTGCCCCGGTCAGAGGTAACTGGAGGAACACCGCAGGGTTTAGTTGATAGGACTCTGGCACACCCCTCCGCCTTCCCCGAGGCGGTGGCAGTCCATGAGCATTTACCCACCAAAAAAAAGCACGATTTAGACACGGTAAATAGTTTTCCTTTTAAGTTTTGTTTACTAAGCTCGTGGTTAAGTAATCTACATTGCACCTAATAACATAATCGTCTTAATAATTTATTTATACAACGTGTAACGTTAAATGCGCAAAACCTCAGACACCCCAACTGATTTTTAATTAAATTGACCTATTTCAGAGAAAAAAAAAATCATTAATTAACAAAAGTAAAGGTTTTATGTGCTGATTTAGTTTTACTGGCAATTCTGATCGTTTCTTGCGTCTGCGACGACGCTCTATCGAGGGAGAAGTCGTCATCGGGCCGCTGTGCGCCGGATGGCTTGACCTACTAATAAATAGACGCGGCAACGTTTTTAATGAAGATTTTTTGAAAAATGTGACCTATATTAAAAAGTGGTTCAATTGATTCTGCTCGTTATTCTGATCAAACTATTTTCAGGTTTTGCGCATTTAACGTTACACGTTGTATATTTTATATACCTACATATTAAACAACGTCGAATTTGTTCAACTCTAGAACGGCTGGACCGATTTTCATGGTTTTTGATTTGTTTTATTTGTCTGCGTCCTAAATAGCAGAATTACCAAAAAAGGGTAAAGTAGGGGTAGGTGTATCGGTAGGGTAGGGGTAGGTAACGCGAACGAAGTCGTGGCCTGTCAACTAGTGACAATATAAAAAAGGTGACGAATCGCGGGCGGTGCGTGGCAGCTAGCAATTGGATTTTTCCATTCGATTCCGGCCAGGCCGCTATCGTGTCGGAGACTCGGAGTGATTCTACTATAGTGAACGATGACCATTACCGCTTTGTTTATGTTCATAGGTATTTTATTGTGATTCATACAAATTACTCAATGGATTTTCATAGATTATTTTATTATTACATAACATCACGCCTGTAATACCCAAAGTGTTAGGCAGAGGTGTCCTTATTAGTTCACCCACATTTCGCCAGTTATGTTAAAGTCCTATGTAATAGGGGGCGAGCCTATTGCCATCAACCGGGCACAAATCCAGACTCCGAGGCTGCTACCGAGAAATTCCTGATGGAAAAACTCGATAACATTTTACCCGACCTGGGAATCGAAAACAAGACCTCATGCTCAGCAGTCGCGTATAGCATAGCGGCTCTATCGTGTCTTAATGTGACCGATCATCGACGGAAATGTACAATTTGCACGATATTTTTCACACCGAATAAATCAGGTTTTATTCTCAAATAATTATACATGTTATATGCCTTAGGTATGTTTCTATTGTATAAATATTTGATCTTCGAAGCCGGCAGGTATGGTCCCGGTGTGGACGGATAAAATGGTGTCGTGCCAGGGTTACGAGGAGGCTCTGAAAAATAAAATATTTATAAGTTAATTAAAGATAAAAAAATAAATAAATAATGGTTATATAAAGATATCTGCCTCGTTGGTCTAGTTTTCGCAAAGCGTGACTTAAGGTTAAGGTAAGCTTAAGGTCTTGGGTTCAATTCCCAGGTCGGGCAAAGTGTTATTGGGTTTAGTTTTGTTTAGTTTATTGGGTCAGTAATTTCTCAGTAGCTGCCTCGGTAGTCTGGTTTTGTGCCCAGTTGATGGTAATAGGCTCGCCCCCTATTAAATAGGACTTAAACAACTTTCGGGATGTGGGTAAATTCGAGAGGAGGGCCAAAATTATAGGAAAAATGCAAACATTACAGCACTTGCATAAATGTTAAAAATTACAACTTAACTTTTATTCGAAGGCCCTGCCATGGTAGGCGAGTGAGATATATGAAATTACTTTTGATTTGTTATAAGTAATATTAAGTAGAATCTACTTTATACTTCTGGACTGTAGAAATATAATTATCGCGAACTGTATACATTACATACATTAATGTCGAAGGACCGTCAGCGGGCCGGATTAAATACTTTCACGGGCCGGAGCCGACCCGCGGGCTGTACTTTGCCTATCACTGGCTAGACCAGGGATTCCCAAACTTACATTGTCTACTGCCCACTTTGAGAATAAATTATTTTCTAGCGCCCCCATTTTTTCACCTACTTAAAAACCACCTAGTAGATGAAATTACAAATCGCTCCCCAAGCCTCTACACAACGTTTTTTTTCTGGGTCTCTTACCGCCCTCCTTTAGGCCTGCAGCGCCCACAAGGGGGCGTTATCGCCCACTTTGGGAAAGGCTGCGCTAGATAGATGATGATATTTAAAAAAACCTTAACAATAATAGTCACAAATAACATTACCTTTCGACGTTGTATCAGCCATCGTTGAAAATACGAAAAACAACAAAAATATTAACAATAACTTCATTGTAGTGCGTATTACTCGAAAACCAGTTTCAAAGTAATTGTCAAACAGTTTATTGCGCATTTTTATACTTTTGTTTCTTCATATTTGCATATCGATGACACAGTACCTGTGGTACCTATGTATGTTTTAAGCTGCGTTTATACTTAACCTGCCCCGCTTGTCGCCACGCGTGTGAAAGCTACCGGTTGCATACCTAGAGATAAACTACTACATGGCTCGCCCCTCCATATTACTATTTCAATGTGTATAGTCACACACATCCGTATGAAAGAGTATGTAGTTGTGAGTAGGTAATCGTCTTTAGTAGCAGGCCGGCAGATTTGTTTGTCAACTAATCATAAATAGCCGACCGCGCAAGACAACGCACCTGTCATTTTCATAGAGTATCAGTCAGCGTCATACTAATAATAATGAGTAATCAATGACGCTGCTAGTCGAGCAACAAATCGCTGATTTATTTTTATTTCGAAAGCCGTCTCAGTACGCAACTACGCACACATGCGTTGTGAGTCTTGTAAATACTTTCAAACGTTGTGAATTTGTGGACTTTTTTTTATCTCTACATAATGTGTACATTTCATGACAATTTCTACATATTAAGAGGTCAACTGACGTTAGAAAATATGACGTTTTTGACATCTGTCACACTGACAATTCGACCCCGAGAAGCAGACTGATTCATCTTGGTTTACGGATAGGCATATTTTGACAGCGAACTGATTCAGCTTGCCTAACGAACAAGGGGATATAAAGCAAAGTCGCTTCCCGTCGTCTGTACGCAGAACTTTTGAACTACGCAACTGAATTTTGTGTTTTTTTTTAATGTGAGTGATTCCGTTGGTCCCCGCTGTCATACGTGGATCTTTGACAGTCATTACGGGTCGTCAGAAGCCCGAAAGTCTGACAACCAGTCTTACCAAGGGGTGTCGTATTACCTAGTTACTGGGTGGTGGAGGTCAGATAAGCAGTCGCTCCATGTAAAACACTGGTATTCAGCTGCATCCGGTGAGACTGGAAGCCGACCCTAACATAATTGGAAATAGGCTAGGCAGATAATGATGAGATATCAGTGATTCAAAAGGAAGGTTTATACGTATAGTTAGTATCGCACCCGTGCGATGCCGCGGTGGGTCACTAATGAAAAGCTTGTTTAAAAAATAGATTTTTATTTGTTTGTCGACAGCGCTGGGCCAGATGTACAGTCGACAAAAGAGATAGGTATGCAGGGTCATCTGATAGAGTTGAAGTTTACTTAGAAACTTAACTTAATTATTGAACTGATTGCTATCAACTTTTTTTAAATTAAGTTACATTTGAAAATATCCATCGGTTTCTAAGAAAACTTCAACTATATCTGGAAACCCTGCATACCTATATCTCTTTTGTTGACTTTACTTCTTGGACTCTACAGCGGTATCCGTTTGTGTTATTATTCCTTTTTTGTAAAGTCTTTCAATCTGCGATCTTGTTAAAAAATAGAATTGTACCGGAGTCTCATCTGAAAAAAAAATGGTTGAATTAATCGGATTTTTTAATTGCACTTTTTATCTCGCATCGTCTCGTATTAACCAGCCCGCAAGGTGGCTTTCATTCACCAATTTGGTTGAATCAACCAATTTCAATTTTGCAAACAATAACGTGAATCATTCAATTATGGAAATAGCTTACACTTCCTTGTGAAACAGAGAAAATAATTAATTTGGTTGAACCGTTCGTTCTTGCCGTTACATGGTTATCACAATATCATTGTGGGTATGTCACATAATAATTACCCACATTTTTTTTAATACTTTCACTTAGGATCTTTCAATTTGGTTGAATCAACCAATTTCAATAGTGTTAACAAAAAAGTGAATAATTCAATTTCGGCAATAAATTTCCGTGCTGCCTACCGGTGTTTAGACACACTATTGTGCATTATTAGTTACATTGTAGTTATTAGTTGCCATTGAGATTAGAAACCGTACCCAAAAATCGTTTAGGACGATATTATTATAATACTATCCAGCGACCCATCCTAGCTTTGCATAACATGGAACTTAAACATAACTGGCGAAATGTTCGTCCACTAATGGGTACACTTCTGCCTAACCCTTCGGGGATTACAGGCGTGATGTTACAAATGTATTAAAATGCAATTTACCTTCAACACCCGTCAATGCTTTCTTCTCTATGTCTTTCCCAGGAATCGACGACGAAGCGACGAAAACAAAAAACAAAAATATTAAGTATAAAACCTTCATGTTTAAAAACGGCTGTCTTTTAAGCTGCCTTTTATGATTATGCCTTTTACAGTTATGCCTTTTATATAATAATCGCATCTACAGAATTGTACAGCTATGAAACATAGTTGAGGTGAGCATACGTCCCGTTTTGAAAGGGACAGTCCCTTTAAGGCCATATAGGTGCGTTATTATCGGCCGATAATACCGGACGCGTTATTAGTCCAAGAAAATTAGTCAAATTAGGGCAAGTATCTCGAAATGAGGGATAGTCTGCTAAAAAGTTGTATAAACCTTTATTTTGACACCCCTTGTCTTAAAACCTTTAACCATTTTCGGGATAGACGGCATTATTGATAAATATATGTATAATTATAAATAATTTGCATTTTTGACACAGATAGAAAAGGGTATGCTTAGATGGTTCGGTCACGTTGAGAGGATTAGTGAAAGACGATTAACAAAAGGTAGAGAGAGGCAGAGGTGAGTGGCAACGCAGGGAGGGGTCGCCCTAGGAAGACCTACACTGACCTTATTGGTGAGGTTCTTTAGAAAGGTCAGGTGCGGAGTACTCGTAACCGGCGTGCTTGTATGACGAGATGTATGAACGTAGATGAGGCGATAGGAGTATGTAAGTATCGTAGCAGGTGGCGTTCTGTGGTTTCTGCCTACCCCCATGAGAAAAAGGCGTGAGTTTATGTATGTATGTATGTGTTGCATTTTTTATTATTTATAACCTTATAATTTATTTTGTTTTCCATATTTGTAGCTGACTATCTCTCATTCCGAGGTGAAACCCCTAATTTTCCTGGACCGAATTAAGTGCGAAATATTAGCAAAATCCAAACGAAATAATCTTACATCCAGATTTCTCTGATTCGTCAAGGTAGGAGCGTTCGTCACCACCGGTAGTTCTGCCTGCCGTGGTGCCAAACGCGGCCGAAGATGATAACGTGCCCGAAGTGGGTAGAATTGAGAGTGGCGGTGATGAGGCTTCAAGCCAAAAACACCGCTGCAGGGCCCGATGGCATTCCAGGCCGTGTTTGGCCTGGCTTCACAGGTTCTCGGGCCCCGATTGGCTCTTTAGCGCATGTATGGAGCGGGGCCATACATGCGCCATATATGTGTTTTCATAGGGCCCAGCGCGCGCCACCTTCAGGATCCAACTTAATCGAAGGACACGTTACTAGTTTGAATTCGGAAATCATGTAATATCAAATAAAGTCCTATTTTTAATCCGTGTTAAGAATCACAAACATAGTCACCTCTTTGAATTTAACGAGGGTGAAAAACTGTAACTTGTATAATCAATTTTATCCCAATGATTTTAATTTTGCTAATTGGCTTATCGTATTTACAATTTAATATGGTATGAGCTCTGAATCTGGTTGAATCGTGTAAGGCCGCCTTCACATTACGTCGCAAGCAGTGCGGCAGCAGCGCGGCAGCCGCTACGCACTGCTTGCGACGTAATGTGAAGGCGGCCTAAGGGTCATAGCTCAATAAAGCCACCCGACTATAAATAAATTACTTTCGATATTGCTAAATAAAAAATGAACCATCATCTGCCTAGCCTTTTCCCAACTATGTTGGGGTCGGCTTCCAGTCTTACCGCATCCAGCTGAATACCAGTTTTTTACATGGAGCGACTTTTTTTTTGCATAGAGCGACTGCCTACCTGACCTCCACAACCCAGTAACTGAGTAATACGATATCCCTTGGTAAGACTGATTGTCAGACTTTCAGGCTTCTGACGACTCGTAACGACTGTCAAAGATCTACGGAAAAAAATAAAAAATGAACCATCTAACTGAAATATAGTATTTTTGCGGACTATATATTTTTTCAACAGAATATAATAAGTGGACCCGAAATATTGTATATATTAAAGGACATAGAATATGTCAGTGCAGCGCCATACTAGTAATAATGAGTGATTAAGGACTCCGCTAGTGTAGCAACAAATCGCTGATTTGTTTTTGTTTCGAGAGCCGTATCAGTACGCACACGTGCGTTGTGAGTCTTTTAAATACTTTCACAAACACTTTCAAACAGTTGAAATGTGGAGGGGCGTGCCATGTTATTGTAGTTTATCTCTTAAACGTTTACCTCATGTAAAGAATATTAACCGCTCGAGGCGAGGCGGTGCTAGTCGGGTGTCGGGTGGCTTTTATGACCTCTAGTGTATAGCGACCTTTACGGCGCCATTTTTTTTTTTCAATATTTCAAATTATTTATTTATTTATAATTCATTTACAACGGATAAATCAATATAAAATCAATTTGACAACGTGATTCAAATTTTTATTTTGTTCATTTCAGTACTCTTATTAATTTTTAGTAGTATTTTTGCCATTGACCAGGCCCAAATCCAGACTCCAAGGGTGCTACTGAGACTGCTTTCTGATGGAAAAACCCAATAACACTTTTCCCGACCTGGGAATCGAACCCAAGACCTCATGCTCAGCAGTCGTGCTTTGCGACCACTAGACCGACGAGACAATCAATACAGACTAATTGGATAATTAGTAGTAGATTATATTGATTTTCCTCAAAGCATTTATTGCGTATGCAAAAGGATTTCCTTTATAGGAAATTAACTTCAATGAAATAAATAAATACCACTGAACCAAAATAATATACACATTTTAATTCTTAATACAATATTACACAGTTTAAAAAAATCTAAATTCAGAATCCAGTCTTTTGAAGCCCCACGTTTGATTGGTTTAGTTTTTTAAGAAAAAATATCAATATGCATCGTAATAATATCTTTTACAAGTACCCAATTCTATAATATACCGATTTTAAATATTTTCTATTACACAAATTGTCTATCCATCTCTTGGCGGCGTATGATATAACTTGATGATTGTCGATGCAGGTAGATGCCCCTGATGTTTACGATGAGATAGCGGTGAATAATATGTACCTGCAACAAAAAAGCATATATTAAAAAAAGTTAAAGCCATCTTCTCAACAAACCCTTTCATTTGATACCCATATTATGCGCAGAAAGTAACAAGTCCGCTATCTTAGCCGGTCCGCCATATTGGATTTAGAATGACGTCACTTAACAAACCATGCATTGTCATCGAAACTAAATGTGCATGCAAAATTTCAGCTCAATCGACTGAGGACAACTGCTTTATAATTCAGTTGCAAGATTTGACCCGAACAAACATACATGCATTGCAAGTTAAATAAAAGCTTGTAAAAAAGATCAAGTCAACTGATTGTTTTACTGTGGTGGCGTTGGACTCGGTGTCATTCCGTCGCCCGAGCAGAGCCAGGCAAGAGAATATGGCACGCGAAGTGTTACTCGCGCGTAAAGTGCGCGCGTGGTTTTCGTGCCTCGTGCACGGACCATGGCATTATGCTGAGCGTCAGCAGTTTCGCGCGGTAATGGGGCATATTTCTTACTTGTATTTACTTGTTTTTAATTTATGAGATTTAATACCAACTTGTTTTGCGTCATTTTAGCGTGAATTTTTTTCTGTCTTTCTTTAAAGGTAGCATTCCGATGTTGGCGACGATAGAACCCTAATCAACGCAACCCGACCACGTCGCGCTACCTGTGGTCGCTTGCGTTGTTTAGGGTTCCAAATAAATTCAGACATAAGTCGTCTGTCGCGATCGCCAACATCGGAATGCTACCTCAAGGTCAGATCCGAACCCCCAGTCAATAAAGCCGGACTTTGGGTAAAATTAGGATGAAAAAGCCGTACTTTATGTTTGAGTTATAAAATGATAAAAATTAATGGGATTTTTTTCGATCCTTTATCATGAAATCAATCCAAGTTCTTATGATATAATGTAAAAAGTCTTAGAAAAACCGGACAGGCTGGACACCGCATAAATTGGCCGGACACGCATCCAGAAAGCTTGACTCTGGCTTTATCCGGACGCCTAGCCGAGATATCTTCTTTTTATATATATTTTTTTTACAACCTTTTTTAGAATAAAAAGAAATGCGCTAATGTACTTACCATTTTGCTTCGGCACTTGCGGCTGCGTTTGCGCAGCGAAAAACACAAACACCAGAAACAATATAAACAAAAGCTTCATGTTTTTAACTGGGACGTGCAGTCTTCAAGGAGTATTTCTTATGAATGTCTTGCAAACTGGTTTTCCTTGATTTTAAACCACTGTTTTATATAAATAAGGTACAGTTTTATATGTAAAGTAGTGGAGTATTGCCTCATGATTTACTTATAAGTTTTCCTGCTTTCAATTTACACACCTGTAATCCCCGAAGGGTCAGGCAGAGGTGTACCCATTAGTACACCCACATTTCGCCAGTTATATTAAGTACCATTTAATAGGGGGCGAGCCTGTTGCCATCAACTTTTTTGACTCCCGCACACTGTTCCCACCCACTGCAACTCCTGAAAGCCAGAATCAACAGTGGAGGCCACCAGAAAAGCGCCGAGGCAATGAAGCTCGACGAGTCCCAGAGAAACGATTAACTGTCTTGGGTCCCGCAACGAAATGTCTGTTGCCATCAACTGGGCGTAAATCCAGACTCCGAGGCTGTTGCTGAGGAATTCCTGATAGGAAAACCCAATAACACTGCCGAGACCTGGTAATCGAACCCAAGACCTCATGCTAAGCAGTCGCGCTTTGCGATCACTAGACCAACGAGGCTTTCAATATACCTACATATTGTCTTTAATATAATCGGAGTGTCTTTTTGTAAAGTCAAAATTACAGATTTTTTTGACCAAACCTGAAACATGGGAAAAAAAACCATGACATTATGATTGCGATCGAGGCAGTCAGTAATTGTATCGTTTATGTTATATTATTTTTCCTTAAAGCATTTATTTTAAGTGCAATTTTTTGCCTTTGCGCGACAAAAGATAAGACGTGACACGCCACACAAACTTTATTATTTCGTAATAAATATTATAATATTGTTAAGAATTTCAATCTAAATGTCATCGAAATATCCCTGAATAGATACACAAATTATGGATAACTATTTCGTACATCCATACCTGCGCAGACTCCCCATTACTGACGCTTGTCAAGTCTCATCTTTCGTGGCGCGTAGGACTCACATTTTCTCAAAAAGTCAATGAAATAAAACAAGTACTACTGAACCAAAATAATATACATATTTTAATTCAAAACACAATATTACACTGTTTAAAAAAATCTAAATTCCCACTTATAATTGGTTTATTTAACTTTATTTGTAAGAAAAATTATCAATATGCATCGTAAAAGTATCTTTTACAAATACCCAATTCTATTATAAGTACACCGATTATAAACATTTTCGATGACAGAATTTGTCTACCAACGTCTTGGCGAATTATATAATCTGGTGATCCTTGATGCAGGTAGATGCCCACCGGGATGAGATATCGGTCGATAATTACCTGCAAATAAGAAAGGGTCAAGTCAAGAGACTGCTAGATGTAGGCTGTATAGCAGGGGTCACCGGCCACCGTGAAATGGGGCCTGCGGGCGCGTACTTGGGGCAGTCCGTGGCCCGAACAGAGACGGGCCCGAAAGTAAGGCGCGCGTGGTGTTCCCCGCGCGCCTTGCTGGAGTCAGTGCGGCCGGTGAGTGACGGTATTTGTGACGTTGGCGTTCAGGGACAGATTTCGTTTGTCACATAAATATGTGACAATGGCGTTCAAAAGGTTATTGAAATATCCGGACACCGACGAATTTAGCCGGTGACGTTTTTCAACATACCAGTTAGGAATAAACACACCCCATTAGAGCGGTCATGTAATGTTAAAAGCACGGGAGCGTAATATACTGCACTATGATTCTCAAAACGGTGCAATAAATGCCACTTTACAAGCATGTGTATTGAAAATTAATATTAAAAAGTTATTACGCACACGATTAAAAAATAATATTGCATTAAAAAATTATATTAATAATAACATGGTACTTGAACATGAAAAAACAAATAAATATCTAATCAAAATAACGGCGAAAAAAGAAATTGCGCTGATGTACTTACCGTTACCATATTGCCTTCTTGACCCTTGCGCCTGCGTTTGCGCAGCGACAAACGCAAACACCAGAAACAATATAAACAAAAGCTTCATGTTATTAATTGGGACGTGCGTTCTTCAAGGAGTATTTCTTATGAATGTCTTGTGTACTGGTTTTCCTTGATTTTAAACCACTGTTTTTTATATAATAAATGAAGTACAGTTCTAAATTATGTAAAATTGTGTTACGTCAACTCATGATTTACTTATGGGTTTTCCTGTTTTCGTATTTCGCGTTGTCTAACTATATATTATCTATCTTAGATACATAATGGGCAAAAAATTCCATAAGTACTCTTTTAAAATCAATGTTTACAATATTTGTACACAGAATCTTAGATAATTTCACGTGAATGCAATGTACCTTATATAAAAACTTATACCTACCTAACTTTTTCTTATATAAATCATAATACTTAAGGTGGACCCTCCACGGTAGCCCGCGAAATTCAATTTTTCTTAATTTTTTTGCAATTTGCAAGTCAGTATTAGGTTTAATTTTGATTAAAGTATTATTCGCGGGCGTAAGAAGTATGTATTTTCAGAATTATAACCATTAAAATCAGTATAATAACTCCATAAGTCCGTATAATTCTAAAATGTCAAGATTTCATGAAATAACCATTCTTTCGGGTTACCTGGCCCTATGGAGTTTTATTGCTGACTTAAATGGTTATAATTCTGAAAATACATAATTCTTACACCCACGAGTCATACTTTAATCAACATTAAACCTAATTCAGACTTGCAAATTGCAAAAAACATAAGAAAATTTGAATTTCGCAGGCTACCGTGGAGGTTCCACCTTAAAAAGTAATGCTCAAGTCACCTTCCTTAAGGCTGCACGCTACTTCAATATATTCTTACTCGCTCGCACTTGCACGTACCACGCACTATTGCTTGCTTTTTCTTATAGTTGTCTACGCGCAAATCTATTTATCTTACGGCGAAAAAAAAGGAAATTCAGAAAAATAAATAACATAAGACCTGCTTTCTAGTTAGTTCAGTTAGTATAAAAAGTTTCATGATCTAATTTTAAGTATTTTATGATTGCCAGCGGTTTATTGTTCAGTTTAGAGGTAACTTTGAGATTTTTTTCTATAGAGAAAATTTTATGGAATCGTGTTTTCGCCAAACATAAGCCCTAACATGAATCCTCAATTTTACCATATATTTATTTCAAAATTAATGCTGCAGTATTTTCGGCGTATCAGAGGATTCTGCTAAGCCATTTGAGGTTGTATAGGCTCTTAAGACAGGTAGGTATAGGACTTGTCCGCTGCAGGATAAAGGCCTCTTGGCATACAGATTACTTAATTACCCAGAGAACCAAAGTACTTCCACTATACTTACAAACTTTTACATACATATTATTATTTATTTTTTTATTGGCCTATCTACAAATTGTTACACTGTTTATCCTAATAATACATGCAATACGATACAAGTATAGTGCACAATCTAATGCGATAGACACAGCATGCAAAAACAAAAATATAACATTATAGTTGGGGAGGCCAGGAAGGGATTTTTGGATTTACTCGAGCGCGGCAGATTAATATAAGGGGGGATACCTAGCACCCTGTTAAGTACCTCCACCATATATGAGCCCTGTATATAGGGCCGCGCGTCTAGGGCAGCGGATTTTATTTTTCAAACCATCAGATTGAAGAAGTCCCTGCACATAATTGTCAGATTAAGGGTCAGCACGACAAGGACATCAAGCTGAACTGTTTGTATATTTATTTGACGCGCTCGAGTATTTCAATGTCATAATTTTTTCTTCCATTTTTAACCATTTTCAGCCCCTCCGTACGGCCACCGCCACCATGCAAACCGGATTAATATTCCTCGGTTATTAAAAACACGTGGGGCGCATACACTACACTATTAATATCTGACACGCTCGAGTCGTAGTTCATGTTTTTTTTTTTTCATTTTTTTAAATATGTACTTGCGCTTCCTTCACCAGTGAAGGGGTCCTATCTGTAACTATTTTTACTTTTTAGCATCTAATCTTCACAATCCAAAAGGTTCCCACGACGCTGGAGTAAATTCACATTTAGCATCTTGCGCTCCCCTACTATTAATAAAATAGTGCAGAAATAACACTTTCAACAGCTATAGTAAATAGCTTACACTATCATTACTTACAGGGTTTACCCTAATGCGACAGTTAAGAAACTTAAACATATCAATCTATATAATTACAATAACAAGAATAGATAAAAAATACAAAACATTATTAAATTATTATACCATTGTAACACAAAAACATAATTACTTAGGTATATACCTAGCCTTGAAAGTCAAAAAAAATCAAAACATTTATTTCAAATTAGACCAATTACAGGCACTTTTGAATTGTCAAGGAGTCGGACAGTTAGTCAGAAAGTTGAAGCTAGTTGCTCGTTCCAAACGGAGGTAGGCCACTATGGAGAAGAACGAGGTAGAAACTCCACGGCACTCTTTTCAATTAGATTTTTATTTTTTTACAAAATCTGCCTCGTTGGTCTAGTGGTCGCAAAGCGCGACTGCTGAGCATGAGGTCTTGGGTTCGATTCCCAG
Organism: Hoplodrina blanda; assembly: GCA_949316365.1. Classification (NCBI taxonomy): domain Eukaryota; kingdom Metazoa; phylum Arthropoda; class Insecta; order Lepidoptera; family Noctuidae; genus Hoplodrina; species Hoplodrina blanda. The sequence continues at coordinate 2,984,778 of OX438573.1, forward strand.
GTCGGGCAAGGTGTTACCTATTGGTACCAGCCATGACGATTAATAAAGCTCTGGGCCAGACATTATCCGTTGCGGGGGTGGACCTAAGTATTAGATGCTTTTGCCATGGTCAACTATACGTAGCTCTTTCACGCATAAACAACCCCAATAACCTTTTTGGGTACACTCCAGATGGTTCCACAGCTAATGTTGTTTACAAAGAAGCACTAGCATAAATAAAAAAAAATGATTTGTATCGGTATCCTCCAACAGCGCTTCGAACTAAAAAATACATTGTTAAGTTCCGACATCCACGCGAACGAAGTCGCGGGCACAGCTAGTTTCGTAATAAATATTATGATATTGTTAAGAATTTCAATCTAAATGTCATCGAAATATCCCTGCAGGCCCTAAATAAATACACAAATTATGGATAACTATTTCGTACATCCATACCTGCGCAGACTCCCCATTACTGACGCTTGTCAAGTCTCATCTTTCGTGGCGCGTACTGACATTTTCTCAAAAAGTCAATGAAATAAAACAAATACTACTGAACCAAAATAATATACTTGTCTTATTTTAATTTAAAACACAATAATACACTGTTTAAAAAAAATCTAAATTCCCACTTTTGATTGGTTTATTTGTAAGAAAAATTACCAATATGCATCATAAAAATATCTTTTACAAATACCCAATTCTACACTATGTAACAAAAACCCTGTCAGATCAGTGTTGCCGTTGATCAGTTTTTGTTTTATTTTAATTTAATTACTTCTTCTTTTTTTTTTCACTGGGGAAAAATAATAATCTCATATCCATTAAATGGTTACGTATATGTGTACGCAGTACGATGCCGAATAATACCCTTAAGGATCGGACAGGGTTTTTGTTACATGCTGTATAATACACCGATTATGAACATTTTCGTTGACACAATAATATGGCTATCCTCGGCTTGGCGTCTTATGTATGGTGATCCTCGATGGTAGATGCCCACCAGGACGAGATGACGGTCGATAATTAACTGCAAAAAAAAAGGGTCAAGTCAAGAGACTATAGATCAGCGTTTCCCAAAGTGGGTGATAACGCCCCCTTGTGGGCGCTGCAGGCCTAAAGGGGGGCGGTAAGATACCCAGAAAAAAATCGGGGCGTTGCGTAGAAGCTTGGGGAGCGATTTGTAATTTCATATACTCATCATCAACTGCCTAGACTCTTCCCAACTATGTTGGGGTCGGCTTCCAGTCTAACCGGATGCAACTGAATACCAGTATTTTACATGGAGCGACTGCATATCTGACCTCCACAACCCAGTAACTGGGTAATACGGTACCCCTAGGGAAGACTGGTTGTCAGATTTTCAAGCTTCTGACGACTCGTAACGACTGTCAAAGATCCACGTATGACAGCCGGGACCAACAGCTTAACGTGCTATCCGAGGCACGGAATGATGTCAGTAATGTCTAAGATAAACTTTAGAAAGTACATATGAATTGAAAAAGTCACATTGGTACTTGCCCGGATTTGAACCCACCACCATGAGAGGCGGGCGCCTTAACCGCTAAACCATCACAACAATTGTAATTTCATTTGTTTTTTAAGAAGGTGAAAAATGGAGGGCGCTAGAAAATAATTAATTCTCAAAGTGGGCAGTAAACAAAATAAGTTTGGGAACCTCTGCTGTAGATGTAGACTGTAGAATCGGGATGGACAACTTAATTAGACCCTAGATCGACTTTCTGCTGACGAAGCCTTGTGCGATCTAGCAATTACATACCTACTACTTATAACTTTAAATGAAACGGTATACCTACAAATATATATTATTTGTTCAAACATACTCGTAAAATTACGCATTGCGTTGCGCAGTCTTGTTAGAGCGCCTTCACACTAGCGTTTGCCCAGCGTAGGCGTTCGAAAAACGTATGCGCAGCGCAGTGCAAGGGTAAATGAATTTTTTTTTCTTAAGGTGGTAAAAATCATCAAATGAGTGAAGAATGGAGGGACTGTCAGACTTTTACTGATTAAAAAACCACCCTGTTCCTTCTGTTGCCATTAATTACGTTCCGGGGCCACGGTATCCTGTTAAGACGTCCCGCGACCCCGCGTTAGCGCCTAGCGCAAACCTAGCGTCGCAAATCTGGGAATCGAACCCAAGACCTCATGCTCAGCAGTCGCGCATTGCGACCACTACTAGACCAACGAGTGGGTGCGTTATGGTAATGTTAAAAGCACGAGCGTGTAATATACTGCTACAGTTGTTTACAAGCACATGTGTATTGAAATCTAATATTTAAAAATATTACGCACACAATTAAAAATTAATATTGCCAGCACATGGTATTCGAACATGAACATAAAAATTTAATAGGTAATCAAAATAACGGCGAAAAAAGAAATTGCGCTAATGTACTTACCATATCGCCTTGGGACCCCTCGGCCTTGGGCCTGCGTTTGCGCAGCGACAAACGCAAACACCAGAAACAATATAAACAAATTAAAGCTTCATGTTATTAATTGGGACGTGCGTTCTTCAAGGAGTATTTCTTATGAATGTCTTGTGTATTGGTTTTCCTTGATTTTAAACCACTGTTTTTTAATATATATAAATGATGTACAGTTCTAAAATATGTAAAATTGTGTTACGTCAACTCATGATTTACTTATGGGTTTTCCTGTTTACGTATTTCGCGTTGTTTAACTATACACGCTTACTTTTAGGTCGTTCTTAAGCCGAAAGCCATAACCTCGATCATTAAACTCGAAACGATTGGGACCATTTTTTTTTTCAAAAATAACAATAAAAAAAAACAGCTGTTCAGTACATTTATGTTCGTCTAACTCGTCAAAGTGTACTGAACAGCTGTTTTTTTTTATTGTTATTTTTGAAAAAAAAAATGGTCCCAATCGTTTCGAGTTTGATGATCGAGTTTATGGCTTTCGGCTTAAGAACGACCTAAAAATAACCGTGTATATTATCTATACATAATGGGCAAGAAACTCCATGCACATAAGTACTCTTTTAAAATCAATGTTTACAATATTTGTACACAGAATCTTAGATAAGTTCACGTGAATGCAATGTACCTTATATAAAAACTTATACCTACCTAACTTTTTCTTATATATGTACTTAAATCATAATACTTTTTTTTTTTTTTAGGTGGTAAAAATCATCAAATGACTCCTTCCGCCCTGGGTGGGGCGGAAGGGACTGTCAGACTTTTACTGACTAAAAAACCACCCTGTTCCTTCTGTTGCCCTTTGCGTTCCGGGGCCACGGTATCCTGTTAAGACGTCCCGCAACCCCGGAAATCATAATACTTAAGGTGGAACCTCCACGGTAGCCCGCGGAATTCAAATTTTCTTACGCTTTTTGCGCAATTTGTAAGTCAGAATTTCAGTCAGTCAGACATTGCGCGCGGGTGAATTATAAAAGTTTGCTGGCTTTTGGCGCGCCCTTAAGAACTTAAACATATCAATCTATATACTTACAATAACAAGAATAGACAAAAAATACAAAACATTTTTAAATTATTAAACCATTATAACACAAAAACATAATTACTTATACAGCAGGTAACAAAAACCCTGTCCGATCCTTAAGGGTATTATTCGGCATCGTACTGCGTACACATATACGTAACCATTTAATGGATTTGAGATTATTATTTTTCCCCAGTGAAAAAAAAAAAGAAGAAAGAAGAAGTAACTAAATTAAAATAAAACACAAAAACTGATCAACGGCAACACTGATCTGACAGGGTTTTTGTTACGGGTCCGTAACGTTACTTCGAGAGTCATATGTTCGATTAATTAACGAAAAGTCGACTGAACGTTTGTTCGAATGGACTTTATTACGAAACAACCTTTTATCGCCAAACACTACTTCGACTGAACGATTCATCGAATGTTTATTAATCGATGGACTGCTCTTTCGAATGAGTTTTAGTTATTAACATAGTTTAATTACATAGTGTATAGCCTTGAAAGTCAAAAAAAATCAAAACATTTATTTCAAATTAGACCAATTACAGGCACTTTTGAATTGTCAAGGAGTCGGACAGTTAGTCAGAAAGTTGAAGCTCGTTCCAAAACGGAGGTAGGCCACTATGGAGAAAAACGAGCATGAAACTCCACGGCACTCTTTTCAATTAGATTTTTACAAAATCTGCCTCGTTGGTCTAGTGGACGCAAAGCGCGACTGCTGAGCATGAGGTCTTGGGTTCGATTCCCAGGTCGGGCAAAGTGTTACCTATTGCGTATTTCTATCAGGAATTTCTCAGTACAAGCCTCGGGGTCTGGATTTGTGTCCGGTTGATGGCAATAGGCTCCCCCCCTATTACATGGGACTTAAACATAGCTGGCGAAATGTGGGTGTACTATGGGTACACCTCTGCCTAACCGCTCGGGGATTACAGGCGTGATGTCTAATTGAAAAGAGTGCCGTGCCATAGTACATATACATAAAACTCTTACATTTTCATACATTTTTGTACTTAATAATCTATACTAATATTATAAAGAGGTAAAATTTGTTTGTAAGTTTGTAAGTTTGTATGTTTGTAAGTTTGTATGTAGGGGGTAATCTCCGGATCTACTGAACCGATTTTGAAAATTCTTTCGGAAATTGGAAGCTACGTTATCACTGAGTGCTATAGGCTTTATTTTAAAAAAAATAGGGGTCCGTAAGATATTTGGGTTTTTCGGACCCAAGGTGTAAAAAGTCATCCAAAAAAGTTCCTTATTTGGCGTACGCCGCCTAAACTATAAAAGATAGAACCAAAAAATGTTCCAATTAATTAAAGACCTTAAAAATATCTACAAAAAAGTCCGCGACACACTATACCTATCTATTTCGAGTTAAACACAACAACCATTTTTTTATTTAAAAATCTTGAATTTTTTTAGGACTTCATTTAAACGCATTTATTTTACACATGTCATTACTCCTTATCAAAATAAACTATTTTGTCACAAAGTACTGTTTATGTAGATAATATTTAGTCTTTAATTCATTAGAATTGGACGTTTGGTTTGAAAGTTATGGCGAAATCAATCTCTATCTCTATATAATATATAAAATCAATTGCTGTTTGTTAGTCTCGCTAAAACTCACTCGAGAACGGTTGGGCCGATTTAGCTGATTTTTGGTTTTGAAATGTTCATGGAGGTCTAGGGAAGGTTTAAACGGTGAGAAAATATGGGGTAAGGGTAGGATTGGGGTAGGGTGGGGGCAGGATACCACGCGAACGAAGTCCCTAAAAACAGCCATTTTAATATGAAATCGGGAAGTCGGTGTCAAGGGTAGGGGTATGGTAGGGGTAGGGGTAGGGTAGGTGTAGGGTAGGGGTAGGGTAGGGGTAGGGTAGGGTAGGGTAGGGGTAGAGTAGGGGTAGGGTAGGGGTAGGGTAAGGGTAGGGTAGGAGTAGGGTCCCTACCCTACTAGAGGGGGTAGGGTAGGGGTAGGGTAAGGGTAGGGTAGAAGTAGGGTAGGGGTAGGGTAGGGTAGTGTAGGGTAGGGGTAGGGTTGGGGTGGGGTAGGGGTAGGGTAGGGTAGGGTAGGGGTAGGGTAAGATAGGGGTAGAGTAGGGTAGGGAAGGGGGTAGGGTAAGGCAGGGTTAGGGTAGGGGTATTGGTAGTGTAGGATACCACGCGAACGAAGTCGCGGCGGGTCAGCTAGTTAAATAATATTTTGCTTTAAGTTTTAGATTTATGATTAAGTACATATGTCCGTCGCTCTCATCGTTTCTGTTTGAAGACTTCCGTAGTCGACAAGGAACCGTCTCTCCGTATATCATTAGTTAGTTTGCCATGGATATACATATAAGTCACACCGACTAAGTGGTAAAATAAAATTTTTAATTAATTAATTTAAAAAATATTTTTACAATATTGAGTATTGGACATTGTATTGTCATCAGAACTAAAGGTGTATGCAAAATTTCAGCTCAATCGGATAACAACAAATGGTCGAAAAATGGTTTGCAAATTTTGAAAGGACAACATACTTACGAACAAACAAAATAGATATGAAGGCTTTTCGATAGGCATGTTTTTTAATAAATTATATTTAATAAAAAATATGTCTTGTCGAGTTATCTGATGGGTGAAGGTCGATCTTCCATGTCTCCTCTACTATATTGAATCTAAACTCAATGAGGAAAATTCAGTGGACATTTTTTTTTTGCGCGTAGGATAAATAAAACGTTTGATGTCATGTAAAAAAAAAGTTTATTAAGTATTACATTAATTTACATAATCTTCGTAGGTATACATGGCCAACAAAATTAGCGTGTTAGCGTCAGCTCACACGCTGCGTGCACACTTTAAAAGAGCGACTTAAAATATAACTTTATTTTCTACACGAAAAGATACACATTTCATTGTGAGAATTTAGAATACGTTACACCACGCAGCACTACGTCGTGATGCGTCGCTCTACGTCGCGAGGCATCACGAGGCGTAGAGCGACGCATCGCGACGCAGCGGTGAATCGCCGGTAGGCGCGACGTGCAAGAGCGGCGACGTTGCGATGCGTCTCGCGGCGGCGCGCGGCGCAGCGCGAAGTCACTGGCCTCTTCCAGTATCGTCACGTTGCGTCGCGTCGCGTCGCGTTTCGGTGTGAACTGACCCTTATTGTTCAACATCTTCAGATAATCCTACCACTTCGAACCTCCGACTAAAACTGTCTATCTGTGGCATCGTAGCTCCCAAACGGCTAAGCCGATTTTGATTTAGATTTTTCAATTTGAAAGGTGACCAGGATATAAAAAAAACTCTCACTCTCACTTAGAAATTGATGGATGTCTTCGAGTGAAACTTAATTGAATTTATGTACCTGTGTATTATCTACTTTTTAAATTTAATGACAGTTGAAAACATCCATCGGTTTCTAAGAAAACTTCAACTATAGGTATCTGACGATCCTAATATAACTTATCTGTTTCGTTGACTGTACATTTGGAAAAGCAATACTTTATGTAGAAGCTGACAATTACAAGTGTCCACATAAAAAAAGAAAAACAAAAAAATATTAATAGGATTTTAAATTTATATTAAGCTAGCTTTTGCCCGCGACTTCGTCCGCGTGTTATTCTTACGGATCCCTTATTTTTTGGTAATTAAATATAGCCTATAGCACTCAGTGATAACGTAGCTTCCAATTTGTGAAACAATTTTCAAAATCGGTTCATTACTTCCGGAAATTACCCCCTACATACAAACTTACAAACAAATGTTAACTCTTTATAATATTACTAGCGACCCGCCCTGGCTTCGCACGGGTGCATGTATTATACATATAAACCTTCCTCTTGAATCACTCTATCTATTAAAAAAAACCGCATCAAAATCCGTTGCGTAGTTTTAAAGATCTAAGCATATATAGGGACAGACAGACAGACAGGGAAAGCGACTTTATTTTATAATATGTAGTGAAGTATAGACTACTAGCTTCTGCCCGCGACTTCGTCCGCGTAAATGTCGATTATCGCGGACGCAGACGAAGTCGCGGAATAAAAAGTAGCCTATATCCTTCCTTGGGGTTCAAACTTACCCCGTACCTTCCATCAAAATCGGTTCAGTAGTTGTTTAGTCGTGAAACCGTTACAGACAGACAGAGTGAAGCCCCGGATACACTAGGGAACATTTTGTCCCGCAACATGACGCGCAACACTCAATCTACGTGACGCTGCAACGTTGCACATTGTCCCGCAACATGCCCCGCAACATTGTACGTGACGCGGGGCATGTTGCTTGCTCCATTTCTGTAAACACTGACTAGTGTAGCCAGCAAAATGTTCCATGACAATTGTCGCGGGGCACTTCACGTAGTTGTTGAGGGACATGTTCCGCAACATGTTTCTTCATTTGCCCCCTAATGTATCCCAGGCTTTAGATATACATATAATAAAATGGTAGGAAAGTCAAAACTGTACATTGAATATTTTTTTTAAAGAATACTTGGGTTGCGATCTACAATCGATACCGAAGCCAAAAATATAGTTTTTAGAATTTTTGTCTGTTTGTCTGTATGTATGTCCGGGATAAACTCAAAAAATACTGGACGGATTTGAATGATTTTTTTTTGTTGTATAGGTATTAAGTCTGGGCAACATATAGGCTATAATTTATCTTGGAAACTTGAACACCTGATGCAGAACCGCAACAGACCAGCTAAATTATAAGAGATACAAAAATGGCACCATAGCAAAAATTGTTCCACGTGATGAGCATTTTCTGCAGAGAGAAGGTATTTTTGGTGCTGTATAGCGTTCACGCAGACGAAGTTGCGGGCAGCAGCTAGTTTATAATAATAGAATGGATATAGTTTTCTAGTTGGGGATGCTCTCTCACTTCTGCCTGTCTTCCGTTACACCCCCCCTTTAATTCATTCATTCATTTCTACCTGGTTTATATTTTTTAATTATTGTTGGCGCAGGCAGCAAATCTGCAATAACTTCGGCCTGTAATGCTACGGGCAACGTTGCTGAAAAAAAAATTAAAGGGTTGAAATCAGTCGGGGTCGCGGGAGGTCTTAACAGGATACCGTGGTCCTGGAACGCAAAGGGCAACAGAAGGAACGAGGTGGTTTTGTAGTCAGTAAAAGTGTGACAGTCCCTTCCGCCCCACCCAGGGCGGAAGAACTCATTTGATGATTATTACCACCGCCAAAAAAAAGGATTGAAATCAGGGGTTTTTAAAGTGGGGGGCTGAGACCAGCAAAAGGGGGTCGTGGACAACCCAGTGTAGTATAGGACCTTATTTACAGGTTAGGAGCGTTTACACCGTAGGTATCTACGGCATTTCATAAAAACTTAGTAACATGCTTAGGTTTAAAAACACATTTAAAACATAACATCACGCCTGCAATACCCGAAGAGTTAGGCAGAGGTGTACCCATTAGTACACATTCGCCAGTTATGTTTAAGTCCCATGTAATAGGGGGCGAGCCTAATGCCATCAACCGGGCACAAATCCAGACTCCGAGGCTGCTACTGAGAGATGGAAAAACCCAATAACACTTTGCCCGACCTGGGAATCGAACCCAAGACCTCATGCTTAGCAGTTGCGCTTTGCGACCACTAGACCAACAAGGCAGTAGTTTTATAAAATAATGTTTGATTTACCAAGTTTTGTCGGCGGACTCGACGATGGCGGTACAACATCTGTGGTCGTCGACACATTCGGTGGTTCCTCTGGCTTCTGCGTCTGCGCAGCGACAAACACAAAGACCAGCGACAATATAAATAATATCTTCATGTTTTATACGCGTGTTATGCACAAGGAGTCTTTCTTATTTATGTCCCGAAGGCTGCGTGAATCTTGATTATAAATAGCAGACCGGTCTCTCAGACAGGATAACTGGAATGTCCACCTGTTCCTTGGAGTAAGTCATACAGAATCTAAATATATAAATAAAAGCGAAAGGTCACACACTCATCACGGAATATCGAAAACCGCTAGACGTATTAAGATGAAATTTGGCAGGGAGGTAGTTTATAGTTAGTAGACGAAGGATTTTCCGAAATTCACCCCCGAAGGGGATGAAACGGGGGTCCGATATTTACGCGGAGACGCGTGCAAAAGGTAGTAAAGGATATTTATGAAATTTGATAGATTATTACACGACTGCCCCAAAAAAGGAGTGTTATGTGTTTAGGGTTAATGTATATATGTATGTGAGTTTCTTTATTCCACCATAACTTTTAAACGCCTGAACTGATTTAGATGAATTGAATGAATTTTATAGTAAGTAATTAAGTATGTAGAATTTAAAGTATTTTGTACCTATGTACACTTAATTTTATTTACATAAACTTCTTATGTTTTTTTTTAACACTAATTTTGCTGTTTTACTCTCGTACAATAACTTGCACCTACCATGGTATCTCTTCACCACCTTTGATTGACTGTTAGAGAATGCCTGAGGCGATAAGTTCGCCTTTGTACTTACGTTGCATAAAGTTTAAATAAATAAATGAGTGGCAATGTAGCAGAAAGATATTGGTGTCGATTCTGATAAGCACGAACTAAACTTAATTTAGACTGTTTCTATCTTTTTTTCTCTAAAAAATCAAGAAAGGGACGAATATAAATAAGAACTGTCTTTAGTCAACCTGACACATCCATACAATTATAGTTGACATCTTAGAACGTATAGATTAAAAATATGGAGAAGTTGAAGGCGAAACTAATTTGACATCTCTAACTTAGTTTGTAAGTGTCACCGTCCTTCTCTTTAGCTGTATGTCAGTAAGAGATGCCAATTCTCTAAATTTAGTCTAGTTTGTGAACAAGAGAATCGGCACCAATTATTGTTTTCTGTAAACCAAATAGCTTGTTTGACAGTATGCGTGAGAATATGTTTGGTATACATTATTAAATGTACCTACGCCTTGCTTGTTACAAGTCTACTTCATACCGGTTTTATTATGTTTATGTAGATCGCTTGTCTTTTTTATGTTATTTTATGACAATTGACAAACAAGTTGACGGACGACCAGAGGGCATCGGCTTGTTTACTACTGCATAACTTACAATAATATTCGAAGTTTTAAAAACATGGAAGGAGTGGACAGATTAGGCTAACAAACAAAAAAAAAAAATGCGCAGCACGTATTTTGTCACATTTTTTTGCAGGGCCGGTCTGGGAATTTGTGTTCCCCTGGGGTAACGCTGGTGACGCAAATGAAAATTGATTAATTAGGTAGGGGCCTATCTAAGAAATTCAAATTTAGGAAACCTGTTGGAAACAAATTAGGATAATCTGCAGTCCTTTATGATACAAGTGAGCACTGCCAGGGGTACGGAAGAATTCTCACCGAACTTTGTACCGCCATATTTTTTATTTTAAGCTGTGACGTGCAATGGCCCGCGCACATTTGTATAGAAATTATTCTATAACTATAACTAAGGGATATTCCTGACTTATGGGGAAAAATATGAAAAGAAAACGTTTGTTATGTTCAACTATTTTTAATTACAAATAATACTGACGGCATCATTTAAACGTAGTTTTATATACATATGTTGTCTTTTTTTTATATTAATACTAGATACGCTTAGCGGTTTCACCCGCGTTAATTTACATCTTTGGTTAGGTACTGCTCCGTTCCCGTAGGTCGTAGCGTGATGTTATATAGCCTTATGAATCTGGCTATCTTAAACCAACAAGATTTTTTAAAATCCGACTTGTACTTCCAGAGATTAGAACTAACAAACAAAATAACAGATAGGCAGGGTTAGCATTTCGATGTTGGCGACCAGGGCGACTGCGATTCCGATGTCGGTTGCGGTCGCCGACATCGGAATGGTACCTTTACATTCACATTTATAAAATTGGGTGTTGATTATATATTATGTTTCGACAGGTTGAGTACTTGACTACAGTTACCGGCACGTAACTTGGCAAGAGATTTTCGTAGTGGGGGAAGTTCGCGCATATAAAAATGTATAAAATTGTGCGTGCGCAAACTTCCCCCACTTCAAAAACTCTTGCCAACTTACGTGTCGGTAACTGTACCTGCCTGGTGTTTCTCAGTGGTATTTCTCTAAAAATTCTAAAATATTTTTGACCTATCTTACGTAGATGAGATTATTCTTCTTCTCGTATGAATTCGGCATAGTTGTCTGTTGCCTGCGCACGCGCAGGAGACCTGAAAAGAAAATGGTGGACTTTAAAATGTGTAACTACTTCGTTGGTCTAGTGGTCGCAAAACGCGACTGCTGAGCATGAGGTCTTGAGTTCAATTGCTAGATCGGGAAAAGTGTTATTGAGTTTTTCCATCATGAATTTCTCAGTAGCAGCCTCGGAGTCTGGATTTGTGCCCGGTTGATGGCAATAGGCTCGCCCCCTATTACATACGACCGAAACATAGCTGGCGAAATGCGTGTCGCGTGCATGTGAAATGGAGCTTTAAGTTTGAGTGACAAAGTGGATTATATTTTACGAATGTTTCTATACACGGGTTACTGGGGGGGCCCGTACCCGTGGGTTTGGTAATAGGTACATCTTTGCTTAACCATTCGGGGATTACAGGCGTTATGTTATGTTTGTAATTCTACTTACTTTTTTAGTCGTAATTCTGACACACATTCGTCGAATTTATTCCGCCTGACTCCCGTCTGATTCTGAAGACGTTGACGTTGGTGTTGATGGTGACGGAGCTGGATCTGATGGTGTAGGCACTGATTTCCATTCATCACTGATAGTCGACGCAGGTTTGAATTCATTGACGGCAGTCGGAGGTCCAACTGTAAAAATAATAACATCGTTAACCCAAGCCAAGCCCGCAGTGTACCGGGGTTGCGGGACGTCTTAACAGGATACCGTGGCCCCGGAACGTAAAGAGCAACAGAAGAAACAGGGTGGTTTTTTAGTCAGTAAAAGTCTGACAGTCCCTTCCGCCCCGGCCAGGGCGGAAGGACTCATTTGATGATTTTTACCACCTTTAAAAAAAAAAAAGCCTGCAGTGTGGTTTGCTACACAGTCGGTGTCATCGCCGTAGAAAAACACAAGGTTGTGTGTGCGCCGCACTTGCGTTTTTTACCCGACTACGGCAAAGCCAAAAGGAGGGTTATGATTTTGACTGGTATGTATGTATGTAAGTATGTTTGTATGTATGTATGTTTGTTTGTTCCCTCGTAACTTCTAAACTACTTATCATTACATGACAAATGAGGTGTCGTTAGAAGCGTTTCAGTTGTCCGCTGCTTATAGGGTAGGTGACGTGTCACAAAATCCAATATGGCGCCCTCCAGGGGATGTGAAGTCGTTATCGAAAAAAAAAAATTTTTTGCACAGTATCGACATGGGTATCAAATTAAAGGTCTTGATAAGCACATTTGAAATATATAAACATTATATAGCTTTTACTAGCTACTTTGCCTGTTTTTAACAGTGTCAACATGGGTATCAAAATAAATGAAAAGGCTTAATGAGTACATTTGAAGTTCACTCGCTACTTTGCTTTTATTATTATATCAAATAATTAAATAGAGTTATTCCTTCAAATAATATAACCGCCAAAATAGTGTAAATAAAAAATAAGTTAAAAATAACTAAAACCCGACTACGACAAAATCGCGAACTGAAAAGTATAAAACAAGAACAATATTCATTTGACCGATATTTTCGAAATTTTTAAGTAATAGCCGTGGTCGTATGCCACCTAATCAGTAAAGATTGTGTGAAACAACCGCAGGTTAATATGAGTCTGAAATCGCCAATCCGCCTTGAGCAAGCGTGGTGATCAATGCTCGTGCCTTCTCTGTATGAGAAGTGGCCTTTGCAGGCAGTGGGATAGGTACCGGATAATATTAGGCTGGTATTATTAATATGCAACGTTCTCGTTAGTTTTAAGCGAGACTCCCAGATTCAAGCACCAGGGCTATAATATACAGGGTAATTGAAAATTTACCCGAAACCTGAAAATGGGTCAGATTGTCATTGTACTCATCATTATAAACAACTTTTACTATTGGACCAACCCTGAAATCATGAAAAAAAAAACAGCTGATCCATACATTACGATCTTGATAAGTAGCATTTTTGTAGGGAACAGCAGATTTTTTTTTTCAATGACCCTGTATAATTGACTAAATAAATAGAAGACACTTGAATTTTTTATATTAAGTACCTACTTAAATATAAAAAGTATGAAAAATGCTACATTTTTTATCAATAACTAAAAATCTATTTACACACAGACAGACGCAATCACGTCAAACATATAACAGCCCTCTCTTTGCGTCGGGGGTAAAAAATATCAACAAAAATATTTACCAAAAATCACCATCTTTGCGTGGCCGCGGTCACGTTTACACTGCAAGAGAAACTATGTGACACTATTACGTCAGTATCGGGAACTGTCACTTTTATATAACAACCTACGAGTTTTATTTTACCTCCTTGCTTTATCGTCCAATATTTAATTTTGAAATCCCAGTGTCAATTAAAAGTTATTACTTTGACCTGACTAATGAATCTTTATCGCGTTAATTGTGTGTGTTAAGAACTATCTGTTGGACTGTGTTTACCAATGATATAACTTGTATTATCTATCTGTCAATTTACAAGTAGCAGTATTGTATCCTCGCCTTTCAGGCGAGGGGTCATCCATAAATTACGTCACACGAATTTCATGATTTTTTGCCCCTCCCCCCGTCCTTGTCACGGCTTGTCACATTTGTGAGATCCCCCCCCTCCCTAGTGTGACGTCACATATTTTGCAAATTTACATTTATTTCCATTCAATTTTCAATAAAATTAACATCAAATCAAACAATTAACAAAACAAAAATCGAAGGACTATATTAATAAAAAAAAAATTTGATTGAATTAATCGATTTAAACTTCATTTTTGGCACATTGTTTTTGAGGACAATTAGATTATAATAGATTTTGAAATGTGACGTCACGAAATTTAGGACCCCTCCCCCCCCTTGTCACACATTGTCACACTTCGTTGACCCCCTCCCTCCCCCTTAACGTGTGACGTAATTTATGGATGGCCCCCGATGTATAAAAATGATTTTTATACAAAAGATATAAAAATCATCACGACACTTGGTCCAACTTAATTTTAACTGGTAATGAGTGTACGATACTTACTGAAAAAAAAATTCAATATAATATGAAAAAAAAAATGAGGGGTCATCGACTGGCCTCGCTGGGATCAGCTGTGCACGCGTTTCGTACAGTTTATATTTGATCGAAAAAAAGTAATAAATGTTAAAAGTTGAACAGTTTTGTTTGTAAAAAGGGATAACTAAGTTAAATGACCACTTATGAAGTGGTTTTTTTTTTCATATTTCTATTTTTTTGTGATTTCACTCGGCAACGGTACCCTATGTCCTTTTCTGTACACCTGACAACGTATATGCAAAATTTCAGGATGATCGGTTCAGTGGTTTATGCGTGGGAAGGTTACAAACAAGCTTACTTTCGCATTTTTACCTAATATTAGTTAGGACTAATAGAAACAAAATAAAGTAGGTACAGGTAGATACAAGTAAAAAGAGAGCATTGATATTAATTGAAGAAATGTGTCCCAGAAAGGTCAGGTGCGCAGTACTCGTAACCGGCGTGCTTGTATGACGAGATGTATGAACGTAGTTGAGGCGAAAGGAGTATGTAAGGATCGTGGCAGGTGGCGTCTGTGGTTTCTGCCTACCCCCATGGGAGAAAGGCGTGTGTGTTATCACAGCGCCCATTGTCCATAGCTTTACGTAGTTTAAAAAACAGGGAAAATACGTCAACGGGTAAATAGACCACAAAACAGCATGTATCACTTAAAAATAAAGTAAACGATCCATATATGGGATTCCATCCGATAAATCACACACATAACATCGCGCCTGTAATCCCCGAAGGGTTAGGCAGAGGTGTACCCATTTGTACACCCACATTTCGCCAGTTATGTTGTAAGTACCATGTAATAGGGGGCGAGCCTATTGCCATCAAACGGGAACAAATCCAGGCTCCGAGGCTGGTACTGAGAAATTCCTGATGGAAAACCCAATAACACTTTGCCCAACATGGGAATCGAACCCATCCCAGCTTTCATGCGAATAAACCTTACGCTAAAAAAGTCAAAATAAAAAACAAATGCCATATAAAGTCATTAACATTTATTTATTTTTCTTTATTGAACATTTGGTATTGGTAATGTCGTATGCCCCATCTTGTCCGGAGATTGCGACGTACACTAAAAACCGGCCAAATGCGAGTCGGACAGAGAGTCAAAAATTTCAACTCTCTAGCTATTACGGTTCATGAGATACGGGCCGCTGACACTAGACGGACGGAAAGCGGAGGCTTAGTAGTAGGGTCCCGATAGCACACTTTGTGTACTTATTCCTAAGAATGGTAACTTTCACCTGTCCCGGTGTCTGTTACTAATCAAATCTTACAATTTAAACTTAACCCACTTCCTGATGTTTGATTGAGCTGGAATCTTGAATACATATTATGCGCAATGCATGACAATGCATTATAGAAGATTGTTATAAAAAATATACAACGTGAATTTTAATTCGTTGTAAATCTTTCAGGGGGTGAATGTAATGAATGAATACAATTTGATCGTAATGTTGTACATTATTGTATGGAACAGCTGTTTTTTTTTTTCACATTTTTCGCACTGTGTCCCTTAATAAAAGTTGTTCATATTCATGAGTAGATTCACCCACTGAAAGATTTACAACGAATCAAAATTCACGTTGTATATAATATATCTAGTCTAGATAGAACTTGTTTCTCAGAGAATTGTAGATATTGCGCTTCTTCTTCAAAAAGTGTAAGTTTGTGTAACTTTCATCAGACCTTTTTATACAATTTCTTGAATTGTGAAGCAGATATCATTGCAGTTGTAGAGAAGTTGGGTACTGTAAAGAAAAAATATGAGGTTGAAATAAAAAAAAACACAAAAACCTAAAGCTTTAGGTAGCATTCCGATGTTGGCGACCACAACAAACGACCACGACAGGCGATTGTTTATATTCCATACGTTCTATGATGGTGCGGGTGACACATGTCACGAATTCATCAATGGATGTCAGAATCGCGTAACTAGGTCAGTGACATTATTTAATTTACTATTTATTTACTTACTTATTACTGATTCCGTATTTTACGACTATGATATTAGTGCGTAGTTAAAATATTCATTCATGATTGTAAATCCCCGTAACGTTCAAGAGTGAAAAGCAACAGTTTGACAAATGTTACCCGCACCATCCTAGAACGTATGAAATTTAGGTTTCCATAAAAAATCATATAAAGCAGTGAGTCGCGCGACCCGAACGCGGTTGCCTGTTACGGTCGTCGGTCGCCATCATCGGAATATGTAGTCGCAATCATCATCTCAGCGACTATGTCAAAAAATGTAGATTAAATGTATTTTAGGTAGATTGAGAAAGCACTATTATAAAATACTAGCGACCCGCCCCGGCTTCGCACGGGTGGAATGCTAATATTGAATTAAATATACTGAATATAAATATAGTAAGTATAGCCTATGTCACCCGGTGATAGTGTAGCTTCCCAACAGTGAAAGAATTTTTCAAATCGGTTCAGTAATTTCGGAGCTTATTCAATGCAAACAAAGAAACAATCAAATCTTTCCTCTTTATTTAGTATAATTATACACCGTGAATTTTAATTCGTTGTAAATTTTTCAGGGGGTGAATGTACTAATGAATATGAACAACTTTTATTAAGGGACATAGTACGAAATGTGAAATAAAAACAGCTGATCCATACAATTTGATCGTAATGTAGTACATTATTGTATGGATCAGCTGTTTTTTTTTCACATTTCGTACTATGTCCCTTAGTAAAAGTTGATCTTATTCATGAGTACATTCACCCCCTGAAAGATTTACAACGAATTAAAATTCAGGTTGTATAGACAAGCCAAATAACACTTACTATTTGGTTCTTCTTAGCCGCGGCCATCATAATAAACAATACCAATAAAAACAAATATGATATCTTCATATTGATAATTTTAGTCAGTACGTGCACTCAACGGTAAAACTCAACAGTTTTCTTTCAAAGTGGGGATCAAACTGCGCACAAGGTTTTCAAAGCAAAGCAATTCACTATCCAAATACCTCTTATATGCTCTGCAAAATACAGTGCAACTAGGGATGTGTAAATTATCGATGTTTCTGAAGTATCGATAATGTTGTTGCAATAACCTATCATAACATCACGCCTGTTATCCCCGAAGGGTTAGGCAAAGGTGTACGCATTAGTATAGTCCACATTTCGCTAGTGAGTCCCATGTAATAGGGGGCGAGCCTATTATAATAATAATAATAATTTGTTTATTGAAGACTACAAATGAGGTCCACTGTGTTAGTAACAATTTCTTAGACTATGTTAGTACTTAATAACTAAAACAGACCTTGTCCGAAAGGCCAATGCCCTCACAAGCGGGCTATCTGCCCGGGCAGCTATAGAGCTCAGCAAGATGTTAGGACTGTCACGCAACCTGCGAAGTAACGTGGCAGATTTCTTGCGCCATACTGCGTCAAAGCAGTCAGTGCGCGCATCGACAAACATCGCCGATGCACTGCAGAAGCGTGGCAGTCGCAACAGCACCCGATCGGGCACAAAGACTCCGAGGCTGCTACTGAGAAATTCCTGATGGAAAAACCCAATAACACTTTGCCTGACCTGGGAATCGAACCCAATTGTTAAGGCACCCGCCTCTCATGAATGAGGTTGTAGGTTCAAATCTGGGCAAGTTCCAATGTGACTTTTGCAATTCATATGTACTTTCTAAAGTTTATCTTGGACATCACTGATATCGGTGAAGGAAAACATCGTGAGAAAACCTGGACTTATACCAGCCTATTACTGGCCCACTCAAACCATGTCAGAGGCCGTTGAAGCGGTTTAGAAACTCTGACACTAGGGTGTGTGGGGTCGTAAGACCTTACTGCCCACACGATAAAGAAGAAGACGATTTTATATTAAGTAGTATGGATTATTGGATTTTTTATTTATCTATGTCTGTAAATATAGCGTTAATAGTTATGATATCACAAACTTATCGATAATTTTCAATCGATACGAACATCGTCTCTACGTTTGACACGAGATAGCGGAGTGTAACCGATGAACTTGTTATCGATATGTTTTATTCGATAAGTCATCCTTACGTACATATAGCAAAATACAGCGGGGATTTACCTATTGTGATATTGTGTAATCGGTGAACTTAGAGATGACCTATGTAATAGTTTAAGAATAACAAAACATAACGCCTGTAATCCTCGAAGGATAAGGCAGAGGTGTAGTACACCCACATTTCGACAGTTATATTTAAGTCCACGAGACCGTTAAGGCGATTAACACACGGCACCGCGCACCGCGCCGCGGATAGCGGTGGTGGCAAAGCGAATTGCACCGCTCGACCGCGCGGTCGTGCGGTGTACGTGTGTAAGGCGTCGACGTATTTCATAGAGGCCAATGCGACAAGATACGCTTCACCGCCTACCGCGGCGGTGCGCGGTGTCGTATGTTAATTGCCTAAGATCAATGAGGCTAAACTAAATAAATAAATAAACGTTGACAAGCCAATTTAAGAGGAGGAAAATGACAATAAAACAACGCGTTACAGTAATTAATTATACCTATTTATTAATTAATTTTCTCATACATTTTCCATGTACAGACAGCGATCAGTTAGATTTATTAGTATTTATTACACAGGAAGACTTTTTAACACGTTCCAAATTTTTAATAAACTAGTAGGCATTAAGTATTTTTCCGAGACAACATTTTGAAAAAAAAAAATTGGTATGTAAAATTTTCAAAATTAAATATTGTTATATCCGGAATCTTCATCTTTCTTTCTTTGCAACTTACGTAATTATGACAATCGAACACTGAACTAATGAAGAATAACTATTACACCACGTGACGTTTATCTTAGACATCACTGACATTGTTCCGTGCCTCGGACAGCACGGTAAGCCGTTGGTCCCGACTGTCCTGCATAGATCTTTGACAGTCGTTACGGGTCGTCAGAAGCCCGAAAGTCTGACAACCAGTCTTACCAAAGGGTATCGTATTACTCAGTTACTGGGTTGTGGAGGTCAGATAGGCAGTCGCTCCATGTAAAATACTGGTATTCAGCTGCATCCGGTTAGACTGGATGCCGACCTCAACATGTTGGGAAAAGGCTAGGCAGATGATGACACCACGTGAACGTGAATATCTGCGTCGATTACTGCAGACACAGACGAAGTCGTGGAGCAAAAAGTAGTCTATGTCATCCAGATCAAAAGCTACATCTCTGTCAAGTTTCATTACGATCGGTTCAGTAGTTTTGTCTTGATGAGGTTACAAACATACGGAGAGGTTTGTGACGTAGTTGTTTGTTTGTTTGTGTTAATTTAGTCGTCATCATCATCGCAGGTACCTGTGTAACTGCAAATTATTTGTGTAGCAGGCTTCATGTGTCCGGCGGCTATAAAAATGAAAAAAAAAGCATTAATATCACTTAACATCACGCCCGTAATCCCCGAAGGGATAGGCAGAGTTGTACCCATTAGTACACAAATATTTCGCCAGGTTTGTTTAAGTCCCATGTAATAGGGGGCGAGCCTATTGCCATCAACCGTGCACAAATCCAGATCCCGAGGCTGATAAAAAACCCAATAACACTTTGCCCGACCTAGGAATCGAACCCAAGCCCTCATGCTCATTTTTTGAAGTTAGTTAAAATAGAATTAAAACCCGCAGATTATCGACACAAAACAGTCGCAGGCGCAACCTATTTTTCTAAAAATAATTAAAAATATAATTATGTACTTACTATCACGGATCACATATGCTGTGGCGACAGCAACAAACAAAAATAATAACAATAAAATCTTCATGGCTAAAGAAACAACTTTCCTTTTCAAACTATTTCCTTCAAATAAATCCCGACAGAACATTCAGCCATTATAAATGGAACTAAGTTATTTAAAACAAGCCTCTGGCCGCGACTCCGCCCGCTTGATTTCTTAATTTTCGCGTGGATTTTTTTTACCCGCCTTAAGTTACGTTTTTGATTACTGCTCCGCTCTTGTTGATCGTAGCGTGATGATATATATCCTATACTGTTCCTCATGAATCTGGCTATCATATACAAAAAGATTTTTGAAATCAGACTCGTAGTTTCAGAGATTTCCGCGTTTAATCAGACATACAAAATACATTCAGTTTTATTATTATATTAGTAAAGGTGATTCATATTCAATAATGAAGTAAACAATATTATTGCGGATGAAAATATACTGGCAATTCCGTACAGTCATGAGCAAAAACAAATATACATTAGCAAAATTCAAAAGCTATTTTCTTGTGAAATTATGATTGTAACTTTGATATAAGACATATTTCATACTAATATTGAATTCAAAATACTATATTCTTAAAAACAAATTATTTCAATCAATATATTTGAAGAAAATAGCTTCGTTATGTTGCTAAATGACATGTATATTTGTTTTTGCTGGTGACTGTACGTAAAAGTAACACGTCAAGAAAAGCAATAAACAAATTAATAATTTTCCAAAGAAATGGGACTTACACCATGTTTCGAAATGAGAATACATAATAATTATGTAAATTACACCATGTCTTGAAATAATAATACATTGTGTACATTACTAATTCGTCATAATTAAGATTTACTGAGTTGGCCGTCGTGTCATCCGGGGTCGCGGGTTAACAGGATACCGTGGCCTCGGAACGCAAAGGGCAACAGAAGGAACAGGGTGGATTTTTAGTCAGTAAAAATCTGACAGTCCCTTCCGCCCCACCCAGGGCGAAAGGACTCATTTGATGATCTTTACCACCCCAAAAAAAAAAAGATGACATAGGCACAAGTACCATTGACAAACAAAATAATAATTGCAGTTTTTTATTGTAAACATTTTGCAAATGTGTTTTTATAAAATACTAGCTTTTGCCCGCGACTTCGTCCGCGTATATGTCGGTTATCG
Source organism: Hoplodrina blanda (assembly GCA_949316365.1). Lineage (NCBI taxonomy): Eukaryota > Metazoa > Arthropoda > Insecta > Lepidoptera > Noctuidae > Hoplodrina > Hoplodrina blanda. Next base: position 3,006,276 of record OX438573.1, read on the forward strand.
CGGACGCAGACGAAGTCGAAGTCGAATAAAAAGTAGCCTATGTCCTTTGTTGGGGTTCACACTTACCCTGTACCAAATTTCACACAAATCGGTTCAGTAGTTTAGGCGTGAAGAAAAGACAGACAGACAGAAAGACAGACAGACAGAGTTACTTTCGCATTTATAATATTAGTTAGGATAATTATAAAGTGTGTGTTTATTATTGGTTCATAAAATCAACATGCTACATCTCTCCTCTCATTTCTAACAAACACTAATTATTTTTGTCTGATTAGATGGGGATTACAGGCGTCATATTTTGTTAAAACATATATTATGTACTTTGACGCATGTGTAATGACATCATGTGGGTAACTTATGATGTTTCCCATTGAGCTATTATTGTAGAATTTATCCTTCAATACGGTTAATCCCAACGCTTAGTTGAATGACGACAATAGACAATAACATCTATGAAATACCTGTGCGACAAAGTCGGCGGGAGGGGCGAATCCAACACAGGGTGACCCAGATAAGGACGTCCCTACGAAAATTTTGGACTCCTCTCTTCTTGGGCTATCCAAACCACCCCCCTGTATGTTCTACGATTTATTGCGGTTTGAAAGCTAGACATTTTAATATTTTTTTGGGATATTCTTCTTTAAATCGGATTTTGTAGATTTTCTCTTTTTGTGTTGGAAATATTTTCATTGATAATTAATGCTGAAAGTATGGTCTTCGATCGATAAAAACAACTGTCTGTCTTAGGGTCAGTTCACACCGAGACGCGACGCGACGCGACGCTGCGTGCACACTTTAAAAGAGCTACTCAAAATATAACTTTATTTTCTACACGAAAAGATACACATTTCATTGTAAGAATTTAGAATACGTTACAACACGCAGCACTACGTCGCGATGCGTCGCTCTACGCCGCGCTGCGCCGCGCGGCGCCGCGAGACGCATCGCGGCGCAGCGGTGAATCGCCGGTACGCGCGCACAGAATGACGTGCAAGAGCAGCGACGTTGCGATGCGTCTCGCGGCGGCGAGCGGCGCAGCGCGGCGCAGCGCGGCGCAGCGCGAAGTCACTGGCCTCTTCAAGCATCTTCACGTTGCGTCGCGTCGCGTCGCGTCTCGGTGTGAACTGACCCTTATTGTCATCTGAAATTACTTAAACTTAGTTCAAAGGCAAAAATGTTGTTTTGTCATTTTCGTTGCAGATTTTCGGCTCTTAAATAAAAATCACAATAAAGGCCCTAATGACCTTAAAGTAATTTCAAAAACTTCCACGGACCCTCAGCTCTTTAAAACAGTACAAAAAACTACTATTTTACAGGACATTATTCGGTGATGACTTTGTTGTTGGAGTGCTATAATAAATAAATAAATAAATAAATATTGTCTTTCTCTTGTTACAGTGTTATGTTAGCATGGCAAACATTCAACGCTCTCTTCGTGATTCGAGCCGTCAGCAAGTATTTGGTAGAGATGGTGCCTGAATACGAGCTGTGCAGACATCTGGATGTTCAAGCTGAACGGAGGGTCGGAAACGGACCCGTGGAGAGCAGAGATGGGCTTGATAATACGGTTAGTTGGCTAGGCATTTTTTTTTCTTTTTAACCGACTTCAAAAAAAAGGAGGAGTTTCTCAATTCGGTCGGTATTTTTCTTTTTTACCGATTACTCCGAGGTTTCCAGTCCGATTAGTGTGATTCTTTTTTTGTTCGATGCAGTATACTTGCCATTTGGTCCCATAAAAATTTCATCCAATTTGGTTTAGTGCTTTTTATTTTGTGAGCATTTTTCTAAATTAAATATATCGTGTGAGGTATTGTTTAAAAGGGCTTTTATTAAGGATTTCAAACATTAACACACAAGCACTAAAAAGTGAAAAATAAAAAGCTTTTTTTACAAAAAAGACAACCGCCTTCAAAAACTACAAAATAAAAAATAACTAGTTTGGAAGTCGGTGGCAATACCTACATAACAAAAAACAAAACCAAAGCCGCCGACTTCCAAACTAAAGCTATTTTTTATTTTGTAGTTTTTGTTTAAAAAAGGTTGTCGCACACTTATCGTATTACCCAGTTACTGGGTTGTGGAGGTCAGATAGGCAGTCGCTCCATGTAAAATACTGGTATTCAGCTGCATCCGGTTAGACTGGAAGCCGGCCCCAACATAGTTGGGAAAAGGCTAGGCAGATGATGTTGCCCCACACTATGAATTTCTCTCTTATCGTGGGTGCGTTTACAACCATACAAACTGACATACACAAACAGCCAGACCCGGAACAACTGTCTGTAGACTGTAAGCCATACAAATATTTGTTCCGTGCGGGAATCGAACCCGCGACAAACAGCAGCCATGGTTCAGCCATTGACACGCGGCGTCATTGCCACATTCATTCACACACACAACATAACATCACGCCTGTAATCCCCGAAGGGTTAGGCAGAGGTGTACCCATTAGTACACCCACATTTCGCCAGTTATGTTTAAGTGCCATATCATAGGGAGCGAGCCTATTGCCATCAACCGGGCACTAATTCAGACCCAGAGGCTGCTACTGAGAAATTCCTGATGGAAAACCTAATAACAATTTGCCCGACCTGGGAATCTATTTCAAGACCTCAGCTATGGCCGCGTTCACACCAACGTAACGCCCGCTGACAGTCGGCCGTCACAAACAGTAGATAATCGGCGGCTGACTACGATTCCTCATACATTTTAGACTTACAGCTCATATTCGGCGGCTGACTATACGTTTGGTGTGAACGCGGCCTAAAAAGTGCGCTCCACAATAATATCACCGCTGTATTTTGGACATAACACTTATGCCGATCAAAGTTAAATTATTTTTTCTTATTTCTTAGCCCTCACAGGAAACATCGCCGTCACCGCTCGCCTCCCCAGCGACCCCCGACGTCCCCGAGCCCCCCACGTCCCCCAAATTGACGGGGAGCGAGAGTCGAGTGGAGATGCTCATTGATGCACTGATCGGACTGATCATTGACGTTCCTGTTACGTAAGTACACTACTCCCTAAATTGATTCTTATATTACTAATCGCAAAAAGCATATTTTCATGCAATTTAAACCGAAACCGAATTTCGGCTTTAGTCTTCAATGTATGCCAATGGAGACGGAAGCCGAAATTCGGTTTCGGTTTCAATACTCAATTTCTATTTTTCTTTTCCATATGTATGCTTAGGTGGTAACTTATGTAATTGAGATCATTAGGGCACAACAAAAGGGTAGGAGAAAGGAAACCCCGTTTAAAGAGATCAATAATAGAAAAATAAATAAGTTCTAACTTAAAAATAATTAAAATTTGGAAAATCATGAATAATCTATGTAGGTTATTTTAAATTAATAAAGGTTTATTTTTCGGCCCTCTCTTTCTTTATCGTGTGGGCACTTGGGCAGTAAGGTCTTACGACCCCGCACACCCTAGTGTCAGAGTTTCTAAACCGCCTCAAGGGCCTCTGACATGGTTTGAGTGGAACAGTAATAGGCTGGTATAAGTCCAGGTTTTCTCACGATGTTTTCCTTCACCGATGTCAGTGATGTCCAAGATAAATTTTAGAAATTACATATGAATTGAAAATCCGTAAAAAGTAGTTTCGGTAGTACATTCAGCAAAACAGATAGGTATGCAGGGTCGTCAGATATACTTGAAGTTTTCTAAGAAACCGATGGATGTCTTTGACTAAAATTTAACCTAAATAAAGAACTATTTATGATCCACGTTTTAAATTAAATTACATTCGAAAACATCCATCGGTTTCTAAGAAAACTCCAATTATATCTGACAACCCTGCATACCTATCTGTTTTGCTGTGTATACACTTAAACAATTTATTTTACTTTTAGAGACAACACATACTACCTTCACCTGGAATGCATCAACACAATGTTGGTGCTGATGTCAGTCTATATGTTTGCTGGCGTGCACGGACAGACGAGACTTGTCGACACATCTTTAATATACAGGTAAGTTCAACGGCACAGTGGCTAAGTGATTGGCCGCGGGTTTGATTCCCGCACTGAACAAATATTTGTATGGCTTAAGGCGCTCCCTCACCGGGAGCATTCGCGTGTAATGTAACGTTACAGAGTCGAGCATTACATCAGTGAGGGAGGAGAACTAAGCATTACAGCGCGCACCTTGTAATGATACAAAACGAGTTTACATCAATGAAGGAGGAGAACCGAGCATTACAATGCGCACCTTGTAATGATACAATGTGTAATATTTTGATACAACGGAAACAACTAAATGAGAATGCTTGCAAATTCAAATCTATACTAAATGTTACATTATACGCGAATGCTCGTCAGTCAGGGAGGTAGTATTGTAATGTAATGCTCAAAGTCGAATCTATAATGTTACATTACACGCGAACGCTCGTCGGTCAGGGAAGTTGTAATGTAATGCTCAAAGTCGAATCTATATGTTACATTGCACGCGAATGCTCCCGGTGAGGGAGCGCCTTTACAGATAGTTGTTCGCGGTCTAGCTGTTTGTGTATGAGAATATGTTTGTAAACGCATCCATGATTCTGGGGAAATTCCTAGTGCGGGCAACGTTACTTTGGTTACTGATCAGCTTCCTTAAGTCACAGCATTATTAACGTTATTAACCTGTACTCTATACGAATCTGGCCCTTATATACAAAAAAATATTCAAAAGTGCTAGTAATTGGTCCAATTGAAATAATTGTTTTGACTTTGACTTTATTTTTCCTTTATTTTTTTTTCCTTTAAATACTTTATTTTTTGAAAAAAAAAAAAAAACTCTTCAGCTTTATTATATTAGTATCGAAATAAGTTTGGAATCGCCAAAGAATTTTCGAAATCGGACCAGTAGTTCCGGAGATTAGCGCTTGCAAACAACGCTTTATAATACGAGTAAGATAATGATTCCTATCTTTTTTTCCAGAACGCTCTTCCAAGGTCGCTACGGTATGCATGCGCCGCTACTAGTAAAGACATTGCTGAACAATCTGTCGAGCATGCTCGCCGCGCCGCCGAGCATGTTCGGCGCACATGCTGGCGGTGGCAGTCTACTTATAAATCTAGCTTGTAAGTACTGATCCCACAGAGTCCGGGAACCTCATAGTGTTCACGACCCCCCGGGGTCGCAATCTTTACCGCGGTGACCCCATGGGGTCAAGGTACCCTCGGCGTACCGATTAGGACAGAAACTACGTACAGCAGAAACAATAGATAAATAATCAATTGAGTTAAGAAATAAGGGGTGCGCCAAAGTTCACCTAAATTTTCAACTCCGATAATTGGAAATCCGAAAATGTTCTTCCTAACATTTTTCATCCTAACAATCACAATTCCTAACTGCTCTGTCTCTAATGTTCATATTCCGAATCATTCAACTTCATAATGTCAGTAGCAATAAACATCTATTATACTTTTATTTGTTTTCCTATATTTTCTCAACATAACCATCTTTTACACTATTATTCAAAGTCATATCTTTTTTGTTCAGATTTCTTTTTACATGTATTTTATCGAATATTCAATTGGTGTAATGTAATGCAGAAAAGAAAACATTGTAAATATTTGCAAATTTTTATTGTGCGCAAGAGCGAGCGAAGCGAGCTCGGGACTTGGGGCACCCCGACTAGGACAGGTTACTAGGTTAGGTTAGGTTAGGTTACTTTAAACCTTGAACGCAGAAGTAGGAGCCCCGCGAAGCGGGGCTCCGTCGAGCATCTCCGGCGTGGAAATATGGTGGGGGGTGACTCCATCAGTCCCCCCATTAACACATAAACTTACCGTTTTGCTGAAAATCGCGAAAAACTCATTTTTTGAACCTTGAATAAATTTTTTTACACACGGGAATGATAGGGAACTTTTAAATACATATTATTTATAATTATGTTTTAAACAATTTTACTGGTTTTCAGCTTGTTGGGATTTTATGCACCTTCGAATGTCTAAATTGACCGGACTATATGTTTAGGGATAAAAGCGTTATGATAAAAAACAGTAGGAGTTTAAATAAATTTACATTAATGATATTATTGATAACAATTTTCGGAAACATGAGTGTTATGAACATCGCCGGTAGCACTACAAATAGTATGAATGAAAACTTTAGGATGAAAAATTTTAGGAAGAGTGATCATTCGGATTACAAATGATTAGGAAGTACAATTTCGTGTAAAGAACTTTAGGTGAGCCAATATGGACCCAGAAATAAGTGACGTCACAGACTGCTATTGTCATTTAAAATGTGTGGGGAAATCCTACTCAAAAATAAATATGTCAATAATTGTTTGGTAATTGCTATCTGAACAAGAAATGAAATTGGATGATAATATAAGCACAGTGGCTGAGCGATTGGCTGTTGTGCTGCGTCTCGCAGGATCGATTACTGCACCGAAAAAATATTAGTACTACCTACAGGTTGTTGTTTCGGGTCTTTATTTTAATTAATTATTTAATCTTCCAATTCCTTTCCAGCCGGTCTTTGGAACATGATAACCTTCAACTCTACAACCCGTCAGACAATCTACACGCATCCCCCTCTAGATAGACAGGAATTACAAGAGAGAGTGAAAAAGGAGCACCCTGTAGCTAACCAGTCGTGTCTACTGCTGCTGACGCTGGCTAATCATTGTATGAACGATGATAATTTGTATAGAAATGCTTTGTTGTGCTGTGAGGATACTGCGGGTAAGAAAAATCGATTTAGAACCCCAAAGATTGCAGACTTTTAATCGGCCGATAGTTTGGTAGGGTTGAGCTGCTAATGCGCACATCGAATCGTTATTAAAAAAAAAAAACATACGAATTGAATTCGTACACGTAATACTTACATTATGTTTATATGTTTGGGCTTTATAGCCAGAAAAAAAACCACTGTAAATCATTCAGAAATGGAAACCACAATACCTAAATAGGTACAGTTGCCGGCACGTAACTTGGCAAGAGATTTTCGTAGTGGGGGAAGTTCGCGCATATAAAAATGTATGAAATTGTGCGTGCGCAAACTTCCCCCACTACAAAAACTCTTGCCAACTTACGTGCCGGTAACTGTAACTGATTTTATACAAAACAAAACATTCACGGGTCGCAAGTAAGACGTCCACGGGCCGCGGGTTGCGGACCGCTGAACTAAACAATTTGGTTGGTGAACAGTACGCAGACTAGCCAATACTGATTAAACAGACAGCCGATAGTTAACAATCTTTTCTATCAATCGATACTAAATCGCTGTAGAGACAAACAACTATAATATGGCGCGCCCCTCCATATTACTATTTCAATGTGTGCAGTCACATCCTTATGAAAGAGTTTGTTTGTAGTTGTAAGTAAGCGTCTTCAGTAGGTCGGCAGATTTGTTGGTCAACTAATCATAACTAGCCGACCGCGCGAGACAACGCACGTGTCATTTTCATAGAGAACGTCAGTGCAGCGCCGTACTAATAATAATGAGTAGCAGTCGAGAAGAATTAAAAGTCAACCTGAATGAGGTTTGCGTATTATTTAAACGGGTTTTTATTTAATTTACAGAAACATCAGCTCCGACACCACAAAAAGAACCAAACGGCGGATCACAAGTGACGCCTCCAAGAATCGATATGGCAGCTGTAAGTATATTGAATTAAGATAAGATTTGAGGGAGCCAAATTACATAATAGTTTACCGAATGATATAAAAATGTCAAAATCTATAAATGCCTTTAAAGTTAAACTAAAAAAATATTTGGTAGAAACAGTTTTTTTAAAGCTTGCATGATATGTTGTAACCTTAAAATTATAAGCACTAATGTAACTAGTTTAATAAGTCATTCTTCCCGATGTTGTACCTACGTTCATTAACTATTAAGATTCTCTTCTGTTTCTCTTGTAAGTGAATATTGTAAACTTTTAGAGAAATAAAATTCTTGAAATTGAATTAGCGGTTGAGCTTAATGTGGAGAATTTAAAATCCACTGCGCAGAAAAAAAAATGCAGTGCACAGGAGATATTATAATGTACAAGTGTGTACCCAACCCAAGTGCTCTCCTTCTTCCCTCACTCTCATAGTCCAATGGGGAAGGGGGATGGAATGGGGGATCAGGCGAAGGTCCAAAAAAAAACCCCGATGGAAAACCCAATAACAGGTGGGTAGAAAACCCGCAGTGGTCGCAAAGCGCAAATGCTGAGTATGAGTTGTTAGGTTGGATTCCCAGATTGGGCAAGCCCGCCACACTGTTCCCACCCACTGCAACTCCTGAAAACCAGAATCAACAGTGGAGGCCACCAGAAAAGCGCCGAGGCAATGAAGTGGTCCCAGATTGGGCAAAGTATTATTGGGTTTTTTCATCAGGAATTTCTCAGTAGCAGCCTCGGAGTCTGGATTTGTGCCCGGTTGATGGCAATAAGTTCGCCCCCTATTACATGGTACTTAAACATAACTGGCTAAATCTGAGTGTACTTATGTACACTAAACGTTCAATAGTCCATCAGCGCCATAAAGGCTATTTTAGCTCGAATATACAAGCGCGACACCAGCGACACAGTCAATGAGGGTGCGTGTGTGTGTATGAGTGATGTCTCAACATTCCACAGATAACACACACTAATAAACTGTCGTCACACTACGCGAAATAGCATGATATTTCTGTAGCATTTACAATACGCGTCTGTTCTTACCATAGCATTGCTAAAATTCGCATCAATCTAATATGTGTTGGTAGCTGTTTAGGCTAAGCAACAGCTTCACGATCAATAAGGTCTGAGTTCGTATCTTAATTACTTCTTGGCTGTTTTTTTGTTTCTTTGAAACCATAATAATGAAAAGTAAAAACTTGTTAGGTTTATGCTTATTAATAATGAATCATGCTTATTATTTATTTTTATACGAAGAAAATGTTAGTTATTGTATTAAGTTTTAACTATTTATGTGATTTTTAATTTACTTTTTTGGTGTTGGAAGGTGGAAATAAAAAAGTCGTGCTTAATAATAACAATAAAGGTTTATTCGTTTTATTTATTTATTTAATTAACTGACAAGAATTGTGACGTTACATTCCTACTTAGATAAAAGAAATTCACTTGTAACCGTTCATAAGATTTTTTGTGTTTACCCACGTCATAACAATATAACAAGAAAAGAATATTCTAATAACACAAATAAATGATTGTTAATACCCACTTATTATAGGTATCGATATTTAGCAGAGTTTATTGAAAACAAATATAATTATTTCTTTATATTGATTTAGACATTATGAATATGTTTTTTTTTATATGTAACGTCACAATAAATGTATTGAGGTAATAGCTTAAGTGTTCATTTTCTTGACGAAAAGATGATTGAAACTAAACCTCAATTTAAGATCATTGAATAATGACGGACATATTAAAATACTAAATATTTAGTTACACTGTCTAATTAATAATACCAAAACATCTAGGTTTTTTTAATATAGCAGTCTTCCAGTCAAAATCTTAATAATCCCGTGAGAAACGTAGTGGTTCTTGTTTATGCCTTTTTGTGAAGAAGGGCTTTTTAGCTGGTCTTCTGTGATGCAAGCCTTCAGCGTGGAGGGCCCGTCGAACAGATTGCAATGAAGTGTCGAATAGTTTGGCAAATTGCCTCGTTGGTGTGATACCATTCGATTCATATTCGCCACCATATTATGTCGTCGCTGCGCCTCGCTAATAAGCGACGGCCTTCCACTTTGCTGTCGACTAACTAGGCTACCCTCTTCCTCGTATCTCCTGATCCAGAGACTAACAGTATTCCTCTAAAACAAAACAAAAGTTCTATTAGGCAGGTATAACAAAATACTAAAGTGACTTAATTTTTATATAATATAGTAATATTTATTTAATAAAATAATAATCATTTACTTAATAAAACAATATGATATTAAGTCTACATTTATAAATGCAATAATAAACAGAATTTATTTATCTTTCCAGCCTTAAGATGGATTTCAAAAACAATAAAAAGAACTAATTTATAATTATGTCACCAAATAATATTAGGTATTTTCAAACAAAAGTTTAAGTTACATTATAATAACACAATAATATAATACTCACATTCAGTCCGGTTTCATAGATATTTGCGTTCTATTATAAGATCACTTTTATGCAACGCATAATCGCCTTCGTCTCAATGTTAATATTTGCTGGCAATTTTTTTGTGAATAATTACCGCTATCTAATAAACCACACGTCACTAACCAACAACTACAACCAAACGACAACGTTTCCAATCGAGTATTCATAAAACTCATTACTACATTACCTACTTATTTCTGTCTACCTCATAGAAATCTAAATTATTTGTTTAACTTTCTATGATCTACCTTTTTAACTTTACGAAATGTGTGAACAAAGCGAACAAGATAAAGAATATTATACTTCTGTCTCATTTCTTCCAATCGAGTAAAAACATACAAAAAGAGTATAGTCGGAGCGGGATACGAACTCACGGCTCACTGATCCACGCATCTATCTGCATAAGCTTATCCGATAGGCCACCTTAACTTGTTTTATAACGTTGAAATTATGAACTACAATCACTTGTCGACGACATATTATGTATATTCTCGAAAGTAGAAGGTCGTAAGTCAAATTAAGCCTCATGCTATTTCGTTATACGATTGCATATCGACTTTTGGCGCATATAGTACACCTCTGGGTAATCTTTCAGGAATTACAGGCGTGCTGTTATAATACTTTTTATCCCGGAAAAATTTACGGTTCTCGTGGGATAGTATATCAACTTTGACGCGGACGAAGTCGGAGGCATAAGCAAGCATAAAATATAAAAACATAGATAATAAAAATTGTCTGTTTTATTATTATAGCTCCACAAAGCTCTTTGCGCGACCGCCGGCTGCGAGCACTCGACGCTGTTGCTGTATCTAATGCTGCACTCGTGCAACGCGTACAAACGACACATCAGCAACGTTGCGCAGATCGATCAGTTGGTCAGTACATCTCAATATTTTTTTCCCCTTATTTTAGCTTGAACTGCGTAAGAATTTCATGTTGTGGTTTTAATATAAAGGTAGCATTCCTATGTTGGCAACCGCGACTGACGACCACGACAGGCGACCGGGACCGGGTCGCGCGACCCGGTCGCGTTAAGTCAGTCAGCTAGATGATATAAAAATCGGCAAACATGCTGCAGGCTGCTGCATGCGGCAGGGGTTTTCAAAGTGTGGGGCGCACCACCCAACGAGATACAGAGGCCAGTACAGGAGAGCACCAGTCAAGTCAAAGTCAAAACATTTATTTCAATTAGACCATTTACAGGCAATTTTGAATTGTCAAGAAGTCGTTCGGTTAGTCAGAAAGTTAAAGCTAGTTGCTCGTTCCAAAACGTAGGTAGGTCTCTATGGAGAAGAACGAGCAAGAAACTCCACGGACACTCTTTTCAATTAGGTTTTTACAAAACCCTGGTTACAATATTCTTGTTGCTTTCTATATGTGAAAACAATCAAAATGAATATAAAACAATAAAATAATAATTGGTAGTTAAGAGGTGACCAATCCCAACTGACGGCGCTCGTTCACGAGCATGACGCGTGGATCAGCACCACTTTGCTCAAGCGGTCGGACTCTAGAGATAAACCTCTATAACATGGCACGCCCCTCCATATTATTATTTCAATAATAATGAGTAATCAATGACGCCGCTAGTAGAGCAACAATGACACACTGCTTTGATTTTGTTTCGAGAGCCGTCTCAGTAGGAATCTTGTAAATACTTTCTGAATAGGAGTGGCGATATTCTCCAGGTGGTAGGGGAACAAAAACGCGGTGACTTCTTTACAATAGTGGACTGTATAATTATTGGTCTTTATCAAAAGGGATACATAACAAGCGGTTGATTCTAGTACAAATGAGAGTGCAGAAAATGGTTAGCAACCGTTCAGTAAGGTGGACGATGACGCAGTGGTGAGCCGGCCGGTGCGCGCTCGCAGCGCCCGCTCCCCCGCCGCGACCTCTGCTTCCCGCCCGCGGTCGCCCGGCGCGGCGTGATATTCTCGACATGCTCCCGGCGCGTCGTGATATTCTCGACACTTTCACAAATACTTTAAACGTTTTGAATTGTGGAGGGGAGCGCCAAGTTATCGTAGTTTATCTGTACCGTATTGTGACCTATAAAGCAGTGCAATAAGAGCCATTTTTCGAGCAAGTGTGTAAAAAAATCTTCAATTTCACAGATAGTGCCAATTCTGCAAGTGCTGTACAACGCGCCGGACAACAACAACCATCACATATACATGTCGCTGATAGTACTACTCATATTGACTGAAGACGATGCGCTCATCAAGAGCGTGCACCTTATGGTAAGTTGCGATCACTCTACCTAGCCTTTTCCTACTATGTTGGGGTCGATTCCCAGTCTATACTTTCGGCGATGTAAGAGGTCGGATTTGACGTTTCTCCTACGTAATAATTTGAAAAATCAAATTCATAATCCTGAATAATTACTATGTTACCCATACATTATACAACGAGTATCACTTGTAAACATCAAGTTTAACTTAATTTTGAAAAAATACACTCACAAACACGAATTAATTGCCGATTTATATTTTGACAAGAAGTTTTGACAACACTACACAAAGGATTTTAATAGCTGTCAAATCCGGCTTGTTAGGATGTCCAGAATATAACCAGTTGCAGCTGAATACCAGTATTTTACATGAAGCGACTGCCTACCTGACCTCCACAACCCAGTAACTGGGTAATACGATACGCCTTGGTAAAGACTGGTTGTCAGACTTTCGGGCTTCTGACGACCCGTAACGATTGTCAAAGTTCCACGTATGACAGCCGGGACCAACGGTTTAACTTGCTCTCCGAGGCACGGAAGAGTCTCAGTGTGTAAAGATGATCCATCCACGGAGCAACACCGGCAAGCAGCTGTTATTACTTAAGGGTGCGCCAAAAGCCAGCAAACTTTTGGAACGAAATTCCTTATATTATAATTCACCCGCGCGCTCCGTGTTAAAGTGTTTTATCGTAATAACTCATAAAAGGAATTACCTAAAATGCCTAGACAAAAACCTCACTCATGTATAAATATAACTAATTATCAAATTTTCGTCATATTAATCATTATAATATCGTGTATAAATCGAAAAACCAAAAAATTAGAGGCTACTTCGTGATGTTTTTCTATCGAGAAAATGTTATTATTTTATGTTTTTGATGAATGAGAACCCTCGAAAATATCATGTTGTTTTCATACATTTGTATTTTAAGCCTAGAAATCTAGAATTGTTCATGTAAAATAAAAAAAAACATTGGTAATTTTGCTTACTACCCACTCTTAACCACAAGCTCCTTTGTAAGTAAGTAAGGCAAATAGCTTTGATTTAAATTGCTAGACCTGTCTTCACCATACTAGATCACGGTTCCAATTTGATACTGTTTGCAGTTTCAATATTTAGGACTAACTGCCCCGTTGGTCTGCTAAGGTTTTGAGTTCGAGTCCCAGGTCGGGCAAAATGTTATTGGGTTTTCCCATCAGGAATTTCTCTGTAGCAACCTTGGAGACTGGAATTGTGCCCGGTTGATGGGAATAGGCTTACATGGGACTTAAACATAACTAGCAAAATTTGAGTGTACTACCTAATAGGTACACCTCTGCCCCTCTAACCCTTCAGGGATTTACAGGATGTTTATGTTTTATGTATGTAAAAAATTATACGAGTAATTTTGTCCACAGATGCTCAAAAACCTGACGTGGTACACAGAACGAGCTATATCAGAGATATCTCTAGGCGGTCTGATGGTATTGGTGATTTTGCGCGCGCTGCAGTACAACATGGTGCGCGTCAGAGACAAGTACCTGCACACCAACTGCCTCGCCGCCATCGCGAACATGAGCTGTGAGTTTAAGTGGGGGAAGGGTCAGATATACTAATACAATCATTTGCCTACCCTTTTCCCGACTATGTTGGGGTCGGCTTCCAGTCTAACCGGATTCAGCTGAATACCAGTATTTTACATGGAGCGACTGCCTATCTGACCTCCACAACCCAGTGTTGTATAAATCCTGGTTACGTTATTCTTGTTGATTCTACATGTGAAAACAATGAAGATGAATATAAAACAATTATAAAAAAAAATAAGAATAAAGATGTAAGCCAAGGCAGTTAAGAGATGACCAATCCCAAATTCCCAACTGACAGCACTCGTTCACGAGCATGACGCATGGATCAGCACCACTTAACTCAACCATTTTGAAGGGAGCCAAATGATCCAACACACGCCACCATCAGCGAGACATTTGAGTGAGCATGACAAGCGCCATGCTCATTAAGTCAAAACACATAGTAACTCAATAAATAAAAAGCTCAATGGTACTCACATTTACAAAATTGAAATACACCAGTGATGAATTCACCGGTTAATTCGCCGTGCGTAGACGCGGCGTCGCCGTGACGTGCCGCCGCCGTGTATGACAACAAGCTCTCACAGTGACCCATACAACACTGACAGCCGTGCCTACACACGGCGAATTAACCGTGTATTTTTACGCCGAAAAAACGTGTGTGGACAAGAGGCCTAACCGATGACATGACTTAACAACCTCCTTTTTTTTTATTAAGCCATCTGCCATATTATGTGTTCTTATGATATTTTTTTTCTATATTTTCAGGTGAATTTAGAAACCTACATCCATACGTAGCGCAGAGGTTAATATCATTATTTGAAACGTTAACTAAACGAAGAGCAAGACTATGCAGTGAAATTGAAGGTAAATATTATTTAAAGCTCGCTATCCACGCGGTTTTACTCAGATTTTTCGCCAACTTTGTCATATAACGGGCGTAAAAAACGCTTAAGCTTGATTTACACGTATCAGTGAAGTCACAGTTCCGGCACCGTCCCGTATCAGTGACAAATTATTCTTTCATACACTCTCTATGAACACTGTACTGCAACAACAAACAAACTTAAAATAAATTAATGTTAAACATAACATCACGCCTGTAATCCCCAAAAGATTAGGCAGAGGTGCACCCATTAGTACACCCACATTTCGCCAGTTATGTTTAAGTCCCATGTAATAGAGGGCGAGCCTATTGCCATCAACCGGGCACAAATCCAGACTCCGAGGCTGCTACTAAGAAATTCCTGATGGAAAAACCCAATAACATTTTTCCCGACCTGGGAATCGAACCAAAAAAAAACTGATAAATTAATTGTTTTATCGTTTATTTCAGGTGGTGATATAAATAGTTTAGAACTTCCCCATCATGCTGAGGAAAAGACAGAGGAAATTGTAAGTATTATTTGTTTAAAAAAATAAATAAAAAAATAAAGTAGTTTGTAAAGTAAAGGGTTAGTTACTATCTATTAAATCAGCTATCTGCCAGTAAAAGTGCCGTCAATATCGGTCCAGCCGTTTACAAGATTAGCTGGAACTAACAACCAGACAGACAAAAAAAATGGCGGTAAACTTTTATATTATAATAATAATAATATTTATTTATTTTCAAGTAACCAAGACTCATCACACTAGACTGTTAGTAAAACTTAGGTCTACGTTAGTAAGTAAAGAAAAACAAAACAAGAAATAACGATTGGTCACTGTTGCAACACTATGAGAGACGGCACAACACCGACCCACATATCGATACCTTTAGGCTCAAAGGGCGTAAACGCCATTTTGGCCAAAATGAGATTTTAATGCAGTCTTACTTAGTTTTTCGTCCTCTATCGATTGGTTTATTTAAAACATCGATATTCGCAAAAAAATGGTGGATATAGCCATAATTTTTGGTTCGCTAAACATAGATTTTCTTAAAATTTGGGTCGTGTTTTTTGGCTCTCCTGAAAAGTCGTGTTTTGGTGGATACGCCCTTTGAGCCTAAAGGTATCGATATACACAGTCCAGGCGACTCGCAACCATTCTTAGGACACTGTTGGAGCTGTCCCACAACCTGCGCACCAGGGAAGCGCATCTTTTACGCATATATTATTATGAATTTAGTAAAAAAACTGTTGTTTTAACATCACAAAAAGACACTTCAATTTTATTTATTTGTATATCTTCTAATCTAATCTAAATATATAAAAATAAATTCAAAACTCACTCATCACTAAATATCGAAAACCGCTTGACGTATAAAGATGAAATTTAGCAAGGTGGTAGATTATAGTAAGTAGACATCCGCTAAAAAAGGATTTTCCAAAATTCACCCCCTAAGGGGGTGAAACTGGGGTCCAAACTTTGACGCGAACGAAGTCGCGGGTAGAACTTAGCATGAAATATAAGCCAAAACCCTTTCTTCCTTCACAGATGGACCACATATCAGTACTCGACGAGGTCCTGCGCATGTTATTAGAAATTATCAACTCCTGCGTCGCCCACCAGCTCAGCAACAACTGTAACGTGGTCTACGCGTTGCTACACAAGCGACATTTATTCACGCAGCACACGCACCATCCCGTCGCACAGAATATTGATATGGTAACACTATTTAAATGCTAAAAAGTGTCATCATCATCTGCCTAGCCTTTTCCTAACTATGTTGGGGTCGGCTTCCAGACTAACCGGATGCAGCTAAATACCAGTATTTTACGTGGAGCTACTGCCTATCTGACCTCCACAACCCAGTAATTGAGTAATACGATACCCCTAAATGCTAAAAACATCTCAGTGAATATTCAAATTTCTAATTAATAAAAACATAACATAACATCACGCCCGTAATCACCGAAGGGTTTGGCAGAGGTGTACCCATTAGTATACCCTTTCGCCAGTTACGTTTAAGTCCCATGTAATAGGAGGCGAGCCTATTGCCATCAACCGGGCACATATCCAGATTCTTAGGCTGCCACTAAAAAAAAAGCTGATGAAAAAACCTAATCACACTTTGCCGGACCTGGGAATCGAACCCAAGACCTCATGCTCAGCAGTCGCGCTTTGCGACTGCTGAGCAACGAGGCCGTCTGTCATGTCATGTGATGTCAAATACCCAATTATTTAACTTTTCAGGTGATAGGATACTTCTCAACGCGTCTGCAACGCGTTCAGGAAGGCGCAGGCGGCGATTTAGGCGTCACTGAAGTATTACAGTGCATCAAGAAAGGAGCTGAGCAGTGGTCCAGCGATAGACTAAAGGTATGTCGTTTTTATTAGAAACGACTACTAGCTTGGCGATTTCGCGTTATATCGGTTATAACGGGTTTTATTATTGCACGGAACCTTAATTCTTTTTATTACAAGCTTTTATTATTTATTAACTTGCATTGTTTGTATGTATGTCAGTTGTCAAATCAAAATTTGCAAACCAATACACACTTGTACTTGACGAACTGCCTAGGTGTACTAAATATAATAA
Source organism: Hoplodrina blanda (assembly GCA_949316365.1). Taxonomy (NCBI): domain Eukaryota; kingdom Metazoa; phylum Arthropoda; class Insecta; order Lepidoptera; family Noctuidae; genus Hoplodrina; species Hoplodrina blanda. The sequence continues at coordinate 3,023,595 of OX438573.1, forward strand.
AAACTGTGTAGCTATGTGTGTACGTGTATTTAATAAGTTACCAAAGACACTGAAAGAATTAAATTGTAGACTATTTAAAGGATAGTGGGCACAAAAGTATGGACGGCACACCCAAGTCCGCCACAGCTTAGACTACTTTTGTTTGGAAGGTATCACAGCCATGTACCTCTGTGCCAATGCGCATCAAATTCTATCCCGGGGTTCTCTTTTTATTTTAAGTCGAATGAGTTTAACTTACTAAGCATTATTGAAACAAGCATACCATTGTTTAAGTGACAATTTAACATAATATAAACTCAGTAATTGCGTTATAAACTAAAAACAGCAATTAAACAGTGTTTAACCCTTAACTGTCGTGGTGAAAAATAGTAATGTTTCTACAGTCAAGGGTCCAGTGGACCTACATATGTTACAATAATGATTAAAGTAAAAGAATGTTGTTTTTTTTTGTTTTTTTAATAAACTTAGAAAAATAAAACATTATTCTAAGTAACTTTCTTACATTCAATGTCAACAGTAGTATGGACGGCACACCCAAGTCCGCCATAGCTTAGACTACTTTTGTTTGGAAGGTATCACAGCCATGTGCCTCTGTGCCAATGCGCATCAAATTCTATCCCGGGGTTCTCTTTTTATTTTAAGTCGAATGGGTTTAACTTACTAAGCATTATTGAAACAAGCATACCATTGTTTAAATTGCAATTTAACATAATATAAACTCAGTAATTGCGTTATAAACTAAAAACAGCAATTAAACAGTGTTTAACCCTTAACTGTCGTGGTAAAAAATAGTAACGTTTCTACAGTCAAGGGTCCAGTGGACCTACATATGTTATAATAATGATTAAAGTAAAAGAATGTTGTTTTTTTTAAACGACTTCAAAAAAGGAGGAGGTTATCAATTCGTTTGTATTTTTTTTTTTTATGTTTGTTAGCTCCTTACTTGCGTCTGGGTGAACCGATTTTCATGATTCTTTCTTTATTTGAAAGCTGGTGCTTCCCGTGTGGTCCCATTGTCACCATTTCAATATCTGATGATGAACTTCGGAGATATGGAATGGAACTCCTCACAGAATCACAGCAGCAATATCGTAACAAGTGAAATTGCTTTGTTTATACGTGTAGTCGATGACTGACTGAAGGAAAAGGGGGGGGGGGGGTACGTCAACCCCCCTCCTACCAGTTTCCAAAATTAAATATATCGTGTGACGTATTGTTTGAAAGGGCTTTTTGTAAGGATTTCAAACATTAATACACAAGCACTAAAAAGTGAAAAATAAAAAGCTTTTTCACAAAAAAAGATAACCGCCTTCAAAAACTACAAAATAAAAATAACTTTAGTTTTGGAAGTCGGTGGCAATACTTACCTACATAACAAAAACAAAACCAAAGCCGCCGACTTCCAAAACTAAAGTTATTTTTATTTTGTAGTTTTTGAAGGCGGTTATCTTTTTTTGTGAAAAAGCTTTTTATTTGTTTTTTTAATAAACTTAGAAAAATAAAACATTATTCTAAGTAACTTTCTTACATTCAATGTCAACAGTAGTATGGACGGCACACCCAAGTCCGCCACAGCTTAGACTACTTTTGTTTGGAAGGTATCACAGCCATGTGCCTCTGTGCCAATGCGCATCAAATTCTATCCCGGGGTTCTCTTTTTATTTTAAGTCGAATGGGTTTAACTTACTAAGCATTATTGAAACAAGCATACCATTGTTTAAATTGCAATTTAACATAATATAAACTCAGTAATTGCGTTATAAACTAAAAACAGCAATTAAACAGTGTTTAACCCTTAACTGTCGTGGTGAAAAATAGTAACGTTTCTACAGTCAAGGGTCCAGTGGACCTACATAAATGTTACAATAATGATTAAAGTAAAAGAATGTTGTTTTTTTTTGTTTTTTTAATAAACTTAGAAAAATAAAACATTTTTCCAAGTAACTTTTTTACATTCAATGTCAACAGTAGGCACTATATTTCTATTTCTTAATTCTTATTTTACCTTACACAAAACAGTATTTATTAACATAACATCACGCCTGCAATTCCCGGAAGGTTATGCAGAAGTGTACCCATTAGTACACCCACATTAATCTTAAACATGAACTTAAAAAGCACATATATATGAATTGTAAAAGTCACATTGGTACTTGCCCGGATTCGAACCCACAACCCCCTGCATCAACCTCAACCACTGGGCTATCACGACACCATATTTCCACTATCAACTAACAACCGCGAAATCATGAAAAATAAATCAGATGCTCCATAGACATTTTGCTGCTATACAATTGTGCAAACATTAAAACTTAAATAAAATAGGGTTGTGTCACCAACCCTGTTAGTGGCCACCAGCTATTTTGCAAAAATCCCCTTACAGGTACAGCTTGAGGTTAGCTGTCAATCCCTAGCATCAATACATGGTACGAATTAAAAACGAATTAAACCATTGGAGGTGTCACACCATCAACTTCCAAACTCCGGGCCGCTACTAATAAATTCGAAATGGAAAACCTAATAATACTTTTTGCCCGACCTGGGAGTCGAACTCAGGACCCCAAGCTCAGCAGTTATGCTTGCGACCTCGAGAACAAGGCGGCAGTTAAAACGAGGCTCGTATTGCCATTATAATATTAAGTAACGGTGCCTACTAGTAAAAATATTTTAGTTTTTTATTAATATCATTTAACCTCCGGGATATTTTTTTAAGCGTCTTAACTAAAAATGCTTAGTTTTGATAGGTCTTTCGATTCATAAATAATTAATGGCTGGCGGAGCTGGGTGTCTTTTGCCCACTGTCTTTTAAATTGTACAATTGGTTGAAGGAAAATAATTTCTATAGTATTAAGGATTTCCTAGAACACTAATATTAGCAACATGCAACACTTGCATCTTGCACTTGCTTGTGCTTAACAATTTTGCATGCTTTATTTTTAAGCTAAACATGTATGATCTCATTTTTATGTAAGACCTTTTTATACCGTGTTTTAAGCAAATAAATATTATTATTATTATTAAAACCATTTTTAGATCATTTGCTGGTTTGAGCCGAAATTTTGCCTACACTTTCAGTTCCGGTAACAATACAATGTCCAACAATACTCAATATTCTAAGAGTTTCAATATTCAAAGAGTTTCAATGTGGCCGCCACGCCGCTCCAAAATAGCGGATTACGTATTTTTTCTCAAACCTGTTAATATGAGTATCAAATGAAAGGGCTTGAAGAATAGAAAACGATAAAGTTAGTAAAATCTCACTAATTTCATTAAAATAAAGCTTTATTTTTATCTGTAGTATTAAATACTGCAAGGGAGTACGGAACAATTCGAGTGCGAGTCCGACTCGCAATTTGCTGGTTTTAAAAATATCTCTTTTTATTTTTCCAGAAATTCCCCGACCTGAAATTCCGTTACGTTGAAGAAGAGAGACCCGAAGAATTCTTCACCCCCTACGTGTGGAGTTTAGTGAACTCCTGTGGGGGGGTGTACTGGGCCAGCGAGGGGGGTGCGCGGGCGCTAGGTGACCTGCTCGCCTGCTGATCTACGAGGCCGCTCAGTTGTAGCGAAATCGTGGCAGAGACGTTAACGTGTCGATGTATGTAGGAGATTGGGGGGTTTTGTCTGATTTTAAACGTCAAAAATGACAAAAAATATTTTATACTAGTTTCTGCCCGCGGTTTGTCCCGTCAAAGTAGGTGTTTGATAACCAGTCGACTGACGATTTTGAGTCTATATAAATGCAGTTTTAAAGTCGACTCGTTGGTCTAGTGGTCACAAAGCGAGACTACTAAGCATGACTTCTTGATTCACAGGCAGGTCGGAATACATGTTATTGGGGTTTTCCATCAGGAGTTTCTCAATAGCAGCCTCGGAGTCTGGATTTGTGCCCGGTCGATGGCAAAAGGCTCGCCCCCTATTACATGGGACTTAAACATAACTGGCGAAATGTGGGTGCACCGCTGCCAAGCCCTTCGGGGATTACAGGCGTGATGTTACTTTATGTAAAAATCAGACATAATCTCTTCGTAGTTATTTCCACGTTATCATGACGACTTATTAATATATATATAATAATAATTTAGACATTATGTATGACGCATAAATGCGGCGGTCTAACAGACTTATATACTTTTCTTATATTAAAATATAGTACAGTACCCGGCGATAAATATTGCACATCGACCTTTGGAAAAAGACAATCGGCTAATTTCGGCTTCGTAGAGCGTTATCTCTGTCGCACGAAATACAAACAGTCCGGTATCTATTAGGAGCTGTTAAAACAATTATGATTTGCTTCTTTTGATATTTTTTTTTATTATTTGTATAAAATACGAAATACGCTAAAAGGTCGATGTGCAATATTTATCGCCGGGTACTGTATTGTCTACTCTAAATCAGTATAAGGCTGATTCTCACATATCAGTGAAGCCACAGATCCACAGATAGAGAATGTATGAAAGAATAATTTGTCACTGATACGGTACGGTGCCGGAACTGTGATTTTACTGATATGTGTGAATCAAGCTTTATGACAATATACTTCCAAAAAAATGAAATATTTATTGTTGTAATTTACACGATTGTGGACCTAATGGCCGGGATACAGTTACCAAGTTTAGTTCAAAATCGAATTTGCATTTTTTTTTTAAATTATGTATTCAAAAATTTTGTTTAACGTATATAACTGTCATGGTTTTAAAATCAATGGGTTATTGTTTTTTGTTCCTAATTTTGTTTTACCAGTACACTTTTAAGGCGAGGTTACCCCGAGCGCGTAGGCATTTAACGCTTACCCCAGCCCCCGCAAGGAGTAGCGATACGTAAAAAGTTACGATGCGCGGGAGACTCGCGCGCCGTACGGATCGCTCGTGAGGTCACGAACTCGAGTAGGTAGGCGTAGGTAGGCGTCACAGAATAGAGCAATGCAGTAGAACAACTTGAATTGAATAATATAATTTTATATTTTACTAATAATAAAATATAAGTCTACTTATTTTTTATTTTCTGAATAAGTTGGATTTACACAAAGATCATAAATACGGTTATAATAAAAAAAAAACTGGCCAAGTGTGAGTCGGACTCGCACACGGAGGGTTCCTCACGACAACCACCATGCAATAATATCAAGCAAAAAAGAAGCTGAAAAATTAAATGATTTTTATTTTTATTTAAATATTTGAGTTGATTGAATGAAAGGTAAATTGCGGTTTACGATTTATGACGTATTAAAAAAAAACTACTTACTAGATCTCGTTCAAACCAATTTTCGTTGGAAGTTTACATAGTAATGTACATCATATATTTTTTTTAGATTTATCATTTTCTTATTTTAGAAGTTACGGGGGGGGGGGGACACATTTTACCACTTTGGAAGTGTCCCTCGCGCAAACTGTTCAGTTTAGAAAAAAATGATATTAGGAACCTCCATATCATTTTTGAAGACCTATCCATGGATACCCCCCACACGTATGGGTTTGATGTAAAAAAATTTAATGTGCCCAACATCGTTGAAGTGGATAACCAATAAATAAACATACAATAACAGCAATATCGAGTGAATAGTCCCATTGTCAATTTGTAAAGATTTTTATCAAAAGGCAAACACGAAATGAAACTCCTCCTTTAAAAGTCGATTAAAAACAAATATATTTTTTTATAAGCCCGTCATAACTTAATTCACTGTTTTTAGTAACGGAATCGACTGTAGTGTACTCTGCATAAACGAGCTTGTGTCTAAACGTTACCGAAAATAATAAATAATATTCGTAGGAAATGGCCCTACTGTCACATTTCTACACTATGGCACGGACCAACGCAGCGCGGGGAACTACTTACTACTCGACATTTGAAAACAGTAAACCATTATAACATTTGCACGCGTGGCGGCTCTATGCGCTTTGACATAGGGTTCAAATTCAACTGTTTTACAAATTTGATGCCGTTGTTAAATATATTTCGCGGAAATTTAAAAATTTAAAAATTTAAAATTATAAAACAAAATTATAACTAGGTACTAACTAAAAAAAAACTAACTGTGTTACAACTATTAAAAAACTAAACTATACCTATATATTATTTATATGCAAATTTTGGCTCAGACGGCAACAATATTTAATGAGAAATTAGCGGGGTTGGCGGGAACGAAAAAATTGGCACACGTCCGACCTCCAACACGTTCCGCTCGGGACTAAAAGATACTAAACTGACAGGGGCGAGCGCATGAAAAGATGAAAACACTTGATTTTGGGATTTGTGGTTTATGTATTTTCATTTTTCGAATTATAATAACCGATAAATATCACATTTTTTACGACCTTTATTATGGTATAAGTTTCATTGTTCAAAGCCTAATATAACTCAAATGAAATAAGAATTAGAGCGTAATTTAGACTTGTCTTTGCGATTTAATTGGATGCAGTAAAGTCCAAGTCATCGTGTATCGGACCACCGAAATATCTAGTTCAAAGTGTGAAATATATAATGTATTTTTTTCAAAATTTTAATCTGTGTTATCTTCGAATAAAACACAATATAAAACGACGTTTATCGGGGTAACCTCGCCTTAACCATCACAAAGATATATAAAATAAGTTTAATTTATTCGCAAATTCTCAATATGGCGCGTAAAATGAAGAAACAAAAATACATGAAATGTTAATTTATTTCTATTACTAGCCTATTGTTGTCCCATTGTACGCAGCTTACTCAAGGCGGATTAGCGATTCCAGATTTCCTCAACGATGTTTTTTTAACCGATATAAGAATATGAAATTACTACAAAAACATCGTCTTTAAAGATATGAAATGGACTTACCTGGGAGCCTACCCCCATCTCTTAAATCAATATTACTTAGCCTTCCGCACTATTGGATTTTCAACGCTCGGTTCAGTGCTGAGAGTTGAAAATCCAACAACAGAAATTACAATGTAATATTAAAATAATATTGATTTAAGAGATTGCGGTAGGCCCCCTGCAGTTCTAATTTAATAATTTATTTAACTTTTACCTTGAGACGGTTTAGAAACTCTGACACTAGGGTGTGTGGGGTCGTAAGACCTTACTGCCCACACGATAAAGAAAGAAGAATTGGGAAGATGACAGCATTTACCAATAATTCCAAGACATAACTTCTCTAAAGAAACACTTTATTTTAGCCCTGGAAACTTGATTAATTTTCAATTAACTGTAAAATTTGATTTTGAATTGCTTTCAAATTAATAAATAGTTAGTCAATTGAGTCTACTCAAAAGTGACGTCACAGTTATTTTTTGCCGTACAATATGGGACAATCGCGCTTTGACAGGTCATAAAAAGTACGTCAATTGACTGTGGTGTCATTTACCCTATTAACTTTTACTATCAAAAAACTCATTTTTACCATTCATTCTAAATGAATATTTGAAATGATTACTAAAATTAATTTTCTACATACATGTCTACTGTATAAGTCTATAAATTAGTTATTTGTGTTCAAACCATTAATTTAGTTCATTTGATTAATGTAATTTAAAAAATCCCTTCATTCCACAGCGAATTTAGTTTAGAGTATTTATTACTATTATTATTATTACTTACTAACGCCCCGCCCCGGCTTCGCCTGGGTGCAATGTAGATACATAAACCTTCCTCTCGAATCACTCTATCTATTGATGAAAACCGCATTAAAATCCGTTGCGCAGTTTAAAAGATCTAAGCTAAAAGACGGCGGGAAGCGACTTTGTTTTATACTATGTAGAGGTTTAGCATTCAGTATTGTATATAAAAATGCTACCTATTAATTTATACACTATGTAACAAAAACCCTGTCAGATCAGTGTTGCCGTTATTACTTCTTCTTTCTTCTTTGTTTTTTCACTGGGGAAAAATAATCATCTCAAATCCATTAAATGGTTACGTATATGTTTACGCAGTACGATGCCGAATAATACCCTTAAGGATCGGACAGGGTTTTTGTTACATGCTGTATATCCGTACTCACAGATAATACATTAACGTATTAGACATTTTTTTTCTTGTTAGTGCCTTTACGTAAGTTCAATTGTATGCTATGCTATCTTATATAAAAGTAATACTAATATACTGATATTATACTGTACTGATACTATAATTATATACTATTGACTCAAGCGTCAGGGCGACTAGAGAAGCCCAAAACTTTTTTGAGTTGAACGTTAGGGCGTATAAAGAAGCCCAGAGGACTCGCCACATATATACATCATTGGGCGCACTTCCGCTTCTAACTTCCGCGCATCACCGGACGTTAGAAGCGGAAGTAGCTGTCAAACTCTGACGTTTGAGTGGCTATTATATTCTAATAGCCGGTGATCCCGGCTGTCATACGTGGATCTTTGACAGTCGTTACGGGTCGACAGAAGCCCGAAAGTCTGACAACCAGTCTTACCAAGGGATATCGTATTACCCAGTTACTGGGTTGTGGAGGTCAGAAATGCAGTTGATCCATGTAAAATACTGATATTCAGCTGCATCTGGTTAGACTGGAAGCCGACCCCAACATAGTCGGGAAAAGGCTAGGTAGATTGATTCATATTCTAATAGTTTTCTGTGTTTGGATTCTTTGCTGAATCTACAGTGTGTCCAGTATATCTTGGAACGCCGTGAAATATTGTAACTGATGTTTATTATTTGCATTTTTCTTCACAAACAACGCTGTTCTAAATGTCAAGATATACTGGCGATACTAATTAATACTTTTCTCATTAGATACCATTGAGTTATAATGTACTACGTACTAGAGAAGACACCTCAACTCGATTGTTTGTAACACGAGTTAGAGCGCATGCACTCCAACTCACTTAGTCTATGCCGAGCGTTTGCTGCAACGTGACACATTTGAGTGAAGTTTTGTTTTTTATAATATGCCTTCGTGCGTATTGAGATACTGTACAAATAACTCCAGAAACATAAATAAAAGTCAAGGAGTGACTTTTCACCAGTAAGTTCATTAATTATGTTTAAAACACGCTTAATTTTAATTATAATTTTTCAATTGCTACGCGTCACCGCGGCGGCGCGGCGGCCATGTTTACGTGAATGTCAAAGAGTAAAACATTTGTATGCGCAGACTTGACACTATCGACGTATAAGTTTACATAATTAAGGGCAGTAAAATATTAATTTTAAATCACGATAATAATGTTAATGCAATAACATTAATATTTTTTTTATTATTATTTGGATTTAAAGGTTTCCTCGGCGGTGTCATGAAACAAGAGAATCATGGATGTTCAGAATAATCGCAGCGAAGAAACGTGGTTACCTTCAGATTATTCACAAAACGGCAAAAACTAACTAAACTTATATTAAGTACTTAAAGGAAATTAAAATATTATTACAGCTTAAATACTTTTTTATTTATTCTTTGAGTAAGTACACAAGTAGGCAGAATAATAAAATTATGTCGCATCTGCACGCATTGATTGTTATCTATGAGAACATAACACCTGCATCTTGTCCCGCGCATGCCCCGCTGTCATCAAGTGCGCCCATCTTTTGTTTGAGATAGCTTCTCTAGTACGTAGTACATTATAACTCAATGTTAGATACACATACTACTTACGTACTTAGCTATTTATTTTCATGTATTTTATATACTGTTGACTTGTTTAGATTTGTACATAAACGTATTTAAATATAAAAATGGACGCAAGTAATATATAAGCGGTAAAATCCGTTACTGTATGTCTAATTAAACGTAGATTGTATAAAACGCAATATAGGTTAATGAACAATCAATAAATAAATATTATTTAATTATTTTGTGTTTTTTTTTTGTCAGAAGGCAATTATTTTCCCTACAATCACAAATAGATAGAAGAATACCTATGAGAATGCGAAATGAAAAATAAGCTAACTCGATTTTGGCGAAAGTGGATACCGATATTATCGATCAAAAGATCTATCTCTACAAAACCGGACTTTTTTACAACCCCTTAATCACAAGTTACCTTATTATACAACAGTTATAGTGCATTGGGGTAATTACGACAACCGGGTATATTCCGATTTATTTTTTATCCCAATGCACTAAGGTGCATAATTAATAAAATCGGAATTTACCCGGTTGTCGTAATTACCCCAATGCACCTTATACTAATTAAGGTTATAAAATAAAATAAAATAGCCCATATTTACTGAAGATTGAGGGAGTATTTTACAAAAATATATTTTTGACTATTTCCTATTCCTAATGTCTAATCCTAGGGCATAAAATTAAATATCAATACAATTCTAAAACAAGTAAGTACATTATTTTTAAGTGCTATAAAATATCTCTTGTTAGTGTGCCTGATGGCAAAGGCCTCGTCCTGTACTACCTATTTATAGTTTTAAAAAGGTTTTAAATTATAATTATACCATTGAGTTATAATGTACTACGTACTAGAGAAGCTATCTCAAACAAAAGATGGGCGCACTTGATGACAGCGGGGCATGCGCGGGACAAGCGGGGGGGTGTTATGTTCTCATAGATGCGTGCAGATGCGACATAATTTTATTATTCTGCCTACTTGTGTACTTACTCAAAGAATAAATAAAAAAGTATTTAAGTATGCTGAAATAATATTTTAATTTCCTTTAAGTAATATAAGTTTAGTTAGTTTCTGCCGTTTTGTGAATAATCTGGAGGTAACCACGTTTCTTCGCTGCGATTATTCTGAACATCCATGATTCTCTTGTTTCATGACACCCCCGAGGAAACCTTTAAATCCAAATAATAATAAAAAAATATTAATGTTATTGCATTAACATTATTATCGTGATTTAAAATTAATATTTTACTGCCCTTAATTATGTAAACTTATACGTCGATAGTGTCAAGTCTGCGCATACAAATGTTTTACTCTTTGACATTCACGTAAACATGGCCGCCGCGCCGCCGCGGTGACGCGTTGCAATTGAAAAATTATAATTAAAATTAAGCGTGTTTTAAACATAATTAATGAACTTACTGGTGAAAAGTCACTCCTTGACTTTTATTTATGTTTCTGGAGTTATTTGTACAGTATCTCAATACGCACGAAGGCATATTATAAAAAACAAAACTTCACTCAAATGTGTCACGTTGCAGCAAACGCTCGGCATAGACTAAGTGAGTTGTAGTGCATGCGCTCTAACTCGTGTTACAAACAATCGAGTTGAGGTGTCTTCTCTAGTACGTAGTACATTATAACTCAATGAATTATACTTACATAATTTATTAGACAAAGTCAAATTAAATTGACTGGAAAACTTGACGAGCAACTCTACCTGAACAGCTTTTGAAGTATGGTGCATTGGGGTAATTACGACAACCGGGTATATTCCGATTTATTTTTTATCCCAATGCACTAAGGTGCATAATTAATAAAATCGGAATTTACCCGGTTGTCGTAATTACCCCAATGCACCTTACCTACCTATCTACCTATGTAGTTTGCTTGTAGTTTGGTATAGTTACCGGCACCAGTGGTGAGCACAAATGTCACCTGCGCAGTTGTTAATTTTTCGGTCTCTTTGGCGGAATGAAGAAGGCGGGGGGCGCCGATCCTGCAGTCGGATGCACGCGATTGGTTCGTCAGTCGATGCTCATCGTCTATTGGACTTTCGAGTGTCATTCGGCTACTTGTACACTTTCGTGCAGTTTTAATGACTTACATTTTGACTTTTAAAATAGTTTATTTTTGTTATTACGTAATACTTAGTTGTTTTTTTATATAGTTTAATTTCGTTTTTTCTTATTTGTTGTTTTTTGTTTAATTTAGTTCATTTTATTATTTTGTTTTTTCAAATTGCTGTGTTTTTAATTTTTATTTATTTTTTAATTGTAAAGTCATTTTCGTACTTTGAAAATGCAGAGGAGAAAGAATACAGTTTTGTTTTGTTTTTACCCGACTACGGCAAAGCCAAAAGGAGGGTTATGATTTTGACCGGTATGTATGTATGTATGTTTGTATGTATGTTTGTTTGTTCCCTCGTAACTTTTAAACTACTTATCATTACATGACAAATAAGGTGTCGTTAGAAGCGTCTCAGTTGTCCGCTGGTTATAGGGTAGGTGACGTGTCACCAAATCCAATAGGGCGCCCTCCAGGGGATGTGAAGTCGTTATCAAAAAAAAAAATTTTTCGCACAATATCGACATGGGTATCAAATTAATGGGCTTGATGAGCACATTTGAAATATATATACATTATATAGCTTTTACTAGCTACTTTGCCTGTTTTTAACAGTGTCAACATGGGTATCAAATGAAAAGGCTTAATGAGTACATTTGAAATTCACTCGCTACTTTGCTTTTATTATTATATCAAATAATTAAATAGAGTTATTCCTTCAAATAATATAACCCCCAAATAATATAAGTAACCCCCAAAATAGTGTAAATAAAAAATAAGTTAAAAATAACTAAAACCCGACTACGACAAAGTCGCGCACTGAAAAGTATAAAACAAGAACAATATTCATTTGACCGATATTTTCGAAATTTTTAAGTAATAGCCGTGGTCGTATGCCACCTATTCAATAAAGATTGTGTGAAACAACCGCAGGTGGCATACGACCACGGCTATTACTTAAAAATTTCGAAAATATCGGTCAAATGAATATTGTTCTTGTTTTATACTTTTCAGTGCGCGACTTTGTCGTAGTCGGGTTTTAGTTATTTTTAACTTATTTTTTATTGAGATGAGTTTCAGTCACGAAGGCCTACAACATTACAGTACCTATCAAAGTAAAATTATAAGTACCACTAATATTTAAATCTTTTTTTATACTTTGTGTAAGTAGTTACCTACCTAACAATAATTTTAGTAAAAACGGGACTGAATAAATTTGGCCAAAAGTGTACATGCGCGAAGTTGTACTATCTGTGCTCAAGATACGTGCCGGCAATTATAACCTTGTTGTGCGGTAGCCGCGCGACATAACTTTTAAACGACGCGACGCGGTTGCAACAGAACGCTACATTTTTATAAAATTGATGTGTTATAAACTTTTTTAATTTTTAAATAGACATTGAAAATGAATATGTATTAGCCTTTATTTGGCCAAAAGTGTACATGCGCGAAGTTGTACTATCTGTGCTCAAGATACGTGCCGGCAATAATAGTTAACGATAAGATGATTTTGCTGAACACCTAAAATTGACTCAAATTCGGAAAAAAAATTGAACTTCCCGCCAATTTTTCTTGTTAGCATAGACAATAAAACTAACCTACGCAAGCGAATTTATTTTTCGTTACATATTTCCTTATATTTATCCTTCAGACCTTGAATCTTAAATCAATTAAATATCGTGATAACTTATTAATTTTAAAGCAACAGCTGTGAAAATAAAAATAAAAATTTAGAAATTAGAAAAAGTATAGACAACATATTTTTCTATTCCTTCCGTCCGATTTGAAATCAAATCAATCGACAACAAGAATGTATTGGTGTTGTGTGTGAATGTGGAAGAAGTGCGTAAACAAGACTTATTTTACAAATAAAAAAATAAAAAATCTTCGCGAAGTTATAACTCTGAACTGTGTAAAACATTACAAAGAATCAAGTATTTCTTTTGTGTATAAAACTTACTGCGCGTCCCAGAAATATTAGATCGTAGGTGAGTGCAATGTTGTTTTTCAATATATTCCGTATTTATACATGTTTTTCGTATTAATTTATTCGTCACTTCGTTTAAATATTGTCTGTTGTTGAAGCTTTATCTTCGAATTTATTCTAATTACACTCCTAACCTGTATATGTGGCGTCATTTGTTTTATTGATATTGCTAGAACGTTTGAAATATTTGAATTTTTCTAAATTTTTTATTTTATTTTTGTAGATATTTCTCTTGTTTACTTTTTACGTAAGTGTGTAATTAGCGTTTTTAATTATTCTTGTTATCAATTAGTATAATAAGGGTAGATCTAGATGTATTGATTTTTTTTTCAGTGCTCTAAAACTTTTTTTCTAGAATATCTTTTGCCTTAATTTGGCTGTGAATAGTGATAGATTAAACGACCTTTTAATTAATTACTAAAGAATTACTGCACTTAATTATTCTACATAAAACTAAAAATAAGGTTAAAAAACGTTTTGAACTACAGCTGGGGATGAAAAAAAGCAATCAAAACACAAACCAAACAAACCTTAGAAATTGGTACCTATTTGATTTTTTTTTAATGTATAGGTAGAACAGTAATATTTAAAAATAAGAACCAACCATTCATACAACTTCTCATTTTATTTATTTCTTACCTACTGTAATTTTCCAAGTAGGTAATAAATTGTGTAAGTATTCAAAATAATATTATGAAAATATTTTATCAGAACAGTTATCTAATAGCTTTGAAACTGTCACTGGTTTACAATGAATAAAAACATCCCTTTATTATTTAAAAGTGTATTATTTTTTTAATATTGTCATATTTTTTTAGACCATACTAAAAAGTACTATTTATTTAGGTGTGCTAACACATATTTTTCTGTTATTTACTTTGACCAAAACATAAATATGATTTAACTTTTTCTTGTTAACTCATGTTTTAAGATCAAATAAAAAATGAACACCAAATCATTATAAAGCAGTGTTCCATACATCGCACTTCATGCAACTGTTGATAGGAATGTGACCCAAATACTGTACAATTAAGTTAGTTATTCATTGCACAGCAACATAATTAAAACAATTAGTTAATAGCTTCATTCCCAGAGGTTTAGTACAATGAGATTAGAAATTACTTAGTTCTATGGTATTAGGTAATTACTAAAATACACACATCAAAAGTGTCTAGGGATCAATATATTATTCCCTATATATTATTGATCCCTAGACACTTTTGATGTGTGGCCAGAGACTGCACAAGTTGGAGTAGTTTGAAAGAAGTTACAAAATAGGCTTTTGAAAAAATAAAGTTTTTCATTGTCATCTCCGTCAAATACATATAATATATGTTTGTATATGTATGTATAATAAAATAATTATATTATCTTCCTTGTGTAGATAGAATAAATAATTAATTATGATTTTAGCAGTAACTCCTGTAACCCCAGAAACAAAACAGAGAAAAAGAAAGAAAATGAAATTTTCGATTTACCTACACACCTACATAAATAATAATAATAAGATATCACTGTCAGGTGATTTATAACATCTTTTAACAGACTATCTCGCTTCCGGGTGTAATAAGTAGCAAAACGCCAGTTGGAGTCTAACTGGTTTATTTTTAAAAAACAAATGACACTCACAACAAAGTCATAAACATATTCTAACCAGCCAGCTATAACAACCTACGAAATAGGTTTTATATCAATACTACACCGGGATCAGAGGCAGATGAACAAAGTTTCTTCGGAACACTTTAATGAGATCATCTAAACAGGTCAAAAGTCAGCTAAGTAATCTAACACTAATATGATAAAGCTGAAGAGTTTGTTTGTTTAAACGCTCTAATCTCTGGAACTCTCAGTTGGGTTGGAATTTTTTTTTTTTGTATGTGATAGCCAGATTCATGAGAAATCATATAAACTACTAGCTGTCCGCCGCGGTTACACCCGCGTCTTTGGTTACTGCTCCGCTCCCGCAGGTCGTAGCGTGATGGTATATAGCCTATAGCCTTCCTCGATAACTAATCTATCTAACACTGAAAGAATTTTTCAAATCGGACCAGTAGTTCCAGAGATTAGCGCGTTCAAACAAACAAACAAACAAACAAACAAACACTGCAGCTTTATAATATTAGTATAGATTTGTATATAATTATAAAAAAGGTTGGGATCCGTAAGAAAATTCACGCGGTCGAAGTCACAGGCAGAACATATAGTTACTGTATACTATTCATACTAATATTGTAAACGTAAATGTCTGTCTATATGTTAGGCTTTCACGACTGCACGACTGAACAGATTTTGATAAAATTTAGCACGGCGTACGAATGAACCCCAAGAAAGGAAATCGCCTAGAAAATTTACGCGCACGAAGTCGCGGGCATAATCTAGTTTTAAATCCGCGTTTTGTATGGACGATTCAACGATTCAAATGCCGCTGAGCGTATTGGACGTCATGGTACGAATTTGAGCGATCCAGTTTAAGAACCTAAACTGAAATGTCTTGCTTTTGAATCGTTTTTAATTCGATCATGGTAGGCCTACAGTTCCCATAATGATGTTAGGGGACGACTCATAAAAAAAAAAAAAGAAAGGGGTCGGCTCATGGTTTATCCTAAGCGACTGAATCGATTGATTAGTTATTTTATACGAAACGGCGTACTGTCTGGCGTCACGTCGATTGATATCTGTATTCATAGCTATAATTATTCTCTACGCCTGAATGTTTACACTTTTCTTAAACGGCTGGAGTAATTTTAATGAAATTGGTGTGTGTTTTAGTGGACCCTTGGATGGTTTAGATTCACAATTCGATAATATCCTACCGACCAAATCTCAGTCCCGGCAACCTATCTTAATGGAGACTGGCCGAATACGCAAGAGATATAATTATATACAGCCTGTAACAAAAACCCTGTCCGATCCATAAGGGTATTATTCGGCATACTGCGTACACATATACATAACCATTTAATGAATTTGAGATTATTATTTTTCCCCAGTGAAAAAAAAAGAAGAAAGAAGAAGTAATTAAATTAAAATAAAACATAAAAACTGATCAACGGCAACACTGATCTGACAGGGTTTTTGTTACATAGTGTATATAGTGCACAAGTGTGTGCGCAAACTCAGGTGCATTCCCTCTTCCCTTACTCTCATAGTCCAATGGGACGGCAATCCGACACAAGCGGGGAGAGATCAGGCGCAGGAGTCAGGACCAACGGCTTTACGTGCTTTCCGAGGCACCGAGGTGTCACACCACCACCTTCAAAACCCAATAACTGGGGCGGATCTTGATTTTGTGGGGCCCTGGGCTAATACTGCTTAGGGGCCTTACCTAATTACTCAATCAATTGCCATTTTATCAAAAAACTGTTTTCTGTAGTGATGTAGGTATATATAATTTATCGCAGTGTTGCCAACCTTATAATCGGATTATTTTAATTTAAGATATTTTTTTATTATTGACAATATCATCTATTGTTTTCAGTCCGGTTGGGGGCCCTCTGTATTCACGGGGCCTTGGGCTGCAGCCCAAAAAGCCTTTAAGTAGATCCGCCCCTGCCCAATAACACTTTTTATTACCCGACCTGAGAATCAAACCCACGAGCCCAACGGACCAGTCAAATGTCATTGATTCAATTAAAGTGGATACCTGTTATCATAGGTATGTTTGTGTGAACGCCACATTAGAAACGGATGGACCATTTGTAGTACAAAGAGTATTGTTTCGACTCTTGCGTGTTGGCCTTGAATATGTCAGGTACTTGTCAGTGAGACTTACGAAGGGAAGTGGGTAATAATGGCGGAGAAGGGAACTAATAAATCGTCGTAAACACAGATAAATGATACTCTCTTTTTTTGTGCGCTGTGGAAATCCTCATGGAATTCCTCCGTCGTGGGGGTGATGGAGGGGTATGAATCTTACCGGCTAAAACCACCGCTGTGCCCCACCTCTGTCTATGGCCGGGGATGCGAGATTCGTATAAGCATTCACTGCTCCCCCGACAGGCTTCTTCCCGCTGTTCATCAGCAGGTCCCTCCACCCTGTGCAGCCATTCCCATAATGGCAGCACCTACTCTCGATTGGCGCCCTTGAAACACTGCGCTCCCTACTCTGACCTTTTTGGTCGGACGGAGGACGCAGTGTCATAATCCCTGGCCTCGCCACCTTTTCGCAGCAGTAATTTCTATAGTTACAGGAATATCGTATCTCTTTAGCGTACACAGAGATTCAATTTTGGTACATTTTTTTTAAACCTACTATGTCCAGATAGGTCTAATAGTTTACGAGATCTAGGCAGACACGTGAACTAAGTGTGTAACAGGTGTAAGTATTATAAGTTGTAAATATGTTGCGTTTGCAGGCTTAGATAAACATATGATATGTTACCCGGTAAGCGCCACTACATTGAAAAAATCAATATGCCTGGATTTAGATAACTATTTCGTATCAAATTGTCAGTTCGGCTAACGCGGTGGCTGATTGGCTTAGTTGCATTCCGCTTCTTTACGCAAAGGCCCAACAGATACTTTTACATAACATCACACCTGTAATCCCTGAAGGGTTAGGCAGAGGCGTAACCACGCCATATTTCGCCAGTTATGTTTAAGTTCCATATAAATACTCGTAGTAGTACACCAACATTTCGCCAGTTAAGTCCCATATAATAGGGGGCGAGCCTATTTTGCCATCAACCGGGCACAAATCCAGACTCCGAGGCTGTTACTGAGTTTCTGATGGAATAACCCAATAACACTCAGCAGTCACGCTTTGGGTCCACTAGGACCAATAAGGTAGTCAGATATTTTGTTCCAAGATAATTTTATTGTGTAGTTACATCATCTATGTATACTTACTAATATTATAAAGTTGAAAAGTTTGTCAAAGTCAAAACATTTATTTCAAGAATTAGACCATTTACAGGCACTTTTGAATTGTCAAAAAGTCGGTCAGTTAGTCAGAAAGATGAAGCTTGTTTGTTTAAACTATTAGTCGAATTGGAAAAAATCTTTTAAGGTAGGTAGAGTCATGAGGAATAGTATTATAGGCTGTATAACATCACGCTACGATCCACGAGCTCAGAGCAGTAAAGAACAGAAAATGTTCTCCAACAACTTTTTAGACCTATGTATTCTGCTTAAGCGTATGCGTAGAAAGTTTCATAAAAATCGGTTCATTCATTTCGAAAATTAAGGACTTAAATTGAAAGGGACGCGGCAGACCAAGAAGGAGATGGCGGGACGACTCGGTAGACTTCCTCGAGAATTGGCAATACGTAGCGCAAAGTCGCGATAGATGGAAGAAATGGAGATAGGCCTTTGCCCAGCAGTGGGTCAGTACAGACTAGTTATAATAATTGAAAGTTTATCAAAAAGTCGTACGGTGTAAACGCTTTTAAGTCGGACTTTGGACTAAAAACAAAGAATTCCTTCGCAAGTCTCATATATTTAACATTCCTTGTGGACATTCGAAAAATACATTAATTTCAGACATTGATGTATGGAGCTGCTGCATTCATCTTATTTACGATGCGACAAGCCGACAACTAAGTTGATGACTTTATTTGAGATCGGGGTCAGGGCCGGATTATCCATTAGGCAGTGTAGGCAATTGCCCAAGGGCCCCTGCATCGGGTAGGGGACCCGGAGCCGAAAAAAAAATTGCAAATGTTTCTTTAAATGAAAATTTATTTTGAAGATTTGTATCAATCAAATCCTCAATGAAGAAAACAATTAGAAAAATACACGTAAATATTATATTTCTTTACTTTGTTTATTTTTTTTTTTTTGTTTGATGGAGCGTTTACTCCATACGGTAGGACTCGAAAAACCAGGACTCGAAAGTTTATATGAAGGTATTCATACAAACTTTCGAGTCCTGGTTTTTCGAAATGAATCAACCGATTTCAATGAAACTCCCAACATTAAAAATTTGTTACAGCTAAATTCGACCGATTTCAAGTTTTCCATAGAAACAGAGATTTCCAATTATCTTTTTTTAAATAAGACATTTAGAAAATGTTTTCAACTAACTTTTTAGACCTTTGTATCCTGCTTATGCGACCTATGTATCTGGCTGATGGACTCACCAAAAACTTCTCTCATTAACTTGAAACTTTTATTTACTTTTAAATGTAAGTATGCTGCCTATAGATATCCGTTCGACAATCAAAGTAACTTTACTCGTCCACAATCATGCACGCTAGGTGCCATAATTGACAACTCAATTATTTATCCATTGACCCGCTTCCGACGACGCTTCATAAATTCTTCCGACACTACCAACTCTTATTTGGACGGGAACACAACATGAATCCTAATTGATACCATTTATCACATTACCATTTTAGTTTGTCATCGTTTCCCGCCATATTTTCGTTCAGTGAGTGGCGCGAAATGGAACGCGCGAACCGTGCGTTCGAATTTTGAATTTTTGGTTTTTGTTGTAATGAAATGAGTTTTTTCGAATGTAGGTTGTATGCGATCGCGAAAGTTTATGGATTTGACTTGAACTTGTTCTTGATTCTCGATTTGTACCGTGAAAATTGATTTTATGCATGCTAAGTGAATTTTATAGTGAAGTGCAACGTTCAATAAGCTAAACATAAGTGGTCTGTGTCTAGTAGTAGTTTCTGGCCGATATTTTTTGTTTTAAGTTTGTGTTCTTTTTGTCTCTACCTACAACTAACGTTACTTGTCTTTACTTTTTAGTGTATCTACTAATTACTTGTTTACTTCAAAATGTAAGGTCGGTCGGTACCTACCTTCCTACCAATTTCTAATACTACTCTGTCCTACTACTCTGTACAGTACGGTCAATTATTTATTTAAACTTTATGCAATAGAAAAGGGTGTGCTTAGATGGTTCGGTCATGTTGAGAGGATGAGTTAAAGACGATTAACAAAAGGTATTTATATAGCAGAGGTGAGTGGCAACCCAGGGAGGGATCGCCCTAGGAAGACCTACACTGACCTTATTGGTGAGGTTCTTCAGAAAGGTCAGGTGCGCAGTAATCGTAACCGGCGTGCTTGTATGACGAGATGTATATAATTATGAACGTAGATGAGGCGAAAGGAGTATGTAAGGATCGTAGCAGGTGGCGTTCTGTGGTTTCTGCCTACCCCCATGGGAAAAAACGTACGGTCAACGTACAACTAATTACATATTTCTATTATTTTCTGTCGACCGCCATTCGATCAGCTGATACGTTTGTCAGCGTTCCTCGGTCGGCTACAGCCTTCCCAACCGTGGCTTCCTGTCATTGTGTATGTGGCAGAAAATTATATGTTTTGTACGCTTCTCCGGGAATTTTAGAAACATTATACATTATGCCCACTGCCTCGTTGGTCTATGGTCGCAAAGCGTGACTGCTGAGCATGAGGTTGGGCAAAGTGTTATTGGGTTTTTCCATCAGGAATTTCTCAGTAGCAGCCTCGGAGTCTGGATTTGTGCCCGGTTGATGGCAATAGGCTCGCCCCCTATTACATAGGACGTAAACATGGCGAAATGCTAGTGTACTAATGGGTACACCTCTACCGAACTCTTCAGGAATTACAAGCGTGATGTTATGATGATGGGACAGGTTGGTATTATCATTGTTATTTATCATGTCTAACTCACAGTCCTAGATTTGTTGACCAAGTTAGTAGTCAAATTACTCTTTCATTGCCACTTTCCTTCTCCGATTCCCGATATCGCCTTCACCTAATTTCGATCCAGAAATAAAAACCCTACATCACAACTTCCTATAAACAAAGAAATGCAATCATTATACATCAAGCCATCTTCAAATCTAAATATTTATACACTGACCCTCCTATTACGTGTCTATCTGAAATTCTCAGACATGAAAAAAGAGAAAATATATGAGGAGGGTCGACGCACCCGTTTTGGCGGACAGCCAGCGATGCACTGCATGCAAACTCAAATGCTCGAAACTGCGTGGTGCAACCGTGCAAGTCTAGCCATAGACAATAAACATCGGACGTTATTTGCGTCTTCTAATTTTGAATCTCGGCTTTTTATTGAGTGTGCGTACTCTGTACAAAGTGATTGAAACTTTAGTTTTATTTAGGTTAATACTTTTAGTTTCTTATTGAATGGTTACAGCTCTGAAACAGAATTACATTTTGGAAATGGAAGAAATGGATATTATTTATTTGCCTAAATGTATAAGATAACCTGCAAAAAACCAATAATCACTACATAGTATAAAACAAAGTCGCTTCCCGCTATCTGTTGTTATGTATGCTTAGATCTTTAAAACAGTGTGAAGAACTGTATTCATATCAAAGTAATTATGGTGGACCTATTGATAAAAAAATAACATTGAAATATCATATTAAAAGCCACTGTGTCCTACCTACATTCCTATAAAGTAAAAAGGCTATCAGTGAAAACAATTGAAAAAGCAAATTATGTAGGTAATCAAGCGTGTCAAGTTATATCTCAAATATCAAATGGAACCGTAACAATCTAATACTAAAACAATGCGAAAACGTCAGCTATATAATAAATATCAAAAATGTTATTTTACGCCAGTTAAAACAAATCGGAAATTCTACAGTAATTTATGTAATAGTATAGCTAAGGAGGTACTTACGACGACCTGGTAAAGGTCGCGTGAAGACCATAATATGCTCAGCAGTCGCACACAGCAGTGCAGAAGTGTTTGTTTGTAATATCAAAATGGTCCTTACGTTATAATTATATTCTTTTAATAATAACTTATAGTATACTTTTATAACTTATAGTATACTTCTGCCTCAAATAACACATCATTCAATAATTTTACTCTGAACATAAAATGAACGAAAATAATAAACTTCCTACAATATATCTCTACAATTACAATCAAATTAATTATCTAATTAAGTAATAAACATAACGTAAGTGCATTATTAATTTCGAATTTAATAGGTACTTGTTTTGACAGTTATTATTAGAAAATGGCGCCCGGAGCAGAGATGGATAACATTTGGTTAAGCGTAACGTGATATCTTTGTTGTTTATGGTTTTAGATTTAGATGAAGACATTGAACTTGCTTTGCAGTTAATGAAAAAAGAAGAAGGATTTGTTTTGTCAGCTGTTTGTCATATTGTGTTAATCATAGTCCTTAGGTTTATCAACGTAAGTGATAATTAGGGTAAGCCATACAAATAAAGAAATAAATTAAAAATGGCGGCGCTTATCATGGTTTCTCTATCACTAGCTATACTGTGCGAGTGAAATGGCATAATAACCTTTACAGCTGCCATTTTTATCACCGAGAGATAGGCAGATTATGTTAAATTTTCTGTCAGCCATCATTCACTGGTAGAAGACTTGGGCTTACATCCAGTTGCGAGTATCTTATGGTAGTTATTAGCTGAATGATAATGAATCTCACTTCTAATTTCAAAGTTTGGCCCAAAAGGCGCGCGAAATTCAAATTTTCTTCTGTCATCAATCACTTGACTGTGTTCAAAATCACGTTCAGTCGTTGTCTCTACAATCTTGAGTGTGATTTTGAAATTACAATGCAAATGAGGTTTCTTTATTTTTATTTTTATTTTACGTACAACCAATGAAAGTCTGCCAGGATTACGAAATTTGTTCGAAAGCCCTGGAACGCAAAGGGTATTAGGAGATACACAGATGGATTTTAGTCAGTAAGAGTCTGGCAATCTCTTCCGGTCCGTCCAGAGCAGAAAAAGTAATTTGATGATTTCATATCCAGCCAACTAAGGAACTTAATGAAATGCAATTGGAGTTGCTACAAAAGATGAAGCACCCCTGTTAACAAGAATAGACAGTCTAAGCCCTTGTATGAGAGAAATTAAGTGTCTACTAACATTTCTAGCGAAGTTATTTATGTTAAAACAACTTTAAACTCGATGTTCTTCATATTTCATTAGTTAAGCACTATGTTTTGAGTTGTCATTTGTTTAAAATGGATGCTATGTTTGTTTTACGACATTTTGTTTCAGAGTTGGAATACCTATGTCAGCCATTTTATTCAAAGCATTAAATCAAGCAAAAAATATGTAGCTTTTAAGCCTTTAGACTGGATAAATCAAAAGTTAAGTATAGCAATAGTAAAAAAATATACATACTATGTTTAAAGAAGCTCCTTTCATTTCATCTTTTCAATTTTATTAAGGCAATTTTGACATCTTTGTGGTCTAGTATAGTATAAATCCTAGATAGAGATCGAGATCGAGAATAGATCTAATCCGCCTTGAGCAAGCGTGGTGATCAATGCTCATGCCTTCTCTGTATGAGAAGAGGCCTTTGCCTTGCAGTGGGACAGTAATAGGCTGGTATTATTATACCTAGTAGGTATAGATGGGTCAAGTATCCAGATGATATAACAACTCGTATGAAAGGGTTAAATCCGTCCGAGATTTCCCGGTTTAGTCCTAAATTAGAGGGTGTCTGGGAGTCGGTCGTATTTCAGAAACTGTCAGGAGAATCACTAGAAATATTTTTCTCAGACGCGTCCCGGAAAATATCTCAATTTCATCCTTTCATCCTAAATTATATCTAAATTCAGAACTACCAAGTCACACTTACTCTACTTCTAGGGTAACTAGGTACCTTAATAAAACGAACAAAATACTGTCTTTTTAGTCATTAAAAGCTCTACACTTCAGAATAACAAACGATTCTCGTAAAGTATTAATACACAGCTCGCACCGTAATCGTTAAATTCTGAAATATTAACCGTGTCTACATTTTATGACGAATTTTCATTGATGTGTCCTATTTGTGCGAGTTTTAGAACAATAATGTTGCGGTAAATGCCGGTTTTTTGCAAGCAAAAAAAATAACCGGTGTTTACCGCAACACTTTGATGTTTCTACTTTTGCTTATTTCGAGGTTCGAGAATGCATTTTTTTATTGTCCGTGTACGTACTAGGGTTGCCACCCATACTTTTAAAAGTATAAATTATTCGGTTAAACATAAGCAAAATACTTGAAAGTACCTACTACCCGTTTTTTTTTTTTACTATAATTGTACAGGGCGATTGCTGATTTAATAAAAACCTGAATAAGGGTAATTTTAATACAGTTTCTTACCAAAAAGGACTTTCAATATTTTTGCCGTAGTGTCATTGTCGGCAATAAACTATATTGTTTCGACGTTAAAATCTTTTAAGTTTCGTCTCGATTTCATCCCTGCATTCCTATTAACCTCGGTTGACTGTAATTAAAATTTTCTCTTAACCTTCAAAGAGACAGATTAGTCATAAGTCTCGGCTATATACCAAAATATATGTTATATACTTGACCTTGGACCAATATCAACGTTGAATATGTTTGTATTATCATAATACAAAAGTACTTGGCAGTCGTTGCGATTTAGATCTTACGATTTGTTGTTGGCGTATCGTCACCAGCTTCCGACAAGTCGTTCTTGTTCAGCCGGTAAATTGGGTGGCAGAATCCTGTCAATCAATTGACATACTTCTTATGACCTGTCAAAACGCGATTCCCCCTTAGATTTTGTATGGCAGTAATAAAATGTGACGTCACCTAACTGCCAACTTAATTGATTAACTGTTTATTGATTTTAAAGTTATTAAAAATCGTATTTGATTGTTGATTGACAATTAATCGGGCATTTTAGAATTTAGATGTAATGTAATGATAAAGAGAGAGTTCTCATTATTTTTATTTCGATGGCCGATGCGTTATTAAGAAAAACTTTGATTGAAGTCTGGCACAGTAAAAGCGACTCGTGTTTATTTTGCAGCCATTGCCAAAATCTCCGGAAAGTGGCGACGACATATTGAATTAATGTAGTATATTTAAAAAATTCAGATAAACTTCTTTTTGCGGGTGTTCATTTGAGGTCTTTATAGAAGTGTTTTAAAAAAAAAGCATGAATTGACGGCGTTTTATTACGAAAACCAGTTTTAAATGTTGATAAATAAACTACTGCCATACTGTTTTATGCACCCGAAAGTATAATGAAAGTGAGAAGAGTGATTTTTCACACCAATAATCGTTTCCCAGCAAAAACTTTTGCGCAAAGTTACTTACATTGAAAAATACTATGCATAGTTAACAGCTATGTGATATGTCTATGCTAGTTTCTTCAAAAACAATTGCACATTAATACTAGTCAGTCCTATTCAAAAGCTATAAATTAATGCTAGCTCTTTAGAATATGGAATAGAATTTTTAGAATTTTTAAATATTTAGAATATAGAATATGGATGATTCACAATAAGTTTTTAATGGCAATCGGAAGCTCCCGGTTCCAAGGATATTTATTCCATTGTTTTCGTTGCGATAATATAATCTTTACTAATGTTAGAAAGCTATATAGATTTTTTGTTTGTTTGTTTATACGCGAAACTACCAGTCGGATTGAAAAATTTGTTTTTGTCTAAGATAGCCAGATTCATGAGGAAAAGTATAGGCTATATAACATCACGCTACGATCCACGGGAGCGGAGCAGTAACCAAAGACGTAACTTGACACGGGTGAACGAAGTCGCAGGGAGCAGGCAGTCGTAGAATATAATATTCCCTGGAAGTGCAGGAAACCCTCTAAAAGATCACGTAAACGTTTTAATATTAGGTGGAGTGGATGACTCATGAAGTCATGACGTGCATTTGTTTTTAAGATAGTTTGTGGGTGTTAAAAACAAGTATAGAGCATTTTAATGTAGACCGGACTTACAATGAAGATTTTTAATTTCATACATACATTCATAACATCACGCCTGTATTCCCCGAAGGGTTAGGCAGAGGCCAGAGGTGTACTCATTAGTACAACCACGTTTCCCCAGTTAAGTTTTTTAAGTTCCATGTAATAGGGGGCGAGCCTATTGCCATCATCCGGACACAAATCCAGTCTCCGAAGCTGCTACTGAGAAACTCCTGATGGAAAAACCCAATAACACTGCCCGACCTGGGAATCGACCCCAAGACAATCCTCAGCAGCAGTCGCGCTTATTTTTCAATTACCGCTGTCAAGACCTCTGATCTGACCTCTTGCTGTTGCATTAGGATAACAGACCTGTAATACTAGTTTTTAAGGCGTTTTACATATTTAAATGAATACAAGTGCATATTAATTCAAATCATTACTCAACAAACAACGCCGTCCGTGCCTAACGTTCTATTATTTTAAGAGTTAACATTTCAGTAAAATACAAAAAAAAATAAACACAAATTAACTGCACCATCAACATTTCCATCCGTATATTTGGAACTGTCTGCTCTTTCATAAATCAATTTTATCCTCGAACCGCGCGCATACTGTATCATACATTTCATAGCGTACTATAATTAAACATATGACTTCCCCGAAAAGCATGTATTTTCTAACATCCCACAGGTCAGTTGCCGCCGATTTCTTGCGATAGACTGACGTTGCAGGACTCTTGACAAGCGCTCGAGTACAATACGGTTAATTTCTTTTTTAAAATTCAAAATTTTCGAACGCGGCTACAATAATAGTGCGGCCGGAGTGCTATTTTTGGCCCGGTTTACGGTTTTTGTATTGTCTATGGTGGTAAATTATGAAAAAATGTTGTGATTATAGTGATTTGTTTATGTTGTGAATTTGGCAATGTTTATGTTGATTTACGTACGAATAGTATAATATGTTAAAAAGTGCGAACTAATTTAGTTCTAATTTGGGTTTGTTTCATCAACAAAGTACTCGTAGGTAGGTATTCTAAAACTAAAAAAACGGAGTGATCACTTCAAAGTAAGTCGAAAAGTACGAAAATACGCATGAGTACTGGAAAACATCTTCTTTGTTCTAAATAAAGATTCTCTCATTTAAAAAAACTAATTCGTTTTGACCGTACTTATCCAGAAATGCTTACGAACGCATACGAAGCGCATACGATCGTAAGAAGAATTCATTCACAATACCTAGAATCTGGATACTAAGTTCCTACATAATAAAAAAATCGACGCCATTTTGGTTAATAAAAATTAAATGTTAACACAGTTTCATAGAAAAAACAAAATAAATTCCGAATACAACACACAAAAAAAAAAAACAAAAAAAAATTGGAACGGAAAAAGCTTTTGAAAATGGAACGCATGTCATTTTCGTCTGCGCGCGAAAGTATGGCCATTATATAATGACCTCTCGAACCGTTAAAATTAAATGTATCGGTAGGTCTGCTTAAATTAGTGTTATTCTCTTTGACGTTAACACGGAATGAATGCATTCTATTTAGTTGCATGACTGAAGAAGTTTGCAACGGATATGCTAACTATGGTTTTAATTCTAAGATTTAAAGATCAAGGAACTCTTTAAATATTAGTTTATCAACCTAGTAAGTTTGTTTAATACTTAAGCCGACTTTTTTTAAATTTTATTATACTGGTTGGGGTTTCAAAATACATAGGTACAACAGAAAAATCCACATTTTGTTTTATTGATAGGTAACTAGCTTTTTATCGCAATATCGTCCACAGGAATGTCGGTTAATAGGCTTATGGCAGACGTAGAGGAAGTCGCGAATTAAAAAGTGGCCTATGTCCTTTTTTGGGGTTCAAGTGTACATTACTTATACCAAATTCCATCAAAATCGGTTCAGTGGTTTACACGTGAAAGCTCAGACAAACTTACTTAGTTTAATGGACAGTGTGCGTAGTTAACGGGAATGAATGTAATGTGTCTTTTTATACCCCTTTTCTTTATCGTGTGGGCAGTAAGGTCTTACGACCGCACACACCCTAGTGTCAGAGTTTCTAAACCGCCTCAAGGGCCTCTGACATGGTTTGAGTCGGACAATAATAGGCTGGTGTAAGTCCAGGTTTCCTCGCGATGTTTTCCTTCACTGATGCCAGTGATGTCCAAGATAAACTTTAGAAAGTACATACGAATTGAAAAAGTCACATTGGTACTTGCCCGGATTTAAACCCACAACCTTAAGCATGAGAGGGGGGGGGGCGCCTTAACTACTGGGCCACTATTTAGTAGGTACCATAAAGGTTGCATACCACTTATCTAATCAATTTTTCCTTTTTCGACCAGCATTGTCTAAGTCATTACCAAGAGTACAATAACCCCTTACAAAACTCGAGCATTTTATCTAAAACCAATTTAGTTGTGGCCTTATCTTCATGGAATCCACTATGGTTTATCGTAACTGTAGTCATCACACTTAAACTCCTTAATCTTAACGTGCTTTAACGGCTCGGAGGAGTCTCGGTGTGTAAAAATGGTCACCCATCCACGGATCAACTCCGGCAAGCGTAGCTTAACCTGATGGATCAACCCGTGTGTCTGTTATTATTTAACCACGAGCAACTCTGTGAGCATGATGATAAGGCATGCTATCGAAAAACCTTGATTATAGCAAAACGTCTTTCAGCAGAGTAGTTCTACTTTGTCCCATCAAGCCGCCACCCTGCTGTGGCAAAGTAGACTGCCTCTTTTTCAGTTTAATATGCCCCACTAATTTGATTTGATAGGGCAGTTTCCACTAGTATAAAATCTTGGTGAATTCTGTGCCCCATCAAGGTTGACATATCAGAATTTGTGTAGGTAAGTTTGCTATATTTGTTTTTCAAATAAATCCTCATAAAACCTCATGCTCAGCAGTGAGGCAGTCAATATTTATTTACTTTTATTTAAAACACTTCCTTTCTACTTACAGATAGGTATTTTATTTATTTGACAAACAAATATAGCAAACTACCTACACAAATTCTGATATGTCAATCATGGGGCAGAAGAATCCACCAAGCCCATCAAATCAAATCAGTGAGGCATATTCCACTGAAAAATTTGAGGCAGTTTACTTTGCCACAGCAGGGTGGCGGCTTGATGGGGAAAAATGAACTACTCTTTCAGCACGTAAATCGCGCTGATATCGCAGAAAACAGTAGTTGTCGTTAGAATATTTACAAATAGATGAGTGTTTAGGATTAACAGCGTCCACTGGCGACTATTTCAGTATGATTTCAGTCGTTTCCTCATTCTTATCTGAGAGTTGGACGGTTCCCAAACGAGGTTGCATCACAGTGACGTAATGATGTTTCCTTTTCTGTGTTATTGTGACATTTTGTTGGGGTTTGACACGTTTAATATCGTGGAGGACGTGGACGGGGCAACCAATTGTGACTTTCCAATCCATATTACAGTAGCGGTCATAAGTGCTGTAGCAATCTCACAAAGCAATACATTGATATTTTGGTTAAACTTACTACCTTTTGACGCCGTGTGCAAATTTTGAGCTGTACGTAAGTACTGCGTTAATACATCACTTATACACACAGATGTAGGTACGGCCTGTACCGCGTGTTCACAGCAATTCAAACTTCAGCATGCTACTGCACTTATGACCGCTTACTGTACTTTGTAGTGTTGACTGCCCTGTTGGTCTCGTGCTCGCAAGCGCGACGCGATTCCCAGGTCGTCTAAAAGTGTTATTGGAGCTTTCCATTAGCAATTTCTCAGTAGCAGCCCGGGCCCCGGAAAGCACGCTAAAGCCGTTTTTCCTGCGCCTGATCTCTCCCCGGTTGTGTCCGATTGCCGTCTCATTGGACTATGAGAGTTAGGTAAGAGGGAGTGCACTTATATTTGCGCACACTAGTGCACTATAATATCTCTTTCGTACTTGGTTAGACTCTATTGAGATGTGGTAATGGAGAAGACATATAGCTCATACTGCAGTCGGCCATTGGGGTCGTAAGGCTCTCGAATCGTGACCATCACGTACCGGAAGGCGCAGTGTGAAAAGGCCCCCTACGAGGTGGACTGATGATCTGATAAAGGTCGCGGAAAACCGCTGGATGCGGGAAGCGCAGGACCGATCATTGTGGCTGTCTTTAGAGGAGGCCTATGTCCATCTATGCTATTCTCTAAAAGACTATACGACGAACTCGTCACCGAAACTAGTATGGTCCCCAGTGGATTTTGAACTTTATGCTCTAGACCATTTAGTTGAAAATCATCAAAAAATTTAGTCTCTACTAGTTCCGAAGCAGTTTGTCTTAGATTTACAACGTTGTGATCTACAGTATAAAGTTGAAAATCCACTAAACACACACCATAGTGTCGGCGCTGCCGCGGCGCTGTGTTTTTAGAGAATAGCACCACAGCAGTGGACATCTTTAGGCTGATATGATGATGATAATGATATATATGATGTCCTTAGTTTGAAGCCAGTATTAACTGGTTTTCGTAACTTTCTTGCCGCATCAAAGCTTGCATAGGACAGTTGAGTCAACTAGAATCAAAAACCGCAATG
This sequence comes from Hoplodrina blanda, assembly GCA_949316365.1. NCBI lineage: Eukaryota > Metazoa > Arthropoda > Insecta > Lepidoptera > Noctuidae > Hoplodrina > Hoplodrina blanda. The sequence goes on from OX438573.1 coordinate 3,054,407, forward strand.
TCCTTTGTAACTACAATGGTTTTTAATTGTAGTTACAAAGGACATTGCGGTTTTTGATTCTAGTTGACTCAGTTGGAAGCTTCCCAAAGAGTATTCCATTCTGATGCAATCGCTCGTATCTTTTAGTTGGGTTTTATCATTTTTTTCCTCCCTTCTTTCTCCGTTTATGCTAGAAAGAGAAGGGAGATAGATTAATGAATTATACAATCTATAATTCTTGTTATAAAGCTGAAGAGTTTTGTATATTTTGTTGTTTTAACGCGTTAAACTCTGGAAATACTGAACCGATTCTTAAAATTCTTTCGCTAATAGAAAGAGACGCTATCTCTGAGTGCTATCCATACTAATAATCCATAATAAATACGAAAGTAACTCTGTCTGTCTGTTTGTTATGCTTTAACGATTAAACCACTGAACTGATCGATTTTGATGAAATTTGGGTTAGATTCCCAAGTCGAGCAAAGTGTTATTGGGTTTTTCCTTTTCGGAATATTTCAGTTGCTGCCTCGGAGTTTGGATTTGTTCCCGACTCGCCCCGATAGACTCGCCCCCTATTACATGGGACTACACAAACATAACTGGTGAAATGTGGGTGTACTAATGGAGTAATGGGAACACCTTTGCCTAATGCTTCGGGGATTACAGGAGTGATGTTATATTGTTGTGTTGTTTATTAAAACCTAGTTTCACAACTAAACCACTGAACCGATTTTGATGAAATTTGGTACGGGCAGAGTTTGGAACCCAAGAAAAGACAAACTACTTTTTATTCCGCGACTTTGTCTGTGTTCGCGATGACCGACATTTACGCTGCAAAAGTAGTGATTCATGCATTCAAAAAAAGAACTATTTAATCTATATCCGCGTTTCTTTCAAGATTTCAACATATTTTCATTAGTAACCATCAACAGTTAACCGCATCAAATAATGTTGAACCTCTTCGCTTCTACATTTAGATATTTGTGACTCACTGCAACGGATCTAAATATATCTATATGATCACTTGCCCTTTTACTTTTTGGGATTATTCTACATGACAGGGATATTATTATACAGTCTTTGCAAATAATGAACTATTCGAGAGATACATAGAAAATAAATAATTTAGAATAAGTACTAACTGCGAAACTTGCGGCAACATCACTGTACCGCTACCTATTTTTTTTTTACACGACTGCCCCAAAAAAAAAGGATTGTCTTTATTCCACCTTAACTTTAAAACGCCTGAACCGATTTAGATGTATGGGGTATCGTTACAATCCTTGCATCGTTCCGAGTAACATAGGCTAGTTAAAAATAAAAAGAAACCGGTGTGGTTTAAAACGTAAATTAATACCAGCCTCAATTTATTTTTTTAATTAATCTGGTCGTGTCTATGTTTATCGTCTAGAATTTGACAAGTAGATTTAAAAAATATATAGGTAACACTGTAAATAAAAATCGTAAAAAAACTGACGAGTAAACAAAGTACAAATACGTGCAATTTTCAGTCGTGTTTTTTTATTTTTTTTTAATTATAGTAGCTTGTTCGCCGTTTCTTATTACAATTAATTATAAAAATATAGAAAATTAATTAATTAAATAGTAGGTACCTATACAGTCCACGCTTTTATTTATTGAGCTCCCTGAGCTCCTGAACATAACAAACAACTTTCCAAAATAAATGTACTTATTTTTTTAATTTTTTTTATTGCAAAGTGCCACAAAGGCGTGAGCACACGCGCGTTCCGTACGGTTGATAGTTAAAAAGGAAGCTTGCTAAAAGTAACAGTAGAAACCTGAAAAGGGGATGTACTTATCATTATAAACAACGTTTACTATGTGTGGTATGGGTGCAATTTCTGACTTATTCAGTGGATATACCAAAAATATTTTTTCATACAAACCTTGCCCTGACAAAAGAAGGAACACAAAAAAAAAATATCCAATTTGACGCAGTCGTTCGGAAGTTATACGCGCACATACATTTTTGTTAGATAATTCAAATTGTATCGAATAGAAATCATATCGATATGCCCACTTTATTGTAACAGCACACCAAAAAGGCAAGCAGGCAACAGGAATCGTAATAATCTCTTCAGTAGAGCTGTACCAAAATAAAATCGCTGCTGCATTTCTTGAGATGCACATCTATAGTTTTTTTTGCGTCTAATTTTGTCGACGGCACAAGCCAGTATGCGCGCGCACGGCCCAACGCGCGCTTCTAAACTTTCGATTTAATTCATAGATTATAACACCCGCCATCTTGGTAAATATTTTTTTAAGAATAACCGTTCTTTTTGTAAATAAACGCTTTTGTTATTAACTGTTTTTGGGGTTAAAGTACTAATTTTAGTGTTTAATTCTGTATTTCTTATACCTAGAGCCTCTAAGAGTCCTGTATCGGCCAGAAACTTACGTGACGGAGTGAAACTTAGTGGTACTTAATTGCTTAAAAACTTTAAGTGTTAAAAGTTAAAAATACTATTTAAAAGACAGTGTACAAAAGTGTTTGTGCCGTATGATAATTGTAGAAAAAAATGGGAAAGAAGAAGAAAAATAGCGGAAAAAAAGGGGGGAATCGCTTCTTCAGGTGGATAAGAAGGTAATAATTATTTAGAATATTGTTTTGTGTGTGATTAACATTAATAAAATTAATTAACAAAGATGTGTGTGTGTGTTTTCTTTTATTCACTTTTTAAGGCATCCATTTTGGCTAATTTTAACGCACTTTTGACTTCATTACTAAATTTTTGTCATCAACGCATTTGAATGAAACAACAAACTATCTACTTAAACTTCTATAATCTATACTAATATTATAAAGAGGTAACATTTGTTTGTAAGTTTGTATGTAGGGGGTAATCACTGGATCTACTAAACCGATTTTGAAAATTCTTTCACAAATTGGAAGCTACGTTATCACGCACTATATTTTGTTATCAAAAATTCGGGATCCGTAAGAAAAATCACGCGAACGAAGTCGCGGGGGAGTGCTAGTGATATAATAAAGCGGAAGACATTTTCTGTTTGTTTGTTTGTTTAAACGCGTTAATCTCTGAAACTGTCAGTCGGATTGGAAAAAATCTTTTTGTATATGATAGTCTGATTCATAAGGATTAGTATAGGCTTTAAAGATCACGCTACGACCCGCGGGGGCGGAGCAGTAACCAAAGACGTATAACTTAACACAGGTGAAAAAAAACTAAGCGTACGAAAACCCAATAACATTTAGCCCGACCTGGGAATCGAACCCAAGACCTCATGCTCAGCAATCGCACTTTGCACTAGACCAACGAAACAATCTCAACAATAAACTTGTGATTATGTATGATAAAGTTACTTGTAATTTTTGCACGAAAATTTCCCAATTGATCCCACATATGGGAACGAGCCCACATGTTCTGTTTTAGCACACACCAACAACTGATTAAGCCGACGGTTTCTCTTCAAACGATTACCTTATATCCGGCACACGCCGCACACGGTGATAGGCTCGCCATCAAGCAGCGAGTAGTATATTCAATATTGTATTGATTTTGTTGTAATAATACCATATTACAACACACAGGAACTGACCGACTCTTATCTGTAAGTTGTGTGATAAGAACGACAACAAACGAATTGAAAACCATGGTATGTATTGACAGTAATCGATTTATTGAATAGGTACTTATGAGTTTTCGTCGTGACTGGAGCTGTAACGGAACCACACTTCCGACTCCGTAAGTGCGGAACTTCCCGGGGTTGCGGGACGTTTCCGGGGTTGCGGGACGTCTTAACAGGATACCGTGGCCCCGGAACGTAAAGGGCAACAGAAGGAACAGGGTGGTTTTTTAGTCAGTAAAAGTCTGACAGTCCCTTTCGCCCCACCCAGGGCGGAAGGAGTCATTTGATGATTTTTACCACCTAAAAAAAAAAAAAAATAGTGCGGAAACTTCCGCAAGAATTCGTACCTCCGTATCCGTTGACATACAACAAACAACGTACTAGAAGGCCGAACGCTAGAAGCTCTTTTTTATTATTACATTACTTTTTTATTTAAATTGTGTTGCAGTCTAAATTCAAACGAATTTAAGTTTTCCATAAAAACGGAGATTTACAGTTATCTTTTTTTAAATACGACATTTAGAAAGTGTTCTCAACTAACGTTTTAGACTTATGAATTCTGCTTATGTGTAGGTAATTTCATTAAAATCGGTTTATTAATTTCGGTAAAAAAAGGACTTGAAAGTTTGTATGAAATGCCGTATAAGGCGTAAACGGTCTTATACAAAGTTGATACGACAGATGGGCTTTCTTTTAAACTGCCTATACTAGGTACCATTTTCAAGCTCTGTACCAAAAATCAATTAAATAGGAGCAGTAGTTTAGTCGCAAATGATTTTTTTTTAAGTTTTTGGCCGACCGCTTTGATACGAGAGAAAATACGTGCGCCGCGCGCGTGCGACGTTTCCGCTTTAATACCCTAGGTAGGTATCTAAGGTCAGTTAAATTTATTTACAAAGGGTGTTTGCGTTTTACTCTGATTTGTATTTAGTTTGTTTGAAAAATAAAAAAAGAATTAAAGAAAATTATTTAGGTATATTTAATTTTAAACCGTGTCAAATTAATACTAAACACGTATACGTAGTTTAATTTAATGCCCCTCTGTCATATCAACTCTGTATTTGTAGTTCTAGTTTCCATGAGATTGACTCTCAAAAACCAAATGGCAACCGTTACAACATAAACTATTGCCAAATCGAGCAATAAAAATTAAAATACAGCAGTAAATAACTTCAAATTCACTGAAAATAGCAGTTTTTCAGTGCACCAAACGGTTAAGTGCGCTTTCGTGGCTACCTTCCAACTAGGAATAGGTTTCAGTTAGGGTTGCCAGATAAGCAGACTAGGTCAAAAGTCAAAGTCAAAACATTTATTTCAATTATACCATTTACCTACCTTTAAATTGTCAAGGAGTCAGTCAGTCAGTCCGAAAGTTAAAGCTAGTTGCTCGTTCCAAAACGGAGGTAGGCCTAACGAGTACCTAAGGAACTCCACGGCACTCTTTTCAATTAGGTTTTTACAATCCTGGTTACATTATTCTTGTTGCTTCTACATTGTGAAAACAATGAAGATGAATATAAAACAGTAGTATAGTAGGGGCGTCCGTTGTCCGACCAGAAAGGAGACTCGAGAGTTGATGCCGCTATTATGGGAATGGATGCATGGGGAAGAGGGACCCTAAGAGGGGCTTAGGAACAGCGGGTCGTGGTTTGTCGGGGGTGCTTATGCCAATCCCACACCCCCGGCCATAGGCAGAAGTGGATCACCGCGGTAGTTTTTTAGCCTTAAAGAGTCTGGCATGCCCCTTCGTCACTCCTATGACGAAGGAAGTTAATGAGGACTTGAACAGAGCACCGAAAAAAAAAGATTGCCAGATTCTAAATCCGGAAAACCAAACCACTAGCCAGTTAAGCCGGACATACATATACTCACGCCTTTTTCCCATGGGGTTAGGCAGAAACCACAGAACGCCACCTGCTACGATAATTTTCAGGACGTTTCAGTAAAATTGGATAAAACAGTCGGATGTTAAGTCTGTATTTAAAAATGGGAACAATATGGTGTTTTCTTTTTCGATCCTTATATTAATCTTAAAATCATCTCAATTTCTAATTAGTTAAAGGTAAAAATTTGGACAAGCCGGACACATAAAAAACCCTGACTATGTCCGGCTCTATCCGAACGCCTAGCAACCCTAGTTTCAGCTGAGTTTACGAGAACGTTTCATAGTTTCAGCGGTTTTCAGTACAGCAGTATGACCTAATTTAAAAATGTAAAAACTGGTTCGTGACAATATGGCTTCTGCAGTGCTATACTAATACTAATTTAATAAAGGTGAAGAGATTTTTTGTATGTTTGGTTTAAACGCGTTGCTAATCTCTGGAATTACTAGTCCGATTGGAAAAAGTCTTTTTGTATATGGTAGCCAGATTCATGAGTATAGGCTTTACAACATCACGCTATGCGACATAGGAGCGGAGTAGCAAAAAGTGCAGTGACAGTAACTCAATTACAATCAAATGATCGGTACCTAAATATAAGATTTATTAGGATGGAAAAGGATTCAACTAAGAATTGTTTTTATATGAAATGATGCGTGCTATGGATGCATGCTATGAATGTGTGCATCCATAGAAATGCATGCTATGGATGCGTGCTATGGATGGACGAAAGTGGTGTAGCTATGTGCAGAGCAAAGTACCTACCTACTCTGCGGCGGTGCATCTTCATAGCACATCTTACTCGCACCGCATAGCTTAGTATCAGACGATCAGTGGAAACGGTCACATAGTTTCACAGCTTAGCAATAAAATTATAAGGGCGAGTCTCCACCAAAGCGGAGACGAGAGGAGATGTCTTGTAATTAACCAATAGTATATTGTATTGTGCTAAAGTTAAGCGCTGAGCTGTCTAAATGACTCAAGCTGATTGGTTGTTAGACACAGTCATCTTTTCTCGTCTCCGCTTTGGTGGAGTGTCGCCCTAATAGCTGCATAGCACATCTCTGGCCTCTGGTGGAAAAGCAGCCTAAATGAAGGGGGGAGGCCCCCAGACGTAGCCACAGGCTTAACATTGTTTAATTTATAGATAATAATTAATAATTGTATCAAAATCCAATTACGGATTTTTAAATGACTTCCCCGACAATTATGCTTCATATCTTGATCATGTGGGCGACCTTATTCTGGGTCAGGTTGCTAATCTGTCGGATTAAACTACCCACACATATTTTAGACGCCATGTTTTATATTTAAGGGCATTGACCACAGTGCTAAATGGTCCTTTTGTATTTTATTATTTGGTTCCAAGGCCCCGTACAGACGAACATCACTTTATTATCGATTAAGGCAACTAATACTGTCAACAAAAGCAAATACGAAGCCTTAAAGTCTGCCATTATCTTCTAACTGGTCAGAAGGTCAATTTAATTAAAAACGTTCAAAATCTAGTCGCGATACCATCTTAGCGTCGAACACTCCCATGATTATGTTATCCCATCCCATGTCAGACACATTAAAAAAAATTTAGACTTTCGAGGTATTTTTCACTGATTGAGATTGATAAAAAATGCGAACGTTCTTAAAATATTAGAAACTTATTACAACAAAGCTAAAAACACAATAATCAACAAAGAAGATTTCGGACACAATAATTCTGAGACTTAACTTCTCTTAAAAAAACTTTATATTAGTCCTGCGAACCCGATTAATTTTCTATTAACAGTAAAAATAGATTTTTAGTAGCTTTGAAATCAATAAAAGTTAATCAATTGAGTTGTCAGAAAAGTGACGTCGCAGTTTACTATTGCCATATAAAATCTATGAGGAATCGCGTTGTAAAAGCTCATAAAATATGTCAAATGATGATGATATCTATAGTACGTACCTAGCCAATTCAAATCGAATTCAGAACGCTCTTTTTAGAACAAAATTATGTCGCCATCTTGCGTTCGAAGGACTACGAATGCAAGATGGCGGTCTTCAATGTTTATTAGTCTCTAACCTAAGTGCCAATTTGTTTAGCGAAGCTGAGAAGTCAAAAGGTTATGAATGCGGTGGACATAACTAATATTCATGTTAACCCGTCAACTGAGCCGAATGCTTTCATTAGCAGCTGAATGGATCTGTTAAGAATATGCACGAGCCATTGAGCGCGCATAATTAAATGCCAGCAACACTGTAAACAGTGTTGCTAGTAATCAATATTGTGACGTCAACTGCAAAGATGTTTCTTTTTCTTTTTACAGATCTATTTAATTCTACTCCTATTTCTAATTGGTTACTTAACACCACCGATGAATTGACATATTATACATTACATAACATATTGCCCGAAGGGTTTGGGAGAGGTGTCCGCATTAGTACATCCACATTTCACCAGTTATGTTTAAGTCCCATGTAAGAGGGGGCGAGCCTATTGACATATTATGAGCTGTCAAAACACGATTTCCTCATAGATTTTGTACGGCAATAGTAGAGCGTGACGTCACTTTTTTGCCAACTCAATTGGCTAACTAAGTATTTATTGATAAAAAAGTAACTAAAAATTCTAAGTTTACTGTAAATTGAAAATGAATCGGGTTTGCATTGCTAAAATAAAAGTGTTTTTTTTTAAGTCATGTCTTGACAGTATTGGTTAATAGTGTCAAGTACCCAATTACAAAAATCGGTCGAATTTATTTACGTTGACTTCATGCTGGGCTTTCAGGGTTCCAGAAACTAAAGCCCTATTCAGACGATGCGAGAAATATCGTGCGATTTGTCGTACATTGCGGGGCCGCGCGGCTGTCGTGTCATAAGTGACCGATCATCGACGGTAATGTCACACAACTTGCACGATATTTCTCGCAACATCTAAATAAGCTTTTACTGTAGGTAACCGTTACTAATAATTATGTTCTATGATGGTGCGGGTGACACATGTCAGCAATTCATCTAAGGATGTCAGAATCGCATAACTAAGTCAGTGAAATTATTTAATTTACTAGTTATTTACTTATTACTGATTCCGTATTTTACGACTATGATAATATTAGTGTTCAGTTAAAATATTCAATCATGATTGTAAATCCCCGTAACGTTCAAGAGTGAAAAGCAACAGTTTGACAAATGTCACCGGCGCCATCCTAGAGCGTGAGGAATATAAACGACAAGTTAGCTGTCACAGTCTACCTGTTAGCTGTACAGTTAATAAAGCCATGACCATCTCCAAGACCCATAATTTCTGCGCTATATAGACCTCAACGAATGTCGTAACTCGTACCACGGACATATATCATTATTCTCGCTTCCTTGATTAAAAACTCAGCAATTTATCGCTTCACTAAGCGACGTTAAGCGTTTGGAAAATTGGAACGTTTGATTAATTACATGTTTGCGTTTTTGGAATTATTAATCATTAACTACATGATTAATGTGTTCCGTATTCGATGTGTAAAGGGATTTTGTCATATTTCTTTATGCTACTAGCTTCTGTTCACGGCGTCGTCTGCGTAGACTTTAGAATTAGGCCAAAGTAAAAAAAAATGGGATCAAAATTAATATCTGCCTGTAAGTATGCCAAATTTCGGCCAATTCTCTTCAGCCCAATTAAGCGTGAAAGAGTAAGAAACAGCCATTCATACATCCATCCAGCTACCTATACATCAATCCAATGACAATTAAATGATATCATGAATAAAAAAAAGATATTGTTTGTTAAATGAAATAGTAGTCAAATGATCATCCAATAAGTACCAATTTCAATTGAATTAAAAGCATGGGTACTCTGAGATCAAGGAAGTTTTGAAGAGCTAAGTACGTTTTTTTTAACGTTATGTCACCTGAATTATTGGTAAGTACCCAGTTACCAACTACTAAATATTCTTCACTATATCCACAGACAATATGAATCAAACCTCAAATGAATTGTGTAGCCCAACAGGCCTATAAAACAATAGTATGACATAAGACAAATAATTGACTATTGTGATGCACATATTTCAACTCGTGCGCATGTTGTTTCGTTGTTTCGTCATTAGGGGTGGCAACACGTGCATTTCGCTGCTCGGATTGTTTGATAAAAATGACAGCTGTCAAAAAGACCAGCTGTCAAGAAGGATATCGCAGGAAATAATGTCAATTGGGTAGATGACACTATCAACCAAAAATTCCAAAACATAACTTCACTATAGAAACGCTTTATTTTAGCCTCTGTATTTAATTTTTAATTACTTTGAAAGTAATTAATATTTAGTAAATAAATTGAGTCGACTTTTATGCTATGTGCGTGATTTTCGCGTGAATAAATAGGTTTCCTTATTTAACTTTACATAAAAGTGACGTCATAATTATTTTTTGCCTAAAAAAAAGACTAGTAACTTTCTGGGCAACAAGAAACCTAAAATAGTTTATTATTATAACTTAAATATTAGGAACAACCCTAGTTCCTTTATTGTTAATTAGACTAAGGATTGGTTTGATATTGTTACGTTGTATCTCATGAACATAATGACATATTGAGTAGTTATTGTAACACACAATACTCAACTTATTGTACAGTAGCGGTTATAAGTGAAGTAACAATCTCACAAAGAAATATATTGTCATTTTTTTAACTTACGACCTTTCGACGCCGTGTGCGAATTCTGAGGTGTTCGTAGATATTGTGTTAAAACGTAATCACTTAAGCTGTACCACGTGTTCACAGCAATTCAAACCTTAGCATGCTACTGCACTTATGACCGCTAACTGTACCTGTGTTAACAAATTAATAAATGACTTATGTACACATAGCAAAACAGATAGGTATGCAGGGTCGTCAGATATAGTTGAAGTTTTCTTAGAAACCGATGGATGTTTTCGAATGTAATTTAATTTAAAACGTAGATAATAAATAGTTCTTTATTTAGGTTAAGTTTCAGTCAAAGACATCCATCGGTTTCTTAGAAAACTTCAACTATATCTGACGACCGCAGGGTCGCAGGTATGCAGATACCTATCTGTTTCGCTGACTGTCCTTATTATACACTAGCGACCCGCCCCGGCTTCGCACGGGTGCATGTATTATACTTATAAACCTTCCTCTTGAATCACTCTATCTATTAAAAAAAACCGCATCAAAATCCGTTGCGTAGTTTTAAAGATCTAAGCATATATAGGGACAGACAGACAGGGAAAGCGACTTTGTTTTATACTATGTAGTGATGGACCACCCATCCGCGGACCAATCCTAGCAAGCGTAGCTTAACCTGATGGATCGACCCGTGTGGCTTAGCCACGAGCTCCTATACTCCGAGCACATTAAGGTCGATAATGTGCCATATTGATAAATTAAATTGAACTACATCATAGTCATACAGACCATGATGACCTATAAAACTAATTGGCCCTCTACTCCATACGGGAAGTGACGCATTTCTTAACGGGTTTTTTCTTCCGGGCTAGGCTAATAGCTGTGTCGCTTATGGACGACATGTAATGCTAATATTAGCAAAGAATATATTTTGGTCTAACGTTTATGGTACCTGACTGTACATATCTTTTTAAAGAACCAAGTAGTAGAGCGGTTAAAGACCTGTCCAAATCGGTTCATTTGGTTTTTTAATACGGGTGGAAAAAGCAATTAATTCACATACTGTCCATTAACGAATTTTAAGCAAAACAATATTGCTGGAAAACCACTATCTTATGATTGCTGTGAAAAATCACTATTTATGATACCATGGATTGTAACTATTTGTAACAGCCAAATTATTATGCTTATGGGTGCATACAGCAGTACAGGGGTCTTTAAAAAAAATAAATCGTAAAAAAAAAATAGTGAAATGTTGTTCCTTTGACCTTCAAAATCTCCAGAACCAGTGGATTTCCTGGTTTGATGTACCTATAGTAGAAAAAAACGATCGTAATAATGAGTAGAATAATTAAATGTGGTTTATGGAAATGTGATTGGTTCCTTTATACCCTATATAAGTCTGTAATCGTTAAATCGTCTTGAGCAAGAGTGGTGGTTAATCTTAATTTCGTACTATCAATTATTGGCACGATTTAGGCACTTCTCTGTACGAGAAGAGGCACCCTTCAGTGAGACAGTAATAGACTGCTACTTATTAGGTACCATAGCTCTATTATAACCGATAGATATCAGTCAGTCTACGACGCAGATTAAAATGAAACAATATAGGTAGGTGTAACATAACTTAATGACTTGGTATATACTTCGTAGTCAATTTAATGAAACAATCGTTAGCGCAGGAAACCGTTGATTGGTAATAATGAATGTAAGCGATAATGCAGTTGAAATAATCGTATGTAATGTTACCTTCAAGCTGAACTTAGAACATTAGTAGGAACGATGGTTGAGTAGGAATCGTCTGATAGAATTTTCGTACTTTTAACCTTAAGAACGTTTACGGCATTTCAAAAAACACGTCCTTATTTCTAAATGAATGAACCGATTTTAATGAAACTTCCCGATTTTCTTGAAACACATAGGTAAGCAGGATACACGGGTCTAAAAAGTTAGTTTAGAAAATTTGATGGTTGCGGACAATTAATAAGGAGTAACTAAGGTCACTAACGCGGACGAAGTCGCAGGTAGCTGTAATAGAGCTGTCAGCACAGGGCCGAGTCCCCAACAAAGCCAAACGCCTGCCGGGGTTGCGGGACGTCTTAACAGGATACCGTGGCCCCAGAACGTATAGGGCAACAGAAGGAACAGGGTGGTTTTTTAGTCAGTAAAAGTCTGACACTGACAGTCCCTTCCGCTCCGCCCCACCCAGGGCGGAAGGACTCATTTGATGATTTTTACCACAAAAAAAAAAAGTTTGCTGTAATCAATAGTTTTATAAAAAGATTCTCTACATAATATAAAACAAAATCGCTTCCTGCCGTCTACGCTTAGATCTTTAATACTACGCAACGGATTTTAATGCAGTCTTCATCAATAGATGGAATGATTCAAGAGGAAGATTTATGTATCTACATTGCACCCGTGCGAAGCCGGGGCGGGTCGCTAGTTTCAAATATTCCTCCTAAGGGTTGTTTTTTTATAATGTCGAAAACAGGTTCCATAGGTATTATTACTCAGCATCTACGTCGTATGCTGATGTGTGGGTGTCGATCATAATACATAGGTATATTTAAATGCACATATCTATGTAAATAGCATACATATTAATATGCTTCTTGCGATCTGGGTTAAGTACGTATTTGTAGCAGAACGGAAGTCATAACAAGCAGCTGAGGGATTTCTTATTTAGATATAGAAAATATAAAAACATGTCATTAATATTAAAAAGTCTATTAATGTATCAGATATTATTCGTTAATTTATGAGTGAGACATTTTTAATATACTTTCCAAAATGTATAAATAAGATAACTTATAAAAAATCAATAGTAAAACTAAATGACATCAAAAAATTCGTCAGCATAGCCATCAATTGGAAATGTGCCCAAAAAACTGGCAGCTTTGCCACGTTTGATGGCAATGCTTACAGCTTAGCCTCTGGCCAAGGTAAAAGCCAGTCCTTGAGTCACGGGAAGTGGTCAACCAATCGTTTGGACAATTCCATAAAAAGGTTAAAATAAATAATAAAAACTTGCTTCCGTTGACTGTTTAATCAGTTAACAAGACAGTAAAGAAACAAATGTATACTAAAATAAAGTTAAAGCCTCCATACTACCCTTAAATAAATACACCATTACAAAAGCACTAAAATTAACACTTTTAAACCCAAGTTCAAAAGTCCCTAACAAAAATAAAGAGATTCTCCTCTAACATCTGTTACGGGATAGTCATCACAGACATAGGGCACGTGCCATGCGTACCATCAAACATAAACATATACCGTTCAGTCTCCAATCCCCCTCTTTAACCCCACTACCACTTCACACCTAATTTAAACCCCTAGCGATAACTTTCAATTCAAACAAAACCATCTCCGCTTTACTTCGAACAAAAAATTGTAATCTGGATTTTGAACAAGCGTTGGACACTGTTCACATCGATGATACTGCTTGGTTTAACAGGTCGAGCGTGCTATGATACGTCAATTTCGAATACGCGTCATACGGTCGTACCGCCCACGGTAAGCGGACGTTGCGCTTGCGCATACAACTTCTAAACTCGAAGAGAAATTGTTAGGAGTCCCTCAGGGTGGCAAACTAGGACCTTTATTCGATTTTACATAAAAGTGTGAGTGTAATTTGTTTTTACGTACTTTTTGTGTGAAATAATATCTCTTTGTAACACTTTCTCAAGTGAAATTAGATTCCCACGGGTTTTAAGTGTTCGCTGCAGTGGGAACGGTGTGTAAGAAATGGTTTGATTGTCAATCAAAATGAATGAAATGTGTAAGTACTAGTAATAAGTATTGGAATTTTTTGTTATGTTGTGTAGCTTAAAAACTTCGTGAGGTTTGTTTCAAAGTGTATTGAACTTTGCTGTCTGGTAATTACGGCTGCAATTAGCGTGTTCTCGATTCTGATGAATCATTGGCTTCGGTCGACTTAGTGAAATTTCTTTCAATACCGTTCAAGGTTGTAAAGATTTACTTTTAAGGTCAAAATTGTTATTTTATTTGTATTTCTATGACATTCTTCAGATTCACCTGACAGTTACTTTAATATTCTAAGACATGATTGATTTCTTTCATTTCTCTATCAGCTTTTTCTATGCTATTGTATTTTATGGACTCAATCGATGATCTTGATATTAATGTACCGTGTTTTTACTGTATAGGTACCTACTATACAATATGTTTTATGACATTGATCAAAGATTGCATCAATCAAGAATCGTTTACCTACTTATTTAAAAACTAGTTCAGTCATCATGCAAGATGAAATCTGTCTTGCATTAAAATCATCCTATTACTATTACAAATCCGAAAGTTTGTATGGATGGATGTTTTGTAATCAATCACGCCAAAACGACTGAACCGATCTGGTTGAAATATGGCAAAGAGGTAGACTATAGTCTGTAATAGCACACACGCTACTGTTGGTTGGAGTGTAGCCTTAGGGGCGCTAGGACTTTTTTGAAATAAAATTTTTTGTTTTTTTTTATGAAAAGTTTTTTCGAAAAAGTGCCAATTTTATTGCAGCATCTTATTAAGCTTGTCCATAGAAACAAATTAAGCTCTGAAAAGTATGGCCCTACGACGCACCGTTTCCGAGTTATGGGACTTCGAAATTTTTAGTTTTTTTCCACTGACCCTACTTTTATCCCGGAAAAATGTACAGTTTCCGTGCGCTATCAACTTTCGATGTGGACAAAGCCGCGGACATGCGCTAGTTTTTTTATATACCGAATGAAATATTCACGACTAGCTTTTGCCCTCGCCTACGTCCGCGTGGAACTTGTTTATATCGTACTTGCATACAAACTTCCGCCCCCCTTTTCACCGCCTTAGGGGGTGATTTCCGGGATAAAAACTATCCTATGTCCTTCCTCGGATCTTAAACTATCTCCATGCCAAATTTCATCAAAATCGATTCAGCGGTTTTAGCGTGAAGAGGTAACAGAGAGACACACTTTCGCATTTATAATATTAGTACCTATGGATTAGTCACAGCAGTCGTCAAAATGTTTGGTGACGTTTTGTTTTAAAATATCGACGGCAAAATATTCAATGTTTTCATTTTGTTTCTCAAGGAATATTCAACAATGACATAACGAATGGAAACAATCGTCATTGAAGAGTCTCCTACAAACAGCTGATGATAAGTAATGATTGACTCTCATTGAAAAGGGAACAAAGATTCGTTTTTACACTAGGTTATGCTCGCGACTGCGTCCTTCGACGCAGACGAAGTCGTCAAACCTAATAGCCGGACAGTCCAGTCAGTTCTTTCCGGACACTTGGGTAAAAAGAGCGGACACCCTACATTATTGAAAATTTTGTGTCTCATTATACTCAGGTACGATAAAAAAATTGTACGTAAAATCAAGCATTTTTAATTATTACCGTAAATCTTGTAAAATTCTAATCTAATATAAATAAAATCGAATGCAAAATTAGTCTTAGTCTTAAGTACTTTATTATTAACCAGTCAAATAAAGTCATCAGCCAAAATTAAATTCTGGATAAACATTTATCAACATTTTTATTAATTTAAAACCTAACAAAGCCGGACACTGTTTATTTTGGCCGGACACGCAATTCAAAAGCCTAACTATGTCCGGCTTTATCCGGACGCCTGGCAAGGCTAATCGCAATGATTAGAAAAATATGTAACTTTCGTCTCTTTTACACCTGATATATTCATATATGCAACCTTTTCTTGCTACATCTTCTACGTAAGCTTGAGTAAGCGTTGCAGCAATGCTTGAGAAGACTCTAGAATCGAGGTGACACTAATATCTTTGTGTACATACTCTAATGCAATATGCCGACAGACTTGTCAAGGAGAAGTACCTAAATCTACAGCATGTAACAAAAACCCTGTCCGATCCTTAAGGGTATTATTCGGCATCGTACTGCGTACACATATACGTAACCATTTAATGGATTTGAGATTATTTTTCCCCAGTGAAAAAAAAAAAAAGAAGAAAGAAGAAGTAATTAAATTAAAATAAAACATAAAAACTAATCAACGGCAACACTGATCTGACAGGGTTTTTGTTAGATAGTGTGTATACTTAATAGAATAAAGCTGAAGTTTTTCGTTTGTTTGTTTAAACACGCTGATGTCTAGAACTACGAGTCGGTTTGGAAAATCTTTTTTAAAATTCTTTACAAGGTCATTGAAAATTTACCCGAAACCTGAAAAGAGATCATTGTACTCATCATTAAGAACTACTTTTACTATGGGACCAACCCTAAAATCATTAAAAAAAAAAACAATTGAAAAAAAAAAACATATTTTCAATGACCATGTATATTATATCCCACCAAAAACATTCTGTAAAAAACTAGCCAAGTCTCGATGTAGCTGCTTGTTTATCTCTAAAAAGTAATGAAATATAAACAAAGTCGTGCCAAGTCTAAGGTTCCTTACTGCGATTTCTTTATTATTATAGTTAATGTTGTGTGACTTGGCCGTTGAACATTCTTTATACGTTAGTGTGTACAAGTCAATTTTGTTTAAGTACACGTAATGTTATATCTGTTGTAACTACCTATGTTTATAAAGCGAGATAATAGCCCATACTGGTATTGGTAATTGGACGCTAGTGTCTCATTTTAGGCTGTTATTGATTGTGCAATACATGCATTCAGCATTGACAATGCTGACTTCTGCCCTCTTCTTTTTGGAGCGTCAAATTGACCATCGATCTAACATAAAATAGACGTGCAGACGGACTTCTATCAATGATTCAATTGACTGGTTATTGAATCAACGTTTTCCAAGTGGCAATTTTCCATCGTCAATGGGTAGCGGTTCTGGCGACAGATTGGTGCAATGGTGTCATGGAGCACCTGGTTTTGTACCCTTCAACGGCCAAGTCACACAACATTAACTATAATAATAAAGAAATCGCAGTAAGGAACCTTAGACTTGGCACGACTTTGTTTATATTTCATTACTTTTTAGAGATAAACAAGCAGCTACATCGAGACTTGGCTAGTTTTTTACAGAATGTTTTTGGTGGGATTTCACTTCTTTTTGTAGAAACGTATATTGATTTATTTTATTAGATTTTCTTATTTGACACAGTTTTTTTTTGTTTTTTTTTTTTTTTTAATGAAGTGGCCCACCAAGTTGAATATTTTTTTAAAGGCGGTATGTCGCGATCTCTAATAGTTTGGTTGGGCTCTTGTGTTTTCTAATCAGGGTCACCAGGTACTCCAGATCTTCGATTGTCCTAGTTTTTATAGTTTTCCCTTTATGTGGCCATTAAACCCTAACTCTGTATCAAATTTCAGCTCTCTGAGTTTATGGGAAGTACTAGTTCTATTTTGATGATCATGAGTGAGTGAGTGTCATAAATGCGAAACTTTGCTTTCGCTTAACTTCGGAACTAAATGACCTACAGACTTGAAATTTTGGATTTTAAGTATATGATTACAGCTTACTAGATGACGAAAATTTCTGCGTTCTGGTCTAATCCAGAGGTTCTCAAATAGGGGCCTGAAAATGCGGCGAAATGGTTCCAGTAAAGGATGGTACGGCAGTGTTTGCTTCGCGCTCGACTTTGGCGGGGGCACTTCCGTGCCCCCCGATGCTAGCGAGATTCGTGAGGCTATACATGACGCTACGACATACGGAAACGGAGCAGCAACTATAGACGAAACTTTCGGCTGAACAGAATTAACTGAAAAGACATGGCCGGTTTCTGCCCTCCAAATCAATTACAATGTACAGTAATTATTAACCCTTTGACCGCCACGTCAACAATGAAAATCTGTGTTCTCTACGCCAAGCGACAAATTCCTTCTTTCATAACTACAAAATAATAGGCGGCAAACATATTTTTGTATGTTTATTTTGAACTGTAAAATAGTCTTATTTTCGACGTGCCATGCCGTCTGTGGTGTCGTGAGCACTTTTTGATTTTACGTCCATAGACGTCCCTGGCGGTCAAAGGGTTAACATGTAAATATTACTTGTAAAATAAACTAAAGTTAATAGCAACAATTATATTTCTCTAGAACAGGCGACAAAAAATGACGAAAAAATAAGTATGTTAATTGATTTTGTGTTGTCTTTAACTTGAACACGGCAATGTGCGGAATAGTTTGGATACATGCACGACACAAATACTGTTCTGAAGACATTGATGTTGATACATATAAAAATTGTCCCGTTTAATATCTCCTGCTTACTTGATTAGTCTTCATTGAGATTGACCGCTGTGACTAAAATTTGGTCTCGAGGATATTACTTACGGTATTATTATACCCACTACATCAGGTAGACCTAGGGTTGCCAACCCTACTGTATAATATAGTATCCTACTATATTCGGGGCCCGACTACTATATTTCTGACTAAAGGCTAAACTACTATATTTTTAAAGGTCAAACTAAAAGCAATCATATTCATTTTAAACTATTTCTGGACATTATTCTGGTATATCAAGTTGGCAGTACGTTCGCTTTTTACCTACCTACTTTTTTTTCATCTTAACGCTATCTACTACTTATATTTTTATGGGTAATCATTTTAGAACTACTATTTTCTACAGACAAAGAGTTAGCAACCCTAGGTAAACCACCTGTTTCATCGACACAAACAAATGGATCTATTTCATATTCAAAATTAACTTCTCGTGCTATATAATTAAAACATAAACTTTATTTGAAGACGGTCTGTGGGAAAACCTGTTGCTTTATAATAAGGAACTGGTTTTTGCTATTGAAGCTTCTGCCCGTGACTTCGTCCGCGATAATGTCGGGTTTTTGCGGTGTTTTTGGCGTATCCCTAATTCTTTAAACCAAATAAATGTAGCCTAAGTTACTCATCATAACATGAGATAATCTGCCAATGAAAGCCTCGTCAAAGGAGAATGGCGAGAGTACACGTAATTTGGGACCCAGTGATAGAAGTAGTGTGTAATATTGAAACTGATTTGCAGTTAAAGAACGACTTAAGGCTAACCAAAAATCAAATGGAAAGTAGTTTGAAAAAGTTGGGAGAAAAAAAATATGAAAGGTGGAAGATTATAACCTAAAATAATCTAAGACTCGCAATTATTGGTTATTATTTATTTTACATACTAAGTATATTATTATTATTTATTTTTATTCCGATGCTAATTATCAGTCTTATACCCGTTTAGCCAGATTCACCAGTAATTAATATTTTTGCATAATATCACAGGATAAGGAGGCAGCTTTATATCTCCTGGAATATTCTTTAAAAGCACAGTTGATGTACTTTTATCTACATTTACCAGAGTATTGTTGAATAAAACAACATTTATTTATTTAAAAACTTTTATTTATTTTGTAATTATGTACTTGTAAAATATTCAAGACATACAAACATTGTATCTTCCTTTAATCTTGTTTTGCGTTCCTAGATAGTATTTTATAATAAATAATCTTTTTACCTAATCAAAAGATTATCTAAGAAGCTAGCTGGTGCAGCGACATAGCTTTGGTGTCTGGGATAATCCACGTACCACAAAATGCTCATACCATGTGAGCAAGAGTCCACATTTATGTCCAATGGCGATAACAACAACAAGAGCAGAGTTTCTGTGAGAACTGTCCACCACTCTGCCTGCAAATAGCATGGCACACATATTTTATTGTTAAAGATTAACTGAAACAATAAACAAGTAAAAAGTTGATAAAAATACAAATACAATGTAAAAATAATAATATGGATAAAAAGAATATTTATTAATTTCATAACCAACCTGTCGGGGTGTTTGACCATATCTTTTGGTCAATAAAAATAGTTAAAAATACTGCTTGATAAAACTTAAACCATTTTTATTGCTGTTATAAAATAATTAATCTTAATTTGACATCTTTGTTATATAGAGTTTCCATGGTTACGGTATGACATTACACTTTACTTTCTTTTTAGGATTTTTTTTTCAAGTATAAATACTTTTTACATATTAATGTAAAAAGTATTTATGCTCGACATTAAACACGGGGTCTTATCCATTCAGATATTATTATAATGTTTTCTATTCGGATTACCATTTCAGTCATGTCAGGACGAAGAAACTGATTTTCAACTACTCCTTATTCTCAAAATAGATTGCCACATGCAGCACAGAAATTACAATGTTCGAGTTGTTAGTTGTTGTAGGGTTTCTTGTTCAGAAATTCAACAAATTAGTTCACATATAATACTCACATCGCGCACTACACCCATCTCTGAACTCTTTTAACAATTTGATGACTTTTTCGGACAAGCGATGTCTTCTGTGTAATTTACAATAATGCACCGCATTTGAACAGTTTGACAAAGTCCAAATCACTTGCAAATCGTCATCCAGTAGTAAATGCCGTAATTTAGGTTGGTATACAGCATAATCAGTCCAAAGGTAAAGCCAAGTCGTCAAGAATTTACAAAATCGTCGTTATATTATTTGTTTTTTACAACGCTAACCGTTGAAAATAGTGTTGCCTATCGATAATCGACTATCGCTAAACTATCGATAGACTATCGATAGTATCCATATTATCTATAGATAGTATGATACAGTTTACGTATTTTTATAATGATATACAAAAATAGTATCGAAAGTACTAGTTCCGATAATATCGATACTATCGAAGTCCAGCATATGTTTAGGAACAATACTGTCGATAGTATTGATGGTATCGATAGTGTGAGCTATCGAAAAAACAATCGATGTTGTAATACTATTGATAGTTTTACAAACTATCATTAGTATCGATAGTATTACTTAAAAAAATCGATATAAGTACTATTGATAGTATTATCATGTAATAGTATCGATCCTATCGATACTCTCGATTCCAATCAATAGTACAATTAGTTAATTTGTGATATCGATAGTATCAGTGGTTTAGCATTGTTACTAGTTTTCGAGGTCATCTATCGATAGAGAAACTATCGACAGTTGGGCAACTCTAGTTGAAAACAAAAATGTCAACAAAAATGCCGTCAGTGTCAATTTGATACTGACGTTCCGTTTCTCCGTTTCATGTAATCCATTACGTATGATGTATCAAAATAATGAGTCTTATTTTTTTTACGGTCTATTTACATGGTTCGTATGTTTCATCGTTATGGGTTTTCAGAATATTTAACAACTTTTTAACAAGATGTATAAGTATAAAAGAAGGAAAATCACCAAGCGAAAACGAACTACTTTTTATCTAATCATTAGCCTAGAAAGGAATGTAACTATAAGTTTCGTTTAGAAACTGCACGATGACTATTTTTTATTAAATAGGGATAATTGATAACTTTTGATTCCCGATTTGTAAAAACTTAGTATTTTTTTTGTACAACACTTATTAACTTGATATTATAATTGATATAAATTAGACCTTGCACAGTGCTCCATTAATTTTGGGTCCGCTCTCGCCATCCTTCTTTGGTCCGGCGATTTCGGAGGTTAGCCTAGCCTTTTCCCAACTATGTTGAGGTCGGCTTCCACTCTAATCGGATGCAGCTGAATACCAGTATTTTACATGGAGCGACTGTCTATCTGACCCCAACAACCCAGTAACTGGGTAATACGTTAAGACTGGTAGTCAGACTTTCGGGCTTTGGACGACCCGTAACGACTGTCAAATATCCACGTATGACTGCCGGGACCGACGGCTTAACGTGCTTTCTGAGGCTTGGAGGAAGCTGTTATATTGACATCAATGACATCTTCTTAATCGTGTGGGCAGTAAGGTCTTACGACCCCACACGCTAGTGTCAGAGTTTCCAAACCGCCTCAAGGGCTTCTGACATGGTTTGAGTGGGCTGGACAGTAATAGGCTAGTATAAGTCCAGGTTTCCTCACGATGTTTTCCTTCACCGAATTTAGTCATGTCCAAGATAACATATCATCGTATTGACATACAAACAAACACTTCAATATATTTATTTGTGGTCGATACGAATCTTCCTTTGTCCAATTAGTTATTTATCGTTTTCTTAATCTTCGTGCCTTTCTGATTCAAATTGCCTTTTATGTGAATTTTAATTGAGATGATTTCAGTTCTTAGATTTAAGTATTTCAACAAAATAGAGGTCTTTGAACCTCTAATTAAGATGTTGCTTTTAGACGAGTTAATTACTCTGATTTGGTCATTTACTAGTGCTGTTCTGTATTTTTAACCGACTTCAAAAAAAGGAGGAGGTTATCAATTCGACTGTATTTTTTTTTATGTTTGTTAGCTCGTAACTTGCGACTGCGTGAACCGATTTTCATGATTCTTATTTTATTTGAAAGCTGGTGCTTCCCGTGTGGTCCCATTGTCACCATTTCAATATCTGATGATGAACTTCGGAGATATGGAATGGAACTCCTCACAGAATCACAGCAGCAATATCGTAACAAGTGAAATTGCTTTGTTTATACGTGTAGTCGATGACTGACTGAAGGAAAAGGGGGGAGGGGTACGTCAACGCCCCTCCTACCAGTTTCCAAAATTAAATATATCGTGTGAGGTATTGTTTGAAAGGGCTTTTTGTAAGGATTTCAAACATTAACACACAAGCACTAAAAAGTGAAAAATAAAAAGCTTTTTCACAAAAAAGATAACCGCCTTCAAAACTACAAAATAAAAATAACTTTAGTTTTGGAAGTCGGTGGCAATACTTACCTACATAACAAAAAACAAAACCAAAGCCGCCGACTTCCAAAACTAAAGTTATTTTTATTTTGTAGTTTTGAAGGCGGTTATCTTTTTTGTAAAAAAGCTTTTTATTCGTCTGTGAATTTAGGTGAAGTAAGTTTGAGGTAAACTGTCAGATATAGTTTTAAAGAGAGGAATGTTTATAAAACGCGTTAAATTTTCACATAACATCATGCCTACAATCCCCTCCGAAAGATTAGGCAGAGGTGTACCTGTGCCCATTAAAACACCAATATTTCGCCAGCTATGCTTTTGGCCCCTGTAATAGGGGCCGAGTCTATTGCCATCAACCGGGCACAAATCCAGACTACGAGACTGCTACTGAGAAATTCCTGATGGAAAAACCCAATAACACTTTGCCCGACCTGGAAATCGAACCAACGAGGCAGTCAATCTCATTACAAATATTTAATCAACTGTTTAGTATAGGTCATAGGTTGTTATTTCTTATAAAAACTCACTTTTACTAAATCACGTATAACTCCGTTCTCAGATTGACAAAATCTGCAGAATTCTCAGAGTAGGTTTGGTAATTAAAAAGCTATTATTTGACAACACTTTTATCTTTGAGAGAGTAGTCCATCATCGCCTACGCCGCCTCCGAGGTGGAGACAGTCCAAGAGGATTTTTTCAGAATAGCATCGCAGAACGTTTCTTTACAAAACAATAATTGTATTGTGTTGTAAGCTACACAGCATTGCATCAGAACACATAACACCTTTAGTTATGAGAAAGACTGAAAATGTTTACCAAACTTAGATAAATAAAACAAGCGATTTCAACACTTATTGTTGAGTCATAGAGTTCAAAGACACTTAATGTAATATTTGCAGTAAAAATCAGGTCTTCTACAGAACGTAAAATTGTTCTCACGTACAGATTTTTTTCTCTTTGTTCAAAAATTTGAGCAAATCCTTGAAATTAGTTTTGCGTGTTTAGTTTGGCTTTGCTTCATCGTATTTTTTTTTTTGTAAATTATTACTTACTATACTAGCGTCTGACCGCGGCGCGGGTTCGTCGACGTGGTTTTTTTACCGTCTTATTATTAAATAACTGCCTCGTTGGTCTAGTGGTTAGTGACCCTGACTGCAAAGCCGGAGGTAGTAGAGGGTTCGATTCCCACCCAGGACAAACTTTGTGTGATGAGCATAATTGTTGGTTCTGTGTCTGGGTGTAATTTATCTATGATATGTATGTATTTATAAATTATATAAGTATGTATATCAGTTGTCTGGTTACCATAACACAAGCTCTGCTTAGCTTGGGATCAGATGGCCGTGTGTGAGTTGCCCAAGATATTTAAAAAAAAAAACTCTTTTCAGAGCTTACTGGGGTCCTACCATGAACTCTTATCGCGATCCAAAAACTGAACTGTTCTTCAAATACGTCAATATAACGCATCAATTTATGTCATTATATTGACGTATTTGAAGAACAGTTCAGTTTTTGGATCGCGATAAGAGTTCATGGTAGGGCTGCTGCACATCTTTTTATTCTCGCAGCCTGTGGGCTAGATATACTCAAAAAGCTTACAATGCCCTCCGTATCCAATATAACAATGCGTTCAGTGTGCTTTTGGGGCTCCCTCGCTTTTGTAGCGCGTCAGGGATGTTCGCTGACGTGGGGGTGGATTGTTTCTATGCCACAATGCGTAAGAGGTGTGCATCCCTGATGCGCAGAGTGAGAGAGGGCTCCAACAGCATGCTGTTAATGATAGCGGGCAACCTGGACTGCAAGTATGTGAATCGCTGCTGTGCAGTTTCCCATGGGGCAGCGCAGCAGTGTTTTGCTTATTTTTAATTGCATTGTTTGTGTGTTTATTTATGTACTTTCCTTTTTCCTTCTAACATAGTTATAAGTTTCTGTTGCTAACTAATGAGTCCTGGTTACTTGAAATAAATTATTATTATTATTATTCTCCTTTATTCTTTAAATATTCATATAAATTACATTTTTAAATATTAATATCAAAATACAAACATTTAAAAATATAAAAAATAGTAGCCCACCGGTGGCGGAAACAGGGTTCAAGCCACCGGCGGTCAGGGCTCCAAAGAGAGGAACCTCCTAAATATGCGGGCCGTGTCCAGAAGTACTGCTTTCTGAATCAAGCCCTTGATCCAGCCACCCAACGAGAGCCTTCTTAGACGTTATTATTATTATTGTTATAACATTACGCTACGTCTCACGAGAACCGAGCAGTACCTAATCAAAGTCGTAATTTAACGCGGCGGGTAAGAAAACCACGCGCTCGAAGTCGCGGGCAGAAGCTAGTATAAACGTAAACGTTTGTCGCTTTCTACTTTCATTTACTTTTCTTTATATATGGGTGCGGACTTGGCATAGGATAAGAAACTCTCTTCTTTAGGTTGCATTGATGCAGGTTCAAAACTTTATTGACTACTAGCTGACCCGCCACGACTTCGTTCGCGTGGTATCCTACCCCTACCCCTATCCTACCGATACCCCCACCTCTACACTACCGATACCCTACCCAAACCCTACACTACCCCTACCCTACCCTACCCCTACGCCTACACCTACCCCTACCCTACCTCTACCCTACACCTACCTCTACTCTACCCTACCCCTACCCCATAATTTCTCACCGTTTAAATATTCCCTGGACTACGACAAACATTTCAAAATCAGCTAAATCGGCCCAGCCGTTCTCGAGTTTTAGCGAGACTAACGAACAGCAATTGATTTTTAACCGACTTCAAAAAACGAAGGAGGTTCTCAATTCGGGCGGTATTTTTTTTTTTTATGTAGGTATGTACACCGATTACTCCGAGGTTTCTAGTCCGATTAGTGTGATTCTTTTTTTGTTCGATGCAGTATACTTGCCATTTGGTCCCATAAAAATTCATATCATCCAATTTGGTTTAGTGCTTTTTATTTTGTGAGCATTTTTCTAAATTAAATATATCGTGTGAGGTATTGTTTGAAAGGGCTTTTATTAAGGATTTCAAACATTAACACACAAGCACTAAAAAGTGAAAAATAAAAAGCTTTTTTACAAAAAAAGACAACCGCCTTCAAAAACTACAAAATAAAAAATAACTTTAGTTTGGAAGTCGGTGGTAATACCTACATAACAAAAAACCAAAACCAAAGCCGCCGACTTCCAAACTAAAGTTATTTTTTATTTTGTAGTTTTTGAAGGCGGTTGTCTTTTTTTGTAAAAAAGCTTTTTTTAAATCTAAAGAAGACTAGTTGTGTGTGGAGATGCTTGGCTAAGTAATAACAGCCGCACGGGTACGATCTATCAGGTTAAGCTACGCTTGCCGGGGTTGGTCCGTGGTTGGATAACTTCACACACCGAGACTCCTCCGTGCCTCGGAAAGCACGTTAAGCCGTTGTTCCTGGCTGTTATACATGGATCTTTGATAGTCGTAAGTCGTCAGAAGCTCGAAAGTCTGACAATCTGTCTTCTTGGTAAGGGTATCGTGTTACCCAGTTACTGGGTTGTGGAGGTCAGATAGGCAGTCGCTCCATATGAAATACTGGTATTCAGCTGCATCTAGTAAGACTGGAAGCCAACCCCAACATAGTTGAAAAGGGCCAGGCAGATTGATTTGCGTGTGAACCATTTCATATGTCTTTAACACGTCATATATTCTATAATTGCCCCGTTGTTGGTCTCGTGGTCGGATGTGCTACAATTCCTAGTTCTGCAGAAAGTGTTATTGGGTTTTCTTAGTAGCAGCCCGGAGCTTGGAAATTGGTAGTGACACTCCTTGCTTCGGAAAGCACGTGAAGCTGTTGGGCACAGCGTTGGGCCTCTGCCCAGTCGTTCGGACTATGACAGTGAGGAAAGAGGGAGAGCATCTGTGTTTGCGCACACATTTGTGCACTATAATACTTGCGTTGGCTAGCCTCCACACTTTAGCTGTCCAATGTACCGAATACAGTACACGCCGCGAGGTTCCATCACGTCCGTGTACCGTAAATGGTACACTCGCCCCTGTCTCTTTCTATGCGCTTGATTTGAGACAGAATATTACAAAAAATGATTTGGACATTTGGGGTTATCGAAAAATTATGTATCCACAGGTAATGTGTTAAGTAAGATCGACTGAAATGGATCTGGAGAATATTATTATTCAATGAAGTAGTTACGTATTTCAAATCATCATCATCATCTGCCTAGCCTTTTCCCAACTATGTTGGGGTCGGCTTCCAGTTTAACCGGATGCAGCTGAGTACCAGTATTTTACATGGAGCGACTGCCTATCTGACCTCCACAACCCAGTAACTGGGTAATACGATGCCCTTAGGTAAGACTGGTTTCGGACTTTCGGGCTTCTGACGACTCGTAACGTCTGTCAATGATACGTATAAATATGGAATGCTTTTATAAATAAAAAAATAATCATCAAGAAGAAGACCATAGATCATTATCCGCGACATTAATTCCAGCCAGTAACAGCCCACTCACTGAAATTGCTACACTTGACGGATATAACTGTAAATCGTATCAAATCTTCCGTAATTCAGAGTAAACTAGACGACGCCGCCGGTCTGCGGCTGGAATTGTTAACTGTTCATTTCAGTAAACTGTTTATAAGACTGCCTCGTGGTCGCAAAGCGCGACTGCTGAGCATGAGGTCTTGGGTTCGATTCCCAGGTCGGGCAAAGTGTTATTGGGTTTTCCATCAGGAATTTCTTAGTAGCAGCCTCGGAGTCTGGATTTGTGTCCGGTTGATAACAATAGGCTCGCCGCCTATTACATAATGGGCCTTAAACATAACTGACGAAATGTGGGTGTACTAATGGGTACACGTCTGCCTATGGGTACACCTATTGCCGGGCACAAATCCAGACTCCGAGGCTGCTACTGAGAAATTCCTGACAGAAAAACCCAATAACACTGCCTGACCTGGGAATCGAACCCAAGACCTTATGCTCAGCAGTCGCACTGCGACCACTAGACCAACAAAACAGTCCTTTCAACACAAAAGCCATTAACTAATTTACCCAAGAGTTTTATTAAAAAATCCCATAAGCCACCAGCCAAGCAATTTCGGAGATTACCGCACACATACACACATTTTCGTGTTGACCTACAATTCGTTGCTTTCAAACAACATGGCGCTAATTTAATATAGCAGCCAATTGTGAAACGATTAGGCCAATTGACTTCGAATTACGGCTTTTAAAAACTTAGAAACGACTGTGGGGTAACTTTGTGTAACAGTTAGAATTTAACAGTTTTCTACATCGTTCATGATCTGTGCACAAAATGCGCATTTCTAATTGTTTCAAGATGGGCAATTTGCAAGTTTTATGGAGCTTTAATTCTTCATTTAGAACTTGGAGTAATCTTTATTTTTACATAGTGTACGCTATGATCTTTTAAACTACGCAACGGATTTTAATGCGGTTTTCATCAATAGATAGAGTGATTTAAGAGGAAGGTTTATGTATCTACACTGCACTCGAGCGAAGCTGGGGCGTGTCGCTAGTTGTTAATATAAGTCGGAAATCGCCAATCCGCCTTGAGCAAGCGTGGTGATCCATGCTCGTGCCTTCTCTGTATGAGAAGAAGAATAAAACAAAATCGTATGTTAGGTATAATGAATCCGGGGTTGCGGGACGTCTTAACAGGATACCGTGGCCCCGGAACGTAACAACAGAAGGAACAGGGTGGTTTTTTAGTCAGTAAAAGTCTGACAGACTCATTTGGTAATTTTTAAAAAAGGTATAATGAAAAAAAATCATGAAAAAGTTTTTTCTATCTGTTATTTCCAAATTCTCAATTCTTCACAACATCGGCTTGACCGATTTTGATGGGACTTTTACTGCCAGATAGCTGATGTTGTAAATAGTAACATAGACTATATGGGTTCCTTACAAACCGTGATAAATGCGAACGACGTCGCGCGCTTAAATCATGCATAAAAGAAAGCATTTATTAGTAGATAGTTCCAAAATGCACTATTCAGTCATTTAGAGCCATAAAATGCCAAACTGTCAGAATTACATTCTAGCCAAGCTCGAATCATGATCCATTTGTAAATTAACTAGTTATACCGTTTTATAATTTGCACACAAAAACGGCATAGCCATACAATTTTATCATAAAAAAAGTCATTCACCTGAAGTACTCGAATAATTATCAAATGGTGACCTAACTTCGCGGAGCATTTTTTAAGTGCAATTATAGTCCTCGGCCACTCTTCAAAATGGCTTCCTAGTGTTCCTGTGCCCTGATATGACTTGCCAAGCCGCATTTGGCACGGTGGATAATTTGATACGCTGTACTTTTCGAAAATCTAGTCAGTCAAGTACCAAATGAAATAAAATGAATATTATTTATTAGATTAACATCCAGTTTTTTCATATATAAAAACACAAAGACATAATTATAGAAAATATATAATAAATATATAATAAATCATAATTATAGTTACAATATTACATACGTCGAATCAAGTTATCAGCGTATGGTAGGACTGCCACCTTTGATGAAGACGACTATTGTCCCAGTCTCACACCGCGGTCACCAAGGAGCTAACGGAGCGATGTATGGCGGACCGTGCATCGGCCGAGCGACTCCTCAACAGCGCTGGCCATCCGGGTCCGCGGCCCTCGCAGAACATGGCGCGCCTCGCGTCGTTCCACTACACTCGCATGTCGCTAATCGCAGCCTTGGTATAGTTAGGCGATTAACACACGGCAGGATCGGTGACGGTAAAGCGGATTGCACGATTGTACGTGTGTCATCAACCGATTTCTTAGAGGCCAATGCGACATGAGATCCGCTTCTTCCGCAGCTAGACTGTGCAGCAACTAATGAAGAGCTGCGATTTCACAGCGTAACTACAGCGGCTAAACCGCCTCGAAATGTTAATGCTTAGTCTTTGTACAATTATCTACTCGTGTACGCGTCTAACGTAATGTCTGATGATCATGCAAACGTCACGAATTACGTCACAATGGGTTCATTAACCTCAGGTAATACAAATTACATTGTTTTACGTAAGTTTTTAAGACGGATTCAGTAATAAGCGAAAGGGCCGTGGGAGAGTGTGATTAGACTGTAATTATTTGTTGCTTTTTTTTTTCTCTGTCTATCTCCGGAAGTGACTTAATGTTCCCGATTCTCTTGTTCACCAACTACTTACTCTAAAATAAGTGAAGTGGCATCTCTTGCTAACATACAGCGAAAGAAAAGGACGGTGACATTTTAGAACGAAGTTAGAGATGTCAAATTATGTAGTTTTGCCTTGAACTTTTCTTGTTTGAAGATTGCGTTTTGACATGTCAACTAAAATTGCATGGAAGTTTCAGATAAACTAAAATTGACAGGTCTAATTTATTTTCGTCCCTTTCTGTTTTAAGCGCAGGCCACACCGCCAGCTAGCGGACGGGCGGGCTAAGCGGGCGGGCGAAGCGAACGAAGGAAACTATACAAACTACGTGAAATATTGGCGAGCTAAACTATGGGGTTCACACCGAAAACTACGGACAGACGAGCGACGGATATTTCGTTAGCTTAGCTCGTTAAGTTAGTCGGTAGCTCGCGGTGTGAACCGAAGTATGTAAAGAGGTGAAACGATGTTCGCCCGCTTAGCCCGCCCGCCCGCTAGCTGGGAATCGTCGGATATTTCGTTAGCTTAGCTCGTTAGGTTAGTCGGTAGCTCGCGGTGTGAACCGAAGTATGTAAAGAGGTGAAACGATGTTCGCCCGCTTAGCCCGCCCGCCCGCTAGCTGGCGGTGTGGCCTGCGCTTTATTGAACAGAAAAAAATAGAACATACATACATAAACTCACGCCTTTTTCCCATGGCAGAAACAGAACGCCACCTGGCACTACGATCCTAACATACTACTTTCATACCCTAAGAATCTCTAACAATCTTTTTCTAATATTAGTATAGATTATTTAGGGGGCAATAACATTACGTTAATTCACCATTCGCGGCACATGAGATAATCAATTAAGTATTTATTAGAATAAAATTCATAGACAATGACGGAGCTTTTTTGCAGTGGGAACTATTTGAACAATGAAATTGGTTATTAAACAAAAACATGCTTTCGAAGATGACAGGATAAGATTACATGTTTTCTTAATTAAAACCATTAATAACACTTTAATGATGACTCACTTTGAAAGTTAAGAAAAAAATTGTTGATATAAATTATTGCAAGTGTAAGGGAATTAATAAGACAGTGTTAGCAATATTAAAAGCAAGTAATAAAAAATTACTTCAATAATAAATTGGCAACACGACATTTTATTAATCTGTGACCCGTTATTTATGGTCGGTTAGCCAACTACTTCATAATAAAAGTTTTTAATAAAATAAAAGTAAAGTGAAAATATAATTAAAAATGGAACGGCTTATGATATCCAAAGACTGAATTTAAAAAAAAAATAGGACCTACTTAATCTGGGAGCCGTTCTACTTAGCGATTGATGGCAACAGATGAAAAGATATAGAAGAATACACCTTTTAAAGTACAGAATCGCCCTATTTCACGACTATATCACCGTGTTCGTGCGTAAACCCAGCGGCAAAATGGCAAATTCGAATATCAACTACAATAATAAAAATCTTTTTATTTTATTACTAGCTGTCCGCCGCGGTTACACCCGCGTCTTTGGTTACTGCTCCGCTCCCGTAGGTCGTAGCGTGATGGTATATAGCCTATAGCCATCCTCGATAACTAATCTATCTAACACTGAAAGAATTTTTCAAATCGGACCAGTAGTTCCAGAGATTAGCGCGTTCAAACAAACAAACAAACAAACAAACAAACTCTGCAGCTTTATAATATTAGTATAGATTGATTCGAGTAAAAACTACAAGCATATACCTTCTTGAATTTGCCTTGTGGGTGTAAGGGGAAAAATAATAATATTGATGCCAGTAGACCATCTTCTATGCATTTTGTATGTACTTAATACAGATTTCTATCAATCTAAATCGTGTTACACTTTCATAAAAAAAAAACTAGAAAGTAGCAATAAACATTTGAATGTAACGGTCAATTAGAACAATCGATCGATGATCGTATGCAATGAGGAGTCGATAGATATCGTTGGATTACGTGGAACGTTTCATTTTTATCACTTCCTATTACATAAGGTTGATTTTCCTTTGCAATATTGTCGTGTGGTCGTTGGCACAGAGATAGGTAATAGTCTGGAATTGCACATCTAGGCTACTTTTTATTTATCAACTTTGACGTGAACGAAGTCGCGGTTGGGACCTAATTTTGCCATTAGGCAAAGTCGATGGCCCACATCGACTTGTTTGCATTCCAAAGAAATCAATCTGCCTAGCCTTTTCCCGACTATGTTGGGGTCAGCTTCCAGTCTAACCAGATCCCAAGCAGCAATTCAGTCCTATTATTTCAGCTCATAACTCTAAAAAGCTCTATAAACGATTTATTAAGGTTTTAGCGGTGCCAGAGTGTTGTATAAAAGCGTTCGACAGTACATTATTGCTCTATACGCTTATAGAGCTAAAAATACCTATTAACAAAGGATGTAAACGTTTACTACGCCATTTTATACAACCGTTATAGTCAAGTACTATAGCAAGTTCTAATATAACTAGTACATAATAATA
Source organism: Hoplodrina blanda (assembly GCA_949316365.1). Classification (NCBI taxonomy): domain Eukaryota; kingdom Metazoa; phylum Arthropoda; class Insecta; order Lepidoptera; family Noctuidae; genus Hoplodrina; species Hoplodrina blanda. The sequence goes on from OX438573.1 coordinate 3,086,737, forward strand.
TTGTTCTATAAAATTGTTAACAGGTGCCTTTATTTATCTGGTTAGCGTAATAAGGGTTCCAATAGTAGTTGCAATAGTAGTTTCGTTATACCAGTGATGAACACTCAACTACAGGGCGATATTGTGATATTGTGGATATTCAGATCACTGCTATAGTACGTGTGCGTTTAGTAGTCACAAAGACTTTACAATAGAGTGTTTGTGTGATGTAGTCTAATTTCAGATCACGCTAATAGAACGTAAGTGTACAGTCTGTTGGCAAAGACGTCTGACCCACCCTAAAAACAAACGAATTTAGACCCTCAGCTTGTAGCATTAAGGTTTATACAATTTATATGAGCTTGTCAAACTAGTGCTCGAGGACTCGATGAACAAACACAATCATAATACAGACACGCAAATTTGATCTTTATTACGTTAGCATTAGGTTATATATTATAACTACTTGTTATAATATTATTAGTGTAATAGCTTATTTTAATGATTGCATTCAAGTAATTCTGGTCTCGTGGCCTTTATATGAGACTGCGAAAAACAAGTTGTGAGATCAAATCCTGCGACGAACATATTGTTTTGCTTTCAATTTAGAATTTATTTAAAAACTATTTCTTGTATTATTGTAAAGAACTATAGACGGATAATCTTCAAATAAAAACTTTCTAAAATGGTAATATTTTCGCATAACTTGTAATAAGTGGGTAGTTGAAAAATAAATATTAGTATTCATTATAAAACTGGTATTTTTAAATGCTACGGGTATGCAGTGACTACGCGCAAACATATTTTACCTTGCCTTATTAAATTCTGTGAACTTTAAAGTTTTTTAATTTACCCACCTGTTAACAAGATAAATTGACGTAAATCATATTGGTCGTTCTTTAATAATGCAACCAATATTGTAGAAACAAAAAAAAAAAATTAAAAAAGAAACTGATAATAGGTGGACTGTGTTTTGGCACCCACATGTTGTTAGTCGCCAATCCAGCATTAAACCGCTAAGCCACAAGAACTTGTTGGGAATACGCGAAATTAAAGATTGGTTTGTAATAAAATTATGTTGTGTAACTTAAAAGCTTTTCAACTTTAATGTCAACAAGATAAGGATTAAAATAGCTTAACAAAATTATATAATACCGGTAGCTCCGACAATGTTACCTTAAAGTTACGTGTTAAAGATCAAATTTGCGTGTCTGTTTTGGTATTGTATTCGTTCATCGAGTTCTCGAGCACTTGTCTGATAAGCTCATATAAATTGAATAAACCTTAATGTTACAAGCTGAGGGTCCAAATTCGTTTGTTTTTAGGGTGGGTCAGACGTCTTTGCCAACATACTGTACTATAATAGTTTTTAGATGCATATTATAATTTTATCGATAAGCATATCACACAGACACTATAATAGTGCAGAATTATTGTATAACATTTTTTTTGGTGCCTAGCAATGCGCTTGTTAGTATTATAAATCACTACAGTGACGCAAAAGTGGCACATACATGTAGATAAATGTTTCTATTAAATGACAGTTAAGACCCAAAAAGGATTATTGGCTCGCTTTTACAACAATATTCAGACATTTTGATACGGAATTAATGTGACGTGCATTCTTACCGGAAACGGTTCCGTACAAAATGTGTCTTACAAAGATAATATTTCTGAAGACTTTGCTGGGCTTATTGTGTGAACAAAATTTGTAGATTTTACAATTAGAGTTGCATTATTAAAAAAAAAAATTATATATGAGAATGTTATTTAATTGCAAAGCCGACATTCATCGGAAGGATAATGGTCATAAATAGCCATAAATTCGCAACCTCGACACCAGAAAAATAATTCATTTAATAATTGGGCCATATTTTTTTATATATTTATAATTAAGTTTTTTTTTGGCTATGGTCTTCAGAAAAAGAGTAAAAAAGAACACTGCGTTTTATATGTCATTGTATATAAAACGCAGATAAGCTATGCTCACACAGAACCCCAATTTTAGGTTGAATCCACGATGTCTGACAGTGAAAACATTATCACGGCAAGTACTATAATGGCTCTTAGAATGTCGAAATCATTTTATATGATGAATATTTTAGTAAAAGCTTAACAATTCGAGGGGGGCACTTTAAATTCATGGTAAACCTATCCCTAGTTTATCAGTAAAGCTGCAGTCGCACATCATTTCCACCGTAATAGACTAATATTATAATAACAAAATAAAATCAGATTGCTTTTATCCTTTTGTAAAATTATTTTAATTATTTTTTGCACTCTGCACTATTAAGAATGTAAAATAATGAATAGTGAATGAAAATGTGAGGTAAAGGAAACTAAACTCTTGTATAGTATGAAAAAGTACTATAAAAGGTCCTACAGTAGCCAGTACATCATTATTTTGAGACCTGCATCACTGTTACATAGATTTTATTGGACTGTTTCGTCCTTTGGAACACTGTAATAAAATGATTTTGTCACTGAACAGAGATATAATTGCGCCACTTCCGAAGAAAAGATACGTTCTTTGGGGTTTTATAGGACCAAGGACAGTTTTTTCTAAAACGTTCTATGGTTTTTTATAGTACTAGTTTTTGCTGCTTGGGGATGCAGCTGAATACCAGCATTTTAGATGGAACGACTGCCTATCTGATCTCCACAACCCAGTAACTGGATAATACGTTACCCCTCGGTAAGACTGGTTGTCAGACTTTCAGGCTTCTGATGACCTGTAACGACTGTTAAAGATTCACATATGACAGCCGAGACCAACGGCTTAACGTGCTTTCCGAGGCACGGAGGAGTCTGTGTGTAAAGATGGACACCCATCTTAACCTGATCGAACGACCCGTGCGGCTGTTATTACTTAATACTTAGCCAGCAGCTCCTCTGCATTCCAATGAAAATAAATAAATAATATCTATCTGTTATAATTCCTATAGGTACGTATCCGCAGCTATGGGAGGTGTAACTCAGTGGCGTAGCTAACAAGGTGCTAGCTGGGCACCAAGGCCCCCGGTGTACCGAGGTTCCGGGGGCCCTCAGCCAGCAAATCTCGAATTGAACTAACTAAAAAATATAATACGATTTTAAACATGGAAATTCATTTGAAAGATATCAAAAGAATTCCTTGGTTGACTTTGGCCACCTGTATATTTACCTATATTTTGACTTGATAAAACTTAAACAGTTTTGCTAGGGCCCCAGTATTCCGGGCTCGCGGGACGTCTTAACAGAATACCGTGGCCCCGGAACGCAAAGGGCAACAGAAAGAACAGGGTGGTTTTTTAGTCAGTAAAAGTCTGACAGTCTCTTCCGCCCCACCCAGGGCGGAAGGACTCATTTGATGATATTTACCACCACAAAAAAAGGGGCCCAGTATTTTTTTTTCACAGGGGCCTGTGACTACCTAGCTACGCCTCTGGAAAAACTAACAGTAAATTAAATAACAATACAGATATAATGTATACTGTCAATACCCAGCTTCGCATATTTTCACGCACAGTCAGGTCCTAATGTGTCCGAGCATTTTATTCAAGTCGTTAATACCGGATGATAGTGACACTCCTCCTAATTTGAATTTTATTATCCGTTATTTATTGTTTTGGATGAAAAATATTGTAAACTAGTGAATGAATTTTAGAAAATCCTTTCTTAGCATAGCATAGCATGCCTACGTTATTTATTACCTATCTGCGTGCCAAACAGCGCAATCCGTTCAGTGATTTGAGCTGTGTGTTGATGGATCAGTCAGTCAGTAACAGTTGCCCTTTTTAAGTATGTAGATAAACTAGACATAAAGTCATTACCTTTTTGTATTTTCCATTTACAAGTCCTTAAAAATGTAATATCCGAAACTATCGGATGATCCGAAAGGTCCGTAATTTCATATCCCTAATATCCCTGGTGAATATGGTTTAGCTAATGCCGGACAGCGCCTAGGGGCGGATTTGTATTGGATCATTGGATTTCACTGTAGTACTGTTATCCGGACTAATATTTTTTATGACATGTTCAATAGGCTCGCCCCCTATTACATGGGACTTAAACATAACTGGCGAAATGTGGGTGTACTAATGGGTACACCTCTGCCTAGCCCTTCGGGGATTACAGGCGTGATGTTATGTGTTATTTACTTATTTCTTCAGCACATTTAGTTGACTGGTAGAGTATGGCTAAGAAGTCCGTCTTTGTACGTTTTGTTGCATAAAGCTTTAAAAATCAAGGTGCTGTTTGGTGCATCCTGTCAACAATGGCGTAACTAGCATGGGTGGCACCCGGGCCGGATAAATGTGGTGTCACCCCAAGAATAAAAACTTATAAACATTCGATAAACATAAAGTACGAATTTATTTAATTATTACAAATGTGTCTTTCATAGTTAAAAAAAAATGTGATAACGTAAGTTATTAAATACAGGGTGGCTATCCATGTGGGTTTTATTTTATTTCTTTAACTGTCGGGTGTCACCCCTGGGCTGGTGGCACCCGGGGCGGACCGCCCCCTACGCCCCCCCTATCTACGCCACTGCTCGTCAAATTCTAGAAGGTAACTATCCTTGTAATTCTCAAAACGAATCAATAATAAAATAGAAAATTAAAAAGGGTTTTGGTTTAGGTTATTTTCGAATTAAAAACTAGCCATCTTTTCACTGGATTTAGGCAATCGCACTACCACTGCCTTCCACTTACTCAACAGGGCAATTCTGTTCTTTGAAAGAGGCGTATTCTGAAAAACTGTCAAACATCAACAACTAATGTACCTTTTTATTAAATATTGTAATTTTATTTAATAATTTATGTCTTGTATAAATTCTTCTCTTGTTGATGGTCTGCAGACAATATCGCACGGTACAGCTAACGCGATAGAACAGTTAACAGTAACACCGATGAAGCGTACCGAACGCGATGAGATGACGACGCTGTAGGGATGGGACACGACACGATGCACTGGGTTATATCGATAAAATAAAAGAAAATATCAACGATAGCCAAATCGCTTAATAGAGTCCTCGCCTGCGGGAAATAAATTAAATACAGGGTGTTTGGCAGGTCTATGCAAAGCTTATGTAAAGCGGAGCTAGTATACCATTTAAAAGCAATTGATTTAAGTGCGTCATTTTCGCGTGAATAAACAGATTTTCTTTCTTCTTTCTATTCTAGTAATAGTAATAAACATGCATCCATTCATCCAGACTTTCCCATTTATAATAGTAGTAGTTACCGGCACGTAACTTGCCAAGAGATTTTCGTAGTGGGGGAAGTTCGCGCATATAAAAATGTATAAAATTGTGCGTGCGCAAACTTCCCCCACTACAAAAACTCTTGCCAACTTACGTGTCGGTAACTGTAAGATATTTTTTTTGCTGCATGAAGCCCGCGGTTTTATTCGCGTTAAGATAAGTCTTTGATTATTGCGCCTCTCCCGTGGGTCGTAGCGTGACGTTGTAGCCTATAATTAAGTTAAGTCTAAGTATAAGATTAACAATTATAATATAATAATAAAGGGTGTAAGGGACATCCTTCCGAAAACTTACAGGGTGAATTCAGTAAACCATATTAAGATGACCGGTACATGAAATTATTTCAGGAACGTTACGGGAATCCACTAAACCTGATCCGTTTTGTATCGATATATATCGGACCATCACTATCACTACTCGTCCCGTTGGCCCATCAAGCCACAAATTGCTCTATTGCACGCAAAAGCTGATTACAGACGGACAAACGGATTTACTTCTTATAACAGTAGGTATCTATACAACGTGTAACGGAATAAACGCAAGACCTCATACATCTGAATTAGTATATTAAATATTAAAACTAAAATTACATTTAGCTCCACACCAAGTAATTTTTATATACATAAAACAAAGTCGGGTTATTTACACCGTTTGTAACTAAAGAACGGCTAGACCAATTTTGATTACCTATCTATAATTTATTGGATTCGCCCCATCCAGGAATAGCAGGATAACTATTAAAACATGCGAAATATTAACAAAAAAAAAAAAACGGGTTGCACTCCGGGAGTGCCGGCAGAAGTGAAAACTTGATTATTAACGTTTACGTTTACGTTTAACATACACGAACATTCGCGCAAGCGCCCTGCGCTGTCTAAACGAAACAGTAGGCCCAGGCATACATTTTCGCCGCGCCGTAGAGAGGGGATAGCTGTCTACTCTCCATCCGTCTTACGCTTTTTCGATCAGGTCACGTGTCCTGACGCGCACGTGTCCTGACGCGAGTTTAAGATTTTATACCCATTACAGAAAAAGTGCTCAACGCCGCTAAAGAAGTTTTCACTTCAAAAATATATATGAGGCGGTACAAATTCCGCCGGGATAATAAAAAATAAGGTGTAACACGCTTTTATATAAAAAAATTGGGACTGTGATAAAAACGCAAGTATCTAATACACAGTATAAAGTTTTAGGGTTCAAAAAAAAACGATTCTGAGGCGATACTAAGTTCGCCCGTTCAGCTAGTTTTTCATATAAAATAGTTTTCCTCTGACCAAACGTAAAACTTAAAAAAAGAAATCTTAAAAATGGAAATAATTTCTACGTGCATTCGTTTTTGATAAAACTAACCTCAATTGAGCTGCCTATTTACTTAAAAAAGGCATAGTTTCCTTCTTTATATCGTGCAATGCGAGTACCTACCTACTAAAAAACTCGCGTGCTGATACCTATAAAGGGTATAGCATTAGGGCGTGCCGGTCCGTGCCTAATACCGAATGTACCTAAGTTGACATAAAAATGTTATGTTACAATGGATTTTATCAAAATCTAGCTTTACTCCTCTGTTTCACGTTCGGATACGTTTTTGGTTCCTGCTCCCCTCCCGTAAGTCGTAGCGTAATGTTATATAGCCTATACTATTCTTGATGAATCTGCCTAATTATCATAATACAAAAGGATTTTTTCCAATACGACTTGTATTTCATTATTATATTTTATTATTTTTTGTATTTTCGCGTTTATGGGGTATAAGGGCTAATTTTTCAATCGTGTTAAATCGGATGAATAAATATGGCGGTTTGACAGCTTTTGTATAGAATTTTTTTTTATTTTTTTATTTTACTTTATTGGGGCATAGAACAGTTACACATTACAATTATGGTATATCAGACAAGAGAAGTATATTTAAACTATGTGAACGTGTAACCCACACAAATGTCCGCGAGATAATGGTGACAAACTAGATATTTCATCGAAAGCGTGCGTTAATTTTACAGAGCAGAAGGTAAGTAGGTACTCGTGGGAATTTTAGGGATAATGGATAATATAATTAGGTGTCCAAAGTAGCTATTGTAAACATTCAATAGCAAGTCTTTTGAACTTAAAGTGTGTAAGCGCGAAAATATCCAAGTCGATAAAGTGTGTGTTATACGTAAAATATGTCAAACTATCACATTTATTCCTTGGATAATATCTGACTATTGAAAAATTTGCCCTAAAACAAAGAAATAAATAATACTAGAAGTCAACCCGGATGAAACAGGGGTTCGATTTACGCGGGACTAGTTAAGTAGTAATAAATAATTATCATAGACTATTGAATTGATCTTTTTACATACATAGATTACCTCTTATGAAAATGTTTTTTTTTTCTTAAGTATATTTATTAGGTCTTATTTTGATTTTTATGACATAATTGGCAATTACTACATCCTATTAAACTACATCCTTACTTCTATGTATAAAAAAAACTATATTTTTTTAACGCGTAAGTAACTTTTTGTGTTTTCGCATGCATGATATTGCTTTCTGTTTTTTGTTGTTTTTAATACTAATCTATTTTAGTATGGGACTAAAATAATTTTCACAGTCTTTTCAGCAACAATTATTTATTATTTTTTTAAATTAATTAATGGCCAATCAAAATTCATCAGCTTAAACGGTGTGCCCAGTATATCTTAGAACGCTGCTCGCAGACTTAAATGAAATGAAAATCCGATTTGTTCGATTTTTAGTTTCTAGCCAATCAATTGACTTGACTAAAAACCGGCCAAGTGCGAGTCAGACTCGCGCACCGAGGGTTCCGTACACAAACTCCTCCGAAATGGCTGAACCAATTTGCATGAAATTTTGTGTGCATATCGGGTAGGTCTGAGAATCGGCCAAAATCTATTTTTTTATTTTTTTTTGTTAATCGCATAACAACGTTTGCTGGGTCAGCAAGTCTAATATATAAAATTCTCGTGTTGCGGTGTTTGTTTCCAAACTCCTCCGAAACGGCTGAACCGATTTGCATGAAATTTTGTGTGCATATCGGGTAGGTCTGAAAATCGGCCAACATCTGTTTTTTTTTTTTAATCGCTGAACAATGTTTGCTGGGTCAGCTAGTAAGTTTATGATTATTAAAAAAAATATACTATGTGATGTAACTAAAAATTTAAGATTTTCGGAATTTTTCCTATATGTGTACTTTATAACGTTGCTTCATGCCAAATTTCAAGATTCCAGGTCGTCTGGAAGTATCCTTTAGGTTTTGATTCCCTTGCGAGTAGTTGCGAGTTTCAAAATATGCGGCTTTAATTGCTGTATCTTTTGATTGCGTTGACGTAGAAGTTTGATTTTGTTACAGCTTAAAGATATTATAGACTTGAGTATTTGTTAAGAATTTCAATATAATACCACTACGCGTTCATGAGTAAAGGGGTAATAAGTTTAAAATTATTAAAAATATTTTTATTATATGATGTAACTAAAAATTTATGCTTTTCGCAATTTTTCCTTTATCTGTGTTATAACGTTATAAGACGTTGCTTCGTACCAAATTTCAAGATTCTGAGTTCACGGGAAGTACCCTGTAGGTTTTGATTCCCTTGCGAGTAGTGGCGAGTTTCAAAATATGCGGTTTTAATTCCTGTTTCTTTTGATTGCGTTGACATAGAAGTTTGATTTTGTTACAGCTTAAAGGTATTATAGATTTGAGTATTTGATATGAATTTCAATATAATACCACTACGCGTTCATGAGGAAAGGGGTAGTAAGTTTAAAATTATTAAAAATATTTTTATTATATGATGTAACTAAAAATTTATACTTTTCGCAATTTTTCCTATATCTCTGCTATAAGACGTTGCTTCATACCAAATTTCAAGATTCTGAGTTCACGGGAAGTACCCTGTAGGTTTTGATTCCCTTGCGAGTGTCGAAAATTTGCGGCATAAACGGGAGTATCTTTTGATCGCGTTGACTTAGAAGTTTGATTTTTTCACAGCTCCAAGAGACCATAGACTTGAGTATTTGATATGAATTTCAGCTTGATACCTCCACGCGTTCCTGAGAAAAAAGGTCTTGACAGACAGACAGACAGACAGACAGACGGACAACAAAGTGATCCTATAAGGGTTCCGTTTTTACCTTTTGAGGTACGGAACCCTAAAAAGTAACGTCACAGTTATTGTTGCCATACAAAATAAATGGGGGGAAACGCGTTTTGACAGCTCATAAAAAGTATGTCAATTGATTTGTGGTATTTAGTACCCAATTGCGGTAAAACAATTTTCACCCTTATCATCTTAATAATAAGGTTGAAAAGTTGCCAGCCGCCATAGTCCTCGGTTGTACATAGATAATTTTTCTATTTAATTAAAGATTTAATGAGCACACTGCATGCTTGCAAAAACTAACAAAATATAACTGGCCTATGCGACTAAACCATTTACTATTCATGTTTAAAAAACACGTCCATTACCTACCCATAAGCTTTTTTAGACTAATGTTCCAAAATTGAAATTAAGCAAAAAAAAAACTTTAAAAAGCAGCAAATTTGAATTTTTATACCTAGTATTTTAATGAATTAGCGACCGGCCCTGGCTTCGCACGGCTGAAATGTATTATACACAAACCTTCCTCTTGAATCCCTCTATCTATTGATGAAAACCGCATTAAAATCCGTTGTGTAGTTTAAAAGATCAAAACGGACAGACGACGGAAAGCAACTTTTGTTTTATATTTTACTATGTACAAATATCTTAACAGAAAATAGTAAAAAATAGTGTTATGGCAATTCGGAACATTTAGTCACCCCCAAGCAATAGTATACAACCACAATTTGACCAGCACCTTTTCTTTACAGCGATCTACCAGACGAGGAGGACAAGAAATCGCCTGTCCTACTCCTAGGCGTGAACAAGATCTCAGACTCACCATCCTTCATAAGAAGACGATCCATAGAACCGCACACTTCAGGATCTATAAGGTTTTTCCGACCATTAAAATCGAAATACACCAGAGGCCTCCATGGAGACGAAAGATTAGAGAAAATAAGACAGGATCTTCTCGTCCACAAGAATAAACCAGACACATACATTCCCAATGATCACGAAGTCTCATTAGAACCAGAAGAACGATGTATGAAATTAAGCTGTGTTGGCAGCTGCATATGTGACAGAAAAGAGAGCTCCACCCGAGGCTCCTTCTCCTTCCAAAGACCAGATCCTGGCACCCACCACTACGAAGAACCAAAAGACTTTTCGGAAAACGACATCGAATTCAAATATACAGAACACATTCCTCATTCTCAACCTTCGAGCAGTAAGCAGAGTTATAATGTCACCCCAAAGTCATCGGAAAGGCGACACTTTCTGCTGGCGAACTTGAATGAAAGGTTTCGGAAGACTTTGAGCTTAGATTCTAGGAAGGTGGAAACTAATCGTGTGCCTGTGAACCTCCCCAAGGAGACCAGACCCAAATCGTTAGTCAACACAAGCAATATTTGTGTACAGCAATTCAAAACAGGAGACCAATTAATCGCCCAAAATTTTAACAAAACATCGCAACCTAAAAAGAAACGGAAATCTTTTTTTTCACTCGACACTTTTTTCGACTCTAAAAAGTCTGATACCTCATCTATAGATGATTACTGCTCCTCAAAATACAAAAGATTTGAACTTGAAAGTGATGATTCTCCTATCTTTAAACGGGAAAACAACGAAGAAAAGACTCCAGACCTCCTAAACCTACCTGTAATAATAGACTCTGTAAGAAAAAAGCAATCGGATACGAGAAGACAGTTAGAGAAATTAGAAAACCATTACTATAAGAATATACATAAGACTCAAACTGTTATTGACGCTGTGCCTAAGGACGCGACTAACTTGCAAGGACCAAGCGGGCATTCCAACCACCTATTCTTTGATGAGGACGTGGAATATATTGAACCTATTCGCAGCACATTTACAAGTCAAAGCACACTTATTTTAGACAAAAACGCTCCCGAAGAATTAAAACCTGACTCCATTTTGACTATAAACACTGACGAAACTGATATTAGACTACCCAGTTCCACAGTGTCTCCTAAATCTAATGTAGATGATTTTGACAGTATTGGAGCTTACGAAATTGAGGTGAAGGAGTCAGATTTAGTGAAGGTAGCCAAGGATCTGACAGTGAAAGTGATGGATAAGTCTGTGGATTCTATAGGCAGTTGTTCCCTAGATGTCGACGCAAGTACAGATTTTTCAGGTAAATAGTGTTGTCGATGTGTTTTTGGGCTTTTTTATTGTTGTTGTAGTTACTTTAGATTCAGAAAAAAGTTGCCCCTTTTTTATGGCGTCTTTTTATGAATCTATAAATATTTATTAGCATGCGTGATTGTGATTATCTTCTGTTAATTTTTCATCTTATTTTTATATCGATTTTGAATGAGTTTATTTTAAAAAGTGAAATCAATTAAAACGTTATTCTTTTTTGAATAGCGCCAAGTCCTTTTATGCTAGTTGTTTTAGGTATTGTTCCGTGAACTTTTACAATAAACTCAACAGCTATTATTACAGTACAATTATTATTTTCATATTTAATAAATGTCTTTACTATTATCTGTAAATCTGTGTTTTCTTTTTTCCTTATCTGTAGCGTGGTTGTTTGTTGTTTTTTTTTTTCTTTTCGAAATAAACTTTGCTTTTCTATAGTCTATTCACTTCTCTCGTTCTCCATTAATTTATTTGTTTCATGTGATTCACCTTACAAACGTTTCTAGATCATTCGTTAGCATGTGAAATATAAATAGGAACACCGTAATTTCGAGGAATTTAGGCATAAATCGTCTTCCTTATATTTCGTATCTGTTTTCCCTCCTTCACGACATCTTCTGATTGCTTTCTGTTTAAGTATAGACGTCTTCGGTTCGTAAATCACCGTGAAGAGCGCTTTTATTTTTAGCTTTCAAAACGTTTGGTTTTGTTTTAACATGATCGTGTGAATGTATTAAGTTTTGTGTGAAACCGAACGTAAAACGAGACAGCGCGCGAATATATTTTCGAAATGCTTTAAAAACTCCAATGCTTGCGTTTTCCAAACAATCTTTGTTTTATTGCCTGTATCGATTGGTAGATGATAACTTATACATAGTATACATACGTAAAATAATAGAGATGGTAATCAAGTAAAATGACCTCAATCATAATAAACATTATAGTCATTCATGAAGCAAGTTTATACACCTATGTTGGACCGATCGATTAAAACACAAAATAACGTCAATAAAACACTTTTATAAAATTCTTTAAATCTAGGTCGTGCATAGAAAACGCAAACAATGCTGGTTGCAAAATGCAACTCACAAACAAAAAGACAATCGGATACGGGTACACATATGGTTAATCTATGTATCGACCTCGTTTCTGCCCACGCACGACTTATAGCTCGGTCATTGCCGTCATATTGCTTATGAATACGCACCTAAACACACCTGAGATAAAGTTATTTCGCAAAATTTTAACAACGCTATAACTATCTATAAAACATTTTGGTGATTTGTGAAGTTGTGAATAACGAATTCGAAACTTGCCGACCGTGAAACGGAACGGTGCGGACTGGCCGCAAACCGTGCGTTGTCGACTGGAGGAAAAAAAATAAAACGTTGACATTTCTTTGTGAGCACTGATGTCATTTGTCATAAAATAGTTCAGTGAAAAATTATGTGAGGTGTTTTAAAAAATAATGATTAAAAATTGATTATTTTAACATTCTAATTTTTGTGTAAATCAGTTAATGTGCGTTGAAAGCTATCGGTAAGTGTTTAGAGCCGGTTTTCAATGTCAAAAAGGATTTAAAACAATTACTTTTACCGTACTTTTTGTAGAAGCAATTTATTTTATCGAGAAATTGTTTTAATAAAAAAACTTCGATGATATTAGCTAAGCAACATGACGTAGTATATTTTTTACAATTGGCTTAACGTAGATGACTAATGCGATTATTTTTAATAGTTCACAGTAAAACGATTCACCTGAATCTTTCTTTGCATGATTTCATTCTTTCATTTTTGTATTTTGCAAGTAAGTATTACGCTTTTTTCTTACTTGTTTGGAATATTACATTATGTAATATACAGCCTTATTGTATACTTATTACTGATAAAAAATAAATTACCTACAATACTGACTTAAAATATTTCCAAAATATCATATCATTATTTTCTTCCTACTCAAAAATACCTTATTATGTTTTTTTTTAATGCAAATTAATGCAAATATTTTGCAGTCTTCATAATTATGTCAAAAGTTTTTCCAAATCTTATCAAAAAGTTAAATGATGAAATTATGCTTTATGGTTATCAAACAATCTTTACAAATCATTCACGAAAATGCAATTAAATGATAAATGATCTTTGTTCAGTAAGCTGGTTGTTCATGTACCGCTTTAAAGTGTCCGACATTGCTAAAAGGGAATGTAGATGGTAGATTGGTGATTTACTTATTCGCTTAACGTTTGAAAAAGGTCTGTACAGTTACCGGTAAGTTGGCAAGAGTTTTTGTAGTGGGGGAAGTTTGTGCACGCACAATTTCATACATTTTTATATGCGCGAACTTCCCCCACTACAAAAATCTCTTGCCAAGTTACGTGCCGGTAGTTGTACCCTGCATCTGCAGGGTTTGTATCTACAAACCCTTGTCTGTGGGGTGTAAAAATACTCATTACATAGCCTTTAACTACTCATGCAGACATGCTAAATGCAAAAGCGGTATCTCAGGGAAAGTTTCAAGAAAATTGAATATTTGTAAATGTAGTTTTCTTTACTTTACATATTGTTTTTTTTTTGCATTAGGTGTGTATTTCTGTAAGCTATCCCATGCCATGAAAATCAACATTCTTTTATGAGATACCACTTTTAAGTCTGAAAGTGGGTAAAACATTTGTGGCTGGGAATCAACTTTGAATTCTGGCATGAAAAGTTTATGAAAGCACACATGGAGGTACGTAAATTGAGTTGTAACTCTGATGTCCAATATCTAACCGCAAGTTTCCGAGGCATGGTCCCGAACATAAAAATTATCGCAATGGTGGGAATAAAATGTATCTTTTCCGTTTATTTAAGTGTCTTTTTGTTTACTTTTTAAGTTTATCTTGGACATCGCTGACATCTGTGAAGGAAAACATAGTCAGTAAACCTTTACCTATATTAGTCTGAAATCGCCAATCCTCATTGAGCAAGAGTGGTGATCAATGCTTGTGCCTTCTCTGTATGAGAAGAGGCATTTGCCCCGCAGTGGAATTAAGCTGGTATTTCTTTTTTGTGTCTTTACAACAAAATACCAACAGATAATGTTTTAAACAATGTGGGGTAAATGAAATAGATTACTTACTAAAACAAATATAGGATATGAATAATGCGTAACATTAATAGATAAAACGTATGTTTTAAACAAAATAGATATTGCAAGGACTATATTTGATTGTAATGGAAATTCTTCGTTAAACGTCCTACACTCGGTTGACTTGACTCCCGTTTTCTTTTCTCTCTTGTAAATGACGTTCAAAAGTACCTTTTATTGGTTTAATTGGAATAAATGATTTGACTTTGACTTTTATTATAATAACTAAATTTTGCTCTCAACTTTTTTTTTTTGATGATTTGATATAGCTTAAAGCACTCAGGGATAATGTATCTTCCTGGTAGCTAAATCATTTTCTGAATCGGACCAGTACTTCTGGAGATTGGCCCATTCAAACAAGCAAACAAACTTCAGCTTTATAATAATGACTTAGTACAGATTATGCAATACAATACATGCATGTTTTGTGCCATGCATTCCCTGCGCATAGTAAGCATTCTCTTTTCAAAGTCAAATCGTTATTTCACTTTTTTATTACTTTGACATATAAACTTAATTTTCATGTTAACATGTCAAAGATTCTGTTTTTATTATTTTACAGTGGATTAAAATATTATAGGCCATTGACATCTTACAATAAAATAATAATACGAGCCTATTATGCAGTACGTACTGCAGTAAGTTCGTTCTATTTTGTTCAATTCTACACCACCTCACTATCTTTTATTTGTCAAAATCTGGCAACCCTTCAACTGTCAAGTTGCTGAATAGAATTAAAAGTCCAACTGTAAGATTAAAGGCTGTTTTAATATTTTAAACAGAAAGTCATAGATATAATATTATAATATTTTTAAACAAATAGTCTGGAAATACAAACATGATTACAAAAATCCTTTTACTGATAGGAAGCTAACTACTGCAAAGTGCCCAAGGCAATTTTTTTATTACTTTACTTCCACCAGACATAGTCACAGGTAGAAGCTATATTACATAAAAGAGATTACTAATCAGAATTGCAAATGTTATTGCAATGCCTTAAGAAATAAACAAACAGACAAAGAAATAGTTGACATACATATTAGTACATACAACATTGACATATGAGTCAGTTTTCTGAGTAGGCGGTGACTTGGACTGGTCAACTTCTTATTTAGCAAACATATTAGCATACGGTTTTACTTGCACTTTTTCTTGCTCCATACTTCGTTTGAGGGAGGATCCATGAGATATGATGATTTCAGGTTTATAATCTATATTTTTTTCAAGTATATTGCCTACTGGTACCTATCAAAATATTATGTTCGAAATCTTATTTTTACCCATCACTTGAAACTCAATCACTCAATCAAGCTGTTTCGACTGCCTCGTTGGTCTAGTGGTCGCAAAGCGCGACTGCTGAGCATGAGGTCTGGGGTTGGATTCCCGGGTCGGGCAGTGTTACTGGGTTTTTCCATCTGTAGCAGCTTCAGAGTCTGGATTTGTGCCCGGTTGACGGCAATAGGCTAGTGAGCCTATTGCCGTCAACCGGGCACAAATCTATTACATGGGATTTAATCATAACTGGCGAAATGTGTGTGTACTAATAGGTACACCTCTGCCTAACCCTGCAGGGATAACAGGTGTGATGTTATGTTGAAGCTCAATCTCATTAACGATGCACACACACATACGAGCGTACTTATCAATTCTTACATCATTATTACATTCATAACGCACATTCCTATCTTAATATCTCAGTGATAAGATACAGCGAACATGCTGTGCGGTAATTATTATGTTTTTTATTATATTTTTACCTCCTTTTTTGTCAATTCAATGCTTCTAAATTCAAAATGTGTGATTATTACCTCCTTTTTAATGGTTGTGAGTGTCGAAGGAGTTTTTGAATAGTGTTTGGACCTCTTTGGTTGGTGTTAGTTTTGTGATTGTGTGGCTAATCTGTGGATTATCTGTGTGGTAGATTATGTGTTGAGTTTGCATTGTTTTTGTTGTACATGTGTGTTAGCATGTGTTTGCTTTGCTATCCAGAACATAAATTGATAATTAGTTTCTATTTAAAGTGTAAGACGCTACATCTTAGTGTTTGCCACTTGCCACATTAACCATATTTACAACATGCAGAACAGAACGGCCCAATCAAAAGCCTAAGTGCAGTAATTGCCCAGCTAATTTGAACCTTATTCTCAGTGACATACTTCAAATGTGTATGCATAACCTTTTTTTGACCTGTTGGCTGTAGAACCTTTTTTTTTTCAAATATACTATAGACAGGCATTTTTGAATTGTCAAGGAGTCGGTCAGTTAGAAAGTCTCAGTTTGAAACTAGTTGCTCGTTCCAAAACATAGGTAGCCCTCTATGGAGAAGAAAAAGCAAGAAACTCCACAGACACTTTTTTCAATTTTGTTGTTTCAAAATCTTGATTAAAGTATCGAAAATCCTAGTTTCCATTTTATCGGATATAAAAAATTTGCCATAAATAGTATAGAAAATGTAAATCCTTGGATTATTTTTAAATATTCAATAAACAGATTGAGTTATCTATGGATTAGAAAAATAAAAAGTAATTTATGCTTGCTATCTAAATCTGCAGGGTCATGATGAATAACAATTAAAAATGTCAGTTTATATTCGTTGTCTTAGAATTTATTAAATAAGGTTGTTTAATTCTATAAGAACAATATAAAATAGAAATTCTTTCTACTTTTAAGAATGCAGTAATAATATTCTCCTTGTGTCAGTCGAGACCAGAACTTGGCCAAGCTTGCAGGACAGAATCTTAAAGTTCCATCTTTGGAAACATCAGATTCGTCGTACGCCACAACGTAACTGATCTAATCTAGTTTTGCAAGTCAGCAAGTCATGCAAAACTATTCTGTGTCTGTTACTAATTGCTTGTATTCTTTATTTCAACATATTAAAAATAAAACAAAAACAGCACTAAGTCCTAAGCCACCGTTAGGTCAGGGATCCAGAGTGAGGGAAACCTCCTCACAACGCGTGCTGTATCCAAGACGACCGCCTTCTGCATCTGACTCCTATTTCGTCGTGTCTAAAACCCAAATTCTCCTCCTTCCAGATACCACATCGGGAAGCTTGAATCTCCTAACACCATCATCCACCACCAGCCGGATCCGAGACTTCACGTCCAGGTTACAAGAAAGGGCAGGCTCCAATCTACAGCCTAACTACTTAGCCAGCCCCACCCCAGTGGCCACACCAGTCCGGACCCCGGACGACACAACACCAACCCCGAGAAAGTCTGAGAATCTCCTGAAACCGCCCCCAAAAGTATACATAGACACTTCCAGTCACAGATCGAGAGGTCACCATAAGAAAAGAGACGATTTTCCCCATAAAAAACCGAGTTATCTCAACCTTGCTTGCTCCGTCAATGGGTACACGAATCTAACGACTTATGATTCGAAGTTAAGGCAAGATATCAACAAAAGTCGGGAGGCATCACCCATAAGACCAATTACACACACTTACCAGTACAGGAGTGAAAATAACTCGTTACTCGTCCCTGTTCCTGTCAGTGCGAATAAGCTGCTTGTACCAACATTTGGTCCTCATGATACGCGCGCCGATTTGACACAAAAAGCGCCTACAAAGGCGCACACTGACCCTTACCTAGCTACGTCACCATTTAATGTCTACATGGCTGCCGAAAATAAACAGTTGAAGAACGACTTCCTGGGAAACATGACGACCACCAGCCGCCCTTACATATCAAGTGAAAGTAAAAACTTCGCGACTTCAATGCTTCACAAGACAGATGAAGTGGATAACGCGAAGGAGGTCACCTTCAAGTCCAGTTACTCGGAGACGAATTTCAGGAAGACTGTCACCTCGAACGGCAAAGAAACGAGGTTCAGCTCTGAATCTTACACCATTTCTTCCAATGGGGTATCTAAACGAGTAGAAATCACAAAGGAGAATGGAGAACAGCTCACGAGTCCAATGAAGAGCTTTATCCAACAACGAGTCGAAAGACTTTACGGTCCCGGCGCTCTAGCTCAAGGTTTCTTCAACCAGAAGCGCTATAAACAAAAAAGCAGCAGCGAAGACGACGAGCCGAAAGTCTTAACCGAGAAGTCGCTGAACACTCCTGAAAGGGTGCCTAAAAAATATGAAGAAACGGACATAGATCAAGTTTTCTCAAGTCCAAATGGAGGAATGGATTCCAGTGTGTCTCTGCCGGTCCTCAGGCATTTGAGGCCCGAGTTCCGCGCTCAGCTGCCGATCCTATCTCCAAAGAAGTCTGCAAAGTGTGATCTGTCCCCACAAAAGATTGATGAGAACATTTGTCAAGTGGAAAAGACTGATAATGAGGTCGTAAAGGATAAAAGTGCAGTGTCGGTAACAAACGGTATTTCTGTGATAAAGCTAGATGTTGAAAATGGTGAAGAACCGGTGATATGTAGTGTTAATGGTGATGCGAATGGTGGTGAAGTGGTGAAGGACGCGCATTATTTCTTGAATTTGGAGAAGAAGGAGACTGAGAGGCTGTTGGCGCTTGCTGCTACTGCTGAGAAGGAGTTGGAGGACTTACAGGTGAGTTAAGAGTAGCATAACGCCCCTTTCACACGGCAGTCCAATTTTTTGCAGGATCCCGGTTTCTGCAGGATCCCGTTACAGGATACAGTACACGGGATACAGTAAAAAGCCGGTCCTGCAAAACTGGACTGCCGTGTGAAAGAGCTGTAATCGTATTCAGTTCAACCAAAAGCCTTCCACTTCTTCTTTATCGTGTGGGCAGTAAGGTCTTACGACCCCACATCCCCTAGTGTCAGAGTTTCTAAACCGCCTCAAAGGCCTCTGACATGGAATTGAGTGGAACAGTAATAGGCTGGTATAAGTCCAGGTTTCTTCACGATGTTTAGATCGCCTTACGCCTCACGGTGTTTAGAGCCTTCCACTTCATAGACATCCTAATGATCTTGCCTTGTGTTTCTCATACCCAACGGAGGGCCGCGACCATGATAATTTAATCATATTAAACTCTATAGCTATACATACAGGATGGACCATATAAAAAATAATTCGCTAAACATAATATAATTATGAAATAAGTGTAGTGAATTATTTATAGTTTAGGAGTTTCTTTTTTTATATTTTAATGGTAAATTCTCACCATACTTCAGATTTTTTTCTAATATTCTGTATTTAAGGCATGTTTTTATTAAAAAAACCTTTCCTAACACTAGGAATTTTTCCTGTATTGTGGATGCGTTTATAAACATAAACTCACATACACAAACAGCTACACCCGGAACAACTACCTGTATAGGTCATAAAATATTTGCTCCGTGCGGGAATCGAACTCGCAACACCCAACAGCACAACCACTGCGCCAATCGTATCATCCATTCCAATCCTTGAATAGACAAAAAAATCTAAATTACCTCTCCTCTATAACCATTTTGAATAAGACCTTGGCCGTTAAAGGCGCATCTAATTGTTATAGTTTTGTTTAGAATCTACAATTTAATTCGGTCCATCAAACCGGTTTGTGGTTGATTAGGGTTGCCAGAGGTTTTGAAGTTTTTTTTTTACTCTTGCCGCTACTCTAGCAATTTATCGTGAATGTCAAAGTCAAATCATTTATTTCAATTAGGGTTGATTTTTTAATAGTCATATTATAATAATAGGTCATCATCATCTTCCTGCCCTTGTCCCATGTTACTTGGGGTCGGCGCAACACGTTTTTCTCTTCCACTCCGTCCTGTCAGCCGTCATGCAATCACTGACTCCACTTTCTTTTACATCATTCCTCAAATAATAATAATAGACCAATAAGGTCTAATTTTTCAATCCTTAGATAACTCTTAACGGAGGGATAAATATCTGTCCGGTTTGACAGTTCTTGTATAGAAAATATGTCAAACTGTCATATTTATTCTTTGGATAAAAGTTATTTGACTTTTGAAAAATTAGCCCTAAAAGAGTTTTTATAATTTAATTTTAACTGTTTTTGTCTATCACAGAATTGGACAACCCTATTAACAGATTTTTAATATTATACCCATAGAAGAGCTAGCATCGAAAAACGAAACCTAGTCATTATATTATTTTTTATGACCAATGTCTGGACTTCTGAAGGTTTTTGTATGCGAAAATACACACATCAAAAGTGTCTAGGGATCAAAGATGTATTATTACCAATACATCTTTGATCCCTAGACACTTTTGATGTGTATATTTAAAAGTCAAAAGTCAAAAAGTTTAAAAGTCAAAAAGTTTAAAAGTCAAAAAGTTTATTTGTGAAACATAGGTATACAGAAGGTCATACATATAAAATAGTGCGCTATGTTTTGTCTGAAGACATACAAATACTATAACATGCACAATAAATATGCTAAAAAATTTACATAAATAAAAGAAAAAAAAAAAAAAAACCATTATAATATTAATAAAAATTAGATAATTATAATTATATGAAATAAGATTTTATAGTTTTTAGTAGTCCCCTGTATGTTTTGAGATTTTTATCTGTTGAAGACTAGCGAAGTTGTATGTGTTTGCATGTTTGTTATACCTTTGTGAATAGGGTAGATGGCACCACAAATCAATTGACGTTCTTTTTATGACCTGTCAAAAGGCAACTCTCCCATAGATTTTGTATGGCAAAAGACAACAGACTGAAATCACTTTTGTTCTGACTCAATTGAAGGAGAAATTCCTATTGTTTGTTTTTATTTCAAAAAAACAAATCTTTTCCCCTAAGAATTTCTCTTATATCGTGGATGCGTTTACAAAACATACACATACATAAACTCACGCCTTTTTCCCATGGGGGTAGGCAGAAACCATAGAATGCCACCTGCTACGATCCTTACATACTCCTTTCGCCTCATCTACGTTCATACATCTCGTCATACAAGCACGCCGGTTACGAGTACTGTGCACTTGACCTTTCTGAAGAACCTCACCAATAAGGTCAGACGGGTCGGTCGTTTACAAAACATATAAACTCACATACACAAAAAGACAGACCTGGAATAGATATCTGTAGGCCATACAAATGTTTATTCCGTGCGGGAATCGAACCCACGACACGCAGTGCAGCAGTCAAGCACTCAGCCACTGCGCTAACCATGCCATCAAGTAGTGTGGGGCAACATTTTTTTAAAGAATAAAAAAAATATGAATTAGTTCCAAAACTATAAAAGATTAAATAAAAATGTCTACAACCAATAATATTTGACATTGATCACAGACACTCGAGGATGGTATTTATAATATGACCTTATACTGTATCAAATTAGTATTTATACCTCATCTTAATATTCAAATATTATAACTTTAAATGTTATGCGTCATCATTAGTGTCCGACCGAAGCTTCGGCTTCGGCTTCGGCTTCGGCCACCTTCGGCCAAAAAAGCACCTTCGGCCAAATCTTCGGCTTCGGCCAAAAAATTGCCGAAGGTTTGGCCGAAGCCGAAGGTTTGCTAGTTGTCAAAATTTGAAATTTACTGAACGATGCTAGAGCGAGACGGAGAGTGTGCAGAGCAGCAATAAACAATAACGAATCGCCAATATTTTAATACCTACTTGTATATGTTGGTCACTCGGCTCGTTATTGGGCTAAATCTCTAAAGCTCTCACAAATGTATCTAGTATATTCTGAGATCAAAATAACTATCGTATTTCTCAAGGTCAATGACACCTTCGGCTTCGGCTTCGGCTTCGGCCGAAGGTTTTGGTGAATACCGATTAACACGTTCACTGCCGGGCCAAAAATGTTGAAGGTCAAACCTCCACAAGCGTCAGGCACATGTGCCTGACGTGGCAGTTAAGGTGTTAATCGGCTTCGGCTTCGGCCAGAATTGCACCTTCGGTCGGACACTAGTCATCATATTAATGCAGGTGTTCCTAATTTCATGGTTAGACTTGTGTTATGTGATATTTATTTACATTATACTGTTTGTTTGACCTGTCCCAGTAGTCTTGTGTTCGCAAGCGTGTCTTCTGGGTCCTGGGTTCGATTCCCTGGTCAGGTAAAGTGTTATTGGCAGCGATCGGAATAGGTAGAGTATATGTATTTACTTAAAGTTCGAGGAAGTAACTAACATAGAGTTGATAATACCTCTCTAAAATCTAAAATCTTGGAATCATTAATATAATATCTTCATCACAACCTCAAGCATGAAAGTCGGGCACCACACACAGAGGAAAGTAGAAGGAATGGGGGAGGCCTTTGCGCAGGAGTGAGACAGTAACGGTTAGCAAAAAATAAAAATCTGCATGCCCATACGCAGTATGGTAAAAGGCGAAACAATTTGCTAACTAATGTCGTCTAATGCTTTCAGAATCGCGAGGACGTCAGTGAGGAGATCTTGGGCTTCCTGCGCGCAGCGTCCGGCAAGGCGAGGCTGTTGGCCACACAGAAGATGCAGCAGTTCGAAGGTAAGACGGGCTGTTCTATACTTTTCGTTGAGCTATATGAACATCACGCCTGTAATTGACGAAGGGTCAGGCAGAGATGTACTCATTAGTACGCCCACATTTCGCCAGTTATGTTTAAGTCCCATGTAATATGGGGAGACCCTATTGCCATCAACCGGACACAAAACCGGACTCCGAGGCTGCTACTGAGAAATTCCTGAAAGAAAAACCCAATAACACTTTGCCCGACCTGGGAATCGAACCCAAGACCTCATGCTCAGCAGTCAAGCTCGGCAGCTCGGCAGCTAATCCCGAAATCGTGCTGCCACTGAGAAATCTACTATGTACAAAGCTGTTGGTTTGTTAAACGGGCTAATGTCTAGCCATTCTTATAACGCTTCGACCCACTGGAGCGGAGCAGGAACCAAAGACGCAGAATGCAAATGCTAGTTTCCAATAAAAAAAGCGAACAACCAGATAACACTACCCAACCTAGCAATCAAACCCAAGTTCCAATAAGACCAAAGAAACTATATTAATATTGATATTCCAAACATTTTCCAGGTCTATGCTACAACAATATAAACGAGCGCCTGGACGAACCATTCCCGACCACAGTGGAAGACCTGCAAGGGTTCTGGGACATGGTGTGCTTGCAGGTGACCAACGTGGACGCCATCTACCAGCAGATAGCAGATCTGAAGGCTAATAACTGGCAAGAGGTGAGCGAGGTCACATTTAGGATGGGTGACCATCTTTTTTCTTTTTTGTTCCGGGTAGGACGATTGATGGATGACCATGAAAGTGGGGGCGCGTGGAATACTACACGCCGTCGCCTTGGGTGTGGTTGAGTAGCAGGATTTTTAACCGACTTAAAAAAAGGAGGTTCTCAGTTTGACCTATATGTTTGTTCGCGAATATTTCGCGTTTGGCTGAACCCATTATCATGCGGTTGTCAGAAAAGTATATGTTACATTTAGGAGAAGGTTTTGGTATTTTAATCGACTTCAAAAAAGGGAGGTTCTAATTTTGACCCTTATGTATGTCTGTCCGCGATTATCTCGCGTTTGGCGGAACCGATTTTTGTAAGAATTTCAAATATTAACGGCAAGTAATATTGCACTAAAAAGTGGAAAATAAAAAAGTTTTTCACAATAAAGACAACCGCCTTCATCCATCATCCAATTTGTCTATAAATTTCCAGATAGCAGCCCCCGTGAAGCCGGTGCCGTCGACCCCGGTGACGTCACCGCCGCGCCGCACGCGCGCCACGCCCGTCATCAAGAACGAGAAGGCGCGCCTCGCGGCCGAGAAGAGGGAGGCTGACAGGAAAGCCATGCTGGAGATGAGGAGGTGAGGAGTCCGTTTTCATAGACTGACTTTTACACGCGATTTTGAAGATATAAACTCACATACACACTCAGACAGATACGGAACGACTATCTGTAGGTCATATAGATAAACTACAATAGCTTGGCGCGCCCTTCCACAATTCAAACGTTTAAAAGTGTTTGTAAAATTATTGAAAAGATTCACAACGCATGTGTGCGTACTGAGACAGCTCTCGAAACAAAAAAAAATCAGCGATTTGTTGCTAGACTACCGGCGTCATTAATCACTCATTATTATTAGTACGGCGCTGCATTGAAGTTCTCTATGAAACTGACACGCGCGTTGTCTTGCGCGGTCGGCTATGATTAGTTGACAAACATATCTGCCGGCCTGCTACTGAAGACAATTAGGGCGCGGGCACACGGTGCGTTGCGGCGCCGCACCGCAAAGATTTCACCGTGTCAGCGGGCACACGAGCGGTGCGGCGCCGCACCGCAAAGATTTCACCGTGTCAGCGGGCACACGAGCGGTGCGGCGCCGCACCGCAAAGATTTCACCGTGTCAGCGGGCACATGAGCGGTGCGGCGCCGCACCGCAAAGATTTCACCGTGTCAGCGGGCACACGAGCGGTGCGGCGCCGCACCGCAAAGATTTCACCGTGTCAGCGGGCACATGAGCGGTGCGGCGCCGCACCGCAAAGATTTCACCGTGTCAGCGGGCACACGAGCGGTGCGGCGCCGCACCGCAAAGATTTCACCGTGTCAGCGGGCACACGAGCGGTGCGGCGCCGCAGCGTTGTTATAACGCAGCGGCGCCGTAGCAGCGAGCGAGCGTGTGTCCTTTCTTGTGACGCAGAACAACTGAGCGGTGCCGCTCCGACGTCGCAACGCATTCACCCCTCCCCGCCTCGTCTTGGTGGTTGCAAGTCCGGTGCGGCGCCGGAGCGCATCGTGTGACATGCCACAGATATTTCTATGTAAGACGACGCAGCGACACCGCTCCGGCGCCGGACCGCCGCCGCAACGCACCGTGTGCTCGCATACTAACTCACAACTACATACAAACTCTTTCATACGGATGTGACCACACACATTGAAATAGTAATATGGAGGGGCGTGCCATGTTATTTTAGTTTATCTTTACATATATTTATAAAGTGCGGGAACCGAACCCTAATTCGTTTTCTAAATCAAAAGTAACCTAGGTTACTCCTTTTAACATCAGTTATCTACCAGTGAAAGTACCGTCAAAATTGATCTAGCCGCTTCGTAACAAACAGACAGACATACAAAAATATTAAAAATAGTTTTTTTCGTGTAAGTGTCGTGTCGTTATTACAAATATACACTTCATTTTTTTATTAATTTGGATAGATAATGATCAAAAAATAATAATATAATTTTTGTGTTTGCAGACGTGTAGCCCGCGAGCGACAGATGGCGCAGCGAGCGGCCGCGCCCGGCACCAGCCACGAGGAGCATCGCGAGATGGGCATTGAAGGCAGCCAGGTACGTTATTTAGAATTAAGTAGAAACCCAATATAGTTTTATACATAAATCTTCCTCTCGAATCACTCTATCTATTGATGAAAACCGCATTAAAATCCGTTGCGTAGTTTAAAAGATCTATAGGCGTACAGACTGCAGGAAGCGACTTTGTTTTATATTACATAGAGATTTTATACAAGCTTATGCGTCCTAGTCTTGTTAAGGTCAGATGTTTTTAAGTTGCCCGTGCCCGGTTGTGAACTGACTACCTCGTGCATGAAAGAAAGAAAGAAAAAAGGTTTATTTGATACAGGCCATGTACACACAAAAACAATAAAGACAAAAAGGCAATAAAAAAAAAAACACAAAAAACATTGTGTGCCCCACAGCTGCGCCAAACAGGCCCAGTTCAGCATAAAATGCCAGGCCACTTGTGCCTGACGCTGGTTTTCAACTGGACCTTTGTGTGTTGCGTCATGAGAAGGCGCCCCTTAACCACTGAGCCATCACGACACTATAAACCAAAAAATATAATAAATTAAAAAGTAAATATTTTATTTTTCTCCATTTTCAGGAGGTGGAAATCTTCGTTGGAAAGACGACGAAGCCGTCGAAAGTCGCCCCCAAAGGAGACTGCATGAGCACCGAGCGATCTGAAGACTCTATGGTCGAAGAGAGCTGATTACACTTCCCCTAGATGTACTGTTACTACGCGGTACGAGAACCATCGACGCACTACCTGACAACCATGGATTTAGTACAGTCAGCAACAAAAGTCGATTAACAATGTTACTTTTTTATATCATTTAAACAAACTGATTTTGACTGCCTCGTTGGTCTAGTGGTTAGTGACCCTGACTGCAAAGCCGGAGGTAGTGGGTTCGATTCCCACCCAGGACAAACTTTGTGTGATGAGCATAATTGTTGGTTCTGTGTCTGGGTGTAATTTATCTATAATATGTATGTATTTATAAATTATATAAGTATGTATATCAGTTGTCTGGTTACCATAACACAAGCTCTGCTTAGCTTGGGATCAGATGGCCGTGTGTGAGTTGTCCAAGATATTTAGATATTTTTTAAACACTAAACACATAATGTACTGGTTTTCAGAATTTCAGGTAATAGCTAAGGGCTTATTATATTTTATCTTATATTCATTGCGTTTGACTTTTAATATTGTACTTAATAATTAGGATTTAAAAATCATAAATGTTAATCGACTTTTGTTGCTGACTGTACATGATTCTAGGCCCAGCGATGGGAAATTTTCGTTACATGTTCAAAGAAAAACTAGCCAAGACAGGAAGGGTTCTTTTCTGTATAGCACCTTTACGTTTCAAATGGTCAGGCCTGTGACAGACGCATATAAGATGTAATTAAAACCTAGTATACACTTTACACCGAATAATTTTGACGTGACATCGTCTTATAATTCGATGGAGCCGGCTGCACGCACGAAAAAACATGAATCATGCGGCGTTACCTCGCTATGCGGCGTTATCTCTTTTGAAAAATGAAACCATTTAGTGTTTTCTTATGACGTTGTCACGTTCAACTATCGTCAGTAAACCGACTTTACAGGCAACCGATTTTTATTTAAGTGTTTACTTAAAAGAACCAATTTAAACTTTTAAGTATTTTTCGGCGAATTTGGGTTGTCATACGCGCCGTGCCTACAACGGCGGATCCGCGCTTGAGCTAGGCAACTGTATAGAACTATTAAAAATCAGCTGTTCCGTATAATTTGTAAGTATTGTGGATTTGTATGGAACACCTAAGAGTCTAGAATGATATACCGAATCCATGACAAAAGTGTGCGCTTCGATGTTCTCTGCCCTATTTAAAATATCTACTAAACTGTGTTTGTATTGTTCTGCTTACACCATAAAAATAGTGTGAAGGTTGGCCAGTTTGAGATGGTGTTTGGTTCAAATTGAGTTTGTGAGGCTCCGAGTTTGAGGTTAGTTTGCGTATGGTTGACAGCGGTCACGGTTCAACCAAATTGTTTCTCTTTCATTGAAATATGTTGAATTTATTATACAGGGTCTAGAAAGACGCATCACATACCCTTTAACAACGCATGCTGCCTATCAAATTTGTATATTACGCGCCACGAAAGATGAGACTTAAAAAAGCGTCAGTAATGGGGAGCTTGCGCAGGTATGGATGTACGAAATAGTTATCCATAATTTGTGTATCTATTCAGGGATATTTTGATGACATTTAGATTAAAATTCTTAACAATATTACAATATTTATTCATCATCATCATATCAGCCGTAGGATGTAGGACTGCTGAACATAGGCTTCCCCTACAGATTTCCAGTAGGACTGGATGGAAGCGGCTTGCATCCAGCGCGATCCCGCGGTCCTTATCAGATCGTCTGTCCATCTTGTGGGTGGACGTCCTACTCTGCGCTATATACACACATCAAAAGTGTCTAGGGATCAATATATTATTATTACCAAATACATCTTGATCCCTAGACACTTTTGATGTGTATATATTTATTCATCATCTGCCTAGCCTTTTCCCAACTATGTTGGGGTCGGCTTCCAGTCTAGCCGGATGCAGTTGAGTACCAGTATTTTACATGGAGCGACTGCCTATCTGACCTCCATAACCCAGTAACTGGGTACTGGGTATATTAATTACGAAATAATAAAGTTTGTGTAGAGTGTCAAGTCTTATCTTTCGTGGTGCGTATTGTAAACTTTGAACAGAATTTTTTACTGCAAAACGATTTTTTGGTGTGAGAAATCTCTATAGTAGTGTCCGCAAAACATTGTACTTTCAGATGCATACAACAGTATAGCTGTCGTTGCAGCATTTCAAGTTAATATACCTTATATTCGTAAAAAAACGTGTCAAAAAGTTGAACTTTCAATATCTCTGTACCAGATGATTTCAGGTATGGTCTTGAACAGAGAAAATAATCGCAATGATGCGAAGTATATTCAATTTACGCCTAATTATGCGTCTTTTACACCCGGAATTATGTTTTTACATCCAAAGGCTGATTCACACATATCAAGCCACAGTTCCTGCCCCGTTCTGTATCAGTGATAATATTCTTTCAAACATTCTCTATGAACGCGCCGGAACTGACACTGAGAGGTGTCGTCACTGACACTGACAAGTGTGAACGGCCGACGTATCTTGGCGGCCCTGAAGTTAGCCGATTGCTGCGCAGTAAACAATTTCGTTTTTATAAGATCCATTGCGCAGCCAAACAGCTATTTTCAGACCGCCAAGATACGTCGGCTGTACTATAAATGAGTCGAATAATTTATCACTGATTCGGTTCGGTGCCGGAACTGTGACGACACTGCTGTGTGAATCAAGCTTAAGCTTTGTATAAAAATACAACAAGGTTTAGTAGATAGTTTAGTAACAAAAAAAAAAGTTATATGAAAAAATGAGTTTTGTATGAAAATGTATGTAATTTAAAAAATAATGAAATTATGATACTCAACGCTGTAGGAATATGGAATCGTATTAATTTTTTTTTCCTCAATAAATTATTGTTTTTAATTCATTACCATTATTTTTTTTCTCATTTATTTTGTTATTTACAATTTTAATTGATTTTTTTTTGTATGAATTTTTAGTTGCTGACGAAATTTAGTTTTATGAAATAAATGGTTTTTATTTTAGTCTTGTTTTTAATTCAATTGATAATCATATCGATTAAAATTGTAAATGATAAAGAAAAACACATTAAAAAAAATCATTCATTAATAAGGCCATGAACACACGATCGACAAATCTTTATTTTGGCTTTCTTATTATTTTTTTTTCAATTTCATGAATTCCATATAATTATGTCGATCGTATGTAAGAAACCTAATTAAAATATAAAATACGATTTTGCACATTCCTCTAAAATTAATAATTATTTAATTGTAATCATGTTTGTACAACATATTGTCGCATTTTTCGCTATATATTGTAAATATTATAAGCGCCTAAAATTGTATGTACTGTTTGACAGATGTAACAAGTATCAAAACTATGCCTCTTAATGTGAAGATAAAGTATCAAAATTTTATTTAAAGTGCCTTTGAATATTATGTCAACTTTCGTTGTTATACAACAGCTAACATGCTATAACGTTGTCTGTTTGTTTGGTACGTGTTAACTGCAAAACTACTGACCCGTATTTGATGAAATTTTGTAGCTTGGTAAATAGAGAATGATATAGTATGTATTTTTCATCTTGACAAAATTAATTATTAACGACTGGGAGAGTAAATTCGCGGGAACAACTTGTTATTGTCGTTAAATAAATAATGTTTTATGTAACGAAACGAAAAGCATGAATGAATCGTATACTTCATGCCTAAAGCCTCAAGGAGTATAATACGCCTAGTTTTGCTTCTACACACATACATAAACTCACGCTATTTCCCCATGGGGGTAGGCAGAAACCACAGAACGCCTCCTGCTACGATCCTTACATACTCCTTTCGCCTCGTCCACGTTCATACATCAGTTTCGTTTCTATATCAATTATTAATTACATTACAATAGTTTTAGATAAAAATCTTGATACTTTCTCTTAACAACAATTCATTTTACCGAATTATGTAATAAATAAAATAATATAGAAACTTTTACTAAGCTTTTGGCATTTTTCTTCATATTTTTATTTTAAATATAGGTATTTTTAATTGATCTTTCCTATAAAATCTGTTTTTTGTACTGAGCTAGTACTATGTCCCACTTCAAATGAGGCGAGGCGTTATGAAGCTCGGCGATAGAGATAAACTAGGACAACATGGCTCGCCCCTCCATAATTCAAAACGTTTGAAAGTATTTACAAGACTCACAACGCTGTGTGCGTACTGAGA
This sequence comes from Hoplodrina blanda, assembly GCA_949316365.1. Lineage (NCBI taxonomy): Eukaryota > Metazoa > Arthropoda > Insecta > Lepidoptera > Noctuidae > Hoplodrina > Hoplodrina blanda. The sequence continues at coordinate 3,117,356 of OX438573.1, forward strand.
CGGCTCTCGAAACAAAATACAAATCAGCGATTTGTTGCTCGACTAGCGGCGTCATTAATTTTTCATTATTATTAGCTGCACTGCACTGACGTCCTCTATGAAAATGACACGTGCGTTGTCTTGCGCGGTCTGCTAGTTATGATTAGTTGACCAACAAATCTGCCGGCCAACCTGCTACTGAAGACGAATACTTACAACTACATACAAACTCTTTCGTAAGGATGCGACTACGCAAATTGAAATAGTAATATGGAGGGGCGCGCCGTGTTATAGTAGTTTATTTATACATGTCTGTAATTAATCGGATTTTCAGTGCTAAAATAAAGTGTTTCTTTGCAGAAGTTACATGTCTTGGAATTATTTGTTAATCGTGCTAACTACCCAATTAGCTAATTTTTGTGTCAAGTTTCGTTCCAGAAATTTTGTGTTATTCAAAGACTTTTTTTTGTGTTTTTGGGAGTTTTCTTTACAGTATATGCAAGGTCAATTAAACCTACCTATTGTAGTATAGTCGTTTCACAGAAGCAGGCACGCTCGAAGGCTTAAAATAGCATAATATTAAAATATGTACGAAAAATATCTACCTACAGGAAAAATCTAACTCCACGCTCAATATTTATGTATTATTTTAATCTGAAATGACATGACACATTTCCCGAAAGCCTAAAATCTTTAGTTATTTTTAATATTAAAAGAGAGCCTCGGAGTCTGGATTTGTACCCGATTGATGGCAATAGGCTCGCCCCCTTTACATGGGACTTAAACATAACTGGTGAAATGTGGGACCTCTGCCTAACCCTTCGGGGATAACAGGCGTGATGTTATGTTTATGCTAAAACCGATATCGAAATATGGAGTAAAATAAAAAAACAATACTAAAGTTTCGAAGCCGAGAGCGGCAGCGTAGTGGAAGCATCAAGGCAATGACGACGTCATGCCGTTTGCCGTCACGCCATGACGACGTCATGCCGTTTGCCATCACGTCATTGGTTTTACGGATTCTCGCAAATTGGCGTACAACAAGACTCATTCTTTCCGAGGCAGTGTAAATTGAGCCTTATAATCAAATATTAAAATTGATTTTCTTCATTTTGGGCGTTACCCAACTGATGACAGCAGGTAAGGGAATGGGGGGGGCATATCGACTATGGGGGTAATTGTAACTAAAGGATTTGAATAACAGTTATTCGTTAGAATTACCTACAATCCAAAAGGGCCGACTACGAGATTCAGAACAAAATTTTAGTTAGCTTTTTGTAATTGGAACTCATTGGACAAGTGTAAGAAAGAGACAAAACTATACAGCACGTATAACTCTGTCCCTTTCTCACACAGTGGTAGGCTTTCAAAAATCGGTAAAAGTTGAAGTATCTAATTGAAGAAAGATAAATGCACTGAATTGGAAAAAAACTATAATTAATGTTAAATAGTATGTTTTGTTATGTTATGATTGTATGTTAGTGTGGACGATTTGTTAATTTTTGAATGTTAAGATAGTTTAGTGTTTGCGCATGCGTATCGCGGTACAGCCTTAAAACACCTCCTGGCATGTAATGAACACCGGTCGAGTTCATGTAAACTGTACGAAAACATTTTTTAAGGAATATCTGATACCTCAAAGGCGTGCGTACGCGCTCGTTAATTACATAATTATTGCATCGTAAAAGTTTGTGAATAAGGCGGCGTTTTGTGGTTATAGCGTTTTATCCGTGCGAGGCAAGGCTTAGTTAACGTATGAAGGTAGTATGCGAGAGATATGACTCTATTTAAAAACTTCGCAGAACAGCCCGACTATTCCCAGCGATGGATTTTTAATGTTCCCAACGCTGGGAAAAGTTAAAAAATCAATAGAAGCGTCACTGGCATACTACATTTGAATTAAATGCATATTACTAGTTAAGATCCCTAATTGAGTTATTAATTTGTACAAAATCTACGGTTTTTTATACTATGATTTACGTGTTTCGATTATTTTTTACATGGCAACACGCATTTATTGAATTGTAATGGTAGAAATGATGAAATCATAATTTTAGTGGAAATGTTAAAAATTACTTGTATCAAGATGGTTTTGTCAATGTTGCCATGCTTAGAATGTCAAACTTTTTTTTTAAATAAATATTCAATGAAATTATCCAATGCTTTCACGTTTGTCAGGATTTTAATTTATTTTATCTTTTATTTGAAGAAATACGAAGTTAATACAACATGAGAATTACTTTTAAGCGAATTTACTAAATTTTAAGTCACTATATTTATTGTACAGTTAACAAAACAAATAGGTATCCAAGGTCATCCAATAAAGTTGAAGTTATCTTAGGAACCGATGGATGTTTTCAAATGTAATTTAATTTAAAAAGTAGATAATAAACATTTTATTAATTAAATTAAGTTTCATTCGAAGACACCCATTGGTTTCTAAGAAAACTTTAACTATATCTGATGACCTTGGATACCAATCTGTTTTGCTGACTGTACACACTGAAAGCCTATATTTTATGATTGGATATTATAAAATTGCACTGTAAAATTATTAACATAATATATTTAGTTGTTCGATAGTCAGCTCACTTGAAATTGTACAAAAAGTTGCGACAAAAATTTCAAGTGCTTACAATTTTAAATGTCGAGCCACTTACATTTTGTCGTTTTGTAAAGATAAACTACTATAACATGGCGCGCCCCTCCACAACTTCAAAACGTTTGAAAGTATTTACAGGACTCACAACGCATGTGTGCGTACTGAGACGGCTCTCGAAACAAAACAAATCACCTTATTATTAGTATGGCGCTGCACTGACATACTGTATGAAAATGACACGCGTTTTGTCTTGCGCGGTCTTGTTAGTTATGATTAGTTGACCAACAAATCTGCAGGCCTGCTACTGAAGACGAATAGTTACAACTACATAGAAACTCTTTCATATGTATATGACTACACACAATGAAATAGTAATATGGAGGGGCGCACCATGTTATGGTAGTTTATCTTTACGGGACAAATGTACTACCTCTTGTATATCGTACTCAACAATACTTCCGAGAACGGAGAATAAATGTAAAGGTAGCATTCCGATGTTGGCGACCGCGACCGACGAATTATCGTCCTGTGGTCGCTTGCGTTGTTTAGGGTTCCATAATAAGCAGTGAGTCGCGCGACCCGTCCAACATCGGAATGCTACCTTTTTATCTAGAATTTTTTTACAGTGCAGTTTTAGCCAGTCCAAAAATAAATTCCTAGCAAAATCTACTATAAATAATCATCAATTAGGTACTATAGATAATTTAAAAGAAACTGTTTGTTTGGATATAAAAGTGCATTAGAATAAACTTTCCTGTATTTAATGAACGTTAAATTATCCGCTGTATTATAATTTATACAATAAATATCATGACATTGGTTATGCATTTGTTTTATTCTTAACACTAGCTAAACTCTGCGGATTCACCCGCTTTAAGTCTGATTACTGTTCCGCCCCCACGGGTCTCAAAAGTATTTTAGTTTTTTTATCACCTTTTTTACCATGTTTCCAAGCCAACAAATACATATATCGGCTCAAAGGGCGTAAACGCCATTTTCGCCAAAATGAGATTTTAATGCAGTCTTAGGTACTTAGTTTTTCGTCCTCTATCGATTGGTATATTTAAAACATAGATCATATATTATTCGCAAAAAAATGGTGGATATAGCCATAATTTTTGGTTCGCTAAACATAGATTTTCTTAAAATTTTTGGGTCGTGTTTTTTGGCTCTCCTGAAAAGTCTGTTTTGGTGGATACGCCCTTTGAGCCTAAAGGTATCGATATTTTATTCTATTATAAGGACTTTATACTATTTCTATATTTTTCTGTCCAATAAAACAAGAAAGGGTCGAAAATACATTAGACCAGTCAATTATAATAAAATTCATTTAAAAATTCCATACATTTTTAGTTGACGTAACAGAACGCATGATTATAAAAACACGGAAAACTTCAAGGCAAAACTAATTTGACATCTCTAACTTAGTTCTAAAATGTCACCGTCCTTTTCGTTCGCTGTATGTTAGTAAGAGATGGCAATAATTTTAGTGTAGTTTATGAACAAGGGAATTGGCACCATTCGGCGCCTAAACGACTTTCTTTTCTTTCTTTACAGAAGTCATGAGTGAATTTCCCGGGACCGAAAATTGCGTGGCATCAATGAAATCGGTACTAAAAAACATAGCTATAATGTTCTCACATTTTTTTCCGGTTAGGTGAAATAGTAATCTATGTGTAGCACTAAATATTTTATTAATTGGATTAATAGATACTCCAAAAAAATAAATTAAACCTCGAAATCTTTCATTGCCGTGTCTGTCCACACTTCACCTTGTTGTGTATTATTCCTCATTGATAAAAATCTATTGGTTATTTATATTAAAACCTAGTTTTATTTGATACATGAATAGTTAAAGTATTGTTACGGAATACATTTATTCAAATATTTAAACAATACAACGAATGGTTAATAAAAAATCATTTGTCCCAGAACTACCGTTCATCGCCGTGTCCTAATCATGTTCAAGGATATTGTTTTACCTACGACTTGCGTCCCCCCTCCCGGTATTCTAAACGTTGCATATTAGTGCCCCCTAAGTGCTCGACGTGGAAGGACGTACACACGTGCCTGCGTTTTCGCGCCATAAATGTAAGTATTCCATTTTTATGTTACTGGACATTTTTTCTTTCATCGCCGTGGATAGGTATAACTTATATTTGAATAAATTTATCTTCATGATTAAGCAATCGATAGAACACCATTTCTCATATGTTAATTTATGAAGTGTTTATTTCTTCGAATAGTTAATAGATTTTTTGTTATTAATATTTTTTGCCTTGATTTTCATCGCCGTGCTTTCATTGCCGTGGTTTCCGTGGCCGAAATTTACTATGGCAATGAAGAAAAAGACACGGCAATGAAAAAAATTTCATTGCCATGCCTTGTAAAACAATTTAGTTTCATTGCCGTGGCCAGGTATTTCATTTCCGTGACTTGTGTTTTCATCGCCATGGTATGATTAGGCAAAGAAAACATGTTTTATCACCTGTAACACAGGTAATACCGATTACTGACAGTACAAAACTCGTTAAGTTAACTCTAGACTCTCTGGTCTCTCTTTAGACTTGATGAGTTTTTTACTGTACAGTCAACTACAAAAAGATGTTTTCATGTTATTACAAAATGATGTAACATTTGGTACTCTTTCACACGTATATACACTGACACACACGCAAGCACCCTCACATACTACAGTCTGATTTTAATAATGGATTGTTTATTTTTAGGATGCCAAGATGCCTAAACCAAAATTATCTGAAGAGAAGAGAAAGGAGAGGAAAGGATTGGCTGAACAAAAGCGACGTCAGAAATTAAGAAGCAACCCTGTATTAAAAGAGGATTTATCTTAAAAAAGCTTTTTTACAAAAAGAAACAGCCGCCTTCAAAAACTTTAAAAAGTAAAAAATAACTTTAGTTTGGAAGTCGGAGGCTTTGGTTTTGTTTTTTGTTATGTAGGTATTGCCACCGACTTCCAAACTAAAGTTATTTTTTTATTTTGTAGTTTTTGAAGGCGGTTGTTTTAAGCTTTTTATTTTTCACTTTTTAGTGCTTGTGTGTTAATGTTTGAAATTCTTAATAAAAGCCCTTTCAAACAATACCTCACACGATATATTTAATTTAGAAAAATTCTCGCAAAATAAATAGCACTAAACCAAATTGGATGAAATTTTTATGGGACCAAATGGCAAGTATACTACATCGAACAAAAAAGAATCACACTAATCGGACTAGAAACCTCGGAGTAATCGGTGTACATACATATATAAAAAATAAAAAAATACCGGCCGAATTGAGAACCTCCTCCTTTTTTTGAAGTCGGTTAAAAAGAAGGCTGCAGGAGTAGTTGTTCCTCGAAGTGCAATGACTTCGCAAAAGCTTCGGAATCCAAAAATATATCTGATCATGCCTGTCTCCGAGAGGGAAATGCAAACCCAGACAGATTGTGTATGAGAGTAAGATTTGGATAGATATTACAAAAGGAAAAATGGGAGTATGTATACGAAAAGAAAGACTGTAGTATTAAAGTCTCTAAGTAGTGTTGCGAGTGTAATTCAACAGTTTTTGTTTACTTATTGTACTTTCATTCTTTTTTTGTAATATCTCCTTACCCAAATTTTACTCCCATACAAGTGTTGGAATCAAGACCAAACAGTAAAATAAACAGTCATTTTTATTCTATCTATCTGTCTATTTCAATAGATAACATATTTTTTTATTTCCGTGGATTGATTCTTTCATTGCCGTGGACGCTTGTTTCATTGCCGTGCACGCATGTTTCATCGCCGTGGCACGAAATTTTGAATCCTGATATCTCGTTAGTGTTTTAAGTTATCTGCTAGACATTAAGCAAGAATATATACATTATCAAAAACTTTGACAAAAGCGTTTTTTTTTTTAAAAAAACCTTAATATGAAAAAAAACACGGAAATGAAGATTTTATAGGACCTGTTGAAATTCACTCTCATATCTCTTTTGTTTCAATTCAATTCAATTTTTAAAAGTAGGTAAGCAACAATGTTGTTTTGTCGATCAAGCAAAGTATTTTGTACCTAATTAGCAAAAGCTTGCATGAATTATTTATTTATAACCTACATTTTTAGTCATTTTATCATCTGCCTAGCCTTTTCCCAACTATGTTGGGGTCGGCTTCCAGTCTATCCGGATGCAGCTGAGTACCAGTATTTTACATGGAGCGACTGCCTATCTGACCTCCACAACCCAGTAACTGGGTAATACGATACCCCTTGGTTAGATTAGATTTTTAGTTATTTACACGTCAATTGAAAAATTATGCAATCATAGATCGATCGATCGATCGTAGACGAGGCGAAAGGAGTATGTAAGGATCGTAGCAGGTGGCGTTCTGTGGTTTCTGCCTACCCCCATGGGGAAAAGGCGTGGCGGTTCACGCGTTAAATTAGAAAAAACCAGATTATTTAGTCTATTCTGCAAGACCTTTTCACGACCAATGAAATAAAATATTCATATGTAAACCCTAGAGAATGTGTGAATCGGAATCTAACAAGAACATTTTGGCTTTGATTTTATTTATATTTTTAAACAGCCGCTCGGGAGAGGAGCTCTTGGCCAAGTACCTAATAACAGCCGCACGGGTCGATCCATCAGGTTAAGCTACGCTTGCTGCAGTCCGTCTGTGGATGGGTGACCATCTTTAAACACCGATATTCATTCTCCTTTTTAAACTTTAGACCACTCGCCACCATGAGCTACATTTGAGTGAGCAAGACAAGGTCTAAACCGCCATGCTCATATAATCAAAACACTTAATAATATAAAATATATAATAAAATATATTAAAATTGAAATAAATGGTCCAATAAACCTAGGTGTGGGTAAGTGAAATCGCTTTAATTCAACGTTTATCTATAACCTTCTTGACTAGCAGTTGAGTAACTGGCTGTGCATATGTACAGGTTGTTTTTTGACCGACAGTAAAATTAGTTGTTTATTATTAAAAGATATTTGAGAGTAAAAAAAATTAAACATTAAATAAAAACAAACTAATTAAAAGGTTTGGGCTTAATTTATTTTTCCTGTGCTAAAAACCTTAAAATTTTTGTCTATGGTTAGTTTGTGAAATAAAAAATAGTATAATTTTCTTCTTACTTGATTACTAAAATAATGGTAAATAATAATTAGTTTTATGCATTTAGTCACAAAATCTGTTTTATTTTTCATAAAATAATACAAGTATTATTCTCCACCATAATATTGCATTAAATGAAACGTAACTTATAGAATGGTCTAGTCTATGGTTTGACAAGTAACCTCCAGCGTCATTTCTGTACTTTTACATGAAATAAATTAAAAAATCGTTAATTTATCAGTTTTTTAAATGATATATTTATTCTATCATTTTATTTTATTATTTTGCGACAAATAATTACATAATTCGTTAAAATAATAAAAGAGTACAAAAAATGTTGGAATTGGTCCCGCGTGTTTCCTTCCCGCGCACGTCGTACTAGGTGGAAGTTGGTCATGGTCGTCCGCCAAACGGAAAGCCGCCATGATGGCTTTCTGTAAAGTACGCTCAATATGTAAAGTTTCGTTATTGTTTTTCATTAATTGTGACTGAGTGCGTGCAAAAATTAATCATGGGAACGAACTAGAGTGTGCAAAGTTCAGTTTACGGTCCCTTGGGACCTCCTAGTGGAGCTATAAAGTGTTTTATAAGTGCATTTTTGTGTCGACGCTAGCGTGTTTTGTTCTGTCAACAAAATGTCGAAGCTCTCGTTTAGGGCGAGGGCCCTGGATGCGTCGAAACCAATGCCTATATACCTCGCCGAGGAGCTTCCGGATTTACCGGACTACTCGGCGATTAACCGTGCAGTACCTCAAATGCCTTCTGGAATGGAAAAAGAGGAGGAAAGCGTAAGTATTTTGCGCATTTAGATGTTAAGTCATCGGGAAACTACTGTGTGTCGGCCATTACGTTATGTTTCTTATTCTCACCGCTAGGGGCGGTATAATTTCGCAGGAAATTGAATAATTTCGAATATTATTTATTATTTAGCTTCTACCTGCACGAAAGAATTAGTAAAATTCGTTTTCTGGGGCTATTAATTTTATGACAACAAAGATATCGTCGTTACATTGATTGCGAAAGTTATTGTCAAATTTTGGCGCGTTAATAGACCACATGGTGATTTTAACTTGATGTGACTTCGTAGCGTACAAACACAGTTTTCTTGGTTATTTCTCAGTGGATTTTGCTGGAATTTTTATATGTTCTTGGCGAAATTATGTAGATTTTGTGTTGTAAAAATTATAGTAAACAGGCGGCGGGGTCATATGTTATTTGTTTACAAACAATGGATGCCGGCAAGCGCAACATTTTAATTTATTATCGGCCGTTCTTTATCTTAATTTAAGTGAAAACTTCATTATTAATTGAAGGGTTACTGATATTTAACGCGAGCTTCAATATTTTTGAGTATTATTTTAAATTTTCCTTAAAATCTTAAAACTTGACAGACAACATTAGAGGTTTATTTTGTTGATTATTTTGATCTCCTGTTATCATTTAACCACATTTGACTACTATTAAAATAAGTTCAACTAAACCTTATTTAACTATAATTTTTCAAAAATCAAGGAAGTTATATTTTCCTTGAGTTATAAAAGAAACATAGGCAAAGTACCTTCTTGGTAAATATGAATTTTATTCTATTTAAAATGTAAAAAGACTGGAACATGACTTCCACAATATAAATAATAAACTATTATGTATTAATAACATTAAAATTATACATATTTTTTTAAATTTTTTAGCGATATAATTAAGGTTCAAATCCATTGCTATGAAACTGTGTTGCGGAGAACTCTTTCATGATTTAGAAGCAACCTAAAAAATATTGTAGTAATATACTAGGAAGCAGGGGTGAGGATTCCATATAATTGCCATTGCTGCCAGCTTTCCTATATAGGTTCGGAACGACTGCTAATTGACCACTATTTTAAAATGGTACAGTCATTAGTTTCTACTGTCTACTATTGCCAAATATTATTGACACACTACAGCCATTTTTAATACACAATCAAATAAAAAATTATTTACAAAATTTTTATTATTGAAAGAATTATGAAATTTTTGCTTCGGCTTTCCTCTTAAACATATTGAGCTTCGCTGCTGCTAGCAATTTATTTAATTCTAGTGTTATGTAGGTATATGTATAATAATATGTTAGTTTTGACCACCTGTGACTACCGTCTATGTAGTCTGACATAAATATAGACATTTTTTGAAATGCTGCCCCTCACTAGGAAATTACCCTGTATCGTGGATGCGTTTACAAACATAGATAACCAGACCCGGAACAACTACTTGTACATATTAAAAGATAATTTAAAAACTTAAATTTGACACAAGTTAGGTGAGGCCTTGGTCCACTGGCAATCTATACTATCTAATATATCAAAGCTGAATTTTTTTTATTTCTTTGTTTAAACGTGCTAATATCTGGAAGTACCAGTCGGATTGTATATAAAAACTAGCTCCTGCCAGCGACTTCGTCCGCGTCAAAGTTGATTTCTCCATACAAACTTTGGAACCCTGATTCATCCCCTTATGGGGTGAATTTTGGAAAATCCTTTCTTAACGGATGCCTACGTCATAACATCTACCTGCATGCCAAATTTCAGCCCAATCCGTCCAGTTTGGGCTGTGCGTTGATAGATCACTAAGTCAGTCAGTCACCTTTGAGTTATTATATTTAGATATCATGTTGGTATATGATAGCCAGATTCATTAGGGATAGTAAAGGCTATATAACATCACACTACGACCCATGGGTGTGTAGCAGTAATCAAAGACGTTAACATAACATGAGCAGAAGCTAATTTTTTTTTAATAATCTTGTCGGAATTAGGGTACCTTATTTACAAGCACTATTATTTAATTTGTTCTTGTTATTCATTTACTGTATGACATAAGTAGACTTTATTACTTAGCATTGCTAATTTTATTTACCAATTTTATGTTTTCATGTGCATGCATATTTTAGTTAGACAAGGTAATAAATTAAGTGAATGCTTTTTTTTTTCTGCACTTTTTTTATAAAGTACTGATGCACATGCATATTTCTATTTTTTTCTTTTATTACTTTTTTAAATTTTGTAGTAAATTTTAGGCAGGCAGAAACAAGTTCCAAAGATTTATTAAATTATTTTCCTCATTAAGGGCATTTCTTATTTATTACTTTTAAATCTAAATAAATAACATTACTCATTCAAACTTAATAATTAAAGCCAGTACTAACTTTACCTCGTTTTATATAGTACCTACTCACAACATATTTGAGGTCGTATTTATGTACTTTTATGTACCGACATGTGTTAGTTATTTTTGTGATGATGACTTCATGCAGGCAGTTAGCGCATTGTAGGTAGGTTTTAATTTATTATGTACCGAAATTGTCAACAGTGACACTAGTAAATATTTTTTGGTCGCGAGTTAGTGAAATGATTTGTAATGCCTAAAAGAATTTTCCTTTTCATCCCCTGTTTTTTTCGCTGAGGCCCGCGTTCACACTATGTAGTGACGATTTATTTATATTAGCTGATGTAATAAATAAGTACATAGGCTTTTATGGATTGTGTGAAGAATGATATGAAAGAAAAGGGAATCAGTGATTGCATGACAGCTGACAGGACGGAGTGGAAGAAGAAAACGTGTTGCGCCGACCACAAGTAACATGGGACAAGGGCAGGAAGATGATGTTAGGCTTTTATTTAAAAAAATAAGAATAGGGGAACGCGCAAAAATAAAACCCCATGTTAACTGACACTCATAAATCATCCTCGATACCCACTGAAGATAATCAACGGTAATTTAATCTTTACTAGTCCTTACTTCCTTACTATTCTTATCCTTATCCTTACTAATATTATAAATGCGAAAGTAACTCTGTCTGTCTGTCTCACTTTCACGCCTAAACCACTGAACCGATTTTGATGAAATTTGGCATGGAGATAGTTTAAGACCAGGGAAAGGCAGACTACTTTTTATTAGACTTCGACTTCGACTTCGTCTGCGTCCGCGATAACCGACATTTGCGCGGACGAAGTCGCGGGCAAAAGCTAGTAAAATATAAGAATAATATCTTTGAACGATTTTAAACCATAGTTCAAGCTTCGAAAGTTGATTTTACAGTTGGTTTTATTACCTTGCAGTCACTTTGATGGCATTGAACTTGCGATATCATATCGATCCGCCCACTGAGCATGAATATGGCTTCCCTATGATTTTGAAATCCATAGACGATTCTCAATAATGGACTTAATCTACATAGTATAAAAACAAAGTCGCTTCCCGTCGTCTGTATGCTTAGATCTTGTAAACTACTTCACTGATTTTAATGCGGTTTTCATCAATAGGCTCGCCCCCTATTACATGGGCCTTAAACATAACTGGCGAAATGTGGGTGTACTATGGATACACCTCTGCCTAACCCTTCGGGGATTACAGGCGTGATGATATGATATGTGGATAGAGTGATTCAAGAGGAAGGTATATTATAGGATATGTATAGTATTAGAGCTATCTTAGGCTGGAAAATAGGTAAGTATCTAATTAATAATAGCAAGTTCTAATTCGGCCCAAAAATTTCCTCAATTGCCTGACCGGATTTCGCGCGGAGCAAATGGAGATATTAGATACGTACGCAATACAGCGATTGTCCCCGTTGACTCAGTCAGTGTCTATAATAGTCACTATTGTCAGTGTGTTGATGTTGTACGTTAGCGAGATGAAAATATTTACTATGAAAAAGTGATAAAACTCGTTGAGATGTGATGTGTGCAGTTAATCTAACGATTGAGTGCAAATTGATCGTAGTTTATCTGATAAGTGTAGCTTTTTTAGGATCACTTTGTTGTCCGTCTGTCTGTCAAGACCCTTTATCTCGGGAACGCGTGGAGGTATCGATTTGAAATTAAAACGATACACTCAGTCTCTTAAAGCTGTGAAAAAAATCAAACTTCTAAGTTAACGTAAAAAAAAAGATACGGCCGTTTATGCCGCAAAAAACGTTTATCTCGACTCGACACCAATCAAAATTTTTAGGGTATTTTCCATTGACCTAAAACTATGAAATTTGGCACGTAAACTTACGTGGTACACGTTTATTTATTTATTGAATTATTCTTTATGCAACAAAAAAGTACAAAGGCGGCCTTAATGCCTTAGGCAAAAAATAAAATCATAAAAAACAGGGTCTTTATGCAAGGAACGACTGTCCAAATTTGTACAACGGCCAACTCGCACATGTCCGTTTTTTTTTATAATCGTTGCCTAGGAATTTGTGTTATTGAGTTTTTCTATCAGGAATTTCTTAGTAGCAGCCTCGGAGTCCGGATTTGTGCGCGGTTGATGGCATTAGGCTCGCCCCCTATTACATGGGACTTAAACATACCTGGTGAAATGTGGGTGTACCTACTAATGGGCACACCTCTGCCTAACCCTTCGGGGATTACAGGCGTGATGTTATGTTTGATGCACTGTTATGTAGGAATTTATCATGTATCTTGTACCGACGGGAGTTCCTTTCGCATTATGTATAATCCTAACTAATATTATAAATGCGAAAGTAACTCTGTCTGTCTTTCTGTCTGTCTGTCTTTTCTTCACGCCTAAACTACTGAACCGATTTGTGTGAAATTTGGTGCAGGGTAAGTGTGAAGGACATAGGCTACTTTTTATTCGACTTCGACTTCGTCTGCGTCCGCGATAACCAACATAATACGCGGACGAAGTCGCGGGCAAAAGCTAGTATTAAGTAAGGACAAAAATTTTACGAGTACCATTCGTAGAAATGGATAATATAAAGCATTAACGATATTCGTCAAACATTCTAACTTACCCTAGATCCATTAATATTTGAGTGACGTTGGCATAAACAAAAACTTTTCCTCAAAAACCACTTCACAAATTGTTGTTCGATTACTATTTATATCGCTTATCCAAGAGAACCAAAAGTTGACATCATAAAAGTGTTGTTTTCGCTACGTAAGATAGTATGACTAATATTTTTATACTTGACGTTGGGCTAGTAGCGAAGCGCGATTGCTGAGCATGATGTCCGGGGTTCGATTCCCAGGTCAGGCTTGGGTGTTTCCATCGGGAATTTCTTCGTAGCAGCCTCGGAGTCTAGATTTGTTCCCGGTTGATGGCAATAGACTCGCCCCATGTTACATGGGATTTAAACATAACTGGCGATTCCCAGGTCGGGCAGTGTTATTGGGTTTTTCCCATTAGGAATTTCTCAGAAGCAGCCTCATAATCTGGATTTGTGCCCGGTTGATGGTTCGGCCCTCATTACATGGGACTTCTGGCGAAATGTGGGTGTACTAATGGGTACACCTCTGCCTAACCCTTTGGGGATTACAGGCGTGATATTATGTAATGTATAATATTGATACTGTATCCAGTGACACTCCCATCAATACGAATCTAATGACGTATATTTATAAATATTAGTTGAGCTGTTAAGTAGTTATGAGCGAAAGGGAACGGACATACAAACATACAAGTCAAACACATAACCCTCCTTTCGGGCTTCGTCGCAGTCGGGTAAAAATGTAATCTTATAATCACCATACAAGGTCGGGTTGATGACCTCGAAACCGACACTTGGTACGCTCAACTCGACCCATCATCCGGTCACTGCAACGTGAATTGACAAAATTATGGGGCTCCGACGACTATGGGTCTCTTTGTGGTGTCGAAAACGGATGGTTAAGGCCCAATGGTCAAACTTAACACAATTTATTTACATTATTTTATTTGGGTTCGATTCCCAGGGCGGGCAAAGTGTTATTGGGTTTTTCCATCAGGAATTTCTCAGTAGCAGCCTCGGAGTCTGGATTTGTGCCCGGTTGATGGCAATAGGCTCGCCCCCTATTACATGGGACTTAAACATAACTGGCGAAATGTGGGTGTACTAATGGGTACACCTCTGCCTAACCCTACGGGGATTACAGGCGTGATGTTATGTTATTTTATTTATTTATACTGACTACCTCGTTAGTCTAGTTGTCGCAAAGCTCGACTGTTCAGCATAACTTCAACAACATCTTGGGTACGAGTAAGAAAGAAAGAAAAACTGTTTATTCACGCGAAAATGACGAACATAACATAAAAGAAAAAATAAAAATTGTACACAAAAGCAAAGGAGAAACTAGTTTGTTTAAATCTAAAAAAATAAAATATGTGTTATTGGGTTTTTCCATCAGGAAATTCTTAGTAGTCTTACTGTCGTGATGGCCTAGCGGTTAAGGCGCCCGCCTCTCATGCATGAGGTTGTGGGTTCGAATCCGGGCAAGTACCAATGTGACTTTTTCAATTCATATGTACTTTCTAAGTTTATCTTAGACATTACTGACATCATTCCGTGCCTCGGAAAGCACGTTAAGCTGTTGTTCCCGGCTGTCATACGTGGATCTTTGACAGTCGTTACGAGTTGTCAGAAGCTTGAAAGTCTGACAACCAGTCTTACCTAGGGGTATCGTATCGGTATTACCCAGTTACTGGGTTGTGGAGGTCAGATAGGCAGTCGCTCCATGTAAAATACTGGTACGCAGCTGCATCCGGTTAGACTGGAAGCCGACCCCAACATAGTTGGGAAAAGGCTAAGCAGATGATGAATTTCTTAGTAGCAGCTTCGGAGTCTGGATTTATGTCCGGTTGATGGCAATAGGCTTGCCCCCTATTAAACATAACTGGCGGAATGTGGGTGTACTAATGGGCACACCTCTGCCTAACCCCTCGGAAATTATAGGCGTGATGTTATGTGTATAAGAATAACAAAAATATATAATGAAATCGCTGCGGTCAAAATCCATCTAGAAACACTAACACTACGATTGACTCATACAAAGTGTGCCAGGTACGATAAACAGCTGATCATGGTATTTTTTCCACTTGTATGCGTTGCGTAAACATTGTATACGTATTAATAATAATTTATACGTTGTTTCGTAACAAGTTTAGTAGTGCATACTGTAGCTGTATCGCTTATTTGAGTTCTCGCCTACGAGAACGGGGGCCGGGAGAGGTGCGGGCGGCGGGCGATCGTAGCGTGATACACAAGAGGTGAAATGTACACTGGACAGTTCTTAAGATATGTGACGTCACAGTGGTTAACCGAGAAATGTGTCAGCAGATGAGGTTTAGCTATGATACTGTTTGTCTGTGTGTTTGTTACTTCATCAAGGCAAAACCGCTGAACCGATCATAATGAAATTTGACATAGAGGTATCTTAAGATCTAGGTAAGGACATAGGCTACTTTATAATCCGCGACAGTAAAAACAGCGTTATATTTTCCCCGAAATAATTTACTTGTAATTAATTCTGTTCCTTAATCCAACACCGCTAGGCTATTTGCAAGAGCTAGATTAATGATGAAGCCTGAAAATAACGAATAAACAACATAATCATGTAATCCTAATTACGTGCGATGCTAAACAACCATAATTAATGACGTCATTAGGCGTTTCCTTAATGAATGATGCGGCAGTTTCATCTGATATATTAATGAGTTTATACATAATGACTGTCGGGTAACGATATTGATCATATAATTGTAGGGGTTGAATAACGGAGTTTTTTTTTTCGGTGTGGCATCTCGCGGGTTAATCTAGGAGGTTTATCACAGAGAAATAACGTTACAACGGTATCGTTATTTCAATGTTAGCATATAATAAGCTCTATCTACGCTATCTACATCTTAAACTAATATTGTAAAGAGGAACCGTTTGTATTTTTGTAACGAATAAGCTCAAATACTACTGGACCGGTTTCAAAAAAGGAATATTATAGGCTATAAAACATCACGCTACGATCCACGGGTGCGAAGCAGTAATCAAAAACGTAACTCGGGTGAAAAGACAAAACACGAACGAAGTCAATAGGAGCAGCTAGTGTAAAAATGGAAGTGGTACATGAAAATAAACCAATTAAACCAAAAACATATAATACTGTGGAAACAGTTAATTCAAAACTTGCTAAATCTTACATTTCGTTATTAATCGTGACGTAATACATCCATAACTTTTCCATTGCGTGTTCCCTCCCTTATTATCTTGTCACATTTGTACAAAAATAGATTCAATTTAAGACCACTTAGCATGCAGTTTGAACTGTCCATTTTTCCCTAGCGGTTACGGTTCAAGTTGACAAAGGTATAATGGGTTTTACCAATGAATCGACTCGAATCGATAACTGACGGGCCACGCGTTTTCTCTTGTTGCAGTAATGCACTCTGTTATGCGACTGCGTATATGTATGTATGTTACACTATATTACCATTCAAATACCTTTGTTGTTATTCGTTTTGTAGGACGGAAAACTTGGCTAGAATTTATTTGATAAGTATGTATATATATGTATATTATGGGCGAGATTTATGACCGTGGACGAGGCGAATGGAGTATGTAAGGATCGTAGCAGGTGGTGTTCTGTGGTTTCTGCTTACCCCCCATGGGAAAAAGGCGTGAGTTATGTGTCATATATGGGATCGGTGAAGGAAAACACCGTGAGGAAACCTGAATTTATCTTACTACCTACTACATAATTATTATAAATGCGAAAGTATGGATGGTAGATGTTCATTACTCAATCACAGCAGAACGACTGAATGGATCTGAATAAGATTTGGCACAGAAATAGATTACAGTCTGGAATATCACATAGGTTCCCGTGGGAAAATACTATATCAACTTTGACGCAGTCAGAAGCCAGTAATTAATGTAAGTCTGAAATCGTCCATCCACCTCAAGCAAGCGTGGTAATCGATGCTCGAGTCTTCTCTGTATGAGAAGAGGCCTTTGCCCTGCAGTGGGACAGTAATAAGCTGGGTATTATTATATTAATAATAATAATAACTCGTGAAGGCTGAGAAAGATAAACAAATGAAGTATCTTGACTTGGCTCGCGAGGTTGTCGACATGTGGGATGTGAGTACAGCAATCACTGTGCCGATAGTCGTAACGGCCAATGGCATAATAGCCAAGAGCCTCGACCAACACCTTAGGAGGCTCTCTTTGGGCGGTTGGATCAAGGGCTTGATTCAGAAAGCGGTACTCCTGGACACGGCGCGTATTGTTAGGAGATTCCTTTCTCAGGAGCCCTGACCACCGGTAGCTTGGACCCTGTTCCCGATGCCGGTGGGATACTATTTTTTATATTTTTAAATGTTTTTATTGTTTTATATTAATATTTAAAAATGTAATTATATTATATGTATATAAAATAAATAAATGTGAATAATAATAACAATAAGTTTATTATCTCTCCACAATATACATAAATTATTATAATATACATAATATACAATATACCTAAAATATTATATTGTAGACCATTCAATTCTGCAACTTTTATTCTTGTCCAATAAAACAAAATACGAGTATTATCTACCTCTGCCGCAGACGGATACCCGTTATATTTTATACTGTTACTGTAACTCGTCTGAACATCTCTTGGGGAACATTTTTTATTTCTACCATTAGGCTTCCATCTAGAATTGAGTACGTTGTAACTGGAGTATAGTAAGTACTTCCTCAAATGGGTTTAGTCTGACGGTAATATTATAATATACCTTGTACTTTCCTTCAATAGATAGGTTCTCCTCGTAGCAAAATTGTCTGATGGATTTGTTTTTGTGTTCCACTGCTGGTCAAAAACCTGCCCTTTTCTCCTTACAAACTTCTTCAACTTATATGACAGTAGGAACCTGCCCCGCCTTTGCACAGGTGCAATGTAAATATTCCTCTTAAATCACTCTATAGTAGTAGGTAGTTTAAAAGATCTAAGCATACAGACGACGGGAAGCGACTTTGTTTTATACTATGTAGGTATGAGGAACCCTGATAATTATTATAATTTCGTACACAAATACACAGGTTATCAGTATAACAACTGTTTTTTTCTCTGTGAACTATGTTTCACAACGTTGTAGGTATAATAAAATATATGAAGAGCTCATAAAAATGGGTTCAACATTCTCCGCTGACATTTAATTAATAAATCATTTACCTGCAAGCGAGTGCAAGGACTTGTTAACGGCAGCTTTTTTAAATTAAAACGTATTCGTTGGTAAAATTAAGCTGGGTTTGGAGTGGTTATATTTTTTTTAAGCTTTAATCAAGCACACACATACTAGTCCATATAAGTGGACTACTTAAGTGTCATATGGATGCTTCATACCTATGTAAATATAACCTCAGATAGACGCTGTGTTTGCCCAATTTGTAAACACGTACCTAGTTCGCAAAAATGATCCCATACTTAGAACGTAGTCTTCAAGTCAAAGTCAAAGCATTCATTTCAATTAGACTATTTACACGGCACTTTTGACTTGTCAAGTACCTAGTCGGCCAGTTACATAGAAAATTGAAGCTAGTTGCTAGTTCTAAAATGTTCTCTATGGAGAAGAACGAGCAAGAAACTCTTTTAATTAGGTTTTTACAAAATCCTGGTTACAATATTCTTGTTGCTTCTTAATGTGAAAACAATGAAGATAAATATTATAACACTAAAAAAGAAATTAAGATGTAAGCCATGGTAGTTAAGAGATTACTGAATGTATGCAAGAATTTTATGCAATCCACACACGTGAGGATAAACTTGCGCAAGTGAAGACTTGCACAAGGCAGCGTTACGCCGTTATGCCCACGAATGGCTCAAATACTTGCGCTTATAGACATCCCACGTACGTTGCAAAAGTATATCGTTAGGTCTGCAACCAGCATTAGATGGGATAGTAGTTTATCGGAAGTCAATAAAAATATGGCCGAAAAAGGTTGACCTCAACATCATTTGAAACTGTATGACAGTATAAATAACCAATGAGAACCCATCTTCAAACATACACTACCAAGTTCCCATTTTTTTTTCCAAATACTTTTACATAAAAACAACATAAATATTTCAATTTGTATGCAATGTATTGCCTGAGTATCTCACTCCGGATAGAAACTCTATTGGTGGAATTTAATTTTATTCGTATCCGTCTCCCTGTATGTATCTATCTAGGGACTGATGTAAAAAAACTGGCTGTCTATGGAAAAATTCAGTGACGTAAGCTTGTTTTTTCTAAGAAGTGGATAGATCAAATGATGGTCTTGTTAGATCCAGTTACGAGATGCTTTTATAGTCTACTGTCAATATACTCCAGTTAATCAATACGGAAGGTCATTCACTCACTGAATAAACACGAATTCTCGAAAACTACTTAACCTATCAAGCTGCAATTTGGCAGGTAGGTAGTTTATAGGTAGAAGACGTTAGCTAAGAATGGATTTTGAGACATGACCTAATTAATTAAAGGCTAATATTTCGTAAATCTGGCCGATTTTTTTCATCCTCAGATTCCAATTGTTAATTTGACAACCAGTCTTACCAAGGGGTATCTTATTACCCAGTTACTGGGTTGTGGAGGTCAGAAAGGCAGTCGCTTCATGTTAAATACTGGTATTTAGCTGCATCCGGTTAGACTGGAAACCGACCCCAACATAGTTGGGAAAAGGCTAGGCAGATGATGATGATGAGTTGTTAATTCGAAAAGTTCTACTTAAGCGAAGTACTAGGTAACTCAGGTTATGAATACCCCAAAATCCGGGTTTAAGACTTTAAAGCTATCCAAAACACAGACATTAAAAATCCAATCAGAACATCGGAACGCAACAACGGCAACGTTTATATTTCGATCAGGTACACAATTGATTTTTCGTCGAACAACATGGTCGACAGGAAAAATTGTATACATGTATTAAAACTCTTGCATACGAAATGGGATCGATTGTACTGTCGTTTTAGCTATAAATGTCAGTTTGATCGTCTGTTATGGATTCTGGGTTCTCCATTACTTTTTTAGTAACGGATTGGATGATCTGTAGATCAAATGCTGTTCCGTGATTGAATTATAACTTCATTGTTACTAAGTGTAAGTACAGTAGCGGTCATAAGTGGAATAGCAATCTCACATAGCAATAAATTGACACTTTGGTTAAACTTACGACCTTCCGACGCCGTTAAAAAATTGTTAATTGTTGTAATTTTCGGAGGATTAGGCAGAGGTACACTCACATTTCGCAAGTTATGTTTAAGTCCCACGTAAAAGAGGGCGAGCCTATTGCCATCAACCGGGCACAAATCTAAACTCCGAGGTTGCTACTTAGAAATTCCTAATGGAAAAACCCAATATCACTTTGCTCGACCTGAGAATCGGACCCAAGACCTCATGCTCAGCAGTCGCGCGTTGCGATCACCAGACCAACAAATACAGCATGACAAGACTAATTTACGTAATACTAAAAATCTTTTTTTTATTCAAGGGAAGAAACGCTACATCATATCTCTTCCATTCCGAATCTTGTCCAATACAGTTAGTAATAAGAAGCGGGTTGGATCCCCTTAATGAAATGAAATTGTCTGACCGTCTGAGCGATATAACCGATGATGTAAGCAACGCATAAAGGGCTCGGAAGGGACCGTTTAACGGAAACAATGTGTAGTAAAAGCTCGTTTTATACCGGATAACGGGGAGGTACAAACTTTGCTCAAAGTTAAGTTATGTGGGAGGTATTTTTCTCATAAAATGAGACGGATGTTTGTGTTTGAAGCTGTACGATTAGGGGATTAAGAATAAACATGTTTTTGTTGTTTTACAAAGTTGGAGGTAGTCTTGAACAAATTGTGGGTTTTGATAAGCCTTTGCAAATGGCGGTATTTGTTTTTGTCAAGAGAGCTTGTAACTTTTTGCATTTTTTTTTTATAAATTGAAGTTGTATAACACCCTTCTATTTTATTCGTGATCGGGCGCCATCAGTTGGGAGTTTAGGACTACTTGGAACTGGTCACCTCTTAGCTGCCTCGACAGTTTTTTAATTTATTTTTATCTAGACACGCGGCAGCGTGTCAAGCCAAGTTCAAGCCAACAGAACTGGCGAGCAGTTTTATATTTTACTCCAGACCTCTTTGAAATTGCACAAATTGTAACATTGTTCTTACATTGTGCACCTAATAGAGTGTTCATGGGATTTCTTGCTCGTTCTTCTCCATAGAAACCTACCGTTTGAAACGAGCAAACGAGCTTTAACTTTTACACTGATTCCTTGACAATTCAAAAGTGCCTGTAAATGGTTTATTTGAAATAAATGATTTGACATGATTCATAAGACTTCCACCTATTTCTGCTTACATCTTCGGAAAATACAGTCGACATTTTATGTTTATCTAAACTACCTATCTGTTGTAACGTTGCTTGGGCCATAATCTCCCCCTCTCACCCGCACGATTGCTCCGTGAACTAACTGTAAAGAGTTACCATAGGTAGTCTGTGGCGACTGCGGCCTTAGTGTTCATAGTTTAACCGTTTCGGAAGATTTAATGAAACAATGGCCGCAAAATAACAGTTTATAACACCTTCGTTAATGTGTGATGTATCAACATTGTTGGACTTAACAAAGTTCTGCAGTTGGGCCAATGTTTGACATGGGTTTTGTAATATGTGTATAGTGGGGGTAAGAAAATGTTGGGAAGTGTTTACCCGAAATTGTTGAATTAAGTTTATGATCCTACAAGGAGACTTAAGATAGATACACCAAAATGACATAACACATACTCACGCTTTTTTCCCATTGGGGTAGGCAGAAACCACAGAACGCCACCTGCTACGATCCTTACATACTCCTTTCGCCTACGTTTATACATCTCGTCCTACGAGCACGTCGGTTACGAGTACTGAGCACCTGACCTTTCTGAAGAACCTCACCAATAAGGTCAGTGTAGGTCTTCCTAGGGCGACCCCTCCCTGCGTTGCCACTTACCTCTGCCATATAAATACCTTTTGTTAATCGTCTTTCACCCATCCTCTCGAACATCTAAGCATACCCTTTTCTATCTTAGTCACTACATCCTCTTATAATCCGCAACAACCTCATTCCTCACTCTATCGTTCAAAGGACACACAAAATATAATTTTATTACCTCTTCTAATACGAAGAAGGCACGAGTTTTGATCACCACGCTTGCTCAAGGCGGATTGGAGATACTAATATATGAACAGCTCTTACATTGCAAGCGAATACAACTGGCCGCCACCGCAGGCCGCGTCTGTCTGGGACCCGCTTTTTATAAGCATCTTTTTACAACCGTTATAAATATTGCTGTATAATCTTCATACTGAAGCTGTATTACATCTGGTACAGCGAACAATTCTGAGAGGATTCCGCTATAATCTTGATGGATATCGCCTCAATGCTGGCAGGTGGATTGATAGGCAACACTGTAATGTTATTACGTAGTATGGAGGTTGATATTGATGGTGGTCCGTCTTTGTTTATGCCCGAGCAGTCTGGCCAGAGACTGCTCGGGTAGTTTTCTTGGTTGAATTGTTACGTCACTTACAGTATTACAACCTAGCCCAGGGGCTCTCAATCTTTTTTTATACCTTGATTCCCTTTTGGGTTGTAATTTTTTTTTGCGATGCCTTTCTATAAGTAGATTTATGTGTGTACCGCTAACAGATATTAAGATTATTATTTTTATTTAATTAAAGAATACACTAAAGATTATAATCTTAATTATTACTATTAAGATTGTAATAAGTATAATAATTAAGTGTTAATGAGTTTTTACATCAGGAATTTCTCAGTAGCCGCCTCGGAGTCTGGATTTGTGCCCGGTTGATGGCAATAGGCTCGTCCCCTATTACATGGGACTCAACAGACACAACATACACTGTGTGACACTAATGGGTACACCTCTGCCTAACCCTTCGGGGATTACAGGCGTCCAATTTGAATACCCATCATCTTTTTGTAAAGAGAAGAAGTTGACAACCTTTGCCAAGTATGATTTAAGATATATTGGTTTCCATAGACCTCTTGTTATCGCGGTAAAAGGTTTTCTTACTTCGCGTAACGTTTCTTTTATGTGGCATTATTTATTTGAATGTAGGGCGCAACGATTGTATGAATGTGAGCTTGTAAAAAGTGCGAATTGAACTCGCACATGACGGGTTCCTTAGAAGATATAACAGTATTACTATTGCAGTAACATGATCATCACGCCTGTAATCCCCGAAGGGTTAGGTAGAGATGTACCCATTAGTAAACCCACATTTCGCCAGTTATGTTCAAGTCCCATGTAATAGGGGGCGAGCCTATTGCCATCAACCGGGCACAAATCCAGACTCCGAGGCTGCTATTGTAGTGTCGAGCCAAAAACGCAAAAAACAACAGATCTCTTGTATGGGGACCTTTCATTTTTAACTTTTTTTTAGGGTGGTAAAAATCATCAAATGAGTCCTTCCGCCCTGGGTGAGGCGGGAGGGACTGTCTGACTTTTACTGACTAAAAAACCACCCTGTGCCTTCCGTTGCCCTTTGCGTTCCGGGGCCCACGGTATCCTGTTTAATTTATTTTTTGATATAGCCGCAATAGAAATACACATTCTGTGTTTTTTAACTCTCTGGCTATTACGGTACGTGAGATACAGACAGACAGACAGCAGAGGCTTAGCGGGTTCCGCTAGCACTCTTCGAGTACGGGACCCTAAAAAGTACAAAAGAAAAGGTTCTATCTTTCTCTTCTTTTATAAGCCCGACTTGATGTACTGAAGTTTATTTTAACCTTATGAAATTCGAATAGCATATAACCGCAAGACACAGCTGCCAGTGGAATAAAATCTGAGTTGTTATTATTATGACTCCTTCGTATTATTTTTGGTTGCCTAGAGGACGCTATTTCTGAATAATTTTAGCCCGAAATAACGGTTACCCCAATCACTAAGGCGACCCTAATAAACGCTAGTCCGAATTCGCTTTAGTATCTACAAATTATTGGATATGTTAAGGGTCATCATTTAATTTATCTAGGCTAGATCCACATAACATCGCGCCTGTAATCTCCAAAGGGTCAGGCAGAGGGGTACCTACTTATTAGTAGGTACACCCACATTTATCGCCAGTTATGTTTAAGTCCCATGTAAAAGAGGGCGAGCCTATTACCATCAACCGGGCACAAATCCTCCGCGGCTGCTACTGAGAAATTCCTAATGGAAAAACCCATAACACTTTGCCCGACCCAGGAATCGAACCCAAGACCTCATGCTCAGCAGTCACGCTTTGCGACCACTACACCCACGAGGCAGTCCAAGATAAAAATATCAGATTGGAAGTTTCCCTCCTACCGTTTTCCCTATAGGGAAGATCTGTATAAGAATTTTCTATGCGATCTTGAGAGGCACGTTAGCCTCTAGGGACTTCCTGTCCCTCGTAATGTAAAACGTGACGTTATTTATTGATTTTATGAACCGTTTTAAATCATATTGGAAATATTTGGGTTCTTTTTTAATCCCCGACGAAAATCCTCTATTTTCGTCGGGGATTAAAAAAGAACGAAAGTGTTACAAGTTTAACGTGTATTTTTGTGGCATCGTAGCTTCTAAACGTCTGACCCAAATTTTGATGTAGTTGATTTGCTTGAAAGGTGACTTAATGGAGAGTGTTCTTAGTTATCAATAAATCTGTCGGGACTATGTTGGGGTCGGCTTCCAGTCTAACCGAATGCAGCTGAATACCAATATTTTAATTGGAGCGACTATCCTATCTGACCTCCACAACCACTGGGTTGTGAAACGGCTGAACAGATTTTTCTTTTCTCTTTCTTTCCCTTACCATCCAGGTATTACAGTTCGCCGGGGTTGCGGGACGTCTTAACAAGATACTGTGGCCCCGGAACATAAAGGGCAACAGAAGGAACAGTGTGGTTTTTAGTAAAAGTCCGACCACCCAGGCGGAAGGACTAATTTGATGAAAAAAAAAGGTATCACAGTTCAATTTTCAAGTTGATTAATGGATGTAAGCATCCTCCATGGGTCTGGTCGAGTTAAGTCTGTGTCGGGGGTATAATACTTTTTTTTCACTTGTTCAACTGGATTGAACACGTCATGTTTGGATTTCAATTCAATAATATGTTATTATGGAACTAAAAGCATAATATATATGTTCCTTATACAATGCATCGATAATACTCGATAAGCTAAGCTCCTTGACTGCAGGTGTTCGCGGCAGTAATTGCTTTCCAACAAGCGTTCGTCGCTATGTTTGCCTTCGTATATTATATCCTTGAATAATATATATTGCGTATACTACTACTCACAACAAAGATGATTGTGACAATATTACGATAACGCTCAATGCTGAAAAAAGAGACTTTAATAATAAAAAATTATACCAGCCTATTACTGTATCGTCTCTTCTTACTCACTTAAGGCCTCTTCTCATACAGAGAAGGCACGAGCATTGATCACCACGCTTGCTCAAGCAAGGCGGATTGGCGATTTCAGACATATTAATTATAAGTCCAGGTTTCCTCACGATGATTTTCATCACCGATGTCAGTGATGTCCAAGATAAACTTAGAAAGTTCAATATGAAATAGAAAAAAGTCACATTGGTACTTGCCCGAACTCGATTGCGAGCAAAACCTCGTGCACAAGAGATAAAAGACGTTATTGCTATAAAAATTAAACACTTTTTAACTTGTATGATTGCTACAGATGTTTCAAGTACGGTCTTCTAACAAGTAAGCAACAACCTACCTTATAAAAATGCTAATTTCATTGCTGGACGATAAAAAAAATAGAACTTTTTATAAAAAAAGCCTACAACATTTTATGGGGACTTTGTTGTGCCTCAGCCTTCAATGGTTAAATTAAAATCGAAATTGCGATTAACCTTAGGGAAATACTTAGTCATAAAGTACAGGAAAACATAATATATTTACACCTATTTGCATCATGGATCACTAAAACATATTTAGCGCTATACCTATTTAGAACAGTGAATCCCTGTCAAATTGTTTAAAGTTGATAGAGACAGAATGATGATTAAAACTGCCAGTGGACCTCGCCCCCTATTACATGGGACTTAAACATAACTGGCGAAATGTGGCTATACTAATAGATACCCCTCTGCTTAACCCTTTGGGGATTACAGGCGTGATGTTATGTTATGCCAGTGAAACTAACATTTGAATATCGAACAAAATGCTGTTGGTCAAATTGCGATTCGTATTTACGTAACGTAGTAATAAATGAAAAATCCGGACGCTACCCAAAAATTTTGGTACAAAGAGAAAAAAACTTGAATGACTTCTTAGAAGCTCAAGCGGAAGGCTTCTTAAGTAATTAATACTTATATCCGAGAGTGCACAAAATATGAGCATCATTTTCGCCAATATTACCTTATAATATTCGCTAAAAGAGTTCCAATGGGCTCAGGCGCCTCCAATTACGACGTTCCGACCTTAATCCTTGGCAAGCGTTGATTACATTGTAAGACAGAATTAATAACATTACGTGGGTGGGGTACGGTGGCCCATCTTGCTAACATAGGCCCTTAATCGCTCTCTTGACGCCCATGGGAGCGGATGTTGTAACCGGTAATTGCAAGGGTCGAATTTGTTAACTCATGCACATTGTGTCTGCAGAAACCTCGAATGTGTGTGCAATAGGATAGATGACACTACCAATCAATTGACGTACTTTTTATGACCTGTCAAAACGCGATTCTCGCATAGATTTTGTATGGCAAAAGACAACTGTGACGTCACTTTTATGGCGACTCAATTGACCAAAGATACAACTATAATAACTTGACGCGCCCTTCCACAATTCAAAACGTTTGAAAGTGTTTGTAAGAGACGTCTCCCAAAACAAAAACAAATCAGCAATTTTTTGCTAGACTAGCGGCGTCATTAATCACTCATTATTACTAGTATGGCGATGCACTGACATACTCTATGAAAATGACAAGTGCGTTGTCTTGCGCGGTCGGCTATTTATTGTTAGTTGACAAACAAATCTGCCGGCCTGCTACTGAAGACGATTACTCACAACTACATACAAACTCTTTCATACGGATGTGACTACACACATTGAAATAGTAATATGGAGGGGCGCGTCATGTTATAGTAGTTTATCTCTAACTATTTTTTAATTTGAAACCAATTAAAAATTAAGTTTTTCAAGATAAGTGAATATCAATCGGGTTTTCACAGGGCTAAAATAATGTTTTTTTTTTAGATAAGTTATGTCTTGGAATTATTGGTTGATGGTGTGAACTATTTGATGACGAATTTAGTTGTTTCTTTACACACGACTGTGCGACGCACAGGCAGGTATATCAGGCTATGTATGGTATGTTTGTTATTTGTGGCGCTCTGGAGATCAGATGCATGGGCCGATTTTGATGATTCATAAGTCAATCGATTTGTCTTAATCTTGCGAGAGTCACTGAAGAAATGACAGTAACCAAAATTCAATATGGCGACCACTAAACGCCATATTGCAAAAAAGAAAAAAAAACTATGTTAAGTACGGTAGAAGCAAGCGTGTTGATCTATGCTCGTGCGTTCTCTGTATGAGAGAGGCTGGTATTATTATACTTTGCTTAAAAAAAAACCTTGCCTTGCCATTTGGTATTTCTCCTGTGTCGTCAGTACGTTTACAAACATATAAACTCACATACACAAACAGCCAGACCCGGAACAAGTATCTGTAGGCCATACAAATATTTTTTCCGTGTGAGAATCGGAACCCGCGACACACAGCGCAACAGCCAATAGCTCAGCCACTGCGCCAACATTATTATAATGTTACGAGGGTAGTCAGTAAAATCTTGTAATAAAAAAAACATTTCAATCCTTTTTTTCAAATAAAAAAGACTACATTTATTTAATCGGTCAATAGAATCCTTATCAAGGTACGATGATTCAGTAACTTCGTATATAATAATATACTTAAATGACTATGTATAAAATAGTAAGTGTAAAGTGACTAAGCATGTATAGTATGACAAACACGTGTCACGACTTGATAAGATTAGTAAGTCACTATGGAAAATATTTATTCAAACGTTTTGTTTTTACATGTACTTGGTACTTAAAGGATATTACTGTTCGCGCGCGCCTCAAAGAGCTGTCAGCACAGGGACGGGGCCCCCAACGGGGCCAAACGCCTGCCGGGGTTGCGGGACGTCTTAACAGGATACCGCGGTCCCGGAACGTAAAGGGCACAGAAGGAACAGGGTGGTTTTTTAGTCAGTAAAAGTCTGACAGTCCCTTCCGCCCCACCCTGGACGGAAGGACTCATTTGATGATTTTTACCACCTCAAAAAAAAAAGGCTATTATTTTATAAGTGGCGCCAGTGATTGAAATGTTGAAAGGAATCAATCGTTTGTGTTGTGTATAGGTTTGAAAGGGAGGGAGAGGAAGAGTTCAAAGAAAAGATGGATGGGTTGTGTGAAGAATGGTATAGAAAAGGGAGTCAGTGATAGCTTGACAGTTGATAGTACGAAATGGAAGAAGAAAAGGTGTTGCGTCGATACCAAGTAACAAGGGCAGGAAAACAATGTTGTACTTAGTACTACACAAAAAAAATACATCACAAAAAAAAAACACTTTAACCGGCTAATCTACGATATGGCTGAACCAATTTTGACTGTACTTTCACTGGCATATAACTGATGTTATATGGAGTAACGTAGAATACTTTTATCTTAGAAAAAGAAATAGGGGATTCGTTTAAACTCCATGATAACCGACATTCTCGCGAATAAAATCGCGGGCATAAGTTAGTAAGCTAGTAATATAAATAAATAAAATGTGAACCGAGCATAATCGTTTTTTAACACGCTTTTATTAGCTTCACTTTATGTATGTAAGAAAATCTTGGAATCTTAATTTGACCCACTTCCCGGTCTTCGATTAGGATGAAATTTTGCACACGCTCTGAGTTCTGATGACAATACATGACTAGCTAAGAATCGTCATTACAAATCCAATATGGCGGCCTCCCCAAGATGGCGGACTAGCTGTTTGAAATCCACCCCCATGATATGGGTATCAAATGAAAGAGTTTGCTGTCAGGAATACGAAAAAAATAGTCACGTGACTTAAATCCAACATGGCGGACATCCAAGATGGCGGATTGGCTATTTGAAATGCACCCCCATGATATGGGTATTAAATGAAAGGGTTTGCTGAATGGGATACGAAAAAAATTAGTGCGTGCTAAAAGCGAGTTTTTTTAGTTTTTTAAACTAAGTATTAAAAAAAATTTATACTTACATGTTGTTACATATTATTGTGTATCCGGCATGAACTGCTGAGAACGATGCATACGATGATAAAAACAATAGCAAGGTGACCTCCTGCCCAATTGCACATGCACATTTAAGCGTCGCCTATCCTATTTTAATGCACAATTCAAGCCTCTGGTTGTAATTGCTTTACCAACAATAATACCAGCCTATTAATGTCCCGTTGCAAGGCAAAGGCCTCTTCTCATACAGAGAAGCGATTACTAGTAAGGTTTGGAACATTAAGAAACAGTACTATTAAAAAAAGACTTCAATTTTTTTTCTATAATATAAAATAATAAATTAATATTTTTTTTCGTTATCTTGTTAACCTCCGCTAGAAAGGCCTCTGTTACCACAACCCTAGTCTAGTCATATTTTCATGAATAAGTAATTGACACAACGCACGATGAAATTTTGTAGATAGGATAGAGGCTATATCTAGGCTTTATGCTTACCGTTGAATAACGTATGAGGTTCTAAATTATGTATCATTTTGAAATTTGTACTAGTTTTGCATTAAATGCTTTGTCTGAAAAACCCTTTTAAAAAATTCTACCTATATTAACCTTAATTTCAAGTCTGGAAAATCATCACGTTTTCATAGACGGAGCTACTAACTAATGGGTACACCTCTGCCTAACCCTTCAGGGATTACAGTCGTGATGTTGTTGCCACACCTGTAAGACAAATTTTGTACCAAAACTGGGAAGGAAAGTGTGATACGGATTTTTACGCCAAACATTTCCACATCTTCGGTAACTATTTGTGTGTAAGCTTCTTATCTTATCGTGTAATTGTATAATGCGACCTAATTTTATCTGTTTAAATGACCAGAGTTAAAGTTTGCTATCTTTGTAGTTTGAACACTATCTGTCGGGTTAAGTATCCTAACCCTCGAAGTAACAAGAATAATGTAACCGGTATTTTGTAAAAACTGATTGAAAAGAGTGCCGAGGAGTTACTTGCTCGCTCTTCTCCATAGAGGCCTACCTCCGTTTTGGAACAAGCAATTAGCTTCAACTTTCGGACTAACTGCCGACTCCTTGACAATTCAAAAGTGCCTGTAAATGGTCTAATTGAAATAAATGTTTTGACTTTGACTTAGATGTACTAATACTCTCCAGACTGATTTTGGTCACGGCGGCTAATCTCAGTAGAGAATTTTTTTTTAATAGTTTAAAATACCAAAACACACGCTTTTAGCACGCACTAATTTTTTTCGTATCCCATTCAGCAAACCCTTTCATTTAATACCCATATCATGGGGGTGCATTTCAATTAGCCAATCCGTCATCTTGGATGTCCGCCATGTTGGATTTAAGTAACGTGACTATTTTTTTCGTATTCCTGACAGCAAACCCTTTCATTTGATATCCATATCATGGGGGTGGATTTCAAACAGCTAGTCCGCCATCTTGGGGAGGCCGCCATATTGGATTTGTAATGACGTTTCTAAGCTAGTCATGTATTGTCATCAGAACTCAAAGAGTGTGCAAAATTTCATCCTAATCGAAGACCGGGAAGTGGCTCAAATAAGATTCCTAGATTTTCTTACATACATAGTTACAAGTGAAGCCAATAAAAGCGTGTTAATTAACCAAGTACGCAGGAGATATTATAGTGCACAAGCACAGATGCACTTCCTCTTCCCTAAGGCCGCCTTCACATTACGTCGCAAGCAGTGCGGCAGCAGCGCGGCAGCCGCAAATTTGGATTTTCATCCAAAATTGAATTTGGATTTTTGAATTTAGATTTTTTTTTGGATTTTAATGTGAAGGCGGCCTAACTCTCATAGTCCGATGGGACGGCAATCCGACATAACCGGGAAGATCAGGCGCAGGACCAACGGCTTTACATGCTTTCCGAGGCATGATGAGTCTACGATGGAGTAAGCTTACCCAGTAGAAGTTCACTCTAACTTTAGAAGAGACTAGCACTATTCCCGCGACTTTGTTCGCGTGATTTTTCGTACGGTCACCTATTTTTTCTAAAATAAAAATAGCCTATGTTACTCGCAGATAATGTAGCTTTCTAATGGTGAAAGAATTCTTAAAATCGGTCCAGTAGTTTTTGAGTTTATCCATTACAAACAAACAAAAATACAAATTTTTCCTCTTAGGGGGGGGGGGGATTAGGGTCGAATGCGTTCGGAAATACAGACACAGGCAGTGGCGGCTGTACCTTAAGTGCGCTCGTGCGCTGAACCACCAATTCAAAAATCAAAAATTACAAAATATTAAGTACTTCATCTTTATTTTTAAATTACCATTTTAATAGTTATTTTTAAACATACAAAAACGTATAAAAAATTAAATCTCCAATAATAGTGAAACAGTTTGAGCGCTTTACTAAACTATTAAGACTTATTTTCTTGTAAAGACAAATTCTCGTGCGCTTCGGCGAGTGCACGAGGACTGCTAATATAACTTGTAGGAGATACGAGTTAATACGCCTGACGCGTGAAACAGAAGATAGTTCATAGAAATGTACCGAGTAATGAGTGGGTTCTCGAGCGCCGCACGAGCGATCATCTCCGAGGATTGCCGAGAGCACCCGATGTTTGACGAATTGACGAACGACATCTCGTTATCGTTGTTCTGTGCTACTAGTATAGTTTCACTGTATGTGTGACGCGTTAATTATTGTTTATTTACATAATTATATTACCGTAATTGTTTTTAGTTTTTGTTTCGATTTTTTCGAAAACTTTTATTCTATACTATGTAAGTATGGTGTTAATACCCGATTTTAATAAAAAGGTGATTGAACATTTCGCTTCAGAAAAATGTCGTCGCATTGATTTAATGTATAAAAAATAAACATAATTATATTATGTCATTTTTTGTTTTGTTGCATTTTCTAATTTTAATATTTTAGTAAAGTGCACCACCAGTTCGATAACCCACCAGCCGCCACTGGACACAGGAAAGTTCCACTCCTTTCTCCATATTATTGGCATCCTGTTAAGTCCTATTTCCTTACCTCGATTCGTGTATTAGTAACGATTTGTTTTCAAATTCGAATTACTAAACTCTCTATTACCAGATTCGTCGTAGAATTTGACGTGTTGAGTTTTCGTGTTTATTACTTACTGCTTTTTAGCCTTGAACTTAATTAAACCTCCGCGACGAAAACAGGGCGGTGTTATAAATATAACATGTTTGTCTATAGGTATGTCTGTCTGTGGTAATGTAGCTCGCAATCGGCTAAACTGATTTTGATGTATTCTTTTTTGGTTTGAATGTGTTCTTCTTTTCGTTATGTTCGACCAGTATTGAGCAACCTGTACAGCTCTATCGTTGGTCTCGTTAAGATCTTGGATGGTGCAGGTGGTTGCGAACGACGGCCAATTGAGGAGGTAACGCATGTCCTGAGATGATGCTCCACACTGGCACTCTGTTTGGGATGGGCGAAGAATGCCCCATATGGCCAGAATGTGTTCTTATTTATGGAAATTTATTCAGCTGTTTTGGAGACTATCGCCACTTTTCCATCTTCCATAGGTCTGATCTTTGTTTGTGTAGGTTTCTTTTACATTTCTTTTTTATCTGCCTGCCTGTCTGTCTGTTTAGGTATGTGGCTCTTCGATGCCTACTCCTATTGTTAATATTCGTCAGTATTCATTTAATAAATCATGTTCTTTATTTCTTTTCTTTCCTATTCTAGTTGAATTTCATTTGAACGGAAACAACATCTGCTTTCTTTTCCGACTGATGCACTTAGTTTTGATACCGTTGGGAGTTACATTCGGATTCACTCGGCAAAAGGGAAAAGTGCGACGGTGCATACATCCGCGACTCTCCGACTTCGTCACGGTAGATGCTGTGAGCATGGGCCGGGTGTAAAGACTATCTAGATTTATTTTAACTGTTGTTTTTTTGAAGTTATATAATATCTTAATAGTATTAAATTATTTGTTGTTTGCCCGTGATGGACTCTTAAACTACTCAACCATTTTTTATGAATTAAGTATGGCTTACTGTGTGTAATTTGGTCAAACTTAATAGATAGGATAGTTTTTATCTCGATTATTGACCTCAATATCTTTACTTACTTCAAGCCACAGCAACGCCGAGTCAGCTAGTAATATAATATTTTTTACAAATTACTAGCGACCCGACCTAGCTTCGCAAGCGCAATGTGGATACTAACTATACGTATAAATAAACCTTCCTCTTGAATCAATCTTATCTATTGATGAAAACAGCTTGGAAATCCATTGTGTAGTTTAAAAGATCTAAGCGTACACACGGCTACACATCTAGCTATACAAAACCAGTTTTAGCTGACCTCGCATTGTATATGCTTTTCGTACAATCAGAAGTCAGCTTATACTGGTTAAGTATAGCTTGATGTGTAGCCG
Source organism: Hoplodrina blanda (assembly GCA_949316365.1). Classification (NCBI taxonomy): domain Eukaryota; kingdom Metazoa; phylum Arthropoda; class Insecta; order Lepidoptera; family Noctuidae; genus Hoplodrina; species Hoplodrina blanda. The sequence goes on from OX438573.1 coordinate 3,151,480, forward strand.
TGTGTACAAACAGCACGAAGCGACTTTGTTCGACAACGCGATCTTTTTAAGAACGTAATGGATTTTAATGCGGTTTTCATCATCAGATAGAGTGATTTAAGAAAAAGGTTTATTAATCATTGCAGCCGTACGAAGCCAGAGCGGGTCGCTAGTTTAATTTAGCTCCTCAATCGCCAATCCGCCTTGAGCAAGCGTAGCGATCAATACTCGTGCCTTTTCTGTATGTAAAAAGGCCTTTGCCCTGCAGTGTAGCACAGGTAATAGACTTATTATTCTTATATAACATTACGCCTGTAATCCCCGTAGGGTTAGGCAGAGGTGTACCCATTAGTACACCCACATTTCGCCTGTTATGTTTTTAAGTCCCATGTGGAGGCGAGCCAATTGCCATCAACCGGTCACAAATCCAGACTCCGGGGCTGCTACTGAAAAATTCCTGATGGAAATTCCCAATAACACTTTGCACGACCTGAAAATCGAACCCAAGACCATGCTCAGCAGTCGCGCTTTGTGACCACTAAACCAACGAGGCAGTTATTATTCTTATTAAGTAATTTATCATACAATTTTAAATTCAACGGCCATTTAGTTATCACCAATTCGCCGCTCTTTGATGTAACGAAAACTATAATAAAATTATCAAACATTTCATAGGATAGCATAAGATTACGTTAACTGCATTATACCGGTCCCATAAAGCAATAATTTGGCTTAAAAATATTTAACGACTCTCTTTGAGTACTACAAGAAAATTTTTATTAAAACGTTTTCATGCTGGTAACATTAATTTTATGGCAAGCCCGGCGCCAAGAGGCATTTGCGCGTATTAATTAGGAAAAAGTTTGGTAACACAAAGGATAATTAAAATGAAGTGACATTGCCTATTATGAAAATAGTTTTTATTTTAGTTAGTAAAGTTTTGAATGTATGCCAGTGGAATAATCGTTTAAAATCTAATTAATATAGCTGTAAAAAGGATAAGAGTATTCATGCAGACTTCCAGCAGATAGCAAAGTTTTTTTGGTGATCTTTGCTAAAATTGGAAGTCGTAAGTCAATAATGTTCTCCTTAATGTATACTCGTAAAACTTTTAAGGTTGGACTCAGAACTCAGAAATCAAGAAGACACACGGTTCATTAGGGATAAATGAAGGGTTCCTTAGGAATAATACAGTAATGCAAAGTTGATAGGCGTGGTAAATACTTAGCACTGAAGATTCATACTCTTTTTAGGATTTTAAAATGGTGTACTCTGTTGCTAGGCCATCTGGGCATCTATCTCACTAGTGTACTAAACATACATGCCTACTTAAAATCACGCCTTTTTCCCGTGGGGGTAGGCAGAAACCACAGAACGCCACCTGCTACGATCCTTACATACTCCTTTCGCCTCATCTACGTTCATACATCTCGTCATACAAGCACACCGGTTACTAGTACTGCGCACCTGACCTTTCTGACGAACCTCACCAATAAACCTACCTATAAATTATCACATAATTAATACTAGGTACTTTATAAAAGAATAGACAATTTATTTAACTTTTATTTTCTTAATTAAATTGTTTGCGTAGAAAATGTAGCGTAGCGGACAGAAAGGTCATTGCTCGGAGCTCACTTCGCTAAAGTTAATATTTAATATATTAATATTATAAAATGTATAATAAATTTCGTATAATAAATAGCCTTGTGTTTAATTATGTCGTCTCATTAGTCTGGATGTCTGATGGCAGTGGACTTTGAGCTCATTTCTGACTCCCAAGTCTGGCAAACATTTATTACGTTTCGACCGTTTCCAAAATGCGTGCGGATTGATATTGGACATGTGCCCAAAGACGATAAGATCGCATCGTTACTGGGCGTTTCGTTATGAAATGTATAATATCATCGGAATGGCCTAATTTCTGAAGCCAGACAGCATTTTGTACCTGTCGATTTTATAGAAATCTGACGAACTGAAGTGTCAAGAGAGAAACAAACATCTGTCTAAACTTTCGGATTCTTCTTCTTCTTCTTTATCGTATGGGCGTAAGGTCTTACGACCCCACATATTTATTTATTTAAACTTTATGCAACAAAAAAGTACAAAGGCGGACTTAATGCCTTGCAGTTTCTAAACTGCCTCAAGGGCCTCTGACATGGTTTGAGTGGACCAGTAATAGGCTGGTATAAGTCCAGGTTTCCTCACGATGTTTGTAATATCTTCATTTGTAATATGTGTAGTAGTAAGATGAGACATCGTTGGAAACTTGAAAGCGTGTTGGTTCTATAGGCTGTGACGTCACAGAAAATTCAATATGGCTGCTTACAGCGGACTTAAAGTAATTATGTTATGTTCGGTGTCTAATGAAAGGTCACAACGAGCACATTAAAAAATAGGTATTACTTATGTACACAAAAATTAAAAATATTTAAAAAAAATTGCTCAAAACTGGTGCCCTGAAACAGTGAGTCGGGGCCGCGGCAGGCCACAAAGGAGATGGCTTGACGAACTAGACGGATTTCTCCAAAACTGGAGGTATGAGGCACTGAAACGGGAAAAATGGAAGGAGTGGAGGGAGGCCTTTGCCCAGGAGTGGGACAGAATAGGCTAACAAAAAAACATGGTAGTAGTAAAAAAATTAAAGCCCAACTTCGACGTAAACGACGTCGTTGGGTTTTCGTTTTACAACTTATTTTTTATCTTAAGACCCATCTATAGCGGTTCTTATTTATTAGGTCGTATCCTTGAGTTCATAATTCATTCTGTCATCTTTATTAATACTGGTAACGTGCAAACAATGACGTCACACGTTTTATTGGACCCTGATAACACGATATCTATGCTATCGGTCAATCTCTTGCGCAAACTCGTCGTACCCTTTTAATGGAACTGTTTTTTTTATCTCCTAAGTAATATTCTATGGTATTTTTTCCATTACTTCATCCATACTACCTATAATACTACTAGCTTTTGCCCGCGACTTCGCGTAAATATCGGTTATAAAAAGTAGCCTATGTCTTAGCTTGGAAATTGAGCTTAGTCTGTACCAAATTTCATCAAAATCGGTTTAGGACTTATTTAGAATTAAATTAAATGACTGTAGTCGGCCGGGGCTATGTCTACTGTGAGGTAACTCTAAAAGAACAATGGAATAACAGTTACAATTACTACACATCACGCCTGTAATCCCCGAAGGATGAGGCAGAGGTGTACCCATTAGTGCACTCAAATGTCACCAGTTATTTTAAGTTCCATTTAAAAGGGTCGAGCCTATTGCCATCAACCGAGCACATTATCTAGATTTCGAGGTAGCTACTGAGAAATTCCTGATGGAAAAACCCAATATCGGGGCGAGCCTATTGCGACCAACCGGGCATAAATCCAGACTCCGAGTCTGCTACTGAGAAATTCCTGCTAAAAAACCCAATAACACTTTGCCCGACCTGGGAATCGAACCCACGACCTCATGGCCACTAAACCAACAAGGCAGTCAACTACCTAACAGTCGAAATAACGCCCTACTTGTTTTAACAGTCTTCATTAATTTATTTATAACTTTGATAAACATAATTGTATCCTTACTCCCGTTTCATAAAGAAAATACTTCCTCTTTGATTCTCATTACGATTTCTTTTTCATTGTAAGCTGTGAGTACATCCCACGCAAATGTTCAACAGAGGAAACTCCTACAGCGCGATTAACGCTTGTTACTTTTGCAAAGTGGCAATTTATCACTAATTATACTTTTGTTTACAAGGACTCATTAAATTATGGGTACGCAGGGTCTTATTTGTAATGGTTGCTAAGGTAATTACTAATTAGAAATAAACATCATCACGCCGGCAATCCCCGATGTGTTAGGCAGAGGTGTGTTACCCATTAGTACACTCACATGTCGCCAGTTATGTTTAAGTCCCATGTAAAAGGGTGGAGCGTATTGCCACTAACCGGGCACAAATTCAGACTCCGAGGCTACTACTGAGAAATACCCAATAACTCTTTGCCCGACCTGGGTATCAAACCCGAGACCTCATGCTCAGCAGACGCTCTTTGCGGCCACTAGACCAACGAGGCAATCAACTAATACTTCGTCTAATACTCTGTCTATTAATTAGACGTTTAAATAAATATGGCAACGGATGCAAGTAAAAGAATCTTGGTTTACCTTCTTTAGTGAACGATCGACTAGATCCTTTTTAGCGGAGTTGTTCCTAGCAATGTCTATAATAGATATTGTATAGATGTTTCTTTAAAGGTCTAGTATTTATACCTTCTTTTTATGCAGAGAAGGCACGCGCATTGATCACCACGTTTGTTTAAGGCTGATTGGTGATTTGAGACTTTTCGTCTGCGTAAACGTCGGTTATCGCGGAAGCAGAAGTCGCTGAATTAAACGTAGTACTTATGTCCTTTCTTATGCCGGCTGTACACATTGGGCCAAGGTGTTGGGCCAATGATTGCCTGCCAATGTAGGCGCCAACTGACCAATTGAGCCAACATACCGCCAAGTAGCTCTCTACACGTTGGCCCAACACCTTGGCCCAATGTGTACAGCCGGTATTAGGGTTCAAACTAACTTCGTACCAAATTCTAACAAAATCGGTCCCGTAGTTTTTGAGCCAATTCGTTACGTAAACATACAAGAATACAAATCTTTTCTCTTTATAATATTAGTGTAGATACGGAAGTTGCCTACGATGTATTTCTTCATCGATGTAAGTTATGTGTCCAAGATAAACTTAAAAAGTACATAATATGAATTGAAAAATCCTATTGGTACTTGCCCCGTATCAATCCCACAACCTCATGCATGAAAAACGGGCGCCTTAGATTAGTCATAAGTCTTAAAAGATAATTTGCAAAACACTCAAAGCCGAGAATTGTGTTTTGTTTGCTACCACGACTTAAAAGATTTATTCTAAACATCTCTTAATAAATGCTTTTGAATTAAAACTCCACTTACATAAATTCCTAATGCCGCAAAAACTCTACCGACCTTTACCTAAAGCAGGTAAATCCTTAATTAAAGAAAGGATTCAGTGGAATTACGGCCGAGCTACGGATACGAACCGGCGTACCGGAATATACGGAATACACCAACTGTCACATTTAGACCACTGAGTAGAAACGTTCAGAAGATCCACTTCTATTACAGAACGTTTTTAGTAAGTCATGAGAAGCAATGAAGAATTTGTAAACACATATTCAGGGGATCGCAACCTTTAAACCAAATACTGCGTCAGCGTGAACTTAATTCAAAATGACAGCTCTAATATCTACTTTCCATGTGTCAGATTCGTTCCAGTACCACTGGAAGAGACTTGTGTCTAGCTATAGCGTATAGCTTCTCGTGACAGGGACTTTAGGAATGCACATAGCAGCAGTATACTTTAAGAGATAGATTGTTAACTTTTTCAAATCTGATCATTAAGTTCCAATAAAAATCCATAGATGATAAATAATTCACACATACACAATCCACTCGTTATAACATGCCTTAGACAGTCTTGATACGTTATACTAAAATCAAAATGGCGACCGCTCTTGTAATAATTTTTATGCTTGATCTTCTATACTGCCGCGCTAAACGAGTGATATCTCGGGGAAAAGTAGTTTTGAGAAAATTGAAGTTTTGTGAACACATAACTAAGTATATTCACAAAACTTCAATTTTCTCGAAACTTTCTTTACTTTACATATTGATTTTTTTGCTTCTTGAAATTAAATTTTTTGAACAAGATTTCGCTATTTGATTTGGTATCATTGGATGCGTATTTCGATGCACTAAAAATAATCTTTACGATTTTTTTTGAGCTTATCATGGCAGTTGTAGCTCTCGTAGACAGATTGAAATAAAACTTTTGTCCCACAGCCGCACATGTGGCGAGAAATGTATTTTCTTTATTCTATTTATGTTGTTCTAATTAAAGAAACGTTGTATTGTTCTTAGTAATTTTCCTGTACACATGTTTTGGTTAATAGTTTGTTAATTGATTAGATAATTGCTCGTAATTCTTGCTATGAATATTGAAGGCAAAATATGTTAAGTACAATGTATTCTTTAAATCTAGGTTTGAGTATTTCTAAATCTAGATTTGTATAAAAACGGTCACAGATTCAAAGCATTCTTTAAAATAAAAAGCTTTTTATTTTTCACTTTTTAGTCTTGTGTATTAATGTTTGAAATCCTTACAAAAAGCCCTTTCAAACAATACCTCACACGATATACTTATTTAATTTTGGAAACTGGTAGGAGGGGGGTTGACGTACCCCCCCCCCCCCTTTTCCTTCAGACAGTCATCGACTACACGTATAAACAAAGCAATTTCACTTGTTACGATATTGCTGCTGTGATTCTGTGAGGAGTTCCATTCCATATCTCCGAAGTTCATCATCAGATATTGAAATGGTGACAATGGGACCACACGGGAAGCACCAGCTTTCAAATAAAAAAAGAATCATGAAAATCGATTCACCCAGTCGCAAGTTAGGAGCTAACAAACATAAAAAAAAATACAGACGAATTGATAACCTCCTCCTTTTTGAGTGAAGTCGGTTAAATACTGGTCTTAATGTGCGATTTTGAAGAACTATTTACGTACTTCTTAAGCTTCTCTTCTGCTGTAGCTTCAATTTAGGTCTAATTATGCATAGGACTGAAGAAAACCCGTAGTTGTTATCAAAGGTGCAGACGGCATCAAAAAACTTCAATTTTTTTTTATCTACTACGCTATTTATATAAATCCCCTGCCGACAATCACCACGTGGTATTCACATGCAAAGCATGAATGAATCGAATTAAAAATAAACCAAGTGGTTCTTTCTCAGTTAACAAGAGCAGTCTAACTGCGTTTTACTCAATCCCTTGACAATGTAACAAAATGCATTGCTTCATACGTCTGCAAAATTCGCTTAGTCAACAATATTGCAATAGGTATTATTAAATATTAATATGTATCAGCCTTTTATTGACCCACTGCAGAAGCCGTTATTCTGTGCCGTTGGCCTCTTCTTGTAAAGAAGTCACGACTGAGTATTGATTACCACGCTTTGACGATTTCAGACTTACATTAATTATAAATATTATAAATCCAGGCATATTTGGTCCAGGGTATCCTGTTTAGACTGGAAGCCGACCCCAACATAGTTGGGAAAAGGCTAGGCAGATGACGATGATAAGTCCAGGTTTTGTCACGATGTTTTCCCTCACCGATGTCAGTGATGTCCAAAATAAACTTAGACAGTACATATTATTATGAATTGAAAAAGCATCATTTGTACTTGCCCATGAGAAACGGAACCCGCCTTAACTTATTACCTTCAAAATCAAATCTATTGTCATTCTATATCGTAGGTTTTTCTACAAAATTGTTAATAAAAAATGTCGCTGAAGTATAACGCATTAAGTAAATACTTACTACGTTACAGAAAGAACCTTCAATAGCAAATTATACTACACACAAGTACTTAGCGATACCAATACGTAATAATTGATAAGAGCGTGGCGTAGTACGGCTAGTACGAATGATTGTAACGTTTTCTTCATGATTTTATGCATTTAAGTTTCTACTTATGATCGGAGGTTCTCGTAGCTAAATATTAACAGCCGCACGGATTGTTCCATCAGGATAAGCTGCGCTTTCCGGGGTTGGTGCGTTGATCGGTGACCATCTTTACACACCGAGCCTCCTCCGTGCCTCGGAAAGCACGTTAATCCGTTGAACCTGGCTGTCGTACGTGGATCTTTGGCAGTCGTTGCAGGTCGTCCGAAGCCCGAAATTCTGACAACTAGTCTAAACAAGGGGTATCGTATTACTCAGTTACTGGGTTGTGAAGGTCAGATAAGTCGCTCCATGTAAAATTCTGGTATTCAGCTGCATCCGGTGAGACTGGAAGCCGACCTCAACGTAGTCGGGAAAAGGCTAAGCAGATTGTTTTATTTCGAATCGATGATACATCTTTGATACTAACTATTTGGGCCCAATAGGTCGCCACGTTTACTGCCGCGTCAGAGGCGTTGTGCAGGTCGTCAAGGGTGCAGGTGAACGGGTAATTGGGACACTCTCGCATATGGGACATAGTCTGATCAGGAGCTCCGCAATAACTCTAGGTGTCGGACGATGTTTGCAGCGGTCTACTTGGGTGTGCAGTCGATTCAATGTCAGATAGACCACTACAGTTTTATTGAACGCCTTATTACCTGAAAGGGTACATAGAAATGTTTAAGACACGTTTCGACAGTTATTTAAGAGCCAGACTCAGAGCTGCTACTGAGAATTTCCTAATGGAAAAAACCCGAGAACAATAGTATATTTATACTGATTCGATGTGCGTTTCTGTGCAGCTGCATCTGGTTAGACTTGAAACCGACACTCTTGCTCGGAAAATGCCAAGATGATAAAAAACTACTCGCGTATCTCAAAGCATTTTTCTTACGTCCAACATTCTCTTTGCAGAAAGGAATTCTCGCTGGTTCGCAAGCTCAGTGTTTTTTTTTTCTGGCAAGTAGAATATTGTCTGTGGTTTATAAAAATGTGTTGCTGTTTTTAAAGGATGATGTTGCATTTATTTCTTATCTGTTCACGTATGTTGCAATAATTCATGTTAAATCGCCTCGAAAGACTAAATTAATACTTCTTTTGTATCGAAACAGTTTCTGTAAGGACTAGTTTTTGCTCGTGATTTCGTCCACGTAAGTTTCGGTAAACGGGGTAGTTACGGATTATAAAGTAGCCCATGTCCTTATCCAGATCCTAAGCTAGCTCTTTGTCAAATTTTATTACGATCTGTTCTGCAGTTTCGCCGTGTTGAGGTTACAAACAAACAGAGTTACTTTCGCCTTAATATTGATAGTGTGGATTGCTTTGGTCATGCTGTTGTGAAATATTTAGCTAGTCAGCAAGGTAGTGATTGATCAGGGTGCGCCGGACATTTGTTATAGTATCGTCTCGTGGAAGCTACACTTCCGGACACCTAAATCGAGCCAGGCACGGCACAATTTTTGTTTCTATAAAAGTTTATGCCTTTATAAATGGTAATGATTCACAATTTGGAACTACTATGACACGATGGCCAGTGCGTCGACTTCAAAAACATTTTATAACATACATGGAAAAGTACGATGGGTTAATTTAGTCGACCGCGAGTGTATTTTTATGCATCTCCAAATTAGTAGCAGCAGGCAATGGCCAAATGGTAACTGGTAAACAAACTCAGTTCACTCTATGAAGATCCGTCCGTTAATTAACATTTCATGTAACTTTTTCGAATGTAAAAAAATATATTGTTGTTACTAATGTTTATTACAATTAAACGAAACATCCATTTACTTCATCAAATACACAATTGCAACTTGCAACACAACACAAGTAAAATACACACACTTTATTACACCTTCCTCCTCCCACGATAACCCCCACTTTGCGATAACGAAACTATCACAGATGACAGAATACCGAGTGCGTACGTACGAACGGAGTTACGAAGAGAACCTCACAGCTGACACGAACGTTTATCTTTGAATGAATATTGTGAGTCAGACGGTCACGTGGTGCGTTGCGTGTAGACGTACCAAAGATTAAATAAATTCAGATCAGACAGAACAAAATTTCGGTGGAGGTTATCGCTGGGTCATGATGTTTTGGGTATTCTTAATTAGATCACTCGTGAACGTGGTGATGTTATGATATTCTTTTGTTATTGTTACCGTTATTTTTTACTGCCCCGTTGGTTCTGGGTTCGATGCAGAGGTCGGGCAAAAAAGTATTATTGATTTTTTCCAATGCGAGTTTCTCAGTAGCAGAATGGAGATTGGAAGTTGGTGGTGTGACACACCCGTACCTAGGAAAGCACGTAAAGCAGTTGGTCCTGATCTCTCCCCGGTGGTGTCGTATTGCCGTCCCATCGGATTATGAGAGTTACGGAAGGGGGATTGCACCTATGTTTGCGCACACACTTGTGCACTATAATATCTCTTGCGTTCTTGTCAAAGGTAAGCGTCCACTTGTCGGTATCGTACGAATCGGACGGCTCGCACGCAACGGATCGTAGTATTCTTTGTATAGAAACTCATATAAGTGCGTCCACCTGTCCGCACCGTACGCATCGCACATCGGCAATGCCGACACCGTTGCTCCGAGAGGCAACTTTTGCGATGCGTGCCGATGACGTCATACGGAATGCCGACTAGTGGACGCACCCCGCGCGCTCGCTCGACATCTTCGGCCATTTGTATTGGCGTTGGTCGTGTCAACACGCGTTGTTTTTGCAGCAATCTGAATGAACTGGCATCGTCAATCCGTATGCTGGTACTCACCGTCAGTAATCCGTACGCTCCCGAAATAGTGGACGCTTACCTTAAGTCTCCATTAAGATGACCCGCGGTGACCGAAATCGGTCTGGAAAATAAATATTGTTATCGAAATAATGATTGAAAGGTTGAGCGCTATCTTATACCTAAAAGAAAGGTTTCGATAAAACAACTCAAATCAAGATACGATTAAGACAATGACAGTCTATTTTAATAAAGCGGATGTACGCTTAATTGATTTTAATGCGTCAAATGTCACGATGCGTCATTTCTGTACAGTTATCAGTAGTCACATTGTGCATTTACGTAATTATTTCAGGTATTGCAATGTGATCCATCAGCACGTCATCTTTAAGGTATAGTTTAGGGCAGCCTTTCCCAAAGTGGGCGATAACGCCCCCTTGTGGGCGCTGCAGGCCTAAAGGGGGGCGGTAAGAGACTCAGAAAAAAAATCAGGGCGTTGTGTAGAGGCTTGGGGAGCGATTTGTAATTTCATCTTCTTGGTGGTTTTAAGTAGGTGAAAAAATGGGGGCGCGCCGGGCGCTAGAAAATAATTTATTCTCAAAGTGGGCAGTAGACAAAATAGTTTGGGAACCCCTGGTTTAGGGGAACTGCCCCGTTGGTCTCGTCTCATGGTCGCATACGCGACTGTTTAGCGGTCCTGGGTTTGATTCCCAGGTCCGGCAAAAAGTGTTATTGGGTTTTACCATTAGGGATTCCTCGGTAGCAGCTCGGATTTTGAAAATTGGTGGCGTTACCGTTGGTCATGTGTCTGGATTGTCGTCCCACCGGACTATGAGAGGTCCGGCAAAGTGTTATTGGGTTTTTCCATCAGGAATTTCTCGGTAGCAGCCTCGGAGTCTAGATTTGTGCTCGGTTGATGGCAATAGGCTCGCCCCCTATTACGTGGGACTTAAAAATAGCTGGCGAAATGTGGATGTACTAATGGGTAGTTGGGTACACCTCTGCCTAACCCTTCGAGGATTACAGGCGTGATGTTATGTATGTGGAAGAGGGAGTGCACCTGTATTTGCGCACATATACTTGTGCACTGTTTCCTGCTTACTTAGCTCGTTTCCAATGAGATCGGCCACTGTGACCGTGATGGTTAACTCAATACGAAAGTCTGCTCTGCACAATAATCTGTCTACCTACATAAATAAATTTATCAAGTGTTCGTCGCCGCAGGCGCACACAATACGTGTTTTGCCCAGCGCAGCGCTCAGCTGATGCGAACTGGCCGAATGTTGCGAAATATTAACAATGAGGTTTCTTTATTGTTGCAGAATACACTAAAATTGCTCTATTGTTACTGGCTGTAAAGAAATAACACACCCACTCTTTTTACTTTCAAAATTGTTGAAGGCTCAAAAGAATAAAAAAAAAATTGAATAATGTTTAAAATTAGAATGAAATGACAATCTTGACCTTTCATCAAAAATGCTAATACTTCTATACTGTATTTCCAATGTAAAGAAGAGTTTTTGTTTGTTTTGTTTGTTAAAACGCGATAATCTCTAGAACTACCAGTTGGATTGGAAAAAATCTTTTTGTAAATGATTGCCAGATTCATGAGGTATAGTATAGGCTAGATATCATAACGCTACGACTTACGGGCGCGGAGCAGTAACCAAAGACGTAACATAACGCGGATGTAAAAAACCACGCATGTACACACAGCAAAACAGATAGGTATGCAGGGTCGTCAGATATAGTTGAAGTTTTCTTAGAAACCGATGGATGTTTTCGAATGTAATTTAATTTAACACGTAGATAATAAATAGTTCTTTATTTAGGTTAAGTTTCAGTCAAAGACATCCATCAGTTTCTTAGAAAACTTCAACTATATCTGACGACCCTGCATACCTATCTGTTTTGCTGACTGTACACAGTCGCAGCAATTTTATTTGATATTTGGCAGACTGACAACTTATGATTGGAATGTAAAGGCACAAATACGAATCATTTATTGATTTACAAATAAGATGAACAGATTTTTAACTCGCTGTAAAGTAATGCCAGATGCCGACTGCAGAACAAAGAGTTCTCATACAGAGAATGAACGAGCATCGTCAATGCTGCTTTTAACCATGCTTGCGTATTATATCGATTACAGATAGGGTTGCTAGATCTTAAATCGGGAAAGCCAAACCATCAGCTAGAAAAAAAAATGGTAAAAAAAGTCAGATCGAATGAATTTCACATCACGCCTGTAATCTCCAAAGGGTAAGGCAGAGGTGTACCTACCCATTAGTACATCCACTAGTTGAGTCGTTTCTCCGGGACTCGAGCTTCAATGCCTCGGCGCTTTTCTGGCGATCGCCAGTGTTGATTCTGGCTTTCAAGAGTTGCAGTGGTAGGGAAAAGAGGGGAGAGCTCGGCTCAAAAAAAAAAAAATCAGATCTCACCTTTCAACCTGTTCAATATTCACTTGCGTCCTGCTAGTGGGTCGCAGTCCATAGCCTGGGAAATACTGCTCTTACTTATTACAGCAAGTTTAACCAAAATTAACAGAAATTAATAAACACTAAAAGTTAATTGGGTAGTTATGAAATATTACAACGTCCATTGGAATTCTGGCCGCTAGCCAGTCTGCACCAGTTCGATCTGGTTACGTGTGGAGGCGTAGGTTTCAGACGTTTATCTTTCCATACCAAAACTGAAATGGTTTCTGAAACTAGATTTTTTTTTACCTCGTTGGTTTACTGGTCACAAAGCGCGACTGCTGAGCATATTCCCGAGTCGGGCAAAGTGTTATTGGGTTTTTCGATCAGGAATTTTTCAGTAGCAGCCTCGGAGTCTGGATAGCTATAGGCTAGGCCCCTATTAGGTACATAGGACTTAGACATAACTGGCGAAATGTGACTGTACTAATGGGTACACTTCTGCCTAATCCTTCGGGGATTACAGGCGTGTGACTTGTTATAACGCCCTGGCCATTTTTTGCGCTAAAATTAGCAGGTATAAAAGCTAGCAAGAACATACCTAGTATGTACCTACTTAACTGATTTGTGGAGGTCAGCTGATAGGCTGTTGATCCATGTAAAATACTGGTCTGGTTCGACTGGAAGGTGGAAGCCCTCATATAATGGAAAAAAACTGGTCAAGTACGAATCAGACTCGCTTTTTATTATTTTTTGGTACCTATAGCGGCAATAGAAATGCACGTTCTGTGAAAATTTCAATTCTCTAGTTATTACGGTTCATGAGATACAGCCCGATGACGAACGGACAGCGGCTTAGTAATAAATAGGCTTCCGTTACCACACTTCAGGTACTGAACTCTAAAAGGGCAGGTAATACTGAAGAGAGATAGCAAAACACCTTTGTTGTCATACACTTAATGCGCTTCCCTGACCAAATGACCTTGAGCATTGGTTTCCTCTGCCGCATGCCACTTTCTCATCTCATCTCTTTCTCACCATTCTCTGTTTTCACGCAATTTTTCGGAAATATTTTAATATAAAAAACAAGGCGAGTTTTGAAATAAAATAAAACGTAATATTTAGATTTTTTAATTATCTAATGATTAGTGCAATTTTCAAATTAATAGCACGTTGCATTAAGCAAAAGAAGCATCAATAATTTTAGTCATTATTTTGCAAGGAGGTCTTAAATGTATTTTTAACACATTTAACAAAATTAGAATATGAACGTGCAATGTGATGATAAGATATCAAACATTAATAAAGTGCTTTTAGATGTCGTTTATATCCCTTAATTAATGAGATAATAGCCTCTGAAAAACGACTAAACACAAGGTTTTGGTCGGGGTAGCGCCTTAAGGTGCGACGCTTTAGAACTAAAAGTAAATTAATTTGTTACGTAAGAAAGCGTTTTATTAAGTCCCTATTTGGGACCGACAAAAACACCTATTTTTTTTATTCTGAATAATGTATGAATGAGTCTCGTCGGATACCTTCGCCGCGATTCGCCTACGCAAAATGGAGTAGAGAGCTTTCATGTTAATGTAAAATACCGCTCCGTAGATGTTTGACAGTAATGAAGTACTTTTATACATCTTCTGTGCAAATAAATAAAATTGAAGTGTCTGTGTGTTGTAATGTCAAAATTACAAATACACGACAAAACTTGATTTTATTTTTTGTTTGTCTGTCAGACTTTGTTCCGGCTAATCTCCGAAAACGCTGGACCGATTTCGACGGGACTTTCAGTGAGAGATAGCTGATGTTATAAGAATTATTACTAATTAGCTTTTGCCCGCGACTTCGTCCGCGTAAATGTCGGTTATCGCGGACGAAGTCGTAAGTCGAATATAAAGTAACATATTAAGTACCTATGTCCTTTTTTGGGATTCAATTCAAACTTATCCAGGACCAAATCTCATCAAAATCGGTTCAGTGGTTTAGTCGCGAAAGCGTAACAGACAAACAGACAAAGTTACTTTCGCATTTTAAATATTAGTATAGATTATTTATCTACTTCGGTTTTCTAACAAAATCTCTTCTGTTTTTTATGTCTGTTCTTAGAACTTGATAAAACTGTTTTTTGTCTCATGTGTCGTAATAAAAACCTCAAAAACAAATTGCTTCTAGAATAAACACCGTGATTGCATCAAAAACCATAAACATTACGCCATATATGAAGAATTCTTATGCCATCAGCGACCGCATATGTCAGGTTTTTTTTTTACCGAATTCTATTAGCCAATATTAACATAAAACATGTGAGTGGGACGGGGATACAGTAGTTTAGTGATTATATTAAATAAGAAATGTTGAAACAGGTTTATAGTAACACTAGCTTCTGCACGCGAATTTGTCTGTGTGGTTATTTACACCCGTCTTAAAGCGCTACTCCGACCAAAACCTTGTTTTTAGTCGTTTTTCAGAAGCTATTATCTCATTAATTAAGGGAAATAAACGACATCTAAAAGCACAATAATTGATGTTTGATATTTAACAAAACACTTTGACCAACTTGGGAATCGAACCCAAGACTTCAGCACAGCGAAACTAGACCATAGAGGCAGTCAGTCAAGGAAACAGTTAATTAAAACGGAATATTTTCGTAGAAATAACTACCGCAGCTCTGTTTCCAACGTTTAGTACGGATCATGATATTCGGGGAATGCGCTCTCACATTTGGGGGCATTCAAATTGTTTTCACAAACAAAGGGCAAGCGACGGCTGCGTGTGCGATACACACAGTGATAGCAATGACTTTTGTATGTGTGTACTTACCACTTTATTTATAATAGCCTTTTTTCTGGTGTGTTGTGTGTATTGGATTATTATTTTGTGATATTGATTGTACAGTAGCGGTCATAAGTGCAGTAGCATGCTAAGGTTTGAAGTTCTGTGAACACGGGGTACAGGCCATACCTACATTTGTGTGTATAAGTAATGTATTCAAAGTTAAAGTCAAAGTCAAATCATTTATTTAATTAGGCCATTATAAGGCACTTTTGAACGTAATAATACGTACACCTCAAAATTCGTACACGACGTCGAAAGGTCGTAATTTTAACCAAAGTGTCAATCGATTTGCTTTGTAGATTGCTACTCCACTTATGACCGCTACTGTACGTTCACTTTTTTTATATTGTTGTTTACAAAAGCCTAAAACAAAAAAATTGGGTTTATTTTTAAAATAAAAAAATGTCCTATGCGTCACTACCACGCGTAACGGCTAAACGGAATTAGTTGAAATTTAGACTTAAAATGATTTATTTTAAGACAGGACGATATCCCATTTTTGTTTTCCTGTGGGATATCTTTATTCTGTAGTCTACACAGACGAACGCGCGCGTAGAATCTTGTTTATCAATTATTTTCTTATGTTAAATGTTCTGTAACTTGCATGTCTTTGGATTGAAATTAATGTGTGTTTTTATTTGTTTTCAGGTAAGTACCGAGCCGACTATTTAACTCTACCCAGTGCTAATCCACGGTAATGTTTTACTTACCCAATTATAGTTATTTATACAAACTTTAATTTTTAAAACCGTTTTTGTGTTCTCGTGAGATAATATAATACCAACTTTACGGTTACGCGCCTTTTTCCCATGGTGGTAGGCAGAAACCACAGAACGCCACCTGCTACGATCCTTACATACTCCTTTTGCCTCGTCCACGTTCATACATCTAGTCATACAAGCACGCCGGTTACGAGTACTGCGCACCTGACCTTTCAGAAGAACCTCACCAATAAGATCAGTGTAGGTCTTTCTAGGGCGCCCCCTCCTGCGTTGCCACTCACATCTGCCATATAAATTCATTTTGTTAATCGCCTTTACTTATCTTATAAATGATTTATCATTTTGACGCTGTAGAATTCGCGGTTAGACGATAAAGCACGATGTTTTAAACAAATAATTGCGGGTGACTATGGCTAATATAACTACCTGGCTGTAATCTGATTTCTCGTCTTAAATTTATAGCACAATCACCTCTGAATTGCCTTTCTTATCTTACCTCTGCAGGCTGGCTTTATTTCCCCCACATTACTTAGATCAAATGGTTGGTTGGCTGGTTGTAGTAAGGAAGGTAGACGATACGTTCGTCGCCACCAATTCAACCGGACCCAAAGCGGCAGCGCGTAGTGTTTCGCGCGTGAACCCTTTTTGATGTCACGGGGGATGTTATGCACCTCATCCCCCCCCCCCGCCTTTGGAATCTTTGTGATGGCGGAAAACGCGTACGTTCCCGAGATCCCCAGCGTAAGTGTGGGAATGAACGTAAATCCTTTTTTGAAATAAAAGTAGCTTAAGTTTCTTCTTTTAACATCAGACATCCGCCAGTGAAAGTCCCGTCAAAATCGGTCCAGCCGTTTCCAAGATTTGCCGGAACAAACAAACAGACAGACACGCAAAATGTTTTAAAATTGTTTTTTTTTGTTGTCGTTTCATTATAGTGTAAACATTAATATTTATTTTGTAAAATCCGTTATTTTGACGTAACACTTAATTTTTTTTTAAATATATGTATAGATAGAGGAAACGTGCGTTGTCCTTGAAAACAATCCTCCAATATGAAAAAAGCTGATCACAATCTGCCATAAAACTATGACACAAACTTGGGAGAGGAACGAAACATGTCCAAAATGTAAATGTGGAACGATTGTATTACAATTTGAATTGTAATCGGTTTTGTTTGACTTTGAGATAACATTGAAGTGTTTTCTCAGAATCGTAGGCCCCTAAAATATGCTAATAAATGTGACCGTATGTTTAGTGATAGTGCTTGTGCGTTCTTTTTTAGATTTTATATAAATTACACTAGCCCTAGCTCGCGGATTCGTTTGCGTAAATATCGGTGGTCACTGGGTATTTTTTTGCACTGTACTTTTTTTTTTTTCTAAAATCAAAGTAGCCTAAGTCATTCCTTATAACATCACCTATCTGCCGGTGAAAGTCCAGCCGTTTCGGATATTAGCAGGAACAAACATACAGACAGACAAAAAATTAAAAATATTGGTTGTCTGTAAAAGTACCGTGTAAGCATTCATATATACATTTAGTAAAAAGCTGTTAATTTGACATACAAACAGAAACTTCAATTTTATTAATTTGTATAGATAATAGATAACATAGAGGGAGAACGGTGAGGGTGGGCCTTTATTTAGTTTCAGTGACGTAGCATGGGTGGCACCCGGAGCGGATAACTGTGGTGTCACCCCAAGAATAAAAATTTAAAATTAATCCGATAAACGTAAAGTACGAATTTATTTAATTATTACAAATGTTTCACTGTCGGGTGTCACCCCCGGGCTGGTGGCACCCGGGGCGAATCGCCCTCTATGCCCCCCGTAAGATGGATGAAGCACGGAACACGGAATATCTTTATTATTCGCTATTCGCCTTTATTAGTCGCTATAGTGAGTCGCATAATAATATGATAAAGAATATTCTCATCCAAACGTCTTTCATAGTTCGGTTATGTTCACCGTAAGTCAGACCACAAATAAAATGTAAGTGAAATAAAACGTGGAAAGCGCATTTCGATATTCTACGTGTTACGTGCAATATTTAAATAGATGGCAACTGTGTATTTCTGTGTACGTTCGGAACGTGTCGGGCACTGTCGGGTGCTATTGTACACGAGCCGTGATTAATTACCAGACGTCTCCTACTGAGTTACACTTTGCTCATGGCCGCAAGCGACTGCTGAGCGTGGGTCCTGGGTTCGATTCCTGGGTCGGGCAAAAAGTGTTATTCGGTTTTTTCGTTAGGAATTTTCCAGTATCGGCCCGGAGTTAGGAAGTTGGTGGTGTGATACCCCCGTGAAAGCACGTAATGCCGTTGGTCTTGCGCCTAATATCTCCCCGATCGTGTAGGATTGCCGTCCCGTCGAACTAGGTGTGGAAAAAGTTTAACGAAGTACATAAGACTCATTATTCCATACAAAAGATCTTCAAAATAGTTATGACGCAGACACAACAAATATCTAACACCCAAACAAACAGTTTAGCAATTTTCGACACTGATGAAAGCAATGCCTAACTCATCATATAACCTTTGATAGATCAAAATATTTACCCACCATCCAATGCAGTTAATGGAAAACTTTCCATTATATAACAAAACTATATAAAATCAGAGCTTGTCAACATCGCTACGGACTAAGCCTTGCCTGTGACAGTATTGTTACAATTTGACTAAGGGCCTATGCACACCGTGACGGAGTGGCAGCGGATTTCAATTTTTACCAAAGGACTTTTAAACTTTTTTTTTTCTTTTTTTATTTAGGGGCACGTATCACCATGGACATGAGAGCCCCAACGTTACCTAAACTAAATAAAATCCTTAACTTACAAGAAAGAAAGAAAAAAGAAGTCAGTTCAGAGTCATTGATGCAAAATCATATTCTCAACAGTATATTTTGCTGTGTCAGATGTTGGTTCTGCTACTCAAACGTATCTAGTAGGAATCCATACTAATATTATAAATGCGAAAGTAACTTTGTCGGTCTGTTACTTACGCTTTCACGACTAAACTACTGAACCTATTTTGATGAAATTTGGTACGGGGTAAGTTTGAACCCTAAGAATGACATAGGCTACTTTTTTTTTCTTTGACTTTTTCTGCATCCGCGATAACCGACATTTATGCGTACGAAGTGCACATCCCATTTGCGCCCGTGCTGCTACCCACTTTGCACATATTTACACGACACTTCGCGAGATGTCTTGTTGGGCCACCGAGATATACAGTTTCTAATCGGCTAGTGTTGCGCTGACCGGTGGCAAAATCCCCTACCACACCGTCCCGGTGTGCATAAGCCTTAAAGCTGCCATTACAGTGCGGACGCTTGGAAGGCCATCAAGGGCTCAATACAAAACAACTGTTACGTTCCGAACTATTGGATCGCGTCCAGATCTGTTATTGCCATTATTAAAAGGGAGGTATGCGCACGTACTGTTGTCCCTGGAGGGGGCAGATGTTTGCTAAATACTGTACGAGTTGACTAGGTTTATCAAAGTGTAGCGAAAACATACAATAAAAAGTTTTTGACGTGTATCATCGAAAGAAAACTTTCAAAATGAAATGTCCACCAAGATGTCTTGGAGTTACGTATCTAAACTACATATCTATTAGATGCTAATGTTATAAAGCTGAATAAGTTGTTTTGTAAAAACCCTAATCGAAAAGAGTGTCTGTGAAGTTTCTTGCTCTTTCTTCTCCATCTATGGAGAAGAACGAGCGCGCGCTCTTCTCTCTCGGCTTTTCCAAAACGGAGGTAGGTCTCTAGACCTACCTCCGTTTTGGAACGAGCAACTTTCTGACTGACGGACTCCTTGACAATTCAAAAGTGCCTGTAAGGGTCAGTTCACACCGAGACGCGACGCGACGCGACGCAACGTGACGATACTTGAAGAGGCCAGTGACTTCGCGCTGCGCCGCGCGGCGCCGCGAGACGCATCGCAACGTCGCCGCTCTTGCACGTCGCGCGTACCGGCGATTCACCGCTGCGTCGCGATGCGTCTCGCGGCGCCGCGCGGCGCAGCGCGGCGTAGAGCGACGCATCGCGACGTAGTGCTGCGTAGTGTAAACGTATTCTAAATTCTTACAAAGAAATGTGTATCTTTTCGTGTAGAAAATAAAGTTATATTTTGAGTCGCTCTTTTAAAGTGTGCACGCAGCGTCGCGTCGCGTCGCGTCTCGGTGTGAACTGACCCTAAATGGTCTAATTGAAATAAATGTTTTGACTTTGACAACATATAACACACACTTTCGTTGCAAACACGTTATCAAGTTGATAAACAAATCCTACGTCACTTTCACATCAATAAAATCACATTTTGTGATCTCGGTCTCTTCAAGTTTTGTCTACTTGAACAATTCGGCCAAATGGTTATTCAGTCCGTCGTAAAATTCGACCTAGGAGTATGGAAATGAACGTGGAAAACTCGTAAATTTGCCTACCCAGCTCAGAACTTGTTCTTGGACAAAAAGAATGGCAATGAGCCAGAAAATCCTAGCATGAGAAAGACCAGTTTTCTTCAAGTTGAGAAAAATGAGCTTGAAGTTGGGAATATAACTTTAGACTAGGTCTGTTATCTCGGGATAGGTAGAGAATAGGGTTGCCACCTTTTTTTTAAGCAAATAGAGTATATTTACCTTCCAAGGTTAATAAAATAAAGTACAACATCTGAAAATAAAGTACGATTAATTACGCATCCTTTATCGAGGCGACCCGTCTGCTTACATGCAAAAAGTCGCTCATCTTCTTGTTATTTTTTTTTATTAACTTTAAAAATAACCTTAAAAAGTCGAAATAGGTAAAATAAAGTATTTTCACGTACTTTATTGCCCTCATAAAGTATAAAGTACATTTGCCCGAAATAACGTACAATACTTTATTATAAAGTACGGGTGGAGAAACACCCTCATTTCAACTATACAGGGTAATTGAAAATATACCCGAAACCTTAAAAGGGGTCATTGTACTCATCATTATGAACAACTTTTACTATGGGACCAACCCTGAAATCATGAAAAAAAATCAGCTGTTCCGTACTAAAATGCTACACAACACGATCGTAATGTATGACATGTGTTTTATAAAATCGGTTCAGTAGATTAGAATCTAGGTACGATAATGTGATACGTGTAATTGAGTCCATAGTCCAACAGGCAGTTCGCCGATTTCAGGTGAACGGTCACTTCGAAAACGGATATGGTCACCGAACATACCGTTTTTTGAGGGCTGGCTACACTACCTACTACTGAAAAATACCCAACGAAAAAACCCAATATAACACTCTCAACCTGAAGATTGAACTCCGCAGTGAAATATACAACTTAGGGTAGCCAGATCATAAGTTTAAAATATTTGGACAAAATCACACATTGTCGGGATTTTGAGGATATAAACACATTATACCTGTTGTTACGTTAGTGTTTCCTTTTATTGTCAAATCAGCCTACTATCTATTTCTTTTGCCAGTAAAGCGAATATGAATGGAGCTCCAATGGCCTGTCGCAAAATGTCCCCTAGTTGCTAAATGTCCCTATCGCAGAATTTCCATTTCGTGTTATGTTCCATAAAAGTCGAAAAATTAAAGACAATGTATCGTTAGGTTTATTATTGTATATGCGCATGTAAAGGAACAATAATGACATAATAATTAATTACAAACGTACATTTTGCGAAAGGGACGTTTTGCGAAAGGGACTTATTGCGACGAAGCCGTTTACAATTTTGTCGGGAATCGTGAATAATGTAATGGGACAATCCAGACGAATCCCGATCATCTGGCTACCCTACAACTTCTAAAGCCAATAAACGCACCTATAGCCGTCGTCAGGGCAATATTACGTGATCAGAATATGTTATTAACTGTACTGGGTTTCCTCATCAGTTTTCCTTGGACGTTTGGCGATACATTTAAATTTTGCACATATGTTGCAAAGTACCGAACCGTGTGTGTTAATGAATACAAATTCCAGGAATGTTTCTTTGATACCAATACAATTTGTTATTTCTCATTTAATTTCCAAACCTATTCAATTGAAAATACAAAACAAAAAGTCTTTATCTATATTGAATAAATAAAATTAAAGTGTCTGTAACAAAAGGCATATGGCAGAGGTGAGTGGCAACGAAGGGAGGGGTCGCCCTAGGAAGACCTACACTGACCTTATTGGTGAGGTTCTTCAGAAAGGTCAGGTGCGGAGTACTCGTAACCGGCGTGCTTGTATGACGACATGTATGAACGTAGATGAGGCGAAAGGAGTATGTAAGGATCGTAGCAGGTGGCGTTCTGTGGTTTCTGCCTACCCCCATGGGAAAAAGGCGTGAGTTTATGTATGTATGTATGTAAAGTGTCTGTTTGTAATGTTAAAATAACAGATTTGTACTAAATGCTTATAATGTTTACAAGAATATCAAAAAACACAACTTTTATAATTTTAATCTGTCTGTCTGTATGTCTCATTGTTCCGGCTAATCCGAAACGGCTAGACCGATTTTGTCAGGACTTTCACTGGCATCTGACAAGCTTTTGCCCGTGATTCGTCCGCATAAATGTCGGTTAATCGGGGACGCAGACGAAGTCGCGGAACAAAAAGTAGCCCTACGTCCTTTCTTATGGTTCAAACATACAAAGTACAAAATTTCATCAAAATCGGTTCAGTTGTTTAGTCGTGAAAGCGTAAGTAACAGACAGTTACTTTCGCATTTATAATATTAGTAACGATGTTATGACGAAGTAACTTAGACTACTTTTATTTTAGAAAAAAAAAATGACGGTTCCGCGCAAAAACAAAACGCCGCAGTATGATTTCCTATTTCTCTTTAAAGTTTCAATACTTTTTCAATTGAAAATACACAACAAAAATAAAATGGAACCATAAAATTTATATTCGCTCATCACTGAACGCTACATGCAATATCGGTTATTGATTTTCATCGCAACGGATTTCATAGTATTAATTAAAACCAATTAATTTCTCAATTGAAGCCTTGTGTCTGCTATTGAAAGCTATTGGAAAATGTAACTAGATTTTAGACAGATTTCACTGCGCATTCAACAGTAAATAATGAAAGAGAATGATTATATTTTTTAACGAATAATTAGGCACGTGAAGCTGACAAAAGTTAAAGTGAACAGGCTTCGTTTGGGTAATGCGATTAACATACTGAACGGGCACCGCCGCGGAGGGCGGTGGCGGTAAAGCGTATTTCACCCGTTTGTACGTGTGTTACGCATAAACGGATTTCTTATGCAGGCCATCCACCATCCAATCTATCGTCCAATCGGCGGGACGCTACCGATTGGATCATGCCGATTGGACCGTGGATGGGAGTGGATTGGCATGATAGTTATAATTGTCATGCCAATCCACTCCCATCCACGGTCCAATCGGTATGATCCAATCGGTAGCGTCCTGCCGATTGGACGATAGATTGGATGGTGGATGGCCGGCATTAGAGGCCAATGCGACATGAAATCCGCTTCACCGTCAACCGCGGCGGTGCGCGCTGCCGTGTTTTAATCGCCTAAGCTCATTCCATCGTAGACTTTATCTCTGTCACCTCTGACTTAGACTAGAGTCCTATCTTACATTAAAAAAAATATAAAATAATTAAAAAAATATTTTAAGCAAGCTTTGATTTAAATTCTACAATATTGATTATTGGACATTGTATTGTCACCAGAACTAAAGGTGTATGCAAAATTTCAGCTCAATCGGATAACAACAAATGATCGAAAAATGGTTTGCAAATTTTGAAAGGACGACTTACTTACATACATACTTACTTACATACGAACAGTGCAAGCTAAATAAAAGCTTGTATTAAAAACACGCAAATCTCCATACATTTTCTACGGCAATAGTTGACTGTGATCTCACTTATTTACCAAGTCAATTGATTAATTATTTAGTGATTTCAAAGCAACTAAAATCTAATTTTACTGTTAATTAAAAATAAATCGAGTTTTCAAGGCTAAAATAAAGTGGTTTTTCTAAGAATTGATGTCTTGGAATTATTGGTTAACGGTGTCAGCTAATTCGTCAACAATTTTAAAGAAATTATTATAGTAGGTATGTTTCGTTAGCAAAATGTCGTTTGGAAAGTTTTTTTAGTATAAAAATGGATGGTGGCGAGTGTCGGGGCGGAGGCCATCTCGTATAGTATTATACGAGATGGCCTCCGCCCCGACACTCGCTCGAGCCAGCCCTCGCCACTGATTCTGTAACTTTAATTTCGTCCCTAAATAATCAAGAACCAATCCAGCCTGTCCCCTTGCTGTCCACCCCCCAGCGACGCCCTAAACCTAGGTCTGTACCCCACAGGGGGTGCCCTTGCGCCTAGTTTTAAATCTTAAGCCCTGATTGGAGCCCTTAATTTTTAAGGCACCACAGGAAAGTCCGGTTAAACAGCCGAAAACCTCATGGGTTGAACTGCGAGACGCCATTCCGAAAAAAAATGAGGGCACAGTCTAAAGAAACGATGGATGAATGGGGGTGTATACGAAGATGACGGCTGATTGATAAAGATGTATTGAAGAAATCGGGCTGCGCAGTTTTTCATTGGAAATATATTTCCGAAACGATCCATTCAGAATATGTCAAGATTATCAACATATTGTAAATGCGAAAGTAACTCTGTATGTTTGTTATCTCATCACGGTAAAACCATTGAAGCGATCGGAATAAAATCGTATAAAGAGGAAGCTTGGAATCTGAATCCTTACTAATATTATAAATGCGAAAGTAACTCGGTCTGTCTGTCTGCCTGTTACGCTTTCACGACTAAACCACTGAACCGATTTTGATGAAATTTGGTACGAGGTAAGGTTTAATCCACGGAAGGACGTAGGCTACTTTTTATTCCAAGACTTTGTCAGCGTCAGATATGTATGCGGACGAAGTCGCTGTCAAAAGCTAGTAAGAACAAAATAATAATGATACCAGCCTAATATAGTCCCACTGCAGCGCAAAGGCCTCTTCTCATACAGAGAAGGCACGAGCATTGATCACCACGCTTACTGAAGGCGGATTGGCGATTCCTGACTTCGACTAATTAAGTCCAGGTTTCCTCACGACGTTTTCCTTCACCGATGTCAGTGAATTAGAACATAGGCTATTTTTTAAGACTGGACGCTTCCACGATGACCGATATTAATGCGGGACACGTCGCTAGCAAAACCTAGTTCTCCACACAAATCCATAGGTCTGTCTGTCTGTTACCTCTTCACGTTTAAACCGCTGAATCGATTTTGATGAAATTTGGCATGGAGATAGTTTAAGATCCGAGGAAGGACATAGGATAGTTTCATCCCGGAAATCACCCCCTAAGGCGGTGAAATGGGGGGTGGAAGTTTGTATGCAAGTACGATATAAACAAGTTCCACGCGGCCGTAGTCGCGGGCAAAAGCTAGTACATAATAAAATAGAAAGGTTTACACTTGAGACTTTAACATCTGTAGTTGGTACAGCCAACTGGAAATTAAGTCTAGGTCAATGTGATCAACTAAGTGAATTACTAATGAAACGCGTGACGTAATGACTGGCTTGTGGGATCAAGCGTTTCGTAGTTAGTCACTGCTGTTGTAATATTGTTTAAGTACTTTAAACTTTAATCGCACTCCATTAAAGTCTAAACTCCAGGCCAGGATATAAAGAGACTATCTTCTGGCGTCGGTCGTATTTTTTTTCTACTGTTTTGTCTTTGGTTACTGCTCCGCTCCCGTAGGTCGTAGCGTGATGTTATACAGCCTATACTATTCGTCATGAATGTGGCTATCATATACAAAAAGATTTTTTCTAATCCGACTGGTAGTTCAAGAGATAAGCGCTTGTAAGCAAACAAAAATCTCTATTATTATTTATCTTAATAGAGACATCTTACTGTCTTATATTTATCTAGTGAGTCAAATCCAGTAAGACAGAACAGGACATGCCAAAGAATATGGAATCTTCGTATCCATACTTAATATTATAAACTAGCTGCTGCCCGCGACTTCGTCTGCGTGAACGCTATACAGCACCTTCTCTCAACAGAAAATGCTCATCACGTGGAATCAGTTTTGCTATGGTGCCATTTTTGTATCTCTTATAGTTTAGCTGGTCTGTTGCGATTCTGCATCAGGTGTTCAAGTTTCCAAGATAAATTATAGCCTATATGTTGCCCAGACTTAATACCTATATAACAACAAAAAAATCATTTAAATCCGTCCAGTACTTTTTGAGTTTATCCCGGACATACATACAGACAAACAGACAAAAATTCTAAAAACTATATTTTTGGCTTCGGTATCGATTGTAGATCACACCCCAAGTATTCTTTGAAAAAAAATATTCAATGTACAGTTTTGACTTTCCTACCATTTTTTTATATGTATAGATAACACTAACTTTGTCTGTTACGCTTTCACGGCTAAACCACTGAACCGATGTTGATGAAATTCGGTAAGTAGTTAACTTAAACCCCAAGAAAGAACGTAAGCTACTTTTTAATCCGCAACTTCGTCTATGTCCACGATAATCGACATTAATGTGGTCGAAGTCATGAGCAAAAACAAGTTCTTTTTGAGTCCTGTGTTGTCCTACTACGAGTACTATCTCATAAATTTATTTGCTTTTAATTTGTGTACAAGACTTACGTGACGGAACTGAAAGTTTTGATCAAGCGGCAACTTCTGCCTAATAGAGCTAAACTTCGCTATTCAATTTACACTCAGGAGTTGACCTAGATGTCGTTAATTGCGTCATCTAGCAACGCAGTAAGTAAAAATTCAATCCAACATTTTTATGTGAAAAAAAATAGCAGTCTTTAGACTTTTCAAGGAACAAGACAACCGCCCATTTTTCAAAATCCGTCCTCAATATAGTTGACCATACTTTTTATGACCTATCAGAACGCGATTGTCCTATAGATTTTGTATGGAAATATCGAACTGTGACGTCACTTATTTGCCAACTCAATTGACAATTGACATACTGTTTATTGATTGCAAAACAAAAAAAAATAACAAATTTCAGCTCAATCAGATACCAACAAATGGTCGAAAAATGGTTTGCAAATTTTAAAAGGACAACTTACATACATACGAACAGTGCAAGCTAAATAAAAGCTTGTAAAAAAAAAAAAACTCCTAGCCTGCTAGACGATCCGAAAATCCCTTGACGAATATTATAAACCCTTCAAAAAACGAAACCGTAAACGTAGTCGCTACGTAAAAAGCAGATTTTAATTAAACCGTCGAAAGCCCAGACATTACGTAAATCGCCGATGCGACATTCGGGAGACGTAGTCCTACAATAAAAAGAAAAAGTAAACACGGGCATCGTTCCAGCAGCTATATTGCACCACAGAGACACGCATTTTTATGTGCTGACTTCCGCTAATTTTGTGATGATGTGCTTTTTATAGGTCCCCTGCGATTTGTTTCTAATAAGTTGGCTTAGGATTTAGATAGATTTCACCGGCGGAAGGGAACTCCGGGGTGGTTGTTTGTCATTAAGAGTAATAGTCTGACAAACCCCTCCACCCTCAGGGCGGTAGACATCCATGAGGATTTTCCACCCGGTTCACAAAAAAAAAGAAGACTGAATAGGTTTCAGGTGAGTTAATCTCAGCAACTACTGGTTCGAATTATAAAAACTACTTTTGTGTTGGATAGTCCATTTATCGAGGAAGGTTATAGGCTATATAACATCACGCTACGACCCACGGGAGCGGAGCAGTAACCAAAGACTTAAAACGGGTGAAAAAACTACGCAGACGAAGTCGTGCGCAGAAGCTAGTAAAAAATAAACATTATAAATCTAGTCGTAATATCATCACAGTGACAATGAATGTTAAAAATGTACGCATATTTGATAGACAAGAATGCCAATGTTCTTAATACAAGACTTGCGTCTCAGATCTCTATTTTAAGAGTTTTGTGTAGCTAAGCGATGTACTTTGATTTGTACAGCCAACAAACGAGGTAAGTATCCAGGGTCGTCAGATATAGTTGAAGTTTTCTTAGAAAACATTCATCGGTTTCTAAGAAAACTTTAACTATATCTGACGACCCTTGATACCTCTCTCTGGTTGACTATACAAGTTGACTGACTTTGTCAAAGTATTTTGAACTTTGACACCAGAGTTGAACGAATAACTTTTAAACAAAAACAAAGGTTACTTGAAAACAATTAAGAGAAGTCTTATCACATCTGTAAAGGTTATCTATGAACACGTAAATCCCGTAAACAGATTTCAATAAAATAACAGAAAGAAATAACAATCTGTATTTTAATTGAAATAATTAATTGAATTTAATTTAATTGATATTACGATATTCGCATGTTGTGCTGTGTTGTTTGATTATTTTAATGTTATGTGTTTAATACAATTTTAATTTGTTATAATGTATGGACTCTAAATGAAATGATTATATTATTAATAAAAATCAATTGCAGAACGTATGCATGAAAGAACATTACTTGAGAAGGCTCGATCGATTGTGGAGTTTATGTAATTGTTAGAAGGTTTGTATATTAGATTTTTTGGAATATCCATGGTAAAATGCCGGAATTTTTGTTGGTATCTTTGTAAAAATTTCAATAAGAAAAATATGTGACATTTCGTAAATGAAATCCGTGCGAAACCGGGACGGGTCGCTAGTTTAAAATAGATTCGATAAAATGATATCATCATTTATTCGGTTGATTTATTTTCGCTGTCTATCGAAATTTCAAGATATACATTCGGATTGAATATTAAAATTAAACAAATTGCCACTATCTTATAATGAGCGTGAGGGGACTGCTGAGCATGAGGTCTTGGGTTCGATTACCAGGTCGTGCAAAGTGTTATTGGGCTTTTTCCATCAGGAATTTCTCAGTAGCAGCCTCGGAGTCTGGATTTGTACCCGGTTGAAGGCAATAGGCTCGCCCCCTATTACATGGGACTTAAACGTAACTGGCGAAATGTGGGTGTACTAATGGGTACACCTCTGCCTAACCCTTTTGGGGATTACAGGCGTGATGTTATGTGTGTGTTAAAGTTACAAAACATTGTGTAACTTTTACTTACTCTAAAGATTCGACATTTTTTTTCATTTTTTTTTTTTTTTTAAATACGCCATTATTATTAATCAGCTGTTTGCGTTTACTCCGACGAGGTATATTTTTGGATGCACAAGGCAAGCAAGATGAACTAGTTATGTTGTACTTACAAACTAGTTTTGTACGGACAGCCCAAACGATAAATTAACTGATAACAATTTTTAACTATGTACAGTCTATTATAGCTGTTACCTAACCCACCTAACTGGCTCAATAAAGTTAGGCGAATTTGAACCTTCTGCAATTAGCGGTAGATACTTAATTATGAATTCGATACGTACGAGCTTAACGAGCTAGAACGACTTGTTCAAGGACGCAAATATTATAGAATACTGTTGCCAATTTGATCTTTAATACGTTATGTTAGGGTAGATAATCTTTTGAATACTGTTTTGTCACATAATGGAGTTGTTAATTTCAACTTCATTTGTAAAGACGATTTGACCAAGTGGTAGCAACATGGTAGTGAGATCAAACCTAAGTATGAATTTTTGTCACTTTTTGTTTACAATATTCATTTATATTTTTTGCGTTCTAAATTTTATTTATATTAAATTAAAATAGTTAACAAAAATTGACTATTTAAATACAAAAATAACAACAGAAATGAAAAACAGTAATAATTTTTATTACGATTTTATTCAATATGGTTAAATGTAAAATAATTACTGACAAAAATAATTACTTGTCATATTATAAAGCTAAACCATATAAAACAAGTTAGAATATATATAAAATAAACTACTTGAGCTAGAACTTGATAAAAAAAGCAGTGTCTTCGTTTCAATGCTGTCTATAAAATACCTATATTTTTATTTTTAAAGTAGGTAAAAAATTATGTAGTGAATCAACATGTTACATGTTTAGAAATATAATATTTCTATTTCATAACAATAACATCACCACATTAACCGTCATACCTCCTTATAAAATAAAAGTGAAAATAGCATTACATACTTTGGTGTTTTACCTACTACATAGATTTTTATAAGTATTTTTGATTTTTTTTAATATGGTTATGATCGTAAAAAGGACCTGCTTATTCAATGTATGAAACACTTCCTTAGAATTTATGATAACAACAGTTTATTTAAAACACACACTGACACTTAAGTATTGTGGGCTGCTGACGGTGGTGCTGCCTGCACCATCTCTTGAGCAACATGTTCTTTCCAATTAAAATCTATATATTCTTGGGCAAAGCGGATTCTTGCTTGGCGATGAACAGCGGTTCATTGAATTTTACGTGCCGGCTTGTATTGTTTCAGTCCAGCAGCATGCATGAATATGTCTACTAA
Source organism: Hoplodrina blanda (assembly GCA_949316365.1). Classification (NCBI taxonomy): domain Eukaryota; kingdom Metazoa; phylum Arthropoda; class Insecta; order Lepidoptera; family Noctuidae; genus Hoplodrina; species Hoplodrina blanda. The sequence continues at coordinate 3,182,099 of OX438573.1, forward strand.
CAATCCGTTCTAATACGGGAGTAAACATTACAGGTTTTGGTCACGATTTCACGAACGACCCTTTTGAACATTTCCTGTTTCTTTAAAACGTCTTAACCACAATCTGACTGTATTTCTCTGAAACAAATAAATAAAAACGGATGTCACTTTACGTTTAAGTATATACAAAATAATTACATTTCATTCATAAGGAATACTTAGGTATAAAATTAGACAAACACACTTACTGCTAAATCTCCAAGCAATCTCTCTGATGCCAACATTCTCCTTCAGCAAATAGATTATTTTTTTGTATTTCAAATAATCACTCAATTGAGACATTGAGACATGATAATGAAACAATAGAATATATAAAAACATTGGAAAAAGAAGATTTTTGCAATTTACCAAGTCAAGGTAAGAAATTTTTGCGCGTAGTCACTGCAATTGCGCGTAGACTGGCTTGAGGTTTACTGTCACGGTTCATTTTTATTTTCCTACCCACATCCTTACTAACATTTGAATACCAGTTTTATAATGAATACGCAAATTGTCTTTCAACTACCCACTTATTACAAGTTAGGCGAAAATATTAACAATTTAGATATTTTTGAAGTATGTGGCCGGTTCTTTGCAATAATGCAAGAAATATTTACTTAATCAATTCTAAATTGAAAGCAAAACAATATTCCTCAATGCAGGATTTGAACTCGCATCTCGTTCGTCTCAGCCTTATACACGGACCACGAGACCAAATCTACTTGAACTTTTTATTTAAAATAAGCAATTAGTAGTAATGACATTAAATTATATCACAATACTCTAATAAACTTTAAATCATACGGCATAAAAATCAAAATTGCATAACAAGTTATAAGTATCTTATTGCTAACGATTTAAAGATCAAATTGGCGTATCTATAATATTATTGTATTCGTTCATTAAACAGCGCTAGCGTGATGAACTTATATAAATTGAATAAACCTTAACGTTATTGACAGAGGGTTCAAATTCGTTTGTTTTTTATTGCAGAAGGTTCAAATTCGCCTAATTTTATTGAACCAGTTAGGTGGGTTAGATAACAGCTATAACAGACTGTACATAATAATATGTTGTGTGTGTGCTCATTTAGTAAGTCTTTGCATTGTTCGTGTGAATTGGACTTATGTAGATTATGTCTGTTGTGTAAAATAGGAAATTTTTGTATAACTTTATTATCAAACAAGCTTTTGCCCGCAACTTCAGCCGCTTGGATTTTATTTCCGATTCCAAGTTTTTTAGAAAATAAAATATTTGCATTTTTTTTTGTAATGGTAACATTACTAATTAACCGATTTAAAAAAAGATCTTTTACCTATGGAAAGCTAAATTATCAGAGAGTATAACATATACCTACTTTAAAAAAAATGCGATTATAATGTCAACAGACAACATCTCAAATCAATAATGGCTAGTCACTTCTCTCTCTTGTTGGCTGTACCTACTAACATGATCTTGTATTATAATTATGATACTACAACCTTAGTTAAATATGGCTTGGCCATTGAAGTCGTCTATAACCAAATATGTGAGGGTCAGTTTCGCTATCTGAGCTGTGGTTTAACTAACGGTGTTTTACATCGAGATATATGATGATGATGAATATTATGGTCCCTTTGGTTGACGGTTAAAGAATGTCTATGGCATTAAGTCCGCCTTTGTACTTTTATTGCATAAAGTTTAAATAAATAAATAAAATGCCCAGTAACTGGTTGCATGGTTTTTGTATATTATTTACTCCACTTAACCCGTCTATTCCGTAAAAATCACCCTGGGTGAATTTATACTATGTTGAGAAGTATAGTTTGGCTAAATTGGTCTCGTTGAATCATTTGTTTATGTAAAACTAGCGACCCGCCCCGACTTCGCACGGGTGAATGTATTATACATATAAACCTTCCTCTTGAATCACTCTATCTATTAAAAAAAACCGCATCAAAATCCGTTGCTTAGTTTTAAAGATCTAAGCATATATAGGGACAGACAGAAGAAGCGACTTTGTTTTATACTATGTAGTGATACAAATTAACAAGCTCTTATGCTATTCGATCATTTTCTATCACATTGAAAGAACTATGAAAGAGGAGCTAGTAGCTAAGTGAGGAGCTCAGGTACCTATGTCCGTGGATGGGTGACCATCTTTACACACCGAGACTCCTCCGTGCCTCGGAAAGCACGTTGAGCCGTTAGTCCCAGTTGTCATACGTAGATCCTTGACAGATCGTTACGGGTCGTCAGAAGCCCGAATGTCTGTCCTAGTCCTACCAAGGGGTATCGTACTACCCAGTTACTAGGTTGTGGAGGTCAGATAGGCGGTCGCTCCATGTAAAATGCTGGTATTCAGCTGCATCCGGTTAGACTGGAAGCCGACCCCAACAAAGTTCGGAAAAGGCTAGAAATTTATTGAAAGTACTATGAAAAGTTCAGTCTTCGTTCACGAACACAATTTTTAATTGCCAATCACTGGCTGCTTTTATCGTATCGACTTTAATTTTATTTAACGATCGCTAGAGTGTCTTCTGAACATTTTATTGCTGTGTTTGTCATCAATAAAACGGTATTGTGCAACTGAGATAGTAAAGTAGCTTTTACTGCTCTCATTTTGATTCAATTTACCTTTTTAAGTACTCGTACCTGTTCTGACCTGGTCTGGTTTTGGTTTTAACTGCCCCGTTGGCCGCAAGCGCGACTGCTGAACGTGGGGCTCTGTGTTCGATTCCTAGATTGGCCAAAAAGTGTTATTACATTTTTCCATTAGGAATTTCTCAGTAACAGCCCGGGGCTTAGAAGGTGATGGCGTGACACCTGCCTCGGAAAGCACTTAATTGCACTCCATTGGAACTGGCCGCTTTTACTGAAATAAGGTCGGGAGAATTTATTCCAATATATAATATATTTTTTTGTTTGTTTGAATGCGCTATACTCAGAAAGTACTGGTCCGATTTGAAAAAATCCTTTTGCGTTATGAAGCCCGTTTATCAAGGAAGATACACATATGTATAACATCACGCTACGACCCATGGGAGCGGAGCAGTAACCAAAGACTTAACGCGGGTGAAAAAACCACACAGACGAAGTTGCAGGTAAAAGCTAGTATCAACATAAGAAGCGATGACGTAGCATGGTGACGTTATCTCTCCAAAGCGTGGGAGTACTGTTTTATTTATCTACTATGTCAGATAAATGGAGCTTAAGAGGAAATGCGGTGGTCTATTCTCCATAGAAACGTTCTCACCTGTTTTCTTTCTGGTTTACGGTCTTAGAGCAAAGATTTTTTACAGTATAATAAATATCAACTACTTGTATGTTCCTATGTTTTCCTTTTTGATGATTCATTATATTTAAAAGCACTAGAACCCTCAAAAAACGCTCAAAATTGCCTATTTAGAACACTGTCAATAAAGCCCTAGTGTACAAATTGGACAACTTTTTTTGAAAAAAGAAAAACATAGGGCCACAGTATATATCCTAATCATTCAGTTTACGAAATATCTTTTAAATTGGTCTAATATTGGATGAGGAAATAGGCGAGAGCCAAACCTCGAATTAAGAATTTTTACTTACGCTGTTCAGTCGGATCTGCAGTTGTCTTTGTCGCACGATTTTGAAGGCGGGGTCGCGGGACGGTCTGCTTATACGTATACAGATGGGAAAAGTGATGCGTAGTAGTTGAAATTAATATCGATAAACTAGTGTTGTAAACAGTTATCGATAAACACATTTACATTTTTTGCATTATCTCTTTAGTGGGAAATACAAATACTTTAAGAGCTCTTATAGACTACAGGCCCATGTCCAAAAATGGTGGGTCATATGAACCACCAGGTGACGTATATAGGACGATATAAGAGCATAAAATAATAAGATTCAGCACTATGCCGTCACTTGTAAGCTGTCCAACTGAGTGCTGGTGAGAATTCTAAAGTGCAGGTAGAGTGAGTACATTTTGGTCATATATTTTTGTACGGCATTTTTACCATCGATAGATCCATGAAAAATAATAAGAAAGCGCGCAGTGCCGTACAAAAATGGTGCGCCACAATGTCTGTATTTTTTTTTTATTTTCTGTCAATTTCCAGGGTAGGTAAATTTGGTCATTTCATTCTGTACGGCATCAGTTTCATACTGTTTCAATACAGCTATTATTATTATCCATTATTCCGCAACGCCGCACAGTGGGGCAGGATTATTAAAATGTGTCGTTAATTCAGAATAATGATTTGGAGTAGATATTTCGATAGTGACATGATAGGGTTGGTAAAATAAAAAAGAAAATTGTTTGTATAAGCTTATATATATATATATTATATGTACAAACAAAATCATATTTTAAAGTGTTGCAAGTTAAATATTATTACTACCCTAGGCAACAACAAAGATATAGGTTATAACAAAACTAATTACTATCAGCGCTATAGTCACTATCATCGTTACAGTCAAAACCGTCACATTTTGTTATTTTTTTCAATTTCCTTCTGAAGTGAATATATCTGGTCTTGAAGTTTATAATGTCCAGTGTTCTTCATTATCATAAGCAGCTCTCGTCTTGTGATCTTATCACGAACAAGGTATTGGAGTTTGTACCTGTGTAAAAAAGTAACAATAGAATTTAATAAAAAAAAGGAGGTATTCTTAAAATAGCGACTTAACTCACTACTAATATTATTTATTTCAAATCGGGCAAACATGTGCAAAAAAATAAGACATAATCTTAAACTCTAATAGCTACTGGTACTAAAAAAAATTAAACGTAAGCCCGATTAGTTGCGGAACATAACTAATTATCTAGTTGATTTATTAGTTTTTAATTCTGACTTCCTTTTTTTTGTGCAATCTTTGACTCACAATTTTACCCATCAAAACAAATATTAAAATTTTAATTTTAATTTGATACAAATCTTTCAGGGGGTGAATGTACTCATGAATATGAACAACTTTTATTAAGGGACATAGTACGAAATGTGAAAAAAAAAAACAGCTGATCCATACAATAATGTACTACATTACGATCAAAATGTATGGATCAGCTGTTTTTTTTTTTCACATTTCGTACTATGTTCCTTAATAAAAGTTGTTCATATTCATGAGTACATTCACCCCCTGAAAGATTTGTATCAAATTAAAATTAAGGTTGTAGTGTGAAATAATAAGATGTATACCTGAACTTGACGCTTCCATAATAGCTTCTGGGGTTTTTATCACAAGCATTTAAAAAATCTAAGTACACTTCGTTATTGCGCAAACGCACGAATTCACTTGTATGGTCCACGAGTTTTCGGCTTGGACTGAGGGGCGTGGTAGGGAGCGCGGGTTGAGTGGATCGCGTCCGTTTACCTGCGCTATTGTTCCACAAGTACTAGACTATGCCACAGCATACACAGAAACATGGTAAGGCAAAAACAAATATTTTTATTTAATGTATCGATTTAAGTAATCTTGCCCCAGTGTGCGCCGTACAAAAATTATGCAACAAGGGGAAAAAATCGAGGGTTGCAACCCCCTCTCTTTCCGTGGTCCGGGGGGTGATTTGAAAAAGTACGACTTCGGTTCCAAAACATTATCTAGCACTCAAAAGTACTATTAAAAATAATGCCGTCAAAAAATTATTGTTCATTTGAATGTAAATTAATAATTATCTTAATTTCATGGTATACTTGATTTATCAAGCTGTAAAATCATTTGACTCTGTACGGCAACTTTTTTTTAAACATGATATTGTAAAATACAATTGTTAGTGTAGGCGTTCAAAAGAAACTGTTCTAAAAAAAAGCTTTTTTACAAAAAAATAAAACCGCCTTCAAAAACCACAAAATAAAAAAATAACTTTAGTTTTGGAAGTCGGTGGCTTTGGTTTTGTTTTTTGTTATGTAGATATTGCCACCGACTTCCAAAACTAAAGTTATTTTTTTATTTTGTAGTTTTTGAAGGCGGTTTTATTTTTTTGTAAAAAAGCTTTTTATTTTTCACTTTTTAGTGCTTGTGTGTTAATGTTTGAAATCCTTACAAAAAGCCCTTTCAAACAATACCTGACACGATATATTTAATTTTGAAAAGTAGTAGGAGGGGGGATGACGTACCCCCTCCCTCTCTTCCTTCAGTCAGTCATAGACTACACGTATAAACAAAGCAATTTTACTTGTTACGACAGTTATACTGTGATTCTATAAGGAGTTCCGTTCCATATCTCCAAAGTTCATCATCAGATCATGACAATATTTCTATGGGACCTATTCGGAAGTATACTCTTTCAAACAAAAAAAGAATCATCCAAATCTATTCATAATTGGCTGAGAAATCAGGTAACATACATACAAAAAAAAAAAAACATACGCGCCGAATTGAGAACCTCCTCCTTTTTTAAAGTCGGTTGAAAAATTATAGAGAAATACAAAAACTTGAGTTGTTTTTCCCCTACAAACCTTTGGACCAACGAAAATGTACGGCATGTAAAAAATATTATCTATGCATAAAATACTTTCAAAATAAATTAATTTTATGTTGTTTCAAATCACCCCCCGGACCACAGAAAGAGAGGGGGTTGCAACCCTCGATTTTTTCCCCTTGTCGCATGATTTTTGTACGGCGTTGCGGAATAATGGATTAGAAGCTGTATTGAAACAGTATGAAACTGATGCCGTACAGAATGAAATGACCAAATTTACCCTGGAAATTGTCAGAAAATAAAAAAAAATACCGCCTTTGTGGCGTTGTACTGCGCGCGTTCTTATAATTTTTATGGATCTATCGATGGTAAAAATGCCGTACAAAAATATATGACCAAAATGTAAACCATTGAAAGTTACAATCTAATGTTGTACATTTATTCTATTATTCTATTTATTCTATTCCTTCGACGACAGCAGTATTTAGTATTTACATAAGCCGAATCAAAAGAGTAGCAGGGAGAACAAGTCCAATAAACAAGCCAAAATAATAAGATCAATCACTTCGTGTAGTTAGATACCGAACGATGCGAACACCAAAAAATACCAGGCACTACTGACTCGGACAATCGGGACAATACACGCGGCGGCATCGGCAGCGCGCGTCTTACACGCACACACTGTCAACTTACACACACATAGATCGAGCGCCGAGCGCTCGCAAAGCGACAGCGATAGCACAGCGATAGTTTCTTCAAATACCTAATTTTCAAAAGTCTCTCCGACCGCATTTCCTCTTAATTATAAGCTCGGGAGCTTTCATTCAGTAACACGATGCTAGTCTAGAAAACTGTTTACACCTTCTCATTTGCCGTACGGATTGGAAACTCAATTAACTTGGGTTTCAAGCTCGATTTGATCTGTAAGTTAGTTGGATCTTTGTGTGAGTGAAATCTGGAATGAAGAGTGAGTATATACAGGTGAATGAGAGTTTAGCAGCCTTGATAACAACTGTCAGCGGTTATCTTAAGGTAGCCTAGAAGCCGGGGTCGCGGTACGTCTTAACAGGATACCGTGGCCCCGGAACGTAAAGGGCAACAGAAGGAACAGGGTGGTTTTTTAGTCAGTAAAAGTCTTACAGTCCCTTCCGCCCCACCCAGGGGAAAAAAAAGGGACAGGGCAAAAAAAAAGGTAGCCTAGAAGCCTGGTTTTGATTCTTGTGTGCACATGGTCTGTGTCAAATATTTCTCTCTCTAACTCCGTTTCTCTCTCTTTTACTATCTCTCTAACTCATATCTCTCTCTCTCTCTCTCTCTCTCTCAAACTCTCTTCTTCCCCCCACTCACATGTAGGATTGGTTATCGTCGCATAGACACAGACGCAAACATCGTATCTAATAGACGCGACGTTACGTTAACGTCGCGTTTACGTTCAACAAACAGAATGATGTCAGTCATATCTTTGATAATCTTAGAAAGTACATATGAATCGCAAAAGTCACATCAGTACTCGCTGGGCCTCGAACTAACCTTCAACATTAAAAACAAACTTAATTTAACTGAAACCTGTAATTAAAATCATGAAACACTTATTTAAGGTACCGTTCCACTCCAGAATAATCAATTGGTCGACTTATGGAGCCCCGGTTTTCCGTGCACTTCCAAACACATGGCACTACCAGTAATTAATCCAATTAATTTAATTGAATCAGTCTGTGTATAAAGGCTGCTGGCTGAATTTATTAACGAAGTCGCAGGGACCGTTTTAAGTTAATTTTAGTTTTTTCGATTGAGTGTTTGTGCGTTTCGTTCAATGATGCTTCTATTTTGATGTTAAAAAAAAAATATCGAGGAGGGTAGTTTGGTTTTTAATAGATTTTCAGTTTTTTTTTTAACAATTTTTTTTTAAAGTAACTTATTAAATTAATTTTAATTAAATTTTAGGGTAGCAGTAGATATCGTTCGGCTGATATGATGATGAAATAATTTTACAGAACAAATATTTGTATGATCTACAGAGAGCTGTTCCAGTTTTGGTTGTCTGTTTATGTCAGTTTATATGTTTATAAACGCACACACGATACAGGAAAAATTCCTAGTGACAGTGACATAAAACGCAATAGAAAACGCACGTGCGGCTCTCGACGACAAAACAAAAATGTTCTAAACACGTCGAACATAATTCGACAGACGCTTTCGAAAGCTTTGTTCTATTGTACCAATATTGTAGTTACTTAGTTATTTTTACCATCCAAAACCATCAATAACGTTATCCACAAATTGCGGACCATGACTGTGCCAAAACATTGTTTTTCTTAGCTCCTAAGTCTTTGTAAAAGTATACATACATCAACATTGTCTTGGTAAAAAAAACAATTATCTTTGAGACTCTCTTTCACACACAAACTTGATGTGTCGACCTACCTAGTGTATTCTACCGGCAGAATTTCTGTCCTAACGGATAATCTCTATGAAGACCAGCTAATTACCCAGGACATAATACAGTGCATAAGTGTGAAATAAATAAGTTTCTTTGTCACAAAAAATTACCTATATAAATTAGTAATTAAAGTACAAAAACAAACAACATTATCGCAGGGCATTGGCGGTCAGAAATAATATGCTGGCACGCAGGTTTGCTCGTTGCAGTTCACAGGTTAAAATCACCCTGTTTAAAGTTTATCCTTATCTCCAATTATGAAGGCCTTCATGCTGATCGAATAACCTCTTAGTAGGATATTCGATCGAAACCTTTAATGAATCATCCTACTTTTAATTTTAAAATAATAATTTAAGTACAACTATTTTTATACTAACATAGTGTATATTATTAAGTTAAAATGTTACTAACAAAGTGGACTACCCATGTCTGAAATTAAAGAATTTATTATTATTGTGTGTTCCACTGCTGGCAAACGGCAGGCATACAATGTTTACGTGCTCTCCGAGGCACAAGGGTGTCACACCACCAACTTCTAAATTCCAGGTTGTGATTGAGAAAGTTCTAATGGAAAAACACAATAACGCTTTGCCCGACCTGGGAATCGAATCCAGGACCCCGTGTGAACACGAGACCAGTGAGGCAACCGGCCTATTAAGGTTCCACGAAAGCGAGCCTGTAATTTTCCCTAACTACTGCGATTTCTTACGATAAGGGCAGGATATAGTCATAAAACCGATTTTGTAACTACATACTATGTTTTTATCGTCGCGGTGTTGGATTCAGGTCCTTTCAGGATTCAGTAATTTAGTATCCGTCAATATCTGAAAAAAACACAACACAAAGTACATCTTAGTTGACTGACACTTGTAACTAGGGAGGCCAACCTTACTATACACCGTGACTTTTAACTCGTTGTTAATCTTTCAGGGGGTGAATGTACTCATGAATATGAACAACTTTTATTAAGGGACATAGTACGAAATGTGAAAAAAAAACAGCTGATCCATACCTACAATTTGATCGTAATGTAGTACATTATTGTATGGATCAGCTGTTTTCTGTGTTCATATTCATGAGTACATTCACCCCCTGAAAGATTTACAACGAATTAAAATTCAAGTTGTATAATATAATATCCTATTGTATTAGTGGCCCGACTACTATATGTCTAAAAAAAGTATATTATGTAGTAGGCTAAACTACTATATTTTTAAAGGCATCCAACTCAAAACAATAATATTCAATTTAAAATGTAATTAAAAGCGTCAAACGAATCGTCAATAAATATTTCTAAACATTATTCTGCTTTTGCTCACTTTTTACCCCCCCTACTATTTTTTTTTTCATCTTTTCACTATCTACTTACCATATTTTATGTGTAATCATTTTAAAACTACCATTTTTGACAGACTTAGAGTTCGCAACCTTTCTTGTAACTTCTATTTACATACCTACTAAGTAAATTGACCAAAACATTCAACCGCCACTAAGTAAGTTCACAACGGAAACGAATCACCTCCCAAAAACACACAAAGCGAGTTTCATCCGTCGAATCCGCTCGCTTCATTCTTTTACAAATTAGACAAGTTTTTCAACAAAAAAAGCTACTTTTTTAATCGGACCGGGCTCACGGGATTCAAAGTCCGGTCTGTGCCTAAAAATAAAATAATAGAGATAGTCCATTCAAGTTGCTCGTATATTGCCGCGAGGTTCGCTTCGGACGAGAGTTTTGAAAAGATAAATTGGAGTTTAAACGTAGCTTTGTTAACAGAAAGCGCTGTTGAATAGTTACTGTTACTGCCGAATAGTTTTTTTTATTTATTACTTTTTTATGTTTTTAGCGCTGTATACGCTTTTAGCCTGTTTCATCGCATCCACACTAGTGTTGCCCAAATGCAAGACCAAGACGAGACCTTAGCCAGTCTTGGTCTTGGTCTTGCGTCAATACACCTGGTCTTGGTCTTGGTCTTGGTATTGCGCTCTCAGTCTTGGTCTTGGTCTCGGTCTTGCAGCAAGAGTCTCGCAAGTCTTGCGAGACTCTACTACTTAGACTAGACTTAACGGAAAATGGACGAAACGTCGGGCTTATATTAAAGGTAAAATTCGCGATAAATACCCGTTTACATATGTTTTATAATAAAGACTAGACTACTTGCAAATACCTGTTTGTCTATTGCTATTTATTAAACACGTTAGTTTAGATATTAGAATAACGTAACAGAGTAGGTACATATTGAGCTTAAATTGACATAGGCATAGTGAACCACCAAATTAATAAAATTAACTTGACAACTCAGACCAAGAGCTTGACAATAATTAAAAAAGTGACGCAATCTAAGGCGTAATTACTAACTCTACTAAAATATCAGCCTTAATGATTAAAATTAAATCTTTGAATTATAAGTACAACGCATTACGCAACATGTATTTTTATTGAACACTATTTCAATCACAACGAATTAATTTTTTAAACTAAAAAATAAATATTTTTATTCACATAACTAGAAAGAAACTCAATAGGTTGATGAAATTAAAATACTACCTATGTGCGGGCAGCCCTAACGCGTGAGTATGTAGCACGAAATCGTAGGTACTTAATTCAAGGTTACGGCCGAGTGCAACTACTGATTATCTTTATATTGTGATAACGCCCAAATCTCAGTTGACTTAACTGCGAGACGCAAGAGTCTTGCAGGCTTAGTCTTGTTCTTGCTCAAATCTTGCAGGGTTCAGTCTTGGTCTTGGTCTTGCTACAATAAGTCGGTCTTGGTCTTGGTCTTGGTCTTGCAAAAATGCAAGAACAAGACCAAGACCGCAAGACCAAGACCGATTTTGGGCAACACTAATCCACACATATCTGTCCTTATCCCAATAACGTTAAACAAAAAGGAGGGTTATGATTTTAACCGATTTGTATGTATGTTTGTTTATCTGTTCCCTCATAATTACTATTTAGAAGGAGATAACTAATTCAATAAATAAATTATCAATGGAAACGTCTCGATCGTCCGCTGGTCATAAGCTAAGTGACGTCACAAGAAATTCAAAATGGCGGCTTACAATGGGCATAAAACGCGTAATCATGACTAAATCACTAAACCTATTTTGATGAAATTTGGCACGGGGTTAGTTTGAACCACAAGGAAGGACATAGGCTATATTTTTTGTTCCGCGATAACCGACATTTACGCGGACGAAGTCGCGGACAAAGGTTGTAGCTTTATACTCTGTAATGGGGGATTATGCCATCCATATAAAACACGAGAGCACATTACTATTTCCTGCCGTACTAAGGCAAAGCTAGGCCAGTTGGAAAGGTTCCGTTGACCTCATGACACGCACTCTGTTCTATTATTAGTGTAACAATGACGTCATTGTAATGGCATGGGCTCTGACCGACGGATGAGCGGGAGAAAGCTTTCGTAAAGATACCACCAGTAGGTAATGGTTTAGTCGAAATAAGAGGTGGAAGGGATATCGTAGTGAAAATTTTACCATAGATATATTTTACCGTACCTACATAATTCTAGACTAGCCATACTCAACTTGCGGCAAAAACCATATTCGGCTTTCCGGGCCTAAACTTTCTCCGTCTTACGGGTGACGGAGGGTCATGCCGGAGTCTTACCGGCTTCTAAACCATATTCTGAATCCATAGTCAAAGTTCTTGTTACGTTGTCTTTTCCATTAGTTATGTTAAGGCCTGAATTTGATAAGTCTATCGCCCCCCATTAAAAGTCCCCCCGTTAAAAGCTCCCCAGTAAAAGTCTGACAGGCGAACAAACACCCCCCCCCCCCCCCCGAGCGTGAATGTCCATGAGGACTTTCCAACCAGGAACAAAAAAGGGGTCTGAATTTGGTAACATTTTTGCATCTGATAAGAAGCCCCATTCAACAAATATTGTCTCGTCAATGGTAACCCAAATCATGCTTATTCTTAACATTTTTGAACAAGTATTTTCTTAAGTAGCAAAAAACCCATTCTCTTTGCCTTCACATTACAAGTTACAAGGATCATTTAGCTCAACCTAACGAGATGTGTATACAAAGTCGGGTTTCTTTTGTTAAGCGGCCATTTTGAATCGATTTGGCTAATCTACCAACTTAATGAAGACCTAGACCCAAAATGCATAGTTGCCAAGTTCAGTTTTGGACGTAATGTTTGGATTTACGACGATATCTTGGATGAGGAATTTGCATGTAGTTTGCATATCATTTTGAGCGTTGTGTCCTTTATGAGTTTAGACCAATCAGTTTTGTATTGTTCGGTCAAGAAAGGATAACTAGCGACCCGTCCCGGCTTCGCACGGGTGCAGAGTACATAAACCTTCCTCTTGGATCACTCTATGTATTGATGAAAACCGCATTAAAATCCGTTTCGAAATCAAAAAAGCGTACAGACAGCGGGAAACGACTTGTTAAAAGATCAGTCGTGGTCTGTCGTTTGATTAAAACGTACTTTCACAACGATATATTATGTATATCGTTATAATTATATTATGCAGCGGATGGATGCGGACTGCCCAAGACCGGGATGGTTGGCGCTCTTTGGGGGAGGCCTACGTTCAGCAGTGGACGGCCTAGGCTGATATGATGATGATATGATGATTATGGTATAAGTATTATTTATATTATAAAGCTGAAGTTTGTTTGAAGGCGCTAATCTTAGGAACTACTAATCCGATTTGAAAAAATCCTTTCGCGTTATATAACACGTTTATCTAGGCCAATCATGTGCTAACATCACGGCACGACCCACGGTAACGGAGCAGCACCTAAGACGTAACTTAACACAGGTAAAACCGCGGGATATAGCTATAAACTAATCTATACTAATATTATAAAGCTGCAGTGTTTGTTTGTTTGTTTGTATGCGCTAATCTCTGGAACTACCTACTTTTCCGATTTGAAAAATTCTTTCAGTTTTAGATAGATTAGTTATCGAGGAAGGCTATAGGCTATATACCATCACGCTACGACCTACGGGAGCGGAGCAGTAACCAAAGACGCGGGTGTAACCGCGGCGGACAGCTAGTATTTGAAATAGGTCTTCTTCTTTATCGTGTAAGGTAAGGTCTTACGACCCCACACACCAGAGACACCAGAGAGAGAGAGTTCAAACCGCCAAGGGCCTCTGACAAGGTTTGAGTGGGACAGTAATAGGCTGGTATAAGTCCCGGTTTCTTCACGATGTTTTTTTCGAATAGGTAAAGTCTTTGTTTGTTCATAAGAGGTAATGTCTGGAAGTACAGGTCCGGTTACCAAAAATCTTTCAGTGATAGAAAGTTGCACTATTGAAGAGTGCCATTGGATGTATGTTGTACTTGTCCAAGCAGATGAAGTCGAATACAAAAGCGTGTATGTATTTAGAAATGAATAAATATTGAAGGACCAAATACACAAACTTTCAATAAAAAAAGTAACTGGAAAAGCGGATAAACAATTCATAAATATGAAAACACACTTTGCAAGTGCACCGAGCTATAAAATACACCTTCAATCTCGTTCGCGTTGTACCTATACATTAGGCGGGTAGTCTGTCTGGTTGGCATGGCGACGATCCCCCTGTGTACCATCATTACGTGCCACATTGATCGGATGTGTATGCTGTGAATGTTTCGTATTAAATGTTCAGAATTGTATGAATTTTGAAGTGGTATTCAATTGGGTTGGCTTAATTAATTCATTACTTATGAGTTTATTGAGGATGGTGATTAATTGGGGATGGTGTTTTCGATTTAGAGTTTTAAAGCTTTGTTATACCAATATATCTATACTAATATTATAAAGAGGTAACATTTGTTTGTAAGTTTGTATGTAGGGGGTAATCTCCGGAAGTAATGAACCGATTTTGAAAATTGTTTCACAATTGGAAGCTACGTTATCACTGAGTGCTATAGGCTATATTTTATTATCAAAAAATTAGGGATCCGTAAGAAAAATCACGCGAACGAAGTCGCGGGGAGAGTGCTAGTACATAATAAAGTGATTTTTTGTTTGTTTAAATTGCGCTCATCTCTGAAACTACAAGTCGGATTAAAAAAAATCTTTTTGGATATGATAGCCAAATTCATGAGAAATGGTATAGGCTGTATAACATCACGCTACGACATACGGGAGCGGAGCAGTAACCCAAGACATAAAAAACGTAACTGACTAACGCAGGTACTAACAGGGGATAATTTTACTAAGTTTTAACTACGATCGAAAACTAATCTCAATCTTAATCTGTCAAAAATGCCTCTAAATTACCTAATCTGACATTGATTGTCACTGAGATGACATTTCGAGTATATTAATTAAAAGAATTTGAAGAACATTTTAATTAAAAGAATTAGTTTTCTGTTATATTCCATCAGATGGGAATGATGGGATGCCAGCTTTGCTGATTCTTTTATACTGTCTTTGATTTCTTTAGCTTCAACTTTAAATACTTAACATAGTACTTACACTCTCGACCTCCAGCTTCGACCCTGTTTCTTAAGACAGGCGGATTTCTGATTAATTATCTTGAAGACTTTAAGCGGTCGGCGCCAACTTTGACTTAAAACGTACTTAAAGTCTAATTAAAATAGATTTTGATCATTATCCTTTTGCTTAAAGTCTTGCAACGATGTGGATTTGCTTGAGTGTGTTCTTTAATGTTTTGTTTTATTAACTGTTTTGATTTAAATCTTTACATAGTATATAGTAAGTATAGGTAATCTAAACTTCTATAATTTTTCGACATAGTATAAAACAAAGTCGCTTCTTCCGTCTGTACGCTAAGATGTTTTAAACTCCGCAACGGAATTTAATGCGGTTTTCATCAACACGTAAAGTGATGCAAGAGGAAGCTTTATGTATTTAAATTGCACCCGTGCCTAGTGGAAGCGGGTTACTAGTTAACGATAGCCAAGAACAAACTTATACATAGAACTCATAAGTAGCTTTATATTGTATTAGTTTTGCCCGCGATTTTGTCCACATAAACGTCGGTTATCGCGGACGCAGACGAAGTCGCGGTATAAAATGTAGCCTATTTCATTTCTTGGGGTGTAAACTTGCACCGTACTAAATTTAATTTTGCTTAGAAAGTGGAAGAACTGAAAGCGAGTGGAAGTGAAGTGTGTTAGTGTTTTGTATAGAAAAGAGATTGACGGGACTTCACTGGTAGATAGATAATTTTGTGTAGCTTATGTTAATTTAATTACTCTCCCTACTTTGTAGCTATCCCACCAATAGGCACTAAGCGTTTCCAAACGTCTTTTATAATGCGCACAGAAAAGGAGTGGAGTGGATGTATGAACGTAGATGAGGCGAAAGGAGTATGTAAGGATCGTAGCAGGTGGCGTTCTGTGGTTTCTGCCTACCCCCATGGGAAAAAGGCGTGACTTTATTTACTATGTATGTATGTAGAAAAGGAGTGGAACTGTCTACCTGCGTCTGCATTTTTGCATTCGACCCTAATCTCTTCAAACTTAGAGTAAATAGGCTTCTTCTGAGTAACCTCACTCCATCGTAGACTTTGTCGGAAACCCAAAAAACCCCGCAAATAAGGGCGCGTACACATAGAACGTCCGATTTTACAGGATCCTTTTTAACTGATCCGTCGCTACTGGAGGTAATATTCACACAGCATTTACAGGACCGATTTTATAGTACGGCCGACGTATCCTGGCGGTTCTGAAATTAGCTGTTTAGCTGCGCAATGAATCTTTTAGGAATGAAATTGTCTACTGCGCAGCCTACGGCTAACTTCAGAACCGCCAAGATACATCGGCCGTATTGTAAGTCGCTAATGCATGTCGGATCGGTATTTTTTTTACTGGATCCGGAATACTGTATTCTGTGTGAACTCGCTCATACAACTACATACGCTAATAACATATACGTTTAAACGGACCTGTAAATCGGACGTTCCGCGCCGTAAACCGACATTAAAACACTGGTATAAGTTATTGAGTTAATATAAACCCATTTGCAAGTTCGACAAAGCTTACGGCGTAAGAACTTGAAGCCCCAAAACCTACCGTGTGGGATATAAATTATTAAAATAATCCTCTATCTTCCCGAGGGACGTCGCGATTTCTGACAGTTATGAATTATGTAGGTATCTAACCGCTGAAGAACGTGTGAAAATATATGAAGATGTTATTGCCATTAACTATTTATTCATCGAAATCTTCATTAAACATAATATAACATCATGCCCGTTATCTCCGAGAGGATAGGCAGAGGTGCCATTAGTACACCCACATTCCGCCAGAGCCTCGCAGTGTAGTGTTTTGACTGCCTCGTTGGTCTAGTGGACGCAAAGCGCGAATGCTGAGCATGAGATCTTGGGTTCGATGCTCAGGTCGGGCAGTGTTATTTGGTTTTTCTATCAGGAATTTCTCTGTAGCAGCCTTGTAGTCTAGATTTGTGCCCGGTTGATGGCAATAAGCTCGCCCCCTATTACAATGTGTGTGTTGTGTACTAATGGGTACACCTCTGCCTAACCCTTCGGAGATTACGGGCCAGATGTTATGTAAAGAATTATGTTTCTAACCGCTGAAGATCGTGGGAAAATAAATGAAGTTGTTATTGCCATTATGTTATCGTTACCCGGAGTGTAGATAAAGTGATAAAAAAGTAAAGTAACAGATAATGTTCTGATAGGGTAATATTATTGATAACCGTTTCTTGGTTTTTATCGGTTATTTAATGTTATAGCAGACGGTAAATTGTATACGAGACGGGAAATAAATTAACCGAAACATACCGTTCTTACTACTATTGCAAACGCGAAAGTTTGTGAGACGACGTTTGTCTGAAATAGGTACTATGATTTGTAACCATACCTATGTTTTACAAAATAAATGATTGATTGATTGATTGATGGATGTATGGATGTTTCACACTTAAACGGATGAACGGAATCAGCTTAAATTACATATAGATATTGATCTAGCTTAACACAGGAGGATATCCCTTGCCGGGGTTGCGGGACGTCTTAGGCCGCTATCACACGGACTGCACCACAACAACCGCACGCAGTCTCTATATTCAACTGCATGCAGTTGTACGTTCGACTTCGTGCAGTCATGATACCAACTGCACGCGGTCGGCTGCAGTCGAGAGAAGTCAATATCAACTGTATGCAGTCGTGCCTTCAACTTCACGCGGTCGACTACAACTAGGGTTGCCAACATTTTTTTGTCTAAATATAGTATTTTTTTAAAAAGGCCATAAAAAATATAATACGCTTCAAAAATATATAGTATTTTAGTAGGGAAGACTAAAAAAAGACAAACTAAGTTATTTTTTTCACATTTAACATTGTAAACGCTTTCGGGATCTTTAGTAATCCACTCTTTCCCACTCAGGTTTATATTTTTGGAGCCTTTTTTGTATTTTCCTCTTTTTAGTGGGTGTTAGTGGGACACTTTCGTTATCGCTACAACTTTTCATTATTTTACTACGTACCTAATTTAATGCAGGTAACTCCACTAACTCAATAAAATTAACGAAATCCAAAACAAACGAAAAAGGCAAGCAAGATTATAATAAATAAACATTAGTTTGATGTTGTCAAGTTTATATTGACGTATCAATTAGGAGCGAAATATGACAGGAACGCGTTCGGTTACACGCACACGCACAATACTTTTGTCGAACGAAAGACGTGTTCGAAAATTGCAGGAAGTTTTTTTTTATTTTACTAACTTTAGTATTGCAAAATATAAACATTGAGCTATTGTACTGAAATATAGTATTTTCGCGTACTATATATTTCTGCAACAGTATATAGTACGGAGACCCTAAATACAGTACAATACTATATATTATAGTACGGTTGGCAACCCTAACTACAACTGTATGCAGTCGTGTCTTCAACTTCACGCGGTCGGCTGCAGTCGAGAGAAGTCAATATCAACTGTATGCAGTCGTGCCTTAAACTGCGTGCAGTTCGTATCATGACTGCACGAAGTCGAACGTACAACTGCATGCAGTTGAATATAGAGACTGCGTGCGGTTGTTGTGTTGCAGTCCGTGTGATAGCGGCCTTAACAGAATACCGTGGCCCCGGAACGTAAAGGGCAACAGAAGGAACAGGGTGGTTTTTTAGTCAGTAAAAGTCTGACAATCCCTGCCGCCTCACCCAGGGCGGAAGGACTCATTTAATGATTTTAACCACCTTAAAAAAAAAAAGAGGATATCCCTACGATAAGTCTACGCAGACGAAGTCGCGAATAAAATCTAGTTTATCCTATAATATCTTCTTTCGTCAAATGTTCTGCAAACGCTTGTATGTCTTTGGGTTGAAATTAATGTGTTTTTTTATTTGTTTTCAGGTAAGTACCGAGCCGACTATTTAAGTCTACCCAGCGCTGATCCACGGTAATGTTTTATTTAGCTAATTATAGTTAATCTTACAAATAATTAATTACTATATTTTTTAGCATACATGAAAGCGCACTTAATTATGCGAAGCACCTTCCGTTACATATTGACATCGTGTCAATCTGAATGATGTTATTTATACCGTTTAATTTTAATCAGTGTTCGAACATTGATTAATATTATAACGTGTACCGAAATAAAATTTTCCGTACCGTCTCGGTCTCCGTATTGGTTTCGGCTAAAACAGAAACTTATTTTAAATTAGATATGTTTAATTTTTCTACACATTGGTTATAAAGACAGTAAACTCTTATTAAATATTTAAAAAAAAAAATAGTATGAGTATGAACAATTTAACGTTAACAAAAATATTACGCGTGTAATTTACATATTTAAAATTCTCGTGAACGGCTGTTACCGTAAGCCTTTTACTGATTCAAAGAATTGATGATTGATATTAAATGAAACTAGATATTATGTATTTCACTTGATATTGATACGTGTATTGAGTCCATGACCTTAACTAATAATAACTGAGGTGTTGCTATCATAAGTCTGAATGTGAACTGAACTTAAGTAAAATGAGTGTAAATTAATTACAATTTTGATACGAGTGCAATTACGCAATGGGCGGTCGCACTTTACGTCTTGTGTGTTAGACGTACTCACTCAAAGTTAGGGGAGCGACTCGCGACAACTTTTGGCCGAAACCGCAACTTAGGCCGAAACCGAATCTTCAGTTGGCCTTTAATATTAAATTATTTATCAGACCTCCGCTCCTCCGATGATCCGTCCCCGTGGGACGTAGCATGATGTTATATAGCCAATAGTATAAGCTGTATAACATGATAGCCAGATTCCCGAGGAATATATAGGCCCTCTTATTCTTCATGAATGTGGTTATCATATACTTAAAGAATTTTCCCATATCGACTGGCAGTTCCAGGGATGAGCGCTTTTAAAGAAACGAAGCTGTGTAGCTTTATTATCTATACTTCTATACTAATCTTTATCTTTTACTAATATTATTAAGGGGTTTTTTTTTTTTTTTTTTAGGTGGTAAAAATCATCAAATGACTCCTTCCGTCCTGGGTGGGGCGGAAGGGACTGTCAGACTTTTACTGACTAAAAAACCACCCTGTTCCTTCTGTTACGTTCTCTCCTTTACGTTCCGGGGCCACGGTATCCTGTTAAGACGTCCCGCAACCCCGGCAGGCGTTTGGCCCCTATTGGGGCCCCTGTCCCTGTGCTGACAGCTCTTTGAGGCGCGCGCGAACAGAACGCGCCGTCGACCCGGGCATGGTCCTTGATCGGACGGCGAGCTACCCATTACTCGCCGTCCGCAAGCCCGCGCCTACGGTGGCCGGATGTCGCCTCGCGACGTCCGACGCCCTGGGCGTCTCCCGCGGCGGCTGGGGCGTGAGGTGGAGGATGTTCTCTCCCTCACGCGGCCCGCCTCCTCCTTCGCTAGCATTACTGCTTCGCAGAAGGAGGTGACTGCATCCCATTCCCTCTCGCCCCGGAGCATGGCCTGAACCAGCTCCGGACGCGAGAGGTCGCCGCCGCCTATCGCCTCCGTGAGGACACGGCGGTGCTCTGCCCAAGCGGGGCAAACCTGCACCGTATGCTCCACCGTGTCCTCCGGGCGGTCCACACAGTGGTGACACCCGGGCGTTTCCTCCCGTGCAATCCGACACAGGAACCTCCCGAAACAACCGTGTCCGGTGAGGACCTGCGTCAGCCGGAAGGTGAGGACGCCGTGGCGCCTCTCCAGCCACTCCTCAAAGAGGGGTCTTACCGCCGCGATTGCAGCGTGCCCGATTATTAAGGGGTAACATTTGTTTGTAAGTTTGTTTGTAGGGGGTAATCTCTGGATCTACTGAACCGATTTTGAAAATTCTTTCACAAATTGGAAGCTACGTAAGATCGATGTTTTTAAAAATCTCATAACTTCAATACACGTAAAGATAGGATTTAAAAAACCTTGCCATATCGTTTGGTATCATCCAAAGAAGCCCTGCCTTCTCGATGTATATACCCCTTCCGTTACACCCTGTATATTTTATTAGAGATCCGTAAGAAAAATCACGCGAACGAAGTCGCGGGGAGAGTGCTAGTATTTGTATATAAATAGAGATACACAAACTAAAGCATAATACTATTTCCAAAGCAAATATGTATTAGTGCTGCAGCAAACATTCTTAGCATACCACCGACCAAAGCTTTTGCGATGCAAAAACATTTCAACTTAGACTTTTAATAGAAACGCGCTCGAGTTTACAGTTACTCCGAGCCAACCGCAACGTACGGGGTGGCAATTAAATTGTACGAGAGTAAGTTTTATGTTGAGTAGATTAGAATTTCATCTGATGTTAAATGTTCACCTTTTTGGAATATTCATTAGAGCGGTGTCGCTCCGACATGGCAACGGCCCGACCAAAATTACCTGGCCAGCGTTAGCTGCTAGCACGCCGGCCGCAAGTCGTCACCTTTTTTCTCTTTCTTTTTGGTAGCCTGTTCTGTCCCACTCTTGGGCAAAGGCCTCGCTCCACACTTAGCGCGCCGCCCGCGAGCTGTCACCTTTATAATATTTAGTTTTGTTAGCCTGTTCTGTACAGTATTATTCTTGAGCATAGGTCTCTCTCCACTTATAGCACGCCGCCCGAGAACCGCCACCTTTTTTTTTCCTAGCCTGTTCTGTTCTCTTGAGCCAAAGCCTCCCTCCACTTCTTTCATCCTTCACATTTTCGTGCCTCATCTTCCAAAACTAGAGTTTTGGAATCCATCCAGTTGGTCAGATTTTTATCATAAAGAATATTTGAAAGCTCGCGATTTACAGCCCTAAATGAGTAATGAACCTTCATAACGTCCTTAGAAAAACTCTTCATCCATTAATTACAAAGAAATATCTACCAGCCAGCTGCCACACACCGGAAAAAACCATGACTAAATAAAAAAAATGCCGTGGTTTTTCCATTTATCGTGTTTTCTAGCCATCGATCTGACGTTCCCCGTTCTATGTGCCCGCCCCATGACATAAAACACCCTACTTGTTTTCAGCGGCCCACGCGAAACGTGGAAATAAAACCTTCATAGTATCAACTGCAGGTTTGTTTTTAAGCCAGCGATTTTTTTTTGTGGAATAAAATTGTTTTTGGCATATACATTGACGTTGCATTTTTTAAATTCTGCTAAAATGTTGAGTATGGTTTTTTTTCTGTGGAATATAATATCACGCCTTTAATCCCCAAAGTATTAGGCAGAGGTGTACCCATTAGTACACCCACATTTCTCCAGTTATGTTTAAGTCCCATGTAATAGAGGGCGAGCTTATTGCCATGAACTGGACAGAAATCCAGACTCCGAGACCACTTTAAACATTGGCTTAAGGTTTATGAAAAAGAAAATGGCTGCGCCTTGTATTACCAATCACGGTTCCTCCATTTGACATTCTAATCCAGCATGAGCAGCAATACCCGGTTGATGGCAATAGGAACATGGGACTTATTGGCGAAATGTGGGTGTACTAACGGGTACACCTCTGCCTAATCCTTCGTGGATTACAGGCGTGATGTTATGCTTCACCCAATGGATCGACCCATGCAGCTGTTTAAGCTCCTCAATTCCTGAAATGTCAATGTATTGAAAAAGTGGATTGTGGTAGCATTTGATTAAATCAACGTTTATACTCAAATAAACGAATCGCGCTCAAATAATATTTGTACCGGAATCGCGTCCGTGTACATCCGACCGACATCGCGATTATGATGGAATTTATTAGTATTGGTTTTTGATCAATCTGATATTCCAGTAAATTAATTATCAGCTCACTGGAATTAGATTATTAATCCTACTGTTATAAATGCGAAAGTTTATGACGATAGATGAATGTATGTATGTTTGGTATGTATGTTGTATGTTTGGACAGCACAAAGGCTATTTAGTGCAAAGTGAAGTGACTTTTAAATTATAAAATAATAATTATGTATGTTTAGGTTAAGGTATATATCTATGGGCCTGTGTCGCCTGCAATAAATGAGTTATTATTATTATTAATCACGCCAAAACGGCTGAACGGATTTGGATGAAATCTGCCCGGATTTCTGTGTGTTTGTCAACAAATCTTGCAAGTTAGATTTGTACCACTTCTCGGTTTCCGATTGCGCTGAAATTCTGCATGCATGTGTAAACCGAAGAACAATTCAATATTATATAGACATGGAACTCAGTTGTTCTACGTCACAAGGAAGGACACACGCTCGCTCGCTGCTACGGCGCCGCTGCGTTATAACAACGCTGCGGCGCCGCACCGCTCGTGTGCTCGCAGACACGGTGAAATTTTTGCGGTGCGGCGCCGCACCGTGTGCACACTATGATTATTAGTATGAAAAACGACGCAACGGAAGCGCTGCGTCGACGCAACGGAGACGCAACGCACCGTGTGCTCGCGCTCTAAGCCGTAGTAAATGCCGCAATAGTTTTACTAAAAAGTTAAATATAAAATCAAATAATAAAAAACGTTTTTAAAAACTAAGCATTTATTACCGAGCTATAAGATTGTTTTAAAAAACTTTTTATTTCTTTTGATTTTTCGCGAAGGACGAAGTCGCGGGCAGAAGCTAGTTATCAATATAATCTTCATATCTTAGTGAGCGAATATGAAATGACTATGTTAGATATCGATTCACCTAGCTCGCTCCTGATACGATTTCTCTCCGGTACGGTTTCTTTCCGGAACTTAATCGGAAATTATACCGGTATCGAGATTTCTTTGAGAGTTCCAACGCTTCTTGGAACCATACACTAACCATATATTTAAAGAGTAAAGCTATAAGTGACTTATTAACAGGTTTTGACTTGAATTATGTTTTGACTGCCTCATTGGTCTAGTGGTCGCAAAGCGCGACTACTGAGCAGGAGGTCTTGGGTTCGATTTCCAGGTCGGGCAAAGTGATATTGGGTTTTTCCATCAGGAATTACTCAGTAGCAGCTTCGGAGTCGATTTGTGCCTGGTTGATGGCAATAGGCTTTCCCCCTATTACATGGGACTTAATCATAACTGGCGAAATGTGGCTGTACTTATGGGTACACCTCTGCCTAACCCTTCGGTGGTTACAGGCGTGGTGTTATATTTGTGTAAAATTATAATAAACTATTTAGATTTTCGTAATGTCTCTAAATAATTATATGCCCTCGCAACCCGTAGGTTTGCCATCCCTGCAGCTACAGACGGTTTCTCAAACCAGTTCTGTGCAACTAAGACATCTCATTTCCGTGTTTTCGACCCTCTTAGA
The DNA here is from genome assembly GCA_949316365.1 of Hoplodrina blanda. Lineage (NCBI taxonomy): Eukaryota > Metazoa > Arthropoda > Insecta > Lepidoptera > Noctuidae > Hoplodrina > Hoplodrina blanda. The sequence continues at coordinate 3,206,601 of OX438573.1, forward strand.
CACATGTAAGTCTACTAGATTGTCTCGAAGTTTGACTTTTTAGTTGTGTAAGACTATTTTGCACAGCTGTAATATTAACTGTGAGACATCTATACTAATATTATAAAGCTGCAGTGTTTGTTTGTTTGTTTGTTTGTTTGTTTGAACTCGCTAATCTCTGGAACTACTGGTCCGATTTGAATGATTCTTTCAGTGTTGGGTAGTCCATTTATCGAGGAAGGCTATAGGCTATATACCATCACGCTACAACCTACGGGAGCGGAGCAGTAACCAAAGACGCGGGTGTAACCGCGGCGGACAGCTAGTTTAAAGATATAAATGTTTGCAATACCTGTTTCTTGATGGTACACGTCTGCCTCACCCTTCGGGGATTACAGTCGTAATGTTATGTAAAGACTATAGATTAGTTTATAAAATAACCTTGATGAGATGATGCATACTTAAATATCAGTACATCCGTCCTTTCCACCCTGAGTCAGCTCCACAACCACCACACCGGTAAATATTTATAAACCACAGCATGAGCAATTCTCGTAAAATGCCTGCCGTGATTCTGACCTTCACATTACTAAGATGAAGATAAATCTATTATTCAATAAATTACTAGAGTCCGTCCGAGGTTTTGGTTTTGGCCTAGTATCGGCAAAAAAACGGGTCTCGGCTCTCGGCTACCATCCGGCCGAAACCTTAACTACATTCGGGTGGCTTCGCGCTGCGATCGGATATGTTCGGTGCATTGAGCTGCGAGCGACGAAGCGTCATTTTACCGCGTTTGCGCTCACAGTCGTGTGTCGTCATACGATTTGATTTGCTTGTTACGTTTAAGCAAGGATCCACCGTTGTGGACGCGGTGGTTATGCCCAGACAACTAAAATTCGCGAAAAATAAACTTTAGTTTAAAATTGTTTTTTAAGTAAGCACCTAAATCCATTGTAAAATGTATACCAGCTTTTTAAATTAAATCTAACATGCTTTCAAGCTATAAAGGTTTTATTAAAATCGGTTTAGTAGTTTAGAAGTGGTATTGTGATACGCGTGATTGAGTTGAGTCCATAGTCCGACACGCACTTGACCGATTTCAGGTGACCGTGACCACAATCTTTTTTGAGGGCTGGATCCGCGCCTGGTTTGTTTGCGTTAGTTTGAGATTGATTATGATAATGTTTTGTTTATTTTTCCTTTGGAAGCCGAAATTCAGAGTCGGTTTCGGCCGTAAAAACTAATTTCATCTGGACACAAATTACGTTAGAATAACATCCTCTAAGGCTCTAACTAAACCTACATTGAAGGTAGACAGCGATAATGAACGGTCCTGAGCCGTTCGCAATACGTTTGCCAAACGTGATCACTGCTATACGTACCTACTTGTACGTAGGTACTAGGGTTGCCAACTCTGTCTGTCAAAAATAGTAGTTCTAAAATGATTACCCATAAAAATATAGTAGATAGAGCAATAAGAAGAAAAAAGAATATTAGGTAGGTATAAAGTGAACAAAGTGAATATTCTGTCTTGGTATACTTACCAGATTATGTCCAGAAATAGTTTCGTTTATAAATTAGGTAATTTAAAAAATATTTTGGAAAAACAAGCTTTAATTTAAAATTATTACAATACAGTATTGGACATTGTATTGTCATCAGAACTAAAGGTGTATGCAAAATTTCAGCTCAATCGGATAACAACAAATGGTTGAAAAAGGGTTTGCAAATTTTGAAAAGACTTACTTACATTCTGTATCATACCTACTTACAAACGAACAGTGCAAGCTAAACAAAAGCTTGTAAAAATGAATATTATTGCTTTGAGTTTGATGCCTTTAAAAATATTGTAGTTTAGCCTTTAGCCAGAAATATAGAAGTCGGGCCCTGAATATACACACATCAAAAGTGTCTAGGGATCAATATATTATTATTACCTATATATTATTGATCCCTAGACACTTTTGATGTGTATAGTAGGATACTATATTATTATAGTAGGGTGGGCAACCCTAGTAGGTGTGTATGTATGTAGGTCTCCGCTGTCAGGGCCAGACCATCGATTAGGACTCGAAGTTGCTGATTCATTTCCTCTAGTCGAGTGTTTTAGGTTTTGCCCAGGTTATTGCTAGGATTTCTGGTTTTCTAAGTCTTGTTTTTTACTTTGATGTGTTTTTCGTCCTTGGTAAAATTGTACTGCAAATATAATAGCTTGATTGCCAAGAATATTGAGAGGAAACGTGGGTGTGAAGATTTTATAAAATTAATAATCAACTAACTATTAGACAACTAACTATAAGACCTATGTATTCTGCTTATGTGTAGAAAGTTTCAGTAAAATCGGTTAATCCATTTACAAAAATTTGAACTTGAAAGTTTGTATGAATTGCCGTAGGTACGACGTAGACGCTCTTAATTATTCGAATAACATCAAAACATCATTCGCATCATCATTCATCATCATTTGTATAACATCTAAACTTATACCTATTTCGCAATAAATGAATTTGAATTTGAATAAAAACTTTGATGTCGACTTTTTTATTTGGTTTGTTTGAAACTTCCCCTATTGGTCCCTGGAAGTTATGGCGAGTCTAACGGGGCACAAAGTCTTTACAAAACCTACCTAGTTTCACGAAAACTCGTAAACAGACGCGCGCGCGTGCTTGTATGACGAGATGTATGAACGTAGATGAGGCGAAAGGAGTATGTAAGGATCGTAACAGGTGGCGTTCTGTGTTTCTGCCTACCCCCATGGGAAAAAGGCGTGAGTTTATGTATGTATGTACTAGCTTTTGCCCGCGACTTCGTCCGCGTATAGGTCGGTTATCGCGGACGCAGACGAAGTCGAAGTCGAATAAAAAGTAGCCTATGTCCTTTGTTGGGGTTCACTCTTACCCTGTACCAAATTTCACACAAATCGGTTCAGTAGTTTAGGGTTAGGCGTGAAGAAAAGACAGACAGACAGAAAGACAGACAGAAAGAAAGACAGACAGAGTTACTTTCGCATTTATAATATTAGTAAGGATGTATGTAACTAAAACACTTTCAGTATCTCAGTAGATATTTATGTTGTTTTAAAACGATAAAACAGAGCTATCTTCGCAGTTTGCAATAAACACGACAGATTGTTCGTAAGGGTCAGCTCACACCGATACGTGACTCGACGCGACGCTTATTTTTAATAGAGCAACACAACATCGGCCTTATTTACAACATGATAAGGTTTACTTATACTCCATGAGAAAAATAACGGCAATTAATGTGTTATATTGTTAAAGTTACTGCATTTTTTGGTGAAATTGTTTTATTATATGACTTTGTCTACATTTCTTTGTATATATCGTAAATAAACGGAGCTTTTTAACCGACTTCAAAAAAGGAGGAGGTTATCAATTCGTCTGTATTTTTTTTTATGTTTGTTAGCTAATAACTTGCGACTGGGTGAACCGATTTTCATGATTCTTTTTTTATTTGAAAGCTGGTGCTTCCCGTGTGGTCCCATTGTCACCATTTTAATATCTGATGATGGGATCTTGTAGAAATCGGGGGAACTCTTCAATAAATAACAGCAGATTAACCGCGATTGTTGCTATAGCATATCTAAGCATTGTTTACGCAATCACACCACATAATATCACGCCTGTACTCACTACAAAGGTTATAAAAACTTTTTCGAAAAAAAAAATGTTTAAGGGCACTTACAACGTTTTACAAAAAACGCAATACTGAAACTAAAATAAACTTAATTAGATGTTTGTTCTGATGAGATATTCGGTTATGTGAACGGGAATGGAACTCCTCATAGGATCACAGCAGCAATATCGTAACAAGTGAAATTGCTTTGTTTATACGTGTAGTTGATGACCGACTGAAGAAAAAGGGGGAGGGGGTACGTCAACCCCCCTCCTACCACTTTCCAAAATTAAATATATCGTATGAGGTATTAAAGAAAAATTAGAAAAATAAAAAGCTTTTTTACAAAAACTTTTTATTTTGTAGTTTTGAAGGCGGTTATCTTTTTTTTTTTTAAAGCTTTTTATTATACGTTAACATCGAAATATCGATAGCGAGATACCGTTTTTATCTTGAATGAACTATTTTTATCATATCAGCCGACCGACGTTCACTCCTGGATTTAGGCTTCCACTAAAGAGAATGATCGGTCCTCATCCAGCGGTACAATGGAATATATATTATATTATGCATATTTGCTTGTTTTTAAAAGTGCGCGCCGCGTCGCGTCTCTCTGTGAACTGACCCTAAGAGCCATTTACGACAGACAACGTTTTACGATTACAACTTTCAGTGGTACCTACAGTTTATCATTTCAGTTGTCGCATTGTACATTAATTGTTAAGGTCGCATTCCGATGTTGGCGCTCGCGACACTGTCGCGCGACTTACTGCTTTGTATAAATTCATAATGGAACCTGAAACAAAGCAAGCGACCACATGTCGCGCGACGCGGTCGCCAACATTGGAAGCTACCTTTTAAGTGCATTTTTTGAAAGTTACTTCAATGCAAATCTCGTCTTGACTAGCTCAGCTGTTTGGTAGATCGAAATATCAACAGCTATTTGATATTAAGATTTCTACATAGTATGAAACAAAGTCGCTTCCCGCCGTCTTTAAGTTTAGCTATTTTAAACTACGCCACGTTTTTTTTTAATGCCGTTTTCATCAATAGATAGCGTGATTCAAGAGGAAGGTTTATACCGTGTATAGTTAGTATCTACATTGGCGAACCCGAGGCGGGTCGCTAGTTTAACAATTAATTAAGGTCAATAGGTTTTAAGAAAATGGTGGCTAAGAAAACGGAGACACGGCAACTTCCCGGCCGACATCCCCTCGAAAAATCCAATCGTTAGCTGCCAGCACGCCACCCGCGAGCTGTCACCTTTTATATCTTGTTGTTGAAAAACTACTCTAATGCTAACGGTTTATAGCCCTAACTAGAGTGGTATTCTTTTTGCTGTCTCGGTGTCGTGAAAAGCGCTATGTTTTAAAAGAAAATAAGTTGATCAAAAAAGTAGATATCTTACTAGGTACTTTATGTTCAAGAAAATCCAAGAATTCGATACGTAAACGACACTCCTCGGTGATATTTCCCCTCCATATCTTTCTGTATCTTTTAGGGTACAAAGATACGGCTTCATTTCACCCCCACAGTTTTCCTCCCGAATCCTGATACACTTGGCTCATAAGGAAAAATATTTATTTTTTTGTACCTCTATCCTGTTCGGGGTGTACGCTGTACGTACCTATTTTGTGTATTATGTAATAGCTTTGGCTCGCGACTTTGTCCGCTTGAGTTTTTTTACGGATCCCTATTTTTATGGTAATAAAACATAGCTTGTAGAATGCAGGGATAATGTAGTTCGTCGTTGAATCAGGTACTAACCCGTTTCTTTATTACATATTGACCTAAACTTTTACTATGGGACCAACCCTGAAATCATGAAAAAAAAATCAGCTGTTCCCTACAGTACAACAGCTGATTTTTTTTTCATGATTTCAAGGTTGGCCCCATAGTAAAAGTTGTTCATAATGATGAGTACAATGATCCCTTTTCAAGTTTCGGGTAAATTTTCAATTACCCTGTATATCAGTATAGACCAAAGTATTGACCATAATATCCTGGCAACGGTGCGCGGTGTTGTTAAGGAGATATTAAACGTCAGTTTTCATTTTTTTTTTTAAGTTTTTAATGTTTTTAAATACGCCCACAACTTTGGTGTATTATGCATTCGAAAACACAATAATTCGCGCGCTACTAACAGCGATATTCCATACAAAACAAAAATAGTCATTTCTCAGCGACTTATTTTTTTTGCTAAATGTTGCATACATACATAAACTCCCGCCTTTTTCCCATGGGGGTAGGCAAAAACCACAGAACGCCACCTGCTACGATCCTTACATACTCCTTTCGCCTCATCTACGTTCATAAACATCTCGTCTCGTAAATGTTACTTAATTTGATATGGGCACTGGGCAGTATGCTTATTAACAGCTACTTAATTTAAATTTTTATACCCCTTCTGTTTAGGGATATAAGTAACAGATAGTTTCGGTGCCTGATAACACGGCAAGGCCATGTGTAGACGCTTCGGGTAATCCCTAAAAACGGTTAAACGATTACTTAAATAAACGTTCAACGGCTATAACGTTTAAACGACTCACAAACACAACAGATAACGTTTTTATATTATTATTGTATAGTTAATTATATGTAGATAATATGTGTCACGGAGCTGCAATGTTAAATTGTTCATGGTAGTTACTACGGCCGTGATTTGTTGTACTATGTAGGTACTAGTGATGTAGCGAATATTCGTATTCGCATTCGCGAGTTTTCGCTTACACACATATATACATACTAGCTGTCCGCCGCGGTTACACCCGCGTCTTTGGTTACTGCTCCGCTCCCGTAGGTCGTAGCGTGATGGCATATAGCCTATAGCCTTCCTCGATAACTAATCTATCTAACACTGAAAGAATTTTTAAAATCGGACCAGTAGTTCCAGAGATTAGCGCGTTCAAACAAACAAACAAACAAACAAACTCTGCAGCTTTATAATATTAGTATAGATAACTCGCGCAACTGTATTGAAAATAACTAATACTTACTGGCGCAATTAATTTTATGCTATTATTATGTCTTTTTTTTCTTATTTTTTTTGCAATTCCGCCCGCGCACTCCTTCGTACCCTCGCGCCCCTAGGCACATGCCTAGTTTGCCTTAAGAGTGGGTAGTAAGCAAAATTACCAATCTCTACCAATTTCTCGATAGAAAAACATCACGAAGTAGCCTCAACTTTTTTGGTTTTTTCGATTTATACACTATATTATTATGATTAATATATGACGAAAAATTGATAATTAGTTATATTTAACCATGAGTGAGGGTTTTGTTTAGGCATTTTCGGTAATTCCTTTTAGTTTTGGAGTTATTACGATAAAACACCTAACACGGGGCGCGCGGGTGAATTATAATATGTATAAGGAACTTCGTTCCAAAAGTTTGCTGGCTTTTGGCGCGCCCTTAAAGGGTAATCCGCCTCTGTATACTGTATCGGAAGAACTAACCCCAATTGTTATGACAGCCAAACAAAGAATTAAATAGCTAGATGTGTCACACTGTACTTACATTGGCGATAATAAGAACAGTGAGCTCATACGCCTTGTTCAATTAAAATTGACGTACAGTACCCGGCGATAAATATTGCACATCGACCTTTATCGTATTTCGTATTTTATACAAAAAACTAGCTTTTGCCCGCGACTTCGTCCGCGTATATGTCGGTTATCGCGGACGCAGACGAAGTCGAAGTCGAAGTCGAATAAAAAGTAGCCTATGTCCTTTGTTGGGGTTCACACTTACCCTGTACCAAATTTCACACAAATCGGTTCAGTAGTTTAGGCGTGAAGAAAAGACAGACAGACAGAAAGACAGACAGACAGAGTTACTTTCGCATTTATAATATTAGTTAGGATTTAAGTCCCATGTTATACGGGACGAGCCTATTGCCATCAACCGGGCACAAATCCAGACCGCCGAGGCTGCTACTGAGAAATTCCTGATGGAAAAACCCAATAATACCTTGCCCGTCTTGGGAATCGAACCTAGCTGCTCAGCAGTCGCGCTTTGCGACCACTAGACCAACATTCAGTACCTATTCGCATAGTTTTTTACATTCGCATTCGCAGAGTTCTTGCGAATATGAACGTCAGGAAAAATACGTGAATGTAAATAATATTAAGTAAAAAAATTACATTTTTATTAGAAACCATTTTCCTTCTAGCTTTGCAAACAAAGACTTTGCTTAGCTTAGCAATTTATTATATCTGTAATTGTATTCTGTAATCAGGCTCTGCTTTATTATTTGTTATCACTACATAGTATAAAACAAAGTCGCTTTTTCTGTCTGTCTGTCCCTATATATGCTTAGATCTTTTATAAAGCGCAGGCCACACCGCCAGCTAGCGGGCGGGCGGACTAGGCGGGCGGGCGAAGCGAACGAAGGAAACTATACAAACTACGCGAAATATTGGCGAGCTAAACTATGGGGTTCACACCGAAAACTACGGACTGACGAGCGACGGATATTTCGTTAGCTTAGCTCGTTAGGTTAGTCGGTAGCTCGCGGTGTGAACCGATGTATGTAAAGAGGTGAAACGATGTTCGCCCGCCTAGCCCGCCCGCCCGCTAGCTGGGAATCGTCGGATATTTCGTTAGCTTAGCTCGTTAGGTTAGTCGGTAGCTCGCGGTGTGAACCGAAGTATGTAAAGAGGTGAAACGATGTTCGCCCGCTTAGCCCGCCCGCCCGCTAGCTGGCGGTGTGGCTTGCGCTTAAAACTACGCAACGGATTTTGATGCGATTTTTTTTAATAGATAGAGTGATTCAAGAGGAAGGTTTATATGTATAATACATGCACCCGTGCGAAGCCGGGGCGGGTCGCTATTATAAATAGAATATAAAACAATCATCATACTGAATATTCGCATTCGCGAATATCGGCGATAGATATTCGAATTTTTAAGCATTCGCGTTTTACTTAAAAACTGACATTCGTTACAACACTACTAGGTACGTACTTTACCTTGCCTTTTCAAGGTTGACAAGCCTACGATAGTTATAAACTGATACGTCATGTCTTGCTCTACGGTGTGAGAAAAAAATATATACACTTCTTGTTTAGATGAATAATTAGACTTAGATTATGTCAATGTCAAATGGAAGGGCTTTGTTTGTGAAGGGACATTGACGCGCTAACTTGTACCATGAATTTAAAACTTGATTCTGGATCAGGGGGTGGGGGGGGCAGAGACCAGAAAAGGAAGGCGGAACTATTAGTGTAGTTAAGGACCTTATTTACAGATTACGAGCTTTGACAATTAAAATTAAAAGTTTGACATACAAACATTTTGGAAATAAAAAACTTGAATGTTTTTTTTTACAAAATCTTTGATAGTAACAAATTCTGCCTATCCATTTCCCAACTATATTGGGGTCTGATTCCAGTCTAACTGGATGCAGTTGAATACCAGTATTTTACATGGAGCGACTAAATCTTTTATAGTACACGTAACATAACGTAATATTTGAAGTCGTCCTATAAAATCATCAGAAAATAGCTTTTATTCGTAATACAACCGATACTCGGTTGGCACCAGTTCATGTTTCATTACATACTTACTAAAGAATTTGTATCGTGCATCCGTGATGTAAAGAATTCAATCATATGGGCACGCGGACCGCTTGCAGGCTGTCTTCAACGTCAGCTGGCTTGCAAACCGTTTGTTTTGCAAGGACAAGACAAAGGAAATATCATTGTGGCTTTTTATTTAACTAGCGAACCGCCCCGGCTTTGCACGGGTACAATGTTGATAGTAGTTGATACTAACTATACGTATAAATCTTCATCTCAAATCACCATCTATTGATGCAAACCGCATTAAAATCTGTTACGTACTTTAAAAGATCTAAGCGTACAGACAACGGGAAGCGACTGTGTTTTAAAACTTTTATAATATGTTGAGATGTTTTTGTTCCATTTCTTTAAATGAAAAGTAGACTTTACAAGGTGTCTGTCTACTTAATAAAATATTGAGTACGAAAAGAGATAGACAGACAGGCATTACATTTATAATAATTAGGCTTGTTAGGTTGATGTATAAAATAATAATAAATACAAAAATACCAGCCTGTTACTGCCCACTGCAAGGCAAAGGCCTTTTCTTATACAGAGAAGGCATGAGCATTGATCACCACGCTTGCTCAAGGCGGGTTGGTGATTTTAGACTTAGCTTCACCGACGACAGTGACATCTAAAACACATTATAAAAGAAGAAGAAAAAAATAAGCTTATCCTGCCTATTCGACTTTTTTCATAAGTACTCTTAGTATCATTAATTCTATTTTTAAGCTAATTCAAAAATTTTTAGACCTAAAAAAAACATCGGCTCCACGATAAACGTTACACGGCAAAAAAAATATATTAGCGAATAATTTGAGCACGATCCGCTCTAAACTTTTGCTCGCGAGTTCGCGACAAGCCATGCGGTTCGGCCGGGCCTCAGTTCGTTGACCTCGAGTTACGTAACACCCGAATTTAAGGATACGTTCGTAGCGAGGGAAAGACGAGCGTATGAATATTATTTTATTGACTGTTACATAATTATAATGTGTTCAAAACGAGTTTGAATTATTGCTGTATGTTCAAAACGGAGCAGGTGTGGTTTTGGGAAGTTTTGGTTTAATGTTTAATGTTAACCGGATCGTTAGTGCCTTTTCACACGCTCCAGATATAGTACCCGGTTAATTCCAGGAGTAGGAGGCGGAGAATTGTAAATTGAATATATCATTTCTATGAAACTTGTGTAGAAAATAACTAAGTTACTGACTTTAGCTGTAAGAGCATTTCCACGAATATCAGAAGCCCCATAAAGAGATCCTTACTTATATATATTATAAATGCGAAAGTAACTCTGTCTGTCTGTTTGTCTGTCTGTCTCGCTTTCACGCCTAAACCACTGAACCGATTTTGATGAAATTTGGCATGGAGATAGTTTAAGACCCGGGGAAAGACATAGGCTACTTTTTATTAGACTTCGACTTCGTCTGCGTCCGCGATAACCGACATTTGCGCGGACGAAGTCGCGGGCAAAAGCTAGTTATAATAATAAATTGGATAGTAGATACATTCCGGGAAACTATAACATGACTTACCGCCGCTGTATAGTTCTGTTAGGAAGTTCAAGTAATGTACGTTCTAATAATAGAACAATCGCAAGGGTTGTGCTAGACAAGCTTAAACGTAGCGTAAATTCTATGACTCATTTTGTACTGAGCAAATTACGGCGATTTACCCCTTGTAAGTTTTACTGTCTGTACCCAAGCTAAACTTTCAAGTACTGGGGATGCTCGGCACTCAAGTGTTAGTGACAGAAAAACAAAATAAAAATGTAATAAACTAAAATATAAAAGCGTAAGGTCACTCACTATTTCACCACAAAATATGGAAAACCGCTTGACGTATAAAGATGAAAAGACAGTGGGCAAAAGACACCCAGCTCCGCCAGCCATTAATTATTTATGAATCGAAAGACCTATTAAAACTAAGCATTTTTAGTTAAGACGCTTAAAAAAATATCCCGGAGGTTAAATGATATTATTAAAAAACTAAAATATTTTTACTAGTAGGCACCGTTACTTAATATTATAATGGCAATACGAGCCTCGTTTTAACTGCCGCCTTGTTCTCGCAAGCACAACTGCTGAGCTTGGGGTCCTGGGTTCGACAACCTGGGGTCGGGCAAAAAGTATTATTAGGTTTTCCATTTCGAATTTATCAGTAGCAGCCCGGAGTTTGGAAGTTGGTGGTGTGACACCTCCAATGGTTTAATTCGTTTTTAATTCGTACCATGTATTGATGCTAGGGATTGACAGCTAACCTCAAGCTGTACCTGTAAGGGGATTTTTGCAAAATAGCTGGTGGCCACTGTGGGAACAGGGTTGGTGACACAACCCTATTTTATTTAAGTTTTAATGTTTGCACAATTGTATAGCAGCAAAATGTCTATGGAGCATCTGATTTATTTTTCATGATTTCGCGGTTGTTAGTTGATAGTGGAAATATGGTGTCGTGATAGCCCAGTGGTTGAGGTTGATGCAGGGGGTTGTGGGTTCGAATCCGGGCAAGTACCAATGTGACTTTTACAATTCATATATATGTGCTTTTTAAGTTCATGTTTAAGATTAATGTGGGTGTACTAATGGGTACACTTCTGCCTAACCCTTCGGGAATTGCAGGCGTGATGTTATGTTAATAAATACTGTTTTGTGTAAGGTAAAATAAGAATTAAGAAATAGAAATATAGTGCCTACTGTTGACATTGAATGTAAAAAAGTTACTTAGAAAAATGTTTTATTTTTCTAAGTTTATTAAAAAACAAAAAAAAACAACATTCTTTTACTTTAATCATTATTGTAACATATGTAGGTCCACTGGACCCTTGACTGAGAAACGTTACTATTTTTCACCACGACAGTTGAGGGTAAAACACTGTTTAATTGCTGTTTTTAGTTTATAACGCAATTACTGAGTTTATATTATGTTAAATTGCAATTTAAACAATGGTATGCTTGTTTCAATAATGCTTAGTAAGTTAAACCCATTCGACTTAAAATAAAAAGAGAACCCCGGGATAGAATTTGATGCGCATTGGCACAGAGGCACATGGCTGTGATACCTTCCAAACAAAAGTAGTCTAAGCTGTGGCGGACTTGGGTGTGCCGTCCATACTACTGTTGACATTGAATGTAAGAAAGTTACTTAGAATAATGTTTTATTTTTCTAAGTTTATTAAAAAAACAAAAAAAAACAACATTCTTTTACTTTAATCATTATTGTAACATACGTAGGTCCACTGGACCCTTGACTGTAGAAACATTACTATTTTTCACCACGACAGTTAAGGGTTAAACACTGTTTAATTGCTGTTTTTAGTTTATAACGCAATTACTGAGTTTATATTATGTTAAATTGCCATTTAAACAATGGTATGCTTGTTTCAATAATGCTTAGTAAGTTAAACCCATTCGACTTAAAATAAAAAGAGAACCCCGGGATAGAATTTGATGCGCATTGGCACAGAGGTACATGGCTGTGATACCTTCCAAACAAAAGTAGTCTAAGCTGTGGCGGACTTGGGTGTGCCGTCCATACTTTTGTGCCCACTATCCTTTGGCAGGAAACTAGATTATACATAGTAGATTTAGATTTTTTTAAATTCACCTCGTACGGGAATGAAACTGTGGTCTAAAGTGTATACCTATGGAAAAACTGACACATTATTAATTAAAATAAAGATTTGAAGATGAGATGCGACATTATAGAATAGTTTTACTACTCTATCGTGGACTCTAAGAGCAACAGTAATTAACATCATGTAAATTCACCTTAAATTAGCACGAAATATTCAAAGAAAACAAAGCGGGCTCAATTTGAAAATGCTAATAGGCATCGTACGGTCCCCCGAGCTTGTCTGGCACAGCTTTACATAAAATTAATTTTTGTTATGTTGACATTGTAAGGGTGGGGGGGGGGTGTTTAAGAAAATAATACGCATGTGTGAGGCACGCTTTTCGCTTATAAGGATTGAGAAATAAATGAAGGAGAATGTGTTCCGAGAGCTTATACAAAATTCATTCTGTAAGAAATTGAACGCATCCATTGTAATATGTTCCCTATTCTGCCATCTTCCGTGGTGTCAGTATTTGCGCACTGTTCTTTAGAAAAATACGTCGCATAATTGTAATATTTATTTATTTAAGCAGGTAGGGGTCGCCCTAGGAAGACCTACACTGCCCTTATTAGTGAGGTTCTTCAGAAAGGTCAGATGCGCAGTACTCGTAACCGGCGTGCTTGTATGACGAGATGTATTCATGAACGTGGATGAGGCGAAAGGAGTATTGTAAAGATCGTAGCAGGTGGCGTTCTGTGGTTTCTGCTTACCCCCATGGGAAAAAGGCGTGAGTTTATGTATGTTTGTTATTTAATCTAAAGTTATCTATAATTATAAGAGCCAACTGTCACTGACTGACTGATCCATCAACACACAGCTCAAACCACACGGATTGCGCTGTTTGGCACGCAAATAGTTATTATTTATGACGTTAGGCATGCGCTGAGTAAGGATTTTTCCAAATTCACCCCCTAAGGAGATGAAATAGGGGGGGACCAAAGTCTATATGGAGATGTTTCTATTGTATTCCATTTTGTACGAAATTATTATATTCGCATATTCTTTTTTCCTCAGCTTTTTAGGTTGGTATAAGCTACATTTACGGGCATTTTTTTTTAAATAAGTCCGTGAAAAAGCTAGTATTATTATATTCTTAGAATCAATCACTTCGACGGTCTACAAGGAGCTTGTTCAGCAATATGATTGATAATAGCAATCAATTTATGTTCCCTCTCTCTTTATATTCTTAACGAAAATACCCAACAGATCTGTCACCATGTTTTTTAACTATAAAAATTGGGTTCTTTAAACATAACATCACGCCTGTAATCCCCAAAGGGTTAGGCAGAGGTGTGCCCATTAGTACACACACATTTCGCCAGTTATGTTTAAGTCCCATGTAATAGAAGGCGAGCCTATTGCCATCAACCGGGCACAAATCCAGACTCCGAAGCTGCTACTAAGAAACTCCTGATGGAAAAACTCAATAACACTATGCCCGACCTGAGAATCGAATCCAAGACCTCATGCTCAGCAGTTGCGCTTTGCGACCACTAGACCAACGAAGCAGTCAAAAATTGGGTTATTACCTCAAAAAATACGCCAACATCGCCCTAATTCGTGTTATGTTGACTCTCATAATTCCGCAGTGATATATTATGGGTGAAAACGATTATTCACAAAGAGTAATGGTTGTACTGTTCCGCAGGAACGTTGTTAGAGATTATAAATATGAGTTTCTGTATACTTTTTTGGGTTGAAATATGTTTAATGTGAAGATTTTACATATTTTTGCGGTCCTTGCTTGTGTTGAGGAAATTTTTTTTCTAACTTTACCTTGTGTTTTTAAACCCTGAAGCAAAAACGACGAGGTGTTATTTTGGCAGGGTTTGCTTTCCATGATCGATGATGAAAAACATCGTGAGGAAACCTGGAGTTATGATTATAAGCTTATACACTTTACGTATTTTGTAATAGTAGGTAGTTTTTATGCAACACACATTGCCTTCATGTGTAATTCTATATGATTTTGTAAACAAATATTGTAAAAAATTGATTTTAAAAAATTATGAGTTTCTTACCCATTCTTCTCCATACGAAACTAATAAGAAGGATGTTAATAATGATAATAAGTAATGTAATGGATGGATGGATGGTAATGTTCTTATGTTAATAATGATTGATTAATAAATAGTTAAGCATAACAGGACTTCATAAATCAATAATAATAATAATGATGACGAAACTAAAAAATTACAGCTTCTGGTTTGGTTTTTTTTACGGAATAGTCAGTAAAAAAACTAGGCACGTGTAATGATAAAATTGTCATATCACGCAAACAGATTGAGGTGGCCGTGTGTCAGTTTGCACTGTCACAAATCGTCGTAAAACCTCAACAAATCTATATATTTAAAGAAAGTCGTGTTAGTTACACTATTTATAACTCAAGAACGGCTGAACCGATTTGGCTGAAAATTGGTGGGGAGGTAGTTAAGAACCAGGAGAAGGACATAGGATACCTTTTTTTTTTGGGTAGGGTAGAGGTAGAGTAAGATAAGGGTAGGGTATCGGTAGTGTAGAGGTGGGGGTATCGGTAGGATAGGGGTAGGGGTATCGGTTGGGTAGGGGTAGGATACCACGCGAACGAAGTCGTGGCGGGTTAGCTAGTAAAACTATAAATAATAATACCAGCCTATTGTCTCACTGTAGGGCAAAGGTCTCTTCTCATCCAGAGAAGTCACAAGCATAAATCACCACGCTTGCTCAAAACAAATAAAACTATGTTAGAAAAACCAAATGACCTCAAAACGTTACAAGTAATCGTGCCACATAACAAAACTTAACTTCACAATTAAATTTTATCGCTCCTTTTCAAGCCCTTTTACCGGCTGTCGTGATCGACCTTCTTAGATAAGAAAATGTGGATAAGAAAATAAGAATATACTTAATATTGATTGAGTCATGTATGTGACTATGTGTTGAAAGACTTATCCAGCGTGAATTTATGTCCAGGGTCAAGCACCTACGCATTAAGATGATTGAAAATCGATTGAGTTTTATCGATTACACGTCTCTTGTAGTACTTACGTCCCTAACGAGGTAGGTTTTTGTGGTGGTTGTCCTCTAGTATAGCAGTTCCTACAATTTTAAGTCAACGAAACATTAAAAAAAAACCGGTTAATTGCGAGTCGGACGCGCACATGAAGGGGTTCCGCACCAAACGTGTAATATGAAATGCAAAAAGGCGAAAAAGGCGTTTCTTGTATGGTGACCCCGTTTCATTTTTAATTTTATTTATTTTAATTTGTTAGTAAAGCGGCAAAAGAAATAACACTCTCCGCTCCAAGTCCCCCTTTGCTGGCCCCTCCGCCCCTTTCACTTTGAAACCCCTGCTCTAAACCTTAATTTGAAGATATCTAATCGTAAAGGTAAGTAACCAAATCTAATTATATTTTTAACTAGCTTTAGCCCGCGACTTCGTCCGCGTATATGTCGGTTATCGCGGACGCAGACGAAGTCGAAGTCGAAGTCGAATAAAAAGTAGCCTATATCCTTTGTTGGGGTTCACACTTACCCTGTACCAAAGGAGATTGCCCATGAGCGGTACTCTTGTTTTAATACTTGTGTCTCAAAATCTTGAACGGCATGAAATATCTAAAATACAAATATATTTTTTAAAAAGACTTTGATTGATATTTATAATGGGATAGTTTTTTGAAGAATAATTAGTACTTTTATGTTTCCGACGTTATAGTACGCCATTTTTTACTATCGGCTGTCAATACCTACAAAAGATGTCCATTTTTTCTATTGCGGGTAGTGTAACCTACCTACATAAAATAAAATGATATCGATTTTGTATTGACTGTTCAATCTATTATTGTAAAGTAATAACAGAGTTCTAAATCACATGTTTTTGCTTGTATTTTTAATATCAGTGGTTGTAAACGGCGGCATCGGCGCCAAGTTGTATTCGTGAAATACCACTGGCTGGTTTACGGAAATCGATCAAAAATCAATACAATACTGTTATTTCTGGTTTTGGTACGTTGTGCTTCGAGTCGAGCCTTTTAGTTTCTCTGTTATTGCTGCTAACCCATTGAAAATAAACATACTTCTAACGCCGCTGCACCGTGTGTTGTTTATTACTAAAGGCAGGACTTTTTGTGTTGTGATCATAGTGAGTGCGACTATAATGCAATGTCTCAACTGCTCTTTGAGATTAACGCCACTTAGGCGCAGACACATGTTGTCGGGGATTCCGAATAACATCATGGACATTTTACGAGTCTAGATCTCACCAACACCGGTAAGAATGCACGAATGCATGAAAATGCATGAATTCTCCTTGGAGAGAGCTCATGGTACCGTATTCGTTACCATTACTGCCAGCGCCCTCTAGGTTAAAAGGAGGCTTGAAGGACGTCTGAAGGTAAAACCAGTTTTGGGACTAGATTATGAATATGGGGTTACTCGTGTATTACTAATTTATACATTATTACTTACATTAAATTCTAAGTATAATTTAATATTGCTATCGCTTACAATATATATCATCCATGATGCTAGAGATACACCAGCAGATATAGTAGTGTATACGTATACAATTAAATAAAATTAAGGTGTCTTTTTGTAATGTCAAAATAATATCTTTTTACAAAATAAATATGAATGTTTACACAGTCCTTCATGAAAAAAGGATTTTTTTTGTTTGTCTGTCCGTCTGTATGTCTATTTGTTCCAAAAACGAAACGGCTGGATGGATTTTGGGACTTACACGTCTGTGCTTACACTGTCAGATAGCTGATGTTAGAAGGGACTTAGGGCCATCGCACACTAGAGACAAGACAGTCTCAAGACAGACTATGGTATAATAAAAAGTACTAAACGCGCACATTTGAAACAAAACGTCTCATAGTCAAAGCTGTCACAGTTGTTGTATGCATTTTTTTTTGTCGTTGGCATAAGTTAGTTTGGACATAAAACACTTCCGCAGTTTTGAGTCAAGAGATGATCTATCCACCATCTTGACTCATACTGTCTATCTTTTTTTATAAGCATTTATGTTTATGTCAGAATTACTATTGAAGTTGACTCACCCACACATATCCTTGATCTTATGTACTTATTACATTCTCGATGGTAGCTTAGATATCTTGCCTTAAGTTCATGGTAAACGGGCTAAATGTCTTGTAAATACTTCTATTTATCATTTAGACTTATCTTGGCTTGGTAACGTTTTATAGAAAAAGTGGTTTGAAATGTCGTTCAGCAACAAGTTTAGAAGGGAGACAATTATGATCAATTTCAGAGGCCCAATTCTCGTAATTCATCAAAATCTTCGACAATCAATTTCGTGAATGTAGATTTTACCTACATTCGCGACATTGATTGTCGAAGATTTTTGACAGAGTGTGATTGAGATTACATTTAAGTATTGCCCTATCCTACATAGTAATAGAGCTTATGTTCAATATATAAATGAAAAGGAATAGGTAAATGTGTTGTTGCTAAGCGCAGAACTAGAGAAAGGCTGGACTGTTTTGGCTGATTCTTCTTTATTGTGATCGTAATTCTCCGGGCAAGGATTATAAGACATTTATTGTGAGTGCTTTGAGAAGCACAAATCATGAGCACCGCACTGCATTCTGCATTCTCGCGAAGCCTTATAACGGTAGAATTGATGACAACTCATTCGATTACACCATTAAATAAACTAAAAGAAATTATCCCCTAGCGTTTCCACAAGTGAAATAAGATTAGAGAAAGTCCACAACATAAACTAGTGCAATAAGGCTACAATGTTATTTCACTGCTGCAAAACAATTTTCTTTTATCCCGTTGGGTATAAAAATTGTGTTATTTGTTTATTCGCACCACACCGCACCGCAAACCGCTCTAATTCATTTCTTTGTTATATTGTCGACGTGAAATAAAATCTGTATTTCAAGGGAAAAATATTCTTGTCAACGTTTGAATGCGTTGAATCAGTTCATTAAGATGAATGAAAGAAGAAATATTATTTAATGTAACTCTGTCTGTCTGTTAAGCTTTCACGACTAAACCCCTGAACCGATTTTGATGAAATTTGTAACGGGGTAAGTTTGAACCCCAAGAAAGGACATGTTAAACCATTTATAGGCATTTAGAATTGTCATTGAACATTTTTGAAAAATATTTTTTAAGCATGAATCCTTACCTTACATAATATCCTGTGTTAGGTGCAATCAAAATTAGTTTCTTAATTTCTTTTTATTTGTATTTTGGCAATCCGCCTTAAAAAAGCGTGGTGATCAATGCCCGTGCCTTCTCAGGATAAAAAGAGGCTTTTGCTCTAAACTGGGACAATAATAGGCTGAAATTATTAGGATGTCGGACCTAAAAGTTTGTATTACGCTGCTGCAAATACCGTACTAAGTACGTAAACTCAAAAATGCAAAAAGCCTAACGCATTTTGTATAAAGTCTCTGCAAGTAAACAACATTATTCAATTTTAAAATCCCATCTCGTAGTTCCCTCAAGAAAAAACTAGATGGATGTAACATAATATGTGCAGGGGAGATGTAGCGGAGCGTTAAGCCCCTCCCGCGTCCTTATTCTGCGGTTTACACTCCGGTGACGTAGGTCGATGACATTGCGCAGGACTGACTGATGTACTCTCTATTTGATGGAAGGCAGGGATTGTGGTGATGTTGTGATACGAGAATTTATGTAATAGGGATATATAGCAGCGTTCATGTGCTAGTTAATTGAGGTTTTGGTTTTCGATGTCCGATGACTATAGTGATGGTGACTAGGGTTGTGCAAATCTGCCAAGTCTGACAAAAATAGTAGTTTTAAAAGATTACCCATAAAAATATTGTGGATAAGTAGCAAAAAGATGAGAAAAAAAATAGTAGGTAGGTAAAAAGTGAACGTACTGTGAACTAGACACACGTAACATCACGCCTGTTATCCCCGAAGGGTTAGGCAGAGGTGTACCCATTAGTTCGTCCACATTTCGACAGTTATATTTAACTAGGCATACCAGAATATTGTTCAGAAATAGTTATTGGCGTTTCGTTTTACGCTTATACATTTTGAAGTGAATATTATTGCTTTGGGTTTGTTTGACTTTGACTTTGATGCCTGTAAAATATAGTAGTTTAGCCTAAATCGTTATTATTTCTATCGATTTCTCAGACAACTTCAACTATATCTGACTATCCTGTTTACTTATTCTTTTGTTGACTTTACATACATACTGCCTCGTTGGCCTAATGGTCGCAAAGCGTGCCTGCTGAGCATAATTTCTTGGGTTCGATTCCCAGGTCGGGCAAAATGTTATTGGGTTTTTCCAACAGGAATTTCTCAGTAACAGCCTCGTAGTCTGGATTTGTGCCCGGTTGATGGCAATCGGCAATAGAAGTTTGTACACTATTTAAAAGACTAAAAACAATAAAATACATTTTGGTGTTTCATCGGATATTCTAATAATTACGACTTATATGACTATAAACCTATATTCAATGTTTATAAATAAAATAGTAAGACTGACGCATAAATGATAAAAAAGGTACTTAATGTATTTTACTACCAAATCCAATTTGATAAGCTTATCTTGGCATCAAACTATTTAGAAAATGATATCATTATTGCGTAGTTCGTAGAACAATAACAAAACATGTACCTATTTCTATTCTGTGAACAAGTTACGTCTGTTAGTATCTTGTATGTAAACATAACATCACGCCTGTAATCCCCGAAAGGTTAGCCGGAGGTGTACCCAATAGTACACCCACATTTCGCCAATTATGATTAAGTCCCATGTAAATGGGGCAAGCCTATTGCCGTCAACTCCAGACTCCGAGGCTGCTACTAAGTAATTCCTGATGGAAAAACCCAATAACTCTGTACCCAGTAACTCTGTCTCTGTCTGTTACACTTTCACGAAATCACGACTAAAATACTGTCCCGATTTCGATGAATTTTGCTTAGGGGTAAGTTTGAACCCCAAAGAAGGATAAACATATTTTTACTTTGCGCGATAACCGAGCAAAAGCTAGTCCACACCACAATAAGAAACAGAAACACGGACCCTCCAACTCAATATAAGTACGTCCAAGTATCCCTAACAACACCCAACTTTCATTTCCGTCCAGTAATTTCGTATACCACCCAAACAAGACCCATTTTCGTCGTACTTCGAGACTGTCGTATGCATTGGAGCGTGCCGTCTGTCTGGTTTAGGGCTGCCATCATCTTAATTGCCGACGCCGGACAAAAACTTCATAAACCCCGGACATTTGGGTGAAATTGAGTTTTTTTTTTTTTTACAATTAAAATATAATTCATAGGCATTCCCATGACATTAAAAGTGTCCGGGTTTTAACCCGGACTCTTTGTCAGCCCCTTCCTGACGTCCCCCGGACGCTCTCTAAACTATGACAAATCCGGGAAAACCCGGACGGATGGCAGCCCTAGTCTGGTTCAATTATCGACACGTCTGAACGAACCTTTTGAGGAGTCAGCCTGGATCTGGAGGGACTTTAATTTGTATTTATTAATATGTCGCTCGTGTAATCCCTTTTGTTGACTTCCACGGGAATTGGTAGGTAGTTATTTATTTATAAGCTCGCAGTACGATTTTATATGAATGTAAATAACTTGTAACTTGAGGACTTTGTGAAAGAGACTGTTTGAAGCAGTGATGTTATGGAGCTCCATACTGTTCTTTTTCCTTGTTGTATACATAGCATTACGCCTGTAAATCCCCAAAGTGTTAGGCAGTAGTGTATCCATTAATACCTACACCCACATTTTGCCAGTTATGTTTAAGTCCCATGTAATGCCCCCAACGGGTCCAAACGCCTGCCGGGGTTGCGGGACGTCTTAACAGGATACCGTGGCCCTGGAACGTAAAGGGCAACAGAAGGAACAGGGTGGTTTTTAAGTCAGTAAAAGTCTGATACTCATTTGACGATTTTTACCACCTCAAAAAAAAAATCCATGTAATAGAGAGCGAGCCTATTGCCATCAACCGAGCACAGATTTAGATTCCGAGGCTGCTACTGAGAAATTCCCGATAGAAAGGCCCAATAACACTTTGCCGGACCTGGTAATCGAACCCAAGACCTTATGCTCAGCAGTCGGCTTTTGCGACCACTAGACCAACGAGGCAATCCTTGTTAATGACGTTAAAAAATACCTTGTAATGGCCTAATTGAAATAAACGATTTGACTTTGACTTTTGACGCAAACATGCAATTTAGTTGTGTTATAGATACCTACATAGCTAGTTCGTTTGCTGTGCATAACTCGTTAGATCGTGCTGTCTGGCCGTTTCAAATAACATTGGACCAACTCTTGAGACGTTTCGAGTGGCTTGTTATAATATACTTACAATATACCTATATATTTATATTTACTCTTCCTTCTCCGAGTACGGAACGAAGTTAGACGTTGTACTCGACGCGTGTTTTTGGATTGGAATCCCAAGTCGCGTAAAGTTTGTTAGAACTATTTCGTTCCTCATCTGCTCTCCTCGACGGCCTATTAATATGTTCTCTTGATATTAAACATTCTTCTTTTATGTTTTTGGGGATATTTTTACAAGCTTTTATTTAGCTTGCACTGTTCGTATAATATGTAAGTTGTCCTTTCAAAAGGAGAACGGGCGGAAGTGGTCCAAGTGGCGTCGGCTGATGAAACCTAGTCTATATAATAGTTCGTGAGTGTAGGATATTTTTTTACTATGGGCACCAAAAAATTGGCCTATGGGGAAAAAAGTTATACAGTCTAGAAAAATGAAAATATTGTAGACGAACAATGAAAAAGTTTGCCTTCGGGCGGAAGTGTTCCAAGTGGCGTCGGCTGATGAAACCTAGTCTATATAATAGTTCGTGAGTGTAAGATATTTTTTTACTATGGGGACCAAAAAATTGGCTTATGGAGAAAAAATTTTACATAGTCTAGAAAAATGGAAATATTGTAGAGGAACAATAAAAAAGTTTGCCTTCGGGCGGAAGTGTTCCAAGTGGCGTCGGCTGATGAAACCTAGTCCATATAATAGTTCGTGAGTGTAAGATATTTTTTTACTATGGGCACCAAAAAATTGGCTTATGGAGAAAAAAGTTACACAGTCTAGAAAAATGAAAATATTGTAGACGAACAATGAGAAAGTTTGCCTTCGGGCGGAAGTGTTCCAAGTGGCGTCGGCTGATGAAACCTAGTCTATATAATAGTTCGTGAGTGTAAGATATTTTTTTACTATGGGCACCAAAAAATTGGCTTATGGAGAAAAAAGTTACGTAGTCTAGAAAAATGAAAATATTGTAGACGAACAATGAAAAAGTTTGCCTTCGGGCGGAAGTGTTCCAAGTGGCGTCGGCTGATGAAACCTAGTCTATATAATAGTTCGTGAGTGTAAGATATTTTTTTACTATGGTCACCAAAAAATTGGCTTATGGAGAAAAAAGTTACACAGTCTAAAAAAATGAAAATATTGTAGACGAACAATGAAACAGTTTGCCTTCGGGCGGAAGTGTTCCAAGTGGCGTCGGCTGATGAAACCTAGTCTATATAATAGTTCGTGAGTGTAAAATATTTTTTTACTATGAGCACCAAAAAATTGGCTTATGGAGAAAAAAGTTATACAGTCTAGAAACAATTAAAAAATATTGTAGACGAACAATTCCGATTACTCAAAGACGCCTGAACCGATTTGGAAAATTCTTTATTTGTTTGAAAGGGTATACTTCCCAAATAATGCCATAGAAATATTGCCATGATCTGATCATGAACTTCGGAGATATGGAACGGAACTCCTCATAGAATCATAGTAGAACAGTTGTAACAAGTAAAATTGCTTTGTTTATACGCGTAGTTGATGACTGACTGAAGAAAGTGGGAGAGGGGGTACGTCGACCCCCCTCCTACCACTTTTCAAAATTAAATATACCGTGTGAGGTATCGTTTGAAAGGGCTTTCTCTAAGAATTTGAAATATAAACGACTACTTGTCCTATCATATTGCACTAAAAGGTGCAAATAAAAAACTTTTTTACAAAACAGATAACCGCACCAATAAACAAAACCAAAGCCCCCAAATTCCAACACGAAAGTTATTTTTCACCTTGTAGTTTTTATTTTTTACTTTTTAGCGCAATATTTATTATCGTCCTTACAAAAAGCTCTTTTAAACAATACCTCACACGATATATTTCATTTTGGAAAGTGGAAGGAGGGGTATCGACGTACCCCCTCTCCCACTTTCTTCAGTCAGTCATCAACTACGCGTATAAACATAGCAATTTTACTTATTACGACTGCTCTGCTATGATTCTATGAGGAGTTCCTTTCCATATCTCCGTAATTAATTATCAGATCATAGCAATATTTATACGGGATTACTTGGGCAGTTATACCCTTTCAAATAAATAAAGAATTTTCGAAATCGGTTCAGGCGTCTTCGAGTAATCGGAATTGTTCGTCTACAATGTACCATTTTTCTGGACTGTATAACTTTTTTCTCCATAGGCCAATTTTATGGTGTCCATAGTATAAAAATATCCTACACTCATGAACTATCATATGGACTAGGTTTCATCAGCCGACGCCATTTGGACCAAGGTCCATACTAAAATGTCCGATCTCCTTTGCTAACCATTTTTTGACCATTTGTTGTTATCCGATTGAGCTGAAATTTTGCATACACCTTTAGTTCTGATGATAATACAATGTCCAATACTCAATATTGTAACAATTTCAAATTAAAGCTTGTTTTTAAAAATATTTTTTTAATTATTTTATTTATTTATTACGGTTCGCTTACGTAAATCAGTCCGGTCTCTCTGTCATTCGTAGATCTTTGACAGTCGTTACGGGTAGTCAGAAGCCCGGAAGTCTGACAACTAGTCTGACCAAGGGGTAATGTGTTACCCAGTAACTGGTTTTTTTTTTAACTTTGTAGGAAGGGGGCGCGTTATAAATAAATTAGAGAACCTCTGCTATGTCCTCAGTCTTGGAAGTCGTGAACTAGATATCAAAGGAAATATGACTTTTTAAGTAATTGAAAAAGAAAAGGTCGGTCGATGAACCAGAAATATCACTCTAACTTATGACACTGATAAACGATATTGTTTGTAAAGGTCAAATCGTTAGGTAAAGTTTTAAAACTTTTACTCTTCGTCATTCTATCGATACTTTTATTATAAAACTGAAGAGAAAGAAAGAAAAAATGTTTAATGACACGAGACTACATCATCTGCTTAGCCTTTCCCAACTATGTTGGGGTCGGCTCCCAGTCTAACCGGATGCAGCTGAATACCAGTATTTTACATGGAGCGACTGCCTACCTGACCTCCACAACCCAGGAACTGGGTAATACCGTACCCCTAGGTAAGACTGGTTGTCAGACTTTCAAGCTTCTGACGACTCGTAACGACTGTCAAAGATCCACGTATGACAGCCGGGACCAACAGCTTAACGTGCTTTCCGAGGCACGGAATGATGTCAGTAATGTCTAAGATAAACTTTTAGAAAGTACATATAAATTGAAAAAGTCACATTGGTACTTGCCCGGATTTGAACCCACAACCTCATGCATGAGAGGCGGGCGCCTTAACCGCTAGGCCATCACGACATTTCACGAAACTACATGTGCACTTAAAAGTAATAATAAAAAAGCTATTAATTGAAAATAAAAAAAGACATTATTGTGTGTCCCATTCTGCATAAAATGCCAGACCACGGGTCTGACGCTGATTTCGTTTGTTTGAACGCGCTTACCCCAGAAACTACTGGTCCGATTTAAAAAAACTTTTTGCGTTATATAGCGCGTTTATTGAGGAAGGTTATAGGCTTATATACATATAGGGTCCCCCTGGGAACATAGCAGTAAACAAAGACGGAATATCTTTTGACACCTCACTTGGTATTAAAGTTTCGAACTGAAAATAACGTTAGAAGTGCGTTAGGGAAACATGTCTCATGACCGTCACCTGATAACTTAATTGACTCTCGCGCGGGATGATAAAGTATTAGTATGTACTCCATTCATATGCTCTTATCTCTACGCAAACTGTTTTCATAGTAAATACATATGTAAAGTCAACAAAAGAGATAGGTATCTGCATACCTATCTCTATCTCTTTTGTTGACTTTACATATGTATTAGTATACATCCTCAGATTTAGTTAAACTTTTCTGAGAAACCGATAGATGTTTTTAAATGTAATTTAAACTTCATTAATTAATGCGTGCCCTACGGGCGTACGCTGTTTTGAACTAGTTTTAGCGCGGATTGGCGATTTCAGACTTTATCTAAATATTGAGGGGATGAAACGGCGGTCGGATACTTATTTACACGGATGAAGGCACGGGTAAAAGCTTGTTAACAACAAATCCAGGTTTCCACACGATAATATCTTCCACCGATGTCAGAGATGTCCAGAAACACTTTATAAATTGAAAAAGTCACATTCGTACTTACCCAGATCTCCGCTTATCTATACTTCTATATACTAATATTATAAAGAGGTAACATTTGTTTGTATGTAGGGGGGTAATCTCCGGATCTACTAAACCGATTTTGAAAATTCTTTCTGAAATTGGAAGCTACGTTATCACTGAGTGCTATAGGGCTATATTTTATTATCAAAAAATTAGGGATCCGTAAGTAAAAACTCGCGAACGAAGTCGCGGGGAGAGTGCTAGTGAAGACATAAATCCAACAAAACAGACAATAGATATCTAAATGACTAGCTGTCCGCCGCAGTTACACCCGCGTCTTTGGTTACTGCTCCGCTCCCGTAGGTCGTAGCGTGATGGTATATAGCCTATAGCCTTCCTCGATAAATGGACTACCCAACACTGAAAGAATCATTCAAATCGGACCAGTAGTTCCAGAGATTAGCGCGTTCAAACAAACAAACAAACAAACAAACACTGCAGCTTTATAATATTAGTATAGATAGATTAATAATACGGTTCAAAAGGGTAAATAATGTAGAACCACATTAATTTATCGAAACTAACCCCAGTTTTAGGGGATTGCCTCCATCGCGGTGGTTTATAGACACCATTAATTTCCATTGATAAAACCGAATCCGAATGAATTGGTACTTTCAATTTGTGATTGTGTGACTGATTTTATTGGATAGGCTGTTGTTTTCGTGGGAACAATGGTTATTTATTTGCAGGAAGGTAAATGTTAACTTGTATACACTATGCAACAAAAACCCTGTCAGATCAGTGTTGCCGTTGATCAGTTTTTATGTTTTATTTTAATTTAATTACTTCTTCTTTCTTCTTTTTTTTTTCACTGGGGAAAAATAATAATCTCAAATCCATTAAATGGTTACGTATATGTGTACGCAGTACGATGCCGAATAATACCCTTAAGGATCGGACAGGGTTTTTGTTACAGGCTGTATATTGGTTTTTGTGAAGCTGCTGTAGCGACATCTGCCGCGCAACATGCGAACTACAGACTGAAGTTTCGCAGTAGCCCACCAGACACGACAAAGTCGAAGTCAAATTATTTCCATCAATTAGACCACAAAACCCATCTGGTCGTAGGACCCTCCCTTTTCAATGGTGTCCCGTCAAAATTGGTCAAGCCATTTTAGAGATTTTCCGGAAACAACAGAAAGACAGACAGACAAAAAAAGGCATTGATTAACTTAGTATGGACTAGCGGCGTCATGTTTTTTTTCAGTGGCCACTAATAATTATTATGTTACTTTGTTGTGCTGTGTTAAGTACACATGTATATGTTCAATTATTTTTATCCTAAGTTATATCGAAGTTGAGATATTTGCAATTGAAGATTTTAAAAATGTCGTCAATATAAAAGACACATTACCTCGTTGTAGAGCAAGAAGTCATTAAGTGCAAAAAGGTAGTTTCGAGATAATAGTGTTTTAAACACTTATAGTTACAAAAAAAACTACTATAGCATGACGCGCCCCTCCATATTACTATTTCAATGTGTGTAGCCATATCCATATGAAAGAGTTTCTATGTAGTTGTAGTCTTCAGTAGCAGGCCGGCAGATTTGTTGGTCAACTAATCATAACCAGCAAGACCGCACAAGACAAGTGTCAGTGCAGCGCCATACTAATAATAATGAGTAATTAATGACGCCGCTAGTCGAGCAACAAATCGCTGATTTGTTTTTGTTTCGAGAGCCGTCTCAGTACGCACACATTGTGAGTTTGTTTGTACGCACACGTTGATACTTTCACAAATACTTTCAAGCGTTTTGAATTTGTGGAGGGGCGCGCCATGTTATAGTAGCTTATCTTTAGGTTGCGGTAAGTTGGTAGTTACTAAAAAAACCTCAGAACCTTAAAAGGGTTTATAAGAATATATAGGTATAATAACTTCTTCGTGTTTAATGAGCTATCAAAACCAAATATCTCCGTTCCGATATGGTTTAGAGAAATGTGTCCATATTAGCTTTTGATCGCATTATTCTGATCTTTCAAAATATCTAAGTTTCATTAGTGGCCATCCAACTTCAAAATGACGCCACTTTTACGCAAACCCCTTTAAAATCTTTTTTTCGTTTATGTACTGTTAAACATTCATTTTTATTTTTTTGTATGTATACTGTTATTTAGCCGTTAGGTACAGATAGACAATTTTATTTATGTATTTGTACAGATCAGTGTTTGTTTTTCTATTGGCTCTTCATTTAGTTTTTTCCATTACACTAATTAGGAAAGTTGAGAAGGGAGCCGATGTTTTTCATATTTATGATCACTTGAGCATGGAAAAGTTGTAGTGTTTGCTGATTACTGGACGTTGTTTGTTTGTTTGTAATGGGCGGTAATCGCATTAACGATCCTTATCACGACTTTTTGTATCTCTAGGTATGTTGTTTTGTATCGTAATGGTCCAGTGGTTTAAGCGCCTGCCTCTTAAGCACGAGGTTGTGGGTTCGCAACCGGGCACGGGCCAGTAACATGTGACTTTTTAATTTTTAAGTACTTTCTAAGTATCGGTGAAGGAAAACATCGTGTGGAAACCTGACTTTTAGTTATTATAAGTCTGAATGGCCAATCCTCCTTGAGCAAGCGTGGTGATCAATGCTCGAGCCTTCTCTGTATGAGAAGAAGTCTGCCCTGCAGTGGGACACTAATAGGCTGGTATTATTAATATATTTAGGGCCTATTTCACCACCTTTGATTAAACGCTATTCACCAGATACTTTCAAAAACGGAACAGAATTTGTATGAAATAATCTGTCAAATAATTTAATCGGAACTTATTCAAGATTGTGAAACAGGCTCTTAGTGTCTTTTAATACTGTATAAACTGTTATTAATGTCAGTTTCTTTAGCTAATGAAGACATGGCATAAAATGACTTGTTCGATCCAACATAATGCCAAGTCACCTCCAAGAAAAAAATTACTTGCAGGCTCGCGTGACTCCGAAGAGTTTGGGTCAGTAGTTTCTGTTAGAAATTGTACGGACTTGATTAAAATATAGACTACGGTCATTCCGTGCCTAGATTTATTTACAAAAATCGAGGACGAAGATTTATTGTAATAGTTCTATGCGGATTTAAGTATTGAAGAAATTTTGTACGACTATTATTTTGTATGGCAGATGTGAGTGGCAACGCAGGGAGGGGGGGACGCCCTGGAAAGACTGACCTTATTGGTGAGGTTTTTCAGAAAGGTCGGGTGTGTAGTATTCGTAATCGGTTTGCTTGTATAACCAGATGAATAAACGTAGACGAGGCGAAAAGAGTATGTAATGCAGGCCATCCACCATCCTTCCTATCGTCCAATCGGCAGGACGCTGCAGGCATGATCCAATCTGCAGTTCGTCCATATACACCACCCACGATCAGTTTGATTGTCCAATCGGCAGCGACGTTTAGTTGAAAAGTTCCAGCAGAGTGGTACAAACAGTGGCTAATGAAAAAAAACAGTTTTCTCATACCAATTTATTAAAAGAATTGAGGGCTGCGCCTCAAGATTATCTACGATCGCGCAGACCGCCATCCACGGTCCAATCGGCATGATCCAATCGGAAGGATCATGCCAAAAGAATCGAAATTCGATTATGCCGTCCATTATAACTGTCATGCCAATCCACTCCCATCCACGGTCCAATCGGCATGATCCAATCGGTAGCGTCCTGCCGATTGGACGATAGGAAGGATGGTGGATGGCCGGCATTAGGATCGTAGCAGGTGGCGTTTTGTGGTTTCCGCCTCACACCTTTTTCCCATGGGAAAAAGGCGTGAGTTTATGTATGTATGTAGCGACCCGCGCGGCTAGACGTGCATGTGCAATGTAGATACATAAACCTTTCTCTTGAATCACTCTATCTATTAATGAAAACCGCATTAAAATCCGGTGCGAAATTTAAAAGATCTAAGCGTACAGACGGCGGGAAGCGACTATGTAGAGAAGTAAGACCTTATTGAAATAAACGACAGTAAGGGTCAGTTCACACCGAGACGCGACGCTGCACACTTTAAAAGGGCGACTCAAAATATAACTTTATTTTCTACACGTAAAGTTACACATTTCATTGTAAGAATTTAGAATACGTTACACCACGCAGCACTACGTCGCGATGCGTCGCTCTACGCCGCGCTGCGCCGCGCGGCGCCGCGAGACGCATCGCGACGCAGCGGTGAATCGCCGGTACGCGCGACGTGCAAGAGCGGCGACGTTGCGATGCGTCTCGCGGCGGCGCGCGGCGCAGCGCGAAGTCACTGGCCTTTCATCACTGCAGCTGCGCCGTGAAGTTAAAATGAATGAAGCTTATATGCAAGAAGTGGCTTGTTAAATGTCTAGTCTCAATAAAAACGAGTACCTATAAGCATTTTGTTTGTATTTGTAAATAACTAGCTCTTGCCCAAAGCTTCCTCCGCATAAATTTTCATATGGATCAATAAAAATTTGTCGGTCTGTCTGTTATGCTTTCACGAATAAACCACTGAACCGATTTTGATGAAAATTTGGTACGGAGTAGCTTTGGACTTCAAGAAATGATATAGGCTGCTTTTTATTTCTCTACTTCGTCAGCGTCCGCATAACCGACATTTACTTACGCGGATGAAGTCGCGGGCGAACGCTAGTTGTTGACAATTTTCAAATTTTGAGGACGCAAACATATTATAGAAGCTGTCTTTTATTTCTAAATGCGCTTAGGAAAGGCCTAAACCGAAAGACTTGCACTGCTGCGCAAATCCCCCGAAACGCGAGCGGCTTATGATTATTAGATGACCTTCAACATGGGATTTCCCATCATCGGTCTAATCAATTGCAGACACCAAAAACTGTGCCAATTGTTATCGATACCTTATCGATAACACGTGTTACCGCAGTACTGTCATACATTAACAGTGAGTCGGTGACGTAACGCTGCGGATTTGAGACGATGTCGACTTGTGGGAACGTTTCCAAGTCGTCACTTAGGCGCTTTGCACATAGAGCAACTATTGCAGCAACTGGCAACTAGCTGTACCGTAAACGTTATAGCAACCATCAACTTTTTACAGGAAACTTTTAAAGTGTTGATAGTTGCCTCAACTTAAGAAAGAAAGAAAAACATTTTATTCACGTGAAATTGACGCACAATACAAAATAATTTTTACAACAGCCCTAAACAAGACAAGTTGGTACTTAATTCAAAAAACTAAATCACTACATATTATATATGTTACCGGCAATCTGTATAATTCAGGTATTATATACAATGCCTAGGCAATGTATAAAATACCTGGGGCGTACAGGCAATGTATGAAACATTATGAATATTATTCTCTATTACATACTTTACCTAGGTAATGTATACAATTCCTAGGGATTGTATAGAGTACCTGCTGGTCCACCGGCAATGTGTAAATAAATAGATTTTGGTCTTTAGGTTACTGTAAATCATAGGTTTTACAAGTAAATCTTAGGATTGGTATTAGCCAAGGAACTGTAACTAACTTGTCTGTAGAATGATTAGTCACAATCCTCCCCCTTTTTTTAGTTCGGGTCTAAAATTCTTACATAATGTCTTAGGGCTAATTTTTTAATCGTCAGATAACTCATAACGAAGGGATAAATATGGAGGTTTGATAGCTTTTGTTTAGAAAATATCTCATCAATATGTGGATCATCTTAAGCGAGCAGAGCTAGCTCAAGACTTGGTGCACCCCGACTCGGACAGGTTAGGTTAGAAGGGGATGGCGGGGTCTTTCAGACCCCGCCATCCCCTTCGTGGTTATTTTTTTATAAACCACCCAGAAATAGGCTCCGTTGATCGGGACTTTCCTGCTCCTTTCCTGCTCTTTTATACACATTGCCGGCTGCGCTTTCGGTATTGTATAGAATACCTAGGCAAAGTATAAAATAAATAATATTTCATACATTACCTGTCCGTTTTAGGTATTCTATACATTGCCTAGGTATTGTATAGAATACCGGATTATACAGATTGCCGGTAACATATACATATAAAATAAAGTCGCTTTCCCTGTCTGTCTGTCTGTCCCTATATATGCTTAGATCTTTAAAACTACGCAACGGATTTTGATGCGGTTTTTTTTTAATAGATACGAGTGATTCAAGAGGAAGTTTTATATGTATAATACATGCACCCGTGCGAAGCCGGGGCGGGTCGCTAGTACATAATAAAATAAAAAAATTAAATGTCCTGAACGGAAATGCATCCATGTGTAAAGCGCCTTAATTGAGTCGCTGCCTACTGACACTTTAACCGTTAACCACTGTGACGTCACATATCTTAAGAGCTGTCCAGTGCATATTTTTCGCCTCTTGTGTATCACGCTACGAGCACCCGCCGCCTGCATCTCTCCCGGTTGCAGGGGAGAACTTATCAATATTTTAAGTAAAGATTCTAATTATATTCTTCGACCAGCTTCTACCTGCGAAATCGACCGCGTGGTTTTTTACACGACTGCCCCAAAAAAAGGTGTGTTCAGGGTTAATGTATGTATGTATGTATGTATGTATGTGAGTTTCTTTATTCCACCATAACTTTTAAACGCCTGAACCGATTTAGATGTATGGGGTATCGTTACAATCCTTGCATCGTTCCGAGTAACATAGGCTAAAATAAAAATAAACCGGTGTGGTCACTTTAAAACGTAAATTAATACCAGCCTCAATTTATTTTTTTAATGAATCTGGTCGTTTCTATGTTTATCGTCTAGAATTTGACAAGTAGATTTAAAAAATATGTAACACTGTAAATAAAAAACGTCGTAAAAAAAACTGACGATTATACAAAGTACAAATATGTGCAATTTTTGCAGTCGTGTTTTTTAATTTTTAAATTATAGTAGCTTGTTTCCCTCGCGTCTCTGGTTACTTTGCTCTTCATGAATTTACCTATAAAATACATTTTTTTTTCCAATCCTACTGGTAGTACTAGAGATTAGTGCGATTAAACAAACAAAAGAAACTCTTCAGCTTTATTCTATTAGTATAGATTAAAAGTTATTGGTGCCGATTCCCTTGTTCACAAACTACACTAAAATTAGAGAATTGGCATCTCTTACTAACATACAGCGAAAGAAAGGGACGGTGACATTTTAAAACTAAGTTAGAGATGTCAAATTAGTTTTACCTTGAACTTTTCCGTGTTTTTAATCAATGCGTTCTGATATGTCAACTAAAATTGCATGTAAGTTTCAGATTAACTAAAATTGACAGGTCTAACTTATTTCCGCCCCTTTCTTGTTTTATTGGACAGAAAAAGATAGAAATAGTCTAATTTTAGTTGTTTGTGAACAAGGGTATCGGCGCCATATCATTAACATTAAAAGCCTCCTAAAGTTTTGTAGCTTCCATCTCTGATGGATTTAATGTTAAAGTAATCTGCAACATTGGAAAACCAAATGACCTCATAACAGTGACTGAAAACCCGTTTCATGACCCACAAAGTCCTCAAAGCGACCCTTGAAAACGCTATAATTTTTCCATCGAGTTCAAAGAATTCCAGTAAGTTAGAATTTTAATAAAAACCCTTTGTCTCTATCCTTATAATAAATAAATGCAGCCATTTCTAATCCACTTAAATTTAATCTCTTTGAATTGAACTAATAATATGGAAAAATGAAAAAAGATTATGACTACATTGTACGATTAGTTTTAATTACAATCAGCGCTCTCGTCCCTCTAGTTCAGGGGTTTTCAAAGTGGGGGGTGTGCCTCCTTAGGGGGGCGCAGAGACTAGCAAAGGCATGGCATGGAAGGCCTGGACCACCAGTGTAATAAAAAACCTTATTTTACAGATTACGAACGATTATACCTACGACATTTCATACAAACTTATGAGGTTTAAAAGTTAGACATTTAAATAATCTAACATCACGCACGTAATCCCCGAAGGGTTAGGCAGAGGTGTACCCATTACTACACCCACATTTCGCCAGTTAAGTAATATTTTTTGTAGACATTTAAATAATAAAAATCTTTTTCTATCTGCCTAATCTTTGATACCTAAAATTATATAGGTAAGCGCGGATATTTTTTTTTCATTGTAGAAAAAAAGGGGGTGCGCCTATGATAAGTTAGGGAATACCAGTTCTAGTTCATTCTATTCTAATAAATATGTTTCATCCTAGACTTAATCTAATCTTCAGTAATCGGATTATGCGGTGAATAGTTTTTATCGACTTCTGTGCAAGTTATATCTTCTTTGGCTTAGTGGTTTTCCGGCGTATTGCCAACTTGTCTGTACTTACTTCTTGTCCCGGGATTTGTACGTTAATAAAATATTCATCTGATCGATTTTCTTCCACAGCGCGCAAAATAAACGTGGCCACTGAGTCCTGATAACATAAATTGTTATAGACTAGCTTTTTTCTGCGTCAAAGTTGATGTATCAAAGTCAAAACATTTATTTCAATTAGACCATTTACACAAAACAAAAAACATCGTGAGGAAACCTGGACTTGTAAATTAATATAAGTCTGAAATCGCCAATCCGCCTTGAGCAAGCGTGGTGATCATGCTCATGCCTTCTCTGTATGAGAAGAGGCCTTTGCCCTACAGTGGGACAGTAATAGGCTGGTATTATTATTTAGACCATTTACAGGCACTTTTGAATTGACAAGGAGTCGGTCAGTTAGTCAGCAAGTTGAAGCTAGTTGCTCGTTCCAAAACGGAGGTAGGCCTCTATGGAGAACGGGAATCGTACATTTATTCGGGATTAAAAGTAGCCTAATACTTTTTTTAATACAACATTGGTTTGCTCTTGAATCTAGCCTAGGTCAGAGGTGACAGAGACAAAGTCTACAATGAAGTGAGCTAACCCAGAAGAAGCCTGTTCACTATAACTTGGAATAGATTCTCTGGTCTTTCTTAGTATGAAGACGGACGACAGATCTTTCTTCTACTTCTTAAAGCGCAGGCCACACCGCCAGCTAGCGGGCGGGCGGACTAGGCGGGCGGGCGAAGCGAACGAAGGAAACTATACAAACTACGCGAAATATTGGCGAGCTAAACTATGGGGTTCACACCGAAAACTACGGACTGACGAGCGACGGATATTTCGTTAGCTTAGCTCGTTAGGTTAGTCGGTAGCTCGCGGTGTGAACCGATGTATGTAAAGAGGTGAAACGATGTTCGCCCGCCTAGCCCGCCCGCCCGCTAGCTGGGAATCGTCGGATATTTCGTTAGCTTAGCTCGTTAGGTTAGTCGGTAGCTCGCGGTGTGAACCGAAGTATGTAAAGAGGTGAAACGATGTTCGCCCGCTTAGCCCGCCCGCCCGCTAGCTGGCGGTGTGGCCTGCGCTTAAAGAGTAATAGGGTTTATATTTAACTAGCGACACGCTCTAGCTTCGGTGCAATACATACATAAACTTACGCCTTTTTCCCATGGGGGTAGGCAGAAACCACAGAACGCCACCTGCTACGATCCTTACATACTCCTTTCGCCTCATCTACGTTCATACATCTCGTCATACAAGCACGCCGGTTATTAGTGCTCCGGTGCAATGTAGATACATAAACCTTCCTCTTAAATCACTCCTATTATTTTATGATGAAAACCGTATTGAAATCCGTTAAGTAGTTTTAAAGATCTAAGCATACACACGGCGGGAAGCGACTTTGTTCTATACTATGTATATTGGTTAAAGATACCGGTTGGTAAGATATAGGAACCGAAACAGCATAAAATGAGAACCTAATAATGCTTTTCCTTTGCAACAACTAATTTGTATTCTTCCACCATTTCACATGAAGCATCCAGTGTGGCAATGCGCAATGGAACCTCATAATAATATTAGCAATGTTCTCATTATGTAATCCATTATGTGTTCTATGATGTAATTGTTAGGGTGGTGAATGGTGATTGACTTCCTATGTCACATGAGATCCGTATTCTACAGAAAATAGTGATTATTTTTGACTGAGAGTTCTCCCGAATAAAAATGGCTACCGCCTACGTTCACCTAGCTGGGTTTTGTCGATTCGTTGCCAACTTAACATTGACATAAAGTTATATGTGTGGACTGCAGTGGGACGGGCTGCATGTCAACTGAACCTTGCAGTTCACTCAAGAGGTTTTTGAATGTAATATTGGGAAAGGTAACTGAAGTAAGTGTTATTGGGTTTTTCCATCAGGAATTTCTCAGTAACAGCCTCGGAGTGTGGATTTGTGCCTGGTTGATGGCAATAGACTCGCCCCCATTACATGGGAATTAAAACATAACTGGCGAAATGTGGGTGTACTAATGGGTACACCTCTGCCTAACCCTTCGGGGATTATAGGCGTGATGTTATGTTGAAGACAATCGGTGAAATTGACTCTGCCACTTTCAAATACAGCTAGCTTTTTTCTTGGTCCAGTGGGGAGAATCTTCCCAAAAATCCCCTGCCCTTAGGGGCTCTGTCTCCTGTCTGTTACTTACTATAACCCACCCGGGCCCTAGGGGCCTTTTCAGGTCAGGGGTATAAATTCAGCCAGCCTGCCCTAACATTGTTTTCAGTACATATACCCAGTGGTGTGCCTAGGGGCAAGTCTAACAGATTTTAAATAACTGATAGTAACAGTGTCATATTTTCTAAAAATCATTTAAAGTATGTCGGGCTTGCCCTGTTTTGACACCTAGGCACGCCACTGATCATACCTAGTTTTTATAGCATAAGTCTCTACAAGGTTTCAAGCATTAAAAAAACGGGCCAAGACCTACAATGCGAAATCACACGTTAATATGTGTTTGAGACCAACTCACAATATTCATTAAATAAAACACTTTTCCGTTATTTGTCTTAATTGTTGTTATAAAGTTTATGTACAGTAATAATATACAGTGTGTAAAAGTATCTACTTATTACTTACTGCTCAAAAGATGTGATGAATAGACAAACAGCGTAGTCGTAATAAGGTCCTTTTTGGCACCCTCTGAAAAAACACTCTTTCAAACCATCTAACAAGTTTTTTCTCTTGTCCACAGGAACATCATCTCCAGAGGGCGATATCAGGCACTGGTCTGATAATACCAACGCCTGAGGTATGCCAGGTCAGCGACCTAGAGTTCTACGAGCGATGTTACCCGCCCGATTACAAAATGCCCAAGCAGCACATACATATGCAGCGTAAGTCGAACCATACAATTTTGTCGTATAATACACGATTTTTCGTAACGTGATATTATGCAGACGTTTCGCGATGTCTCTTGATAGATAAGGTTTTTTTTAAGTAAGTACTTTAGTGTTTGCAACGGTCGGTAATTTTTGTACCTTTTGGCATAACGTTCTTGGAGAAGGAACAAGCTACAATCTACCTAGTCTTTTTCCAACTATGTTAGGGTTAGTTTCGCATTCTAACTGGATGCAGCTAAATACTAGCGCTGACGTCTACAACCTTTGTAATTAAGACTGGTCGGCAGACTTTCGGGCTTCTGACTGTCAAAGATCTACGAATAACGGATGCGATCAACGTCTTTACGTGTTTTCTGAGGCACGGAGGTGTCATACTACAAACTTCCAAACTCTGAGCTGCAACCTGCAACTATAGATGTGTAACAATCCGAGTAAAAACCCATGCATGGGTTAAAACCTATATTATGTTACCACCCATTTCACCCGGGTTATCACCCATTTCTGTAAGTGAAAACGTTGTGGTGGTAATGATGGGTTTTTACCCCTTTTTTTTTTCTTTTTTGGTGTGGCAAAAATCATCAAATGAGTCCTTCCGCCTTGGGTGGAGCAGAAGGGAGAGTCCGACATTTACGCGGACGAAGTCGCGGGCAAAAAGCTAGTAATTTTATTATTAATTCGTGTTGAGAATCACTAACAAAAGTGTCTAGGGATCAAGATGTATTTGGTAATAATAATATATTGATCCCTAGACACTTTTGATGTGTGTAGTTACCTATCTTCTTGAATTTGACGAAGATGGAAAACTGCATCTTGCATAACTAAGAAAGCTTGTTAACTTACAATACTGTGAGCGTCTACGCTATTAAAATATAATATTCTCCTTCGAAAGTAGAATTTACGTGTAATATAGTGTTCTCTGAAGTTTATAATAACGGAAAATAAGCTCCAACGTTGTTTAGAGCACATCAAAACTCGTGCCTTCAACCCGTTGCATCTTTGATAATGCGTTAACTAATTAGTTTCTTCTCTTAAACTGATTACTTACCTATGTAAGGTCTACAGGCAGACATTTATATGAAAACACCAGCACACGGTTTCTCTGGACAAAACCGAAAAAAAGTATCTGTTGTTCAAAGTGTTATTGGGTTTTTCGATCAGGAATTTCTGAGTAGCAGACTCGGAAGTCTGGATTTGTGCCCGGTTGATGGCAATAGGCTCGCCCCCTATTACAAAGGGCTGAAAGATAACTGGCGAAACGTGGGTGTACTAACGGGTACACCTCTGCCTAACACTTCAGGGATTACAGGCGTGATGTTATGATGTTCAGTACATTTTGATGTTGTAACTTTGCAATGGAATAGCTGTTTTCTGCTTCTTCTTCTTCGATATTTCAGAGTTTGGTCCCATTATGAAAGCTATAGGTGTGTCGTCGTACCAGATTTTGAGTTTATGAAGTTATTTGACGAGAACTAACGTTGAATTACTTATTGCTCAAAAAGGGACTGACCAAATACTTTTGTATGGAACGCTCTGTCGGGAAAGTCCACATAAGTTATTAACAGGGAATATATGGCTCTGTTAGCTCGAAAAAGCCATCAAAAGCGGTCGTTTTCAGTTGCTACAATTTCTCTTTCAAACTTACTTTACTATGAACCAGTCAATGACCCATAAACGAGGTCGTTGGTCGTCTTTTCAGTTCTAAACGGTACAGTCTCTTTGTATTTACGTAAAATGTGGAATTGTGAAGCATTATGTTAAGTCGGAACGTTGTTAGACGAAGTATCCTATTCGTCTTTTAGGCCTTCGGATTAAGTCATACAGAAGGTTTAAAAGCAATTTGGGTATTCAAAGTATCAAGGTGTTTATTTAAAGCTACGTTAAAGAGCAAATATTAATTGATACAGTCATGGCCCAGTGGTAAAGGCCTCACAAGTACCTGGCAAGTACCAATGTAACTTTTTCTCCCTACATAATATTATAGACACTTCATTTTCACAGAAAACGTAACGCTTTTTGTAACTTTTAATCTTTTTACTTACCTTTCTTTTTTTTTGAGGTGGTAAAAATCATCAAATGAGTCCTTCCGCCCTGCGTAAGGCGGAAGGGACTGTCAGACTTTTACTGACTAAAAAACCACCCTGTTCCTTCTGTTGCCATTTACGTTCCGGGGCCACGGTATCCTGTTAAGACGTCCTGCAACCCCGGACTAATCTTTTTACCTTAACTATTATTAGCACACTGCCATATTTTTATACGCCAACGGCAGCCAATCATTCATAGCGAGATATTCCCCGAAAATTTCATCCGCATGAAATTCAGTTTCATAGAAATTGCTACATATTGCTGGTACAACTTTGCCAAGGACATTTTACCCTTTAAAACCTGTATTGAAATAGGTCAAGCGTCGCACAGGAAACGCCAACTTAATTACTAGTTTTAGTACGCCATGGCATGCGTAAACTAAAGCCACTTAATTTGGTTTTAGTAAACAAAATATTGAACTTACTTCAAAGTAACATAATAACATACCCAACATCACGCTTGTAACCTCCTAAAGGTTAGACAGAGGTGTACCCACCCATCAGTACACCCTCATGCTTTGCAGTTGCGCTTTGCGACCATTGGAGCAACGAAGCAATCATGGTACTGGAGAAATGTGGGTGTAATAATACTAATACCTTTGCCTATCCTTCGGAGAATACAGGCGTGATGTTATGTTATCTATACTTCTATGCTAAGATTATAAAGAGGAAAGATTTGTTTGTTGCTTGCATTGAATGAGCTCCGAAACTACTGAACCGATTTGAAAAAATATTTCACTGTTGGGAAGCTACACTATCCCCGGGTGACATAGGCTATATCTATACTAATACTAATAATATTATAAAGAGGTAACATTTGTTTGTGAGTTTGTAAGCTTGTATGTAGGGGGTAATCTCTGGATCTACTGAACCGATTTTGAAAATTCTTTCACAAATTGGAAGCTACGTTATCACTGAGTGCTATAGGCTATATTTTGTTATTAAAAAA
The DNA here is from genome assembly GCA_949316365.1 of Hoplodrina blanda. Taxonomy (NCBI): domain Eukaryota; kingdom Metazoa; phylum Arthropoda; class Insecta; order Lepidoptera; family Noctuidae; genus Hoplodrina; species Hoplodrina blanda. The sequence continues at coordinate 3,246,937 of OX438573.1, forward strand.
ATTAGGGATCCGTAAGAAAAATCACGCGAACGAAGTCGCGGGGAGAGTGCTAGTGTTAAATGAAGGTTTCGATGAATTATAGAGATACGAATAGCGCTACATCCCCTTGGGTCGCTAAACCCTGGTCCATCAAAACCCTTTTTCGCTAAGCTACAAAAGTATTCTATATGGTAATCTTGAATTAACTATTTCTGTGCATAATCCAACCTAATCCTCTTATAGAATAAAACCTTCATGATTATGTACGGTTGTAATTCACATACCCTTTTCCAAGCTCACAAAATTATACATTTAGCAGCTGATTCGGTCACGCGTTGCTGTGGCATGAAGTAAGTAAAGATATTGAGGTCAATAATCGAGATAAAAACTATCCTATCTTTTAAGTTTGACCAAATTCACACAGATATTTCATAACAAATGGTTGAGTAGTTTCGGAGTCCATCCCTGACAAACATCGTGACGCGTAATTTATATAATATATTATTAAGATAATGATTAACTATACCCCCACCCCGCGGTTACACCCGCGTTCGGTTACGTCTTTGGTAACTGCTCCACTCTTGTAGATCGTAGCGTGATGTTATATAGCCTATACTCCTCATGAATCTTGTCTATCATATAACTGAAAGTTCCAGAGATAAGCACGTTAAAACTAACAAAAAAACCCTTCAGCGTTATTGTATTATTAACAATTGACCAAAGTATGATGAAGGAAGACAACGATTACAATATAAATTAATGGTAAAAAAACTTTTTAAAACAAGCTTTTTTAGTGTGATGTTACTAACTTTATCGTTTTCTACTCTTCAAGCCCTTTCATTTGATATCCATATCAAGGGGATTGAGATAAAATATGTAATCCGCCATCTTGGAACTGCGGCCATATTGTAATTTTTACAATACTGACTATTGCTCATTGTATTGTCACCAGAACTGAAGGTGTACGCAAAATTTCAGCTCAGTCGAAAAATAGTTTGCAAATGAAAGGACAACTTACATACGGACAGTGCAAGCTAAATAAAAGCTTGTAATAAAAAGCGATAATGACGAATTATATAGGATTGCAAAATTCGCTCAAAGACCACATCCAATCTCATGACATCTATCATACTCATGATCAAACAAACACCACAACAATGCGTTCGCTATAACCTTTATTATTAAACCAATAAAGCTTAAATTCATCATAGTAGACTGCAAAACAGCTGCCCTACCATGAACTCTTATCGCGATCCAAAAACTGAATTGTTCTTCAAATAAGTCAATATAACGCATCAATTTATGTCATTTATTGACGTATTTTCTCTTATCGCGATCCAAAAACTGAACTGTTCTTCAAATACGTCAATATAACGCATAAATTGATGCGTTATATTGACTTATTTGAAGAACAATTCAGTTTTTGGATCGCGATAAGAGTTCATGGTAGGGCAGCAGTGCGCAGATAATATTTGACATTGATTGGTGAGGCTTATTAGAAAGGATTATGACCTTTGCGGTAATATTTTTTCTATTAATTCTTCTATGTTTTGCTGCCTTCTTTGTATGAAGGAAGCTTTGAGCCTTTGTGACTGTTAGACATAACATCCACATGACATCACGCCGGTAATCCCCGAAGGGTTAGGCAGAGGTGTACCCATTAATTAGTACACCCACATTTCGCCAGTTAATGTTTAAGTTCCATGTAATAGGGGGCGAGCCTATTGCTATCAACCGGGCACAATTCCAGACTCCGAGGCTGCTACTGAAAAATATCTCTACTAGCTTCTGCCCGCTGCTTCGCCCGCGTAAAAAGTAACTTTTCATAAAGTAAGTTGAAATATTATCCCAAGGTAACACATTACCGGGATAAAAAGTATCCTATGTGTTAATCCAAGAAATGGTCTATCTATGTGCCAATTATCATCTAAATCTGTTCAGCGGTTTACGCGTGATTGACTAACAAACATCCAAACATCTTTATAAACTTTCACTTAAATAATACTAGCTTTTGCTGCATTCGACACTACAGTTATTGCCTGCGTTTTAATATTAGCAGCAATGATGTGGGTAGTATGTGGGTGTCCTCTGATCCAAAACGACTGTTCGCTCGCTCAAATTATCACCACCCTAATAGCTCTAGGGAACATATTTTTATCTTAAAAAAAGAAATAACAAGCGTCCCTTTCATAAATATTCCCATTCATTCCTTGATGTTAAAAGAAGAAAGGATTCCACGAATAAACACGTCATCACACGTCTTCTATCAGAATGACACGGGTGTTGTGAGAAATTAATGAATAATGTGTCAACTCGTCCCCTTGGATTTGTACTAGACGAGTGAGACAAACAAGCTTTTTGTCATTAGTGTCATATTATTTTGTCGTTTTTCAACGGGGTTTAATCTTGGTTTTTTGTGGCCCCATGGTGTAAGGACTTTATTGTTCTACTAGCTTCTGTCCAAGACTTCGCTCGTAGGGTTTGTTTTCGTGCGAAAATTTACGTAGCCTATTTTTCATCATGAATCTGGCTATCAACACCGGAGTAATGGAGTAACGGAGTAATGGAGTGGGGTATTCAAATAACAGTTTAAATCATTCTTCTTTATTGTGTGGGCAGTAAAGTCTTACGACCCCACACTACCTAGTGTCAGAGTTTCTAAACCGCCTCAAGGGCCTCTGACATGGTTCAAATGGGACAGTAATAAGTCCAGGTTTCCTCACGATGTCTTCCATCACCGATGTCAGTGATATCCAAGATAAACTTTAGAAAGTACTTAGGAAAAGAAAGAAGAGGATCATTAAAGAGGTAAATGATAATTATCTTTAAGTATTTCTTGTCTTTTTAACACGCTTATATTAGCTTCACTTGTATGTATGTAAGAAAATCTTGGAATCTTAATTTGACCCACTTCCCGGTCTTCGATTAGGATGAAACTTTGCACACGCTCTGAGTTCTGATGACAATACATGACTAGCTAAGAAATGTCATTACAAATCCAATATGGCGCCCTCCCCAAGATGGCGGTCTGGCTGTTTGAAATTCACCCCCATGATATGGGTATTAAATGAAAGGGTTTGCTGAATGGGATACGATAAAAAATTAGTGCGTGCTAAAAGCGTGTTTATTAGTTTTTTTAAACTATAAAAAAAATAATTCTTACTTTAACATAACCACGCCAAACTGCACCTGCTGCATCTTATACTCTCTTTCACTTCAAAACCGTTATTAAACTTAATTTCAAAGAAACCTCCAGTCTACCGGACGTTTGCGGTGCAATTGAACGCCATATGCCGCGCACCATCTGTTTGTATGTACCGCTCGTTACTCGGAAACGGCTGTGTCGATAAACTAAACTTTGATGCGATGTGCATCTTAATAACTCTACAACAGCTTTCTTTGTGTTTGTCCGTTGGCTCGTCAAAGTCGGAAAATGCACTGCATACAAACAGTTTCTATCTATGTATACTAATATTATGAAGAGGTAAAGTTTGTGAGGTTTTGGGGGATTAAATCTCTGGATGTACTGAACCGATCTTGAAAATTCTTTCGCAAATTGGAATAATACGTTATCACTGATTGCTATAGTCTATATTTTATTACCAAAAAAATAAAGATCAGTAAGAAAAATCACTCGAACGAAGTCGCGAGGAGAGTGCTAGTCTGTTATATTGTCCAAATCTTAAAAATGTGTCCCGAAGAATCAGGTGCGAGCCTATTGCCATCAACCGGACACAAATCCAGACTCCGAGGCTGCTACTGAGAAATTCCTGACGGAAAACCCATTAATACTTTGCCCGACCTGGGAATCGAACCCAACATCTCATGCTCAGCAGTCGCGCTTTGCGCCAATGAGGCAGTCACGTCATAAAAAAGCAAAGCATTTAGGTACTTACTTCATAGAAATTACACCACGCGCCCACAAACAAACAACAAATCCTATTTCAAACATCCTATTCCGTTTCCAAGTAAGTATTTAAATATTCGTTTTAATCGGATTTAGGCTACATACTCCGAAAATACTAAAACTAAATACCTAGAGCTAAATTTAATCCGGTCACACCCAAAGGGCAGGTCGTCAACAGATCTGGTTGAATGCGCCGGTTAAAAGCTTTTTCGTATACCTGTGGGTGTGAGGGTGTGCGTGTGTGCTAAAGCAATAAAACACTGTTTGTGTGATTTTAATCGTGCGTATGTGTGTGTTTGGTTCACAGAGGAGATAGCACTTGAAGTCCTTGTGTGTGGGTAATGGACTTGGAGACGGCAATCTGATTATTGCATGCGATTTCAATCTTCAGGAGAAATCTCTCTGTTTTCGACTACTCTGTGTTGTCTACTTAATATAAATGAGTCTTAGGAAATAATACTTTTTTGTATCCTACTAGCTTCTGCCCGCGACTTCGTCCGCGTAAATGTCGGTTATTGGCGATCTAACTTTGTTTCTCCATACAGAATTTGGACCCTCGTTTCATCCCCTTAGGGGGTGAATATTGGAAAATTCTAAGTTCTTATTGGACGTCTACTAACTATAAACTACCTCCCTGCTAAATTTCATCTTTATACTTCGTGATGTGATGAGTGAGTGATTGAGTGACCTTTCGCTTTTATATATTTGAACATAAACACGATATTCAAATACCTTTTTTTTTTTTTTTTTTGAGGTGGTAAAAATCATCAAATGAGTCCTTCCGTCCTGGGCGGGGCGGAAGGGACTGTCAGACTTTTACTGACTAAAAAACCACCCTGTTCCTTCTGTTGCCCTTTACGTTCCGGGGCCACGGTATCCTGTTAAGACGTCCCGCAACCCCGGCAGGCGTTTGGCCCCGTTGGGGGGCCCCGTCCCTGTGCTGACAGCTCTTTGAGGCGCGCGCGAACAGAACGCGCCGTCGACCCGGGCATGGTCCTTGATCGGACGGCGAGCTACCCATTACTCGCCGTCCGCAAGCCCGCGCCTACGGTGGCCGGATGTCGCCTCGCGACGTCCGACGCCCTGGGCGTCTCCCGCGGCGGCTGGGGCGTGAGGTGGAGGGTGTTGTTCTCTCCCTCACGCGGCCCGCCTCCTCCTTCGCTAGCATTACTGCTTCGCAGAAGGAGGTGACTGCATCCCATTCCCTCTCGCCCCGGAGCATGGCCTGAACCAGGCCCGGGCGCGAGAGGTCGCCGCCGCCTATCGCCTCCGTGAGGACACGGCGATGCTCTGCCCAAGCTGGGCAGACCTGCACCGTATGCTCCACCGTGTCCTCCGGGCGGTCCACACAGTGGTGACACCCGGGCGTTTCCTCCCGTGCAATCCGACACAGGAACCTCCCGAAACAACCGTGTCCGGTGAGGACCTGCGTCAGCCGGAAGGTGAGGACGCCGTGGCGCCTCTCTAGCCAATATTCAAATACCTTAAAATATAATTGAAACGTAGTCACGGGCAGTGGCGTGCCTAGGGGTCATAGCTAGGGCAAGCCCGACAGATTTTCAGGAAAAAAAAACCAATATACAATTTTTCACGATCACACAGAACTTACACATAATTAATATAAGAGCCATCTATTAACATTATCGGCGCCACTGAGCTCGTCCAGTTCGACCGCAGATAGTAAAATCACAGACCAATAGATGGCGCAGAAATATGTATGATGTTGATAGAAAATAATATTTCTTTTAAAATTTTAACTTCGAGTTTAATTAATGCGAGATATAAAAACATCAGAAGAATGAATAATATAATTTTGATGTTTATACAAATACTTGGATGGTTTACCGCCTTATTGTTGTTGTGTATGTTCGTCTAAGATAAAATCGTATTAGAATCGTATCGTATATATATAGCAAAGATACTGTTTTAAGAAATTGCCAATTTGCCACTTTAAAGTAGGTACAAGCTTTTTGATGTTCATGATACGCTAAATGACTCGCACACAATATCAACTAACCTCTGAAAAACGGCTTGAATGTTGTCAATGCGTTAATTGTGATTAGAAATAACAACACATATCTATACAATAACAATCAGGAGTAGGTCTATGTGAAGTAACGAGACGATAACTATCTCTAAAACTCAAAAGTATTTATCTTCCTGAGTAATGATTGCACACACTTTAATCCTTCACAAGGAACAATTGCATGCGTTTCTGAATGCATGATATAAGAAACGTTAATCACAAGATAATCTAATCACAAACGTTAAAACAAATCTGAAAATGGATAAATAAACATCACAACAAAAATGCTCCGTGTCCGTAAACGACTCAAAACTTTGAACCAAAACAAACCAACCATTCAATTCAAATCAGTCAGCATCTCACTCTCAGCAACTTCATGCTAGATAAAGCCAAAAGCCAGGCTTGCTTCTTCATACAAATCGGCGAAGGAATGAATGAATGATTTTAATATATTTTTCGCAATTTGTACTGGATGAGCAGTAATTCCGACAAGCCACATAAGAAGCCAACGCGTGCGGGCGGGATAGCAATATACACAGCGAGATTATCGATTTGCGAGCGTTATCAGCGTGAGTTTGGCAACGATGCGCGCGCCTTATTACGCGCGAAATTGAAAATGTTTATTCATATGAGACAATAATTTACCTACTATAATACTTCAAAGGTGTTTTTATTAATTATATTAATCTCGAGTTATTGATAGCAAGCCGGGCTTTTCGGCTTCTATGGAAGGCACGCCACTGGTCACGGGATTTATAAACAACTTTAAATGTTAACAAAATAAAGTTCAAAGTAACATAAACATTACCGTAGTCATAAGCACTAGTTATAAAGTTCGGAAAACATTAACGGAAAGTTTAATACATAAAGCTACTCTATAGTTTTCATTAGTATGAAGAAGTTTTTGTTTAACGAGTACTTTCTAAGCGCTGGGAATATGGAAAACTATCGAGTTTCGTCTACTAACAGTAGTTGGTACACGACATTATAAGTTCAATGTGTTTGCTCTTGTTGATTGGATATTATTTTTTTTTCGCACTGCCCCGTTGGTGTCCTAAATTTGATTCTCATATCGGGCATAATGTTATTGGGGATTTTCCACTAGGAATATCTTAGTACTAGCTTTTGCCCCCGGCTTACCTCGCAAATTATATTTAAAATTCGTTCGTGATTCGAAAGACATGTGGCGCCATCTATCATCTATCCATAAGAAGTTAAGAACGTTATAGTGATTTCTCTCAGGAACAGTACTTTTTGTCGGGATGAAAGGTACCCTATGTCCTTTTCTGTACACCTGACAAGTCAACGTGTATGCAAAATTTCAGGATGATCGGTTTAGTGGTTTAGGTGTGTAAACAAACAAACTTACTTTAGCATTTATAATATTAGTTAGGATAAGTCCGGAGATTGAAAGTTGATAGTGTAATATACTATACAAGAGCATGAATACCGTCAAACTGACACGAACTATTAATTCGAAACTCAATATAAGCAACATGGCGTCCGTTTCGCAATTCCCATGACTGCTGACGAACTCTGCGTTGCGTTCGAGTTCAATACTCTACCAAACGTTATGGTGAATTTAATGCTAAATAAACGTGGGTAACGCCATTGAATCACCATACCGTGTGCAAATATGATGTCATTATCTCTATTTTGGACATGGGACCGGACATTTTGTGAAACTGAGAGGTTAGTAGGTACGTCAATCTGCCTAGCCTTTTCCCGACTATGTTGGGGTTGGCTTCCAGTCTAACCGGATGCAAGCCTACCTCTAAGCATATTCTGTGTGTTAAAAACTATCAATTGAGATGAAATTCATTCGGTTATGAAAAGAGTGAAAGTAATGAAAGAATATTTACTTATTAAAATTAATTCAATTAAAAATAGCTATGAAAACTTTTCGATAGGCAAGTTATCATAGGCATGTTTGTTAATCAATTATATTATTTAAATAACAAGCTATATAATTAAAAAATTAAAAAACACGACTGCAAAAATTGCGCATATTTGTACTTTGTTTACTCGTCAGTTTTTTTTACGACATTTTTTATTTACAGTGTTATATATTTTTTAAATCTACTTGTCAAATTCTAGACGATAAACATAGACACGACCAAATTCATTAAAAAAATAAATTGAGGCTGGTATTAATTTTCGTTTTAAAGTGACCACACCGGTTTCTTTTTATTTTTAATATGCCTATGTTACTCGGAACGATGCAAGGATTGTAACGATACCCCATACATTTAAATCGGTTCAGGCGTTTAAAAGTTATGGTGGAATAAAGAAACTCACATACATACATACATACATACATACATTAACCCTGAACACATAACACTCCTTTTTTTTGGGGCAGTCGTGTAAAAATGAATCGCTAATGGCTCATTTTCACTAGTCGATAGGGCCCGCATGCGGGGTGCGACAGATTTCTGGAACGCATGCCACAGGGCCCGCATTCGGTGAACCGTTTCATTAGTCGATAGGGCCCGCATGCGGGGTGTGACAGATTTCTGGAACGCATGCCACGGGGCCCGCATGTCGATATCACGGTCGGTAAAAAGCATGCGCGGCGGATCCCCGCATGCGGTGTAACGACTTGTAACTTTCATTGGTTGTTATGTCGCATGCGGGAACTCACCGCATGCGGGCCCTATCGACTAGTGAAAATGCACCATAAATGTGTTGCTAAGCGTAAAATCGAGAACGGCTGAATCGATTTTGCTGATACTTTTTTTACTGTATTCGTAATTTCCCAGACAAAGATAGTGAGAATTTTTTTTCGGAAAATTCACCGGTAATGTTGAATATTTTTATCCGTGCGAAGCCTGAGCGGTTCGCTAGTATTTGATTAAAAATATGTCTCATCAAGTTATCAGATGGGTGTAGGACGATCTTCCACGTCTCCTCGACTATACAGTGAGCCTTGTAACTTTCAATCAGCAACAGACTGTATTCAAACGGAAATCACGTTTGTGAACTCAAGCGGTCTATCTACATGTAAATTCATCCACTGCAAGGCGTTTTTGTTTCATAAAACCATCAACACAAGCCTATACTTGCCTGCTGCAGTACGAAATATAAATATATAAAAGCAAAAGGTCACACTCTGGCTGAACTCGTCACTAAAAATATCGAAAACCGCTTGACTTATAAAGATGAAATCTGGAATGGAGGTAGTTTATAGTAAGTAAATATCCGCTAAGTAAGGATTTTTTAAAATTCACCCCCTAAGGGGAGTCCAAAGTTTGTATGGAAAAACTTATGTGAAACGTAAGAGTAAACTAAGTTACCAAAATTTAACGTAGGTAAGTGAAGTCGCAGGTAGAAGCTAGTCCTCTTATACAGAGAAGGCATGAGCATTGATCATCAACACTACGCTTCGTCAAAGCGAGTTGGCAATTTCAGAAATTTCAAATTACTTCGTTGTATGAATGATTAGAGAATCTCATATCGTTTGGGAATTTAGGGTTTAAGCCTTTTAAAATACCGATACCCTAATTTCTCAGTTCAATTGTCAAGGGTTTTTTTTATTTATTACAAGAAAAATGTAATAAAAATACATTTATTCTCTGTATGAGAAGTCGCCTTTGCCCTGCAGTGGGACAGTAATAGGTTGGTATTATTATTATTATATACACATCAAAAGTGTCTAGGGATCAACAACAATGTTATTGATTAGGGATGTTGATCCCTAGACACTTTTGATGTGTGTATTACAAGAAACATGTACAACATAACAGACATTTAACGAAATAGCTCAGAAACAACTGAACCGATTTCAGATTCTTCACCATTAGAATGTTACATTATCCCTGAATAACATAGCCTACTATATTTATTACACCCGTGCTAAGCTGGGGCAGGTCTCCAATATATTTATAAAATAATGTAAAAAATAACTATTTATAACACTTATCGACCTACATACCCACACAAATAAGTTATACGTACTATTGACACTACTGCGATGTACGTGCCTCCACGTGGGCGTTACACGTGGATGCGTCGTTTTTCGCTCACTTAGCCGGAAAATGATTGCAGGCTCCCAGATTTTAATTGGACATTTTGTCGGAAATGAAACTGATTTTATGCAAAAAATCTCAAATGATATCTCGCTCAAAACACTTTCAACAATAGATGCCGGGAACGAAAGCAGGGGACGACAGGGATCACCAAATGGCGGACCGCAGTCCGTATCTGGACTGCTGACGTATATTGTACGGACCTTAAAAAAAAGGTAACTTCATATCTAAAAATTAAAAAAATACCCCGACTAAACAGCTAAGAACAATCCCGACTAATTCACCTTTCAAAGAAAAAAAAAACCAAATCAAAATCGGTTTATCCGTTCCGGAGCTACGATGCCACAGACACACACACCCTGACACGTCAAACTTATAACACCCTGTCGTTTTTGCGTCGAGGTTAAAAACTATTATTCAAAAATATCAGAATATATGTGAATAACAGAGTATTTACACGACTGCCCCAAAAAAGGAGTGTTATGTGTTCAGGGTTAATGTATGTATGTGTGTTTCTTTATTCCACCATAACTTTTAAACGCCTAAACCGATTTAGATGTATGGTGTATCGTTACAACCCTTGCATCGTTCCAAGTAACATAGGCTAGTAAAAAATAAAAAGAAACCGGTGTGGTCACTTTAAAACGTAAATTAATACCAGTTTATTTTTTTAATGAATCTGGTCGTGTCTATGTTTATCGTCTAGAATTTGACAAGTAGATTTAAAAAATATAGAACACTGTAAATAAAAGACGTCGTAAAAAAAACTGCCGAGTAAACAAAGTACAAATATGTGCAATTTTTGCAGTCGTGTTTTTTAATTTTTTAATTATAGTAGCTTGTTTATCTATAATCACCAAGTGAACTACCACTGGATCCCTGACTTATTGTAGTGGTAGTAGTAGTTTATTATGTGTCCAACATAACCCTCTGTTCTCCCCAGACAACGAACATCTATGAGAATCATAACAAAGCAAACAAAAAGTTATGGGAAGGAAGGTTAATTATGCTCTTATGTCTAAAACCAATTAACACTTCGCCATCGGCTATTCAGCTATCGGGGTGTGTGTGTAAAGGGTTGAAATGAGAATCCTATATGTGTGTGTTTAATTAAAGGGTTGAAGTTCGCAGACAGACGATCGATATCTTGTCCAACATTAAGTCTGGTCAGCGCTTAAAAATGTATGACGTTTTCATATTTTAGTGGTAGGTTAAATTTCTGCGAATTTCGCATTAATGTACATAGTAGATAATATTGACCAATAATTAATTTTCGGTCATAACTTCTCTAAACAAACACTTTATAGTAGACAAAATTGAAAGTCAAAAGGCATTTTTGAACGTTATACATATAATATACAAGAAAACAGAATTGAATCTAATTGCCCCTTCCAGAAAGTAACTTTGTATGGAGAAGAATGGGCAAGAAATAACTTTAGTTCGACTACAGATCGCCTATCCTATACGAGCCCTGACGCTCACATCTCGCATTTTTTATGCATTTTCCGGCTTCCATTAGTCATCAGGCAGCTATTCTACCTTGTTGGAATCTCGTCAAGTATTCGGTGAGCGAACGTACCGTACATAATGTTAATTTTAAATAGCAGAACCGCAGTTACCTTTTGAAAGTTTTTAGGTTATTTTTAGAGTTCCGTACCTAAAAAGGAATACTTAGGATCACTTCGTTGTCCGTCTGTCCGTATGTCAAGAACCTTTTTATCAGGAACGCGTAGAAGTTCTCCTCGCGTTGTCTTCCTCTTTACTGAAGGTCGTGAAGTTCCCGTTGGATCAGCTTCTTACTGATGGTCTCTCGCCATCTGTGTCGGTCTTTGGCACCATGTAGTCCGACGTGCAATTGGGTGTCCAGTATGGAGTGCACCTGATCTGCCCAGTTTTACGCGTGGGGGTGTCAAGTTGAAATTAATATCAAATACTCAGATTGCAATCTCTTGGAGCTGTGAAAAATATAAATTTCTAAGTCAACGCAATAAAAAGAAACGCCTGTATGTGGCGCATATTTTATTTTGACACTCGCAAGGAAATGAAAACTTATAGGGTAGGGTAGGGGGTTATACGCACCACAAAAGATGAGACTTGACACACCACACAAACTTTATTATTTCGTAATAAATATTATAATATTGTTAACGATTTTTATCTAAATGGCTATATTTTATTATCAAAATAAATTAATGGTAAAAAAACTTTATAAAACAAGCTTTTTTACTGTGATGTTACTAACTTTATCGTTTTCTACTCTTCAAACCCTTTCATTTGATACCCATATCAAGGGGATTGAGATAAAATATGTAATCCGCCATCTTGGAACGGCGGCCATATTTTAATTATTACAATACTGAGTATTGCCCATTGTATTGTCACCAGAACTAAAGATGTATGCAAAATTTCAGCTCTATCGGATACCAACAGATGGTCGAAAAATGTTTTGCAAATTTTGAAAGGACAACTCACATACGAACAGTGCAAGCTAAATAAAAGCTTGTAAAAAGAGGGATCTGTAAGAAAAATCACGCGAACGAAGTCGCGCAAGTATTCAATAATATACACGGTATTTTTCCGTACCCATTTTACTTTGTAACTCATAATTAAATCAGTGTCCAACGCCCTCCTAAACGCCCTCTTAATATATTTTTTTATATTGAACAGTATATACACAAAGGGTGTGCTTCTAAATTCAATTGAAGCCGTTGTTTTGGGTTCTTTTAATGGGAGTATTAAAAAGCGAATCATTTTAGACATTCTCTAGTCTGTGAGTAGGGTTGCGAGGCGTCCGGATAAAGCCGCACATAGTCAGGCTTTTTTTAATGTAATAATAAAATCCCAATAATAAAATCAATATGTTTATTTTCGCGTTACTCGACAAAATGCATACATCAGCTGTCTTCTTCTGTTGTTTACAAAAAATAATCTTGTAAACACATATAACATAACATCACGCCTGTAATCCCCGAAGGGTTAGGCAGATGTGTACCCACATTTCGCCAGTTATTGCCATCAACCGGGCCGAGCCTATTGCCATCAACCGGGCATAAATCAAAATCTTAAGAAATCTGGAATCTTGTATAGTAAAAAATATTATAATTTTAGAACACTATCCAAGGTTATAGGACTGTGCATCTAACAGATGTATAATCGTACATTATTTACGGACATAAAACAAACGAATACGTACACATAGGGTTGCCAGGCGCAAAAAAATCCGGTCATAGTCAGGCTTTTAAGATGCGTGTCCGGCCAAATTAGTCGGTGTCAGACCTGTGCGGTTTTTGTAACGCTTACTACATTTTAACAAGAACGATTTTAAAATAAAGAGTCGAAAATACCAAATACTTTTTTAAAATTCCATAAAATCCGTCTTTTTTTTGCCCAATTATTCCTAAAAGTCCGACAATTATCAGGTGGTTCGGCTTTCCGGATTGTGGATCTGGCAACCCTACTTACGTACGTAATGACCCAAATTATAAACGGAGACACGGCATTCAGCGTTCGTACATTAAAATAAACATAAACCTTTTTAATTACTGTTTTAATCCATCCGAGGTACCTACTGTTTATAAATTAAACATGGGCTAGACTTCCAAATTAAAAGTTTTGTTGGGGTCTCTAGCCCTTGATTATAAGTTTACAAATCAAAATAAAGCTATGTCCACACCAGTGCGCTTTCACGTTTGTCTTGCGTCTTCAACTTTCAATTCATCTCGCATCGAGCGCATGCCTTAGGCAGTGGTCCGACCGCCGACGATGAACGAGAAACGAGTAGAACTAGAAACTGTGAAAGAGTTGGCGATCAGCGGGAAGCGAGTGTGTAGTTTCGATAGTTTTGTCGCCGGGCTTAAGCGAGTGTGCAAGTGCGACGAGCCATTACTACTGCTGAACGTAGGCCTCCCCAAAAGAGCGCCAACCATCCCGGTCTTGGGCAGCCCGCATCCATCCGCTGCCCGCCACCTTCTTTACTGACTGGTTAACGGACCCGTTACTCATACTTGGCAATATCACCGAAGCAACAGTAGTTAATCACGTTGCCAACCCGTCTCGTGCCGCTGTGTATTTATTGCACCTATTCATTGTTGTTGATTGATATTCTACCTAGGTGTTCCCTTCATCATTTAAATTAGTATTGTGTGAAACTTAACAGGATTCCTGACGTGACTTCCAAGCCTTCCAAGCCTGTGTCGTAGTTTATTGCCAAAAAATAAGCAGCAGCTGAAAACGCTCGTTCAGATTCTACACTGGTTGGAGGAAAAGACTATAAATATTTATAATTATGCTGTTTCTAAGTGATATCCTCGAACTGCTATTAGTATAATCTAGGCAAGGTCATTGTCGCAACGGACTACGGAGTGCAAACTAGACCTGTTTGTGGCAATCCCGAAAATCCCGAGATTTGCCAAGTACAGTACCGGGATTTTCGGGGTTAAAAAATAGCCGGGATTCGGGATCCCAGAATTGTATTGTCTACTTATGACCGAAAATAACCAAAGATGGATGTGTAAAAGATAATTTAGATATTTTAGATACTGAAATAATGACTCATATTGCCCTTCGAGGTGTGACCGCGGCCTTACTCGCGTCAATAAGCAGTGAATCTATCTACCATGGGTGGCCAAATTATTAGGGACAGCGCTCATAGAAATGTAATATCTAGTTGAAACATTATTTTTAAACAAAGTAATAGATTTATACGGGGTTTTTTTTATTTGATGTTATTACTGATATTAATATTATGTTTTGATGTGAAAAAATTGTAGAGCTGGTACCTTTTTTTAAAAAAGTGATGTGACTTTCTCATTTACTTAGTTGATTTTGTTGAAAATTACTCTTATTGTAGCAGTGTAAAAAAAAAATTCAGATTGACATTGCAAGTTTATTTCAGCTAACCGTAGTCAGAACGTGAGTAATGTTTCGTATAGTGGTACTATTTTTAATCTTAATACTTGAATTTTCATGTTATTACAGTTATAACTTGAAAACCCTTAAATTACTTTTTTTCTAGTATGGGCAAGGTTTCAGACACGTCTTCAAGAAAAATTAAAGAAATATAAACATTAATACTGCACTCTACACATGCCCAGAGAGGTATAGCAACAATTGCAAGTGTTTTAAGGTTTGTAGTTATTCTAATAAAAATGTAAACTGAGCAGAACAATACTCTGGAGGTAGGCCGTGTGAAAAAATGTAACAGAAAAAGGATCACCACTCTTCGTACAGATCGAAAAATCAGAGATATCTGCCTTGAAAATCGTAAAACGGGTGTTGCCCGTTTGTCTACGATAATGAACGATGAAAGAAAAGGAGTTTTCGAAAGGACAGTACAAGCGCGGTTGGCCGAAGAGAACTTGATAGGTCGTCGGCCAATCAAGACACCGCGCCTCACAGAGAACATGAAGAAGAGACGACTTCAATGGGCCATACAACACCGAAATTTGTCTTTTGCAGGCTTGAGTCGGGAAAGAATATGTCTTTTTATAGAACAGCACGTGGTGTTTGTCACTGTATTGCGATTTTGTAATATTTTTTCAGGTATGCTTCCGATAAATCAATATTTCAGATTTTGCTCGACAAAATTTATTTTGTGCGACGACGCCCTGTGTTATGTTATAACTTCATACAGACTCTGCATGAGCTGCCTTGTGGGGGGGCTAAACACCCAATAAGTACCATGGTGTGGTCTGTGACCTTTTCGAAAGGCATAAGGCGCCTATACATCGTTGTGACCGTGGAAGGGAACATGAGGCAGGACCAGTACCAACGACTTCTAGAAATCAAATAACGTATAATTTATTTTTTTCCAAAAATAATTAAATAGTTTTGCCTACAAACTTGATGTTTTTATTACCTCAATTAATAAATCCTTTAAATAAAAATACCCGTGGGGCCTAAAACAACCCATTTCCCTGAAAATTTAAACAAACTAGAAATTATTAAAATCTCGGCGCTGTCCCTAATAATTTGGCCACCCACTGTAAATATATAAAAGCGAGAGGTCACTGACTCACTCACTCATCACGAAATATCAAAAACCGCTTGATATATAAAGATGTTTGGCAGGCAGGTAGTTTATACTTAGTAGACGACCACTAAGAACGGATTTTGCAAAATTCACTTCCTAAGGGGATGAAACGGGGGTCTAAATTTTGTAAATGGAGTAATCAACTTTGACGCGAACAAAGGCGCGGGCAGAAGCTAGTACTCGTATAAATCGAAGCTTTATTCGATTAATTACTTAAGCTTTAATTTTCTACCTTCCCTTGATATTTTTTTTCCAAAAACCAAAAATACATTCGCTGCAACCTCACATACAAATGGATGCAGAAATAAAGAGACTTGAAACAAGCTACTATAATTAAAAAAATAAAAAACACGACTGCAAAAATTGCACATATTTGTACTTTGATTACTCGTCAGTTTTTGTTTACGACGTTTTTTATTTACAGTGTTATATATTTTTTAAATCTACTTGTCAAATTCTAGACGATGAACATAGACACGACCAGATTCATTAAAAAAATAAATTGAGTCTGGTATTAATTTACGTTTTAAAGTGACCACACCGGTTTCTTTTTATTTTTTTACTAGCCTATGTTACTCGGAACGATGCAAGGATTGTAACGATACCCCATACATCTAAATCGGTTCAGTCGTTCAAAAGTTATGGTGGAATAAAGAAACTCACATACATACATACATACATACATACATACATTAACCCTGAACACATAACACTCCTTTTTTTGGGGCAGTCGTGTAAAAAGCAGCGAATCGATACAAACAATCTGCTAACAACACAGTCTGATCGGATATCCAAAACCGCAAAGCGTTCGCCGCTTCGGATCCATTTCCATTATTAAATAGAAATCGGTCAAGTTGGTTTTCCATACTATGAGCAGAGTGCAGTCGTATGTATGTATGAAGTACGTATAACGAGTCTAGAAAGACATATAAGAGCGTTTATAATACTAGCTACGAAAGATGAGACTTGACATACCTACCACACAAACTTTATTATTCCGTAATAAATATTGTTAAGAATTTTAACCTAAGGGTCAGTTCACACCGAGACGCGACGCGACGCAACGTGACGATACTTGAAGAGGTCAGTGACTTCGCGCTGCGCCGCGCTGCGCCGCGCGGCGCCGCGAGACGCATCGCAACGTCGCCGTTCTTGCACGTCGCGCGTACCGGCGATTCACCGCTGCGTCGCGATGCGTCTCGCGGCGCCGCGCGGCGTAGAGCGACGCATCGCGACATAGTGCTGCGTGGTGTAATTCTTACAATGAAATGTGTATCTTTTCGTGTAGAAAATAAAGTTATATTTTGAGTCGCTCTTTTAAAGTGTGCACGCAGCGTCGCGTCGCGTCGCGTCTCGGTGTGAACTGACCCTAAATGTTATCAAAATATTCCCAAATAGCTACATAAATTATGGATAACTATTTCGTACATCGACACCTGCGCAAGCACCATTACTTAAAAATAAAAATGGAATTCTCTGTTTCTGTTTCTATATCCAGACTCCGAGGCTGCTACAGAGAAATTCTTTATGAAAAAACCCAATAACACTACCTGGGAATCGAGTCCAATATCTCATGATCAGCAGACGCGCTTTCCGACCACAAGACCAACAAGAGAGTCAAGTTAGATAGATTTGATCGACAAAAAACTCTCAAATCTGGTTCTGTGAACTCCTGATGAATGGTTTGACACCAATGTATCGTTTGACATCAATTGACAGTATCCAGCATGACGGACGCGGCAACAAGGTCAAATAGAATGCGCTATGAAAGTTTAATTGATTGGCGATTCTTGGAACTTGTTTGTGAACGTTTAGGCGACGTTTTGGAGGTCGTAGGAACATATACATACATACGGTAGCACTTTTCCCGCGAGTTCGATCGCGTGATTTCCGGATCCCTAATATTTTGATAAGCTTATGTCACCCAGGGATAGTGTAGCTTCCCAACAGTGTAAGAATTTTTCAAATCGGTTCAGTAGTTTCGGAGCCTATTCAATGCGAACAAACAAACAATCAAATCTCTCCTCTTTATAATATTAGTATAGAAGTATAGACTAGCACTTTTTCAGCGACTTCGTCCGCGTAGATTTCGTACTTCCCTTACGAACCCGATACCAGGGACCGGACAACCCCGCTTAAGAGTTAAGCCTTTTGACAGGGTAACCCGTACATGGGGTAACTCATATCGCAGTGTTACCTTTTGTTCGAGTTACATCTTCGAAACCCAGGGAAATGGTTAACACCTTTATTATGGTAACCACGTGAAGAGGTTAACCCTTTTAATGGCTTAAGCCTTTGAAGGGGTTAACCTCTTCAAAGGCTTAACCCTTTTAATGGCTTAAGCCTTTGAAGGGGTTAACCTCTTCAAAGGCTTAAGCCTTTGAAGGGGTAACCTTCACGAAAAGCTTTTATTCGTGTTACCCTGAATTACCCAATAAACTTGAGTTGTATGTAGGTGGGGGGATACCTGCACGTGCACCCGAGCGGCGCCTCATTGCCTTACCTACTATTCTTATTTAGTTACGAATTTATTTGACAACGACGAATTAACAAATATTAAACCTTACCTATACGGAATTTCACCATAAATTACATTTGCTTGTGTTATTTGATGCATCATATACAAAATACCTAACGGTGTACAGCATTTTCACAGAAATAATAGGTAACTAAATTATTTGCCTTTGCTATAATATTTAAGGAAATACGTACTACAACACGCACAAGAACTGTAAGGGCGATTGTGCACTACAAGGAATTTTACTGTCCGGCAGTCCGATACTAGGTATAATGTTTCCTTCCTTGTTTTACTATTTTACGAACGTAAGTTAAGTAGGTACCTACTACCTACCTATCTAATAGAAAAGGCCAAATGGAATCTTATTATGACGACTTACAAATATACTTACCTACTTTGGTAGGTACCTAGGTACTATTCTACAAACCTACTAAAACAAAAATACGAAACGAATCTTAATTCGTCAATATACCTAAGTAGGTATATATAGGTAGGTATAGCCACAGTATAAAAATACTACAGTAGGTGATCTTCATAGAAACGGTCGCAACGCGAGTCATACCTACGCGCGTCGAGTTCGGTACACTCTCGGTACACAAACAGTCTTGACTGCGCCGCCGCGCCGCCGCCGTAGTGACGAATGGATCACAGAGTACATTTTTATAAAGGAATGGATGGTGTAATATTTTTGTAAGCAGTGAGCGTGCGATTTCTTAACATGGCAAGGAGAAGTTATAAACTATATTGTGCAGTGTTTGGTCGCTTGAATTCTTCGATAACGCACCCAGAGATAACATTTTTTAAAATACGAAAAGTAAGACTAAGAACAATTAAACACTTACCTATAACCCGGTTCATTAAAGAATGGAATCTAAAATGGTGGCATGTACTTGCGTTGACAGATAGTACAGTCAGCATATAAAATTTCAAGTTAAAGTTTTTTTTCACTTGGACCGATTTACATAATTTAAACGAATAAAATGGTTGTAGACCTATACCTTTCATTTGACACCAAAATCGTTAAGATATCTCAACAAACAAAAAATCACATTTTCAAGTTCCTGTCGTAATTAAATTAAACGACTTATTGTTTGAACGCGTAACATTTCTTTCAAAACTATCTTTATCAAACTTAAACGTTAAACAACATCATAAAAGGAATGTTAAATTTAAAAAATGAGACATTATGTAATAATAGTCTTGATTTGCTTCCATTAAGTACCTACAAAAAGGAAGCAAATCAAGACTATTATTTTTTCTGCTTACGGTACGCGCTGGAGTGACTATAGACGGCACTAGTGTGCGAGCGAGAGAACATGATAAGCGCCGCCATTTAAGATTCCATTCTTTAATGAACCGGGTTATACCTACTATTACGTATACGTAATTTGTTTATTTTTTTAATACTTATATATCTACACATTTCGCTTTTTCCACCGAGTAAAATACTTGATAATTTACTAATAATTTAATTAAATACATAAATAAATTGTGGATAGGGTGTAAAACTAAAAAGTGATAGGAATGACCTAACTACGCCGTTCCGTAGAACTGGTAAAATAATTAGGTATTTACCATAGACGAAATATCATTATGAAATGATTATGAGAGTAATACCTTAATGGTAACCTATTACCTGGTAATGATACCTGCCTACTTAGTGAGATTTTCATTGCTGTAGATACGGCACACGCGATGAGATGGTTGATATTAAATAACGTTTGCAGCAGTGCGACATTATTGGATGGGTGACCAAAGTGCTCCTAGCTGTAGCTATAGCTAGTAATGTGAACGTTAATAAGCTGGGATGCAAACAGATTTTATAATTACTCGTTAGATGTTTCTTTCATTTTGGTTGAGTAAGTAGATGTTGAAGTTTGTAAGGATTGGAGTTTGGTTTCCTTCGGCGAATTTTTTTTATTAAATCTTTGAATTATACCATGGGTGGCCAAATTATTAGGGACAGCGCTCATAGAAATGTATTATCTAGTTGAAACATTATTTTTAAACAAAGTAATAGATTTATACGGGGTTTTTTTTATTTGATGTTATTACTGATATTAATATTATGTTTTGATGTGAAAAAATTGTAGAGCTGGTACCTTTTTTTGAAAAGTGATGTGACTTTCTCATTTAGTTGATTTTTGTTGAAAATTACTCTTATTGTAGCAGTGTAAAAAAAAAATCAGATTGACATTGCAAGTTTATTTCAGCTAACCGTAGTCAGAACGTGAGTAATGTTTCGTATAGTGGTACTATTTTTAATCTTAATACTTGAATTTTAATGTTATTAAAGTTATAACTTGAAAACCTCAAAATTACTTTTTTTCTAGTATGGGCAAGG
The DNA here is from genome assembly GCA_949316365.1 of Hoplodrina blanda. Classification (NCBI taxonomy): domain Eukaryota; kingdom Metazoa; phylum Arthropoda; class Insecta; order Lepidoptera; family Noctuidae; genus Hoplodrina; species Hoplodrina blanda. The sequence goes on from OX438573.1 coordinate 3,267,770, forward strand.
TTTCAGACACATCTTCAAGAAAAATTAGAGAAATAAAAACATTAATACTGCACTCTACACATGCCCAGAGAGGTATAGCAACAATTGCAAGTGTTTTAAGGTTTGTAGTTATTCTAATAAAAATATAAACTGAGCAGAACAATACTCTGGAGGTAGGCCGTGTGAAAAAATGTAGCAGAAAAACGATCACCACTCTTCGTACAGATCGAAAAATCAGAGATATCTGCCTTGAAAATCGTAAAACGGGTGTTGTCCGTTTGTCTACGATGATGAACGATGAAAGAAAAGGAGTTTTCGAAAGGACAGTACAAGCGCGGTTGGCCGAAGAGAACTTGATAGGTCGTCGGCCAATCAAGACACCACGCCTCACAGAGAACATGAAGAAGAGACGACTTCAATGGGCCAGACAACACCGAAATTTTTCTTTTGCAGGCTGGAGTCGGGTAAGAATATGTCTTTTAATAGAACAGCACGTGGTGTTTGTCACTGTATTACGATTTTGTAATATTTGTTCAGGTATGCTTCCGATACATCAATATTTCAGATTTTGCTCGACAAAATTTATTTTGTGCGACGACGCCCTGCGGTATAACTTCATACAGACTCTGCATGAACTGCCTTGTGGGGGGGCTAAACACCCAATAAGTACCATGGTGTGGTCTGTGACCTTTTCGAAAGGCATTTAAGGCGCCTATACATCGTTGTGACCGTCGAAGGGAACATGAGGCAGGACCAGTACCAACGACTTCTAGAAATCAAATAACGTATAATTTTTTTTTCCAAAAATAAATAAATAGTTTTGCCTACAGACTTGATGTTTTTATTACCTCAATTAATAAATCCTTTAAATAAAAATATCCGTGGGGCCTAAGACAACCCATTTCCCTGAAAAATTTAAACAAACTAGAAATTATTAAAATCTCGGCGCTGTCCCTAATAATTTGGCCACCCACTGTAAGTACAACGCAACATGTATTTTTATTTAACACTATTTCAATCACAATGAATTATTTTTTTAAACTAAAAAAAAAATATTTTTATTCACATAACTAGAAAGAAACTCAATAGGTTGATGAAATTAAAATACTACCTATGTGCGGGCAGCCCTAACGCGTGAGTACGTAGCACGAAGTCGTAGGTACTTAATTCAAGGTTACGGCCGAGTGCAACTACTGATTATCTTTATATTGTGGTATAGCTGCGTTCTGTGGTTTCTGCCTACCCCCATGGGAAAAAGGCGTGAGTTTATGTATGTATGTATGTAGCTGCGCGTGTAGTAGTAGTGTACCTACGCACGGGCGTTAGTATGAAGCTTGGATTCTGGTCTCTCTATTCTGTGCCTAAACTGAGGCGTATCATCCGAGTAAAGACGGACAAGTGCACAAGCCAATCATCCGTTTTTTTCATGCCATATCGGACCGTAAAAAATCGGACCGCCGCGCGCCGGACAGTAAAATTCCGTGTAGTGCACAATCGCCCTAACACTGATTTACTTCCGTAGCTTCGTCCGACTTCCGAATTAAATGACGAATGATGAGACTCAACAAGTTTAAACACGAATAAAGAAATATGTTGCGATGTTTAGCTTGTGCGACAACCAAAATTGAACTGTAATATCATATTGACAATAATTATTATTCTATGTTTACAAATCGCTCTGTACATGCAACAATGGCGCCGGCGGGCGATAAGATGACACATGTGGTCTCGGTCTCGCAATTTTCAAACTAATGTCGATTGTAAAGAGTGCATTTTACAGTGTCATGGGCTGGAATGGGTTACCCTGTTACCGTGTTACAGGGTATTGAAAGGGTAACCTTTTTCGGAACCGGTTTCATGGCACCCGTTCGAGGGTGTAACATGTATCATAGGGTTTTTTTTTTAAGCGCTTAAAAAAACCCCTTAAAAAACCCTTTCAACGAGTACCCGGCCGGTCCCTGCCCGATACCCATAGTATTCGGCGCATGCCAAACAATGAATTTTACAGGCAAATTATTGTTAATACCTTGGGTTACATAATTTAAGTTTTTGTAGGGATCCCTAGATTTTTATAGTAATAAATATAGCCTATGTTACTCAGGGATAATGTAGCATTCTAATGGTGAAAGAATTTTTGGAATCTGTCCAGTAGTTTTTGAGCTAATCCGTTACAAAAATACAAATCTACCCCCTTTATAATATTAGTGTAGAAATGTAGATAAACTTACGCTTTCGTTGTAGGCAGTAACTACAGAACATACTGCCTATCAAACTGAGTAAAGTAACCCTCTCCCCCCCCCCCTTCCGCTATCGGAAATCTAGACGCAAAGCAAATTACTATTCCTCATGAATCTCTCTTTTACTACGGGACCAACCCTGAAATCATGAAAAAAAAAATCAGCTGTTCCCTACAAAAATGCTACATAACAAGATCGTAATGTATGGATCAGCTGTTTATTATTTCATGTTCAGGTTTCGGGTAAATTTTCAAATACTTACCCTGTTTACAAAAATATTTTTTCCAATCTGGCTGATAGTTCCAGAAATTAGCATGTTTAAACAAACTAAAAGACACACGTTCACCTTTATTATATTAGTATAGATAGTTCGGTTGTCCCGCCTGTCTACCCAACCCTAGGGAAATTAGTCTTTCCACAGAACCTACCTACACTATTGTGTTATCAATGTACACAAAGCCTAGCCCAAATGTGTTAATTACACACATTGCGCCGCGACATTGTTGAAACTGTTCCTTCGACTGTGCGACAAGGAACAGTTTCAACAATGTCGCAGCGATGTCGTCCGACGTCGCCCGACATCGGCCGATGTCACCGGGGACACATGTCGCTCGACAAATGTTCCTAGTGGGGACGAGGCTTTACTCAAGTCCCACGTAATGAGACACAAAATTGATTTTCTATTGTTACAAGCTTTTATTTAGCTTGCACTGTTCGTATGTAAGTATGTATGTATGTATGTAAATAAGTTGTCCTTTCAAAATTGGCAAACCACTTTTCAACCATTTATTGTTATCCGATTGAGCTGAAATTTTGCATACACCTTTAGTTCTGGTGACAATACAATGTCCAATACTCAATATTGTGGAATTTTAATTTAAAGCTTGTTTTTAAAAATATTTTTTTAATTAGTTTATTTTGTCATACCGGTATGACAGCCGGACCTTGAGCGGTTAATCTATACTTAATGAAGTTGAAGAGCTTTTGCCTTTTTTTTAAGGATGATCAAGTGACTCTCACCGCTCTGGGCGGAGCAGAAGGGAATGTCAGACTTTTACTGTCAAAACCCATCCCTCTCCACGTAATGAATGCGCTTTGCGTTCCAGGGCCGCGGTAACTCTTTCGAACATATTCCGCAACCATGCATGTGCAACATGTGGATTTTCTTAGGGATCTCCAAATATTTTGATGATAAAATAAAGCCTATGGCACTCAGGGATTACGTAGCATACTCTTAGCGAAAGAATTTTCAGAATCGGCCCTGTAGTTTCGGAGATTAGCACGTTTAAACAGAAAACTCTTCAGCTTTATAATATTCGTCTAGAACTCTAGAATCATCATCTGCTTAGCCTTTTCCCAACTACGTTGGGGTCAGCTTCCAGTCTAACCGGATGCAGCTGAATACCAATATTTTATATGGAGCGACTGCCTATCTGACCTCCACAACCCAGTAACTGCCAACTGGGTAATACGATATCCCTTGGTAAGACTGGTTGTCAGATTTTCGGCTTCTGACGACCCGTAACGACTGTCAAGGATCCACGTATGACAACCCGGACCAACGGCTTAACGTGCTTTCCGAGGCACGGAACGATGTCAGTGATGTCTAAGATACACTTAGAAAGTGTAGAACTCTAGAATATAAAATAATAATACTTGCCACCATCTATCTTTATCAAAATATTAATAACTAGCTTTTGCCCGCGATTGCGTCCGCGTAAAGCGCAGGCCACACCGCCAGCTAGCGGGCGGGCGGGCTAAGCGGGCGAACATCGTTTCACCTCTTTACATACTTCGGTTCACACCGCGAGCTACCGACTAACCTGACGAGCTAAGCTAACGAAATATCCGACGATTCCTAGCTAGCGGGCGGGCGGGCTAGGCGGGCGAACACCGTTTCACCTCTTTACATACTTCGGTTCACACCGCGAGCTACCGACTATTCAACGAGCTAAGCTAACGAAATATCCGTCGCTCGTCTGTCCGTAGTTTTCGGTGTGAACCCCATAGTTTAGCTCGCCAATATTTCGCGTAGTTTGTATAGTTTCCTTCGTTCGCTTCGCCCGCCCGCTTAGCCCGCCCGCCCGCTAGCTGGCGGTGTGGCCTGCGCTTTAATGTCGGTTACCGCGGACGCAGACTAGGTCGCTGAATATAAAGTTGCCTATGTCCTTTCTTGGGGTTCAAACTCACCCCGTACCAAATTTCATCAAAATCGGTTCAGTGGTGAAAGCGTAATAGACAGAGAGACAGACAGATATCCTTTATCGATGTTCAAGATAAACTAAGCAAATTGATGCTTGCACATTTGTGTTCATATAATGGTTGTCAATTATTGCCAATTTGGCTTTAAACTTATCAGGCAAAAACTTACCTAACCATCTGTTTTGTCTGACCACCCACCACCTTATCAAACCATAACGAGCTTTATAACTGAGACATAAGATACATATTTAAACACATCGTCTGTCACCCCTCCGGATACTGAAATTGATACCTAAAACCCAATGTAGCGAACCCTTTCTACAGTTGCAGTTTTTTTTTTAATTTTAGGGTTCCATTGTTGAAGCAGATCAAGTGTTATTATTTATTGGTAAGGGGGCTTTTTCAACCCTCACTTTCTACCTGTTTTAAATTGGGGTGTGTTTAGTAATGGAATCGTTTTGATGCTTGATATACATAGTTGCGCTTCCTTTGAAGGGTTAAAATGAGACGGGGTGATTGATCAATGTTTTGTAAAATTTACATATGAATGTAGTACTCGTGTACTGTCAGATCGCAAAAAATAACCACATAGACACACGACATAACTTTGATCTATACTTATCTACATATATACATATAATATAATGGCAGGAAAGTATGTATGTCCGGGATAAACTCAAAAAGTACTGGACGGATTTGAATGTTTTTTTGTTGTTGTATAGTTATTAAGTCTGGGCAACATATAGGCTATAATTTATCTTGGAAACTTGAACACCTGATGCAGAACCGCAACAGACCAGCTAAACTATAAGAGATATAAAAATGGCACTATAGCAAAAATTGTTCCATGTGATGAGCATTTTCTGCTGAGAGAATAAATTTGAAGATCTGGAACACCTGGACAGTCACCTGGGTTCACACAGACGTAGTCGCGGGCAGCAGCTAGTAATATTATAAAGAGGTAAAGTTTGTGAGGTTGTAGGGGGTAATCTCTGGATCTACTGAACCGATTTTGAAAATTCTATCGCAAATTGGAAGCTATTTTCACTGAGTGCTATAGGCTATATTTTATTACCTATAAAATAAAGTTTATCTTGGACATCACTGGCATCGGTGAAGGAAAACATCGCGAGGAAACCTGGACTTATTGTTCCACTCAAACCATGTCAGAGGCCCTTGAGGCGGTTTGGAAACTCTGACACTAAGGGTGTGTGGGGTCGTAAACTCGTAAGACCTTACTGCCCACACGATAAAGAAAGAAGATTATCAAAATCACGCGAACGAAGTCACAGGGAGAGTGCTAGTAATTAATAATTTCATTAAAATTTAAAAAATATTTTTAAAAAGAAGCTTTCATTTAAAATTATTACCATTTTGAGTATTGGACATTGTATTGTCATTAGAACTAAAGGTGTATGCAAAATTTCAGCTCAATCAAATACCAACAAATGGTTGAAAAATGATTTGCAAATTTTGAAAGGTCAACTTACTTACATACGAACAGTGCAAGCTAAATAAAAGCTTGTAAAAATAAAAAATACCCGCCTATATTGTCCCAATGCAGGGTAAAGCCTTCTTCTCATACAGAGAAGGCACGAGCATTGATCATCACGCTTGCTCAAAGCGGAATGGCGATTTCTAACTTATATTACACTAGCAACCCGCCCCGTTTTCGCACGGGTACAATGTAAATACGTAGACCTTCTTCTTGAATCACTCTATCTATTGATGAAAGCTGCATGAAAATCCGTTAAGTAGTTTTGGAGTTTATCACGAACAGACAGACGCGGCAGAGGACTTTGTTTTATAATATGTAGTGATTTCTGCACCCATATCCGATCTAGCCGCATCCGCGGATATGAGCCTAAAAAATCTGCGGTTGTGAAAACAATCTGCATCCGCAACATCCCTAATTTCTCAGAAAACGGCCATTTGAAACTCATCTCATCCATAACGGATCGATTTTACGACCTCATTAACGTTGGTCAACGACTGTTAGTATTATTACTATTACCGAGAAAAACTGGCGTGACTCACTGATTTTGTATGTATTTTTACGATGATGAGGTTTTAAAAACACATTAAATTTCACCAATACACAGCAGTATTAAGAAGAATTTATGATATTATTGTTCCGTTGCGAGAAAGTGAGAACACTATCGGTCTTGTATAGCTTCGTCTCTCTCTCTTGCACTGGAAGAATGATGGCGTTAACACTATAAGATTTCGTTGCTCGCGATTTCGTCTGCGTAGACTTTTGTCCTAGATTATCCTAGCCGTTCTGGCGTAATTGCCATGAACAATTTTCGCATTTGTAATAGTATAGTAGGAAGGAGGTTTTGTGCTCCTTGATGGCAATAGGCTCGCTCCCTATTACATGGGACTTACTAATGGGTACACCTCTGCATAACCCTTCGGGGATAACAGCCGTGATGTTATGTTTTTAGTAGGAAGGATTCTCTCTAAGTCTATTCTCGTTAGGTCGAATACGGCCCCTGTACAATTTCGAGTCGAACTATCTTGTAGTTTACAAGTTGCCACCTTTATAATCAGTGGCGTGCCTTCCATAGAAGCCGAAAAGCCCGGCTTGCTATCAATAACTCGAGATTAATATAATTAATAAAAACACCTTTGAAGTATTATAGTAGGTAAATTATTGTCTCATATGAATAAACATTTTCAATTTCGCGCGTAATACGGCGCGCGTATCGTTGCCAAACTCACGCTGATAACGCTCGCAAATCGATAATCTCGCTGTGTATATTGCTATCCCGCCCGCACGCGTTGGCTTCTTATGTGGCTTGTCGGAATTACTGCTCATCCAGTACAAATTGCGAAAAATATATTAAAATCATTCATTCATTCCTTCGCCGATTTGTATGAAGAAGCAAGCCTGGCTTGTGGCTTTATCTAGCATGAAGTTGCTGAGAGTGAGATGCTGACTGATTTGAATTGAATGGTTGGTTTGTTTTGGTTCAAAGTTTTGAGTCGTTTACGGACACGGAGCATTTTTGTTGTGATGTTTATTTATCCATTTTCAGATTTGTTTTAACGTTTGTGATTAGATTATCTTGTGATTAACGTTTCTTATATCATGCATTCAGAAACGCATGCAATTGTTCCTTGTGAAGGATTAAAATGTGTGCAATCATTACTCAGGAAGGTAAATACTTTTGAGTTTTAGAGATAATTATCGTCTCGTTACTTCACTTATACTTACTCCTGATTGTTATTGTTTAGATATGTGTTGTTATTTCTAATCACAATTTAACGTATTGACAACATTCAAGCCGTTTTTCAGAGGTTAGTTGATATTGTGTGCGAGTCATTTAGCGCATCATGAACATCAAAAAGCTTGTACCTACTTTAAAGTGGCAAATTGGCAATTTCTTAAAACTGAATCTTTGCTATCTAAATACGATACGATTCTAATACGATTTTATCTTAGACGAACATACACAACAACAATAAGGCGGTAAACCATTCAAGTATTTGTATAAACATCAAAATTATATTATTCATTCTATAGCTGATTTTATATCTCGCATTAAACTCGAAGTTAAAATTTTAAAAGAAATATTATTTTCTATCAACTTCATACATATTTCTGCGCCATCTATTGGTCTGTGATTTTACTATCTGCGATCGAACTGGATGGCGCCGATAATGTTAATAGATGGCTCTTATATTAATTATGTGTAAGTTCTGTGTGATCATGAAAAATTGTAGGTATTGGTTTTTTTTTCCTGAAAATCTGTCGGGCTTGCCCTAGCTATGACCCCTAGGCACGCCACTGTTTATAATCCTCTTGCCTTTAACCCAATTCATTTACCGCATCTTTTATCTTCCACACATCTCTCTCTTCTAACCGCAATCTTCTGAGATTACGGGATATACTAGGAAGCTCTTCCTAGCCTACCTTTACAGTTTACACAGTCCATCAATATCAGATAAATATCATGTTAAACAGTTGTTTAACTAATTGCTAATTTTTCAATCGTCAGATAACTCAAAACGGAGAGATGAATATGGCGGATTGACAGTTTTTGTATAGAAAATAATGTCAAACTGTCATATTTATTCTTTGGATAAAAGTTATCTGACTATGGAAAAATCGGCCCTTAGACAATGGATAACCACAGTTTTATGGTAGTAAGACTAAGATTGAGATCTTAATATTTTGAATCATATCCAAGAAAAAGAATCGATTTGTGCGAAAAAGTCTTTCGAAGTATTAAAGAAAACTAACTAAAATACTGCAATGTTTCTAGAAGATCTAGACATTATAGTGGTATTTTGTCGAGATTGAATCAGTAAAACCCGTTTTCATGTTAATCTCCAAAATCGAAACTGGTATGTCTAGCTCTCAAAGCATTGTGTCGTACAAAGAGATAAAAAATCTCTCTCCATACTAACAACATATTTGTGAGAAACAAAACAATAATCTCTATTGTAGAATATTCGTCTATAGAGCCAATTGCAAACGATAGATAAATTACTCATAGAACTGAACAAAACCGCTTTGTGTCTGTGTGTGCGCTCTACGAGTGTGCGCGTACGTAAAACTTTTGTTTGTGTGTGTAAATGACTGACGCACATGTGGTTAAGTATTAAAAGATTTCTAGTCTTAAGATTTCATGTTTTGAGATTGCCAAAATTGTATTAATCATTTTTTTTTAAAAGTGTGTCATCTGTAATTATTTTTTTATAACATAACATCACGCTTTTAATCTCCGAAGGTTTAGGCAGAGGTGTACCCATTAGTACACATTTCGCCAGTTATGTTCAAGTCCAAAGTAATAGGGGGCGAGCCTATTGCCATCAACCGGGCACAAATCCAGACTCCAAGGCCTGAGAAAGCCCTGATGGAAAAACCCAATAACACTGCCCGACCATGCTCATCATTATTTATTTTTGTATCTGAAAAATTATATCCTTGAAGGTAGACGCCAAAAAAAAATTATTAAAAATAAATAACGTGATCCGCACAATCTGAACGTTAATTGAAAACCTCACGATGCTTCTGGTTATAATTAAAATAACAAAAACATGAAACATTTCCCCTTCCTGTTTCCATAAAAAAATACACGAGGGGGAAAATGAAAAGATTATTTTTCGCTGCCATTTTTGTTATTTCTGTTTGTCGGTTATTCAACGTTCTAAATGGCATGAAATTGAATTCCAAATCTGCCTTTGAACGTGAATTCATTTGAATGTGATCAACGATTTTTGTTGGTTGTGGTGAACATATGAAAGGTTGAACTGAAGAGTTACTTGTGATTTCTGAACGGGTGTAGTCTTTAAGGTAGAGTTCCCAAACCCTGTTCAGAATCAGTTTAGGGTTGGAAACCCTATGTGCTGCCTACGTATGGAAAGTGTGGAGTTGTTGGTGACGAAAAATCACGAATATCTATAATAATAAAATAAAACTGATAGGATTTTTGTTTGTTTGTGTGTTTGTTTAAACTCGCTAATCTCTGGAACTACAAGTCCAATTGCTACAGGTAGTTTCACAGATTTAAAACAAAGAAAAAAAGCAACTATTATATTACATTATAGTATTATGAATTCCAGCATGTAATAAACATGCTAAAATTAAAATACCGATAGCTTATAACGATATTTATCTAACATTATAATAAACGAAGTGTAGTTTGAAATACTTTCAGATAGCAAAACAATACCACCTCAAAGTTTCTGACAGTGTAAACTTTAAATTTAAAAGCTATGTTGAGTATTTCTCATGATTTTGTTGAAAATACAGAAGTCTTAAGGAAAATATTTGCTCACCTCAAGAATTTATTTTCCTTGTTCTTAGGGTTCGTACCCGAAGAATGTAATGGCACCTATTTAAATACATAATGTAGTTATTGTAACTCGCTGCATTCCAAAGTGCAGACTTAGGCTCGGTGTCCACCAAAGCGGAGACGAGAGATGTCTCGTATAACCAATCGGCTTGCGTAATTTTCACATCTCACCGCTTAGCTTCATCACAACACCGTATCCTATTGGTTGTTTACGAGGCATCTCTTCTCCTCTCCTCTTTGGTGGAGTCCGGGCCGTAGATTAATCCAGCTACACCAAATTACCGTTTTCATGTTGATATACATGATTATAGTCACTGTTCTCTTCAATAATAGGCAGCTAATATTTCAATGAATCTGGCGTACTCTAACCGTAGCCACAGGCAATCTCTCCACACACCCTGTTATTGAATTGTCTGGCTGTCGTCGCGACTCGATTCACCCCACCTAAGGCTTAATTCACACCGCCGCAAACGGAAGCCTCGTTTAGCGCGAATTTGTAGGATTCGATTCACCGGAATCCGTGAGAATTCGACAGCAGACCAGCGTAGATTTGTGCGATACACAAAGTCCATAGTGAACTTCAACTTCGACTTTTGACTGCCTCATTGGTGTTGTGGTCTTGAGCGAGGGTCCTGAGTCCGATACCTAGGCCGGACTTAGTATTATTGAGTCTTTTCCATCAGGAATATCTTAGTAGTAACCCGGAGATTTTAAGTTGGTGGTGTGAAATCCCTGTGCCACGTAAAGCCGTTGGTTCTGCGCCTGATCTCCCTCTGGTCGTGTCTGATTACCGTCCCATCAGACTATGAGAGTGAGGGAGGAGGGAGTGCACCTGTGTTTGCGCACACGCTTGTGCACTATAATATCTCCTGCGTGCTTGGACAGTCTACATTGAGATTGGCCGCCGTGGCCAAAATCAGTCTAGGGAATATATTATTTTATTAATGAACTTCAGAAAGTCTAGTATGCTCAATTGTCCAGTGTTCTGTTACGTCCGGTTCTAAAATGTCAGATTGTGAGACTGGACGTCGTCATTCTAGAGACTAGACATTGGTGCCGATTCCCTTGTTCACAACTAAACTAAAATTAGACTATTTCTATCTTTTTCTGTCCAATAAAACAAGAAAGAGACTAATGAAAATTAAAGCTGTCAAATTTAGTCAATCTGACACATCCATTCAATTATAGTTGACATCGTAAAACGTGTAGATTAAAAATACGGAAAAGTTCAAGGCAAAACTAATTTGACATCTCTAACTTAGTTCTTAAATGTCATCGTCTTTTTTTTTCGCTGTATGTTAGTAAGAGATGTCAATTGTCAGCTTAATCGAAGTTTATTAAGCAAATTCTATACCGACGGATTGCGCTGCGGTGTGAATAGAGGCAATCATGAATACAGGTATATGTATAGCATATTAATTAGTCGGATAGTACCCCTTTTCCCCTTTTAGTTAGGTACGTATGGTTAGTCATTTACTTAGGGGTGCCTAGAACCACTGGTATAGATGCACATGTAAAAGAGGAAGACAGAGAAGAATAAACAGTTTACTATAAAAATAAGTAACTAGGGTTATCAGATGCAGTTTAAGATTTTTTAAAGCCGATGAATGTTTTCAAATTAATTTTATTTTGTCAATCTTTTTGTTTTTTTTTGTTTAAATGCGCTAATTTCTGTATTTACCCGTCGGATTCAAAAAAATCTTTGTGTATATGATAGCCAGATTCATGAGGAACAGTATAGGCTATATAATATCACGCTACGACCCACAGGATCGCAGCAGTAACCAAAGACGTAGCAAAACACGGGTGAAAAATCTACGCGGAGTAAGTCACAGGTAGAAGTTAATAGACAATAAACAGTTCATTCATTAAATAAATTCCTTTCGAAGTATATATTTATGAATCAGTAACTAAGGCCGTCCCCTAGTTACTTATTAAGAAAAAGTAACTTTTTTCACCCCTCTTTTATTATGTTTCCATCTATTGTTATTTTTGAGACAGGTAAAAATAAATTTTGTTTCCCAGATTTTTATTAAAAACGTGAGCTTAGGGATTTGGCGCCCCTGTCCACGTGGAAAAGTAAATACAAAGCGTATAAAGCCTAATAAGTATTTTTTTTATTTTAAAATTGTGCCTCTGATTAAAAAAATCTCCTGTGTCGTGGGTGCGTTTATAGCATAAACTCACACAAACAACTTGACATGAAAGAAATACTTGCAACATAACATCACGCCTGTAATCCCAGAAGGGCTAGGCAGAGGTGTACCCATTGGTACACCCACATTTCGCCAGTTATGTTTAAGTCCCACGTAATAGGGGGCAAGCCTATTGCCATCAACCGGGCACAAATCCAGACTGAAGCCATTACTTAGAAATTTCTGATGGAAATGCCCAATTAAACTTAGCCTGACCTAGGAATCGAACCCAAGACCTCATGCTCAGCAGTCGTGCTTAGCGATCACTAGACCAACGAGGGAGTCAAAAATAAGTCAAGATCAGCTTAGGCAATTTTTAAAAAAGAAACACTAATTTTATATTTGACACTCCAACCCCGAGGTTCTTTTAACTGCAACTCAAAGTATAAATTTTAATACACCAAACCAAAACAGATCTATCTCGGGATATGCAATCTCGTGTGCGCTACACAGTCTACGCACGCGTCTGGTGATTCGATTACGTTAGCCGGCGCCGTCAGCTGTGGCCTTCACAGAACAGCAGAATGATGACGGACAGCGACAAGAGCGGACGTGTGTCGCGATACGAGTCAAGGATATGTACGATACAATAATAACATGATATGTTTTAAATTATATTTTGTAGTTGATTGGTGTGTGTTTTAATTTTAGTACCTAGTTATTTTTATTTATTAGCAATAGGCTGGCCCTTATAATATGTGACTTGAACATAATTGACGAAATGTGGGTGGACTAATGGGTACACCTCTGCTAAACCCTTCGGGGATTACAAGCGTGATGTTATGTTTATGTTATTTTTTATTTTACACTAGTTTTTGTTCGTGAAATATGTTACGGATCTCTACATTTTTAATAGTAAAATATTAACCGTTTTTCTAATTTAGAAAGTTATATTTGTTGTCATAGGAATAATCCAACTAAAAAAGGGTTTTATATGGTTAATGCAGCCGGAATCTTTACAATATTTACAGACACTGTATAAATTTATGAACGTTATCCTCTCTTACACAAAATTCTACATATTTTATTATTAATGATCATAAGGGCCTGTTTCCTCCAAAGCGTAGAAGAAATATGTCTCGTAACCAACTAAGAAAGAGTATTGAGTTGAAGCTAAGCGGTAAGATGACAAACGCAAGCCGATTGGATGTAGGTGGGGAATCCAACCCCGCATCAAAATCGTAATCCCGCTAACTTGCGGGATTGTCATTTTTAAGTATTTTATTATTTTTGTTTAAGTGGTTATTTTTTATATATAAATATGGATTAAAAGATCGATTCCGCACATGCTTGACAACCCCCATTTCATGTCCAAAAATTCACTGTCCATTCCAAGGTTGCCTGGAAGAGATCGCAGTAAGCGATAAGGCCGCCAATTGTATGTTTTGTAGTTGATAGTTTATTTTTAAGTCATATATAATCTGGTGTACAATAAAGAATACTTATATATAAATAAATAAATAAATAAATAAATGCTCCTCTCCGCTTTGGTGAAAACGGAGCCTAAAGCATAATTAAAAAAATACCTCATATTCCTTTATTATTATAAAACGAGGAAGGACGAAAATTAAAAGGTTACGCTCGGTTCTGCGAAACGTGATTCAATCAACCCATTGGGATTACCTACCTTATTTTTATTAGCTAGGGATGTTTTAATTTAAAATAACTTTGTTTTAAAACTGTTTCTGGAAATAAGATTGTTTAATCAACGGATGATTGCTATTAGGGTTGTTTTTGGAGCTTTATAAATAATAATACGAGGCTATTATTGTACCAATGCAGGGCAAACGCATCTTCGACTTTTTCAATTTACATTTATGTACCTTTTTGAAGGTCATGATGGCCCAATGGTTGAGGCGCCTGCCTTACATGTTTGAGGTTGTGAGTTGGAATCATGGCAAGTACCAATGTGACTTTTACAATTCATATGTACTTTCTAAGTTTATCTTGGACTCACTGACATCGTTACGGGTCGTCAGAAGCCCGAATGTCTGACAACCAGTTAGGACTGGTTGTCAGACATTACATTCAAGGGGTATCGTATTACCCAGTTACTGGGTTGTGGAGGTCAGATAGCAGTCGCTCCATGTAAAGTACTGGTATCCAGCTGCATCCGGTTAGACTGGAAGCCGACCGCAACATAGTTGGGAAAAAGCTAGGCAGATGACCTTCTACGAAAATCTTAGACAACGGAGAACGAAAATATTGTGAGGAAACCTGAACTTATTATATAAGTACTAGCTTTGGCCCGCGACTTCGCGTTAATGTTGGACCGGCCTGGGGGTGTAGCTCTAAGTATAGGATTTAAAACTTTAAACCAAAAAAAAAACAACATGCCTACGACTTGTGGCACAGACGTCAATCGTTCGAGTTTCGACCACTGCGTGAACCGCTCTGACGGGCGCTGCATAATTGGTTAGTTGACACCATTAATTCCAAGACATAACTTCTTAACTTCCTTATTGGTGAGGTTCTTCAGAAAGGTCAGGTCGCAGTACTCGTAACCGGCGTGCTTGTATGACGAGATGTATGAACGTGGAAGAGGCGAAAGGAGTATGTAAGAATCGTAGCAGGTGGCGTTCTGTGGTTTCTGCCTACCCCCATAGGAAAAAGGCGTGAGTTTATGTATGTGTACATAACTTCTTGAAATAAACACTTTACTTTAGCCCTGAAAACCCGATTAATTTTATATTAATTGTAAAATTAGATTTTTTTGTGGCTTTGAAATTAGTAAATAGTTAGTCAATTGAGTTGTCAAATATGTGACGTCACATTCACAAAATGGAATCTGTATCGCGTTTTGACAGGTCATGATAAAGTACGTCAATTGATTGGCGGTCTCAACTAGCCTATTCTACGAGGCGGATATGTGTAAAAGTATCTCATCTCGCGAATGTAGACATCAAAGGCAAAGTCAAATCATTTATTCCAATTAGGCCATTACAAGGCACTTTTGAATGTCAAATACAAAAGAAAAAGGAATTGAATCTAGTTGCCCTTTCCAAAAAGGTTGTTTTGTATGGAGAAAAATAGGCGAGAAACTCCATACGTACTCTTTTAAAATCAGTGTTTACAATATTTGCATACAGAATCATACATAGTGGCACGTGAATACAATGTAAATCATATAAAATCATAACACTTAAAAAGTATTACAAATCAAGAATATTCGTACATTTCGTTGACAGACCGTTTTGTATTGTTGCAGCGCTATGGGAGGAGCAAGAGGCGCCGGAGTACGACATCGACACGGAGGACGAGAGGTGGCTGAAACAGCAGAGGCATCCCGAGCTCACAGGTATAACTACATACGAGTATGTAAACGATTCTCTAATACTATCCTTAAATTTCTTCAATCAATTAGTGTGTAATTTATCATCACTTAAGCTTGATACACACATATCCGTGAAGTCACAGTTCCGGCACCACACCGTATCAGTGATAAATTAGTCTTTCATACATTCTCTATGAACACATTCACACCTATCAGAGTCAGTGACGGCACAGTGCTCTCAGTGTCAGTGCCGGCACGTTCATAGAGAATGTATGAAAGAATAATTATTACTAATACAGTGTGGT
This sequence comes from Hoplodrina blanda, assembly GCA_949316365.1. Lineage (NCBI taxonomy): Eukaryota > Metazoa > Arthropoda > Insecta > Lepidoptera > Noctuidae > Hoplodrina > Hoplodrina blanda. The sequence continues at coordinate 3,283,769 of OX438573.1, forward strand.
GCCGGAACTGTGACTTCACGGATATGTGTGAATCAAGCTTTACACACAGTAAATGAAGGGCTATTATTTCCCAGAGTCAAAGTCAAATCATTTTTTTTAATTAGACCATCAAAAGGCACTTTTGAACGTCATTTTTATGAAAGAAAAAATAATATTGAATCAATGGTAATTTCGTATGGAGAAGAACGGGCAAGAAACTTCATAAAATATAAAATACGTCGTAGTTTTACAATACGTTGTACACGTAAATTAATTCAATAATAATACGAATGTAGAGACGATCCATCGTCTTCACATTCGTATAAAATTTATCCTAAAACTCAAATGAATTTAGTATTAAGTTAATAGGTACAGTCAGCAAAACAGATAGGTATGCAGGGTCGTTAGATATAGTTGAAGTTTTCTAAGAATCCGATGGATGTCTTTGACTGAAACTTGACCTAAATAAAGAACTATTTATTATCTAAGATTTTAATTAAATTACATTCGAAAACATCCATCGGTTTTTAAGAAAACTTCAACTATATCTGACGACCCTGCATACCTATCTGTTTTGCTGTGTGTACATCGGATTTTTTTCAAGATCTGATCAGGCTTTTCCATTTCTTTCCAGAGCTAAAGTTCGAACAGATGATGGACAAGTTGGAAAAGAGCTCGGGCCAAACGGTGGTGACCCTCAACGAGGCGAAGCTGCTGCTCGAGAGAAACGACGACCTCGTCATCGCTGTGTACGACTACTGGCTGAACAAGCGGCTCAACACGGTGAGGAGCAAAGTAATAACCGGCACCCCCCACCCCCCCCTCCCTCCACCCCTATATGTTACACTGTCAATACGTTGAAGTGTAGCGACATCTGTCGCACAGCATGTGAACTACAACTAGCAAAACAACCAACATTCGGCGCGACGTTAGCACATGTACAAAATCGTGGGGCCGTAGCCTACCAGACATAGCACCTGTCTGGTCGAAGGATCCTACCTTTTCAACGGAGGATGAGAAACTTTACAGCCTCTCTCTCGTTTCTCTAAAGAAGATCACAAGGAATGCGCTGATGTTGGGCATGAATGGATCACTCGTTGTGGACTGGACCATACATAACACCCGTCTGGTCGGAGGATCCACCCTTTTCAACGGAGGATGAGAAACTTTACAGCCTGTTTCTCGTTCTTCGCGGGTCGCAAGGAATCCTCTGAAGTTGGGCATGACTGGATCACTCGTTGTCATGATGATTGGACTAAGCCTATGCCAATGCATAAGGCTACATACGCACTAAGCGGTCAGCCGTCCGGTGGACCACAGGATGCGGTTGCGCTTGCGGTTCAGTCGGACCGCAGCGCTCAAAACGACCGGAGCGGTCGGCCGGCAGTCGCATCGCAGTGCGTATAAAAACTACTTTCTCGTACAAACTTTTGATTCCGGTCAGCCGGACGGCTGGCCGCATTGCGGCTAACCGCATAGTGCGTATGTAGCCCTACGACAGATTTGATTTTAGAATCAAAGTCAAATTATTTATTTCAATTAGACTATGAAAAGGCTATTTTGAACTTAACATACAAGAAAAAAGAAATGTAGTTTCTTATGGAGAAGAATAAGCAAGGAAACACCATACTTACTCTTTTAAAATAAATGTTTTACAATATTTTGATTATCTGTGAAGTAGGTCCCAGCAAGTAAGTTGTAATTTTACGGTAGGTTGGTAACAGGGTTGGCTCAGCGTGCTTCGAAGCTTCGGCGTGTCGCTGACTCGGAACTATAAGTAAAACATCATTCACCTATAGTTCTGAGGCAACAATAATATTCTCACGAATTCCCATAAAAAATGTTTGCTTAATGTTATTTAATTTGATGGAAAGTATGCATAGTCGTCGGCTATATGATGTGTCTTTTTAACCGACTTCAAAAAGGACGAGGTTCTCAATTCCGCAGTATGCTTTTATTTCTGTATGTTTGTTACGCGATTACTCCGCCAATTATGAATTGATTTGGATGGTTCTTTTTTTGTTTGGTAGGTCATACTTCAGTGGTGGTCCCATATAAATTTTATCGACTTTGATTCAGCGCTTGTTGAAAAAATCAACAAAAACAAAAAAATATACATTGATGACGTTATGGTTTGTAGTTCCCTTCATCAAAAGTTTTGATGAATTTTTTTATTGTTTAAAAGGGCTTTTTGTAAGGATTTCAAATATTAACGACAAGCACTAAAAAGTGAAAAATAAAAATCTTTTTTACAAAAAAGACCTTCAAAAACTAGAAAATAAAAAAAATATTTTAGTTTTGGAAGTCAGTGGCAGTACCTACATAACAACAAAACAAAACCGAAGCCGCAGATTTCCAAAACTAAAGTAATTTTTATTTTCTAGTTTTTGTTACATCCGGTATGTATCGAGCCCCTCTTTTAAAAGAACACAATATGCTCTACAGCAACACCCGCTGATCCTGTCAGTAAAAACGGAGAACAGACCGGGCCAGTCGTCCAACAACCCCTATTTGGCATTCAGGCGGCGAACGGAGAAGATGCAGACCAGGAAGAACAGGTGAGAGGATAAACATGTCTTATGGTGCTTTAGCGTCAGCTCACACCGAGACGCGACGCTGCGTGCACACTTTAAAAGAGCGACTCAAAATATAACTTTATTTTCTACACGAAAAGATACACATTTCATTGTGAGAATTTAGAATACGTTACACCACGCAGCACTACGTCGCGATGCGTCGCTCTACGCCGCGAGGCATCACGAGGCGTGGAGCGACGCATCGCGACGCAGCGGTGAATCGCCGGTACGCGTGACGTGCAAGAGCGGCGAGGTTGCGATGCGTCTCGCGGCGACGCAGCGCGAAGTCACTGGCCTCTTCCAGTATCGTCACGTTGCGTCGCGTCGCGTCGCGTCTCGGTGTGAACGGACCCTTACACGACAATTGGGTATTTGTCACCATCATCATCTGCCTAGCCTTTTCCCAAGTACATTGGGGTGGGCTTCCAGTCTAGCCGGATGCAGTTGAATACCAGTATTTTACATGGAGCAACTGCCTATCTGACCTCCACAACTCAGTAACAGTTTGACACAAGAGACTGCCGCGTGTAGTGGTCGCAAAGCGCGACTGCTGAGCATGAGGTCTTGGGCTTGATTTCCAGGTCGGGTAAAGTGCTATTGGGTTTTTCCATCAGGAATTTCTCAGTAGCAGCCCGGAGGATTTGTGCCCTATTGATGGCAATAGGCTCGCCCCCTATTACATGGGACTTCATAACGGGCGAAATGTAGGTGTACTAATGGGTACACCCACTGCCTAACACTTCGAAGATTACAGGCGTGATGTTACGTTATGTTTACTGACAATTTCTCATTTAAATTTCAGAAAAAACGACGAGAGCTCCTACGAGAAGATGCTGAAGCTTCGGCGGGATCTGGCGCGAGCGCTCACCCTGCTCGAGCTGGTCGCGCGGCGGGAGAACGCCAAGCGCGAGCTCGTGCGGCTCACCGCGCTCATCGCCGAGCGGCGCTACGTCGCCGGGGACTTCGCTAACCAGCTGCTGCCGGAGCTACCGCCCAGGTACATGCATATCACCTTCCGAAGACCTTGATTGTTCTTCAGTAGACCTAGCAAGACCGCACTGACTATACGACACGACGAAATACCACTATACTAACGGTTTTGAAAGGTGTACGAGGGGCCGAAGCCAACTCGCAGAGGCCCTTTACACCTACCAACAAGCTATACTTTTAGTGCAAGAGCACACATTTTTTTGTTCCCTTGGCGGAAAATCCTCATGGATGTCTACCGTACTAGGGAGGGCGGAACGGTCTGTCAGAATCTTACTGACCAGCCAGTGTTCCCTTCCCACACTTACTCCGGGGATCACGGGAACGTACGCGCCTTCCGCAATCCCTGACTGTTGCTGGCCTGCCTCCTCCTCCTTCTCAGGAGTGCAAGTGCACCTAAAGAGGATATGGAAACAAAGGATGGGACTATCCGTTTGGGTGGTTTAAGTGGACTGGTTACCTGGTACTATGGAAGGACTATGGCCCCTGCCTGATAAATGCTTATTATAATGCTAATTTTGTTAAAACATCGTCCACAGGCCAGCCTACAGCGCGGTGCCCCTGACGTCGTCGTCGTTCCGTCGCGAGGCGTACGTGCCGCACTACCCTGCGCGTGCGCCGCCCGCGCCCGTCGACCAACCTCGACAGGTACCCGCCATTACTTGAGCTTACAGTTTACACTGTATTTAGGAGTGTTTAGGATTCGGAAATCATGAGAAAATATCTAAAGAAGATCAAGGTTGTAATAATCGCGCTACTTTCTAATTTCAAGTATCAAGATTAATAGTGTCTGTAACAAGTTGCTTACCAACTTTTTTAGTAAAATACTCGTTAAAAAAAAACTCCACATGAATTTTTCCCATTGTGGATTAGGACTAGCTTTTGCACGCGGCTTTACCCGCGTAGAAATCAAAGAAATACATCCTTGATTCGACCTTTTATTAGAATCGAAATACGCAAGCGATTATAAGCTTGTAAACATTTTTGATCAGTGATTGTACAGTCACAAGCAAAAACAAGTACTTATACACTTAGCAAAATTCAAAAGCGATTTTCTTGTGAAAATTAATGGTTTTCTTCATTTCATAGTAGTATTTAATTCAAAATACTATATTCCTAAAAACAAGACATTTTTATCAATGTATTCGAAGAAAATAGCTTCGTGTTGCTAAGTGTATACTTGTTTTTGCTCGTGACTGTACAGCAAATATATGAACCTTGGTCTTGTTTGATATTTAATCTTGTGTCCTCAGTTTCTGGAAGCATGATCAGTAAGGGTATACGACCGACATTTTGTAGGACCGACTTTTTATGGGGCATCTGCGTTCGTTAATTGGAATTCACATGTTCCATTTCTAGCCCACCAAAAAATCTGACATAATTTGTCTTTCGTGTGTCTCGTTCAATCATATCATTAGGTTTGATAGGTTATTGAAAAGCTTCCAGAAACCATTTAAACGAAGGATTCGAAAATTCAGAAAAGAAAGGTATTCTAACTACTAAATAAAAAAAATATTGAAATGTTCAAAAGAATATTTCGTAATAAAAATGGAGGTAAAAAAGCGAAAAGTATTTTAAGTAAATACTTCTGAGCGACAATTCAAATGTTGAGGCAACTTTTATGTATGTGTGTTTGTTTGTCCCGAATAAAGTTAGTCGAAATTATAATTACATTCAAAAGCTCCATGTATAGGTATATACAATGGCCCACGTTTTATATATACCTTATGTAATTTCAGTAGAGTGCGATGTACAATCAGGGATATGGATAGTTTAACAAATTGAATATCGCATTTAAAAAAATATATCATCACACCTGTAATCCCCAAAGGATTAGGCAGAGGTGTACCCATTAGTACACCTACATTTCCCCAGTTATGTTTGAGTCCCATGTAATAGGGGGCGATAATTATAAATAAGTGTCCTTGTTAACAACAAACTTATTACTACTTACTACTTACTACTACTACTACTACTTATTACTTATTTTAACGTTAAAATGGACTATGGGGGTCTTGGTTTCGAATCCCAGTTCGGGCAAAGTGTTATTGGGTTTTTCCATCAGGAATTTCTCAGCAGCAGCTTCGGAGTCTGGACTTGTGCCCGGTTGATGGCAATAGGCTGGCCCCTATTACATGAAACTTAAACATAACTGACGAAATGTGTGTGTACACCTCTGCCTAACCTTTCGGGGATTACAGGCGTGATGTTTATTTTTGTCCCGATTCACCCCTACATACCTATTCGCCCCGTTTTACTGTACAACCGCAAAAAATGCCGCAGTGTTTAAAACTCTGTCGTCTATACATAAGAGGCGCTGTAAAACGTGGACCGTTATCTACAAGAGCTACTAAACTCGCGACCGATATCAAATAGAGTTCGTAAAACATTGACACGTCACAAATAAGCCGAGTAAGATATCATGATGGTCTGTTGCCTTCCAGCGAGAAAAACGTCCGTACAAGAGACGGAAACACAGGCATCCCGTCGTCGGCTCCGTGCAGGGGCTGAGAGGTACGTATCTCTTTATACGCGGACTGCACGCGAATTTGTATGAAAACACCAATGTGAAGAGACAAATTTTTATATGAAACTAGCAAACCGCCCCGGCTTCACACGGTAAAATTTTCGACTTTTCCGATAGATTTTCCAAAAAAAAAATTTCATAAAAACCTTGTCCAGGAAATTACAATTACAGCAAAAAAAGAATCAGCCATATTGCTTCAGCGGTTCTCGAGTTTTACGCTTAGCAACACATTTAGCGATTATTTTTTTTTTATATAGTAAGCGCTTGAGTGATTTCTGGTTACTAATTAGCCCGCGGCGGGTTAATAAGTACCCTAGAAATAGATGAAACGTATTTACAAACACTTGCAAAGTATGGTAGACTATCACGGGGTGTAAAAATCTTATTTATTCTACATTATATCCAACTTACATTAAGTACACGTTTAAAATAAGAACACATGACAATCTAAAACAGCTATATTTCGACTTTTAATTCTATTCAGTAACTTGACAGTTCAAAGAAAAATAATGTTACCATACTACAACTAATAGTGTTGGCGTAGTGAACGATTTTGCGTAAGGAACGAATGATAAAAATGGTTTAATACCAAATTAAGTAAGTACATTATTTAAGTTCATTCAATTTCGTTCATTCTTACTCCACCTCACTATCTTTTTTTGTCAAAACTTGGTAACCCTTTATCTGTCAATTTACTGAATAGAATTAAAAGTCGAAATATATATTAGAAAACGCAAAATTCTATGTATTTATATATTTTAAAACATGACAAGGTGACGTCACTTTGTGTGATTTATATTATAGAGACACTCCTGGATTCCTATATTGACAGCCTTTCCCAAAGTGGGCGATAACGCCCCCTTGTGGGCGATAACGCCCCCTTGTGGGCGCTGGCTGCAGGCCTAAAGGGGGGCGGTAAGAGACCCAGAAAAAACATCGGGGCGTTGTGTAGAGGCTTGGGGAGCGATTTTTAATTTCATTTACTAGGTGGTTTTTAAGTAGGTGAAAAAATGGGGGGAGGCTAGAAAATAATTTGTTCTCAAAGTGGGGGAACCTCTGCTATATTAGCTCACCTTGCACTTTTTTTTTGTTTAAACTAGTATGACTGTATAACGACTGTATAATGACACCAAAAGTATGTCAATCACAATTTTTTTTTACTGGTCTAGTGTATACTCACCTTTAGGTGTCTGGGAGTTTAGTTTGTGTTTCCCGTGTCAATCTCTTGTACTGGATAGTGTGTTATACATACATATTACAGTGCAGTTTTAGAACATCTAACACACTAAGAAAAATAACGACGTTATTTGTATCCAAAATAAAAATAAAATTCATTAAAAAATATATAAATGCATCAACAGACTCGGGCGTGTATACTTCTTCGGAGGAAGAGGGCAGCGGCCGAGCAGAGGCCGCGACACCTCCCGACGACGGACCCTTTGCCTTCCGACGCAAACCTGGCTGTTATTATGAAATGGTGAGCTTCTATAAATATATTCTGTAGACCGAATTTCGGCCACAACGGCTTTTCTCAGTAGAGACTAGCCAAGTATGCAGGAGATATTATATAGTGTACGAGTGTGTGCGTAAGTACAGGTGCACTCAGGGGCGGATCTTGAATTTGTGGGGCCCTGGGCTAATACTGCTTAGGGGCCCTACCTAATTACTCAATCAATTGGCATTTTGTCAAAAAACTGTTTTCTGTAGTGATGTAGGTATATATAATTTGATCGCAGTGTTGCCAACCTTATAATCGGATCTTTTTAATTTAAGATAATTTTTATTATTGACAATATCGTCTATTGTTTTCAGTCCGGTTGGGGGCCCTCTGTATTCACGGGGCCCTGGGCTGTAGCCCAAAAAGCCTTTAAGTAGATCCGCCCCTGGGTGCACTCCCTCTTCCCTCACCCTCATTGTCCGGTGGGACGGCAATCCGATATGACCGGGAGACATTAGGGATACAATACAAGTGACCAATCATTCACACCAGCAGCTTTCAAACTTCGGGCTGCTACTAAGAAATTCGTAATGGAAAATCCAGTAAGGGCGCGTTCCCATAGAACGTCCGTTTTACTGGTCCGTTTAAACGTAAATGTTATTAGCGTATGTAGTTGTATGAGCGAGTTCACACAGAATACAGTATATCGGATCCAGTAAAACGGATCCGTTTTATCGGATCGACTCTGCGCGAGGCTTGGATCCAGTAAAACGGATCCTGTAAATGCTGTGTGAATATTACCTCCAGTAGCGACGGATCCGTTAAAACGGATCCTGTAAATGCTGTGTGAATATTACCTCCAGTAGCGACGGATCAGTTAAAACGGATCCTGTAAATGCTGTGTGAATATTACCTCCAGTAGCGACGGATCCGTTAAAACGGATCCTGTAAATGCTGTGTGAATATTACCTCCAGTAGCGACGGATCAGTTAAAACGGACGTTCTATGTGAACGCGCCGTAACAGTCAGCCCGACATGGGAATCGCGCTTGCAACCACTAGACCAACGACGCAGTCAAGTATGAAGTCTTGGGTTATATTCCCAGATCGGACAAAGTGTTATTTGGTTTTTCCCATAAGAAATATCTCAGTAGCAGCCTCGGAGTCTGGATTTGTGCCCGGTTGATGGCAACAGGCTCGTCCCCTATTACATGGAACTTGAACATTACTGGCGAAATGTGGGTGTACTAATAGGTACACCTCTGCCTTAACCTTCCGGGAAAACAGGCGTGATGTTATGTTTAATTTGACATTTTCAGCCTGGACTGAGTGTAATTCCCCCAATCACCCCGATTTGAAGTATAGACTGGAAACTTTTGAGAAATTCAAGCTTAATGTTATACATATCCACTATCTTGTGTGTAATATAGTGTAAATATTTGCAGCCCACGTCAACGCTGTACGGTGATCCTCTGGACCCAGACGATCCCTCGAAGGAAGGACTGTTCGAGCACGAGGTCGATGAGAGGCATAGGTAAGTGTCCTTTATTTTCATGTTAAGTAAAAAAATATTTCACTGACAGAAAAAGCTGCTTAAAAGCCAAGGGCCATTTGCTATGATTTAAGACATACTTGAATTCCACGCGGACGGGGGCCGCGGGCTTCTAACATAAAACATAATTATCAACTTTAGTTTAGTGTAAATTAAGTTCATTTCTGAATGGCTATATTATTGTAGGGCAGTATTATTGAAAATGCCATTAAATGTTTTGAAACTGCAGCGCAAAGTAATTACATTATTTTTTCCAATAACGAAATAAATACTTGGCCAGTTTTTCTAAGTAAACTAATTGATAATCTTGTTAGGTACCAGAGTAAACAGTGGGTTGAATTTCAAATACTTAAATGATAAAAATTAACATAATTCATTATGAATGTCGATTCTGAAAAAAAACTACTTACATTTTTAATTACAAGTTTGAAAATGTGGCATCTACTAATGTAGCTTCCCCCCTCCCCCTCAGGTACACGCTGACGTCAGTGAGCACGGGCTGCGTGGGATTCGCGCGGCGGCGCTTGTGCCGCGGCGGGCGCGTGGCGCTGGACCGCACGCGCACGCCGCAGCACGACCTGTTCACGCAGCTGCCCTTCAGCTTCCCGCACTCCGACCACTACAAGCGGCAGAAGGATGAGGAGGTAACGTTTCTTTTATCATTTAGTTCAAGCAACAAGGGCCCGTAGAAAAAAAATATATAGTCCCCGTCACGGCAAGATATAAATCTTGTAAATACACATTCAGGGGAGCGCAACCCTTGGATGAAATACTGAGTTGCATCAGCGTAAACTTACTTTAAAATAACGGCCCAAATGTTTACGTTCCGTAGCGGTTTATTTGTTGTCATATTATGTACTCTATCTTCGTTGCATAACGTTCAAATTATAAATGAAAATTAAACAAAAATATAATTGATTCGAAAAGAAGAAGAAATGAAAAATGTAGTTGTAACAAAAGTTATCGATAATTCTCGATAATTCTGGCGAATACTTTCGGCGAAGTTGATTGAAAAACTAAAAAGTTTCTGGTTTTCACGTTACTCTAATATAATTCTGACAATACTTACTTTCTTTCTAAAGTAAACGAAACCAGTTCTACCGTCTTGTCCTTATTACAACCGTCTGCTAACAAATAACAAAAAAACCCTCTCAATTTCAGGTGGAACTTGAAACAAAAGCGCATAGAACGCCAAAGGAGATGTCCAGAGATTACCACACAAGCGGCAAGTACCCGTGGCGGCACGCATTCAGGAAACACCTCTCCCGCAACCCAGACCTCTGGACGACAACCGACGAAATCAAAACGTCAGACATCAAACAAGAGCCGACCGACAAATCTGACAGATCGGACGTCCTACCCAACCTCACCGACAGAAGCGATCTACCGGACGTGATTCAAGACAGTGTTAAAAGTGATATTAGATTAAGTGCGAGGACTTTAGACGGTGTAGTGAGAGAGAATCTGGAGAGGGTGATGAGGAAGCGCTCTTGGAGCGGATGCTCCGACAGCAGTTACGACTCCGACGAGAGTCTGCAGCCCGTCGAGAAGGAGTTTGAGCAGTTCATCAATGAGGTTAATAAAAAATGGTAAGTTTTTGTCATCATAATCAAATCAGACGAAGAACGTCCACTGCTGGACATAGACTCCCTTTAAATATAGCCACAATTTCCGGTCGTCGGTCTACTTCGTGGATCCTTCCCACATTACACCTTCCGGTACATGGTCGCCACTAGAGAGCCTTAGGACCCCTTTTTAAGAGCTATGTCGGTGACCTTAGTTCTTCTGCGGATCTCCTCATTTCTAATTCGATCTCTTTTTTTTGGAAATAAATAAATAACACATAACATAACACGCCTGTAATCCCCGAAGGGTTAGGCAGCGGTGTACTCAGTCAGTTTAAGTCCCATGTAATAGGGGGCGAGCCTATTGCCATCAACCGGGCACAAATCCAGACTCCGAGGCTGCTACTGACAAATTCCTGATGGAAAAACCCAATAACATTTTATCCGACCTGGGAATCGGTGGAACTTGAAACAAAAGCGCATAGAACGCCAAAGGAGCCTCATGGAACCTCATGCTCAGCAGTCGCGCTTTGCGACCACTAGACCAACGAGGCAGTCGTTAGTAAAATATATAAAAAATGAATCCATATTTCCCTTGGTCACGGCATCACGCGTGAACGGCTGGACCGATTTCACTTTTTATTTTTTGTTGTGTTTGTTATTGTAAGGAGAAGGTTCTTATTTAATTATTTATTTATTTAATCAAAAGCATTATAAGCTAACAAAACGCTTATATGCTAAAATTATCATAGTACAATATATAAATGAGTGTCAAAAAAAAAAATTGGTCGATTAGTTCAAAATAGTAAAAATTAGTAAATAAATAAATGTTAATTATTCTCATTTCAGGTTACATTTCCGACCGAAAACACCACCACCGTCGCCCCCCCACGTGGACACACACGACAACCAGTTCCCCGTCGCCCTGGACACTCCGATCTCCGTAGAGCTGAGAGCGGCCGAGACACCGCTCTCGGACACCTTAGACACTTTCACTACCTCAGAATTTACTCTCGGAGAGTTGTACCCCGAGTTGAATGCGGATATTGATAATAGCGCCAGCAGTCTGGATATAAGTGGGGATGATTTGCTGACAGAGAACTTTACGGGTTAGTTTCAAAGCATTTATTTCAATGAAACCGTTTACAGGCACTTTTGTCGGTCAGTTATAGTCTTTTTTAATCTCAGAGACTAAATTGATAGCTTCATATGTCAAACATAACAATAATGTGCTTTCAGAACATTGATATAAAGCACACCTTTTTTAAGTATGACATAATAAAGTCGTCAAATCAGTCTCTGAGATTCAAAAAGACTTTGAATTGGCAAGGATTAATAAACAACACACTTTAGTCAGAAAGTTGAAGCTAGTTGCTCGTTCCAAAATGCAGGTAGGTCTCTATGGAGAACAGTCGTGTAAAAACGAAATAGGAAGTTGTTTGAACGCACTAATCTCCAGAAATACTGGTCTGATTCTGAAAAAAAAACGCTGTGCAAGGACCATGATTGTTTCTATTACTTATATCTTATTTTTATTTACCACCGGTAAGTGTACATTATGGATTGCAATAAACAATTTGATTTGAAACAAAAAAGCTTATATATTTTAGGGATTCCTAAGAAAATCTTAGCAAAAAATAAGCATAATATATTAAATTTTAGCCAAGTATTATGTTCATTCCAGGTCTGACAGAAGCGCAAGTAGAAAGCATACTATCTGAGACGGACCTCAAAGCGTTGGCCGACGAGGACGACAAGAAGATCGCGATCACTGACGACATCCTGGACGAGCTCGTCAACAACGTGGACGCTAAGGATTCTTTTTTATTGCACGGCCAGAGTTCGGACGGGCGTGCCGACTCTGGCCCGAGGAAGAGAAAGGTATGGAACGAATTAATGTTAAGTTTTTTTTAATCACAAACTTATAGTCCATTCGCGTTCAGAAAATAGTGTGACATCGATGTCCACGGACACTGACACTGAACTATAACGACGCAAATTGAAAAACGTCGCAAATTATCGACACTGACTCTGGCACTGACATTGACCAAGCACGTCGCAAATTATGGACACTGTCACTGACACTGACCAATAACGTCGCAAATTATCGACACTGACATTGACCAAGTACGTCGTAAATTATCGACACTGACCGAAAACGTCGCAAATTATGGACACTGTCACTGACACTGATCAATAACGTCGCAAATAATCGACACTGACACTGACATTGACCAAGCACGTCACAAATTATCGACACTGGCACGGACTCTGGCCAAGTACGTTGCAAGTTATCGACATAGACACTGACACTGACCAATCACGTCGAAAATTATCAATACAGACACTGACATTGACCAATAACGTTTCAAATTACCTTAAACTTTACCGTAGATTTAAAAAAAAAACCAATAACACCCACTTATTCCACAGGCGGACGCGTTCACGTTCGGTTCGACCGTCGTGAACGTAACAAGCGCGGATAAGGAACCGATATACGTGGAGATGGTCAAGAACGAACCGCCACCGCCGCCAATCAAGACAGAAACGCCCAAACCAATCAAAGAAGAGAAGACCGCTGACACGCCTGCGCCCGTACCCACTGCCAACATTATCATCGAAGAAGTAAACGAAGTACCAACCATCAAAATTGAAAAGAAACGTAAAGAGGATACCATAGAAGAGATTCAGTTAGCGCATGGGGTTCAATTGAAGACTGTGCAGACAAAGCATTCGCCGCTGAAGAAGCATATTATCACGTCGGCTGGACACAGGAGGGCGAGCGACGTGGCTATTGTGACGTCAGCAGTGTCTTCGGATACGCAGGTGCAGACCACGCAGCCGCAGATTGTGACTGTCGCCGTGTCTGATAGTTTGAAGGTACGTGTGGAATTATTCTCTATATTAAGCCGGTCAAATGCGAGTCGGACTCGCACACGATAGGCTCTGTACCAGTATCGAGCAAAAAACGCAAAAAATACAAGTCTCTTGTATTGGGTATTCGCTTTTAATTTTTATTTATTTTTATTATCTGTTGGTATAGCGGCAATAGAAATACACATTCTGTGAAAATTTCAACTGTCTAGCTATTACGGTTCTTGAGATAAAGCCCGCTGACAGACGGACGAAAAGCGCAAGCTTAGTAAGGGACCCTGGTCCTGTTAGCATCCTTCGCGTACGGAACCCTATAAATGACCACTTTATTTCGCACAATGAGCGTTTTCGTAACATAATAATATTATGTAATAAACACTATGTAACAAAAACCCTGTCAGATCAGTGTTGCCGTTGATCAGTTTTTATGTTTTATTTTAATTTAATTACTTCTTCTTACTTCTTTTTTTTTTCACTGGGGAAAAATAATAATCTCAAATCTATTAAATGGTTACGTATATGTGTACGCAGTACGATGCCGAATAATACCCTTAAGGATCGGACAGGGTTTTTGTTACATGCTGTATGTATACGTCAAGTTATTTTGTATTGTTGCAGGTCCGTCTTCAAAATCATTTGCTGTCGACCCAGTCGGGTGTGCTGGTGCAGAACGGGCCGTTCCCGCCGGTCGTCGCCGTGCCTGTGCAACAAGCTAGAGATGCGACAGGTATGTTAAACTACTGTGTTAAGTTTGTTGTTTGTCTTTCTGTCATGCAGCAATGTAGCGACAGATTGTTTTTTTGTAAATCCATGTCCTTCCGCGCAAGTGTCTTGACGTTGAAATGTCTATGCGTGCAAAGGGACTGGTGCAAATGTCTTACGTGTATGTGTCCTAATACCCCCAAATGTGTGCCGGTCAGGCTAAAGTGGGCTATTTACTTGTTATTAACAACTGTTGTATTGTTCGTCAGGCACGTCGACCGTGGCGTCTCTGGGCGCGCACACTACGCTGAGCACGCACGCGGGCACGCTGGGCACGCACGCGAGCACGCTGGGCACGCACGCGGGCGCGCGGCGCGTGTCGGCGCCGCTGGTGCAGCTGGCGGGCGCGGCGCTGGCGCACAAGCACGTGCTGCACGCGCCCGCGCCGCTCGTGGTGCACCCGCACCTGCAGCACGTGCCGCCCGCCAAGCTCAAGGTGCTGCACGCGCACCCGCTCACGCACACGCAGCGCACGCAGCTGCTGAAGCAGAACCGCGCGCTGGCCGGCCTGCCCGCCGTGGTGTCGCTGGCGGCGCTGGACGCCAAGGCGCCCGCGCTGCTCAAGGCGGCGCCGGGCTCGGTGGCGCAGCTGTTCGAGATCAAGGGCGGCCAGCTCGGCAAGGGCCCGCACCTCGTCAACGTGGTGCGCCAGCCCGCGCCGCGCGACGACAAGCGCCGCGTCAACCTCAGCCTCGACGCGCGCCAGCTCGTGCGCGCCGCGCTGCCCGTGCGCCACCAGATCCAGCTCAAGCAGCGCCCGCCCGGCCTGGCGCCGCGCGCGCTCGTGGCCAACCTGCTGCACAAGGCCGTGCCCCTGCCGCGCGCCGCGCACAAGATCGCGCTGCAGGCGCCCGCGCAGCCGCTGTCCGCCAACGTGTCCGCCATCGCCTTCGCCGCGCCCGCGCAGCTCAAGCGGCGCCTGGCCGCGCCCGCGCGCCCGCCCGGCGACGCGGGCCCGGCGCCGGGCGCCAGCACGTCGGGCACGTCGCCTGCGCCGAGCCCGTCCCGCGCCGGAGACGAGCCGGCCACCAACGGCGCGGTGCGGCGCCGCGCCGCGGACACGCTGCCCATGGAGGTCACGTGACGCCCGCGCGCCCGACCCGCCCGACCCGCGCTGGCGTTCTGACACCGACCGACCCGCGCCGCGACGCCACGAAGCATCAACTTATTTAAGGCTGTGAAATAGTTAATACGTGGAAAACTTTAGTAAGGGCGCGCCAGACGGACCCGACCGACCGACGCTTGAACATGTACGACGAGCCTTTATGTAATATTATTTTGTACGCGGCTGGCATGCCCTCGCTAGTTTTTTTTTAGCAAAGGAAACATTCATTAGTTTTGTTTTGTTCATTTTAATATGTAATGTAATTAAATAAAAAGCGCGCGCGTAAGTTCGTCGGGGTGTATATTTTAAATGTGTATGAGCATAAAAAAATTAAATAAAAAATGATTTAAAAATGTGTAAAATAATAACCGCATTACTGTGTATCATATAGTTTTATGTGTATTATAAATAATGAAAATATTTACTTAATAATTTGGTTCACTGGCCGGACCAGTTGAGCGGGCAGTTGTCTGAGAGCAGTGTTAGTAGTCAGGCGGTCCGTACTTGTGCTGGACAAATCCCATATAGTTTAGTATTATTTTGTGTTTGTACCATTAATTTATTGTTAGACATTGTATATAATTGATATTCAGGCTCCGGTACATCAGGATATACTTGTGACTGCACCCACTCAATGGCACCACGTTATATACAAATGTACTGAATACTCAACAGCGCATATATTCCATTTTGTGTTCAACCATTACGTGACGCCTATACCAAATAACAAACAAGGATTTTAACGTATTCGAAATGATAAAACTTGATGTGATCTATAATAAATAAATGTCCAGCGACACTACTCACAGAATCGTGCAAGATCATGGCTCGACACGATTCTGGCGGCAGTGTTGCTGTGTAAAAAAAAACACTAGTTAATCGACGCGGCTTAATACGTGCTTTCCTTAGAAGGCATAGTAAGTAAAATTAGATAGCGAGTGTGTTGATGTGTCCCATGTTGGGCGCCAATTCAGACTAGAGACGTCCCACGTTGGGCGCCAATTGAGACTAGACGAGTCCCATGTCGGGCGCCAATTGAGACTACACGGGTCCCATGTTGGGCGCCAATTGAGCCTAGAGTCCCACGTCGGGCGCCACTTAAGACGAATTCTCTTGTTACCCACATCGCAGTCGCTTCGTGTACTAGAGTGATTGTAATAATAATGTAATCATTGGTTGCGACTGTGTGATCACCTCGGAGCGGTTAAATGATACTAAAGCCTAACACAGAGAGAGAGCGGGAGCGGGACGTGAGAGTGAAGTGTGTGGACATCCATATGTATAAATACAAGAAATACAACCCGACGACACGCTCACGTCCTGCTGTCTGTGTGTTGGGCTTAATACAACAGGTGCAGTATTGCATCCTCGTCAAATTCATAGAGGTAAACTATGCTAGTGATTCTCAATGAAAAGATTTTAGGTGATTTTCGCATTCGAACTAGCCATAATTTTATTGGATTACTAGCTTCTGCCCGCGACTTCGTCCGCGTCAAAGTTGATTTCTCCATACAAACTTTGGAACCCCGCTTCATCTCCCCTTAAGAGGCGAATTTTAGAAAATTATTTCTCAGCGGATGTCTACTACCTATAAACTACCTCCCTGCCGAATTTCATCTTTATACGTCGAGCGGTTGTCGATACTTCGTGATGAGTGAGTGACATTTCGCTTTTATATATTTAGATAGATTGTCTTTTATGACAACCTCTTGAAATTAGACGAGGATGCTTTAGGCTTTCTACGCACTAGCGACCATGGCCGCGGCGGCCATGTCGCGACGGCTAGTGAGTTCTGGATTTTATAAGCAATCGTTTTGAACCCCTACGTACTTAGCGGCCACCATTGGCCACGGATGCCACGCGATCAGCGACTAGCCGAAATATCCGCCAGTGCCAGTGCACGCACTAGGTGGTCAGGCCGCGAACGTGGCCGCCACTGCCATGGTCGCCAGTGCGTAGAAAGCCATAGCCAAGCCACCTTGTATAATTAGTAAAGTACCTTGTCGGTAAAATGTCACCCAAGATTAGTAGACAGGCGTTACAGAGCTTTTTCTGAAGCTTGATGTATCATATGTCGATGGCACTGTAATATACCTTCTCTGTAACATATATTCGCTGCATACGACATGACTGTCGCTACGCCAAACCTCAAAATCTTCGCCTGCTGACGCTGTCACTGTCACATATCTTAACCTGTTGACTGCGAGAGAACATCCGATGTGTATCTGCTAAAGAACGCAAGTGCGGCGCTCACAGTATGTTTTTTTACGGCGAACACACCAACTGTGTAGCCAACAGTAACAAACAGTTCAACTGCCGCTGTTACATTCGAAATGGCGAAAAGAAATTATACTTTTCGTTTTACAACCTCGCCAAAAACAATGCGCAAAGGACAAAAGTATGATTCAGAAAATGTTATTGTAATATTAATAAGTGCGTATAGCCGACTGAGATGATGCACGTCTGTGGTAACAATTTGATTTTAATAGCGCCTAAATTTGTAGTTGAATAAACCGGCAATCATCTTGAAAATGGCGCCGACTGCGCGCGCAGTCTCAGATTAGTATGGAAAGGAGACTTTTATTATACGTTCCTTTAAGGTCCGTTTATATTGACAGACACTGCGTGGCAGACAACGACAGACACCATTTAATTACATCTGTTAAGATGGTCTCCCATCCACAGACCAACCCCGGCAAGCGTGGCTTAACCTGATGAATTGATCCGTGCGGCTGTTATTATTTAGCCTATAAAGAATAATATTATCTTGTCTGCCACGCTCGATGTCTGTAGATACAAACGTACCTTTACTCGTTTCGATCCCAATAAAAAGATTGCAAGTATGAGATATCGCTTCAAATATGCAATACCTTTTAAAAAGTCGTGTGTGGCACGGGTATTAGAGCAAAATATGTGTGCAATGTTGATACACATATTTCCATCCCGTCTCTACAACCTTAATTTTAATTTGATACAAATCTTTCAGGGGGTGAATGTACTCATGAATATGAACAACTTTTATTAAGGGACATAGTACGAAATGTGAAAAAAAAAAACAGCTGATCCATACAATAATGTACTACATTACGATCAAAATGTATGGATCAGCTGTTTTTTTTTTTCACATTTCGTACTATGTCCCTTAATAAAAGTTGTTCATATTCATGAGTACATTCACCCCCTGAAAGATTTGTATCAAATTAAAATTAAGGTTGTATAATCTTCAAACAAGTATTCAGATGTTTAAAATTATGCGTTGCGGTCGCTTAACGCAATGTAAGCTCAGGGCTGAACGTATTTCTATGTAAGCTCACGAAGCAACGTCATTTATGTGCTACTTTAAATGTATTCAATTTTAAAATATGGGACGATTACTCCCAAACAAGCTATAGTCGTTGCAAATCACGAGTGCGACATCTGACTATGTTAATGACGTTATAAGGTTTAAATTGCAACGATTCATGCGCGCTAGTGAAATGCAACAACTATACTTGTCAACAAATTAAATAATTGATTTAAAGTGATATTAAAACAGCAAACATATACAGAAACACGATTTATAATATCTGTAAACGTAATCGATATGATAATATTGTAGATTATTAGGGAGAGTGTGTCCATTCAAATTATTAGAAATAAACGTATAGAGACACAATGTAGGTAGATAGAAATAAAACAAATAATACTTTTAGTTCGTTTTTAATGTGGCAACATTGTTAGTTGTGGTTCGTTGTCGCTGGTGAGGTGTTGCCATGAGCAATCGTAATCTGCTACTATGATACATTAAAATGACAGAAATGGTATAATTCCCACAGCGACCACGAAATACAATAATATTGTCATCAGATTTGCATTCTCAGTGTTAATGTAGTTTCTTTTTCGGGATACAAATACATATATAATAATAAAAAATAATAATACATTTTGTCCGTTCAACTCACTTCTTGTTAGAAATTTTGCAGAAAAAAAGCAAAAAAAAATGATAAAAATATCGTGTATTTTTAATGTAAACTAAAAAACATTGGGGTTTAATCTAGCTACTTATGCGAAATTATATCGAGTCGTGTTACGCAAGTGTCCTGTTGTCTCAACCATTATAAAAAAAATTGTGTGCATCTTTTTCATGGCAACCCATTGAACCAATGAGCTGTTAGGAAAAAGAGCTCTCAACAAAAAAAAGTAACGGTTTAACTATGTCTATACATATATAATTAGTAAGTATCATATACTGTACAAAAGGCTGCAAATTTGAGAAAAAAATGTAAAAAAAAAATTGATCGGCCTCATGTTGTCGTTGGGGCCGATAACATACGCTTAGTAAAGTGGATAGGATGATGTACCTCATAAGTTTCTGAATTCTAGTTTAGGCGTTCTTGTTGTGATCGCTCGCCCGCGCGGACCTTCCTGTTTCACATAGCTTTGTTTACAATGCGAACGTACATTTGTTGTAAATATTATTGTTTTGTATCGTTTGGTGCGGCGCGCTCGGCCGGTGTGGAGCCGCGGGCGCGTCGCGCATTGAGCATAGAGCTTGAGCACGCGAGCGCTCACAACGCAACGCAACGCAATTATACAATATCGCTGTAAAAATGTTTGTAAAAATAGTCATGTTCACAATTTCAGTGTAGTTTTGTTGATTATTTTTTTTCAACTGGAAATTGCTGAATAAAGCGACGATTCTGTTTCTATGTTTGTTTTATTCGTTTGTTGTATTATGCTGCAAATCGATTTCGGTCAGGGCAGCTAATTTCAGTGGGGACTAGCAGTGGCGTACCTATACTATCTGAGGCCCGTGGCAAGGGCTTTTATTTGTGTCACTAGTTCGCCTGTGCCACCAACCAAAGTACCGCGACAAAAAATTAGGCAACCAATGGATGCGTTCAAAAATTGATCCTTTTCTTATGAATGCGTTTAAATCTTAATATTTAATTTGAGTTTGTTTATGGTCTTTAGTTGTGTCTAACTATAATTGATTTCAATGTAAATTTTATTTTTCTACAAAATTTTGTTGAAAATGTTAGGTCACTTCTGTCTGAGCTTTTGGGCCCCGTCGGGCCCCTGCCCGTGACCTTTTTCCAGCCATGCTACACTATAGAGACGCCACTGGAGATCAGCCATCACCAAGTACGCAGGAGATATTATAGTGCACAAGTGTGTCCGCGAATACAGGTGCACTTCCTCTTCCCTCACTCTCAATCCGATGGGACGGCAATCCGACACGACCAGGGACAGATCAGGCGCAGGGGTGCTATTCTCTAAAAGACTCGACGACGAACTCGTCGACGAAACTAGTATGGTCCCCAGTGGATTTTCAACTCTGTAGATCACAACGTTGTAAATCTATTAAAGACAAACTGTTTCGGAACTCGTCGTAGAGACAGTTTGTCGTTAATGGATTTTCAACTAAATGGTCTAGAGCATAAAGTTCAAAATCCACTGGGGACCATACTAGTTTCGTCGACGAGTTCGTCGTCGAGTCTTTTAGAGAATAGCATAGCTGGACCAACGGCTACACACCATCTACTTCCAAACTCTGCTTATCCTTTTAACTTTGAACCTTTATTATTTGATTTTTGTGCAAAAATTGCTAATATTCAAATATCTTCTATACGACGCTTATAGTATCAAGGATCTAAAAATAAACAACGGTCTTAAGTATATTTGTTTTCGAAACTACTATCTTTAAAAAAAGTCTGTAACAGATAACCTAGTCACCGATTTTGTCACAAATTATACAGGTTGGATTTTTTTGACGGAGCAGAAAATGATGCTTTACACTGAGCTACTAGGTACTAGTTGTGAACAAAATGTTTCATACATTATCTAATAGCGACCCGCCTCAGCTTCGCAAGGGTCCAATGTAGATACTATCATACATACACTATGTAACAAAAACCCTGTCAGATCAGTGTTGCCGTTGATCTGTTTTTATGTTTTATTTTAGTTGAATAACTTCTTCTTTCTTCTTTTTTTTTTCACTGGGGAAAAAATAATAATCTCAAATTCATTTAATGGTTACATATATGTGTACGCAGTACGATGCCGAATAATACCCTTAAGGATCGGACAGGGTTTTTGTTACATGCTGTATAAACCTTCCTATTGAATCGCTATAATTATGTTAATGAAAAGCGAATTAAAATCATGTCATGTATAGATGACAAACCAAAATGTGGCCAACACGCCACGGTCACGGACTGCATGACAGACTTTAAATACGTAAATAAAGCTCATAAAACAACATTGTTTTTTCATTTCCTTTGCTAATTATGTTCTTTGACTCATCCTAATACATGAATAGAACTTCTTTCTTTATATTTTTCATCTATGAAAAAGTTACATCGATACCTACTTGCTTGAAATCGAACCCGCAAGCTAGTGCATAGTGCCTAGTGGGCACCGAAACCATCTGGTCATCATGACATAATAATGTATGTTTGCATAAATCATCCGAACTTAAGATTTTAAACAATTTTAAATAATGCCGTGACCAAGGGAAGTGGGGATTCATTTTTACCCGACTACGGCAAAGCCAAAAGGAGGGTTATGATTTTGACCGGTATGTATGTATGTATGTTTGTATGTATGTTTGTTTGTTTCCTCGTAACTTTTAAACTACTTATCATTACATGACAAATGAGGTGTCGTTAGAAGCGTTTCAGTTGTCCGCTGGATAAAGGGTAGGTGACGTGTCACAAAATCCAATATGGCGCCCTCCAGGGGATGTGAAGTCGTTATTGAAAAAAAAAAATATTTTGCACAGTATCGACATGGGTATCAAATTAAAGGGCTTGATGAGCACATTTGAAATATATATACATAATATAGCTTTTACTAGCTACTTTGCCTGTTTTTAACAGTGTCAACATGGGTATCAAATGAAAAGGCTTAACGAGTACATTTGAAATTCACTCGCTACTTTGCTTTTATTATTATATCAAATAATTAAATAGAGTTATTCCTTCAAATAATATAACCCCCAAAATAGTGTAAATAAAAAATAAGTTAAAAATAACTAAAACCCGACTACGACAAAATCGCGCACTGAAAAGTATAAAACAAGAACAATATTAATTTGACCGATATTTTCGAAATTTTTAAGTAGGTAATAGCCGTGGTCGTATGCCACCTAGTCAATAAAGATTGTGTGAAACAACCGCAGCTGCCCTACCATGAACTCTTATTGCGATCCAAAAAACTGAATTGTTCTTCAAATAAAGTCAATATAACGCATCAATTTATGTCATTTATTGACGTATTTTCTCTTATCGCGATCCAAAAACTGAACTGTTCTTCAAATACGTCAATATAACGCATAAATTGATGCGTTATATTGACTTATTTGAATAACAATTCAGTTTTTTGGATCGCAATAAGAGTTCATGGTAGGGCAGCTGGTGGCATACGACCACGGCTATTACTTAAAAATTTCGAAAATATCGGTCAAATTAATATTGTTCTTGTTTTATACTTTTCAGTGCGCGATTTTGTCGTAGTCGGGTTTTAGTTATTTTTAACTTATTTTTTATATGTAAGTATAATTAAGTATATGATTATTTAGAAAAAGCTACTACCTAGCTAATTACTTGGTACGTATTGAGAATTTCACTCTGTATTTAGCAAATGTAATAGATAAGGAACATC
Organism: Hoplodrina blanda; assembly: GCA_949316365.1. Classification (NCBI taxonomy): domain Eukaryota; kingdom Metazoa; phylum Arthropoda; class Insecta; order Lepidoptera; family Noctuidae; genus Hoplodrina; species Hoplodrina blanda. The sequence goes on from OX438573.1 coordinate 3,306,777, forward strand.
AGTCAAAGGTCATCTCAGGGCTGCCATCACTTAAATTGCCGATGTCGGCCAAAAACTTAAAAACTCCGGACATTTGGGTGTAAATGAGTTTTTTTTCCCGGACGCCCCTGAGTAAAATATCCATATAATACAAGTATTATAAATGCGAAAGTACGTCTGTCTGTCTGTTACGCATTCACGACTAAACCACTGCACCGATTTTGATGAATTTCGGTTCAGGTGAAATTTGAACCCTAACTCGACTCGACTTGACTTCGTCTGCGTTCGCGATAACCGACATTTACGCGAACGAAGTCGCGGGCAAAATATACTTAAGTAGTTTGTACAATATAAATAAAAACATCGTCTACATTTTATTTATTTTTATTTATTTATTTAAACTTTATGCAACAAAAAAAGTACAAAGGCGGACTTAATACCTCAGGCATTCTCTACCAGTCAACCAAAGGTGGTGAAGAGATAACAAAGCAGGTGCAAAAAATTGTACCTACATGAGAAAATAATAAAAAATGAGATTTAAAAGTCATTAAAAACAAATATCTTATTTTATTACTTATCTTTCAATTCATTGGGATTCAGGGTCCGGTCCGGTTACAGCCGGACACTTTTTTAAAAACCCCCTTCCGGACGAGCCCCGGAAGCTCTCTAAACTAGAAAACATCCGGACAATCCCGAACGGACGGCAACCCTAGTCATGTTAGATTACAATTCTCGCGTCAAATGAATTTATTGACATGATTTTACAATTATTTCTTGTTGTGCGCATGTACAAGATGGCCGCCATGAAGATATTTTTGTTATTGTTTTTGGTGTTTGCTTTCTCTTTGGTTTGTTATGGAGTTAATAATGATTTTGGTAAGTATGGTTTAAAATTAAACAATTTTAGGAGAGATTAGAAGAGTGTAAAAATACATTTAGGTAATTAACGAAGGCGAAGTCAGTTCTAGGTATATATTTTTCCCATTAAAACAATTTATTATTTGTTTAGGACCATACCTGAAAACCTTCTTGACACGGTGTAGTTATTGGCAAAGTCCTTCCGTTTCACGTTTCTTTTTCCACAAATATTTTCTAACTAATTTTAACTACACCCGCACACAACTCCAAAATGCACAATGTACTTATTGTGTGCGTTACCTACCGCGCTAAACAGGATATAGCACAAAAAATGGCCCGCGGGCCATTTGATTTAGGCCGTTCAGAGTAATCAACCACCACCCAAGAACCCACCCACCCTACCCACTTTAGATTATTGCCTTTATTTTCTGTTTCATTTCTTTTTTAATAAATACTTACGTACAGGCTTTTTGGTACCTACACGATTCTAAATCCCATAAGACAGGTAAAATTTAAAGTCGTCTTAAAAAAAATATCTTCTTTTCTACAAAAGTGCAAAGATTTTTTTAGTATTTGATATCATCATCATCATCTTCCTGCCCTTGTCCTATGTTACTTGTGGTCGGCGCAACACGTTTTCTTCTTCCATTCCGTCCTGTCAGCTGTCATGCAATCACTGACTCCCTTTTCTTTCATATCATTCTTCACACAATCCATCTATCTTTTCTTTGGTCTTCCTCTTGCTCTCCATCCATCCACATTCATATTTATAACTGTCCTGGTCACATGCGTTTCATCCCTCCTCTTCACACAGTATTTACCTAATAAAATTACTTTATTTTTCTTTCAGGTACTCGACTAACGTGGAACGGGTCTTCATCTCAGAGTATTAATATGATGACTAGTTCCAGAATGCAAAGTATTTATGGCAGAATCTTAGTATAGCAATAACAAGTTGGTGAACGTAGTGAGGTTGTCCGAGACAGTCAGTTATTGTACGCATCATCATCTGCCTAGCCTTTTCCCAACTATGTTGGGGTCGGCTTCCAGCTGAATACACAGGTGTATTCAGCTCTTTCGCTCCATGTAAAACACAGGTCTGTGTTTTACATGGAGCGAAAGAGCGTGATTTTGTACGAATGAAAACTATTAAAACTAATAAAAATAAAAAATAAAATGTTTTATTCATTACTTACAACTTAGGGTGTACCCCACATTTATCGACCCGGAATCGGCTTAAGCCGAGTGCGTATCACCACACTACTCGACTTATCGCCTATCAGAATCGACAAACGGCTTCGCCGTCGGCCGGCGCCGCGACGCGTCGTCCGAGCCGAGCGGTGTTAGCCGATTCCGCGTCGATAAATATGGGAAGACCCTTATTGTACGGCGCCTAAATCTATCTATCTACATATTTATCTAAACATATAATAAAAGCGAAAGGTCATACACTCACTCATCACGAAATATCGAAAACCGCTCGACTTATAAACATGAATTTTGGCAGGGAGGTAGATTTAGTTAGGTAGTAGACGTCGAAATCCGAAGACGAACAAAGGTATTCGATATTGGTAATCGAGTTATGGAACTCAAATGGAGTTGGGCAGGACACCTGGCAAGACGCGGTGACGGCAGGTGGAGTAAAGCTGTGACAGAGTGGCGTCCAAGAAATGGAAAAAGAAGTGTTGGTCGTCCGGCGGCGAGATGGGCAGACGACATTGTTGCCATTGCGGGAGTGCCCTGGATGAGGCTGGCGCAAGACCGTGGAGCTTGGCACAAACAAAGAGAGGCCTATACCCAGCAGTGGGTGAAGACGGGCTGTGGATGATGAGTAGACGTCCGCTAAGAAGGAATTTTCCAAGAGGATAAAACGGGGTCCGACATTTATGCGGATGTAGTCGCGGGCAAAAACTAGTTTAATCTTTAGCTAAACCCGGGGCGCGCGGCTAGGATGAGAACGGGGACCGGAAGAGATGCGGATGTTTGAAAATGTTCTCTGATAACTTTTTAGACCCATGTACAGTATTGCACATCGACCTTTGGAAAGAGACAATCGGCTAATTTCGGCTTCGTAGAGCGTTATTTCCGACTCATAATGTTCCCACGAAACGCTAGGGATATAAATTGTCCACACTCTGCAGTGCCCCGCTTACAGAGGTAAGGCTTAAGTAGTGCCTGGGGCGCCCGGACCCAGACAACTGGCACGCTCGCGGCTAGGCTCTCCCCTAGTCATGCAGCTCTCGGAGCGGCGACCTTAGCTTGGAGGCTAATGTTACCACACAGAGGTAGTCGCTAGACTCCTCCGGCTATTCCCTTAGTCGCCTTTTACGACACCCACGGGCTGAGAGGGGGTGGTTCTATTCTATTACCCGGAAACCACACGGGAAGGATCGTAGCAGGTGGCGTTCTGTGGTTTCTGCCTACCCCCATAGGAAAAAGGCGTGAGTTTATGTATGTATGTAGAGCGTTATCTCTGTCGCACGAAATACAAACAGTCCGGTATCTATTAGGGCTGTTAAAACAATTTATGATTTGCTTATTTTGATCATTCTTTTTATTCTTTTAAAAAAATACGAAATACGATAAAGGTCGATGTGCAATATTTATCGCCGGGTACCTACTGTACCTATCTTGCTTATACAGCTAACATTGTAACAAGCCGGATTTGACAGCTATCAAAATCCTTTGTGTAGTGTTGTCAAAACGTCTTGTCAAAATATAAATCGGCAATTAATTCGTGTTTGTGAGTGTATTTTTTCAAAATTAAGTTAAACTTAATGTTTACAAGTGATACTCGTCGTTATAGTGTATGGGTAACATAGTAATTATTCAGGATTGTGAATTGGATTTTTCAAATTATTACGTAGGAGAAACGTCAAATCCGGCCTCTTAGAACGTTAGCAGTTTAAGCATAAAAAGTTTCATTCAAATCGGTTCATTCATTTAGAAGAATAGTTTGTTATGAAATTCCGTACGGCGTCAACACTCTAATGGTCTAATTAGAAAAGCTATTTCGATAACGATTTTCGTTGCTAGAATACAACACGGTAAAAAAATATACAGTATTGTATCTTCATACAAACAGTCGGAACGCGAGTCATACTTATGCGTGTCGAGGTCGGTACACACTCGATACACATACATACGCGAATGCGCCGCAGTAACGAATGGACGGTGTGATACTTTTGTAAGCAATAAGCGTGCGATTTGTGACAAATCTTTATTGAAATATGTAGTACTTACTTACTTTAATATGGCAAATTATAGACTACTTTGTGCTATTTTTAGTTGCTTAAATTCGTCAATAACGCACCCAAAAATAACATTTTTTTATACTACTTGTTGTACATACCTATGTACAACAAGTAGTATAAAAAAATATTTTTAATTAAACTTTTATCTAAATGCGGATTTCATACACTATTTAATTTAATAATTAAGCTTTTCATACGTCTCCTACTTTATCAAAATAAAGTTTCTTTTTTATTAAATCTACTAATTACACAACATTTTTTGAACACTTATTTTTATTAAACACTTCCTCTTTTATTCACAACGAATTTCATTTATTTATGTAAAAAGTATAATATTTAGTCACAAAACTAAATTGATACTCAAGTAAGTAGGTTAAGGCGAGGTTACCCCGAGCGCGTAGGCATTTAACGCTTACCCCAGCCCCCGCAAGGAGTAGCGATACGTAAAAAGTTACGATACGCGGGAGACTCGCGCGCCGTACGGATCGCTCGTGAGGTCACGAACTCGAGTAGGTTCTAAGTTGCGTCACAGAATAGAGCAATGCAGTAGAACAACTTGAATTGAATAATATAATTTTATATTTTACCAATAATAAAATATAAGTCTACTTATTTTTTATTTTCTGAATAAGATGGATTTACACGAAGATCATAAAAATACGGTTATAATAAAAAAAAAACTGGCCAAGTGCGAGTCGGACTCGCACACGGAGGGTTCCTCACGACAACCACCATGCAATAATATCAAGCAAAAAAGTGATTTGACTCAAAATTCCTGCAATATTAAATTTCATACTTTTTACAAAGATTTTATGGCTCATTTTCTACCAATTACATTTTTTGACTTGGTCACTTTCGTTTTAAAGATGCGAAAGGTTTTCAAGTGGTTCGTCACGTGGGCAGAGTATCACTGACGTAAGTCGCAAAAAAAATTCGGGGTACTGAAGTGCCCAACATCGTTGAAGTGGATAACCAATAAATAAACACAATAACAGCAATATCGAGTGAATAGTCCCATTGTCAATTTGTAAAGATTTTTATCAAAAGGCAAACACGAAATGAAACTCCTCCTTTAAAAGTCGATTATAAACAAATATATTTTTTTATAAGCCCGTCATAACTTAATTCACTGTTTTTAGTAACGGAATCGACTGTAGTGTACTCTGCATAAACGAGCTTGTGTCTAAACGTTACCGAAAATAATAAATAATATTCGTAGGAAATGGCCCTACTGTCACATTTCTACACTATGGCACGGACCAACGCAGCGCGGGGAACTACTTACTACTCGACATTTGAAAACAGTAAACCATTATAACATTTGCACGCGTGGCGGCTCTATGCGCTTTGACATAGGGTTCAAATTCAACTGTTTTACAAATTTGATGCCGTTGTTAAATCTATTTTTCTATTTTTATTTTTTATTGTTTTTCCCATTTTGTATTAATTAAAAAACAAAATTATAACTAGGTACTAACTAAAAAAAAACTGTTACAACTATTAAAAAACTAAACTATACCTATATATTATTTATATGCAAATTTTGGCTCAGACGGCAACAATATTTAATGAGAAATTAGCGGGGTTGGCGGGAACGAAAAAATTGGCACACGTCCGACCTCCAACACGTTCCGCTCGGGACTAAAAGATACTAAACTGACCGGGGCGAGCGCATGAAAAGATGAAAACACTTGATTTTGGGATTTGTGGTTTATGTATTTTCATTTTTCAAATTATAATGACCGATAAATATCACATTTTTTACGACCTTTATTATGGTATAAGTTTCATTGTTCAAAGCCTAATATAACTCAAATGAAATAAGAATTAGAGCGTAATTTAGACTTGTCTTTGCGATTTAATTGGATGCAGTAAAGTCCAAGTCATCGTGTATCGGACCACCGAAATATCTAGTTCAAAGTGTGAAATATATAATGTATTTTTTTCAAAATTTTAATCTGTGTTATCTTCGAATAAAACACAATATAAAACGACGTTTATCGGGGTAACCTCGCCTTAATGAAATTAAAATACTGTAGACGGGCAGTTCTAACGCATGTTTCCGTCGCGCCAAGCTGCAGGTAATTATTTCAAGTATAGGGCCGAGTCAGAATACTGTATATTTTTTACACGACTGCCCCAAAAAATGGAGTGTTATGTGTTTAGGGTTAATGTATGTATGTATGTGAGTTTCTTTATTCCACCATAACTTTTAAACGCCTGAACCGATTTAGATGTATGGGGTATCGTTACAATCCTTGCATCGTTCCGAGTAACATAGGCTAGTAAAAAATAAAAAGAAACCAGTGTGGTCACTTTAAAACGTAAATGAATACCAGCCTCAATTTTTTTTTTTACAGAATCTGGTCGTGTCTATGTTTATCGTCTAGAATTTGACAAGTAGATTTAAAAAATATATAACACTGTAAATAAATAACGTCGTAAAAAAAACTGACGAGTAAACAAAGTACAAATAATTATGTGCAATTTTTGCAGTCGTGTTTTTTAATTATAGTAGCTTGTTACTGTACTGGAATCATTATTATATCTGTCGGCGATAGCTTGTCTGTAAATATTTTGCATTCTTGATCTTGGTATTAATCTGTTTACACGAACCGTGTAAAAACCGCCTGAAACAAAAACAAACAAGTTTAAAAATCAAAGGTAATGGGGAGCCACACTCAAAGATAATCGTAGATGGCGCTGCGATCAACTGTACCTAGTTTATTTTCCGTGACAGGAGTGTGGTTGGTAGGTATTTTCGCGATTTAAAAGTGATTATAATGTACTCGTTTATGACGATTCCTCAACTTAAAGTTGAGCTTTGAAAAAAAAAACGCGTCAACTGCTGGCAAAAAGGCTCAATTGATTGAAAGGTAACACATAAAATATTTAAGGTTATGATTTGATTCAGAGCTTTTTTTCTGTTTTCTTGAAGTACTTCGGTAACTTTTTTCTGTTCTTTTTGAAGGTTGGAATCGTACGATCGGAACCAGAACTTTGGTGCTGACTTTTTTATTTTATTTATTTTTCTTTATTTCGGAAATAAATGGACTCCCCTATTTTTACAATTTAATGCACTACATTGAGGCATTTCTGCACAAATTATTAAGAATAGGAACGACAAACTTTATTACAAATAAATATCCATACGATTTGACAGTTGTTACGTCAAAACACGGTACAGTCGATCAATACGCCCTCTTTCGTGATAAAAAGTTAGTGTTCCTCCCCATTGTTTAAAATTGGTTCTAAACTTAAATAAAAAATAATTTGGCTGCTTCTATGGTCTAGTGGCCGCAAAGCGCGACTGCTCAGAATGAGGTTTGATTCCCAGGTCAGGAAAAGTGTTATTGAATTTTTCCATCAGGAATTTCTCAGTAGCAACCTCGGAGTCTGGATTTGTGCCCGGTTGATGACAATAGGTTCGCCTCCTATTACATGGGATTTAAACATAACTGGCGAAATGTGGGTTTACTAATGGGTACACCTCTGCCTAACCCTTCGGGGATTACAGGCGTGATTTTATGTTATGTTAAACAAACTTACCAGTATTTAATGGATCGATTTCTTTATCTTCTTCCAAATCACTAAAACGAGTTGCCGAAAGACACAAAATGGAAACAAGGAATAAAAACATCGAGAAATATTGCTTCATGGCGGCCATCTTGTAACAATGCGCTTGCGCACCGCACGTTGCGACAATAATGCTTTACTAATGATATAATTTGAGTTTTATCTGTCGACCTCACCCTGGACATTGTTTAGAATCAGTTATCTATTAAAATTATTCTTTTTGTTTGTGTTTTTATTTAAAGTAGGTACCTTCAGTTAAAGATTTATATCTACAGGCAAAACTATTTATTTATACATAATAACATAATCCATAGGTACTAATATTATAAATGCGAAAGTGTGTCTGTCTGTCTGTTACCTCTTCACGCTTAAACCGCTGAACTGATTTTGATGAAATTTGGCATGGAGATGGTTTAAGATCCGAGGAAGGACATAGGGTAGTTTTTTTCCCAGAAATCACCCCCTAAGGCTTTGAAAAGGGGGGTGGAAGTTTGTATGCAAGTACGATATAAACAAGTTCCACGCGGACGTAGTCGTGGGCAAAAGCTAGTAAGGTATAAATGCTAAAACAGTAACTCTGTGTCTGTTACGCTTTCAAGAACCGATTTTGATGAAATTTGGTACAGAGTTAGTAAGAATTAGAACCCCAACAAGGGGCATAGGCTACTTTTCATTCGACTTCGTCTGCATCCGGAATAAACCGATATTTAGGGTCAGTTCACACCGAGACGCGACCCGACGCGACGCAACGTGACGATACCGGAAGAGGCCAGTGATTTCGCGCTGCGCCGCGCTGCGCCGCGCGCCGCCGCGAGACGCTGCGTGCTGCGTGGTGTAACGTATTCTAAATTCTCACAATGAAATGTGTATCTTTTCGTGTAGAAAATAAAGTTATATTTTGAGTCGCTCTTTTAAAGTGTGCACGCAGCGTCGCGTCGCGTCGCGTCTCGGTGTGAACTGACCCTTACGTGGACGAAGTTGGAGGCAAAAGCTAGTCAGTACATAATTTACATAACAACACTATAGGGTTACGCATAGGTGTAGATACATACCCATTACTACCTACACCCACACTTCGCCAGTTTTGTTTCAGTCCCATGTAATAGGGGGCGAGCCTATTGCCATCAACCGCGCACAAATCCCGACTCCGAGGCTGCTACTGAGAAATTCCTGATGGAGAAACCCAATAACACTGCCCGACCTGGTAATGGAATCTTGCCGAAAGACACAAAATCGAAACAAGGAATAAAAACAACGAGAAATTTTGCTGAATGACGGCCATCTTGTAACAATGCACTTGCGCATTAAGCACGTTGCGACAGTAATGCTTACACTAATGATAATGTAGCTGCTCTGTATTTGAGTTTTATCTATCGACCAGACCCTGGACAACGTTTAGAATTACTTATCGGATCTATTGAAATTATTCTTTTGTTTGTCTTTTCGTCTAAAGTAAAGTTAAAAAAAGAATTAGGTGTACCTACAGTAGACATGGGCGCCGCCTTAAAAATTCTCGGCGGCGGCGCGCTGATAAATTTCAATCGGCGGCGGCGTGGCGCCGGCGGCGTGGATTTCTACTACCTTTTTTTTTATGGTAGTAAAAATCATCAAAATAATGAGTCCTTCCGCTCTGGGTGGGGCGGAAGGGACTGTCAGACTTTTACTGACTATAAAACCACCCTGTTCCTTCTGTTGCCCTTTACGTTCCGGGACCACGGTATCCTGTTAGGACGTCTCGCAACCCCGGCAGGCGTTTGGCCCCGTCCCTGTGCTGACAGCTCTTTGAGGCGCGCGCGAACAGAACGCGCCGTCGACCCGGGCTTGGTCCTTGATCGGACGGCGCAGCTGCCCATTACTCGCCGTCCGCGCCTACGATGGCCGGATGTCGCCTCGCGACGTCCTTTTTCAGGCCATGGCCTGAACCAGGTCCGGACGCGAGAGGTCGCCGTCGCCTATCGCCTCCGGGAATGTTTAACTAAAACTCGCAACTCGCTCTACTCCCTATCGTCTTATAGGCATTCCCCACATTAGGCGTGCGTGTTGCGGCGGTAAGACCCCTCTTTGAGAAGTGGCCAGAAAGGCGCTACGGCGTCCTCACCTTCCGCCTGACGCAGGTCCTCACCGGACACGGTTGTTTCGGGAGGTTCCTGTGTCGGATTCAGCGGGAAGAAACGCCCGGGTGCCACCACTCACGGAGGCGATAGGCGGCGGCGACCTCTCGCGTCCGGACCTGGTTCAGGCCATGCTCTCCGGGGCGAGAGGGAATGGGATGCAGTCACCTCCTTCTGCGAAGCAGTAATGCTAGCGAAGGAGGCGGGCCGCGTGAGGGAGGGAACATCCTCCACCTTACGCCCCATGCAGCCACCGCGGGAGACGCCCAGGGCGTCGGACGTCGCGAGGCGACATCCGGCCACCGTAGGCGCGGGCTTGCGGACGGCGAGTAATAGGTAGCTCGCTGTCCGATCAAGGACCAGGCCCGGGTCGACGGCGCGTTCTGTTTCACGCGCGCCTCAAAGAGCTGTCAGCACAAGGACGGGGCCCCAACGGGGCCAAACGCCTGCCGGGGTTGCGGGACGTCTTAACAGGATACCGTGGCCCCCGGAACGTAAAGAGCAACAGAAGGAACAGGGTGGTTTTTTAGTCAGTAAAAGTATGACAGTCCCTTCCGCCCCGCCCAGGGCGGTAGGAGTCAATTGATAATTTTTAACACATTAAAAAAAAAGGCGTGCGCGTTCCTCGATCTAGTGAGAGACGCGGGCGCCGCGTGTGCGCCGCGAGTGCGCTGCGTAAGCGTCGCGTGTTGCTGCCGTGTGACGGGCGCGTCGCGAGCGCGCGGCGCGCACGCGACGTACGCCTTGGCGTTTAACCCCCTTCAGTCAAGTCAGTCACAATTTGGACAGTGCCGTGTTAGCTCACGTCGCGTTGCTGTATTGGCGGCAGCGATAGCGGGCGAAGGGGTAAGAACGCGTCGCGAGCGCCGCGTGCGCACTGCGTGCACTCTCCACACACGCCGCAGGGCATCAAAACGCGACGCTCACGCAGCACGCACGCGGCTCCCGCACTACTCACACGCCCGCCTTAATAATAATGAAAGTTTATTTACTGTAGTTTTTGATAATTCAGTCATTTTGGATGAGTCAATCACGAAAACAAATACACGTCTTTACGCCACTCACGCCGCGCGGTGAATGTCGGCGGCGGCGGCGGCGTGCGGCGGGCACACGGCGGCGCCGCGCCGGCGCGGCGCCCATGTCTAACCTACAGGCAAAACTATTTACCTATTTATCCATAATAATATTATAAATGCGAAAGTAACTCTGTCTGTTTATCCGTTACGCTTCAAGACTATAGCACTGAACCGATTTTGATGAAATTTGGTACGGGGTAAGTTTGAACCCCAACAAAGGACATAGGCTACTTTTTATTCGACTTCGATTTCCTCTACGTCCGCGATAACCAACACTATATTCCATACGGTCTATGATGGTGCAGGTGACACATGTCAGCAATTCATCTATGGATGTCAGAATCGCATACTTAATTATGTCAGTGACATTATTTAATTTACTAGTTTTAATTCCGTAATTTACGAAATGAAATGAAATGAAATGAAATGAAATGAAATGATGTTTATTCAGCAAATTGGTTATAAATAACACTTTTACACGTCACATTTGTTTTTTTTTTAACTAGATGAGTCCAGTGTTTCCTAGCCGACTGCTCTGAGAAGAAACACCGAAACAAACTCAGAGGTCAAAGTCTCTTTTAAAGTCCATACAATTACTTGTAATGGTCAAATCATATGCGAACCAAGTAGGTTAATGTCCGAAGTGGTCTCTTGAGGAGAGAGGCACACGAATTTGAGTCGGCCTGTCCAGTCAGTGCATGCATTTGTCAGAAATCGTCAAGCTCGACTCAGAACTTAAGGAGCTCAACGACACGACGAACAATACCAAAGAAGGGACATTTGGGTAGGCCGCATCAAGTACTCAAACTGTCAGACAACCACGAAATCTAATCACAAAAAAATGCAACAACCCACATAGTCCACATATTTACAATATAATAATTTAAAAAAAAAAAAATAATACTTTTCAAAGTATGTTAACGTAAAATTAACAGATGTCATGTTTAGTAAAATGTGTCAAAAAGAAAAATGTAATTTGCAATTTGCAAAGGGCTTAGCAGAGCGAGCAGTTCAATCCCAAGCTTTTTTATCATCTAAATAATCCGAAATTTTATAGTAGCCCTTTTTGTATAGTTTGGTTTTAATACAACTTTTAAATTTTTTAATCGGTAAGTTTCGAACATCAATGGGAAGTTTATTGTAAAAACGTATACATTGACCCATGAACGAGTTGCCTACTCTGTGGAGACGAGTGTGATGTACCACAAGATTGTGCTTATTTCTAGTATTAAATCCATGAACATCGGACACTTTCTTAAAATTTGAAATATTCTTGTGTACATACATAAGGTTTTCAAATATGTATTGTGAGGCTACAGTCAGAATATTGATGTCTTTGAATTTCTCTCGAAGGGAATCCCGTGGACCTAAGTTGTAAATGGCTCGAACAGCCCTTTTTTGAAGAACAAAGATAGTATTAATGTCCGCACAGGTTCCCCAGAGAAGAATCCCATACGACATGAGACTATGAAAATAACTGAAATAAACAACTCTGGCTGTATCCACATCAGTTATCTGTCGAATCTTTTTAACAGCATAGGCGGCCGAACTGAGCCTGCCTGACAATTTTTCTATGTGCGGGCCCCATTGTAATTTGGCGTCAATGGTAATTCCAAGAAACACCGTTGACTCAACAGGATTCAACTCTATTCCATTAAGCTGAACATTGGTGCTTAGCTGCCTGACATTATTACGATGAATATTACGATTATGATTATAGTGTGCAGTTAAAATATTCAATCATGATTGTAAATCGCCGTAACGTTCAAGAGTGAAAAGCAACAGTTTGACAAATGTCACCGGCACCATACTAGAGCGTGAGGACTATAGTAAACTGTAGGTACTTATTTTATAATTTACTTAAATGAAAACCGGGTGTGGTAACACTGGTAACCAACTATCATTGTTGTCTGTACTTACAAGTTATTATTAGATATATTTTATGTTTAAAAGAGGGAAAGAAAAAAAGAAATTGCTTAATTCTATATTCTGTACAATTAAGTAGATAAACAAACAACTAGGTATAGGTACCGGCACGAGTCGTGAGCACAAATGTCACCTGCGCATTTGTGAATTTTTTGGCCTCTTTGGAGGAATGAAGAAGGCGGGGGACGCCGATCCTGCAGTCGGCTGCACGCAATTGGGTCTATTGGCCTATCGCCTGTCATTCGGCTACTGTACACTTTTGTGCAAAAGTGAAATACGTTTTGAATTTTGAAATAGTTTTTTTTGTTATTACGTATTATTAGGTACCTACTTACTTAGTTCTTTTTTTATTAATATAGTTTAATTTCGTTATTTCGTATTTGTTGTGTTTTTTGTTTAATATTTCGTTCATTTTTATTATTTCGTTTTATAAAATTAAGTACTGTTTTTATTTTTTTTTAAATACATTGAAAAGGAATATGTAGGTCATTAGCCTTTATTTGGCCAAAAGTGTACATGCATGAAATCCTACAATCTGTGCTCACGACTCGTGCCGGCAATTATACTAGCTTCTGCCCGCGACCTCGTAGGGAACTGTACATTTTTCCGGCATAAGTAAATCTACCTATCATATACAAAAATATTTATTGCAATCCGACTGTCAGTTCCAGAGATTAAAACCACGTTTAAACAAACAAACAAATGCACCAACATTATTATATTTGTACTAGATAACTTCTGAACTTTGTGCTGGGTTAATGTTAAAATAATAGATACAAAACTCTTATCTTAAAGCAATGCATGTTGTGATAATTATCAAAAATATCATTCTTGTGGTGCGCTCGTACAAGATGGCTGCCTTCAAGATATATTTTTTAATGTTATTAAGTTTGATTTTTATTTCGACTCTTTCGGCTTCCATTTTCGACGATTTAAAAGAGGATAACAAAAATGTCGCTCCAATTAATCATGGTGAGTACCTACGTAATTTTATGGTATAGGTACTAGCTTTTGCCTGAGTACAGGGATACTTTTCATTCATCATCCAAATTTTAAAATCGAGGTCTCTTAAGTAATTAAATTATTTTCATATGTGAAACATTATAATCAAATAATATAGCAAAAACAAAAAAAAAACATTCAAAAGAAAATATCCGTAAAAAATCAGAATGTAGAGACACGCAGCAAAGTGGGCGTAGTGCGTGCTGTTTGTGTGCGTTCCCGAATTTCGAGGTAAGCGCGTGTGCAGTCAAGTTCAACAACCTATTGTTGAACTGTTTTTATTCCATTCGTTGTGATTTTATTAGCGTACAATGGTGAAATACATAGATAGCCATGTAATACATGTATTTCATTAACTGATAGGGTTATCGATTCTAAATCATTTCTGAAAAGGATGTCATCAATATCTGCCCAATTTTGTACAGAAGGTACACTTAGTGGCATAAAATACACCAGATTACACTGAATAATATTGCACTCTTAAATTATTTATATTTGCCCGGGGAAGAGAATAAAATAACTTTTAATCGTAATAAAAAGCACGCCATTTTGGCACTTTAGGAAATAAGCACCTATAAAAAACTGTCAAGTTGACAGACGAGTACGCCGAAACGCAGAAACGGAATGACATGTGTCATGTGTCAACAAAACAAAACAAAATGAGATTTACGAAATGTCGACCGAGTGACAACCAATTAAAACGCAATCGTGCATGCAAAGTTGCCACATGTTTTAATTGTATTAGGTTATATTTAAATAACTTATTAAAAACTTAAAAATGATTTATGAATAAAAGTAAAATTATTTTTGAATTCCTCTATTTTTTCTCTATGATTTGGTGCACGTGTACCTCGAGGTACATATATTTGGGCAAACTTGTACGGGATTCTGTTGACCTCCTTTGGACGGTGGTTGCAAAATAACCCTGTATGTATGTCGGTTATCGCTAACCTAGACGAAATGGCAGAAAAAAAAATAGCCTATGAGTGAATTTCCCGGGACCGAAAATTGCGTGGCATCAATGAAATCGGTACTAAAAAACATAGCTATAATGTTCTCACATTTTTTTCCGGTTAGGTGAAATAGTAATCTATGTGTAGCACTAAATATTTTATTAATTGGATTAATAGATACTCCAAAAAAAAAAAAAAACCTCGAAATCTTTCATTGCCGTGTCTGTCCACACTTCACCTTGTTATGTATAAAAATCTATTGGTTATTTATATTAAAACCTAGTTTTATTTGATACATGAATAGTTAAAGTATTGTCACGGAATACATTTATTAAAATATTTAAACAATACAACGAATGGTTAATAAAAAATCATTTGTCCCAGAACTACCGTTCATCGCCGTGTCCTAATCATGTTCAAGGATATTGTTTTACCTACGACTTGCGTCCCCCCTACCGGTATGCTAAACGTTGCATATTAGTGCCCCCTAAGTGCTCGACGTGGAAGGACGTACACACGTGCCTGCGTTTTCGCGCCATAAATGTAAGTATTCCATTTTTATGTTACTGGACATTTTTTCTTTCATCGCCGTGGATAGGTATAACTTATATTTGAATAAGTTTGTCTTCATGAGTAAGCAATCGATAGAACACCATTTCTCATATGTTAATTTATGAAGTGTTTATTTCTTCGAATAGTTAATAGATTTTTTGTTATTTATATTTTTTGCCTTGATTTTCATCGCCGTGCTTTCATTGCCGTGGTTTCCGTGGCCAAAATTTACTATGGCAATGAAGAAAAAGACACGGCAATGAAAAAAATTTCATTGCCATGCCTTGTAAAACAATTTAGTTTCATTGCCGTGGCCAGGTATTTCATTTCCGTGACTTGTGTTTTCATCGCCATGGTATGATTAGGCAAAGAAAACATCTTTTATCACCTGTAATACAGGTAATACCGATTACTGACAGTACAAAACAGTATCTCTTTAGACTTGATGAGTTTTTTACTGTACAGTCAACTACAAAAAGATGTTTTCATGTTAACCTTACAAAATGATGTAACATTTGGTACTCTTTCACACGTATATACACTGACACACACGCAAGCACCCTCACATACTACAGTCTGATTTTAATAATGGATTGATTATTTTTAGGATGCCAAGATGCCTAAACCAAAATTATCTGAAGAGGAAAGAAAGGAGAGGAAAGGATTGGCTGAACAAAAGCGACGTCAGAAATTAAGAAGCAACCCTGTATTAAAAGAGGATATCTTAAAAAAGCTTTTTTACAAAAAGAAACAGCCGCCTTCAAAAACTACAAAATAAAAAATAACTTTAGTTTGGAAGTCGGAGGCTTTGGTTTTGTTTTTTGTTATGTAGGTATTGCCACCGACTTCCAAACTAAAGTTATTTTTTTATTTTGTAGTTTTTGAAGGCGGTTGTTTTTTTTTTGTAAAAAAGCTTTTTATTTTTCACTTTTTAGTGCTTGTGTGTTAATGTTTGAAATTCTTAATAAAAGCCCTTTCAAACAATACCTCACACGATATATTTAATTAAAAAAAATTCTCACAAAATAAATAGCACTAAACCAAATTGGATGAAATTTTTATGGGACCAAATGGCAAGTACACTGCATCGAACAAAAAAGAATCACACTAATCGGACTAGAAACCTCGGAGTAATCGGTGTACATATATAAATAAAAAATAAAAAAATACCGGCCGAATTGAGAACCTCCTCCTTTTTTTGAGGTCGGTTAAAAAGAAGGCTGCAGGAGTAGTTGTTCCTCGAAGTGCAATGACTTCGCAAAAGCTTCGGAATCCAAAAAATATATCTGATCATGCCTGTCTCCGAGAGGGAAATGCAAACCCAGACAGATTGTGTATGGGAGTAAGATTTGGATAGATATTACAAAAGGAAAAATGGGAGTATGTATAAGAAAAGAAAGAATGTAGTATTAAAGTCTCCAAGTAGTGTTGCGAGTGTAATTCAACAGTTTTTGTTTACTTATTGTACTTTCATTCTTTTTTTGTAATATCTCCTTACCCAAATTTTACTCCCATACAAGTGTTGGAATCAAGACCAAACAGTAAAAATAAACAGTCATTTTTATTCTATCTATCTGTCTATTTCAATAGATAAAATATTTTTTTAATTTCCGTGGATTGATTTTTTCATTGCCATGGCACAGTTCTTTCATTGCCGTGGACGCTTGTTTCATTGCCGTGCACGCATGTTTCATCGCCGTGGCACGAAATTTTGAATCCTGATATCTCGTTAGTGTTTTAAGTTATCTGCTAGACATTAAGCAAGAATATTTACATTATCAAAAACTTTAATAAAAGCGTTTTTTTTTTTTAAAAAATCCTTAAGATGAAAAAAAACACGGAAATGAAGATTTTATAGGACGTGTTGAAATTCACTCCTATGTCCTTCCTCGGATTTTAAACTATCTCCATGCCAAATTTCATCAAAATCGATTCAGCGGTTTAAGCGTGAAGAGGTGACAGACAGACAGACACACTTTCGCATTTATAATATTAGTATGGATTTGCTGTGCCCGACAGGGTCCATGATTGTTTTTATTTACCACCTAAGTGTACACACAGCAAAACAGATAGGTATACAGGGTCGTCAGATATAGTTGAAGTTTTCTTAGAAACCGATGGATGTTTTCGAATGTAATTTAATTTAATTTAAAACGTAGATAATAAATAGTTCTTTATTTAGGTTAAGTTTCAGTCAAAGACATCCACCCATCGGTTTCTTAGAAAACTTCAACTATATCTGACGACCCTGACCTATCCGTTTTGATGACTATACATTATTGATTGCAATAAATGATTTGATTTGATTTTTTTAAGGTTAGTAGTAAGTATATCAAAAGAAAAAACGGAACCCTGAGTCTGTCAAGACCCTTTTTTTATTATTAACACGCTTTTTTAACACGCTTTTTTATTAACACGCTTTTTTATTAGCTTCACTTGTAACTATGTAGGTATGTAAGAAAATCTTGGAATCTTAATTTGACCCACTTCCCGGGCTTCGATTAGGATGAAATTTTGCACACGCTCTGAGTTCTGATGACAATACATGACTAGCTAAGAAACGTCATTACAAATCCAATATGGAGGCCTCCCCAAGATGGCGGACTGGCTGTTTGAACCCCCATGATAAGGGTATCAAATGAAAGGGTTTGCTGTCAGGAATACGAAAAAAATAGTCCATTTGTAATTTTTAGTGCGTGCTAAAAGCGTGTTCTTTAGTTTTTTAAACTATTATTTTAACCTGTATCTACATACCTTGTAATTTTATTACTATTTACTAGCGACCACAGAGTACATTTGCTAGCGACCCGCCCCGGCTTCGCACGGGTGCAACGTAGATACATAAACCTTCCTGTTGAATCACTCTATAGCTATTGATGAAAACCACATTAAAATTCGTTGCGTAGTTTAAAAGATCTAAGCATACAGATGGTGGAAAGCGACGTTGTTTTATGCTATAGATTAGTTTTGTCGTCATTATAAAGTTAATAAATACCTGTTTTTATCTTCATATTTATAGTGCCCCGTGGACACGGACTCAAGAATTGGATGAGCATGCCTATATCAAGAATTAAGTCCTTATACTCAAGGCCTGAGACAAGACAACCAAATCATAAAGGTATTTACATCACGCCTGTAATCCCCGAAGGGTTAGGCAGAGGTGTACTGTAGTACCTACTTACACCCACATTTCGCCATCAGGAATTTCTCAGTAGCAGCCTCGGAGCCTGGATTTGTGCCCGGTTGATGGCAATAGGCTCGACCCCTATTACATGCGACTTAAACATAACTGGCGAAATGTGGGTGTACTGGGTACACCTCTGCCTAACCCTTCGGGGATTACAGGCGTGATATTGTGGGTGCAATTAGTTTAAAAAATTATGTAAGACTCGAATCAGTGTTAGCCCAGGGGCCGCTGTCAAATTCACGGTAGGTACAATACGCGCCACGAAAGATGAGACTTAATTGACACACCACACAAACTTTATGATATCGTAATAAATAAGAATAAATTGTTAAGAATTTTTACCCGACTACGGCAAAGCCAAAAGGAGGGTTATGATTTTGACCGGTATGTATGTATGTATGTATGTATGTATGTATGTATGTTTGTATGTATGTATGTTTGTTTGTTCCCTCGTAACTTCTAAACTACTTATCATCATTACATGACAAATGAGGTGTCGTTAGAAGCGTCTCAGTTGTCCGCTGGTTATAGGGTAGGTGACGTGTCACCAAATCCAATATGGCGCCCTCCAGGGGACGTGTGCCACCTAGCCAATAAAAATTGTGTGAAACAACTGCAGGTGGCACACGACCACGGCTATTACTTAAAAATTTCGAAAATATCGGTCAAATGAATTGTTTTATACTTTTCAGTGCGCGACTTTGTCGTAGTCGGGTTTTAGTTATTTTTAACTTATTTTTTTAATCTAGAAATGTCATCGAAATGTCCCTATATATAATAGATACACAAATTATGGATAACTATTCCGTACATCTATACCTGCGGTAGCTCCAAATCAAATCATTTATTTTTCTCTGAATGTGGGTACAGAATAAGATGGAAAGATAACTCCCCATTACTGACGCTTGTCAAGTCTCATCTTTCGTGGCACGTATTGTTAATTGTGTGAAATTCAAAGTCCGTCCCTGGTTTTAACACAAAGGCTGCGGTTGCGGTAAGCTAGGTAGAGCAGAGCTGCTTTGCCTATTCGCATCGCCTGGTGCGTGAATGCCCTGCCCAGTGACACGCGTTCTCTCAGTCAGATCACACGTCATGTTTCCGCCACTCTCCGCTCCGCCTCGCTCCTCTCTCGGCGCTAGCCTAATCTATAAATAAATAGTTTGTTTTCCCGATATTTTAAACAATTCCGCTTCTCTCCGCCAATGTTGTTTCCTTTGAAGCGGAGTGGAGAAGAGATGTGGATTTCAAGCCATGTGATTGGTGAATCGCGGCACAGCTCGTCTCCGCTCTGCTCCTCTCCGCCTCAGTGGAACTGCAGCCTTACCCTGCACCTGTGTGTAACAAATAAATGTACCTATTTCAATTTTTTTTTTCAGGCGCACATAAACATTCTATGAGCAGAACCGCAAGTCAAATTATTTGTCTATACCAGCAACGCAATATGGCACATTCTCATAGCCCACGAGCCGGATGCCTAAAGAGCAAACCTAGAATACACTACCCTAAACAAAAATCTAGATACACGAAACTAAGACCTAGACACGTCAGCCTACGCCACTACTGAGTGTAGGTATACTACAAAGACACAGACAAGACAAATATAAATAAGAAAATATTAATACACAAATTATTACAGATGATTATTTTTATACCTATGTTTATACAAGAATATAAATAACTACTAAGGCCTCTACCTCCCCCTAATGTTTGCTGTGCCCGACAGGGTCCATATTGATCTCTTTTACAATACTACAAACTATACTATATATTTGACTATACACTATGTAACAAAAACCCTGTCAGATCAGTGTTGCCGTTGATCAGTTTTTATGTTTTATTTTAATTTAGTTACTTCTTCTTTCTTCTTTTTTTTTTTCACTGGGGAAAAATAATAATCTCGAATCCATTAAATGGTTACGTATATGTGTACGCAGTACGATGCCGAATAATACCCTTAAGGATCGGACAGGGTTTTTGTTACATGCTGTATACGTATTATGTAATAGGCTATGTGGAATGCAATAAAAAATTGAATTGACATCACGAAACCGTTAACTAGGAGGTATGCACAATATTCTCCAAATCGATTTCGATGTCACATGTCATCAGGATGGCACGACCAAACGAGATATGTACCTACAGTCAGCAAAGTAGATAGGTATGTAGGGTTGTCAGATATAGTTGAAGTTTTCTAAGAAACCGATGGATGTCTTTGACTGAAACTTAACCAAAATTAAGAACTATTTATTATCTACGTTTTAAATTAAATTACATTCGAAAAATAGTTGAAGTTTTCTTAGAAACCGATGTAGATCTGACGACCCTGCATACCTATCTGTTTTGCTGTGTGTACATGAGACCATTATGTGCATTGGCTAATACCTATTTGCTACTATTTAATTTGTAATGTGTCTTTTTTATGTAGGTAACTGGATCAAATGTTGTCTTTAAATAAATTATATTATGGATAGTGATAGATAGTATGTAAATGTATATGTAAAATTATATTACTATTATTAATATGTACCTAGTAACCTATAATGAAATATTTGGTAACTTCGCTTTAAGAAATATATCAAAAAAAGAAAGTGGTCAGCCATTCTGATGTCAGGTTGGCTGACCACTTAGTTCAGTATAATTAAAACACATTTTACAGAAAGAATGCTTTTATTTTCCATTAAAAACTATAATATACAACATCATTGGTAGCACTCCTCCCGACGTTTTTATAAAAAAATAATCCAGAGCATACCTACACATCTTTGGAAAAAAAACTACTTGTATAGATAACTTCTGAACTTTGTAAAATAATCTGATCTGTTGTTCTGAAATAATATACCTAAAACTCTTATCTTAAGCAATGCATGTTGTGAATTTGTGATATTATCAAAAATATCATTCTTATGGCGCGCTCATACAAGATGGCCGCCTTCAAGATATATTTTTTAATGTTATTAAGTTTGATTTTTATTTCGACTCTTTCGGCTTCCAGTTTCGACGATTTAAAAGAGGATAAGGGAAATATCGCTCCAATTAATCATGGTGAGTACCTACGTAATTTTATGGTATAAGTAGGTACTATCTTTTGCCCGAGTAGATATAAATAATGTATGTCGGTTATCGCAAACCTAGACCAAGTCGCAGAATAAAAAGTAGCTTATTCCTTGGAATTTAAACTAACCCCGTAACAAATTCCACAAAAAAAAAATAAGTTAAAAATAACTAAAACCCGACTACGACAAAATCGCGCACTGAAAAGTATAAAACAAGAACAATATTCATTTGACCGATATTTTCGAAATTTTTAAGTAATAGCCGTGGTCGTATGCCACCTGCAGTTGTTTCACACAATCTTTATTGACTAGGTGGCATACGACCACTTGAATCACTCTATACTTAGTTACTTATTGATGAAAACCGCATTAAAATTCGTTGCGTAGTTAAGGCTAACCCCACGCGACGCTTACGCAGCGCGCTCGCGTCGCCCACTCGCCCGAGGAACGCGCACGCCTATGTGGGTGACGCCCTAAAAGATCTAACATACAGAGTTACAGACGGTGGAAAGCGACGTTGTTTTATGCTATGTAGAGATAAGTTTTATCGTCATTATGAATAAAGTAAATTTATATGTTTTTATCTTCATATTTAATAGTACTCCGTAGACACGGACACAGGAATTGGATAAGCATGCTTAGATCAAGAATTAAGTCCTTATACTCAAGGCCTGAGACAAGACAACCAAATAATAGAGGTATTTATTAAAATAACATAACGCCTGTAATCCCCGAAGGGTTAGGCAGAGGTGTAGGTACCCGTTAGTACCTACACCCACATTTCGCCAGTTATATTCAAGTCCCATGTAATAGGAGGCGAGCCTATTGCCATCAACCGGGCACAAATCCAGACTCCGAGGCTGCTACTGAGAAATTCCTGATGGAAAAACCTAATAACGCTTTGCCCGACCTGGGAATCGAACCCAAGACCTCATACTTAGAAGTCGCGCTATATTATGAACTAGCACGCCACGAAAGATGAGACTTGACACACCACACAAACTTTATGATATCGTAAAAAATATTATAATATTGGTAATAATTTTAATCTAAATGTCATCGAAATATACCTACTTACACAAATTATGACGTATTGACTCAGAGGCGGCCTTACCCATTGCGAGGCTCCGGGCGGCAGGTCTTTGCGAGGCCTTTTGTCCTTCGTGAAAAGTCTGGTTGTTTGGTTTAGGTGTTTGTCATGTTTGAGGGGAAATGGTGTACCTAGGTATTGTTAAATGTGTTAAAATCAAAGTCCGTCGGTTTTACCTTACCCTGCACCTGTGTGTAGCAAATAAATGTACCTATCTCAATTTTTTTTTTCAGCTGACGAACCTCGTCCTACTGGCAAAACCGCAGGTCAAATTAATCGTCTATACCATCAACGCAATATGGCACGTTCTCATAGTCCACGAGCCGGATGCCTAAAGAGAAAACCTAGAATACACTATCGTACAAAAATCTAGATACATGAAACTAAGACCTAGACACGTCCGCTTACGCCACTACTGTGTGTAGGTATACTACAAAGACAAGACACAATACTGCACTTTTTTCGAAGAGTTGTCTCGGCATGGGTCCAAAATTTTTCAATAAATTACCAAAAACTTTAAAAGTCATTAGTAACATAAACCATTTTATATCGTAACTTAAGAAATTTTTAATTGAAAAGGCTTACTACTCTATCAATGAGTTCTTAGATGACAAAAACATAAAATAAGAAATGTCCAATCTATTTATTACTCGATCTTTATGAAACTATATTTTTTTAGCTTTTTATTTAGCTTGCTCTTTAATTAGGTAATTTGTACGCCTTGCAAGGCAAAACATAGTGATACAACACAATTTTTATAGGTACCATGTAGATACCATTTTACCTATGTTCAACAAATAAATTACTTTGACTTTGACAAAATAAATAAGAAAATATTAATACACAAATTATTACAGACATTATTTCTAATTTCTAAACCTATGTTACTTAATACAAGAATATAAATACCTATGGCCTCTTCCTCTCTCCTAATTTTTACTGTGCCCGACAGGGTCATTTATTGATCTCTTTTACTTTACTATCTAAGTATAATGTTGTAGGTTTATGTGGAATGCAATAAAAAATTTAATTGACATCACGAAACCGTTAACTAGGAGGTACCTACCTACGCATAATATTCTCCAGACCGATTTCGATGTCACATGTCATCGGGATGGCTGGACCAAACGAGATACCTATGTTATGTACAGTCGCCAGCACATCAGACAATACCTTTTTGTTGTAAAATCGCTCCTATTACAACTGCATAAAATGCTGCAGTGTTTACTTTAACGCGCTGTCGTCCGTACATACATGAGACCATGTGCATTTGCTAATACCTTTTTTTTTTTTTAGGTTGTAAAAGTCATCAAATGACTCCTTCCGCCCTGGGTGGGGCGGAAGGGACTGTCAGACTTTTGCCCCCCTGACTGCGGCCCCGGAACGTCTACGTTCCGGGGGCCACGGTATCCTGTTAAGACGTCTCGCAACCCCGGCAGGCGTTTGGCCCCTATTGGGGCCCCGTCCCTGTGCTGACAGCTCTTTGAGGCGCGCGCGAACACAACGCGCCGTCGACCCGGGCATTGTCCTTGATCGGACGGCGAGCTACCCATTACTCGCCGTCCGCCGTCTACTATTTAATTTGTAATTGTGTCTTTTTTATGTAGGTAACTGGATCAAATGTTGTCTTTAAATGAATTATATTATGGATAATGATAGATAGTATGTATGTGTTAAATTATATTACTATTATTAATACCTACCTATAATGAAATATTTGGTACCTTTGCTTTAAGAAATATATCAAAAAAGAAAGTGGTCAGCTATTCTGATGTCAGTTTGGCTGACCACTTAGGTTCCAATAATTTTAGCGTTGTAGCCAACCTGACATCAGAATGGCTGACCACTTTCTTTTTTTGTTATAATGAACCGTTACCTGTAAATAGTTATTTGTTATACAAGAGTGCAAAGTTGCTTTTTAACCGCGTGTTCAATTTTGATGACCGAGCAAGCGAAGGATTCTAAAATTGAATCACGAGCGCAGCGAGTGATTCAAAATTAGAATCCTGAGCGTTAGCGAGGGAATCAAAAGAGCACGAGGTGAAAAATCTTTGCACTCGAGTGCAACACGTAACTTTTCATTCCACCTCAGCGAGGAAATGACTAAATGCAAAAAAAAAAACGTTTACAATCACAAGATAGGTACACTTTTATTTCAGTTTAGGTATTAATTACTACATTATGACAGGTAAGTATTACAGAATAATCTTTAAATTAAGGTGCATTGGGGTAATTACGAAACCGGGTAAATTCCGATTTCTATTAATTTCAATCAAACGCTGCCACAGATTTAAACATTGCCGTGCACATTGAGTTATAATGTACTACGTACTAGAGAAGCTATCTCAAACAAAAGATGGGCGCACTTGATGACAGCGGGGCATGCGCGGGACAAGCGGGGAGGTGCTAAGTTCTCATAGATAACAATCAATGCGTGCAGATGCGACATAATTTTATTATTCTGCCTACTTGTGTACTTACTCAAAGAATAAATAAAAAAGTATTTATGCTGTAATAATATTTTAATTTCCTTTAAGTAATATAAGTTTAGTTAGTTTCTGCCGTTTTGTGACTAATCTGAAGGTAACCACGTTTCTTCGCTGCGATTATTCTGAACATCCATGATTCTCTTGTTTCATGACACCGCCGAGAAAACCTTTAAATCCAAATAATAATAAAAAAATATTAATGTTATTGCATTAACATTATTAAGTATCGTAATTTAAAATTAATATTTTACTGCCCTTAATTATGTAAACTTCGTCGATAGTGTCAAGTCTGCGCATACAAATGTTTTACTCTTTGACATTCACGTAAACATGGCCGCCGCGCCGCCGCGGTGACGCGTTGCAATTGAAAAATTATAATTAAAAATTAAGCGTGTTTTACACATAATTAATGAACTTACTGGTGAAAAGTCACTCCTTGACTTTTATTTATGTTTCTGGAGTTATTTGTACAGTATCTCAATACGCACGAAGGCATAATATAAAAAACAAAACTTCACTCAAATGTGTCACGTTGCAGCAAACGCTCGGCATAGACTAAGTGAGTTGGAGTGCACGCGCTCTAACTCATGTTACAAACAATCGAGTTGAGGTGTCTTCTCTAGTACGTAGTACATTATAACTCAATGGCCGTGCATTGCTAATAAATAATTATACGTGTTTCATCTTTAAAACATTGTCAAAATAAGATGTGGTACGTAAATGGTGCAAATTAATAAAATCGGAATTTACCCGGTTTTGTAATTACCCCAATGCACTATATAACAAAATAATACTAAGGTATAATTAAGAAAATTTTAAAGTAACGTTGCTACAGTTATTTAAATTGAGTGTAATATTTTTGTTTGGTACTGTAATATTGGTGTTAGTCACTTGTGTACTGTTTTTCGGTAAACTATCTGTCATACTTAATAGTTGTACCGATTCATCGGATTCCCTTAGCGTGAATGTTGGAGAGAGAGGGATAGTTTTCACTTGTTTTCAAGTTTCTTGTTTTTAATAGGTTTAACAATGACGTGAAAAAATGCCGCGTAAAGAACCGCGTACAAAGCAAATTGAAAAAAGAACACCAAGAAGGTTCCGAGTCTGAGTTTTTTACAAATTAAAAAAAAGTTGTATGATATATTCGGCACCATAGAGGTAGCAGTAAATAGGTTTAATGTTTTTTTTTTAATTCACAAACTTAGTGCACACGATGTTCTAAATTCAATTTACTTTATCCTCTAGAGAATAAAAACGGCTTTTCCACTCAGATATTGAAGATTAAAAATACTCTTTCCGAGATGGTGGGATGAAAAGGAAATAGTAAGTTCAGGAGGGGGCCATGACCCCCCGGGGCCGTGGATCCGCCCTTGGGTAGTAATTAAAACACATTTTACAGAAAGAATGCTTTTATTTTCCATTAAAAACTATATATACAACATTATTGGTAGCACTCCTCCCGACGTTTTTCTAAAAAAATAATCCAGAGCATACACATCTTTGGAAAAAAAAACTAATCTTCAATAATAATCGTGGATTTTAAATAAAAAAAAAATGTTAGTCTGAAATATTGCAGACAGATTTAACATACCAGAGGTCCTGAGACCGACATTACAAAGATATGCTAATATTTAAAATGCACGGCAGAAAATTTACTAATTTAAAATGAATAATCTCCGGCTAACTATAATTTTATAAATTTTATTGCGAGCAATTTTCTTCAATTTTATTGCCAAATTTAATATGTCATTTAGACAAAAACTACGAAATGTCTAAACACGAAACAGCGTATTGGTACGAAACGGCGTTTTAAAAGCTACGCTGTTTCGGTTGCGTATTTTTTGAAGTAATCCCAGACATTAATTTCGTAGTTATCAATGTCAGAACTTTAACATGTTGGAGCTTCAAAGGGTAAAAAATAATTAATTAAAAATTGGCTACGCGCCGGAAGTTACTGCGTTACTGTCGCAATATAAGAAAAACTAGAAAAGGGATACAAAAATGGCATGCTTTATGGTAGAATTGGCGCCAAAAGTTGTGTCAAAAATTATGTTACACTGCAAGATTTTTCTACCATAGACAAAGCAATTTATCTGATAACAGAATAACATATTGGGGGCATAATATGAGTTTTTCAGTACATATTTCTTGCATACAAAATGGAGAATGATCAGCCACCGATCGGCAGTAAGATCTCATATTTATTTAACAGCAAAAATTAAAAAAATATCCTAGATTGATTACAATTGGGTCTAAATGG
This sequence comes from Hoplodrina blanda, assembly GCA_949316365.1. Taxonomy (NCBI): domain Eukaryota; kingdom Metazoa; phylum Arthropoda; class Insecta; order Lepidoptera; family Noctuidae; genus Hoplodrina; species Hoplodrina blanda. The sequence goes on from OX438573.1 coordinate 3,334,143, forward strand.
TATAAGGGTCTTGATGTCAACCCATTATTTATTCACTATAACATGTTTGGTAAGTAAATGTTTTTTGTTTTATTTTTCTATGTCAAAAATCAACTTTTGAACAACGTTATCTGAATAAGTCTTAAGCTAAAAGGTGCGAAGACAAACTAAGAAAATGATTAAAAAAATTCATCCTAAGAAAAAATAATAAAATTAGAAGTAAATTAGGGTAAGTTTTATAGTCAATAATGTGGCTTTCTTTGACAAGGATTTCACACAAGCGTTATTTGATTATTAATTAAAAAATAAACGCCTACTTAGGTCTTACTAATTACCTACTACCAGATAAAACAAGTTGTATTGTAGATCTGAATCTTCCCTAAAATACATAACTGATTTCCGCCGGCATATTCTGTACGTCGGTGAAGTGAGCACGAGATGAGCTGTCATTGTATCCTATTCTAGAGACTAACAGCTCACTTCAATTTTCACTGAGAAAGGTTTACAGAATACTGCCTATCTAATCACGTGGTCGCTACTGCCGATGAAGAATATCAGCAATATCAGAGTCAAGCATCGCAGGGGTAAATTTTACATACATGTATATATCTCGGGCCTCTGGGGTTCCGGACCTTTGTTAGGCGTACGAGGGGCCGAAGCCAACTCGCAGAAGCCCTTTAGGTAACTTTATATGGAATGAGACACCAACCGACGATTATCCCTGTATGGACAATGCAAGTGCATTTGACAAGTTGTCAAATGCACTTGCCAATGACAACCCTCGGTTGGTGCAGGACTATTACAGGACATGGAAAGTATGGGTGGCTAAACAGGACTGGTTATCAGGAATTCTAACGAATTTCTTTTAGTCTGGCCTCCTCTAACCAGGTAAAAGGAATTCGAGGTTATTTTTAATTTTCTACATTGTCTTTTAAGTAGACGACTTGCCATAATGGTTTATGAAGATCTATGTACTTGCAAGTCTACTTTAATTTCAGTAGTAATATGCTATAGATTTGTAGCTCCCAAGTATGGGTTGCAAGCGAATATCGGGTGGGTCCTAAACAGTCCTTCATTCATATAGTTATGCCCCATTTTCCGAGACGAGTCCCGGTTTTTTTTTTTTGTTAAGTCTTGGTAGTCAACTTTGGAAGCAACTGCTTTAGATGGAATAAGTCTCCTTGTGTAAATTAGATAAATTGTTGTAACAAAACAGGGTAATTCTCGTTTTCCTAAAAACATTATCATTTTGTCAAAAATGCCTCTACATTTTTGGCTGTCGCTGAGATGAGATTGCGACAAGATTTTAAACATTTTTAATGACGAGAAATCGCCTTCAGATCAACGTAGGATTTTTTAGACCAATCAAGGAATAAAGCCTGCTACACAGGCTGAGTGTCAGGAGGTAAATGAACTTCTATTCTTAGAGAACCAACCTTCAAATAAAAAAGAAAGTATCTGTCTCATACTACTGGTTTTTTTTTTGTATGGAACTTTACTTTTTTTATAGTTCACGAATTGGTCAGACATAGAGAAATGAATTGTTTGAATGAGATATCTACATATTCATCCTCCGAATATAGAAGAACACTCGATATAGGTAAGTCTAATCGTTGTCATAGCATACGCCGATCAAAATAATTATCAATTTAAAAAATTACGCTTGTGTGAGTAATGAAAGAAAAATCAGCCAACAATTGTTAGGTAAAATAGAAATACTAGATTTTTCCCGTAACTTCAAGTTTAATTTTTCTATCTACTGTTATTTCTATTTGTTTAATTTTTTTCTCAAGACTTGGAAATATTTTTGGACGATAGATATATGCGCAAAAAAAAAAACGCGGCTGCCCAAAAAAAAAAACTAAAAAAATACCTAGTGTTGGACGGAAACACTCAGACCAAATAAATTATTTTATTGATTTGAAGATAATTTTTTTTTTACCGACGTCGTTTAATAAAACAACGTAAAAAAAAATCTGCCCGTCCAAAACAAGTTATTTTTTGAAATTTTTGTTTAGTACATAGGGCAGTCGTGATTTTTAATTTACTATTATAACCGTGTGTGTACACGCGTAGCAAAACACTATAGTCCGACCGCCACACAACACGGTTGTTGGAGAAGTGGGGGGTAACATTGCGCATGTACATTTAGTACAATTGTAAATGCAAAAAATTACCCGCGCAGTGGGGGTAATTTTCCAGCATGACCTTGCCAAGTTACGTGCCGGCAACTGCATGTGCAGGCGCACTGTCATCGCGTTTACGAGAAACCGTTGCGGCTATGCGGCCAATAAACCAAGGGCTTGGCGTAGCGAATGTTCGCCTGCAGTCAAGGTGGTTACCAGTAGGTGGTTTTGCCAGTGCCAACCACTTATTAGTCCATTTTGTGCTAACTATATTATCATTAAATACGAAATGGAAGCCTAGATCAATATAGGTTTTCAGCTATTTACAAGTTATCTTACAAAAATATTGAGAAAGTTACGGGAAAATATCTAGTATTTTTTAAAGACTTAAAATTACGAGGCGTATCTTATCCCATTTTATAATAATATTGTTTCATAAATATGTTTTTTTTTTAGTATTTTTTTGGATATTACGTTTGAATATTTGGAAAAAGTCTTAAGTTTTCTTAGAGATATATATTTTTTTTATATAAAATGGCTATACTGAGTTTGGGTGAACTCATTTTCAAATTTTATTTTTGTTGATAATAATTTTAATTTTTGATGAAAAAAATTTTATGAGAAAGGACCTTAAAAATATAGAAAAACAAAAAATATTAACGCGATTATTTTATTTCAATTAAATAATCGTTAGAAGACATTTTTATCACATTTTTTTTAGTACATTCTTTCGATATATTTTTTTTCCATTATGACATAATTTTTCATACCTTACCAACTTTGCATGAATATAAGACAAGCAAAGGGTATTTGATTTACATTTAATTATTAAAATACGCCGATAGATATGTGAAGCCATATTTTTATTTAATCATAACATTTCAATTTACATTTTTATAAACTCCGTTTACGACTTCTTTTCCAAACATAAATAAATATTATGTGTATTGAGACAAAATCACTTCTCAGTCATTCTAAAATCATCTTAATTTATACGCGTTTAACGTTCAAATCAAAATTAGGATTTAAAATTGATTACAAAATATTCTCAAACATTTATTTTAAAAGACTAAGTAGGTATGGAGTTACTTGCTCATTCTTCTCCATACAAAACTGACTTTTGGTAGGGGCAACTAAATTCAACTATAATATATGACGTTCAAAAGTGCCTTGTAATGGCCTAATTGAAATAAATGATTTGACTCTGATTATTTTGTCATCATTTTCGTCAAGGACATAGTTTGGACTCTACTGCGGTTGAAACTACGTCGATTTTACTTCAAACCACATTTCATGCATTAGACACATTTGTTTTATCGCTTAAATTAGGTATATCTGTTCAATAAAATTGATCAAGCGACATTTTGATCTGTTGCTGCACGCTGAAAAGTTATTTTGTTTTTTCATAGACGCTAATCACGTGAACTACCAGAAAAATAATCAGTTTGTATAATGATTCAGCCAGATTCATGACGAATAGTATAGGCTTTATAACATCACGCTACGACCCACGGGAGCGGAGCAGTAATCGAAGATGTAAGTTTATAATTTGCCTTATGAGTTCACCCAAAATCTTTCTTGCTAATAAAAAAATTGTCACATATACGACCAGCAATTTTAAATTTAACTTTTCGTTTGACGCAAAACTTGAGTAAAGTATATTTGCATATAAACATTATAATGTAAGCTGGGTTCTGTAGCTTTTGTAAATATAACTATTACTTTATATTCCTCACGCTCTAGGATGGTGCCGGTGACATTTGTCAAACAGTTGCCGTTCACTCTTGAACATTACGGCGATTTAAAATCATGATCGAATATTTTAACTGCACACTAATATAATAGTCGTAAAATACGGAATCAGTAATAAGTAAGTAAATAACTAGTAAATTAAATAATGTCACTGACCTAGTTATGCGATTCTGACATCCATTATGATGAATTACTGACATGTGTCACCCGCACCATCATAGAACGTATGGAATATAATTAAACAAAAAAATTGTTAGCAACGTTAAGATTAGACGTTAACAAAAAAAAAATAGTAAAAATTAAAGTTTATTAATTCATTTAAGTTTTTAATTAAACTACCCACTAATTACCCAATTCCCAAACTGGGCATCAAACCAAGAGCTCAGCGATTGTGATTACAACCACAAAGTCAGAGAAACAGTCAAATTAAAACATTTTTATGATCAAGACTCAGTCAGTTTTGATAAAAAGTAATGTTTTATGAAAAACACTACTTATTTCTTTTACAATAAGGTTGTATTTACAAAAAGCTACAGACATTAGATATTTGTAGAAAGCTTTTTTTCTACCACAAAGTATCGGGTAAGTATTGCGTTCAATAATTTTTAGTCCAGTTTTAGTTTTCGAAGACTAATAAAACTACATTTCGCCATTTCTATTAGCAGTACTCGAATAGTTTTTATTGATTAATTGATAATGAACTTAAAATACAACAAACATAACATTGGAAATTGCGTGCAGGATATAATTTGTTCTACATAGTAAAAAACAAAGTCGCTTTCCGCCGTATGTACGCTTAGATCTTTTAAACTACGCAACGGATTTTAATGCGGTTTTTATCAATAGATAGAGTAATTCAAGAGGAAGGTTTATAGACAAGATACAACGGTACCTTGAGTTACTTTCGGCCCAGAAATGACGAAATGTAAACTAACAGTCCTTTTCTTTAAAAATCATTTTAAAATTTATGTGACTTGTAAGTTGATCTGTCAAATCCGTAGCATTTATTGGAATGACTGATTTTCTAAAGTTCAATTTACCAAGGATAACAACTGTTTATAAAGATGGCAGCTGAATGGGGGGGAGGGAGACGGGACTGATGATCAACACGTCAGACAGTCAACTGCTAGAAGCTGTTGAATGATGAATATTCTTAAAGGCTACTGGAATTTGTCTTAGTTATACAAAAAATTTGGTGTAACTGAATTTTAGGATTTTTATGGGGACCCTTGAGGCGGTTTAGAAACTCTGACACTAGGGTGTGTGGGATCGTAAGACCTTACTGCCCACACGATAAAGAAGAAGGAGGATGGGGATCGTTTAAAGGCTAATTCACACATATCAGTCAAGCACAGCTCCGGCACCGTCCCGTATCAGTGATAATAATTATTCTTTCATACATCTATACTAATATTATAAAGCTGCAGTGTTTGTTTGTTTGTTTGAACGCGCTAATCTCTGGATCTACTGGTCCGATTTGAAAAATTCTTTCAGTGTTAGATAGATTAGTTATCGAGGAAGGCTATAGGCTATACCATCACGCTACGACCTACGGGAGCGGAGCAGTAACCAAAGACGCGGGTGTAACCGCGGCGGACAGCTAGTTCTCTATAAACGCGCCGAAACTGACACTGAGAGCGCTGTGTCGTCACTGACACTGACAAGTGTGAACGCGTTCATAGAGAATGTATGAAAGAATAATTTATCACTAATACTGTGACTTCACTGATACGTGTAAATCAATCTTAAGTGTATCTACATCCAATTTATTGATCCTCTAAAAAGATTTTGATCTTTAACGAAGTTTTTTTTACTCGAAGATTTTTATTTATTGAATTTTTGTGTAAAACTGGACTAAAACTTATTAATACCGTTATAAAATCAACTTACGTTATAGACAATACAACAATATATAAGTTTACAACCATTATTTACCTGAATCAAAACATTTATATCACATTTGTAACATATTAAGAAACCTGGCCGCTTCTTTGCTAATATGTTTTTATTTTTTATATTTATACAAAATTACTTTCATTTTTATTTCATAAATACATTGACTAATTTGGAGTGTGTTCAGATAGTTGGACGATTGTGGCGCAACTGTTGGGCGATTGTTGGGCAACAGTGCCTTTTTTACTTAGTAATGAGCTTGATGGTAGGCTATGACCAAAAATGGACGTCTTTCGGCTTGAATCAAGCAAGGATTTGTTCGTAAACTGCGAGGATATTTTACTAAGGTTTTTTTCATCTCATACAAAAATTGAAACTTCATCAAAATTCGTCTTTCCCTTTCTTTCAATAGGTACAAAACGAAATGTGTTGTTCTCTCTGACATGGGCGGAGGAAAACAGTCTGAAATCGCCAATCCGCCTTGAGCAAGCGTGGTGATCAATGCTCGTGCGTTCTCAAAATAGAGCCATCTAGCCAATCAGAGCCCAGCAATCACAAACCGACCAATCTGAACACACTCTTTGTTCACGGGCGGTACATTTTGAAACTTAACTGTCAGTTTCAAAACGGAGTAGGTGCGAAGGCTAGTAATTTGAACTACATTGAAATATATGTACACTTATTATAATCTAGCCTTACGAAAGAAATTAACAAGTTTCTTTTTTTTTTAACAAATCGCTAACGTCTAACTAAATTTAAAAAAAAAGTCGGGCTGTTGACATGTTCGGCGACTTTTTCGCGCGATTCTCTCTCGCTTTACATCCAGACTTCAAAACGGGATGTATTAATTAGTAAAATCGATTTGTAAGGTTTTAGTACTCATTCGAGATTTTTTTTTCGTCTAATCTTCCCTACATATCAATAATACATATGAAGTTTTAATCGCAGCTGCGATTAGTCGCATAAGAAAAAGTCGTATGACTAAACAGCCATGGGGAATCTTATATTATTTTGTGTAACATTTAAACATACAGTTTTAAGTTTTATTTTTAAATTTATTTAGTCTTTGAACGTATGACGATTATATTAGAAGGAAAGGGGGACCCATAATAATATTATACTTTGCATATTTTCTTGTACAAAATGTATTTTCTTATATTTCACACTAAATGCGAGACAACACAAACTTAAAAACTATTCGTTGAATTTACAGTATTACCATTCATTTCAAAGTAACCTAAGTCGCACGAAAAAGCGCAGCGACTAATCGCAAGTCTGCAACAACCCTAAATGATACTATTTTTAAAAATTCACAATTGTCTAACTAACGACATCTTAAAAGCTAACTTTCGATATCTATACATCGTTTTTTGCTTTTTTAATTTAATATTAATATTTATTTAGCAATTCATTCGTCCAATCACTCAACGCTACGTCATATTTTTGTTTTGTATTTTTTTTTAATTTATTTTTAACACCTAATCAGAATTATTCATAAGAATCGTCATATACATAAAGTAAGCTTTTTGTTTTTATCGTAGAGTATCGATATCTATAGAATAATAATTTATCGACACTTCAACAACGCGAGTAGCAGTGATATTGGGGTATCGTGACGTCATTTCTTATTCATTCGGCAACGTTCGGGTTTTTACGAAATTCCCCGATGTCACTGCGCTCCACATTGTACGATAAGTTGGGCCAGCCAGAAATAGGAAAAAATACTATAAAATATCTAGACAGGCCCTTATACCTACAAAATATACACTTACATTTAAATTATTTAAAAACAAAAATCTCACCATTTTACAAACAACAGTCACTGTCGCCAACCAACCGGAAACTTACAATTTTTGTAATTTTTTTATTTTTTAGTTTTTTTTTTAGTTCAGTAACTTCCGGTTAGCTGTCGATTTTATGTCGAAATATTTGTATATCAGTGTCAGATTGAAACAGAATTAATTCAAGATTCTACTAAAAGTACAAAAAAAAATAAAAAAATGGAGAAAAAATCATTTGCCTTTTCTATAGTTACCTTGTATTGTATAATATCATATTTGCAGTGTAATTATTTTACAAAAACTATTTACTACCCCTTCAAGGGTTGTTCTCGATATACGTGACACTGATATACATATAATTCCAAGCCCATTCAACCCCAGGGTGGGTGACGGCGTCAATGGCCGTGTTATTAGTATAGCTAGCATCCCCGCACCTAGATCCCGCCATTTTGAATTCAGACACACGATTTCGGCTCTAAAATCAATCAGTTCGTTTTAAAAAAGAACGCCACAACCGCGCATTTTATACATACACAGTGCTGTCCATTAATGATAATTTACAATCAGTGTTTTGAATAACACAGCTGCGACGTCAGACATTTGCAATTTAAATTTTAAAAATCGAACCAAAACCGTGCGCCGTTAAAAAAAAAGAGAAGAGAAAAAATTAAAACAGGTGATTAAAAAAAGGTTTAACCGTAGTTACACTACACTATTGAGGTCCGATAGTTGTTGCTTGAGGAACGTCGACACACGAAGCGCTACCGCGGACGGGGCTGACGTCACTTGCCCACGTGACCGTTGCCCATCGCCTGCTCGACGACCTGCAAAGCGTTCGACCAGTTCAGCGCACAGCCGTGTGTCGTCGTTCCTAATGAGGCTGCAAGGGTTACGCACAGCAATGGGACGGAAATATTGTTTTAAGAAACTAAATTCCTTGAAAATTTACTCCACGGTTTCAGAAATCCTAATTACGTAAAGCACTCCCAATCATTTTGAGAATTCAACGTCCATTGCGGTTATCGCGAAGACACGACTTCAAAACAAACGGCGCAATGGATATCGTTGAACTGTCAAAATGAAATCAATTGAATTGACATTAGGAGTGTTACGGAATCAGGCTGCTGTTCAAATTAATCTATCAGCAAATCTTAAGTCAAATAATTTGATTGGCTGATTTAAGACAACCAATCACAGTAAAGAACTTTAGATTTGACAGTAGACTAATCAGATCAGAGAATTAAGAAACCGTGGGTCTGTCTGATAACACTGGGTTTGGGCATCGGAATTCAGCTCTAAATAAAAAAAAAACTAAATTCCAAATAAAACAGAATCTCAGACAGTAAAAATAAAAACAAAATCAAAATAATATCCCACTGCTGTGTGATTTTTTTCTTACACATTTACAGCTCGGATTGCCATAAACAAGCACTTTGAAAGCGTAACACATTTGAAATAAGAACCAATCCTTTTAATTTTGACATTACAACAAAATACATCGCTTCATAAGTTCGATTAATTCGCTTGCGCGTCAGACAAAAACCGGCAATGGATATTGTTGAAATGTCAACGAAAAGGATTGTAAATTCGTGTTACGAAGTTAGGGTGTCATTGTTTTACGAATCCGAAGTGCTATGTGCCTCCCGCCACCAGGGTTTTAAAAAGCGAGGTACCCAGCAAATAATGTGCGTTTGAAACCCAAAATGGACTTTTTCAAAGTAATGAGGTTTTCTTTTGAAAAAGCCTCGAGCCCCAGGAGGTCACGATATACACAGCTGCGCGCAAAGCTATCATTTAGCTGTTACATTTAAACATGTATAAAATTTTAGGCTAAGTTTTTTTTTATTATTATGAAATTAGTAGGAAATCTTTTTTTTAAATAAATTTAACGACTGCTTGACGCCCGTAGCGTGTTTGCATAATAAACAGCGCGTTTGTTGCGCAACAGTTGCCCGATAGTGGCGCCACAATTTTTAAGATTTTTTTTTTCGTTCTTTTTTTTCCTACTTTTTCCACAATAATACAAAAATGTAAATAGTAGTAAATAATATAAATAGTAGTAGTAAATAATATAAATAGCCCAAAACTGTAAAAAAATTGCCGGCAGACATTGTCAAGTAGTGTTCAGTCTTTCGGCAGCAAAAAGTCAGCTACCACAAAAACGTTGCCAGCTATAAAATTACACAAAATTAATCGAAGACAATTCCAAATACATGACAAAAAAAATTATCGTCTTCAGATTTAAAAAAGATTTTTTTTTTTTTTTTTCAATAAAATGATACCTCTTATTATCACATGAATAATCATTTTATCGGAAACAAAAAAATCTAAACAGTTATCAGAGACTACTAAAAAAAGCAAAAAATAAAAACAAAAAAAATCGTCTTTTTATTATAAAAAATAACAAAAATGCAGAATATAAATATAACAGCTAAATAATAGTATAAAAATGTGCTTTTTAACAGACAGTGTATTAAAAAAAATATCAAGCGACATCGTCATGCATCATAATTATTATAACAACAATATTGTGTTATTTAGACCCTTACTAATAAACGCAGTATAAAATTAAGACAAGTTCTATTACGTCAAAAATTCATTCATTCATTAAAATTGGTGGAGCAGTTTTCGAGAAAATTACCAACATGCTAACATACGGGTGGAATAGAAAACTTCTTTGTTTCGAGTCGGTTAAAAATGTATAGTTAGTCTGAACGATATTTAGACGTAACTTTATTAAATGTTATTAGCAAGAGTAGTAAATAAAATGTTTTAAGAATTTTTTCAAGGCTTTTGTTAACTATGATAATTTTTTTTTGGGCATTTTGAAGAATTAAGAAAATACGAAGTGTACGATAAGTCTTGATTTGATTTATTTTTAGACAATCGTGTTTTTAGAATTTGTATTTCTATACAAAATAACAATTTTATATTTTATCGCATATTTTAAAATATTGCATAGTTAACAAAACCCTTTTTTCCTTCTGCTAGATCCTAATCATTTTCTTTGTAAAAATGGTTGTCCTGGTAATTTCAAACTCAAATAAAATGCAAAACTCGTCAAATTACGAAATCATACCTTTTAATTAAATAAAATCGTTTTGAAAACATAATAAATTCGATAGATTCAACTTATGCACAGTTATGCTAATTTACAAAAATAATTATGAAATTCGTTATGGTAATCTCAGTTTTTAATGTTTAGACATAATTCGACACTGAATAAAAAAAACAATGTTTCTGATTAAAAAAAATCGTTTGAAAAAAAAGTACTAAAAAAAACAGAATTAGGTTTTATTTTTTGTTGTGAAAATATTTCTTTTATTTTTGGTTAGTTTTAGAAAATTTCACGGTTTAAAGTTTAAACAACGAAATTACTATAAAATATGTAAGTACAAATATTTTTAATTCTTTGCATTTATTTTTAGTTAAAAGACTATTTAGTACCAATTTAAGCATATTTTCTTTAACAAATGATAGTGTCAAACATAAAAATGATCATGAAAAATTCATTTAATACAATTTAGAAAAAAAAATATTATTGTTATTTTTTTTTTCTATTATTTCTAGGTATTTAATAATAATGAGTAAGGTGTCGATTTATGGCTTAACAAAAGGCATAGATTTAAATTAACAACTCAAACTTAAAATTAATACCGCGTCACACAATCATATCGTACTGTCAATATAGTTTGACAACAATTTTGACAGTTCTTATATAAAAAAAAAACATTCATTTAAAAAAAATGATTATGTACTTTATATTTTCAATATTTATTGACAATGCAACGTTATGAAATGATTATTCAAGAATTAAAATCAATCGAATTTTCTAGAAAAGAAAAGGAATAAAAAAATATTACTTCTGGATTAGCCTCTAAAAACTTAAAAAATAAATGATACAGTATGAGAATTTTTTTAATTGTTACTTTTCAGAAAATTTTAAGAATTCTGAATAATCACAACTTTTTTTTTAACAAACTAATATTTTTAAGCAATTATAATAAACTATGAACATACAAAAACTTAAAATTATTTCTTGTCATTAATTAACAATGAACAAGTTTTAAGTACTTTCGTTTTGGAAAAAATATAAGTTTTTTTTTTTAAATTTCTACTACAGTATAATGGTAACAGCAATGGCACCATATATAAGATGTTTCTTTTTTATTTACATTTTTTTTAAATATTTATACAATTGTTTTCATAGAAAAAAAGTTTTTATTTTTGTTATTTTTTATTCCGAAAAGTAAAGATTTGTAAAAGTCTTCCATAGGAGCTTTTTCAATTGACATTGTTATTTTGTGAATTACGAAAAGATCTAAGAAAACATTTGTATAAAAAAACACAACAATTCCGTAATACTTGGATTTAGCTTATGAAACATTAAAGATAAACCCTGTAGATATTTTTTTAAATTTTTTGATCATTTTTGAGCAAGCATTTTTTTATTTACAAATTTATACAAACTTAAAAAATAATATTTCATTAACAAGACAACTTTTAACTAAAGGAAAAATCTATTATTTTTTTATTAAAAATATAATTAAAGCTGAAATGGTAATGCGTTCAGATAGTTGCCTAAAATTTGATGTATCATGAGCAACGTATTAAATCACTTTATATAATATAAAATATACAATAAACTATACTCTGATGAAAAAACATTATAAACATTTCAAAAATGTTATATAAATATTGGAAAAAATATGAAATAAGGCCTTCATGGAATGCTTTAACAGTAAAAATCACTTTCTATATAAATATACATTAAGCCTATGGCTTATAACTAAATAAAAATATCTCTCAATGTGATGTCATAAGCTATAATAGACAATAATGTAAATATATTTTTTTATATTGTATATATATTTAGTCTATAGTATAGTCGTATTATTTATTAAATATAATAGCTGTCAAGCGACATATAGAATAGCAAAAAAGCTATGTTTTACTATAGTAAATATTTACATTAAGTGTATATGATTGCCAGTCATATTTAGGGGAAATGAGAACATATCTATAGTACAGTATAAAACGAAGTCGCTTCCCACCGTCTGTATGCATCTTTAAGGCTAGCTGCACACGGGCCACACGCGACAGCCACAAACGCCGCCACTTGAAGCTAGCAGCGGCGTTGTGGCGACCACCTACGTCAGCCGCGTGCGGCGAGTTCATATAAAATGTATGAAAACTACAGGAAATCCGTCGGTGGCGGCGTTTTGTGGTTGCGGTCGGTGGCCCGTGTGCGGACAGGCTTAAGATGCGCAACGGATTTTAATGCGGTTTTCGAGTGATTCAAGAGGAAGGTTTATGTATATTGCACCTATGAAGCAACGGGGCGGGTCGCTAGTAAAATATAAAAGGTGCAAATACATAACGGAGCCGAAAGATACATGGTCTTCCCATACCAGGAAACCTTCTAGTTTTTTTTAAATATTCTAACCAAACTATGTGAAATCACCGTATTCATTTACCAAATGTTATTTCACTATGACAGTGACTGAACGGTCTACAAAACTGTCTCGCTAACTGACCTCGTGTTTGGACTCTTAAGGCCCATTAAACTCATACATTTTATAATTTTAAACATTTGTTTTTTAATGTGATTTTTTAATAAAATTTTAAGCTAGAGATATATTATTTATCATGTGATTCTAATTTTAAAAAAATGTTCCCCTAAATAAGCTGGCAGTGTAAATATAAAATATATGTATTTTGGCCCTGTAAATGTGTTAAAGTCCAATATAATTTGTACATAAGTTAGATATATAGCTCGTCAACTTTGTATACAAAATTGTAAATAGATTTTTTCTTTTGTGATTGCAAATTGTAATATTGCACTGTGATTAATTCCTTTACAAACAGTCCCAGTTATCTATTTTGGCAACTCTGATCTTTTTTTAGGGTAAACGGGTTACTGTGGTCAAGAAATGGCAATAGCCACCAATCACCATACACGTATACTGGGTGGAAGAGACATCAACGAACAACTTGTTATCATGAATTTAGTAAATGATTCTAAATTAAACTAAACTAACTAAACTTTTAAATGAATAGTCGATTATTAATATAAAAAAAATAAGCAGATGTCTCATTCAAAAACGCAAGTAAGCTACAATTTTAAAATGAACAGCTGTGGATTATTTTTTATGAACCAACGAAAAAAAATCCACAGTTCTTGAATGATGTATTGAATTCGTGGTAACGGGTGGTGTGTTGATGTCCCTTCCAACCTGTTTATTATACATATATGACATCCTTACTGACTATAAGTGGTCAGTACCACCTATGGACATCTGCATGCAATCCCAGAGATAAAGGGGAAGTCTCATATCCATAATATTCCAAAAATACAAATTTTTATTTGGATAAAAACCGTTACGATTTTTATTAACAGTAATTAAGTACCATACAAACTAGCTTTTGCCTGCGACGTTGTCCGCTTTAATGTCAGTCATCGCTGTCACAGACGAAGTCGCGAATCAAAACGTAACCTTTGTCCTAGAGATTCCGAGCTAACTTCTTCGTCTTTCATTACGATCTGGGCGCCTACCGCCATCTCTTAAAACAATATTATTTTAGTATTACTTTGAATTTCTGTTGTTGCATTTTCAACTCTCGGTGCTGAGCCGAGCGTTGAAAATCCAACAGTGTTAAAGGCAAAGTAATATTAAAATAATATTGTTCTAAGAGGTGGTGGTTGGCCCCCTGTTTAGGGGAGCTCTATCATAATTTCTTAAAGCATTCGTACTCTAATATTACTTTGTAATTTTCGCCGTTGGATTTTCAACTTTTGGCACTGAGCAGAGTGTTGAAAATCCAACGGCGGAAATTACAATGTAACATTCAAGTAACACAATTTTAAGAGATGGTAGTAGACCCTAGTTTAGCTGTAATCATGTAACAAAGTAATTATGACCACAGTCCGTTTAACCCATTAATATTTTAATTAGCACAAGTCGTATACAAAAAAACGTTCAATAAAAATATATTCAGTACTTTTAACACCTACTTTTAAGTCGACTTATTATGATAATTTACAAGTCTTATATTGATCTGACAATCAGCTTAAATCTACCAATTCCCTTAGTAAAAATTGCACACACATTTCTCACATGCAAATAATACAACATGATAATGATTTCGGAAGCTCACTTGTTACTGAAAATCTATTGTCAGATATATAATAATATAATATCACGGCTGTTATCCCCGATGGGTTAGACAGAGGTGTATCCATTAGTACACACATTTCGCCAGTTATGTTTAAGTCCCATGTAATAGGGGGGCGAGTCTATTGCCATCAACCGGGCATAAATTCAGACTTCGATGCTGCTACTGAGAAATTCTTGATGATAAAACCCAATAACACATTGATTGACATAAGATTATTTACATTTATTGAAATACCTATGTGAAAAGAGTATGCGTCAGAACTTCAATTTTTTTTGCAGAAATGGAGCCATGGATGGAGAATAAATCCACCAATAGAAATGCTACATATTTAAAATGCCTCGATGCTATTGGTGGAATTTTGCCTCGCTTACCACTGCGCTCCCTCGCACAGCTAAAATGGTTAACAAGCATTAAGAATTCGGCAATTTCGCCCATATGTTCTTATGAATATATATCTGACGATAGATTCACAGCCGCACACAATACTATCAAAACAAACCAACAAATTGTATCTAGCGATTAACTCTACTTAACTACATATTTGTGACACTATTCTGGTGGAGGCGGGGGCACAGGCGGCGGTGGCATGGCCGGTAGCGGGGGCTGCGGGGCTTGCCGGGGCAGCGGGGGCCGCGGGGCCGGGGGACACTGCCTCGGCGGGTACATATACCCCTCCATACCATAAAAATACCCGTCCATACCTAGCCCGTAGTATAATGGTGGGGGCGGCTGAACCATGAAATAGGGTAAGGGTTGTCTAAAAGGGGGAGGTACATTCCAGTTGCCTACCTTTGGGTGGTGTGGAGTTCCGTTGTGTCGCGCCACCTTGGGGGGCGGGCCGGGCTCGTGCGGGGGCGGACGCTTGCGGGTCGCGTCGAGCAAGTCCCGCGAGATCTTGATCTTCAAGCTCGAGGTCTGCGGAGGAGGCGGTGGCGCCGCTAACCTCTCCTTAGGAATTTTAATCTTCAAACCGGGACTAGGCGACAACTTTTCTTTAGGTATCGTTATTCTTAACCCGCCGTCTTGTTGCGGCTGTTCCACCGGTTGGGGAACGGGACTGTCTTTCCGTTTCTCCTTGTCCTTTTTATGTTTCTTCCTTTCTTCCTTTGATTTGTCCCGGTCTTTGTGTTTATGTTTGTCCTTTTTCTTCTTTTCTTTCTTATGCCTGTGTTCGGGCACTTCTTCTACAGGTTGTGGAGGTTCCACGACCGGCGGGGGAGGTAAGACGGGCGGGGGAGGGGGCTCCGCTATCGGCTCGCGTTTCACTTCAGGCGATTTCCGCTCTGTAGCGACCGTGATAGGGGCCGGTTTGGCTAAACTCTCCTTTAGTAGATTTGATACTAGTGTGGGATCAGTTTCGATGCCGTTAACCGGCCGCGCAGGCGCTTCAGGTTTGCGTTCAGGCCCTCTCGCTTTGATCGCGTTACCTCTTTGCGAGTCGCGTATAACATTCTCATATCCGGGCGTTTCGTCAATTTTCTTCAGGACTGGCACTAGTTCTGGCTCTGAGTTAGACTGTTGCCGTTGCCTGGCCTGTTTTGGTACTTCCTTTGAGGGGGGAGAGGAGAAGGGAGATAGTATTGCAGGTGGTTGCATCTCTCTAATCGCCGTTGTCGGGTCCGGCCGCTTTCTATGCGGGCTCGGCGGCCTCGGCTCTTGAGTTTGTACGGGGGGTTGAGGTACTGGCGGTGCGGGAGGTGGGGTAGGCCGCACCTCGGGTTTGGGGCGATGCGGGTTCGGCTGAGGTGCCCGACGAGGAGCTTGCGCAGCCGCAGCGGTCGGCGTGGTCGCATTTTCGGGAGAGAAAAGAGATGGAGGACGCGTTCTTTGAGGGACCACTTCGGGCTGGACAGTAGGGGGTGGATGCGCTGGCGCAGGTGTGACCGTCGCTGACGTTGACGTGGAGGTAGAAGTCGAGGGTCCGGGGATAGGAGGTCGGTGGTGACGATGGTCATGGGGCGGCTTCTGGTGGTGAGGCTTATGTGGGGGCCAGGGATGGTGCTGTTTGTGGTGGTGTTGACCAGACGGCCGTTGATGATGAGGTGGCGCCTGAGCGCTCGGCCTCGGTTGTGGTGGTCCGGGCCTTGCTTGTTGCTGCTGCTGTTGTTGTTGCTGTTGTTGTTGTTGTTGTTGTTGTAAGGCTGCTTGCCTTCTCTCTCTCTCCTCCCGTCTTTCCCGTTCTTCCCTCTCCCTCTTTTCTCTGTACAGGGTGTAGTCTATCTTCTGTGGTGGCGGCTGTGGGGGTGCCGCTGTGGTTGCTGGCACATATCCACCGGGTACTGGCTGACGTCTTCTTTCCCGTTCGTACTCTGTAAGGATAGTTATGTTATAGTATTTGAAGGTATAGTATGGCAGAAGCTCGGCTCGCATCGACCGGTTACACGATGAGAGTAGCTGCCATGACAGTAATAATTACCTTTTATTCGAGAAACTAGACCTGGGGGGGGGGGGGGGGAAAGGATATGGTAGTAACATAACAGTCAAGCCTGTAATCCCCGAAGGGTTAGGCAAAAGTGTACTCATTAGTACACCCACATTTCGCCAGTTATGTTTAAGTCCCATGTAATAGGAGGCGAGCCTATTGCCATCAAACGGGCGCAAATCCAAACTCCGAGGCTGCTACTGAGAAATTGATGATGGAAAAACCCAATAACACTTTGCCCGATCTGGGAATCGAACCCAAGACCTCAGCAGTCGCGCTTTGCACCACCACCGAGGTATAGTTGTTTTAATGAATATATTAACAGTTATACCTCTTATTTTATACAAGTAATCTTTATACTCATAGCTATAAGATTGATAATGAATGTTATACCTCTGATTTTGCATCAATGATCCTTATTTTCATAGCAATAAAGTTGATAATGCAATATTTTATGTTTGACGTACCTTTGTCAAATGACTTGTCGATCTCATCGGCGCCTGACGCGTGTTTCTTGTCAAACGGCGAGTTTGCGACGCCCGAGCCAGAAGCGTTCGGCAGAGAGTGGGGCGAACTGCCGTCCGCTATTGGTAATAAGCAATATGTATGTTAGTTACTGTTTCAATTATGTTTTTTGAGAGAAGGCACGACAAAATCTATGGGGTATTTGCGTTTTGATAGCTCATGAAGAGCATGAAAATTGATTGGTGATGTCAAATGCATGTGTCAGTACATGCATACATAACATCACGCCTGTAATCCTCGAAGGGTTAGGCAGAGGTGTACCCATTAGTACACTCACATGTCGCCAGTTTTGTTTAAGTCCCATGTAATAGGGGGCGAGCCTATTGCCATCAACCGGGCACAGATCCAGACTGCGAGGCTGCTGCTGAGAAATTTCTGATGAAAAAACTCAATAACACTGCCCCACCTGGTAATCGAACCCAACCCTATGTCGCGCTTAGCAGCTACTAGACCAAAGAGGCAAAAAAAAAAATCATCATCATAATACCACGCCTGTAATCCCCGAAGGGTTGGGCAGGGGTGTTTCCATTAGTGCATCCACATTTCACCAGTTATATTAAAATAAAAAAAAAACATACAAGTTCCTTTACAATAATATCAGCCTATTAATGTCCCACTGTAGGGCAAAGGCCTCTTCTCATACAGAGAAGGCATGAGCATGATCACCACGCTTGCTCAAGGCGGATTGGCGATTTCAGACTGATATTAATTAAAAGTCCAGGTTTCCTTACGATGTTTTTCTTCACCGATGTCAGTGATGTCCAAGATAAACTTAAGAAAGTACATATGAATTGAAAAAGTCACATTGGTACTTGCCCGGATTCGAACCCACAACCTCATGCACGAGAGGTGGGCGCGTTAACCACTGGGCCATCACGACACAAGTTCCTTTAATGGTCTAATTAAAATATATCATTTGACTTTGACTCAATGACATAGCATTAAAATATACATTATTATCTACAAAGAAACTATGACATTTTAATAGTAATCTACCCCCATTTTTCAGTAACCAAGAAACCAAATAACACCATAAAACGAAGAAACAACTCACCAGCTTTAACATTCATCATCTTCCTCTTCAGCCTCGAGGGGCATTTCTCGAAGATGAGCAGGAACTCGGCCGTCAGTTTCTCCAACAGATCAGTCGTGACTGACCGGTCTACGTAAGAGAACCAGTGGCGGCCCTCGTTTGACTGTGGTATCTGAGTTCATATACCGGGTTAGGTTTAGACCGGAGACTAAGTACTTTTAGACAGAATATGACTTAATGTTACACTAGATAGAGAAACAAAATAAAACGAGTTATGTAACACAAAAAAAAATGAGCCGTTTACGCCGTAGAGATAAACTACTATAACATGGAGCGCCCCTCCACAAATTCAAAACGTTTCGTTTCGTTCGTGTTCAAGACTCACAACGCATGTGTGTGAACAGAGACGGCGTAACAAAAACAGATCAGCGATTTGTTGCTCGAGTAGCGGCGTCATTGATTACTCATTATTATTAGTATGGCGCTGCACTGACATACTCTATGAAAATGACACGTGTGTTGTTTGCGCGATCGGCTAGTTATGATTAGTTGACCAACAAATCTGCCGGCCTGCTACTGAAGAGGAATACTTACAACTACATAGAAACTCTTTCATATGTATATGACTACACACATTGATATAGTAAAATGGAGGGGCGCGCCATGTTTTAGTAGTTTATCTCTACAGCATTTCAAACCAACTTTCAAGTCCCTATTTTTCGAAGTAAATGGAACCGATTTTAATGAAACTTCTAAAGCATAAGCAGGATACATAGTTCTAAAAAGTTATCAGAGAACATTTAATTATAAACTAAATTTACGTAACGACGGCCACGGTTTCTTTAAAAAAAATATATAAAAAATATATTCAAAAACAAGCTTTAATTTAAAATTATTTCAATATTGAGTATTGGACATTGTATTGTCATCAGAACTAAAGGTGTATGCAAAATTTCAGCTCGATCGGATAACAGCAAATGGTCGAAAAATGGTTTGCTTTTGAAAGGACTACTTACATACGAACAGTGCAAGCTAAATAAAAGCTTGTAAAAAAAAGTTGCTTCTCTCTCGAGAATTTCTCTAAAATCGTGGGCACGTGTACAAAACATATAAACTCACATAAACAAACAGCCAGATTAGGAATTACCTGTAGGTTGTACTAATTTTTGCTCGGCCTGAGGCTCGAACTCAGAACCTCACTTTTAACAGTAGCAACCACTAGTCTAACAAGATAGTACAATAATATTAAGGCTTGCACATGTTTTTGGTAATAAATATAGCCTATAGCACTCACGGATAACGTAGCTTCCTATTAGCGAAATAATTTTCAGAATAGGACCATTACCAGAGATTAGAACGTTCAACCAAAAACAACACACAAACTCTATAGTATAATTATAATATGAGCAAAGATTGTATAAAATACTAGACCGTGGTATCCCCTCGGTAAGTAACGTCTTTGGTATCTGCCCCACTCCCGTGGGTCGTAGCATGGTGTTATATAGCCTATAAGCTTCCTCGATAAACAAGCTACGTAACACAAAAGATTTTTTTCAAATCGGACCAGCACTTCCTGAGATTAGCGCGGTCAAAAAAACAGACAAACAGACTACAGTTTTGTAATATTAGAATAAAATTATATGGTACAATACTCACAGCCCAATTACTCCATTTCGAAGCTAAATGTATACAGAAGCAGGCCACGACTGTCGGTCTGTATTGTAGGCACATAGTCGTCAAATGCAGGCTATTCGACGCCATAAAGTACGATGTCTGCGCGAGGTCCTTCGGCGCTATGGATGAAGATATTGCTAATGATAATAAAGATGGAGAATTTTTGTTAAGAATTTTCAAGCTTATTTTTTGGGATTTGGAGCATATATTTAAGCAGATTGACAGAAAAATGATTGCTTTGTTTTCAATGGTGTTAGTAACGCGTCGTTCAGACAGAGGCAGTAGTAGTCATTTTTGTACTATCTGACATAAGATCAGATAGAATAATAATGTAATGTCATTTTATTTTAGGATAAACCACTCTTTTCGCAGCCACTGCAACTCCTTAACACATTCGGCGCCCAGAATCCAGCGTATGGGTGTAAATGCCAACATATCCTGACAGTAGACTGCTAATGCTTCTGTCAAACCTCATGATAGCTGCCGTGATGTGTGTTCACACGCAGCAGGAAAATGCTTGAGCAGTTTTTAATATTAATAATAAATAATGAACTTAATCACGGTAGAAAACAGAGTTCAAAATTGCGTGCAAGCGTGTAAATTGGCCTTCAGGTCATTTCTATTAACTAAAAATGTTCGAAATCTGGTTGCAATCTAATGTCAGCGGCAATGTTAAAGATGGAGGTGAATTATAGGCTTTTTTGACAGATTGAGGAGTGTGAACGTTTTTTAAAATATGGTAACTGCCTTTCAGGACCAAAAATTAAGTTTAATGCTTATGCGTGAGACATTTACATAGAATTACGCTTGGATATAGATATGCTAATGTGGTACTTGACACTATTAACCAATAATTCCAAGACATAATTTCTCTAAAGAAACACTTTATTTTAGCCCTAAAAACCCGATTAATTTTCAATTTACTGTATAATTCGATTTTTTGTGGGTTTGAAATGAATAAATAGTTAGTCAATTGGGTCGGCACAAAAGTGACGTCACTGCTGTCGATTGCGATACAAAATCTATGGGAGAATCGAGTTTTGACAGGTCATAAAAAGTACGTCAATTGATTGGTAGTGTCAACTACTTATTCGCACTTTGCATTTAAAATAAGAACACGATTTTCCCGCGTTTCTTAACGATGACTAATGTCAGATTCAAATTTCTTTTTCTGTCTCCAAAAAGTATGTATTATGACTATATCCTTTTCTAACTTAGTCTTATTTTTCAATAGTAAAATCACTTTTGTCGACCCCCCCTTGTATTCCTTTTTTATTCACATAGTGATGCTAAACGTCGCCACTCATTTACACTTTTTGTCGTCAGTGGCGCCATGTCATTAACACCTTACAAATAATTGGCACGAATTCAAGAAGTTTGCAGTTATTAACGATTTTCCTTTATAAGTTTTTTTTTTATTGCGGACGTATCAGCAGTTCAAGGTCGGTTGTTTAAAAAAACGTTGCCCCCACACAAGGAATAACTCTTGTATCGTGTGCCTTAACAAACATACTTACAGAAACGGAAACAAGTTTCTGTAAGCCATACAAAAATTTGTTCCGTCCGGAAATCGAGCCCTATTCATTAAATGACATACTTTTTATGACCTGTTAAAACGCCATTCCCCCACAGATTTTGTATGGCAATGGACGACTGTGACGTCATTTTTTTGCCAACTCAATTGACTATCCATTTATTAATTTCAATGCAATTAAAAATCTAATTATACAGTTAATTTAAAATTAATCAGGTTTTCAGGCCTAAAATAAAGTATTTCTTTAGAGAAGTTATGTTTTGGAATTATTGGTGTCTTATACCAAATCTTAAATAATCAAATATGTATTTATCTTAAAGGTATGAGCAGCAGAAATACATGGAAAAAAATTGCATAACTATCATGAAGTATGGTAACCATAATTGCAGGATTTTTATGGATGTGATTTAAGGTGACACTCAAACAATAATTTTATGTTTTATCCACATACCTGTCATTTGTTTTCTTATGTAGTAGGTATACATTGCCTGTTGATACGCGGCATATTTTTTTTGCCTACGGACAAGTTCGGTGCGGCTACCGGTTCGTGTCGGTTTTGTCTCAGTTTTATTACAACGTGTGGCTTCCATACTTTGGGAGGGATTTTTGGATAAATAAAAAATTGTACGTATGTATTTGATTTTTTTTTAGGAATGGTTTGGAAGGTAATTTGAGGTACTTAGTGAGACAATATTTTTTTTTATATTCTCTTTTGATGACAAAACTGAAGGGATGTGTTAAAAAAGTTTTCAACAAGACAGTAGATAGGGAAAATTAATAATTATATTTTTTTTTCTTAAAAAATCTTTTATTTTCATTATTTTTTTACAATTTTTTTGTCATGTTGGCCAATATTTACAAACAAAGAATGGAAGTCAAACGTTGCATTCGCAAAAATTTAATGTTTTACCACATGTAATAAATTTAATAAACACATAAACAAGTACACAAAGCAAAATAATTAAAATACAATCAAAAACGCACAGTGCGCAAAATGTGCACAATTACAGGTCATCTCTTAAAACACAGATGACGCGCTTGCGCACCTACTCTTTAACAATAAATATCAAAATTACACTGTGGCATAACATAATACATAATTAAAATAAACGCGACAAAAAAAAACGACAAAACCGGCCCGAAACCGACCCACGGCCGTCTAAAAAGCCCGAACGAGCCGACCTGAACGCAGTCGCGTCGCCCGCACGTAACGCATCTGTCGCATGACGTCATCAGGACACAATAGGACGCTTGTCTCACCTTTGACAAGGTGACACGTCCGTACAACGTGCGTGTGGGGGTGGTCGATGGCCACATCGAACCCTAATGTCTGTAGGAGTACATTCTCGTTGAAAACTAGGTCCTGCGCCTGTAACAATAAGAGATAAATATATCAGAAAACGACAATAAGGTAGGTATAATATAAAAGGTAACTGTTATTGATTGACTGATCTACTGACACACAGCTCCATTGATCAGATTGCGCTAAAATTTAGCTTGCAGATATTACGACATAGGCACGCGATAAGGATTTACCAAAATTCCCCCCTATGGAAATGAAACGGATCTAAAAGCCAGAAACGCGGAAATTGACGAGTCCCAGAGATACGATTCAACTGTCTTGGATATCGCAACGAAAATAATAGAAACAAAAAAATGTTTCTGACACAAAATATGTGCACACAAAAATAATAATAAAAAAAGAACGAAGGAGTAAGAAAAACATAATTTCCACTTCCCTCCATATCAAACAGAAGACAGAACTTGGCCAATAGAAACAAAGGGATGTTTACAACTGGAAGAAGCCCAGTAATTGTATCCACGAATTAAAATTAATAAAAGGGAACACTACGGATAACGCTAAATTCAAAATCATTTATTCTCCGCCATTACCCCCCCTCCCCCTAAAGATTTTCCAGCCAGCCCGCCACATGCTCTACAAGGATTTAATGACGTCACCTCAGTGCGTGTCGGTCCACATTAAAACGCATGTAACGTAACACCAAACTCGGGTGATTAAGAACTAAGCACAAAGTGACACGCAAGGGGTATTGAATAACAGCCAGAACTGCCCATATGACACGGAAAAAAACTGCTTTTAGAAAAGTACTAGCCAACATGCGATGTCAAAATCTCGTGTAATTAGGGGCCGAGTTGAAGACTATTGAACGGGTAAAAATTCTATGGCAAACATTTTTTTTTTCTTTATCTATTGCTTGTGTAGACCAATGTGAGTTTTTCAATAAACATGTACTTTCTAAGTCTATCTTGGACATCACTGACATCGGTGAAAGAAAACAACGTGAGGAAACTTAGACTAAGTCTGAAATCGCCAGTCCGCTTTGAGTAAGCGTGGTGATCAATGCTCGTGCCTTCTCTGTATGAGAAGAGGGCTTTAAACCTGCAGTGAGATAATAGGATGGTTTATTGTTACTAGCTTCTGCTCGCGATTACGTCCGCGTGGAAATCAAGTAGGTATACTATAAAATATAACTCTTTTATCTCTTCTCTGAAGGTTATTAGTGAATGCGCCATTATGGCGCATTAGGTGCATGTACCCGGCGTGTCAGAGTGCAACAGATATCTGAACTAATATTATTCCATTCTTTTGACATTTGTTAGTAACTTAGTTTTATGTACTTGTGTATACTAACGTCATATGTATTAAGATCTCAAATATTTTTTTCTTTTGATTTTTAAATATTAGCGTAATGGTATTTGAATCTTTATAGGCTGATGTCTTTTGTCTTCTGACGTTAAAGCCAAAGTCAAAGCATTTATTGCAATTAGACAGGCACTATTGAATTGTCAAGGAGTCGGTCAGTTAGTCAGAAAGTTGAATCTAATTGCTCGTTCTACGGAAGGCCTCTATGGAGAAGACCGAGCAAAAAAACTCCACAGACACTCTTTTCAATAAGGTTTCCACAAAATTCTGGTTGCTTAAAACCTTACCTGTTCTTGGTATTGCTCAGGCGTCAGTGCGGTGAGACTTTCACCTCGGTGGAGGCAGACATGTGCCACTTTTATAACATATTCTAATTTTCTTGGCTGCTCCTCCACCTGAAAATAATTAATGCTAATTAATTACTCACATAATTATGATAAGTAAATTCTTTTTTTTTTTATCACGTAATGTTATGCATGAACGTGGACGAGGCGAAAGGAGTAAGGATCGTAGCAGGTGGCGTTCTGTGGTTTCTGCTTACCCCCATGGGAAAAGGATCGTAGCAGGTGGCGTTCTGTGGTTTCTGCTTACCCCCATGAGAAAAGGATCGTAGCAGGTGGCGTTCTGTGGTTTCTGCTTACCCCCATGGGAAAAGTAGTTTTTGTAACCTCATCATCACCATATCAGCCGAAGGAACGTCCACTGCTGGATATTAGCCTCCCTTTAAGATAGCCACACACAATAGATCGTCGGCATATGACGTCCTTTTTATCATTGATTGTGGTACAATCATTGCACTGTTATAATTAGGATTTTGAAAGTTTCTTCAATTAAATAAATAAAAAAAGTAATTAGTGCTTGTATGACGAGATGTATGAACGTAGATGAGGCGAAAGGAGTATGTAAGGATCGTAGCAGGTGACGTTCTGTGGTTTCTGCCTACCCCCATGGGAAAAAGGCGTGAGTTTATGTATGTATGTAAATAAAGTAATTTTAACTACTGCTAGCGCTATATACAAATATCTTCTTATAGAGGGACGTCGCAAAGAAAAAAGACAACCTAAAAGGCAACCACAGTATAAAAAAAGATTGGGAACAACTGCGTAACTATAATGTTTTGTTAATGCTATGTTCGTGTAAGGGGTACTAAAACCGGCACACACCCCCCTTTTTGGCCCCACATAGTTTAAAAATAGCATCTGGCTAGATTCAAGCGCATTCGCACGCATGCGTAACTCAAAACAGCTGAGAAACTTTTTCAATTGTTTCATTCGATTGTATGTACCAGCGATAAGGTTTTTTTTTATGTTTTATTTTGGACTTAAAACACAGCCATGACCTCTGTAATACTTTACTATGGTTACTCTGAAATTGTAGATACAGTCAACAAGACAGACAAAACATTTTAAAAATTGCAAAAAGGTACTCCTATTTTATGTAAGAACATAACGCCTGTAATCCCCGAAGGAGGCAGAGATGTACCCTACTAATGGGTAACTGGCGAAATGTGGGTGTACTAATCACCCACATTTCGCCAGTTATGTTTAAAGTTCCATGTAATAGGGGGCGAGCCTATTGCCATTAACCGGGCACAAATTCAGATTCCGAGGCTGCTACTGAGAAATTCCTAATGGAAAAACCCAATAACACTTTGCTCGACCTGGGAATGGGATGAAAGACTTCATGCTTAGCAGTCGCACTTTGCGAATACTAGACTAATGAGGCACCAAACACATGAAATTAAAAGAGCCCTTACATTATTTTTATTTGTTATAGAGGCTATAATAATACGCAATGTGAAAGTTCCAAGTGTCTATCTAATACGGTTTATAAGATATAGCCTTATGACAGACGAATAAGCGAGAGCGCAATAGGACTCCGTATGGTCAAAGTCAAAGTCAAAACATTTATTACAATTGAAGCACTGGGAGCAACAAGGGCGTTCGGAACCCAAAGTCCGTTTTGATATTATTGCATCAAATTAAGCATTGGGCCATCTAGTTTCACATGACAAAAACTTATTTTGATCCATTGATTCTAGATAGCGTGATGGTTATTTATTGAGAGGGTTTCGGTACGCCGTTGTTGCATGGATTATTGATGAGTCTGAATTTCAAACACGTTACGACCTGCAGCTTGCGAAAGTTTATTTTAATGTACTTAAAACCATGTCCGAAATCAGTGATTTTAGTGCAGATGATGATCAGACTGATTATGTACCCCCAAAAATTCCCACAATTCTGTTGGGTCGAGCGAATTCGGGGAATATTAACGCACACACACAAATATGTTTAAACTTTAAATAATGAAACCAAATGATTGCTGTGATTTAAGTACTTTGAAATAAAAATGATTATTTTAAGCTAAGCTATTATTTATGCCATAAAACCTTTTAAAATATGAACGCCCAATTAATTTACGGGTTGGATGCAACAAGGGCGGATAACATCTATTAAAAAAATATGTTATTTTGAAGTTTCTAACTATCCTAAAATAATAATAATAGTAGAATCTTATAGCTGACTCATGGTACCCTTGATTATAAAAGTGCTAGAGATTTATCTTAATTTATTTAGATTTTATAAGTCATCTAAAACTTTAACTTCAATTATCTCAAAACTCAATTTTTTGTGTAACGCCCTTGTTGCACCCAATGCTTCAATTACACCATTTACTTTTGAATTGTCAAGGAGTCGGCCAGTTAGTCCGAAAGTTGAAGCTAGTTGCCCGTTCCAAAACGAAGGTAGGCCTCTATGGAGAAGAACGAGCAAGAAACTACGGCACTCTTTTCAATTAGGTTTTTACAAAATCCTGGTTACATTATGGACCCTTTGGGTACGGACATCTAAAAAGTAACAGTATTTGCCTGCACACTTATCTGTTTTGTTGAGTGTATACAACATTATTTTTTGTTTATGTGAAACCCGATACACCTGTCTAGTATTTTTGTGTAAAGAATCTATGTACAAAATTTTAAAACCGTATCATAAAAAATCACAAAGTTATAAACTTGTATATTATCTGGTTGTCCGTTCAAAAACATGCTCATTTCGCGGTACACCCGCGTAAACCGCGTCTCCTGTGTTATACACTTGTGATAATAGTTTGGCAATAGGTAAGTACCTAACCGTACGGTGATTGTATTGTAATTAACTGGTAATAAAATTTAATTAAAATATTTTTGAAAAAAAAAAAAAATAACATTATGTAAAAAATTTTGGAATCGAATCAGTTACTGATTCTGAACAAACTACACACATCAAAAGTGTCTAGGGATCAATATATTATTATTACCAAATACATCTTGATCCCTAGACACTTTTGATGTGTATATATTCAGGTTTCGCATATACTAAAAATAATGTTGTTTGACTAGCATGTCGTGGGATTGTTTTCAAACTACACGTGTCGACTGATAAACATTAGATATAGAAATAGGCCGTTCTAGTAGACGCGTGTCTGCAGAATCAAGGTCGTCTGCGACATTGATTAATTCACCAAACTATGTAGATACTTACGTATTATTTATTTAAATACCTACCTACGTGTTTTGTAGTACTTTTTTTCTTTTATTTTTTTAACCGGAACCTTAACCTTGTTCTTTTTACAAATCTGTTGACACTTCATTCATTAAAATCGGTTCAGTAGTTTAGGCGCTACGGTAGAACATACATACATAGACTGCCAAAATCATTACCCTTCCTTTTGGGTTTGCCGTAGTCGGGTAAAAAAAATCCTATGTGACTCCTAATAATATCGGCTATCTGCCTGTGCGAGTCCTGTCAAAATTGGTCCAATCGTTTTGGAGATTCACCGGAACAAACAAACAGACAATTTTTTTAACAGCAGCAGTAAATTAGAGCCGATGGCTTTGGGACACTACTGACTGGTATCAAAGTCAAAAGTCAAAACATTTATTTCAATTAGACCATATACAGGCACTTTTGAATAGTCAAGGAGTCAGTCAGTTAATCCGAAAGTTGAAGCTAGTTGCTCGTTCCAAAACGGAGCCTAGGCCTCTATGGAGAAGAACGAGCAAGAAACTACGGCACTCTTTTCAATTAGGTTTTTACAAAATCCTGGTTACATTATGGACCCTTTGGGTACGGACATCTAAAAAGTAACAGTATTCGCCTGCACACTTATCTGTTTTGTTGATTGTATAAACGTCGTTTCGCTAATAATGTAAATAATTTGACTAGCATGTCGTGGGATTGTTTTCAAGCTACACGTGCCGACTGATAAACATTAGATATAGAAATAGGCCGTTCTAGTCAGGGACTGAATACCGATATAATTTTCGTAAAATATCGATATAAGTACTGATATTTGGGTATACATTTATCGATATTGATACCGGTATTTTTATTCAGTACAATAATATCGATACTTTTATACACCTTTATCGGTATCGATACCAATACTAAAATACCGATATATTACTGGTAAAAATTTTAACAACGGCGGCCGCGTCATCTTTGTGATTCACGCCATCCGCCTCCCGGCCCCCGCACCCCCCAGTAACAGACGCGCGTGTGATAATACGTGAATCTAAGTTTATTGTGAATTTGTGATTGGTGTATCAAGATGGCTGATTTGTATTTCATACCTTTACTGCCTTATTACAAGACTATAAGTTTAAGTTTAGACCAAGTTTAAATCACCGAGGCAATTTTTGTATTACAAACTTTATCTTTATCGATATAGTTCGAAATTCGAAAACTGGCTCGAAGATTTAAAGCTGGTTTAAGCGAAGACTTTGTTTTATAATAAGCCCTCTAAGGTGGAAGCTCCACGGTAGCCCGCGAAATTCAAATTTTCTTACGTTTTTTGCAATTTGCAAGTCGGTATTAGGTTTAATGTTGATTAAAGTATGATTCGCGGACGTAAGAAGTGTGTATTTTTAGAATTATAACTATTCAAGTCAGCAATAAAACTATAGGGCCAGGTAACCCGAAAGAATGACTATTTCATGAAATCTTGACATTTTAGGATTATATCGACTTATGGAGTTAATATACTGATTTTAATGGTTATAATTCTGAAACAACATACTTCTTACGCCCGCGAATCATACTTTAATCAACATTAAACCTAATACTGACTTGCAAATTGCAAAAAACGTAAGAAAATTTGAACTTCGCGGGCTCATTGGTCTGAGTTCGCGGGCTACCGTGGAGCTTCCACCTTAAAGTTTAATAGTTTACGTTTGTCTTATGAATGACAAATATGGTAAAAGATTACTTTAAAAAAAATTCAAATATTTTGTTTCTGATTATGCTTTATTTGTAATTTTTCAAAATTTGTAATTTTTCATAATTGATTATTACCCACATGTAGAGAATAACATGGTTTTTTTTGTGTGGGTGATTGTAATTTTTCATAATTGGGGAGTTATTAAGGGGGGCAAATTTTTCATTATTTTTACGATAGGACCATAGAGTAAAGTAATATAACGGGTATAGAGAGCCCACTCGCCGACTTTTTTGTAGACCGCAAATGTCAATTGATCAGCAAAATAGCGCCATCTATTAACGTCATCCGCAAACTTTTACGTATGTGTGTGTGAAGGTACTACTGCTACTACATGTATGCATGTGTGTGTGTGTAGGTATAGTGAGTTCAGTCCTCTCCACCAAAATATACGCAATATGCAGTAGCAGTAAGTTATAGCAATTAGCTAACACACCTTTGAATAAATGGTTGATATTTATAAGAATACATAACGATGGAATTTTATAATTATTTACTCATATAAAAAAAATAGGTTTAAAATTCTATGGATTCGTATCCTCTTTCTCAACCATTTATGCAAAGGTGGATCAGCTAATTGCTATAACTTACTGCTACTGCATATTGCGTATATTTTGGTGGAGAGGACTGAACTCAACGTGGATCGGCGGATTAATTTCACGAAGAAAAACACAAAAATAGAACGAAAACTACAAACATGCGCATACGCAAGGAGCAGTCGCCATTTTGTGACTTTTTTAATCAACCTTGCTGTGTTGCTAGTAATTGTAATAGTAAGGCATTTTTTATAATATAAACAAATATTTGCAATTAATAGATAAGAACATATTTGCAATTATAAATAAAATCTCTAAATTCAGTTATAAAACTACTATAATTAATTTATATTATTAACCACAATTTAGAATTCATCGATAGTGTCGCCATCTATGGTGACAATAAGTAACTATTATAATTTGTTTTCGGATGACGATATCAGATGTCGCATTTTTAAAAAAATGTCTATAAATCGGTCACTGTATGGGAGTGTCCTCCCCCTGGATAGGACGCAGTTTTCGAGATATATGCTTTAAAGAAGAAAAAAAGAAATACGGTTTTTGCACTCAAAGTCAAGAGGTCGGTAGTATTAGGGCACTGGAATTCCAAAAACACTCCCAAGGTCCAAACCAAAGTCTACCTACTCGTCAAGACAAATCAAACGAGCCCAAACTCGACGGGGTTGTGTCGTTTTATTACGGAGTTCCTATGGCCACCTTCCAGCTCCATCATCAGATCAGCCCCATGTCATATAATAATAATAAAATGTTCCCCGATAAAGACATGGTTGCAAAATTTCAGCTCAATCGAAACTCGGGAAGTGGATCAAATTTAGCTTTCAAGTTGTGATGACAAACACACAAGTGAAACTAAATAAAAGCTTGTAATAAAATAAAAAGACTACTAAAACTGCATAATACCTACATACACCTAAAACTTATTTTACTTCATTACTTTTTTTTTAATATGTGACTTATGGGAGAATTGAAGTAGCTGGTATCATTATTCACGCACACAGAGACATAGAAAGACAGTGTAAAACACCGTCTGCACGCACACAGGCTTGAAATTGTTGGCTCGTTTTTTTTGTTTTGATTGTAGGGCGACGCTCCATCTAGACATTATACATATAATCTAAGCTATAAACATTATTTTGCTTATTACGCCCCATTACATCAATCACAGTATCTACAGAAAAACTAGATTTAAAAAAAAAGTACAAAGAACAATAAGCAGGCACGGCTCACGCGCTGCTTTCGATTAAATGCAAAGAGCAGTAGGTATATCAAAGAAATGTCCGCAGCTCACTGCACTGTTGCCGTTCCGATTCGCGCACCGTCTGCCACTTCGGCGCGGCGCCCGGAGGTAGCGGTGGCGATACCTATGATATGCGATCTGGCAACGTCGCGACGTTGCGAGTACTTGCGAGTCAAGTTGCGGCCCGATATCAGTACTGAGTATCGATATAAGTATCGATATTTTTTTACCGATATTCAAAGAACTGATACAAAATACCGATATTTATCCCTGTTATCGATACCATTATCGGTATTTTCTCAAAAATATCGATATTTTTGAAGTATCGATATCGGTCCCTGTTTTGCTTATTACGCCCCATTACATCAATCACAGTATCTACAGAAAAACTAGATTTAAAAAAAAAGTACAAAGAACAATAAGCAGGCACGGCTCACGCGCTGCTTTCGATTAAATGCAAAGAGCAGTAGGTATATCAAAGAAATGTCCGCAGCTCACTGCACTGTTGCCGTTCCGATTCGCGCACCGTCTGCCACTTCGGCGCGGCGCCCGGAGGTAGCGGTGGCGATACCTATGATATGCGATCTGGCAACGTCGCGACGTTGCGAGTACTTGCGAGTCAAGTTGCGGCCCGATATCAGTACTGAGTATCGATATAAGTATCGATATTTTTTTACCGATATTCAAAGAACTGATACAAAATACCGATATTTATCCCTGTTATCGATACCATTATCGGTATTTTCTCAAAAATATCGATATTTTTGAAGTATCGATATCGGTCCCTGGTTCTAGTAGACGCGTGTCTGCAGAACCAAGGTCGTCTGCGACATTGATTAATTCACCGAACTATGTAGGTACCTACGTATTATTTATTTAAATACCTACCTACGTGTTTTGTACTTTTTTTTCTTTCTGACCATTGAAATCGTTCGTTTTCATGTCGGTTATCTGTTGGGTTTCTATTTTTTTTTAACCGGAACCATAGTTCTTTTTACGAATCCGTTGACACCTCATTCATTAAAATCGGTTCAGTAGTTTAAGCGCTACGGTAGAACATACATACATAGACTGCCAAAATCATTACCCTTCCTTTTGGGTTTGCCGTAGTCGGGTAAAAAAAATCCTATGTGACTCCTTATAACATCAGCTATCTGTCTGTGCGAGTCCTGTCAAAATACCTAGGTCTAATCATTTCTGAGATTAGCCGGAAAAAACAGACAGACGATTTTTTTAACAGCAGCAGTAAATTAGAGCCGATGACTTTGGGACACTACTGACTGGTATCATGTAAACACATGGTCTGTGCCGTGAAAAACATGATCGCGAAATAGGTTTTCTAGAACAGCCGTTCCACTGTACCAAGCCCTGTTATTTTATGAAACCCAAGTTTAAAAAAAAAATCCGCGCCATCTTTTTTCGATGAAACCCGTAGGTTCCGCGGCACCCACTTTAGAAATCACTGTCCTAGCAAACGGATTGTACGTATAATATATCAATGTACACTTAAAGGCAGGTAGTAAGCCCCTTTGAAGATCCCCCTTCCCAACCGACAGGGGCCAACATATGGGTGTTCAAAGAACTTTTATACTTTTTTTTATATCTTTAATTTATTAAAGGTTCCAAAATAGCTCGCTTGCGTGAGGCACATTTTTTACCGGTCTGGTAAATTTTGGCACGGTTACTTCATTATGAAAATGACTCGGAAAGTCGTTACCTGTAGCTATATAAAAAGTATTGGATATACTAACATAACACGCCTGTAATACCCGAAGGATAAGCAGACGTGTACCCATTAGTACACCCACATTTCGCCAGGAAGCGAGACTATTGCCATCAACCGGGCACAAATCCAGACTACGACGCTGCTACTGAGAAATTCCTGATTAAAAAACCCAATAACACTTTACCCGAACTGGGAATTGAACCCAAGACTTCATGCTCAGCAGTCGCACTGTGCGACCACTACACCAACGAGGCAGGCAATGAGGGTTTTATCTTAATATCATATTAAATAGAGATAAATAAAAAAAAAAGTTCCAAAATGTTTAAGAGTTCAACATACCTTCGCAGCAAGGAACAGCGCCGCAGCAGCTATAGCATTCCTGTGGAACTGCGTGAACGAGTGGAAGGCGTAGAACCTGTGCATATACACTATCGCTGTGTTGATACATAGTTGAGAGCTGTAAGGTGTCTGGTTAAGAAAATATTTGACAAGTTTGGCTGAAAAATAACATACAAAATACACAAGAAAAAATTGAGTCGAGTCATGTGTTTAAAGTAGAATATTTACAAAAGAAATAGATAGTAGGCTGACATGAAACTAAAAGCACCAGCATGAACTTTGACATAATAACTGGTATAATGTGTTTATTTCTTTCGACAATATCCTCTAAATCCTGACTATTTAAGATTTTGGCCAGATATTTTGACTTCGACAGGCACTTTTGAATTGTCAAGGAGTCGGTCAGTTCGTCCGAAAGCTGAAGCTAGTTGCTCGTTCTAAAACGGAGGTTGGCCTCTATAGAGAAGAACGAGCAAGAAACTCCACGGCACTCTTTTCAATTAGGTTTTTACAAAATACTGGTTACATTATTCGTGTTGTTGCTTCTACATGTGATATCATAATGTGATTTGGCTACCCTAATTGACACTGAGATTAGGATGCGATCGGTGGCTTAAAGTTAGTAGAAATGTCCCCCTGTTGTTTGCAAAATCGTTACCAATGTTAGCCAGGTTGAAGCATCGCATGTGTCTGCATTTTCACCGGCATATTTTAAACCGGAACAGCAATGCTGCTTGGCAACTACACCAATTCGCGAGATGACCCCAGGCAAACCCTTTCACGCCAAAACTGTACAAAGTATGCATAATTTGCAATTTGGGCAAACAGGAAAAAATAACACAAAATTCAAAAGTCATTTCGGTGGCAGTTTCACGGAACCACGAACCGTATCTTGGAATTTGGACTCAATTATACTCCACGAGGGAGAAACCGGTACACGAAACCGGGAACACGGTCGTAAGACGCGACGCGAATTTCGCGCTCTCATTGGCCTCAATTCAACGCGTGAGTCTTCGAAACATGAATCAGCCAATGAGCATGCGTCATTTGACACAAATGACATTTTAGTTTATATCGTTTTCGGATAGATGTCGCTAGTTTAAGTGCGTTGTGACGGCGTGAATATAAAATCAAATGATTATAAAATCGTTGTGTACGGAATGTTTGTAATTTAGCATGAAATTCAAGGTCACTGATTGGTTATAATTATAAATTCTCGACTATTTCTTTTTTCATTGATAAGTGATAACATTGAAGCGTGGTTTACGATCTTATAGTACCTGTGTACACATTATTACTACCTATTTTTTTTTTACAGAAAGAAAATGTTTAATTTGCAATGCCTTTTGCTGACCTTGTTGGGTTTTGCTTGCAGTTTAAACACTAGCTTGCTTCGTAATTCGTAAATGTATTGGTAGCAGACAAAAAAACAGAAAAAAAACCTAAATTAAACCTAGATAAGGTTTAATTTAGGTTTTTTTTTCTAAAAATCAAAAACATAACTAGCATACTTATGTTCATACACTTTAGCCTTTTTTAAAAGAATAGAAGTGTGTTATGGTTATTTTTGGTCATAAAAGTAATAATAAGGTAAATATTCCTTTTTATTTATTATGTTGTAAATAAATAATAAAATTATTATAATTTTTTCATCTCTATCTTTAATTTTGACACACAAAAACTGTCGGACTTCCATTTTATTCCAAATATAAAAAAGACTAGATATAAAATTTTAGTAAAATTACCTCGATAACAATATCTCCACCAGTCATACAATTTTTTGAAAAATAATTCTATATTTTTTGTTGAACTCGTAAGTAAACCGAGGTGAAATTCGTCCTTAGACTAATTAAACAATATTATCAACTGTGCACCGCGATACAGTATGAATGTCAAGGCAAAGTGAGGCTAACCTAACCTCTGAGCAAAAAGACAATGACCCTATTAAAGAAAGAAAAAGAAAAAAAAACGAGACAGATAATTATCGCTACTGTGGATATATTTGTCGTTGTAGCCATTTTAGGTTGGTATCCTACATCCTACTATTAAACGCGAAAGTTTGTTAGGGCGGATGTTTGTTTGTTTGTTAGTCTTACACGCTTAAACGGCTAAACCAAAATAAGCTGTTTGGCACACGTAGGTACACAGTTACACACAGCAATACAGATAGGTATGCAGGGCATTGCAGGGTCGTCAGACATAGTTGAAGTTTTCTTAGAAACCGATGGATGTTTTCAAATGTAATTTAATTAAAAACGTAGATAATAAAAAGTTCTTAATTTAGGTTAAGTTTCAGTCAAAGACATCCATCGGTTTCTTAGAAAACTTCAACTATATCTGACGACCCTGCATACCTATCTGTTTTGCTGACTGTACACGATATAATATTAATCTGGAATAAATATATTGATCTGTTTTTGTATGAGATAATTTAACCTAAATTCAGAATCGTTTGTTATTCTGAACGAAGACGAAGTTGCGGGCAGAAGCTAGTGTTTTAAATTAATTAAACTAAGAAATAAAGTAAAATGCAGTTTTCACTTTTTATTGAATTAATTAAAAGTTACGAATAGTATTATTGTTGTACATTCATTCAAAATATTATTTGAATGGTAGGTACACTGCAGTTGCCACATAAATAATGTTTTATTTAATTCTAATAATTTTGTTCACATTGTATTGCACAGTTGGCAATGACGTGTAAAGGTCAACGCAGGCAGATTTAGTTAGCTGTATAATTCGATTTTTGATTAAAAATCAATGAGACAATTGAGTCGGCAAATAAGTGAAGTCACAGTTTACTATTGCCATACAAAATCTATGGGAAACGCATTTTGACAGCTCACTTTTTAGTTCATCATAATTTTGACGTAGCAACGCCAAAAGGATCCAACCGACAAAAAACCTAAGATTGGGTCCTTTTTGCGTAACTACGCTGCTGCTGCGTGTGCGCCGACCGTTAGTAGTAACCTGTATTTAGATACCTACTTAACCTTTGAAGAGCTTACGTCAATAAAACGCACGCTCGCATTAATATTAGACCTTGTACCAACCTAACTTCTAAACTATGTAAGGAACGTTCTAGAAATTGGACTATTGTAACTACAGTTACCTGATGGGAGATTACTTTCACTAAGCGAAAGTAACAATACACCATGCTAAGATGTAACTGACTTTCTAAATTGGGGTACAGTAGGCTTTTTGCTATAGGGATAGTGGTATATGGTGTGTTTAATTGTATGGTAATTTGTAGAATGATTCTGGAATTACTGTTGGCCACTAGGGATGCCAATTTTTTTTTTTACCAAATATGGTATTTACTTAAAATACAAGGTATAAGGTAAAAAAATTAAGTACAAAACACAAAATTAAATATTATCTAATGTGCATGTTTTGTCGATGCGATCCGTTCTCTTCCACGCAAAAAAACTCTTTTTTTGTTTAGTAAAAACTTTTGAAAGTCGAAATAGGTAAAATAAAGGTAAGGTTTCTTTACAAAACATTATTATACTTTAAATATACGCTAACTTTATTCCTAAGTAACAGTAGATAAAATAACAAGGAACAACAAGCAATAAGTAAACAATTATATGCACTATTTCAAAGTATGACTCAGACATTTTTCCTGTAACTGTATGTCGCACAAAATACAATAGCAAAATACCTATAACAGACTTATCTTGATGATTCATGCAAACCTTGTATGCACAGTTGTGTTGTATCATAATAAAAGATTTATTATTTTTTGTAATACATATAATTATTATTACTGTTAATATAATAATTACTTAGTTCGATATCCTTTCGTCATGTTAGCAGTGTTTACGTCAATCAGTATGTAGTAGGTACTTATATTATGTTGATTTGAAAATAATGATATGAAAATGCGCGTAGGATACCTTGTTCCGGAGATTAGCGATGCTCAAACAAATAACCAAACAAACTCTTCGGCTTTATAATACCTACCTATACTAGCTTTAGCCCGCGACTTCGTCCGCGTATATGTCGGTATCGCGGACGCAGACGAAGTCGAAGTCGAATAAAAAGTAGCCTATGTCCTTTGTTGGGGTTCACACTTACCCTGTACCAAATTTCACACAAATCGGTTCAGTAGTTTAGACGTGAAGAAAAGACAGACAGACAGACAGACAGACAGACAGAAAGACAGACAGACAGACAGAGTTACTTTCGCATTTATAATATTAGTTAGGATTAGGATAGTTAGGATAATATTAGTTAGGATTAGGATTAGTCATCTACCATCCATCCATACTAATATTATAAATTCAAAAATAACTATCTGTCTGTTACGTCTCTACGACTAAACCACTGAACTGATTTTGATGAAAATTGGTACGGGGTAAGTTTGGAACCTCAAAAAAGGACATAGGCAACTTTTTATTCTGCAAATTCGTCTTGTCCGCGATAACCGACATTTGGGCGGACGAAGTAGCGGGCAATAGCTAGTTACATTATAAATGTGTTTTTTTTACCCGACATTTGGGCGGACGAAGTAGCGGGCAATAGCTAGTTACATTATAAATGTGTTTTTTTTTATTAAATCTGTTTTTATTTAGGAGTTTTTATCTCAGATAACAACCCCATAATACCCTAAAAATGTGGTATATAAGAATAAAACCCGTTTGCTTCCCTATTGTTTTAGAAATAAGCCCACTCAACGGGCGCGGCCACGTTATTAGCTTATACATAAGGGATATCGGGGAGTGAGGGCGTCCGAAGCTATCGGAATTTCCGCCCGAAATATGCACGTGACCCTAACCGTCAGCAATGATAAAACCTGTTTTTACGTAATGTAAAATAATATGGCGCAATTATTGTTCTTTTTTTAAACATTTAAATTGTGAACTGTGACGCCAGATTCATTAGACTTTAAAACTTTTATACATAACATTACGCCTATAATCCTCGAAGAGTTAGGCAGTGGTGTACCCATTAGTACACCCACATTTCGCCAGTTTTGTATAAGTCCCTTGTAAGGGGGCGAGCCTATTGCCATCAAACTTCAATTACCAAGTAAATAGGTATTTTTGTTTTACAAAGAAACTAAATGACGTCATTGTATCTTAAACGCATCATCTGACTGATGTAAAGTGCAATAAACCAGTCATAGGTCAGTGACCTATCATCATCATTGATTGTAAACATCTTAGCTGATATGCGTATGTAATACCTACTGTGTGCGATGTACCACCTATACGTATTACATATTATGTACTAGCTTTTGCCCACGACTACGTCCGCGTTGAACTTGTTTATATCGTACTTGCATACATACTTCCACCCCCCTTTTCACCGCCTTAGGGGGCGATTTCCGGGATAAAATATCCTATGTCCTTCCTCGGATCTTAAACTATCTCCATGCCAAATTTCATCAAAATCGATTCAGCTGTTTAAACGTGAAGAGGTAGCAGACAGACAGACACACTTTCGCATTTATAATATTAGTATGGATTGGATAATATTAGTCACTTATGATTTTTTATTAATTATTTAGGAGGCTACCCAAAGAGTACCTAGTACAGTACCCGGCGATAAATATTGCACATCGACCTTTGGAAAGAGACAATCGGCCAATTTCGGCTTCGTAGAGCGTTATCTCTGTCGCACGAAATACAAACAGTCCCGCGGTATCTATTAGGAGCTGTTAAAACAATAAAATTATGATTTGCTTCTTTTGATAGGTAATTCTTTTTATTCTTTGTATAAAATACGAATTACGATAAAGGTCAATGTGCAATATTTATCGCCGGGTACTGTATCTTCTATACTCGGCTTAGATCTAGAAAATATCTAATACCTACATAATATTGCACCTATTCCTTTGTACTTTTGTGCATAAAGTTTAAATCTATATTCTGGGATATATACAATGTGATAGGGGTGGGACTTCTAACCCGTTAACACTCCGTTACACGCACCTCTAAAAATTACACGATTCCACGCGCGGGGCACTGCAGTGCCCCAAAGTAATTTGTGGATTTTAACTTAATGGGGTAGAAATAAATAATGAGTATATTATATACGTAACCATACTTTATCGACACTTATATTAAAAACAAAAAATAAGGTTTCTCTTAATTAAAACAAAAAATAAAAAAATCGTTTCTTAATCTTACAAAATTTTAAAAAATCAACACAGGATTTTTAAATTTAAGATTTTAATCATCAATTCGTGGCCTATCGATTACATTTAGACTTTAGTTATAACATTGGATACATACACTATATTTATGGTCATTACAAACAGGTTTATATCATTTGTGACATGCTGATATGGTCGATGGATCTTTGGCTCTCCCACAGTCATGGCATCTAGCCGTCTTTGTTCTTTTGCGAGGTATGTCATTTTTCTGAGGTGTCAAATCGCTTTCATAATATATCTGTAATTGGCCAACAGGTCTTTTACACCACCCTTCTCTTCCTTGTCAGATACAGGAGCCAATCAATTATCTGATACTCTCTATGAACCATTTTGATATACAAGTACCTAAAATAAGAAAAACACTAATAATTTCTCAACAATAATAAAAATTAATAATGTTTACATGCATTTTTAAACAATAATATTTAAATAAATTACACAATTATTGAAGAAAATAAGTCAAACTGCTTACCTCTGTCATACATTAAATAGTTACGTAATTACACGCACGGGGCACAGGCGTGCCCCAGCAGCACTAAAATGTTAACGTAAGGCACGTCGATGCACCAATGCAGTCGATGACTTAATGATGAACGCTTAAGGATACTAGCAACAGCTACTAAAGGCGGCTAGATTCTAAGTCTATTATTTAAGTAATAATAAGCAAAAATGTATGGCTGGGGCACGCCTGTGCCCCGCGCGTGTAACGGAGTGTTAAGGCTGAGTACTACATCTAATTTTATCGAGAAAAAAAATAATATGGGGGGTTGAACCCCCTCCCCCTAAAAATTATGGCTATTTTAATATTTTTTTTAATGTACTACGGCGCGCTTGATACTTTATGTGATATCAAAGGTTGTATGCGTCGTAGAAACAAAAAAAAAAAACGACAAACTGTTGCTAATAACCTTGGCTAACTAATTCATTACTTTTTTCATAAATAAGTTTGATAATGTTTTGGTGAGAAAAAAAATCATTTCTGAATTATATTGACCGAAAAAATCGCTATTTTTCAATATTTTCACGAATTACTCGTTGTTCAACCCCCCCATATTATTTTTTTTGTCGATAAAATTAGATGTAGTACTCAACCTTAACGGGTTAGAAGTCTCACCCCTATCACATTGTATATACAGTACTTATATAAAAATGAATCCCTGTTTCCCTTGGTCAC
This sequence comes from Hoplodrina blanda, assembly GCA_949316365.1. Classification (NCBI taxonomy): domain Eukaryota; kingdom Metazoa; phylum Arthropoda; class Insecta; order Lepidoptera; family Noctuidae; genus Hoplodrina; species Hoplodrina blanda. The sequence continues at coordinate 3,375,155 of OX438573.1, forward strand.
GGCATCACGAGTAAACGGCTGGACCGATTTCACTTTTTATTTTTTGTTGTGTTTGTTATTGTCAGGAGAAGGTTCTTATAAAAAAAAAAGTCGTAAATGTCGGTCTCAAGGGTAGGGGTAGGGTAGAGCAGTGGCGTGCCTTCCATAGAAGCCGAAAAGCCCGGCTTGCTATCAATAACTCGAGATTAATATAATTAATAAAAACACCTTTGAAGTAATATTCTCCAAACTGAATTTCAGTCGCGGCGGCCAATCTCAATGGACACTGACCAAGTACACAAGAGATATTATAGTGCACAAAGTGTGTGCGCAAAACACAGGTGCCCCTCCTCACTCTCATATTCCGATGGGACGGCAATCCGACACGACCGGGGAGAGAACAGGTGCAGGATTAACGGCTTTACGTGCTTTCCGAGGCACAAGGGTGGTATTGAGAAATTCTTGGAAAAATCTCAACAATACTTTTCCCGAACTGGAAATCGAACCCACGCTCCGCACGAGCGAGACCGATCTGCCATTTATATGTAACTAGCGACCCGCCCCGGCTTCGCACGGGTGCATGTATTATACATATAAACCTTCCTCTTGAATCACTCTATCTATTAAAAAAAACCGCATCAAAATCCGTTGCGTAGTTTTAAAGATCTAAGCATATATAGGGACAGACAGACAGGGAAAGCGACTTTGTTTTATACTATGTAGTGATTAGATGTTATTTTTCACATGTTGTGTATTTTTCTAATTAACATTGACTAGAATAATGAGCACATAGCCTTGCAAAGGTGGTCTAAGAGATAAAATAACATATTGAATTACGAATATTTAACTTTCTAGTGTTTGAAGTTTTTTTTGTATTTTTCCTTGTACTAAATACCTTATTATCGCATATTTTTTTCAGATTGACAGTTAATAATGTATTAGACTGATAAGGTAGGTATATTTGAGCCGCAGTTTGGCAGTGGTAGCCTTGCCTTGGAGTCCGGATTTGTGTCCGGTTGATGGCAATAGGCTGGGAGTTCAACATATCTGGCGAAATGTGGGTGTACTAATGGGTACACCTCTGTCTAATGGTACTTTGATGAGCAGTATGAGTAGTTATGGCTGTGATGTATCTTTTAACACTCTGTGTGTAGGTACATCTCTTATTTTGCTCCGCTATCACCGTGCAGACTGTCAACAAGTTTTATGCCCTTCTTACAAAGTTAGCTACATACAAGAGAAAAAATGAACGCCAATCGAAGTCTGATTTTTGCCAAAGCTGATAAATAGTATATAATTTGTATAGATATCATTTATTAAACAAAACGATCATAAAACAAATAATAACACGTACTTCAGGTGTTAGTTTTGGTCTGATAAGCAGCCTTTGTGTTCAGTATCAAGATTAAGTATTATCAAATTGGATCATCTACTGATATAACTATTATCATGCAAGTTAGCTAGAGGTTGTTTCATTGATTCTAGATAGGTACAATTTGTTTTTGTTCTAGAACATTCTTAACCAATTTCATTGCCTTCTTTGGTAGTCAAGAACAACATAAATGCCTCACAAATGATATTGTAGAGATTATTGATTATGCCATTAATCATCATCATTTTACCCGAACTACTACACTGCTGGTCCTGCGCAGCCTGCATTGTGTCATGACTAGCTATAAAAGTACATTTATTTTTTAAGTGCCACCCCACACTGCTGCTGTTGAGCAGTTTTTACCCACAAGAATTAGTAAACGTAGCTATTTGCTTACGAGAAGGAGAAGAAGGTTGTAGATCTGCACCTGCATACACAATGTATACAGTCATTTTCATTTATACACAGGTTTATTTTCGCCTTTCTCAGCTATCGCTTAGTATTTTTACAAGTACTAGTGTAACATGTACCGTAGTGTACCTACATAATGATAGTGATAAAATACCAGATCAAATTACATAAGAATTTAATATTTGATACATGAGGAAAAATATGAATAATTGTTGTATGCGTAAGTATTGTATGTACCTACTACTGTTGTATAAACTATGACCGCAGTGCAGCTTCTATAAAAATCTCTCACGGTGAATTTACTTATAAATGTGAATTAAGCTTGATATGAGCTGTCACCTCCATCTCACTTCGTCCTTCACCTAAGGCCGCTATCACACGGACTGCACCACAACAACCGCACGCAGTCTCTATATTCAACTGCATGCAGTTGTACGTTCGACTTCGTGCAGTCAGGATACCAACTGCAACTGCTGCGTGCGGTTGTTGTGGTGCAGTCCGTGTGATAGCGGCCTAAGAGTGGAGACATATCTGACGGAAAATGCGCTGCGTATCGTCAGTCACATAATGCCAGAACAATCAAAACGATAATAAAACATCCAACCATGCACACAACCGATGTTGCGCTAGTGCATCAATCGTACTAAAGACCAATGTATCTCTGTCAGATGTGCATCAACCCTAAACTCACTGTTAGCTCATCTCTAGTAGCTACAGACAACACCGGGGACTGCTCAGGGTTGTGGTATCGAACCTAACCGTACAAGTTTAGTACCGCCAGTCGACCATTCAGCTCATTACCACAATTAACTATGGGCATTTCTTTGCAACACTTGAATATTGTGATAACTGTATTCCACCTATAGTTTATACAGTACTCCGTTTTCTTTATAATATCTCCTGACAGAGCCTATTCATTAACCTACAGAAACAGTACTCTTAGGCCCCCCGCGCACTAGGCAGCCAGGCTGCAGCACCCAGGCTGCAGCAGGGCATGCTAGTAAAAAGCCAGCAAAACATATGACATTGTATAGGAGCCCGCGAACTAGGCAGCCACGAATTCCCATATGTTTTACTGGCTGCCGCTGCCTGGCAGCGCAGCCAGGCTGCCTAGTGCGCGGGGGGCCTTAGTGGGTAAAGGTCACAAAATTATAACAGTACAATTTTATTGAAAGAATAATCTAGACATCTTTACAATAAATTACCATGAAAAAGTAAAAATCTCAATGCAACATGTTAGCAAGGTCGGTTATTTAATCAATGAGGGTCAGGGTTTCCGCCTTGGCATTCACAATGCAAGGTCTTACGTACAATAGGCAAAATGTATAGTAAAAAAAAAATAAGTTTAGTTGAAAACTTTTCAATGTGAGGCCAACAAGCCCAATGCTTCGTTTATCTCAAATTCAAAGACCTTCTTAATTCAAAATTCGTTTTTAGCTCACTTTTTATACTCATTAGCTACCTTCTTTCCAAATTTCAGCTTAATGGCTGCAGTAGTTTTCGAGATTTCGTTTTGACAATGTGATAATGACCTTTCACTTTTATATTTTTCAATTTGGACAGTGTCATTAGATGATGAAATTGATGGTATTAGAATTTTAGAAAATAGTGTAGGTATGTTTAGCTGTGTTTAAGACCTAAACGATAATGTTGCGAATAGCTTTTGGAATTGGAACACTAAGGGCCTATCAACTAAATTCAGAATAAATTACTTATTTCAGAGAAATTCTGTTCCATTTTTTAATCTACCTGGTGAATAGTGTCTATTCAAAGTTGGCAAAGGGATTCAAGCAATACTTATAGCTTGTTCTAAAGCCATTTGATTGGTGGAAGGTATAGATGATACAGGAGCCAGACGGCTATTTCAATTTCTTTTTTCAATATTAGAGAGGTTTGTTTTAAATTAATAACCTTTTTTGTTATGATACAATCGGTAAGTAGGTACATAAATAGTGTTTTCCACAATGAACAGTTTGCTTGTTACTAGGTAAGGTGAACAGGAAAAATTAAACATTACAATGTTGTTTAAAATGCATCTTTGTCTATAATAATTAAACCATTGTATTTTATTCTTGGTTTTCCTCAAAGGCTAATATTAATTTATGATTGACGACAGAGCTTCAAGATGTGATGTTTCCAAGTATATTCTGATCTAAAGATAAGAGCAAATACGTCATTTTCGAACTATATGGAAGAAATTACGCACGTTATCTATGTTTATTACTTGTGTACCAGGAAAACGTTGATAACGTGAAGATCACGACCAGTATACCTACGTAGAAAAGCGCGCCACGAGCGTGTTCAATGTAAAAATCGTTTGTATCGAGTAAATTTAGCTCGGGCATGCAGGTCGATCACTCACACGGGCCCTACGTCAGCCGCGCAAGCGTCCCATCGCTTCACAGCTGTAGGATCAGTGACCTCGAGAAAAAACCACGCTATCATGCGTGACCCTAACCTAAATACAAACATTTCATACTTTTTAGGTCCTTTCATACATATTATAGCTGTCTTACCTGTAGAAAACGAGCCGTTAGTCACTGTCAGGCGGGAAAACCCACACTACCAAGCGAAAGTGGCCACAATGACGCCGCGGGCCTGTCGAAGTTTCGTCATCTTTTCACTATATTTCACCGTCACGATACACTTTATACACTTCTTTATGCATTTAAATGCATGCTCACGACCATTACACGAATGAAAACACATTTCGTAAGCGTGTTTTACGCACTTTTAGCACATGACTCGACAAAAACATTGAACTGAAAACACCACATTTTGAAAAAGGATACACTTGAAGCCTCTGTCCCATATCCTGTATTAAATTCGCGGCCTGCTGCCGATATGCCAATTCTTTATCTGCATCTAAACCGCATTTTCTGCTTGGAGAACTCAGTAATTGTTCTTTTGTAAAATACCATTTTTCTTGCCCTCCAGCCATTGAACGGATGTTCCGACTGCGCGCGAGAAAGCACGACGGAGAGCAGAGCTCCGTCTAAGTGCGTGAGTGGGAAAGGGATAGCGCTATGACAGCGGCGACCGGACGTAGACCACGTTAACATTTGAGAGATTTAAAACTAATAATTTTACATTTTGAATGTACAGCACTGATATTAATCACTAAATAAGAACAAAAAATTAACTACGTTTTTTGAAAATAACAAATTAATTATATAACGATTGACAAAAATTAGTCCCAACATAAATTCTTGATAGGTATTCTCAATCGGACGCCATTGTAAAACTTGGTGGTTAACGTAGTGAGGTCTCGGTGACAGAATGTGGATCTGCAACAATCACAGGTATGTTTCACTTTATCACTATGTTTTAATCTATAGTATAAACATTTCTCTTTCTTTTGTGCATATTTTTAATGTGGTTCATTAACTTTTGAACGATATTATACAACTATAAATTTACGGACCTAAATACTCTGTCACACCGTGCAAATGGCCGACCCACCACTGTTTACAATACACTTTACTATTTCTTTGGTGAAAAAACATTAGTTTATAACATAAGTGACCACTAATGATGCCATAATTAATTAATTAATTTTTTAAACTATGTAGTGTGATTAAGATTCCCGAAATATTGGTAATTAATTAATGAGAATGAGTATTGACAATGTACTATCGAGTCGATGAAGTGAAATTTTGCGCGGCTACGTGGATTTATTTGCACCGTGCAGGATTGTGACGAAAACAAGATTTTTTTTTGTTCTGCGTCTGCCCCTCACTGCCCTAATTACGCAATAATATATAAAGTGATTTGCGTTTGCGTTTTTATTTATTGTGAACAAACAATATTTCTATGTTGTGTTTATTTATTTATTTTGTGTGTTATCGATAAATTACTTAAAGTACTTACTTACTTTCCTATTTTTACCAAATATGTTTTCGTTTAAGAGTGAAAACTCTACTAAGCTTAATGCTCATAATATTAGGATTACCGAACGTAAGTTGATGATATAAAAATACAAAGTAATTTACATTTAGAATTTAGACAACTCTGACCTTTATTTAAGCGGGTATTACACCTCCCTAAATTTAGGGTCCGATATTTAGGGTCCGATTTAGGGCAAGAAATTCAGTCGCCGAAGCTCGCGATTACACGTTCACTAAATTTAGGGTTCTAAATCAGATTTGAAGGACGAGCGACAAGTGACCTTAGACTATGGAATAAAGAGGACTGGGCATAAACATCCTTATGACAGTATTCGCTGCGGCCGGTCGCCATTTATTGTCATAGCCAACAACCAGTACATCAGCTGTCATCGCGACTTGTTTGTTTCAGTGTTTTAAAGAAAATTTTGTATTAATAAGCGAAAATTGTGCTTGTTTATAGTGTAAGAACTTGCATAATACTGCGTCTATTATGGGTAGGTGCAGTGTGTCAGGCTGCCGCATGAAAGGCAACAAAAAACATCCCATTATAACGTTGCACAGGTTAGTAACTTAATTCATTCAAAATATCTTGTTTTTTCTATTATTTTGAAAGATTTTGCTATTTGTAAGGAAGTTTATAAAGACAAACTTCCTTTTCTGTAATCATTTACTGTTTTACTATTAAAATTAATGATTTTTAAGAAAATCATTCGTCAATCATAAATAGAGTTTCGGTTACACATTTTCAGTATATCGATATCGACAGGTGAATAATAATTAAACATGATTTCTTTTTTTATGATTTTAGATTGCCAGCATGTAAAGAAAGAAGAGAACAGTGGCTGGATATACTTGGGATTGAAAATTTAAATACTTCAACGAAACATATTTTTATTTGTTCCCTGCATTTTGAAGAGAAAAATTTCAACCGAAATGGTCCAGCTGCAAATTTTAGCATGTTTTCAGCATTAGGATGTGACTTGAATTCAGGCCATGTGACTTTTACTTACAGTAACAGCATTATACACGCTTTTATTGATCCCTGTCATGCTATCAAACTAGTCCGAAATGCTTTGTACGTTTGGACTATAGATTTAATTAGTAAAAGTCTGTGGTTCGTGTCATGTTCGCAGTTCGATTTGAACAAATTTGATTCATCAAAATGTTCCATGAAAAATCGAAACGCATGCAGATAATATTGTTCAGACCGAAGCTGCTTTTGAAAAATACCTTTGAGAATTTTTTCGATTTTAATTAGCGTATTCGTTACGTCTTTTGACGGGTAAACCAATCCACCCCTATTTTTTAAAGTTATTAAACTCTTTTGGTAGGCATTGGCATCTCCGAATAACAAATTTGCGCAAATATCACATTTTACAGAGCGAGCCAACTTTCTCGATATAAAACCGCCAATATATGTAACTACGCTTTCGGAGTAGTTGGGTAAGTTATTATACATGCAGTGTATAAATTCTTCGAACAACTCACTATCATCCTCTGGCAATTCAACAAATGAATTTCTTTCTGTTAGTTCGTTTATGGCCGTGACTGGGTTGGTCTTACTAGAGCAGGTTAGTATAGTAATTTGTTCCAGAGGAACGCAGTTGCCAACGCCCGCATCCCTAATTTCAGCTCTTATTAACAATCTTTTAAAAGCGGCCCTTTATAGAACTTGAAAACGACTGGTATTGAGGGTTTAACGTGCTCTTATTTGTGTGTATATTTGTATAAAATTTGTATTTTTATAAATTTGTATTAGAAATTGATTATAACCGGTAACAACGCCTTTTATAATTTTTAATAAATATTTGTAAAATCATAATTTTTGTTTCATTATGAATAATCGAGCCAAGTAGTAGTACCTATAAATAAATAAAAAATAATTATAAGTAGTATTAATAAAAATGAATCCCTGTTTCCCTTGGCTTAACCTTGAAGATCGACCTGTGTGGCTGTTATTATTTAGTTACGAGCTGCTCCTCACTTAATTTCCACCTACCAAGTCATAAATTTGCAAAAAATACTTTTCACAATACCACAGACAATTCGCTTCAACAAACCTTTACTGAACTGTTTTCTTTTAAGTTAGCAACTTTTCAAATACAAATTTATTACCATTTTAAAGGTGACGAACTAAAGAACAAATTTAGATTAAAATTAATTATTGAAACACTGTAGTTTTCTTTATATTTCAGGTCGAATTTGATCATAATTTTTTTTAAAAAGTACAAACTATAAAACTTTAGTAAGAGAAAGTAAGGTTCAATAAGTAGGAAATGACCTCCTCTTTATGCGAATTTGCTTTGGCGGGTCCAGAACTAGTCACCCTGTATAAAAAAAGGTCTTGTTAGTTACATTATTGGAATATAGAAATTCTGCCAAGAGTGTGTTAATTTTTTTTTTAAATATACCTACATATATCTACCCGTGCGAAGCTGGGGCGGGCCGCTAGTAATTAACAAAAATAAGTACCTATAGTCTGACAAACGAGAAAAAAATCTCTATTTAGTCATTAGGTATTTATTCTTTTCATTGGTAATTAAAGACCATAGGTGCAGGTACTGCAGGCGCGGTATGCTGATCACTATTATTGATACTCTATTAATTAAGGCTCCTACACATATGTCCCCGGCACAAGCCGCAGAAACTAGCAGTCCGCACGAAACTCAATCTTAATTCCAAGCGCTAAGTAACCTTGAGCCACGCGCGGAAACTTGTAGGAGGCTTTATACTCATAACCACCTTGTTGAGCGTGATCGCCACAGTGATTCTGGCCGCAGTTTCGGTCGCATACTACGCCCACAGGAAAAAGCTAGCAATGTTCACAGTTTTATTCGTGATCGCCGCGGTGGCAACTGGGAATAAATGGGATAAACATATCATAGTACAATGAGTTTTATTTTGAACAATACGTATGTACAAGTACAGAATATAGAGGATGATAATTTTATTGCAGTAATTCATTATCCATGTGCCCTGCCATATAAAATGACACTCTGAGCGTGTGCGTTTTAATGCTCGCATTAATTACCACGTAAATAAAACTGAAGAAAGCTAAAAGAAACTCATTTTCGAAAATTTTTGAATTCTCTAAACACCGTGCAATTCAACTATCGATAATAAAATGCGCGCAGCTCTACGGCAAGCCGCCATCTTTGTGCCAGACTCACATTAGGTATGCACGTTTTTTTCGTAGGTATGTCATGTCTACTCTTTTTCCATAGTCTAAGCAAGTGACGGACGGACTTTTAAATAATTAGTCCTCAAGTTTTCAATCTTTTTTTTTAGTGTTTTAATTGTTGCATTTTGGTCATAGTTTTTATAAACACCTAATAAGACAGTGTACCCTTCATTTCTTAGGCTTTTGTTCATATAATTTGCATCACCTTTATTCCATAGATAAGGCATCTCCTTATATAATTCTAGGATATTTTGGTCCTCACCTCCTTTTCTGTCGTCATTTTGTAGGTAGGTACGCACGTAAATACTAGGGAGCAAAAGACAAACGTGCGCTCTTGACGGTAGGCGAGCGGTGACTGAGCGCCCTGAATTTAGGAAATGTGATTACACCTATCCGATTTAGGGCGATTTAGCCATTTAGGGCGTCGGAAACCATCCTTCTCCCTAAATCGTGCCCTAATTAGGGTGATATCACCCTAAATGCGATTACACTTCTCTGAATTCAGGGCATCCTAAATATCGGACCCTAAATTTAGGGAGGTGTAATACCCGCTTTATGCAGGTAAGGTAAGTAGTTTTAGATAGTAGGTACTGGTCTACCGAGTTTACGACCTACTTCGAAACTGTTATCACATAACATGCAGTCATGCATCGCCATGCAAGTTTCTAGAAAAAACATACTACATTACTACATTTTTACAAGGCTATTTTTAATGTTTTATTTACATACGCCACAGATTTTGATTTAAAACGCTGATAATAATTTATGAACATATTATTTTACTATTTGGCAGTACTAGCTTCTGCCCGCGACTACATACATACATACATAAACTCACGCCTTTTTCCCATGGGGGTAGGCAGAAACCACAGAACGCCACCTGCTACGATCCTTACATCCTGCCCGCGACTACGACCGCGGCAAAGTTGGTTTCTCCATACTTGACAAACTTGGACCCATGTTTTATCTCCTTAGGGAGTGAATTTTTTAAAATCCTTAAGTATCGAATGCCTACGTCACATAAAGAACACACCCTCGGTCGGGCCTCCAAGTTTCAGGTCTCTACGATCAGCGGTTTAGGCTGTGCGTTGATCCGTTAGTCAGTCAGTCATTCAGGACAAAGCATTTTACATAGATACCTATCATACCTAGATAGATTACGCGCCTAAAATAATTCTGCTCATTTTCTTTTCCAGTTAATCCGTCAACGTCCACAATGTCTCAGCCACCACGTAAAGTGATCCATCTGCCGAAAGTCAGGATGCTGAGTCGCGGAGGTCGTCTGGCTTCCGGTCTTCGCATCACCAACGTCAAGTCTATCAAACCTCCAGACCCAGAAGCTGTGAAGAAGCAGGAAGAGGACAAGCTAAGGGCTCAGGTACCTTGAAGTAGCTTTTGCTCGCGACTTCGGCCGCGTTGATGTCGGTTATGGCGGACGCAGTCGAAGTCGCGGAATAAAAAGTAACCTATGTCGTTTCCTGGGGTTCAAACTTACGATGTACCTACCGATTTTCATCAAAATCAGTTCAGTGGTTTAGTAGTGAAAGCGTAAAAGACAGACAGACAGACAGCCTCCTCTGTCCCTCTTTGCCTAAGTGCTACTGACAGACTTCCAGTCGACATTATTTATTTTCGACCTTCTATTAATGCTTCCAGTGTTGGTATTTGTTTGTGTACAGAAATCGTGTACCGTGTTCTACCTAATATGTACCTACACATTTTTTATTCGATTTAATTTGAAGTAGGAAATGTTATTATGTTCTTCCTAAAAGTATAAACAACCCACTTTTCTCACATCCACAGCTCCAAAAGGAAATAGTCTCTCGTTCCCGCGTCTGCGCATACAAGAGCTATGAATGTCCTCTGCCCGTGATATCGGGGCGGCAGTACTGCTACCGACACATTACACGTGACCCGACGGCGCCGTTCCGACAGTGCGCACACACATATGGCAATGGTGAGAGGTGCCCCATGCCTGCACCTAGCGATTGTCGGGACCATAGAGATCCTGGGTGAGTATTTACCTTTTTTGAAGTTAAAACTTCTTTAGCGGCGTTGAGCACTTTTTCTGTAATGGGTATAAAATCTTAAACTCGCGTCAGGACACGTGCGCGTCAGGACACGTGACCTGATCGAAAAAGCGAAATCTCTACGGCGCGGCGAAAATGTATGCCTGGGCCCTGGGCCTACTGTTTCGTTTAGACAGCGCAGGGCGCTTGCGCAATTGTTCGTGTATGTTAAACGTAAACGTTAATAATCAAGTTTTCACTTCTGCCGGCACTCCCGGAGTGCAACCCGTTTTTTTTTTCTGTAATATTGTGATGGAAAATCTGTCACGGCTGCCAATCAATCAAATCAAAGCTAACGACACTGTTGGCGCAGTGGCTGAGAGATTGGCTACTGCTCTGTGTGTCATGGGTTCGATTCCCGCACGGTAAACGCACGGGGAGATATCACGCGCAGGACCAACGGCTTTACGTGCTTTCCGAGGCGTCACATCGGCAACTTGTGCACTCAATAAAAATTCCTAATGGCACTTTGACCTGGCAGCCTTTCCGCTACGGAACTAAAGAAATACAGGCACGTTACATAACATCACACCTGTAATCCCTGAAAGGTTAGGCAGAGGTGTACCCATTAGTACACACACATTTTGCCTGTTATGTTTAAGTCCCATGTGATAGGGGGCGAGCCTATTACCATCAACCGGGCACAAATCCAGACTGAGGCTGCTAAATGAGAAATTCCTGATAGGAAAATCCAATAACAACCCCAATACAAGGCATGTTGTGGTTATATTATAGTTTGTTTGTCTTTTTGTTTGAACGCGCAAATACCCGGAACTACTGGTCCAATTTTTATAATAAAATTATTTCGCTAAGAGGAAGACTACATAACCCTGCTTTAAGTTAAATTTTGTAAAATGTGGGTCCGTAAGAAAATGTTCGCAGTAAAAGTTAGTTTAATTAATATAATGTCTGTGTTCTTCCAGCCTGTGCTTCGAGCACGCGCGCGCAGCCCTGTACGCGCGCCAGCGCAGCGCGGCCGCGCCCCCGCCCGTCACCACCACCGAGACGCTGCTGCACCAGCTGCAGCACTATGTCAAGTGAGTTCATCTATACTAATATTATAAAGAGGTAACATTTGTTTGTAAGTTTGTATGTAGGGGAATCTCCGGAAGTAATGAACCGATTTTGAAAATTGTTTCACAAATTGGAAGCTACGTTATCACTGAGTGCTATAGGCTATATTTTATTTTCAAAAAAATTAGGGATCCGTAAGAAAAATCACGCGAACGAAGTCGCGGGGAGAGTGCTAGTCTCGTATAATTTGATTTCTCGTGTTTTCAGACCAGAACGGCCGCGCACAACGTCGTGTGCTTCGTCAGTGTCAGTGGTGAGCGACCCTGCAGAACAAGAACTAGTCGAGCCTCACGCTGTCGACCCCTTTAGTGAGTACCTTGTATATCTCTTGAATCAGAAATTAGGCGGTCAGATTCATTACTTTTCTGGTCACATACGGTTAATCCCAACCGCTAGTGACCAGAAGAGTTATGAATATGAATGTATGATAAATGGAGAGCAAGAGGAAGGCCAAAGAAAAGATGGATGGATTGTGTGAAGGATGATATGAAAGAAAAGGGAGTCAGTGCTTGCATGCAGTGTTGCGCCGACCCCCAAGTAACATGGGACAAGGGCAGGAAGATGATGATGATGCAAGGTACAGTAGCGGTCATAAGTGCAGTAGCACGCTTTTTTTTAGGTGGTTAAAATCATCAAATGATTCCTTCCGCCCTGGGTGGGGCGGAAGGGACTGTCAGACTTTCACTGACTAAAAAACCACCCTGTTCCTTCTATTGCCCTTTACGTTCCGGGGCTACGGTATCCTGTTAAGACGTCCCGCAACCCCGGGCAGTAGCATGCTAAGGTTTGAATTGCTGTGAACACTGGGTACAGGCCATACCTACATCTGTGTGCATAAGTGATGTATTCAAAGTTAAAGTCAAAGTCAAATCATTTATTTAATTAGGCCATTATAAGGCACTTTTGAACGTAATAACACAGTACCTACGTACTCCTCAAAATTCGCACACGACGTCGAAAGGTCGTAAGTTTAACCAAAGTGTCAATCGATTTGCTTTGTAGATTGCTACTCCACTTATGACCGCTACTGTACAAAATATATGTATTCACGTAATCCTATATACAAAATATTATAAAACACATATAGTATAAAGTAAAGTCACGACCATTGACAATATGCACTTGGTGTCTTAATTTTTATATCTTCTAAATTCCAGAACAAATCGACGCCACATCAGTCAATAACGCTTACGTCACTTCCCTGATGGAATGCGCCAGCTGTAGCGACAGTGATGGAGAGTCAGTGACCCTGGGTCCTGATGGGGACTGCCGCGCCACAGACCACGAGGACTTGTCTGATGCTGAAGACGCTCCGTGCGAGGAGATGGCGCTGTGGTGAATACCCTTTACCTAAGAGCGGAATAACTCAAGAACGGGCTCACCTATCCAAACCAAATGTTTAGGCTTTGTTCGGACTATTTAGTAGATGGTTTATGTGAAGTTTGCACAAAATCGGTCGAGCGGTTCTTCATTTATCACATTTTTTGTAACAATCAATGCCACTTTTCGTTGTAATTTTATAACTCAAGAACGGCTGAACGGGTAGGGTATGGGTAGGGTAGGGGTGGTGTAGGGTTTGGGTAGGGTAGGGGTAGAGTAAGGTATCGGTAGGATAGGGGTAGGGGTAGGATACCACGCGAACGAAGTCGTGGTACTATATTTTTATCGGTAATCATTTTAAAACTACCATTTTTGACAGACAAAGAGCTGGCAAACCTAAGCGTCAGCTCACACCGAGACGCGACGCGACGCGACGCTGCGTGCACACTTTAAAAGAGCGACTCAAAATATAACTTTATTTTCTACACGAAAAGATACACATTTCATTGTGAGAATTTAGAATACGTTACACCACGCAGCACTACGTCGCGATGCGTCGCTCTACGCCGCGCGGCGCCGCGAGACGCATCGCGACGCAGCGGTGAATCGCCGGTACGCGCGACGTGCAAGAGCGGCGACGTTGCGATGCGTCTCGCGGCGGCGCAGCGCGAAGTCACTGGTCTCTTCCAATATCTTCACGTTGCGTCGCGTCGGGTCGCGTCTCGGTGTGAACTGACCCTAACTGTAATGTCAAACTTTACTTACTACCAGTATCATAACGTAATATTATCTTTACAGGACCGCAGGTGTATACACCGCAGAGGAGGCAGTGTGCGTCGCTAAGAACGCGCTAAAGTTCTTGCAGAACGCGTACATCAAGCAGATGTCGCGTCTGCGCGTGCTGCTGCAGACTGCCAGGCTGCTGTATCTAAGAGAATTGAAGGCGGAGAGAGAGCTGTACTGTAAGTAATAAGTATAGTACCCAACGTTTATGACGGGTGAAAAATTGACATTCAAAATGAAAAATAGTAAAAGAAACCTAAACATCATTTTCAAATATGTATACCTCGACTTTTAATTCCATTCAGTAACTTGACAGTTCAAAGAAAAATAATGTTACCATAATAAATTAGGCTGATAGTGTTGGGGTAGTGAACGATTTTGTGTAAAGAACGAATGATAAAAATGGTTTAATTTAAATAAAACTTTAAATATTCGTCTAGGCAATAGGCAATAGGCTCGCCCCCTATTACATGGGACTTAAACATAACTGGCGAAATGTGGGTGTACTAATAGGTACACTTCTGCCTAACCCTTCGGGGATAACAGGCGTGATGTTATGTTATGTTTATATTCGTCTAAAAGATCTAGAATAAATAATTGTTGAAAAAAGAAATATCCTTATTTTATTTTCTTCTAATAGGAACCTACAGGCACAGGTAAAAGCAAAAAATAATAAATATTTTAAGATACAAGAAGTTTAAACATTATTTGATAAACGACTTAGTAATGTGACCCCTTCGTCATGGAGTACTTGCGCATCTCAGTTTTTAAATTTAAAATAAAAAGTTAGCATATAAGTACGATATTTAAGTTCATTCGATTTCGTTCATTCTTACACCACCTCACTTTCTTTTTTTTGTCAAAATCTGGTAACCCTTTAACTGTCAAGTTACTGAATAGAATTAAAAGTCGAGGTATATTCAATGATACCTTTTAGACCCATTACCCATTAGAGAATTTCGTTGAACGCTTTCTCTATGTTGTTCATATTGACGGAAGACGTTTGGTCTTAAAAGTACCACACAGGAACAAATATACATAATTATATGCATATGCATGCTGATAAACACATTTCCTTTCTTTGCGTAATGCAGTCGGTTAAAAATACACCTAACGAAATAACAAGCTACTATAATTTAAAAAAATTAAAAAACACGACTGCAAAAATTGCACATATTTGTACTTTGTTTACTCGTCAGTTTTTTTTTACGACGTTTTTTATTTACAGTGTTATATATTTTTTTAATCTACTTGTCAAATTCTAGACGATAAACATAGACACGACCAGATTAATTAAAAAAATAAATTGAGGCTGGTATTAATTTACGTTTTAAAGTGACCACACTGGTTTCTTTTTATTTTTTACCAGCCTATGTTACTCGGAACGATGCAAGGATTGTAACGATACCCCATACATCTAAATCGGTTCGTGCGTTTAAAAGTTATGGTGGAATAAAGAAACTCACATACATACATACATACACTAGCTGTCCGCCGCGGTTACACCCGCGTCTTTGGTTACTGCTCCGCTCCCGTAGGTCGTAGCGTGATGGTATATAGCCTATAGCCTTCCTCGATAACTAATCTATCTAACATTGAAAGAATTTTTCAAATGGGACCAGTAGTTCCAGAGATTAGCGCGTTCAAACAAACAAACAAACACTGCAGCTTTATAATATTAGTATAGATTAACCCTGAACACATAACACTCCTTTTTTTGGGGCAGTCGTGTAAAAAGATACATGATCTTCGGGTGTTCGGATTTCAACAATGATGGTGCATAAAAAAATCTAAAGAAATAAAAAATAAATTAATTTATATTAATTTAATTCACAGGCTCCATCAACGCTCAATCTCGCAGCGGCCCGCAGACGGTACGTGAACGTCGCCAGCTGCGCAAGCTGAAGGCTTACGCCAGCTACCACAGGAAGCACGGCCATGATGCTGTGCTAGCGCGCAAGCTGCATCATAAGAGGGCTAAGGTATGTACCTGCCTTCGAGTGTTGCGGATTTTGTTCGAAAGAGTCACCGCGGCCCTGGAACACAGGGCATTAGGAGGAACACGATTTTACGGGATCCGTTTTAACTGATCTGTCGCTATTGGAGGTAATATTCACACAGCGTTTACAGGAGCGATTTTAACAGATCCGACGCTACTGGATTTTCTTTCTTCAGTGTATCGCCTACTTTCTACGAGGATGGACGTTGTCGTGTTGTGCACCGCCACCGCGCACCCCCGTGCCAAGCCTCGCGCTGTTTCGATCCGATAAAACGGATCCGTTTTACTGGATCCGGAATACTGTATTCTGTGTGAACTCGCTCATACAACTACATACGCTAATAACATAATACGTTTAAACGGACCAGTAAAACGGACGTTCTATGGGAACGCGCCCTAAGAGTCTGACCTTCTTTTTCATGGAACCCTAATTCTTTTTCTGAAATAAAAGTAAGCCTTATTACATCAGCTATCTGCCAGTGAAAGTCCCATCAAAATCGGTCCAATCTTCCAGAGATTAGCCGGAACATACAGAGAGACAGACAAAAATTTTAAAAAATGTTATTTTGGTATATACATTTATATGCATGTAGTAAAAAGCGGTTATTTTAATATTACAAACAGACAATTCAATTTTATTTATTTGTGTAGATTATAAAAAGATGATAATAACATACAAAACCTCCCCCCCAGCTGAACGCGCCGTGCCCCGCGCGCCCCACCCCGTCTATGGCGCGCTGCACGTTCTCGGAGGGCGGCGTGCGCTGCTCCGCGCGCGTGCTGCCCGCCGCGCGGCACTGCGCGCGACACATCCTGCACGACCGACACCAGGTGACCATCACCACACAATCTTATTGCTGAGTTTAAAAGTTATACCGCGACAGAATAGTTAAAACACGTTTAAGGCTGATTCACATAAATATATCGGTGAATCCACAGTTCCGGCACCGTCCCGTATTAGTGATAATAAAGCCTGGGATACATTAGGGGGCAAATGAAGAAACATGTTGCGGAACATGTCCCTCAACAACTACG
Source organism: Hoplodrina blanda (assembly GCA_949316365.1). Lineage (NCBI taxonomy): Eukaryota > Metazoa > Arthropoda > Insecta > Lepidoptera > Noctuidae > Hoplodrina > Hoplodrina blanda. The sequence goes on from OX438573.1 coordinate 3,392,265, forward strand.
TGAAGTGTCCCGGCGACGTTGCGTACGCGACTACACTTGGTGACAAATGGCGCGACTCTGACGCGAGACACGTGCGCTCGCTCTCGAGGCGGGAGCAAGCAACATGCCCCGCGTCACGTACAATGTTGCGGGACAATGTGCAACGTTGCAGCGTCACGTAAATTGAGTGTTGCGCGTCGTGTTGCGGGACAAAATGTTCCCTAGTGTATCCGGGGCATTATTCTTTCGTAAATTCTCTATGAACGCGCCGGAACTGACACTGAGAGCACTACTGTGTCGTCACTGATACTGATAGGTGTGAACGCGTTCATAGAGAATGTATGAAAGAATAATTTATCACTGATACGGTACTATGCCGGAACTGTGACTTCACTGTTATGTTTGAATCAAGCTTTATTGTAAAAGTAAATTGTAACAGGATACTGCCTCGTTGGTCTAGTGGTCGCAAAGCACGACTGCTGAGCATGAGGTCTTGGGTTCGATTCCCAGGTCGAGCAAAGTGTTATTGAGTTTTTCCATCAGGACTTTCTCAGTAGCAGCCTCGGAGTCAGGATTTGTGCCCGGTTGTAAGCAGCTATTGCTTGTTGCTCGTTGTAGCCTATTGGCTCGCCCCCTATTATATGAGACTTAAACATAACTTGCGAATTATGGGTATCCTAATGAGTACACCTCTGCCTAATCCTTCGCGGATTACAGCTATATTTTTTTGCTCAAACTTACTTACTTTGATAGGCATTATGCCTGGTTAACAACTATGACTGTGATATATCTTTAATCACTTCGTATTTATATTATTTATCGTTATTCATCAGGCACTGTTCAACGCGTGCGGCGATATCCGCGGCGTGGCGTCGTGCCGGGAGCCGATCCCGAAGCTTCCGCTACCGTCCTCGGCATGTCGGTACCACACCGACCCACCGGTTTACACCGTGTTCACACTGAAGGTATGCTATTCTGCATGTAACGACATCTATTACACGGCGTGTGAACTATAACTGACAATTCCTGCATCGCGCAATCAAATATACAACCTGAATTTTAATTCGTTGTAAATCTTTCAGGGGGTGAATGTACTCATGAATATTAACAACTTTTATTAAGGGACATAGTACGAAATGTGAAAAAAAACCAGCTGATCCATACAATAATGTACTACATTACGATCAAATTCTATGGATCAGCTGTTTTTTTTTCACATTTCGTACTATGTCCCTTAATAAAAGTTGTTCATATTCATGAGTACATTCACCCCCTGAAATATTTACAACGAATTAAAATTCACGGTGTATACAAAATCCCGACAACAACCGTCGGGCAGTGAAGATAAACTACTATAACATGGCGCGCCCCTCTAAAAATTCCAAACGTTTGAATTTGTGAAAGTATTTACAAGACTCACAACGCATGTGTGCGTACCGAGACGGCTCTCGAAAAGAAAACAAATCAGCGATTTGTTGCTCGACTAGCGGCGACATTGATTACTCATTTTTATTAGTATGGCGGCTGCACTGACGTACTCTATGAAAATGACACGTGCGTTGTCTTGCGCGGTCGGCTAGTAATGATTAGTTGACCAATAAATCTGCCGGTCTGGTACTGAAGATGAATACTTACAACTACATACGAACTCTTTCATATGGATACGACTACACACATTGAAATAGTAATAACTATTTAAAAACTACTCTTTTTTATAAACTACTATAACATGGCGCGCCCCTCCATATGAAGGGGCGCGCCATGTTATAGTAGTTTATCTCAAACCCACTACACCTTGTTTCTCATACCTCTAAATGTACATCTATACTCTTAATATTAAGCTGAAGAGTTTGTATGTTTGAACGCCCCCTAACCTCAAAAACCACTGGTCTGATTTAATAACATACATTTTCGTTCACAGAAAGACGGATCAGACTCTGAATCGGAGCCACCTTCAACATCTGACGACTCACACACCGAGGAGCTAGGCGACATTGCCGAAGCCTCTACTGACGACAGGGTAGAAGTCCAGGAAGTTGAAATGCAAGACTTGGAGGTCTCCCTCCCCCCTTACGCCCCTATAGATATGGCGGAGGAATGACAAATAGCCGATCTGGTGTACCAGATGTATGATGACTTTGGAGATGAATAACTCCGAGATTTCTGAAGATGGAGAAAGTGGTGTTTTTGAATAAAAGTGCAGTACCGATAAAGTATAATACAGTAGAAACTCGATTATCCGGCCCTCAGTTATACGGATTCGCTGTTATCCGGACTACCAACAGCGACCAATGAAATAATTATGTCATATTGAGCCAAGTTACAAAATGTTTAACATATGTACTACAAGTCTAAATTGTGTCTACATGCACAAAACCCAAAACCACTTTTCTTCATACATTCGATTATTCGAATCCCTAACAACAATTAGTCCGGTTAATCGAATTTCTACTGTATATGCATAGTGTCTGGTAATTAGTGTACGATATTTATACACATGATTGCACTTATGATAACAAACAACTATCGACGAATCAGGATTTCAATTCTGATGAATGTAAAAAGGACAGAAGTGATGAAAATCATTGAAAAATGATGTTAAAAGTGATTCGAATCTCTGCAGAATTAAATATTAGCATTTTCATCAATAAAAGCATTTAAAAATCAATATTAAGCTTACTTAATCGCATTTACTATATTAGGAGGTAGGTTTATGTATATCTACATTGCACCCGTGCGAAACCGGGGCGGGTAGTTTATTCCAAAAAGTTTGTGTGAAATTAATATAATATTTAACTTCGATATAGCATAGTACAATCTTGATGTTTTTAAATATATAGAGTAGTTTGCTCTGTAGTACACTAAAGTAAGTCGCCAGTTATGGTGGAACCATCGAAACGAAAGCTTTTGCCATTGATTCATATGATTCTTCAGTCTATTACTGTTCCACTGCAGGGCAAAGGCCTCGTCTCATACAGAGAAGGCACGAGCATTGATCACCACGCTTGCTTAAGCCGGATTGGTGATTTCAGACTTATATTAACTATAAGTCCAGGTTTCCTCACGATGTTTTCTTTCACCGATGTCAGTGATGTCCAAGATAAACTTAGAAACTAAAGTCACATTGGTACTTACCTGTGCCCGGTTGCGAAGCCACAAACTCGTGCATGAGAGGTCTAAAACACCGCGTATTACGATAAAAAGATATATCAGCTGTTCCATACAAAAATGCAAGACCTACACTGTCAAAATGTATGCAAGAGACTTCTGTCGATTGACTTATCCTTTCATTACGATATAGGAAAAATGTATGGTAAAAGTTTTCGTTACAATTCTACCCCTTATTTAATGAAAAGTTAATACATAGCTTACTTATAATAAATATCTTATATTATATCTCTATAAGTATAAGAGAAATGATTGTAATTGATTGACATATTTCTGTGGTTAAGAAAATGGACGTTTGACAAACGAAGGAAAGTATAGTAACTCAGAAATAAGGACTGTGATATAAATGGATATTTAAGTATGTCTGTAGGCCTAGCACTACTTGCGCCACCGTAGAAGTATGCGAGTCGATTTTCGAATTGGATATACGACTATTCTATACAATTTTGAAATAGTAGTTTGTTAGTATTTAATTAATTAAATCTGAGATGATACTTGTTTGAGAATTAAAGTGGAATATAAGTAAAACATCATTTATCTATAGTTCTGAGCACGTTACAAACACAGAAACATTAAGTGCAAGTAAGGCATAATGTTTTATGTAGTAAATATTATTGTAACTCTTAAAGTAGCATTCCGCCTTTGGCGACCGTGAAAAGCGACCACGTATAATGGGTCGCGCGACCACCGATTTGTATGAATTTAGCTGACGGCGTCGCGCGACCTGTGGTCACTTGCGTTGTTTAGCTTTCCATATAAATTCGCGCGACCCGAACGCGATCGCCTGTGTTTCTACCTTTAGGTGTTTTATGTATGACAAATGTACCAAAAACTCGTATTAATATGTATGTATGTAAGGTTATGTCAAAATCTTGTTACGATTTGTGTGAAAAGTAGTGAAAACAGCAAATGATATGTAAATTTTGCTGCAGTTTAAGTAGAGGTAATTAAACCTGGCTGCACACGGGCCACACGCCGCCACAAACGCCGCCACCTGCAAGTCGATTCTGTAAAATTCGAACTCATTCTCACTTTCACTCTCACTTCACTTGACCTTGATTTCGCTATCGCTATTGGTCGCTTCGGAGCGGAGTTGATTTTATTGGTCGCTTCGGAGCTTACTTCAGCTCCGAAGCGACCAATAAAATCAACTCCGCAGTTTTCACTGAGGTGAGTTCTTACAGAATAGCATAGCTGAACCTAGAAGCGGCATTGTGGCGACCACCGACGTCAACTATGTACGGCGAGTCCATATAAAATGTATGAAAACTACGAAAATACGTCGGTGGCGGCGTTTTGTTGTTGTGGTCGGTGGCCCGTATGCGGCTAAGGTTTAGCATTTTACTATATTAAAATAAGAATTTGGTATTTGTGTGTAATAGTATGTAGTTGCATTTAAATCTTGTAACAATTGGGTTGACACCAGTAATCAATTGACACGCTTTTTATTAGCTGTTAAAACGCGATTCCCCCATGGATATGTTTTGTACTGACTTGCCCGCGAATTCGTCCGTCTATACGTCGGTTATCGCGGACGCAGGCGAAGTCGCGGAATAAAAAGTGTCCATTCTTGAGGTTAAAACTTCACCCCGTAGGCCGTACCAAATTTCATTAAAATCGGTTCAGTGGTTTGGTCGTGAAAGCATTACAGACAAACAAGCAAAAATAATTTCGCATTTATAACATTAGTAAGATGGCAATAGGGTGCTGTGACAAAAATAAATTTTATATTGTATGTCAATTGGTTTCGTGGTATCGACTATCCAATTATAGGATGTTATTATTAATATCATTATTATATTATTACCTATTTAGTGGATTTCTGCAGTATTATCACTTAGTAAGCTAAACGAAAACATTTCATTATATTTAAAAAAGTTGGCCGTTAATCACGTCCGGCAGATGTGAAACATCTCAGTGAATATTCAAATTTGTAACATAAACATCACGCCTGTAATCCTCGAAGGGTTAGGCAGAGGTGTACCCATTACACCTACATTTCGAGAGGTTATTCAGTGCCATGTAATGGGGGCGATCCTATTGCCATCAACCAGACACATATTATAGACTCCGAGGCTGCTACTGAGAAATACCTGATGGAAAGACCCAATAACACTGCCCGACCTGGGAATCGAACCCAAGACCTCATGCTCAGCAGTCGCACTTTCAAGGCATTTAAATAACTAAATAATAAGAAAAAAATTAAGCAGCTCACAAAGAAGAGTAACGGAGTGTATAATATACGCGCGCACTGGCAGAGTGGCAGTAAGGATTGGCGTGATGAGAGGGCGTCATGCCGTATTCCGTCACGGCAAACTACTCGATATTACTGCCAATAGATGTTTCACATCAAAAATATGTAGACCATTCTTGCCATTTCAGCCATCTTTATATTAAGTAGGTATTTTTGAATATGATACATGTTTTAGAAAAGTGTTAAATTCCATTCTATTGCTCCCATCCTGGTTCGATCAATCCCCCAGTGGTGTAACTTGCCCTATCATCGATACCGTTTATATAAATACTATAACCACATAGAAAACCTTTTTAAATATACTTATATAAATCTAAATATCAAGCATGCAAGTAAGTAAACCAGTATTTCATGTTCTAGTCCTATAATAATCCTCTAGTAATTGTATTCCTACACAATATGATAATTTGTTGATCTGAATGTTCCAAATAGATACCAAATAAAAAGCTTTCCCAGTATTTGTGTAGTTTTATTTTACTGACCAATCATGGAATCGGACGTCTCCTTCCCGCTTCAGTGAAGTGTCACCCTTAGGCCCGTTTTCACAAAGCCTGGCTGCACATGGGACACACGCGACAGCCACGAATGCCCCCACCAGAAGCTAGAAGCGGCGTTGTGGCGACCACCGACCTCAACCGTGTACGGTGAGTCTATATAAAATGTTTGAAAAGTACAGGAAATTACGTCGGTGGCGGTTCACGTTTATAATATTATTAGGATAGGATAGGATTAAGAAAGGATAAGGCCTTTAGGTTCATAACGACAACTTCCCAAAACGTTCACCCTCCCAAAACGTCCACTTCCCAAAATGGTAATTCCCTAAATGTCTATTTCTAGATGTCGATGCCTAGAAAAAAGATTTCTGAGTAATATAACAATACAACAACAGTAAACTGATCTATTTAACTGACCTATTACTTACCTGACCTGTAACTGATCTGTTTCTGACTTTTTGCGTATCTGAAATTCTACGTATCTGGCACTCTGCGTTCCTGACATTTTGCCTATCTGGCAATCTGTGATTTCTGGCAATATGCGTATCTGACATAGAGCGTATAAATCGTTTTGTGGTTGTGGTCGGTGGACCGTGTGTGTGACTACACTAAATGTCGCTATACAGGGTCATTGAAAATTTACCAGAAACCTGAAAAATTTACTCAGCGTGTTGTGAAGAATTTTCGTAAGGAACAGCGGATTTTTTTTCATGATTTCAGGGTTGGTCACTAAGTAAAATTCATAATGATGAGTACAATGACCCCTTTTCAGGTTTCTGGTAAATTTTCTATGACCCTGTATACTTAAGCGGACCGGCCTATACGGCTTATAAATAGCGAACGTAAAACTAGGCAACACTTGAAATGAAATGCCCAATATCAACTATTTTGTAAGGAAAATAAAACACTTTACAGTCATGTAAAAATAATTGTATTATCATTAACAGAAAATCAGCTGTAATCAATTTAATAACAAACATATAGAAGTAATAATAATAACACAATCTATTAGAATTTCACTGGAATGTTCAAAGTATTTAACAATATTAAATGTATTGATATACATACATGTTTTTGATACTGCAAAATGGTTTCAAAGATTTTCGGCACTAAGTATTGGGTAATTGACACTATCAACCAATAATTCCAAGACATAATTTCTATATAGAAACACTTTATTTTAGCCCTGAAAACCGGATTAATTTTCAATTAACTGTAAAAATTGATTTTTAATTGATTTCAAATGAATAAATAGTTAGTCAATTGAGTCGGTACAAAAGTGACGTCACAGTTGTATTTTGCTATACGAAATTACGGGAGAATCGCGCTTTGACAGGTCATAAAAAATTACGTCAATTGTTTGATGGTGTCATTTACCATAAAGTTAGGTCCTTACATTAAAATGCAGGCGAAAATATTTTTGCTTGATACCCATAGTTTCTTTGTCTTTGAGCAAAATTTTTGGCCAATCACGAAGAAGTACTTGTACCTTTGTGCGTCCGTAAAACCTAGGGGTTGCCAGCATGCAATATTTTAAAGATGTTACAACATTCTTTAGTTCATCACTAATACAACAGGAATAAATAAAAAAAAAGTTTAATCTTAAATATTTTTTAATCAGTCGTTAAGAGTTGTGTTCGGAAAATTACGTATTTTTAATTTCAAATTTTACTTCATAATTAATACTTCATAAATTAATTTCTTGAAAAATTGAAAGATAATCTTGACGTGGCTTGGGTTTTTTTGACAGAACTTAACCCAATTTTATTAGGAGTAATTATTTCATAAGTTAGACCTATTCTGTGCCTTTTACAAGACATTTTTATACATTGGCAATGGAGAACAATCATTTTAATTATCTAAAAACGGAGAATAAGTATATTATACTTTTATTGAATAGGAAGCACATAACATATTACACACTACAAATAGCATAATAGTTAAACAATTCGGTAATAGACACCATCCATACTAATATTATAAATGCGAAAGTAACTGTCTGTCTATTACGTATTAACGACTAAACTACTGGACCGATTATGATGAAATTTGGTACGGGGTGAGTTTGAACCCCAAAAAAGGACATGGCTACTTTTTATTCCGCAATTTCGTCTGCATCCGCGATAACCGAGAACACAGACGAAGTCGCAGGGAAAAGCTAGTTAATTAATACTTCGAAGCCATAACTTTTCTTAAAATAAATTGTTTTTACCCCTGTATTTAATTTTTAAATTAGAATCATACATGCTTTAAAATCAATAAATAGTTAGTTAATTGAGTTGTCAAATAAGTGACGTCACAGATCGATATCGTCATACAAAATGTATGGAAGAATCGCGTTTTGACAGGTCATAAAAATATATCAATTGATTGGCGGAGTCTAATACCTAATTGTATTATGCAATTCAATAATTATGGAAGAAATTTAAGTCTTGTTTAAGGTAAATATTTCTAGAATAAAATTGTATAGGTATGAAAAATATTACAATATTAAGTATATATATTTTTCTATCTATAAAGTTGAATTGGCTACGCACAGCTATGGGACAATAAAATTACTATTACAACAAAGGACAATGGGCATTATTGTATGAGTTGTGTCCCAACCCTTGTAACAAGTTGGGACTAGTAGAAACATGTTCAGTTAAGCTTTTTTATGATCAATATGCCAAGTTTTTATTGTAATTACGTGCAGGTCAAAAGTTATTGGGCTTCAAGTGAAAAATAAGTTTTTGATTTAAATAATGCTTTAATCATACTATATAACATTTTGTGTTACATGTAAACATAATTATTACATTTATAATAATTGTACAGTAATGACAGGCAATAATAGTTATTTTTTGACGGTTATTTATTTCCTTTGTTATTTATTTATTTTCAAATACAAGGAATAATATCCATATGTAAGAGTACGGCTTAAACGTATGCAAATTGTTTACTAGTTAGTACTTTTAGTAGTGATTATTATCTATGATAATATCATCCAATAATGTCGCGGGTAACAATATGCTTGGCTGGTGTGTAGCCCAGCCAAGGTACCAAATAATACTCACCTACAGTTCTTTTTCCCGTTAAACATGAGCAATAATAATGAGCAATTGCATCTCTCGCCGTTTCTGCTCTATTTTTTACTATAATATACGAGACGAAAGCGCTAGATAAATAATTGCATGTAGATGCACCGGCAACCATCTCTTTCTAATGTATAGCGTGGTTTTTTCCACTTGATTTTAAAATCGTTGCAGCCCTTTTGTCATTAAAATATTAATTGATTAAGTTTTATTTAATATTTTTTTGGAATAAATGATACCACTATAACAGCTTCCCTGCACAAGATACAGAGTTACGCCCATACAAAAAAACATAACACTAATTGAGATCTTTCAAATGATATAGGTAAGAAAATGTTACAACACTTGGGACGAAACCGCTCATTGTCCTTTATAGCTTCACGTGACGGGGACTTTAGTCATTAATGAAATCCTTTTTATTACGGGTGTAAACATCAGTACCTAACCAACATTTCTAAAAATGTTTTTTTAAAAAAAGAAACACTTTATTTGGCTCTGGAAATCAGCTCAATTTTCCCGTTTGCGGGGTACAGGAGCGCGGGGGTAAGACGAGAACGGGGACTGCGAGAGGTGCGGGCGGCGGGCACTCGTGGCGTGATACACAAGAGGCGAAATGTACACTGGACAGTTCTTAAGATATGTGACGTCACAGTGGGTAATGGTGAACAGTGTCAGCATGCGATCCCTCAATTAGCTTACGGCTGATTTTTCGATAATCAGATAACTTTTATCCAAAGAATATACAGGTTCATTGAAAGTTTACCCGAAATCTTAAAAGGGATGATTGTACTCATCATTATAAACAACTTTTACTATGGGACCAACCTTGAAATCATGAAAAAAAAAATTTGCTGTTCTATGTATACATTCGAACGTGTTGTGTAGCATTTTTGTAGGGAACAGCTGTTTTTTTTTTCATGATTTCAAGATTGGTTCTATAGTAAAAGTTGTTCATAATGATGAGTACAATGACCCGTTTTAAAGTTTCGGGTAAATTTTCAATTACCCTGTATATGACAGTTTGACATATTTTCTATACAAGAGCTGTCAAACCGCCATAATTATCCTTCCGTCAAAGAGTTATCTGACGATTGAAAAATTGGCCCTTATTTGAGTCGTCACACTTTGTTATTGCCATCCAAAATGTAAGGGGGAATCGCGTTTTGACGGCTTAAAAAAAGTATATCAATCGATTAGGGTTGTCTACACCGGTATTTTCTTAGTCTAATCTACTGGACTGATTTTTTCTTAAAAGTTGGACTAAATAAAAAAATAAAAAAACATTGATGCTGTTTCACTTGTTTCTGTTTGTGAATATTAACTGAATCTATTTGGCTGAACCCAATCTTTTAAGATAGGTACAGGCTAGTCGTAGTTTAAAAGATAGAGTCTATTTTTGCATCATAAAGTAAATTTTATCTTAAAACAATGTATACAATGCAAAGTGCTATGTTTTGTGAAATAAATACTTATTATTTATTTAAATTAGTTTTTTTTAAGTAAAATTGCTGTTATCTTTATAAATTATAGTATTTACATAATTTTCCATACACAACGCCATGAAAGCCTCACTCCATGCATCGCCTGGTAGTCACATCATTTCTTTTTCTTCATTTGCTTAGCTTTTTTCTTTTCCTCGCGTTTGATTTCCTTTTCTTTTATCGATTTGTATAGTTTGTAGCCGAAGAATACTGGAATTAAGAGAAAAATATTTTGTTAGAAAACTTTACATAACAAAACATCACGCCTGTAATCCCCGAGGGGTTAGGCAGAGGTGTACCCATTAGTACACCACATTCGCCAGTTATGTTTTAAGTCTCATGTAAAAGGGGGCGAGCCTATTGCCATCAACCGGGAACAAATCCAGACTCCGAAGCTGCTACTGAGAAATTCCTGATGGAAAAATCCAATAACACTTTGCCCGATCTGGGAATCGAACCCAAGATCTCACGCTCAGCAGTCGCGCTTTGCGACTACTAGACCAACGAGGCATTATTCATTGTACACTGAGACAAAACAGGACACAACATACTTACAGACTTAGTTTTAATATAGGTAGTGGCCATTTTTGGGGGGTGAAAGTATGTACTCATAAACACTATCATCTTTTACTATGGGACTAGCTCAGAAATATGAAAGTAAAAAAACAACTGTTCCATATAAAAATACACTACAACACGACCATAATAATATTATGTATAGAACAGTTTTTTTTTATGTCTCAGTATTTGTCCTATAGTAATAGTTGTTTGTATTAATGATTTTACCCCCTATAAAAGCATAAACGACTGTCTTTCGATAAAAAACAATTTCTACATCTAAAAATATTTGAACACATAAGTTTCTCTTCGAGTTTTCGTGGAAAAAATAATCTAATTAAAAAAATACATACATAAACTCACGCCTTTTTCCCATGGGGGTAGGCAGAAAACACAGAACGCCACCTGCTACGATCCTTACATATCTACTCCTTTCGCCTCATTTACGTTCTTATATCTAGTCATACAGGTACGCTGGTTACGAGTACTGCGCACCTGACCTTTCTTAAGAACCTCACCAATAAGGTCTTCCTAGGGCGTCCCCTCCCTGCGTTGCCACTCACCTCTGCCATATAAATACCTTTTGTTAATCGTCTTTCACTCATCCTCTCAACATGACCGAACCATCTAAACATTAAGCTTTTTTTGTTTTATAATATAATTTATAAAACAATTTCATTACACAAAATAAACCATCGTGAATTCCAAGATTAGAAATTATTTTTTTTAACATGGCCGACCTCATTCTAAAATCAGTGACGATATACGATAATAAACCTAATGATAAGTATTTAATAAGATTACAGTAAATTAATCCCTTGGTAAACAGTTTCAAAATGTAATTTAGATATCTATACAAATAAATAAAATTGAAAATTCCGTTTGTAATGACAAAATAACAGCTTTTTTTACGAAATAAATATGAATATTATACACGAAAAAAAATTTTTTTGTCTTTTCGTCGATCTGTTTATTTCGGCTAATCTCTGAAACGGCTTCACCGATTTTGACGGGACTTTTGCTGGCAGATAGCAGGCTGATGTTATAAGGAGTAACTGAGGCATTTATGCCTTTATTTTAGAAAAACGAAATCATTTCGCGCACAAAATGAAAACACCGCCAATAACTGTCATTCACGTGAACAAAGTTACGGGCATTTACTAGTTAAAATAAAAATATTGCGGCGGCGTAAACTCTGTCATAACTTTTGTATTCTTTAACACATACCTAACACAAAAATCACGAGCAAAACCACAGCGGCGACCATGTATAACTTGGTCATGACTGCACTTCGAATCGCATCTTCGACGCCAGCTAACATCGCGTTGTCTTTAAGCCTGGAACTAAGTTTACTCGCTAGACCTTCCTTAATCTTAGACGCGAACTTAGCTTTATCTTCCGAGCTCATATCTCTGAACTGTTCCAAAACTCCTTTTAATTTATCTCTTATTGTTTCTGATTCTTCATCACCGGGCTCTGTGGCCACCATTTTCTGCAACGTATTTAATATATCCATATTCTGTATGGATTCTGTGAGTTTTTCGCCAATAACTTTGCTGAGTTGAAGCCTGTCTGGGACGCCATCTTGTGTGTCTTGTGAGTCCGCCATTTTGCTGTTGCGCGGGAAAAAAGTTATGGTGACTTTTATTTTGAGTTTGAAATTTTGTTTAACTAAGAACTAACTAGTGCATCGTGGTGTAGATGCATTACGGGTGGCGCTGTACAGTGCGGTCTTCATAATGTCAGCCAAAAATACTGTACGGCAGGGGTGGTGAACCTTTGTTGACATGACAACTTAATATGAACTCATTGTTTTTAAATTTGTTCAAGAATTGTTGTTTACTAAATCAATATGCAGGCAATCCACCGGGTTTAAACCCGGTGCTCTGGTAAACACCCAATTTTCTGGGTGTTTATGGGTGCTTACGAGCGTTTATCGGGTGTTCAAAGCACTGGATTTAAACCCGGTGGATTGCCAATATAAAGCTTAGCCTTTTAACAACTATATTTGGGTCGGCTTTCAATCTAACCGGATGCAGATGAATACCAGTATTTTACATGGAGCGACTGCCTATCTGACCTCCACAATCCAGTAACTGGGTACAGTTACCGGCACGTAACTTGGCAAGAGATTTTCGTAGTGGGGGAAGTTCGCGCATATAAAAATGTATAAAATTGTGCGTGCGCAAACTTCCCCCACTACAAAAACTCTTGCCAACTTACGTGTCGGTAACTGTAATACTGGTTGTCAGACTTTCGGGCTTCTGACTACCCGTAATGAATCGTCATGTTTACTATGTTATGTTTATTTAAATAATAGGTTAGTCTGATATCTGCTATTGTAAATTAGTTTCGATTAAAGGCATATTATTAATTTGTCGATTATCGTCGTGCCCAAATTATTTTGACACGTACCATTGGTTCGCCATCCCTGCTGTACGGTAACTAATTTATTTTGAGATAGTAGGCGCGTCGGTCTGGTGATAACGCTAGTTAGGATTTAATATCTGCTTTTTCTTCAAAAAACTACCTACGATAGTTTTAGTACTTAGATATTATACGATAAAAAAAAATCAGATGCGTAATTTGACTTTTTCTAAAATCTTACCTAAAAACATACATATTACATCCAGAATAAAATAATGGGAAAATGGTGGGAAAAAAGTTTGTCTTAAAGTCATTTATAACCGACTAGCTTTTGCCCGCGACTTCGTCTGCGTAAATGTCGATTATCGTGGACGCAGACGAATATGCTGAATAAAAAAAATATTTTTAAAAACAAGCTTTAATTTAAAATTATTACAATACTGAGTATTGGACATTGCATTGTCATCAGAACTAAAGGTGTATGCAAAATTTCAGCTCAATCGGATAACAAGAAATGGTCGAAAAATGGTTTGAAAATTTTGAATGGACAACTTATTTACATACATACATACGAACAGTGCAAGCTAAATAAAAGCTTGTAAAAAGTACCTAGCCTATATCTTTTCTTGGGGTTCAAACTAACCCCGTACCAAATTTCATTAAAATCGGTTCAGTGGTTTAGTTGTGAAAGCGTAACAGACAAACAGACGTACTTTCGCATTTATAATATTATAGTACGGATAGTACAGTCAGCTATAAAAGTCGATTAACATTTGTGATTTTTAAATCCTAATTATTAAGTACAATATTAAAAATAAAACTCAATGAACATAAAATTAAGATGTAATAAACCCTAAGCTATTACCTGAAATTCAGAAAACCAGTAAATTATGTGTTTAGTGTCTGTTTAAATGATATAAAAAAGCAACGTTGTTAATCGACTTTTGTTGCTGACTTTACGTACAGAACCCATATCCAATACTGTTTTCTAATACTTTCTACGAATTTCCCGCATTGTAGTACCCGTATCATCCAAATAATCACGCCCTTCATTCGAAAAGGGATAGGCAGAGAAGTTTTCACAAAAGTAAGGTTCTTGCCTTATTTTCCCTTGGTTTTTTTCTTACCTTATTCTTGCCTATAATTTTGATAAAGGGAAAAAAAAATTGCGAATGACTAACTAAAAATATAAATGAGGACCTATTAGCAGATTTTTTCTAAATATAAATAAAAGGCAACCATATACTGACTGATTGATCCATCAACACACAGCTCAAACCACTGAACGGATTGCGCTGAAATTTGACACGCAGATAGTTATTATAAAGTAGACATGCGCTAAGAAAGGATTTTCCAAAATCTACTCCCTAAGGGGATGAAAAGGGGGACCAAAGTTATTTGCTTTTTTTCGGATCTACTAGTCCGATTCTGAAAATTCTCTCGTTAGTTGAAATCTGTGTTATCCCTGAGCGTTCCATGCTATAAAATATGGGATTCATGAGAAAATTTCTTAACCAATCACATATTACTAAGCTGACATATCACTTAATTCAAACATAGAATTGAATTAGCGCATCTGCGCAAGCGACCACCAGACCGAAACGCATTTTAAAAAAGGAACTCAAAAAATCGTTTTTGAGAAAAAACGGGGTGTTAATTGACACATTTTTGAAAATGTTCTGAATTAACTTTTTAGATCTATGTATCTTACTGTGTAGTCAGGTTCATTCATTTCTAAAAATAACGGCTTTAAAGTTTGTATGTAATGCCGTAGTCTTATATTCCATAGGTACGTTCTATGATAGTGCGGGTGACACATGTCAGCAATTCATCTATGGATGTCAGAATCGGTTAATTATGTCAGTGACATTATTTAATTTACTAGTTATTTACTTACTTATTACCGATTCCGTATTTTACGACTATGATATTAGTGTGCAGTTAAAATATTCAATCATGATTGTAAATCGCCGTAACGTTCAAGATTGAAAAGCAACAGTTTGACAAATGTCACCGGCACCATCCTAGAGCGTGAGGCAAATAAATAAGCATCTTTTTTCACCAGTTAAAAACAAGCCTAATTGATAAAATACATAGTCGTATGACTTACCAGCTCGTTCGACACCTTGTGATAAACTAACTGTATGTATTTATCTTTAAGACAAAGATATCGCGAGCCCATAATACGTGGACTCATATAATTGGAAAATTATTTATATCTTCATTGATAATGTTTTTATCTGGATTTCAAAACTTTGAAGAAAGGAATGTTATAAAATTATTGTATTTAGCTGCTCTCTGCGATCTACGCGTGGTTTTTATGGTTCCGTACCTACCCAAAGAATTTGGTTGTTATTTTTTTTTCGGATCTACTAGACTATTACTAATACTCAGATGTCCGTCCGTCTGCCACCAGGCTGTATCTCATAAACCGTGATAGTTAGACAGTTGAAATTTTCACAGATGATGTATTTTCTGTTGCCGTTATAACAACAAATACTAAAAAACAGTAACATAATTATTTAAGGGGCTCCCAAACAACAAAAGTGATTTTTTTATTTGCTCGTTTTTATAGATAATGATACGGAACCCTTCGTGCGCAAGCTCGAACTCTTGGCCGGTTTTTTTTTTCATCGTGTTAAATTACGTCTTTGCTTACTGCTCCGCTCCCTTGAGGCGTAGCGTGATGTTTTAAAGGCTATATTATTCCTCATGAATCTGGCTATCAAATACATAAAAGAATTTTCCAATCCGACTAGTAGTTCCAGAGATTTGCGCATTAAAACAGATAAACAAGCAAAAAAAAACTTCACATAAAACGCGAAATTTTGTGAACATGTTTGTATGTTTGTTACTCTTTCACGCTTAAACGGCTGAACGGATTTATATGGAATTAGGCACACATTCAGATATTGATCTATCTTAACACATAAGATATGTATTTTGCCGTTTTTCCAAGAGGTATCGTATTATCCAGTCACTGGGTTGTGGAGGTCAGATAGGCAGTCGCTCCATGTAAAATACTGGTACTCAGCTGCATCCAGTTAGACTGGAAGCCGACCCCAACATAATTGGGAAAAGACTAGGCAGATGATGAGTATTTCTGTATAATAATTTAGGACTCTACGCAGACGAATTCGAGGGCAGAAAGTAGTCTATATTAATAGTATACCACAATTATTGGTGCGATAGGGCATTATGGATAGCAATACAAACGAAATTAGACTTTATATTAAGTCATTTACAGACGATAATGCACAAGCAATTAAAGGTTATCGGCAACAAAAACAAATTAACCTGTATGTGATAACGTCAAGTCCTTGATAACAACTTATTATTTTTCTTTACGACATTTAGACCCACTGTGAATATTATTTATGTAATAATCTGTATTCAAATCAAGTTTCGAATTAGGTATTAATTATATACTTACAATTTTTTTTTATATTTTCATCACTACATCATATTTAAAAACAACGTCCTCCGCCGCGTCCGCGTCTGTCTGTGTGTTCGCGATAAACTCAATAACTGCTGAACGGATTTTCATGCGATTTCCACCAATAGATAGAGAAATTCATGGGGAAGGTTTAGGTATTATAATTTATGGTCCCATAGTAAAAGTTGTTCATAATGAACTCATCATTATGAACAACTTTTACTATGGGACCAATGACCCTTTTTAAGGTTTCGGGTATATTTTCAATTACCCTGTATAGTCCCTAACGTTCACTGGACACCACGCTTGCTCAAGGTGAATTGGCTAATTCAGACCTTCCTCGATAAACGGGCTGTATAACGCACAACGGTTTATCCAAATCGGATCAGTACTCTCTGAGATTAGCGCGCCAAACAAACAAACTATTCAGCTTTATAATACTAGTGTAGATTATTAAAAAAAAAACCCACAACATTTCAATAATATTATGCCACGTAATCCAACCAAAGTAATTGTTATCACATTTACGTAATAGTCTTATTGGATATAAATTATGTATAATGATAAACATTATAAGTAGGTAACTACTATCAATATTTTACAATTGTGTATGCAGTGCTAAGAAAAAGAGAGAGAAAGAAAATAAAGAAAGAAAAGAACGCGAAGAGGAGCTCTAAGTAATAACAGCCGCACGGCCCGATCCATCAGGTTAAGCTACGCTTGCTGGGGTTTGTACGTGGATGGGTGACCATCTTTACACACCGAGACTCCTCTGTGCCTCGGAAAGTACGTTAAGCTGGTGGTCCCGGCTTTCATACGTAGATTTTTCACAATCGTCAGAAGTCCGAAAGTCTGACAACCAGACTTACCTAGGGGTATCGTATTACCCAGTTACTGGGTTGTGGAGGTCAGATAGGCAGTCGCTTCATGTAAAATATTGGTAGTCGGCTGCATCCGGTTAGTTTGGAAGCCGACCCTAACATAGTTGGGAAAAGGCAGGTTGATTGTATGCAGTTCTAAGATACAATATGGCCAAGACCTAGATCGAAGAGAGGAAACTATATTTAACCCATAACATAACACATCACACCTGTAATCCCCGAAGGGTTAGGCAGAGGCGTACCCATTTGTAGCAGCCTCGGAGTCCGGATTTGTGCCCGGTTGATGGCAATAGACTCGCCCCCAATTGCATTGGACTTAAATGTAACTGGATATGAGTATGGGTATGGGTATATATAAATAAAATACTCTATTCTTAGACCAATAAAGTTCAATATTGTACTAAGAAATATTTCAATTTCCGTCTATTTCATGCACGCCTTTTTTTTTTTTTTTTTTTGAGGTGGTAAAAATCATCAAATGAGTCCTTCCGTCCTGGGTGGGGCGGAAGGGACTGTCAGACTTTTACTGACTAAAAAACCACCCTGTTCCTTCTGTTGCCCTTTACGTTCCGGGGCCACGGTATCCTGTTAAGACGTCCCGCAACCCCGGCAGGCGTTTGGCCCCTATTGGGGCCCCGTCCCTGTGCTGACAGCTCTTTGAGGCGCGCGCGAACAGAACGCGCCGTCGACCCGGGCATGGTCCTTGATCGGACGGCGAGCTACCCATTACTCGCCGTCCGCAAGCCCGCGCCTACGGTGGCCGGATGTCGCCTCGCGACGTCCGACGCCCTGGGCGTCTCCCGCGGCGGCTGGGGCGTGAGGTGGAGGGTGTTGTTCTCTCCCTCACGCGGCCCGCCTCCTCCTTCGCTAGCATTACTGCTTCGCAGAAGGAGGTGACTGCATCCCATTCCCTCTCGCCCCGGAGCATGGCCTGAACCAGGTCCGGACGCGAGAGGTCGCCGCCGCCTATCGCCTCCGTGAGGACACGGCGGTGCTCTGCCCAAGCGGGGCAGACCTGCACCGTATGCTCCACCGTGTCCTCCGGGCGGTCCACACAGTGGTGACACCCGGGCGTTTCCTCCCGTATTTCATGCACGCCTCACCTTGCCTGGTGTAAAACCATATAAAAGTACTTAATACGAGAAATTAGGTTTACGATTACAAGTCGATAATGTCAGTCGTATTATTACAAGTATTTTAAACATTGAATTAAAAGAAATTAGTTCCACATTAAATTGAATTGTAATGTAAGTTAATTTAATTAAAAAATTGTACGTTTACATAATCGCTTAATTATAAACTGTTTTTAGCGCAAAGCGAAGCTAATTAGGCACTAGAAACATTATGTGAAGAAACATAATATTCTTTGAATTTTTGCGTGGATTTTTTATTCTTTTTTTGGGAAACGAGTAACCTTTATTACTTAATAAATGTAGAATATTTATCTACAGACTTAATAAATAAGATAACGTATAAAAAACCAATAATAACATATAAAAAAGTACCTAACTAAAACTAAACGGTATCAAAAATATTGTCCGCATCGCCGTCAACAGAAAATGTGCCCAAAAGACTGGCCGCATTGCCACTTTGGATGGCAATGCTTAGCCTCTGGCCAGTCCTTGGGTCACGGGAAAGTGTCAACTAACCGTTTGGACAACTCCTTAAAACTATGGGCAAATGCACCCGAGTGTTTCCACCCCAAACGGCTCAAAAATATAGTTACCAATAAGGGTAGGTACTATACTTTCTTTCTTGGATAATACAAGCCGATGCTTCAACAGACAGACAGTTGTTCCGGGACTGGCTGTTTGTGTATGTGAGTATATAATGTATATATGTTTGTAAACGTATCTACAATACAGAAGAAATTCCTAATGCAGTGCAACGTTTAAAAAAAAAACAAATTAATAATCAAGCGGATCCCCGACGGTCCCTAGCCTTACACAGAAAAAATTCTGGTTTATCAAATCCAATCCTGTTGCCACAACAATTTTTTTCATCAGCATATTTTTATTACACTCGATTTATATGCCGAAAACCAGTCTAGAACATAATATTGACCACTTATAGCAAGATAAAACTTTATCTAAAATCAACATGTTTTCATTAAAATACCAAAATACACCAGAATTTTTCACATGGAAAATCGGGCAAATTTTTCCTTTTTATATCAGTCGTAGCTCCCCTTAGACGGGCCCTGTATTAAGATTTATTGGGGGGGGGGGGCTTTCTACCTACCTGCAGCGAAGCCCAAACGGAGAGTAAAGATTTTTCACAAAACAATATGTTTATTTTTTCTCGGGAAGTCTAGCGTACGGTCTAAGAGTTTGAGTGAGATAGTAGATAATATTTTCCGAATTTTTCGCTTACAGGGGTTCGGGCCCCTGTAGCTAAGGCACCCCGGCGGATACAGCGGTAAATACGTCCCTGTTTTATAACACATTCACTACCACCAATCTTGCAGTTTTACACTCACAATTACAGCAAAAAAAAACACAAATAAACTTACCAATTACAGCGAAAACCAGAAAAATAAATACAATAGCCAATCTTGCAGTTTTACACTCACAATTACAGCAAAAAAAAACACAAATAAACTTACCAATTACAGCGAAAACCAGAAAAATAAATACAATAGCCAGAATCGTTCCTCCAGCGTAACCACCAAACACTTTTGGCACATCACCAGTCAGCATAGCCTTCAAATTTTCCTTCACATCATCAGCAATTTCCACCGTATCCAGCAGTTCTATCAGGGCCTTCCGAGAAGGAGCTTTGCCTGGCTCAGAACTGGCGGCGATCAGCTCTTGCAGTTTATCCAAAGTTCCTTTGTCTAAGGTGTCCATCTTCGACGGAAAATGTCGTCAAATTAAATTCTTTTTACGTTTCCGACTTCATTATCTATAATGAAACGTGGATTCCACGTTGTACAACGGGTGTGGTGTGCGGTGTAAGATATCGGCGGCGAGATAAGCTAAGATACTGTGGGCACAGCTGTGGGGCTTGCTTAAGCGCGCGGACAGAAAAGTATTCGTTTAAAAGCGATTTTCTAATCTATATTTTTTTTGTTTGTTCGTTTGTTCAACTTTTTAATGTCAAAATAAAATAATTTTTCTAAATAAATATGAAAATTTACGGTAATTACACATACCAATTTTTTTTTATTTTGTGTCTCGTCTTTTGTTCCGGCTTTTCTCCGAAACGGCTGGACCGATTTTGACGGAACTTTCTCTGACAGATAGCTGATGTTATACGGAGTAACTAAGACTGATTTTATTTTACAAAATATATTAGGGATCCGTACAAAAAATAAACCTCATGATAACCGACATTATGCTAACAAATTCGCGGGAATTTAGCTAGTTTAAAATACGTTAAAAATATTGGTTTAATTTTGTACCACAAGCACAATCCTTCCCACGCATTTGTATAAATAAAGCCTTTATAAATATTTTGAGCGACACGAGTATTTTCGATTTAAAAAATAAATAGAATTTATCATAAACTCAAGGCCGTCTTTCACTTATAGTGGGCCCTGAGCACATAAGGATGAAAGTAACTCCGTCCGTCTGTGTGTTACACTCTTACGACTAAACCACTAAACCGATTATGATGAAATTTGGTACGGAGCAAGTTTGAACCCCAACAAAGGACATAAGCTACTATTTATTCGAATACGACTTCGACTTTGTCTGCTTCTGCCGACTTTTATGATGGTGGAGTAAGGGGAAAAGCTAGTCTATACTAATATTTTATAGAGGTAACATTTGTTTGTAAGTTTGTATGTAGGGGGTAATCTCCGGAAGTAATGAACCGATTTTGAAAATTGTTTCATAAATTGGAAACTACGTTATCACTGAGTGCTATAGGCTATTATATTTTATTATCAAAAAATATGGGATCCGTAAGAAAAATCACGCGGACGAAGTCGCGGGAGTGCTAGTGTCAAATAAATTTTAATTTAGCGTCAGCTCACACAGAGACGACTTTAAAAGAGCGACTCAAAATATAACTTTATTTTCTACACGGAAAGATACACATTTCATTGTGAGAATTTAGAATACGTTACACCACGCAGCACTACGTCGCGGTGCGTCGCTCTACGCCGCTAGGCATCACGAGGCGTAGAGCGACGCATCGCGACGCAGCGGTGAATCGTGTACGAAAAGGTACGAGCGACGTGCAAGAGCGGCGACGTTGCGATGCGTCTCGCGGCGGCGCGCGGCGCAGCGAGAAGTCACTGGCCTCTTCAAGTATCGTCACGTTGCGTCGCGTCGCGTCGCGTCTCGGTGTGAACTGACCCATAGGGGCGTCGCCCACACGATTAACAGTCGAGGTGCAGTTGAGGCGGAGGCGCATAAGAGGCACGCCGCAACAAGGTTTTCTTTACAAATGAATGGTAGTGCGCTCACATACAAGAGTTGCGGCGAGGGCGAGTTGAAGGCGGGGCGGAGGCGAGGTGCAGGCGGGGCGGAGGCGAGGTGCAGGCGGGGCGGAGGCGAGGTGCAGGCGCAGGAGGGGCGCTCAAGTGTGCCCAAGCCACGATTCCACCGCCATTTTGTCATTTTGCCATTCAAAATGCATAGCCGCCTGCGCCTCGACTCTACGCAGAGACCTATCCTCGACCGTGCTGCGACGCCGCACCGCCGCTGACGCGACGTCGCCTCGACTTTACCAGTGAGCGTCGCGCCTTAGTAGTTGATATTTCTGTACATTTTTGTGCGTTAATTGGTCGTGATCATTTTAGTTAATTAAAATTGTTGCTGAAAATTACACCGTGTGAGTTGTCTTTATTAAATAATGGAAGATATTTATTCTGTTAAGAACGTTTGCGCCGCACCGCATTACATACAAACTTTCAAGTCCTTTTTTTTTCTAAATGAATGAACCGATTTTAATAAAACTTCCTACACTTAAGCAGATACAATAGTTAAGTTTCATGTTTGCATGGAATACAAAGCGTCCGCTGTCCGTCCGTCTGTTTGTCACCGGGCTGCATCTCATGAACCGTAATTGGTAGAGAGCCGAAATTTTCACAGAGTGTGTACTTTGTATTATTATTAATAATTAAATCAAATTAAAAATCTAAGGGGATCATACAAAATTTGATGATTTATACCACCTTAAAAAAAAAGGTGTCATACAAGAACCCAGTTTAGTTTTGTATAATATGTATAGTGTTAAATATTATACCGAGTTACGGAACCTTTTGTTTACAAGTCCGACTCGCACATTAAATCACTTCGAAAAATCCAACTCAATCAGCTTCAGCACGCCCCCCACGATCCGTCACCTTTTCATTTTTCATTGTAAAATATATTTTAATACACACGATTTAAAGTCCTAACTTGAATGGCGAGTGATTAGCCGTGCCGCCATCGCTTATGTCTTGCGTCTCATTTTAATGAAGCATTGATTACACAAGAATTATTATCATCAATATTATTGGATCGGCAGAGATGGGGACATAAAGACGTATGTATTATTACATAATTACAGTAATATTAATTCTTATTAATATTATTAATGTAAAAACTTCATCGTGTGGGCAGTAAGGTCTTACGACCCCACACAGCCTAGTGTCAGAGTTTCTAAACCGCCTCAAGGGCCTCTGACATGGTTTGAGTGGGACAGTATTAAGTCCAGGTTTCCTCACGATGTTTTATTTTGTGTGTTGAAAGTAACTCTGTCTGTCCGTCACGCTTTTACGACTAAACCACTGAACCGATTTTGATGAAATTTGGTACAGGGTAAGTTTGAACCCCAAGAAAGGACATAGGCTACTTTTTACGACTTCGTCTGCATTCGCGATAACAGACATTTACGCGGGCAAAAGCTTGTTATACATAACTAGCTGTCCGCCGCGGTTACACTCGCGTCTTTGGTTACTGCTCCGCTCCCGTAGGTTGTAGCGTGATGGTATATAGCCTATAGCCTTCCTCGATAAATGGACTACCCAACACTGAAAGAATCATTCAAATCGGACCAGTAGTTCCAGAGATTAGCGCGTTCAAACAAACAAACACTGCAGCTTTATAATATTAGTATAGATTCATTCGTCGATTTTCGTTCGTTTTGTGTGTCGTCCGGTTAGTACGTCTGTCGCCGGCCCCTTAACGGTCTGTATATCCGGATTCTACTGTATTTTGAGGTTATTCCTGTTTTCATCAAGGACGAAGTCATAGAATTAATAGACACTAAAAATTTCACGTTTGAATGGCGCTAGAACAATTTATCGTATCATTACGTTGAGTGAAAACGAGTCACGTCTCGGCGCCGCGCCGGCGCGCGGCGCCGGGGCGGCGCTAGTTATTATTACGAGGACTGCATATCGCCGCATGCGCATGTCATTACGGTACCGCGTAGATGTCTTTCGGGAAAAAGGGTACCTATTTTAAAATTCTTCCAGTAAAAAAATCGCTCTATGGTAAGCTTATTATAATTATGTGTACCTATGAATGATAATTAAATTGATTTTAAAGATTTCCTCTTTTTTTATAAAGTTACTAGCGAACCGCCCCGGCTTCGCACGGGTGCAAATTTCTGACATAACCGGTAGATTTTCTAAAAAAAATCTTACTTAAAAACCTTGTCTGGAAAATTACGAATACAACAAAAAAAAGAATCGGACAAATCGGTCCAGCCGTTCTCGAGTTTTGTGCTTAGCAACACATTTAGCGCGCTTACCAAACTTGAAATCATGAAAAAAAAAATCAGCTGTTCCCTACTAAAATGCTACACAATACGATCGCAATGTATGAAACAGCTTTTTTTTTTTTCATGATTTCAAGTTTGGTCCCATAGTAAAAGTTGTTCATAATGATGAGTACAATGACCCCTTTTCAGGTTTCGGGTATATTTTCAATTACCCTGTATAGAGAAGATAAAACTCGGCAATCGAAAACTCTAAACTACAGCACTCCCCTCTTTTGCTCCCCCTTTTTAACTAGCTTCCTATTATATGGGTAATCTTTATAAAACTACTATTTTGACAGACAAAAAGTTGGCAACCCTAGTACAACATAGCCCCAGTTATTCGATCAACCGGAGAGATATAACTCTCATCATTATAAATGTAAGGATTGCCCAATTATCTTATGATCTGGGCATAAATTTAAAATATGACATGTTATGGGCAATATAGAATTAATGATGTATGTAATAGGCCATAATTTGCCTTTCCATTCTTAAAATACTAGCATGATGTAATCTAACTATACTAATATTATGTAGGTAGCTAAAGATATAGTATCTTAAAATATTATTTTTTTTTCTTAACTCACTCACGGCCATCTGATCCCAAGCTAAGCAGAGCTTGTGTTATGGTAACCAGACAACTGATATACATACTTATATATAATTTATAAAATACATATTATAGATAAATTACACCAAGACACAGAACCAACAATTATGCTCATCACACAAAGTTTGTCCTGGGTGGGAATCGAACCCACTACCTTCGGCTTTGCAGTCAGGGTCACTAACCACTAGACCAACGAGGCAGTCAAATAATATCACGCCTGTAATCCTTGAAGGGTCAGGCAGAGATGTACACATTAGTACACCCACATTTCACCAGTTATGTCAAAAGTCCCATGTAATAGGGGGCAAGCCTATTGCCATCAACCGGGCACAAATCCAGACTCCAAGGCTTCTACTGCGAACTTCCTGATGAAAAAACTCAATAACACTTTGCCCGACCTGGGAATCGAATCCAAGACCTCACGCTCAGCAGTCGCGTTTTGCGAGCACTAGAACAACGAAGCAGTCATACAACTTTTAGTTATATTTTTTCTCAACTTTAAACTAAATATGGGTGTTTTAACTTTCATTAAAACCATTATGTTAAGACCTTGAAGAATTCTACTTCTTGGACTGAATCATTGCCAATGAGTTCACTGATAAACATCATCATGATCATTATCAGAATTTACTGACATTGGTGCAAGAAAGGAAACCTCGATGACACAATGTAAGTCTGAAATCACCCATCTCCATTGTGCAAGTGTTGTAATGCTCGAGCCTTTTCTGTATGAGATTATGCCTTTATTCTGCGGTGGGACAGTAATATTTCTTCTTTACAAAGTCGGATTTGTTCAAACACTTATAACTCTAGAACGGCTGGACTGATTATCATGGTTTTTGATTTGTTGTATTTTTCTTCGCCCCAAATAGCAGAATAACTATTAAAAGCATTGGAAAATTGACAAAAAAATAAAATAAAAGGTAAAACTTTTTCACTTAGTTTTCCCATAAGTACAAAATGTTTATGGGTTTTTGTAACAAGGAGGTGGTTTGTACTTAGTAGACGTCCATTGAGAAAAGATTTTCCAAAATTCACCCCCCAAGGGGACGAAACGGGGGCCTGATATTTACGAGGACGAAGTCGCGGGAAAAGGCTAGTTAGGAATACCTAAATAAAAAATTATAATACTTTCCTACCTGCCAGCTTTTATTTGTAAATGTATGTAACATAGGTACAACCAGATGGTCAATATTCAAAAGTATATGACAAAATTATTATTAGAGCTAGGCTTAATTTTTTAAAGTAAGTACCTATCTTTTGTATACCTAGTTTTTCATGAAAAATATACAGGAATAAATAATTTTAAAAATATATTATAGAAACTTAATTTTTTCTACGTGAATAATAAACTTTAGTTTTACGTCCTACATGTTTGAAACAAAATAAAATATAAATATTGCAGCAACAATTTCCGCGAAAATTATGCAAAAAATATTATTACGAATTTCACACTGCAACGAAGAGAAACTTACGTGAATGTTATCGTATGGTTATAAATAATAAGAATAACAGTTGTAGAATTCTCTTACCTGATAAACTGATGACAATAATCCCAGGAATAATAAAAACACTGTTCGAAAATGCATGTTCCAAAGGGCCCTCAGACCCGCCACTTAGATCCACCATTGTTGCAAAATGTCGAGATGTTTCCCCCTAATACTGCGATCAAACGGTCAATACACTAATTCAGATCATATAATTTACCATTTTCAGTAAAAGAACAATAGTTTTCCCATTAAATTCATCAACACCATTGAAGCGAAAAATAGGCAGGGAAAACGCAAACGACAACAAACATAAACAATGGCTGTTTTTCTATTGATCTGTTAAAGTGTGACTTGAATACTAGTCTTTTGAGTATTGAAAAGCGAGTCGAATATACATTTCTCACTCAACCATGTTGGGTTCGGCTTCACAGATTATGTACATGTCGGCATCCATTCTATCTAGAGGCAGCATAAAAGGGCGGGTAATTTTAGAAAAAAGCATTTGAAAACTGACTTTTGACTTATTTTCAATTGAGTTATAATGTACTACGTACTAGAGAAGACGCCTCAACTCGATCGATTGTTTGTAACACGAGTTAGAGCGCGCGCACTCGCAACTCTCTTAGTCTGTGCCGACTGCCGAGTGGGCCGAGTGGTGCCGAGCGCTTGCTGCAACGTGACACGTTTGAGTGAAGTTTTGTTTTAATATTATGCCTTCGTGTGTATTGAGATACTGTTCAAACAACTCCAGAAACATAAGTAAAAGT
Source organism: Hoplodrina blanda (assembly GCA_949316365.1). NCBI lineage: Eukaryota > Metazoa > Arthropoda > Insecta > Lepidoptera > Noctuidae > Hoplodrina > Hoplodrina blanda. The sequence goes on from OX438573.1 coordinate 3,419,523, forward strand.
CAAGGAGTGACTTTTCACCAGTAAGTTCATTTAATATCTTTAAAACACGCATAATTTAATTATAATTTTTCAATTGCAACGCGTCACCGCGGCGACGGCCATGTTAACGTGAATGTCAAAGAGTAAAACATTTGTATGCTGCGCAGACTTGACACTATCGACGTATAAGTTTACATATTTAGGGCAGTAAAATAATAATTCAATGTAATAATTCAGTAAATAATAATTCACGATAATAATGTTAATGCAATAACATTCATATTTTTTTATTATTATTTGGATTTAAAGGTTTCCTCCGCCGTGTCATGAAACACGAGAATCATGGATCAAATTTGTTCAGAAGAATCGCAGCGAAGAAACGTGGCTACCTTCAGATTATTCACGCATATGTTCCGTGCATTTCCAAGAAAACGACAAATACACCACAAAGACAGGAAGAGTGTACTTAAAGAAATCTGCAGTACCATGCGATAACGTAATTATATCATTGAATAACTTCGCTGGGATTTTTGTTTTATTTTGTGATTACAAATAGGTTAATTTTTGTGATGTCCCGTAAGTATACTGAACTATGCTTACGGGACTTATTAGAGGCGTAACTAGTATATGGCGATTGATTTTACTGTACCGCTAGAATATTTACAGGCTTAAAAAATAACTTTTTTTTTTCAGCCATCAGCATGTGAACAGGAAGAATCAGAATCATTGTCCGAATCAGTAAGCAGTTCAAATTCAATTTTTGATACTCCGAGATATATTGTACTTAAAAATAAATTACGCAAGGAATCGGAAGCTAAAAAGAAACTCACTGAGAAATTAAAGAAAATACAAAGACAAAATATTTATTTAAAGCAAAAATGTGCTTCTTACAAGACAATTGTACAAAAATTAAAAAAGAAATTTGGTCTAAAAAAAAAACTACAAAAAACTAACTAAACTTATATTAAAGGAAATTAAAATATTATTACAGCATAAATACTTTTTTATTTATTCTTTGAGTAAGTACACACTTACAAAATCAAGTAGGCAGAATAATAAAATTATGTCGCATCTGCACGCATTGATTGTTATCTATGAGAACATAAAGCTGTGTACAGATTACGCGCGGCAGCCGCGCGAGCCTATGTTCGAGGGTTTGCCGCGCGTAATTTGTAGGTACGCAGATAACACAAGGACAAGCGGGGGTTGTCCCGCGCATACCCCGCCGCCGTCATCAAGTGCGCGCCCTATCTTTTGTTTGAGAAAGCTTCTCTAGGACGTAGTACATTATAACTCAATGCCCTCACCGTCATAATATAAGTTTAAGAGCCTGTTTCACAATCTTCGAATAAGTTCCGATTAAATTATTTGGCAGATTATTTCATACAAATTCTGTTCCATTTTTGAAAGTATCTGGTGAATAGTGTTTAATCAAAGGTCGTGAAACAGGCCCTTAGTTTAGTATACTCTCTGTTGCTTCTCTGTTTGAGCTACTTTAGTTTTTAATTTTATTTTTTTGATAGAGCGATTGTTGGACTGTGATGTGTGTATAAATAAAACAAAAAACCTATTATAAATATAAATTTATTATTGAAAATACACAATTATGTATATCTTTTGGCCTTAAAGTAACATTAGTGTACACAATACTAAAACAAATAATAACACTAATGACACATAATTATTCAATACAACAGTTCTATGACCACTATCATACACGTTTAAAAATAAAACATTTTATTTATTTATTTATAATAATCAGGAGTAAAAATAGTTAATTTTTATAATAGGTATGTTCTTTCTTGGAATGTTGCCCTATATGCTGCAATGTCATCCGTATAATTACGTTTTTTTAATTGTAACTGGCAACTTTATTTTTGGAATGTCAGTTATGGAAATTTTGGTACACGGAAAATCGTTCATTCTGCCATTGATTGGGCACAATGCTGTTATTTGGGTTTTTTTCTAAATTCTTTCTGCGGCAGTTCATATTTCTTATGTTATCTCGCATAAATAAGCTGTTTTTACTTTTTGATATGTCCCGCATGATATTTTTTTAATTTTCAAAGTTGCCAGTTCCAACATAACATTAATGACGTTAATTTACAATTAAGGTTAGTTTATATACACACCCTGTTAGACGATTCTGGTAATTTTCGATTCAGTCGAATTTTGAATATTTTATTTTAATACAATTTGAAGAACCTCATCTTGAAAAGAATTATCACAGAATATTATGAGGCGATCTTCAAATTTCGATAATCGATTTGTAAAAAATTTTGGTCCTACCTAAAACATTAAATTTTTTGTCATAATCTCTGCCAAAATACATTTTTTGTCTAAAAAAATCTATCGGAGAAATGTGTTCTTTTTTTAAAAAGATTTATTAAAAATTGTAAAAACTTTACTAAAGGCACTTTTGGAATGACATTGAGCGTTTTCGCGCGTAATCTAAAAATCTAAATTATATCACCGAAAAAAATTTAGACTTTTTTTTTTCATTAAAATTTTTATGTTTTGTCATATTACTGGTTATAATTTCGAGATTCAAGATTTAGTTAGGAAATGATGATAGAATATTTATATTTTTAATCTATTATCACGTACGCATCAAAAATATTTGTAACCAATAACATGGCAACACATGTAAACAAAAAAAAACGTTTATTTGAGTTCAAACAGCACTTAAAACTATATTTCATTAATCCACAAATACAGTTCCTTCCATAAATGTATAAATTTATTGCATTTGTCTATACTAAGCTGTATGAGCTAAAACAAAGGTTTTCATTTTTATCTAAATTTTTAACTAAGATTCAATTTTAATTTTATGAAAATCGTTATTTTTTAATTTTTCTTCAGGGGATCGAGGTTATCTATTGAAAAATCATCGTTTCCAAACGCGATCCCTCGGCTGAATCCATCCTGTAAATAAAAGAATTCAAAATTAGTAAAATAGAAAATTTATTTTCGCAGTCATTTTCGATAAAAACATGTCTCTTTGACATAACGGTATTAAAGAGTAATGTCACAAATATTTTGTGATGTTTTATTACTTATCAATTTTTATTCTAAGTATTTTATAATGCAGACATGTTTTTATTACTGACTGTACTTTGCTTTGCTGACCGGCTTTATTCATCGATACTGTAAACTGTAAAATTTACATTACCGTAAAACGGGGTTATTAGGAATGCAGGGGCTAATCGGGACGAAACTTTAAAAGGGATTTTAACGTTGAAATAATAATAGTTAGTTGCTAACAAGGACACTAAATTACTGGTATTAACATTAAAGTCCTTTTTTGGCACTAAACTATAATTTATTTCAACGTTAAAATCCCTTAAGTTTCGTCCCGATTAGCCCCTGCATTCCTATTAACCCCGTTTTACTATATCGAAAAAAATGAAAACAATTAGGAACATTTTACAAAATGCCTTATGTCATCCACTTGCACAAATGACGCCCATTGCCCTTTATAAAATGACTAGAATGATGATAAAGCGTGCACAAAATACATTTTAATAATGTAAGCGAACAATAAGTATCTGTTTATATTGTTATGTTTTTCGGTAATTATAATAATTATTTATAATTACACCCAACCCCTTAATAACCCAGACATTTTAACAGAGTGCCCAGCATATTATTTTGACAGTTTATTGTAGCGTCGTTGCTTGTGAATATAAGCCCCAATATTTTTTTTCTTTTAAGATCTTTATTCAGAGTATTATATAGACATATTAACACATTAACCGCCGCGTAGGGCATATGTGACCTACGCTAGTGGAGGTTTGACCTTCAACCGTTTTGGCCCGGCGGTGACAGTGTTAAACTAACCGACTATTAACACTCTCTCACAATAACTACTTAACTCTGATATTTATTAAATGATCGAATCATGAATATTAGTTACAATTTTTAGGCCTATGCAAAAATAACTCTACTTCATCTTCATTATTTGCAAGTTTAAATGCAAATTTCTAGCTAAGGACACCCCCTCCCCTGTTCAGAGGAGAGCAAGGCGACAAGCTAGATTCGATTTAAATCTTATTTTACCGCCCCGGGTAATTAATATTGGGCACTATGTAAATATCTGGGTATATGATTATTTCACATCACATAAAACAAAGATAAAACATTTATTTTCGACAAACACTTCAACCATAGACGATCACACTCGTTTTTTTATTATATTTTTGAACTTACCGATCACCGAGCTGTCAAAATTAATAAAAATATTTTTAAAATCCGTTTCCGAATATTTCAATCTTTGATAAAACTTAATAAATAACGAAACAAATATAAACTAAAGGTGAATTGTGAGTATTGTGTCCTAACTGGCAGTAACTGGTATAGGTAGTACTGGTAAAATAGATTTTATCCTTTACCTAAAATAATTCATTTATGTAAAAAGAAGATATTGAAAGAAAATTCTTGAATAAGTCGATAGGTTACGATACTATCAGTTATTAGGATCGACTACAAATTAAGAACGCTTAGCATTTTTTTTCGTATTTTGTACGTTTATTTATTTTTTTATGGTAACATTATCGCCCCCATTAGTTTCTTCGTTCTGACACAGATAAAAAATTACATAAAAATACGCACCTTCATTTCAGAAATAGTTTTGTCTAGAAATCCATTGAAATTGCTGTCCAATTCCACGACTGGTTTCTCACTGAGGTTTCCAAATCCATTGAAGGTAGAATTGAATCCGTTTCCAAAAATGTTGCCACTTTTCTGTGTGTCAAACGGGTCGAATCCGCTGAGTCCATTCGTGAACGATGTGGTATTGAAAACTGACGTTTGCAGGTTAAAGTCGCTTATGTCATAGTTCGGCCCGTTAGGGTTCATTCCATTCGGGTTGGGCCCGTTTGGGGTCGGTTTGTTGGACGCAGCGAAGGGTTGGGGATGAGGTACGGGGGCGGGCTGCTGGTTGGGTACGGAGAAGGGGGTGGAACCGAATAGGTCGCTACCGTTGATGGCTGGCTGTTGCTGTGGTGTGTGACGCTTCGATGCTTTTGGTGGGGGCGCCACTGGAATGAAAATTATGATGTTAGTGTTTTGGAGAATTGGTAACATTTTTGTTAACTGGTTTCTGAAAGCGTAACGTTAGGTCGCTTGGTCAGTCTTAATATATTTTTTATTTATAAGTTTTGTGTGTAAGTAATAATAGATTAGATGTGTGAATAAATTTTAATCTAACGTTAAATATTAATTGGGATATAAAATATTTGTATTTTTTTTGGGCTCCAGTGGATATTGTCCCTCAGCCGGGAAAAAGGCTTTTTACTAAGTCTTTCCACGTACTCCCGTGCCACCTCGAACTGATTACTGTTATATGTACGGTACCTATAGTTAATTAACTTACAAAGCGGCGGCGTGGTGGTGAGTGCGTTGTCGTGTGACGGCGCTGAGAATCGAGACATCGGCTCCGACTCGAACGCACGCGGGTCGAAGTCTGCAACAATTTTTATTAGACGTTTAGTAAAAGATGGCAACACTGTCAATGATAAATGGAAATAGTATACTAATTAAAAGTGTAATACTTACTATTTCCATGACTACTACAATCAATAAGTAATTGAACAGTTGCCAGGTTAAAAAAGAAATGTGCTTATTATTTTGGCTTAGAGCAAGCTTAAAAAGTCTACTTCTTTTATCTTCATGCATTGCTAAGCACGAAACTCGAAAACGACTGAACCAATTTGGCTGATTATAAATTTTTTGTTGTGTTCGTAATTTCATGGACAAGAGTTTATACGATTTTTTTTTAAAATCCACCGGAGCAACCGTGCGAATCCGGGGCAGTTAGCTCTATTACGATAAATATGATTCGATAATACTCACCACTGTCTGAGTCTGAGTTAAGCAGCAGGCCTTCAAGCTTGGTGCCTACAGAGGGATTCTTGTTTGACGACAAATCACCCAGGAGTTTGCTGAAAAACAACAATGAAATCAAATTTGAATATTTCATCACTAAAGGAGATAGCCCATCTTCCCTATATCTCTGGGCCTACATGTTACAGTCATGAAATTGGTGTTATTTTTTAAGATAACACACCTAGTATAATGTCACTTAATTTCAATGAAATTGACAGTTTGTATTCTGAGATTTTTTAATTTGAATTTATGGCTAAAGTGAGGTTAGAAAATGGATTGAGTGACAAGCAACTATACAATTAAATCAGAAATCATTCTTATTTAGCTGGTTTGTTATAAAATTACAGTTACTGGTAATCGTTTTAACCGAAACCTGATATTTTTATAATATATATCTACCTAGATCATGTTTTCAAAAATACAATTAACACTGTGCAACAATGTCAAAGATTAATTGCCTGCAAACATTTTTATTGATTAGTTTTATGATATTGTGTTTGCAATGGTCTGGCTAAGAGTTTAAAAGTCTATACCGTACAGTTAATATATATATACCACACTTAGGTGCCTACCGGGATTGAAAATAAAAAGGAACACAGTTTTTCTATATTTCATTTATTTTGTCATTTATTCATCTTCATAAACAACTAATATATTATCACGAAAGTGTGCAGGAGGTGATATGTGGTCTTGATACCTAGCCCAACTCAAATACCATAGGTACTATAGACATAATGTGTGCACAACACCCTACTGTACGCCTGCCAACAATACAATTACAATAATATTGCAAGATTGCTTGCCTTCCAGTTAGAGAGCTGTCTACTAAAATGTAAATAAAATAAACCTTTCTGCTAATATGTTGTACTTTCTGCTACAGTCGTTAGTAAGATCACAGAAAATACGAATTTAGTAGCAGAACACATTCACCGGCGCAAGCACAACAAAGCGAAAAGCGAATGAATTGACGTTTGAGTTCATGTTTGCCAAATGAAAAAATACATGACATATATTTTTAAAACCTGACACAATGTCTTTTTAGCCACGTATCCATACTTAGCTAGTGAGAGTTGTAAATAATACAATAAAATGCATTTTTCTCAGTTTCATAACTGTATTTTTTTTTTCTTTTTTGTGTTTTCGTTTTATGATAAAATGACGATAATTTTGCAATACAATAATTAACTGTAACGCGTAGGCCCAACTATGGGCATTGTCCTTTTGTAATAAAAGGCGCTTTATCTTCAAACTACCTTAGGTTGCATGGCAAGACCCGAGGCGTATTACCTATACGCCCATTAGCAACAAGAGAAAACTACTTAAAAACTAGAATTTAATCACAATCGATCGTCGTGCAGTTATTTCTTCAGAAACCGTTATCTGCCATTTTTTATTTTTTAATGTACCTAACGGTTCCATTCTTCTATTTGAAGCTATGAGGTAGCTGTAGCACAGGCGGGCGCGCGGGAGAATGCGCGAGCGAATCCCGTCTACAAAGATCGCGTCGAAACTTTATGATGTAAGGCTTTATGTCAGACTTTATGTAGGTAAGGGTCCAGCACACTCCACCCCCCCGTCTTTCCCTATACGGGGGATAGTCCAAAAGGATTTGCCACTAAAAAAAAAGCTGTCGCTGCCTGCGACTTCGTCTGCGTGGAAGCCGAAGACACCACAATTACCATCGTATATCTCCTATTCAGTAAAAAATAAAATATAAAGTAGTACCTAAATAAAAAGTTGAAATCTCTTACCCAGTGCCAAAGCTGTGCTTTCCATTGTGCTGTGGCGGCGGCGTGGACAACAACAGATTGTTGTCGTTGCTGGAGTTGAACGTGTCCGTCGAGTTGTTCGACAAAGCGTCTGTGCCTGTGGACAACGGATTTGTTTATTACTTACTTAGCTTTTTTTCCGACTTTACGACGATACGGGTCGTCAGAAGCCCAAAAGTCTGACAACCAGTCTTACTTAGTGGCATCGTATTACCCAGTTACTGGGTTGTGGAGGTCAGTTACGCTTGCCGGGGTTAGTCTGTGGATAGGTGACCATCTTTACACACCGAGACTCCTCCGTGCCTCGGAAAGCACGTTAAGCTGTTGGTCCCGGCTGTCATACGTAGATCTTTGACAGTCGTTACGGCTCGTCAGAAGCCCGATGTCTGACAACCAGTCTTACCAGGAGGTGTCGTATCACCCACTAGCTGTCCGCCGCGGTTACACCCGCGTCTTTGGTTACTGCTCCGCTCCCGTAGGTCGTAGCGTGATGGTATATAGCCTATAGCCTTCCTCGATAACTAATCTATCTAACACTTAAAGAATTTTTCAAATCGGACCAGTAGTTCCAGAGATTAGCGCGTTCAAACAAACAAACAAACAAACAAACAAACACTGCAGCTTTATAATATTATATAGTATAGATTTATTTGTTGTGGAGGTCAGATTGGCAGTCGCTCCATGTAAAATGCTGGTATTCAGCTGCATCCGATTAGGCTGGAAGCCAACCCTGACATAGTTAGGAAAAAGCTAGGAGGATGATGATGACGTTCAAAAGTGCCTTTTATTGGCCTAATTGAAATAAATGACTTTGCCTACAGGTAGTTGTTCCAGGGCTGGCTGTTTGTGAGTTTATACGTTTGTAAACGCACCCACGATACTGTTTATTTACGTGAAATGACGCACATACCTACCTTTAGGCTCAAAGGGCGTATCCACCAAAACACGACTTTTCAGGAGAGCCAAAAAACACGCCCCTTTTAAGAAAATCTATGTTTAGCGAACCAAAACTTATGGCTGTATCCACCATTTTTTTTTTGCGAATATCGATGTTTTAAATATACCAATCGATAGAGGACGAAAAACTAAGTGAGACTGCATTAAAATCTCATTTTGGCCAAAATGGCGTTTACGCCCTTTGAGCCTAAAGGTATCGATATGTAAAAATTGGTTTTTACAAAAGCCCAAAACAAGAACAAGTTGGTATTCAATTAAAAAATATTAAATAAATAGGGTATTGTCCTATATGGAAATATGCGCCACTAATGCGCGATACGGCTGACGCTCAGCATAATGCCGTGGTCCGTGCGCGGAGGCATGAAACCACGGCGCTGGTTTCCAGCGTCCGGCAACATTTTTTTTTAAACAAGCTTTAATTTAAAATTATTACAATATTGACATTGTATTGTCATCAGAACTATACTTTCGGCGATGTAAGAGGTCGGATTTGACGTTTCTCCTACGTAATAATTTGAAAAATCAAATTCATAATCCTGAATAATTACTATGTTACCCATACATTATAACAACGAGTATCACTTGTAAACATCAAGTTTAACTTAATTTTGAAAAAATACACTCACAAACACGAATTAATTATATTTTGACAAGACGTTTTGACAAAACTACACAAAGGATTTTAATAGCTGTCAAATCCGGCTTGTTAGGATGTCCAGAATATAAAGGTGTATGCAAAATTTCAGCTCAATCAGATAACAACAAATGGTCGAAAAATGGTTTGCAAATTTTGAAAGGACAACTTACTTACGAACAGTGCAAGCTAAATAAAAGCTTATTGTTAAAGAAAGAAAGTGCTTTTAAACTTACCCATCTCAGTATTATTATTTCCGTTGCCATTGCTATTAGCGAATCCGTTAGCCATAGTAAGAGACGCGATCTGCTTCTCAAGCTCGGGTGGCGGCTTGAACTCTGTGATGTCTGATAGCTTGTTCCGAGACAGGTACGACGAGAGGTCATCCTTGTATGTGATCTTTGATAACTCCTGGAATTATACAAGCAGTGATTTGAGACCAAGAAACTTCAAGAAAGGGAAGTAACTATTATATTCCATACGTTTTATGATGGTGCGGGTGACACATGTCAGCAATTCATCTATGGATGTCAGAATCGCATAACTAGGTCAGTGACATTATTTAATTTACTAGTTATTTACTTACTTATTACTGATTTCGTATTTTACGACTATGATGTTAGTGTGCACTTGTGCAGTTAAAATATTAAATCATGATTGTAAATCGCCGTAACGTTCAAGAGTGAAAGGCAACAGTTTGACAAATAAATGTCACCGGCACCATCCTAGAGTGTGTGGAATATAGTTTAAAAATTTGGACGTGGTTTGATTAGGTGACTGCCTCGTTGGCCTAGCAGTCGCAAAGCGCGACTGCTGAGCACAAGGCTGAGCATTAGGTCTTGGGTACGATTCCTAGGTCGGGCAACAAACCCTGTACCAAATTTCATCAAAATCGGTTCAGTAGTTTAGTAGTGTAAGCGTAACAGACAAACAGACAGAGTTACTTTCGCATTTATAATATTAGTATGGATTTACCTGTAAACGATTTTTGTAAGCGTTCATCTGTAATTCTAACTTTTTATTCTGTAGCTGCATCTTCTGCATTTCGATGTACTTGCCGTTGTCGTTCAAGAACCGTCTGAAAAGTACAGAAATATTCATTCAATAACATGTAAGGAACTTTCAAACACAATTGGTTAGTTGACACCATTAACCAAAAATTACAAGACATCATTAAAAAAAAACGCTTTATTTTAGCCCTGAAAACCAGATTAATTTTCAATTTACCGTAGAATTAGATTTTTTGTGGCTTTGATATCAATAAATGGTTAGTCAATTGAGTTGCTAAATAAGTGACGTCACAGTTCGGTATTGCCATACAAAATCTATGGAAGAATCGCGTTTTGACAGGTCATAAAAGTACGTCAATTGATGGTGGTGTCAACTAGCCTATCTATTTGTATCTTTTCTATTCGACTACACCAGAAGGGCGGAGGGTTATGTTTTCCTAATTTATGTATTTTTCGAGCGTATGTATGTATCAATCAATCTGGCTATCCTTTTCCCGACTATGTTGGGGTCGGCTTCCAGTCTAATCGGATGCAGCTGAATACCAGTATTCTACATGGAGCGACTGCCTATCTGACCTCCACAACCCAGTAACTGGTTAATACCTATTAGTAAGACTGTCAGACTTTCGGGCTTCTGACGACCCGTAACGACTGTCAAAGATCCATGTTTGACAGCCGGGACCAACGACTTAACGTGCTTTCTGAGGCGCGGAGGAGTCTCGGTGTGTAAAGATGGTCACCTATCCACAGACCAACCCCGGCAAGCGTAGCTTAACGTGATGAAACGACTCGTGCGGCTGTTATTACTTAAAACTGACAGGTCTTATTTATGTTCGTCCCTTTCTTGTTTTATTGGAGAGCTAATCCTAATTTAACTGTTATTTTTTGTATAATATGAATACTTATTTGTAATACACAACTCAAAGCAGCATTAAAATCTGTGAGTGAACAATCAATCATCACCTGTTTTCCTATCCTTAGAGTTGGAATTTCTTTTCCAAAGACCAACTTCGAGGTATACCCTATCCAATAAGAGAAGAATTATCAAAATCGGACTACTCTGTAAAAAGTTATGCGTAGTCATACATAAAAAAAAATATACGCGTCGACTTGAGAACTTCCTCCGTTTTTTCGTCGGGTAAAAAAATTGAAATAGTCTCAATTAAGTTAAGCTTATGCATGATAGAAGTGACACCACTGTCTTCCAAGACGGTTGCATAAACCTCTTTGTGTGAAGAAACACACATAATGACAATGGTTAAAGAAATCATTGTTTAAATGGCCTTGTAGGACAATGGTTGACCCTTTAGGTAATCTGCTGACATCCGAGAATTTATGCGACTCCAAAACTGATTTCTGGGGAATGTACCTACTAACGCCTGCCGGGGTTGCGGGACGTATTAACAGGATACCGTGGCCCCGGAACGTAAAGAGTAATAAAAGGAACAGGGTGGTTTTTTAGTCAGTAAAAGTCTGACAGTCCCTTCCGCCCCACCCAGGGCGGAAGGACTCATTTGATGATTTGTCATACATTGCGGGACCGCGCGGCTGTCGTGTCATAAATGATCGATCATCGACGGAAATGTACCACCACAACTTGCACGATATTTCTTGCACCGTCTAAAGTTCTAAACAGAGGCGGCGTAAGGCGTGGGCAACGTGGGCCATCACCCACAGCCTCGCAGTCTTAAGGGCCTCCCACCTCGAAGGCAGGACGAATAAAAATTTTGGACGCATTTAAATTGTCGAAAAAATAGCTTTCAATAAATTTAAAAATCCATATTTTTGCATTACCAGAGGGCCTCGTTAAATGGAGGTATGTTGCCCACATGTAATTTAAGTCTTACGCCGCCACTTCGTCTAAATAAGCTTTAAAACAGTACTTTTCTTCTCAACGCTCACCTGTAAGCCAAATCAAACGCCTGCCCAATGGTGAGCGTGATTTCCGACGCCAGTTTAGTAGATATGAACACAAAACATTCATGCTTTTCTACCGGCCCGTCGTGTCCGTTCACCGCGTTGACAGTGCTGCCACCTTTTGCGATGAAGGAGAAGTACTTTTTCGCTCCTTTGTCGTCAGCACAGTACGATATCCGATGGAGGGGAAATTGGTACATGATGTTGTTTGATCTTGGCTCCTGGAAAAGACAAAAAAAAGGGGTAAGTATCTGGTATTCAGGTATACATATATGCTGTTTTGTCTCTGGGACGAGAACGCGTCAAAGTCGAAGCATTTATATCTACAGGGGGGCCCAGATAAGGACAACCATAATAAAATTTTGGAAGCCTCTCTTCTTGGGCTATCCAAACCACCCCCATGTATGTTCTACGATTTTTTGTGGTTTAGGAACTAGACGACTTTTAATATTTTTTGGGAAGTTCTTCCTTCCATCAGTTTTTTTTAATCTTCTTTTTTTGTGCCGCATTTTTTGGAAATATTTTTATTGATAATTAATCCTGAAAGCATGGTCTTCGATCGATAAAAACAACTGTCTGTCTTATCGTCACCCGAAATTACCAAAATTTAGTTCAAAGGGAACATGTTCTTTTGCGAAATTCGTTGCAGATTTTCAGTGCCAGGAAAATCACAAAAAGGGTCCAAATGACCTTAAAGTAATTTGAAAAACTTCCGCGGACCCTAAGCTCTTTTTAACAATACAAATAACTAGACATTATTTGGTGCAATTGAAGCTGGAGCTTGGAGGTATACCTATCTAGTTAGATTAAGTAGTAAATAGTATAGGTATAGGCTATATAAAACATCACGCTACGACCGACGAGAGCGGAGCAGACACCAAGATATAATAGCTAGTAAGTCATACATGACTACGGCATGAGCGAAGTCGCGGCCAGAGGCCTATATTTAATAAACAGCTGACGACATCAATTAAACAAACACAACAACAATCACATTTCCATGCCTATGACCGCTTTGACAATAGAGAGCGCTCATTTCGCTCGTGACCTTGCGTTTGCGCACCGTGACGTGAAAGCGGCGGAAACGCCCGAGTCCGCCCGAACGCGCTCGGCGAACCACCATTGATTACAGCTGGCTGTGTGGTACTGTGCGACTGTTGTATGAACCCTTTCTAAGTAATTACTGTTTCTGCGATATGTAGGTAGTCGACATGGTAGATATATATGGATATTTTGCATCAATCAATTATTTTACTTTGTGATTTTTAAAACGACGAAGGTTTATTCTTCTTCTCCCTAGATCTTTTCCACTTTTTAAGGGGTCGGCTCTCCTAATTTTGAGGCGCCAGGACCAGGACATTGTCGTGTCGAGCAGTTCTTCTATACATACATATATCTATATCTATCTATCAATACATATAAAATGCTTTGTTCTGAATGTCTGACTAACGGATCAACGCACAGCCTAAGCCGCTGATCGTAGAGACCTGAAACTTGGAGGGTGTGTTCTTTGTATGACGTAGGCATTCGATAAGAAGGGATTTTCCGAAATTATACCCCTTAGGGGATGAAACGGGGGTCCAAAGTTTGTATGGAGACGGAAGATTAGATCGGACATAGAACCGGTTGTAAACAAAGATGTAATTTATTTTATATTACTATACAGGGTAATTGAAAATTTACCTGAAACCTGAAAAGCGGTCATTGTACTCATCATTATGATCGAAATCAGCTGTTTCATACATTACGATCGTGTTGTGTAGCATTTTTTTAGGGAACAGCTGATTTTTTTTTCATGATTTCAGGGTTAGTTCCATAGAAAAAGTTGTTCATAATGATGAGTACAATGACCCCTTTTCAGGTTTCGGGTAAATTTTCAATGACCCTGTATACATTTAGCGGATAAAACCGCGCGGCATTGCTAGTTACTTCGATATTATCAAAGATTTAATGAACAATGGGAGGAAATAATGAAATAAGTGATAGCATTGACAGTTTCTTATAATTGTTCTATTGACAGGCGAGTACTTTGTAAGGAAATATTAAAATTACTCGCTTTTGGCCGCGACTTCGTCCGAGCAAATTTTCTTAGAGATCGCTATTTTTTAATAATCAAAAATAGCCTTTAGTATTCAGGGAACGTAGCTAAAATCGGTCCAGCCGTTTCGAAAGCCAGCCGTTTCGAAAGAGTTTGGTAACAAACACTGCGACACGAGAATTTTATATATATATTAGATATCATATACTCGTATTAAAATATATAGCAATAAGCAGGATTTTACCAGAGATAATTTACGTCCTTAATTAACTACTGCTCCGCTCCCATAGGTCGTAGCGAGATGTTAAATAGCCTAAACTATTCCTCATGGATCTGCCTATCATATACAAAAAGATTTTTTCCAATCCGACTGGTAGTTCGAGAGATAAGCGTTTAATCAAACAAACAAACAAAAAAACTTTCCGGCTTTATTATATTAGTAGGTTTATTACGAGAATATGCACAGCTAAGCGTACCCCCTTTTAATAACAAGCGTAACGGTTACGTATGTACTTATGTATGTAAACAAGGATTACTCATTATCAAGTAGTTAAAAGTGAAATCATGTACACTCGACCAAATTATTTGGTATACAGCTGGCTTGCAACTATTTTTACAAGCTTTTATTTACTTCCAGCTTATTAAGTACTGTCCCACTCAAACCATGTCAAGGCCCTTGAGGCGGTTTAGAAACTCTGACACTAGGGTGTGTGGGGTCGTAAGACCGTACTGCCCACACGATAAAGAAAGATTTACTTCCAACTGTCCCGGTGTCAATGGCTGATCAAATCTTACAAGTTAAAATTGAGCCACTTCCCGATGGTCGATTGAGCTGGAATTTTGCGTAAATGTGCAATTTGCATGACAATGCAATTTAATGATGTCACAGAGCTGGTCTGATGATGGAGCCGGAAAGTGGCCATAGGAACTTAATCAAATCATACGAATTTCATTTGACCCACTTCCTGGTGTTCGATTGAGTTGGAATTTTGAATACATATCCACATTGCACGACAATGAAAAACAAAATGGTTGGTTTATAAAATAAAAAAAATTGAACTTGTTAATTAAACAATATTTTGCGTGTGCCGAGTGATTAATTTTCATATATAATTAACTTTTGAAAAACATTTAATTAAGAGAATCCATACTACTCGTATACTACTATATTGAATAATATCATAATTAAAAAGTAACTCTGTTGCGCTTTCACGATGAAACTACTGAACAGATTTTGATGAAAATTGGGGAGTAAGCTTGAACACCAAGAAAAGTCATAAGCTACTTTTTAATCTTCAACCATAACCAATATACTTGCGATCAAAGTCGCAGGCAAAATCTAGTAACTCATACTGATGACTACCAATCACTTTTGTCTACAGTACAAAACAGTGCGTGCGTGCGAACAGCACAAAGTAACTACGAAGTACGTTACACATAGGGTTGCCAACTATTTGTCTGTCAAAAATAGTAGTTTAAAAAATGGTAGATAACGAAATAATAGGCAAGTAAAATGGTAACGTACTGTCAGCTAGACATACCAGAATATACCTATAGTTTAGAAATAGTTATTTTGAAACGAATATTATTGCTTTGAGTTTGACAAACAAAATCAGCTGTTCCTTATATTACGATCGTGTTATGTAACATTAGGGAATAGTGTTTTTTTTCATGATTTCAGGGTTGGTCCCATAGTAAAAGTTGTTCATAATGATGAGTACAATGACCCATTTTCAGGTTTCGGGTAAATTTTCAATGACCCTGTATAGTAGAGGTTGGCAACCCTAGATACACAGATCGGAGAACAATTGAAAGGAAAAGTGATTACTTATTATTTGCGGGTATTTTATAAAGTAATTGATTTCGCGGTGTTGTGGGATGAGAATGTTTTTTTGTGGATGTTGTAATATGTTTGTCACGGTTGTAACTTTGTCTATCTTTATGTACTAATAATATAAAGAGAGTTATGTTTTTACAAACTTTTATTTAGCTTGCACTGTTCGTATTATGTAACTGGTCCTTTCAAATTTTGCATTTGAATCCGATTGAGCTAAAATTTTGCATACACCTTTAGTTCTGGTGACAATACAATGTCCAATACTCAATATTGTAACAATTTCAATATGACCGCCGTTCCAAGATGGCAGATTACATATTTTATCTCAATCTCCTTGATATGGGTATCAAATGAAAGGGCTTGAAGAGTAGAAAACGATAAAGTTTGTAAGATCACACTAAAAAGCTTGTTTTAAAAAGTTTTTTTATCATTAACTAGCAGTCCGCCGCGGTTACACCCGCGTCTTGGGTTACTGCTCCGCTCCCGTAGGTCGTAGCGTGATGGTATATAGCCTATAGCCTTTCTCGATAAATGGACTACCCAACACTAAAAGAATCATTCAAATCGGACCAGTAGTTCTAGAGATTAGCGCGTTCAAACAAACAAACACTGCAGCTTTATAATATTAGTAAAGATTTATATAAGTTCTAAACTGACCTGTATCGCAACCCCATCGACGGATATGGTAATTTCGACCTTCTTGCATTTAGCGCCATCTTTGGCTTCCGATTTCTTCAACTGCTGTGTGAACTGCAGCTTCTTTATGGCATCCTTGACTACTTCGATGCCTTTGGGCTGGTCTACTTGCGTACAGCCGAGGAACTGGAAGAAGAAAAACATATTTTAATTAAACTTATCATCCATCCATCCATTCGTGACGGGTCGTTAGAAGCCCGAAACTCAGACAACCAGTCTTACCAAGAGGTATCGTATTACCCAGTGACTGGGTTGTGAATATCAGATAGGCATTCGCTCCATGTAAAATACTGGTATTCAGCTGCATCAGGTTAGACTGGAAGCTGACCCCAACATAGCTGGGAAAAGGCTAGGCAGATGATCCATCCATCCATTCACCCATAGATTCATCTCGTTGTCTTGAGTCCTTGCAATTAACGAGCGTGGAATGTCCAGAGTTTAAGGCTCGAGTCTCATGGCTGAAGTTGGGGGTTCGAATTCGATACTAAATTATTTTAGGTTATTTGTTAATACTTAACCTAAAATTATGACTAACTGCCTCGTTGGCTTAGTGGTCGCAAAGCGCGATTGCTGAGAATGAGGCAAAGTGTTATTGGGTTTTTCCATCAGGAATTTCTCAATAGCAGCCTCGGAGTCTGGATTTGTGCCCGGTTGATGGCAATAGACTCTGGGACTAAATCATCACTGGTGAAATGTGGGTGTACTAATGGGTACACCTCTGCCTAATCCTTCGGGGATTACAGGCGTGAAAGTGACTTAGTTCGAGTGACACTAGGATCACAGACTAGCCATATAAACAAGAGCTTGTAAATGTAACAACACACAAAAGATAACGTTATCAATGCACGTGCTAATAGCAGATGGTTCTGTATCTGTGGCATGCAGGGGGCGTAGAGCATACGTCACTTCTCTGTTGTTTTATCTAGACACTAAATAAAATGCCTGGTTTTAAAGCTCGCTTGAACTGTACCCGGTTTCACTCGCGTTGACATGATATACAGGGTTATATTTAAAACACCAGAAACCTGAAAAGGAGTTATTGTACTCATCTTTATGAACAACTTTTTCTATGGAACCAACCCTGAAACCATGAAAAAAAATACAGCTGTTCGCTATAAAAATGCTATACAACACAATGCATAATGTATGAAACAGCAGATTTTTTTTTCGTGATTTCAGGGGTCATACCACAACCTCTTAAAACAATATTACTTTGTAATTTCTGTTGTTGCATTTTCAAATCTCGGCGCTGACCCGAGCGTTGAAAATCCAACAGAGCGGAACGCAAAGTAATATTGTTTTAAGAGGTTGTGGTAGGCCCCCCCGGGTTGGTCCCATAGAAAAAGTTGTTCATAAAGATGAGTACAATAACTCCTTTTCAGGTTTCTGGTGTTTTAAAAATAACCCAGTATAGGATTTTCCATTAGGAATTTCTCAGTAGCAGTCCGGTGTACGAAAGCTGGTGAAGTGACACACCCGTGCCTCGGAAAAAGTCAAAAGTCAAAGTCAAATCATTTATTTCAATTAGGCCATTACAAGGCACTTTTGAACGTCAAATACAAAAGAAAAAGGAATTGAATCTAGTTGACCCTTCCAAAAGGTAGCTTTGTATGGAGAAAAATGGGCAAGAAACTCCATAAGTACTCTTTTAAAATCAATGTTTACAATATTTGCATACAGAATCATACATGGCACGTGAATACAATGTACCTTATAGAAAGTACTAAATCATAACACTTAAAAAGTATTAAAAATCAAGAATTAAAACTCATCTAATCTGTCCCCGGTCGTGTCGGCTTCTAGAAAATACTTAAGAGGAAACGCGGGTGAACTTTTCTCCATACAAACGCTCTCGCCTGTTTTCTTTCTGGTTTATGACTTTAAAGCAATGATTTTTTTGAATAAAGTAAATATCAACTATTTTTATGCCCCTATGTTTTCCTTTTTAATGAGACATTATTTTTATAAGCACTAGAACCCACAGAAAATGCTCAAAATTGCCGCTGTGAACAGCGGCCTAGTATGATGTATATTTAAAAACTAATAATGATAAAATAAAAATATAGGGGCATAGTATTTATCCTTCTTATTTAGTTTATGAAATATCTATTATATTGGTTCAATATTAGAGAAGAAAATAGGCGAGAGCTAAACCCCGAATTATGACTTTTTTATTAGGCTATTCAGTCGGATCGGCAGTTGTCCTTTTCGCACGCCGAAGCTCGCAGAGCGACAGCGATAGTTTCTTCTGATACCTACCTAATTTTTAAAAGTCTCTCCTCTCGCGTTTCCTCTTAAGAATTAAAGAGTACCAATACGTACCTTCACGAGGTATGCTACATGGCCTTTGACGAGAGCATCAGGCGCATGAATCCACGTCCGGCCATTGGGCGCGCCATTTTGCTTCCCTTTGCCCTGCCAAAATAGCAGCGTGGACATCCTGCAACAAGCAAAAATAACAAATTAGGTATATTTTAGACGGCACGGATGGGTAGCTCGCCGTCCGATCAAGGACCAGCAGGCCTAGCCAAGTTACAAACGCCTCGTATCTAATCTCTTTCTACGATCGATAACGCTTCGGCGTAAGCGATTGTAGAAAGCGCTAAGTCGGTAGCCAAGATGAAATGATTGAGTCGATCGCTCGTTCTACGACGTTGTTCGAAAAAACTTTACTTTAGTCTATGGTGAGCGATCCTACAGACGTCAAACCTACGTCAAAATCACAGTTGTGTTTATAGTGCGCGGGCGGAACTTTGTTTTTGAATGTTTTATAACTTAGATAAAACTATAAAGTGTTAAAAAGTGAAATAACATACATGTAAAATGTATGTATTACATGTATGTCTTTTAATAATTAGTTTATTATATTAATACAGTGCGAAATGTCATTTTAAATACCTGTGACTCGAAATGATAAAGATCTTGCTTATCAATGAAGAATACCTTTTATGAAGTGAATATTTTTTATAGGATGGAATCTAGATCTCGAGCAAGCCCGGAACAGTTCGCAGCTTTAATAGAATTCATGGAAAAGTGCGTAAATTACAAATTATTTCGTAAATAACTTCTTTTGCTTGTTGAATTTCTATCACACTTAGAGCACTTGAGACTAGTTAAAACATAAACAATGACGTGGACCCGTCGTGAACTTAAAACTCGTACCTACTTATGAAACAAAGAAATCAATTGTGTGGCTTAATCACTAGACCCTTTGGATATCTAAAAGGCGGAGTTCTTCATAAAGTAATACTGCATAATGTAGCTGTTTGCTGTTCCTATTCAATAAAATAAAATAAAGGGCCTGGAAAGTAGATTTGTTTAGCCGAAATTGCTGCACAATTAACTTTCCGGTATTTCCTGAATTGTCTCCATGCACTGACGATTTATGTCTCTATTTAGACGTCTAAGCAACACTTCTTCATTATGAGCACACCACAACATATTTAAAGCATGCATTGTTTGTACTAAAAGTCCAAAATTATTTTTTAAAAAACAAATCACTTCTCGGTATCGCCACAGCTGACTAAAGAGACGCCATTTTTAAGCGTTTTCTCTTGGGTCTTCGTGATCGCTCGGCTAGCGTTCAAAAACTACGAAAACGTTTCGTTGGCGCTTGTCAAAAGTGTAACTTGGCTAGCATTTGTACGGGATGTAGTGATTAACGTCGTAGAAAGGATCAAATTTCAATCTATCATTACGAACGCTATGTTAAATTGTAAACTTGACTACGAATTATCTATTCGCTTGTTCTGACCACGTGATTTAGCGTTGAGGTAGTTTAATTCCCATACATTATCATTGTTTTCTACAAGCGTTAACGATTGTAGATTGTCAACTTGTCTAGGCCTGCAGGCCCGGGTCGACGGCGCGTTCTGTTCCAAGTGTGCCTCAAAAAGCTGTAAGCACAGGGACGGGGCCCCAACAGGGCCAAACGCCTGCCGGGGTTGCGGGACGTTTTAACAGGATACCGTGGCCCCTAAACGTAAAGAGCAACAGAAGGAACAGGGTGGTATTTTAGTCAGTAAAAGTCTGGAATCATTTGATGATTTTTACCACCCAAAAAAAAGACGGCACGGTTCGCGCAATGGCTGAGCGATCGGTAATCGCGGAAGGCGCGTACAATACGCGCCACGGAAGAGACACAAGCGACAGTAATGGGGAGCTTGCGCAGGTATGGATGTACGAAATAGTAATCCATAATTTGTGTATCTATTCAGGGATATTTAGATGACATTTAGATTAAAATTTTTATAATATTTATTTATTACGAAATAATAATGTTTGTGTGGTTGGTCAAGTCTCATCTTTGGTGGCCATATTGTAAGTAGGTACGTTAAATCACGCGACTCCGGACTGCTACTAAGAAACCAATGGAAAAGTTCAACACTTTACTCGACCTGAGAATCAAACCTAGAAACACACTGACAGCAGTCGCGTAAGATAGCAAAGGGTGGCAGAAATAGGTACCTATGTTTTTTTTTTATTGAACACGCATTATTCCATCAATCTACAACATAAAAAATTAATAGGAAACATTCCAGTATATATTATAATTGTTTCTCTAGTTACCTACGTCACAAAATGTATATTTATGGACTTTTTTTACATCTGTACCTTAAGAATTCTTGTGATTAAAAAATATTCCATGAAAGCAAGTCTTTAGTAAGACTTACTTAGTTTGTAGCCATAAACAAGATGTCAAGGCAAATTCAAATTGCAAAAAAAAAACCTATATTC
Source organism: Hoplodrina blanda (assembly GCA_949316365.1). Taxonomy (NCBI): domain Eukaryota; kingdom Metazoa; phylum Arthropoda; class Insecta; order Lepidoptera; family Noctuidae; genus Hoplodrina; species Hoplodrina blanda. The sequence goes on from OX438573.1 coordinate 3,440,983, forward strand.
TTTTAAATATAATTTTATATAACGTAACGTTACAAGTTTATTTTTTTCTTATCGGATGCCTACGTCATACAAAGAACGCACCCTCCAAGTTTCAGGTTTTTACGATCAGCGGTTCAGGCTTTTTTTTTTTTTTGAGGTGGTAAAAATCATCAAATGAGTCCTTCCGTCCTGGGTGGGGCGGAAGGGACTGTCAGACTTTTACTGACTAAAAAACCACCCTGTTCCTTCTGTTGCCCTTAACGTTCCGGGGCCACCACGGTATCCTGTTAACGACGTCCCGCAACCCCGGCAGGCGTTTGGCCTCGTTGGGGGCCCCGTCCCTGTGCTAGCGTTGATCCGTCAGTCAGTCATTCAGGACAAAGCATTTTATAAGTATATAGGTAGATGATAGAAAATGATACTTTTTTTACCGTGTATTGAACAGAACCAACCTGTATATAACATGTATGGAATATGTATGGAAAATCAATATGTTTTTATGTTTTTTATAACACATGCTTTATAAATAATTATTTACTTGGTAAATTATTGTTTTACGATTGTACGGATGCAATTGGATGGAATATTATGTATGATATGTTAATTGCAATGAAGATTTCCTCAACATAATAATAGTAATTTTATTATAAAAGATTATGTTCATATAATTATGTGTGTAAGCTTTTGTACGTTTGTTTTAATGCATGCATACATAATATCACGCCTGTAATCCCCGAAAGGTAAGGCAGAGGTGCACCCTTTAGCACACCCACATTTCGTCAGTAATGTTTAAGTCCCATGTAATAGGGGGCGAGCTTATTGCCATCAACCGGGCACAAATGCAGACGCCGATTCTGCTACTAGTTGAGAAATTCCTGATGGAAAAACTCAATAACACTTTGCTCGACCTGGAAATCGAACCCAAGACCTCATGGACAGCAGTCGCGTTTTGCGACCACTATACCAATGATCAATGATAATATTATTTTATAATTATTTTATTTTATTATTTTGAGAAAAAAGCTTTATATCAAAATTTTCATTGTGTAGGTTGGTTACGTTTTCGTTTTGCATAAGTAGGTCCAATTTATACAATACTAGCTTTTGCCCGCGACTTCGTCCGCTTAGATGTCGGTTATCGCGGACGCAGACGAAGTCGAAGTCGAAGTCGAATAAAAAGTAGCCTATGTCCTTTGTTGGGGTTCACACTTACCCTGTACCAAATTTCACACAAATCGGTTCAGTAGTTTAGGCGTGAAGAAAAGACAGACAGACAGACAGACAGAAAGACAGACAGAAAGACAGACAGACAGAGTTACTTTCGCATTTATAATATTAGTTAGGATTAGGATTAATAGCTATTGGGTTATTAGGATTCATTGTTTGAGCCATCGCCTCTCATACCTATATGAAGATGTGAGTTCAAATCCGGGCAAGTACCAATGTGACTTTTTCAATTCTTATGTACTTTCTAAAGTTTATCTTGGACATCACTGACATCAGTGAAGGAAAACATCGTGAGGAAACCTGGACTTACTGTTCCACTCATACCATGTCAGAGGCCCTTGAGGCGGTTTAGAAACTCTGATACTAGGATGTGTGGAGTCGTAAGACCTTACTGCCCACACGATGAAGAAGAATTGTTTGTGCCCATCATTTTACTGTAGGTATAATAATAGATATTGTTGTGACCAAAGGGAGTGAAGCAGTAATCAAAGATGCGGGTAAAACCGCGTGGTAGAGCTAGTAATTAAATAGTTGTTAGTGATAATAATGACACAGCTAGCATCACGGTTAGACCTTGGCGTGTCTGATGAAGCGATAGCCAACATAAAGACCGATTAATATATTATTATATACATACAAAATCGTGTACTACGAACACGAAGAAACATTATTATTATTTTTATTAACTAGCAAACCGCCGCGGCTTCGCACTGGTGCAATTTTCCGACTTCTGCGATGGATTTTTCATAAAATCATGTAGAAAGAAAGAAGAAAGAAAAACTGTTTATTCAATGAAAGCGAAAATGACGCACATAATCACATAACATAATTATAAAGAAAAAATAAAAATTGTACATAAAAGCAAAGTAGAAACAAGTTTTTGACAGCGACGCGGACGAATTTTTTGATGCCCTATGAGGTCTCCTTTCTGCCTTTTTTTATAAATTGTACATATTTTACATTTACTTTAAGGTTTTATGTTTAAGTGTAAATAAGTTTGTATTAAATCTAAAAATGGGATGTCTGTAATCCCCGAAGAATTAGGCAGAGGAATACTCATTAGTACACCCACAGTCCGCCAGTTATGTTTAGTCCCTTGTAGTAGAGGGCGAGCCTGTTGCCATCAACCGGGCACAAATCCAGACTCCGAGGCTGCGAGGCTGAGATATTCCTGATGGAAAAACCCAATAACGCCCGACCTGGTAATCGAACCCAAGACCTCATGCTCAGCAGCCGCGTTCTGCGACCACTAAACCAACAAGGACGGCAACTAGAAAAAAAATAACGGAATACTCAATCATTTACGCACGATTGTAATAAATTACTTACGCTAAAAAATAAACGGTAACGCTTGACATTTCAATTCTGTAACCATTAAAATTGACTGCCTCCCCACCTCCCGACCCCCTATAATTATCATCATTATCTAACCAATCATAATTATTTTACACTATAAATAGATTATTCTCAAGGTTATGTGTACCAAAATAGGGGGAAATAGACTATTTATCGAACTAGAAGACTAATAGTAGTGTTTTTCTCTAAAGCTTAAGATACGTAGGTAGGGGGCTATATGCGTTTTACGTAGGAGTGTCTTTGCTTATTATAAAGTTTTGGAGGTTACTTGTTTGTTTTGTATTTTACTAGGATTTTGTAAAAACCTAATTTAAAAGAGTGCCGTGGAGTTTCTTGCTCGTTCTTCTCCATAGAGGCCTACCTCCGTTTTGGAACGAGCAACTAGCTTCATTTTTCGGACTAACTGACTGACTTCTTGACAATTCAAAAGTGCCTGTAAATGGTCTAATTGAAATAAATGTTTTGACTTTGACTTTGACTTTGAATGGCGTTAATCTTCGAAACCCCTGGATCGATTTTGAAAATTATTTCGCTAACTGAAAGCTATGTTATATCTGAGTGCTATAAGCTATATTTACATAACATAACATCACGCCTGTAATCCCCGAAGGGTTAGGCAGAGGTGTACCCATTAGTACACCTCGAGCGAGACTGCCACTGAGAAATTCCTAATAAAAAAAAAACAATAATAATTTGCCCGACCTAAGAATCGGACCCAAGACCTCATGCTGAGCAGGCGCACTTTACGACCACTAGACCAACGAGGCAGCTATATTATATTATAAAACAACATAGGCAATACGTAACAGTTTTTGTTTACAATTTCCTTAATCACAGATACAAATCTTACCGACCACCGCTAACTTCCTTCAAATAAATCTTATCCGTATATTCGAATGTTACCGTTGCCTCACTTCTCGGTACCGGATGGTGACGAAACCATAGACAACACAGAGGAAACTGACGTCACTACCTGTGAAATGTGGGTACGTTCACTGTGTGATCCTGATTGGACCGGCGTTGTCAAGCTTAATTGGATATCAAACACAATTCCAAGACATAACTTCTCTAAAGAAACTATTTATTTTCAATTTACTGTAAAATTTGATTTTTAGAGATAGAAAAGGGTATGCTTAGATGGTTCGGTCATGTTGGGAGAATGAGTGAAAGACGATTAACAAAAGGTATTTATATGGCAGAGGTGAGGGGTAACGCAGGGAGGGGTCGCCCTAGGAACCTACACTGACCTTATTGGTGAGGTTCTTCAGAAAGGTCAAGCGCGGAGCACTCATAACCGGCGTGCTTGTATGACGAGATGTATGAACGTAGATGAGGCGAAAGGAGTATGTAAGGATCGTAGCAGGTGGCGTTCTGTGGTTTCTGCCTACCCCCATGGGAAAAAGGCGTGAGTTTATGTATGTATGTATGTAATGGCTTTCAACTTAATAAAAAGTTAGTCAATTGAGTCGGCAAAAAAGTGACGTCACAGATTATTACTGTCATAATATAAAATCTGAAGAGAATCGCGTTTTGACATTTAAATATTTAAAGAATTGTTGTTAGAAGGTAGCTTTAATCAATTAACATAATTATTAACTGTACACACTTGATGAAATTACTGTTTCATGTTATTTTTACAAGCTTTTATTTAGCTTGCACTGTTCGTATGTATGTATGTAAATAAGTTGTCCTTTCAAAATTTTCAAACCATTTTTCGACCATTTGTGGTTATCCGATTGAGCTGAAATTTTGCATACAGCTTTAGTTCTGATGCCAATAATCAATATTGTAATAATTTTTAATTAAAGCTTGTTTTTAAAAATGTTTTTTAACCCTTGACGCAAAAACGACGGGGTGTTATAAGTTTGACGTGTCTGTGTCTGTCTGTGGCACCGTAGCTCCAGAACGGATGAACCGATTTTGATTTTGTTTTTTTTTTGAAAGGTGAATTAGTCGGGAGTCTTCTTCGCCGTTTTTTAATTTGATTTACCATAAACAATAATTTTTCACAGCAAAAAGAAATCTAATTCCAGTAATTATTTTTGCTCTAGTGTCGCGGATATCATATAGGGTAGTATGCAGGTTTGTATGTTTAAATTTTCGCATCGCATAAACTGGATTTCAAAATTCTAAACTGATTTAAAAACATTAATATTGGCAACGAACTTGACCGAATTTATTTATCAACATAATTAATTAAGACGATTGTGAAAATCGTAAGCCGATGATGAAACGCATAATACAATAATATTTTGATGGTCGATTATGACGGTTTAACGCGAAATGATATTTAGAATTTCCAAACAGTAGGTATAGGACCTATATTTTTTTTTAAAATCTCTGCTTATGTTGATATTATTGCTAGCTAGAGCCTCGCGACCTCGTTTACGTGAATGCCTTTATTTTTGGGTATGAGCCTAATTATTTTACATAACATAATATTAAGCCTGTAATCCCCGAAGGGTTAGGCAGAGGTGTACCCATTGGTACACCCACATTTCGCCAGTTATGTTTTAGTCCGCGGCACAAATTCAGACTCCGAGGCTGCTACTGAGAAATTACTGATGGAAAAACCCAATAACACTTTGCACGACCTGGGAATCGAAACCAAGACCTCACGCTCAGTAGTCGTGCTTTGCAACCACTAGACCAACGAGGCAGTCCTAATTATATTTTTCTAAAATAAAAAGTAAAGTACCTAGTACATACCTACTTTACTTTTTATCTTGATTACTTTCAGACTAAACGTCAAATTCCAAATATTATTAGGAATTTTAATCTAAATGTCTTCGATATATTATATCCCTGAATAGATACACAAATTATGAATAACTATTTCGTACATCCATACCTGCGTAAACTCCCAACTGACGCCTGTCAAGTCTCATCATTCGTGGCGCGTATTTAAACCTAACCTAGGCCTAGGCCACACTACGGTTTTTTTCAGCAAGCGATTAACCGCTACAACCGCGAAACCGCTTGAGACGCACACACCACAATTAAAAAACGCGCGAAACGACCCGCAGTTTGAAGATGGATTTCAAGGTAGCAGTACGTAGCAGTACTTATGTGTTGTTGCTCTGATAATAAGAAATAGAAAAAGAAGACGTCACCGCAAATTTCGATAATATTGGATCCCATCCACTTACTGGGCGTAGATTTGAGAAAGGTTTCTTTCTTATGAAGTATCAAATCTTAAGAGACCATCCTGATAATTTTTTTAATTACTATAGGATGTCAGTAGCCAGCTTCGATAAGATTTTACAAATTGTGCATCCATACATCTCCTTCATGGATACAAAATTTCGCAAATGTATTTCACCGGTTTTAACGCGGTTTTTACCCGCGAGCATTATTTTTGTAGCAAATCGCGGTTTTAAAATCAGTCGCGGGAAAAAACCGCAGGTGCGGCCGCTTGTATTAGTTTTCTAGGGGCACAAATTCACGCGATCAAAAACCGCAGCGGTTTAACCGTAGTGGGGCCTAGGCCCTAATTTTATAAAAAAAGGTCGCAAAAGTTTTGAATTTGACAGCGAACAATGCGTCCGCCACCTTTATTTGCAGTGTCATTTTTATAATGTTGGTAAACATGAGACCTGTCGTCTCGACTTTGGAGAGGTCAGTATAAAACCTTGACTTGTAGGACGCTGAATTTTAAACGAATCTATATTTATAAATATTGGTATCACGTATAAATTAAACGTTTGGTTCCGTTATTTCGTGGTTCTTTTAAATTATTCTTTGCTTTAACGTCAGTAATTTATTGCGAGTTAAAAAAAAATGGCGTTATATGCGTACCGTGATTTTTAATTCTCTTTTTTGCTTTGTTCAAAGATATTATGCATTCTTTGCATGTGCTTAGCCCACAAGGGACTAAGCTTGATTATATTCACATAACACAATACTGTGATGCAATCATTTCCGTGTGTTCTACCCGCTAATCGGGGTTGCCAACTAAAATTATGGGTAATTATCTTGACAGCAACACTGAGAATAAAAAGATTTTAAGATAATAGCAAAATGTCGGGAAACATGACCAATTAATGAATCATTTTGTGTAACTAACCACTAATTAGACTTTAATTATTATATTGTTACAAAATTAAGTACTAGGTATACTAGATTATTAGGACGTAGCAAGGTAGATGTTAAAGTATAATTATTGGGTTCCTATATAAAAAACGATCCGTTAAAATTACTTACTGTCACTACTGTAACGTAGAAAGACACTTGACAAAACCGAAAGTTAATGTACTAACATCATATACAGTGATTTTTCCCACCAAAAATAAGTCGTTTCCCAGTAATAATTTTTGCACGAATAGATATTTCCACGAATAGACATTTGTGCGAAAGATATTTACGCGAAAGACATTTGCGCGAATTCTGCTGTTTTTTTTATTAACGCTTACAGTTACGCCTTACGACACTCGAGTTTTATGACACGTAAAATTAGACTTTATAATAAAATTAAATTAGCAAAATAATACAAAATAAAAAATATTAATTAATAATTTTGGCCTCATAAATTTTCATTACGCTTAATGAGCTATTCTTCTTTAAATACACGAAGTTATTTTAAAGCATTTTTTTTAAACTATGTGCTTGGGTAAGTTATGAATATGATATTAATTAAAAAAAATTACATTGTCTAAAGATACTTGCTTAAGTGAAAGATGTATGACAAAATGCCACTTGTGTTAATTAAGAAGAAATGCGGGTGGTCTTTTCTTTATGGAATCGCTCTCGTCTGTTTACTTTTTTACCCGACTACGGCAAAGCCAAAAGGAGGGTTATGATTTTGACCGGTATGTATGTATGTATGTTTGTTTGTTCCCTCGTAACTTCTAAACTACTTATCATTACATGACAAATGAGGTGTCGTTAGAAGCGTCTCAGTTGTCCGCTGGTTATAGGGTAGGTGACGTATCACCAAATCCAATATGGCGCCCTCCAGGGGATGTGAAGTCGTTATCGAAAAAAAAAATATTTTCGCACAGTATCGACATGGGTATCAAATTAAAGGGCTTGATGAGCACATTTGAAATATATATACATTATATAGCTTTTACTAGCTACTTTGTCTGTTTTTAACAGTGTCAACATGGATATCAAATGAAAAGGCTTAATGAGTACATTTGAAATTCACTCGCTACTTTGTTTTTATTATTATATCAAATAATTAAATAGAGTTATTCCTTCAAATAATTTAGCCCCCAAAATAGTGTAAATAAAAAATAAGTTAAAAATAACTAAAACCCGACTACGACAAAATCGCGCACTGAAAAGTATAAAACAAGAACAATATTCATTTGACCGATATTTTCGAAATTTTTAAGTAATAGCCGTGGTCGTATGCCACCTGCGGTTGTTTCACACAATCTTTATTGGCTAGGTGGCATTCGACCACGGCTATTAAGTACTTAAAAATTTCGAAAATATCGGTCAAATGAATATTGTTCTTGTTTTATACTTTTCAGTGCGCGATTTTGTCGTAGTCGGGTTTTAGTTATTTTTAACTTATTTTTTTGGTTTATGTCTTTAACCATACTCTTGGCACGGTAGATATTATGTTGTACTTTTTGAAAATCTAGAGACGTGCAGACACATTTAAAGTAAAATCAAAATAAAAGAAAACACTAAATATAGGGTTAATAGGTACCTACAATGATTTTTTTCAGTAAAGTAAATATCAACTAATATTATGTGCTTATTTTTTTTATGATAAGTTTGTTTTTTTATAAGCACTAGAACCCACAGAAAATGCTCATTTATAGCGTGTCAACAGGGCCTAGTGTATAAAGAAAATTAATGAATTTTTATTGGTTCATTATTAGAGAAGGAAATAGGTGAGAGCCAATGCCCGAATTATGACTTTTTACGGCTATTCATTCGGATCTGCAGTTGTCCTTGTCGCACGCCGAGGCTCGCAGAGCGACAGCGATAGTTTCTTCTAATACCTTATTGTCAAAAGTCTACAAATTGCAATAACCCCAAAAAACCAACTACAAAGCCATTACCGAACAACTCAGTCCATCTGTTACTGAAGGATCTGGTTTAAACGAGACTCCAACAACCCATACTCTACCCTATCACCCTAAAAATAGATCACAAACTCCTTTGTAGACTACATACTAGTCTATAACTTACAAAACACATTCAATATTCAACCTTATCTTGAAGATCATAAAGTTGGATTGTACAAAAGAATTTTAGTCATTGTTTCTTTACAGGGTTAAATAGAAATAAAACTTTATAGCTTACAAAATAAAGTCTACATTCAATTGATGATGGCATGGCAGTTGTTACGTTATAGCAATGCGGATGGCGTCGAAGTTCCGTACTTAGTACCGACTGATACGGCGCTTACTCACACTTGCGCAGAACGCCGTTCATTCACACTTGTCAAACGTAGTGATGGGCAATGCTCGATAGATGACGACGATAGTTTTTATTTTTTTTCTTGTTACACAATTTCGCTGTTGTATTCTCAGAATAATTAGACAAAAGTGTAGAATAGTATGAATATATACAACCAAAATTTCGCCATTTTTGTTTTAAAAGAAAAAATCGTTGACCCACACTAGAAAAATCTTCTATATCGTGGGTGCGTTTTCAAACATAAACTCACATCCACACAAACAATCAGATTAGAAACAATTACCTGAAGGCCATACAATACAAACATTTGTCTCGAGCGGGAATCGAAACCAATACACTCAGATTGATCAAACCAAATCCTACCTAGGGCATAAATCGGAAAGTTCAGCCTGCCACTGTCAAATTAGGTGATAAATGAGGCATTAAGTCCGCCTTTGTTCTTTTTTTTTTGCATAAAGTTTAAATAAATAATATCAGCCTATTACTGTCCCCCTACAGGACAAAGACCTCTTCTCATACAGAGAAGGCACAAGCATTAATCACCACGCTTGCTAAAGGCGGTTTGGCGATTACAGACTTAGACTTACAAGAAAAATCTGTTAAGTAAAGCCATAAGAGGCCTTTGTTAAATCTTTTGAAAGGTCAAAGTATCTTTAAAGTTGCTTTATATTATACAAAATCTAGTCTAACTTGTTTTATATTAACAATAACCTTTGAATTCTAGATATTTCTCAGACTTATTATTCCAACTTATGTAAACGTTCAACGACCTTTATGTTGTTGTATTTTTTTTTTGTATAAAACTTTGAATTCTTTAGTATCTTTGAGCTGCTTTTTAGTATATATTAGAATGAGACAGTTGGCTATTTATATAACTGTATTTTGTTCTATTTTTATTGCTTACTTACTAGCTTCTGCACGCTTCGTTCGCGTCAAAGCTGATTTCCTTATTCAAACTTTGGACCCCCGTTTCATCCCCTTAGGGGGTGAATTTTTGAAAATCCTTTCTTAGCAAACGTCTACTAACTATAAACCAGCTCCCTGCCAAATTTTATCTTTATAAGTCTAGCGGTTTTCGACATTTCGTGAAGAGTAAGTAAGTAAGTGATCTTTAATTTTCATATATTTAGATAAAAGATGTATGGCTAGCTGTTTCGGTCGGGTCATTGGGTGTCAGACATTTTGATTTTATTTTATAAAAAGTATTTTATGTCTCTTCCCAAAGCTAAGTTCAAGATAAATAAATAATTAACCAATTAACATACAAAATCAAGACAACAAACGAGAAACGAGATAAAAACTATCTATTTTTAAATACAATTGAATTAATGCGAAATGATACAACGATTTACATAAATGGAAAATAAAAATTAATATTGACTATTACAATCACTTGTGGCATATCAATTAAAATAGTAATGACTGTCATAAAAATACAAATGGCGGTTATTATCTTTGTTTTATTGTAGGCTTGAGTTACATACAACAATATCTTAACCATGTTAAGATTTATCTTCTAATAAATCATTCATTTAGAACATAAGCAATTTCAGATTTCATAGTCAGTTTCCTGCCCATTCTTCTCCATACGAAACTACCTTTTGGAAGGGGCGTCTAGATTAAATTATTTTTTGCTTATAATATGACTTTTAAAAGTTCCTTTTAATGGCCTAATTGAAATAAATGATTTGATTTTAGGTGTAATTGTTAGGGCCGGTAGCTGTTCAGTTGTATCTAATAATATCAGCGAAAGATAGATTAGGTATGTAGGTTGAAAAAGACGATGTGGATGAAAAAGGAGTCAAAACTGAGTCAACAGATGAAAGGGGTATATGTAGGCATATGACCATATAATTCAGCGTCATGGTAGGAAGACGAACTTGATCTCTCTTGATTTTTTCTTAAGAAGTTCTCATGGATACCCACCATCTGAAGAAAACGGAGGGTTATGACGGACTCTAACCATCTAAAGTCCGACGGTTCCCTCTACCACCACGGGCCAGGAGACCGGTATACATACACATGACGTATGATCCGTACCCTCGACTGGTCTTGTCTCATCTTCCCAGAATCCATAGAAAGGACAGCTGTTTAATAGTTGAATGTTCACGGAAGAGATACAGGTATTAAAAAGAAAACGCTAAAATGACTAATTGAATAAGAAAAATAAACGGTAAAAGCTTGCTATAAAACACAGTAGGTATGCTAGAGTTTTTTCCATAAATAAATAAAAAATCGACCTTTTAAAATCTCCAACAAAATTTTCGATCTCAAGTTACTAACGATTATCGATAAGATCACATCACTATTTACAACTTGCATAACACATACGCACACTACGGCCGGACGTCGAGTAGACTAGGTTATTGCGAACTATCCTTTAACTTTAATAAAGGAATATCGGAGATAAACAGTTCTCTAAGATATGAAGGCTTTACATGCAAATCTTTGTGCAAGAAAAAAATAATGGCTGAATTTAGAGATAAAACTTCTTTAAATTTTCAATTAACAGTAAAATTCTATTTTTTGTTTCTTTTTAATTAATAAATAGCTGTTAATCAATTGAGTTGTCAAATAAGTGACGTCATGGTTTAATATTGCCATACGAAATCTGAAGGGGAATCGCGTTTTGACAGCTTAAAAAAAGTATGTCAATTAATTTGTGGTGTCATGTTCTTAATTGATAGTTGATAGGAATGCTGAAGAAGTCGAGCATTCGACTACAAATTACACTAAGGAATAAGGGGAACGGGATAGTCCAAAAATTTGGTGTATACTTAATAGAATAAAGCTGAAGATTTTTTTTGTATGTTTAAATCCGCTAATCTCTGGAACTGTCAGTCGGATTAGGATAAATCTTTTTGTGTATGATAGCCAGATTCATGAGGAATCGTATAGGCTATATAACATCACGCTACGACTTACGGAAGCGGAGCAGTAACCTAAAACATACCGTCGCGGGCAGAAGCTAGGGATTTTTTAATCTTGCTTTTGACCATAAACTAAAGCACTGTTTGAAGGCTGGGGTTAAACTATCGAGAAAGATAGACAACGGTAATGAGTTTTACTGTAGTCTTATTTGTAAACATAATTAGGGCACAAGCAATCTCTGGAAACCATAAAAGGACTTTACTTGATCAAAAGAGAGAAATGAATGAATCATCTTGAACAGTGTTGTTCCACGTATCAATATAAATCAGTCATTCTTTTGTTTAAATTTCGAACTACTTAAAAAAAAGACGTTAAATTTTGACAGCTTTTTGAAATTAGAACATTTTTGTTGCACGCCATAACATCTGTTTCTGACATTAATTGTCATTTTCGTATAGTAACAATCTTTATCACTACGGAGTCGCTTCCCTAGATTCCTTAGATTTTTTAAACTACGCAACAGATTTCAATGTGGTTTTCATCAATAGATCAATAGATTGAAGGGGAAGGTTTATGCCTATAGACATACATATAACATCACGCCTGTAATCCCCAAAGAGTTAGGCAGAGGTGTTCCCATTAGTACACCCACATTTCGCCAGCTATGTTGGCGTTCCATGTAATTCGGGGCGAGCCTATTGCCATCAACCGGGCACAAATCCAGACTGCGAGGCTGCTACTGAGAAATTCCTGATTTATGCGTACCTATAGTTAGTATCTTTTTTGCACCCGTAAGGATCGCTAATATTTTATATATCTGTGACCTTAGTATACCTGCCTAGATCGCCTGTGACGTCACACCGATGTGTCATGTCTTCCTCTACAGTAATTGGTTAAGCCCGACCATGCCTCGATAACCTGTGTCGAGTTCACTATTGTTTTAAGATATAGTTTACTAGCTTTTTACAAGCAAATTAAATTTTTAATTCGCTCATGATTCGAAAGACATATGGCGCCATCTACCATCATAAGAACGTTGTTGTGATTTCTCTCGGGAACAGTACTTTTTGTAGGGATGAAAGGTACCCTATGTCCGTTTCTGTACACCTGACAAAGTATATGTAAAATTTCAGGATGATCGGTTTAGTGGTTTAGGCGTGGAAAGGTAACAACCAAACTTACTTTCGCTTTTACAAATTATTAGTTAGGATTAGTATTGTGAAGTGGTCTAGTTGGGGGGCCCAAGGTTATAGTTTAGTTATAGTTTTGTAAAAACCTAATTTAAAAGAATGCCGTGGAGTTTCTTGCTCGTTCTTCTCCATAGAGGCCTACCTCCGTTTTGGAACGAGCAACTAGCTTCAACTTTCGGACTAACTGACAGACTCCTTGACTATTCAAAAGTGCCTGTAAATGGTCTAATTGAAATAAATGTTTGACTTTGACTTTGACTTTAGATCAGTAATCTTCCAGCACAAAAGATTAAGTTAATAAGAAAATGTCCAACGGCCCATGCGATGATGGTGGGATGACCCAGGAATCCAGGATTGATCCACACTAGTTCAGGATTAAAGTAATTTGGAAAGGAGAAACGGATGCCTTTGCCCTGCAGTGGGACAATACAAATAATAAGTAATTAATTTGGATGGTATCGAGGCCGAGACAAAGACGGACAAACAAACAGATGGGCCATGTAATAAGGGCCACCGTTGTCTATGGCCATCAGAAATAAAAGAGGCATCGTAGGCCCTGTCACAATCTTATGATGCCTCAAGTGCCTGTGATTTTGGAACAATAGAATAGTATTTTTTTTTTGTTTTTAACTGACTCGTTGGTCTAGTGGTCGCAATGCACGACTTCTGAGGATGAAGGTCTTGGATTCGATTACCAGGTCGAGCAAATTGTTACTGGGTTTTTCAATCAGGAGTTTGTCAGTAGCAGCCTCGGGGTCTATGGCAATAGGCTCGAATGGCAAAATGTATGAAAAGAGGAAAGTCGATTAAATTCTTACTTTTTATTTGAGGAAAATAATATGTATAATGAATTAACACACACTTGTGCTAATTATATATTTTTGTGGTTTTTTCAATAAAAACCATTGACGATATCAATTTAATTTTCCTACTTCGATTCCGATGAATTTTATAAGGAGAAATATCGAATTTATTATTTAGGGGTCCTCAATTTACATTGTTAAAACGTTTCGTGATAAAAAGTTTTTTGAAAGTGACTTATTAAGTGTTTACGCCGTGCGTCATTTCATACAAACTTTCAAGTATTTATTTTTCTAAATGAATAAACCGATTAAAATGAAATTTCCTACACATAAGCAGGATTGAGGATACATAGGTCTAAAAAGTTAGTTGAGAACATATTCGAAATGTCTTATTTGTAAAAAGATAATTGGAAATCTCTGTTTCCATGGAATACTTACTTAAATTCGATCGAATTTAGCTGTAACACAATTTTTTGAAGATTAAAGGCTGATTTAGACGGTGCGAGAAATATCGTGCAAGTTGTGGTACATTTCCGTCAATGATCAGTCACTTTTGACATGACAGCCGCGCAGTCCCGCAATGTACGTCAAATCGCACGATATTTCTTGCATCGTCTAAATGAGGCTTAAGACATGTTGTCGACCCTAAATTATATTGAAATAAGGTAAAGACTAAAGGTTTGATAAGTTAAATAATTATTTTATGTACGGAACCGATGGTCCTATATCAATAAGTTCGTCGACATTCAAACTCCTTACAGAAGTTTTTGTAAACAAGACGCAAGCAAACCGGTTGTTTATGATAAAAAGTATCTTTGTCTATTGCTAAAAGCGTAAATCATCGATTGTTTTTGCTCAATAAGGATAAAAATCTTAATAGGTATATGTTGTTCTGATTTCGTAAATGGTTCTGGGAATAAGTATTAAAGTTAAAAACAAATATTATTACGACGACTGACGAAGTTCCTAGTTCAGAATTTTTAAGATGGATGTTTTTTACTCAATTACGCCAGACAATAACACATATCTATAGGCTTTATCGCAGAAAAATGTACGGTTGTCATGGGATAATAATTATATCAACTTTATCGCGGTCGAAGTCGCGGGCAGTAGCTAATAATAACATAATTATTAAAAAGTGACATTTCGTCTTAAAACGTCTTACGTCATAATTAAGTATCATTACAATAAGTACCTACATACTATTTCCATGCGTAGGATTGATTTAGTAACAAAACAACGAATTTGAATAAAGTACACATCACTGATTGCAAAAACGGAACACCCTGATGTTATTCAAATTCAAAATTCGAATACACGATTTGCGCGCGAAACCACTGACACCTATCATTACTATTCGAATGCTGTGTTCTAAATTCATTGCTTCTTACATTTGCAAGTCATTTTACTGTTTTAGCACTAAAACTGTATTGTATAACGAACAATGAGGGTTATTCGTCTAAAATAGCAAAAAGGTGTGTTGACATAGTGACTCAGGCTATAAATATGCATGAAACGTTTTAGGATCGTGAGATAAACTAATGCATGCTCTGTCGGTAAAGACTGGGTTTAGGTTGCGACATGGCTCTATGGATTTAGTACCTTTGACCATAAACAAATAAAATTGAAACCATAAAGTTAGAATGCTTAATATTTTGACAAGATTCTTTGCTTAGATGTCAGAAATGGCCATGCTGGCCACTTGCCTTCCATCAAGTGGGCCATACACACAGTTACCACTTAAAAAAATTTAAGACCGTTTACGTCGCAAACTTTCAAATCTAAAATCATTAAAATTAATAAAACGACCTTAATTAATTTTGATAGTATATGTAGTTACATAAGTCAGTCAAAAGAGAGTCGAGAAAATTAAAAACAAAAATAGTTTTATTAAAATCGGTTCATGAATTCCAAGACTTTGAACTTATTTTTTTTATATTAAGTAGATGGGTTTGATCTTGACTTTAGTCTAGGTCAGAGATGACAGAGACAAAGTCTACGATGGAGAGAGTTTACACAGAAGAAGCCTGGGGTGCTATTCTCTAAAAGACTCGACGACCAACTCGTCGAAGAAACTAGTATGGTCCCCAGTGGATTTTCAACTTTATGCTGTAGATCACAACGTTGTAAATCTATTAAAGACAAACTGTTTCGGAACTCGTCGTAGAGACAGTTTGTCGTTAATGGATTTTCAACTAAATGGTCTAGAGCATAAAGTTCAAAATCCACTGGGGACCATACTAGTTTCGTCGAAGAGTTCGTCGTCGAGTCTTTTAGAGAATAGCATAGCTGTTCACTCTAACTTTGAAGAGAAAAAATATTCAAAGTTTGTAAAGTATGAGTAGCCCTAGCCATGCAGCTTGAACGCTCTTAAAAAATTCTTTAGATATATTCCAATTAAAATAACCACATTATTATTTCCGCATAGTATATATGCTAGTATTTCAGATGTTCATAATAAATATAATTGTACGTTGCAAAACAACATTTTTAATTACATTCTAGTTCAGTTGAGAAATCGTTTGCAAGTCTTGTTATAAGTAGTTAAAAAAATCCGCAAATTTTCAAATTACCTGCATTTTTTTTTTAGTAAAATTGTTATGATGGCACGCAGTGGTTAAGGCGCCTCTCATTCACGAGGTTACGGGTTCGCAATCAGGCACGGCCAAGTACCAATGTGACTGCATATCTGACCTCTACAACCCAGTAACTGGGTAATAAGATACTCCTTGCTATGACTGGTCGTCACTTCGTCAGACTTTCGGAAACTACGTTACTCCTTATATCATCAGTTATCTGCCAGAGAAACCCCTGTCAAAATCGATCCAACACTTCAGGAGATAATTGCCGGCACAAACGGACAGACTGACAAAAGTAAAAACAAAAATAGTTTTTTGATATTGATAAAATAATAATAATAATAATTCATTTATTTTCATGTTACAAAGACCCATAGATAAATACCTTAACCCAAGTATACTATAGATATAATAACAATTGTGTTAGTAAATAAAACTTAAAACTATGTTAGTAACACTAGGTTGCACTAAGTATTTGTGCGTTCCGGTGGCACTTGTCCGCGAAAGCGGCGAAATACCACACCCTGTGGCCAAAAGCTTTAGCTTTAACTTTGATTCGTCGGAACCGCAACCACATTTTTTTTAATCAACTAAACTAAACCTAATCCAAGCCGCAGACAAAAGCTAGGCAACAACTGTACTGTACTGCAATCAGTTACATAATCCTCTAGTCGTATCACTTCTGTACAACACGCAAAACGCATTACCCTCCTTTTGGAAAGTAGGTAGAGTAAGAAAAAAAAAGCACTGTACTTATAATTACTAGACTAGATCAACCATGTTCCCATAGGGTTTCACTTTTTTTGAGACTCATGATGGCCCGAGATCCACCTCTCATGAATGAGATGAGACTTTTTAAAGTTTATCTTGGACATCACTGGCGGTAAAGAAGAATATCGTAAAAAAACTCTAGATTTACAATTAATACAAGTATGTGCTTCGTTGATGTAGGTCGCAAAGCGCGACTGCTAAACATAAGGTATTCGGTCGGATTCCTCCACAACCCAGTGACTGGGTAATACAATTCCCCGTTAGTCAGACTGGTTGTCAGACTTCCGGGCTTCTGACTACCCGTAACAACTGTCAAAGATTCACGTATGACAGCCGGGACCAACAGCTTAATGTGCATTCCAAGGCACGGAGACGTATCGTTGTGTATCCATGGACCAACTTCGGCAAGCGTAGCTTAACCTGATGGATCCCATGAGCACCTCAAGCCAAGTTATTTGCTTACTAAATAAAGTTTGAAGCCCAAATCATCGGGTACGAACGAATAAAACATGTTTGACCAGTTCTATTAATGGAACTGCACGATGCTTTTTTTTAGAATTAAATGCTTCTTAGATATCGGACTCAATGTTTTTATTGGCAAATAACATGTTTTGCTTTGAACCAGGGATTTCCGAGATGATCGTGTTTGTTTG
The DNA here is from genome assembly GCA_949316365.1 of Hoplodrina blanda. Taxonomy (NCBI): domain Eukaryota; kingdom Metazoa; phylum Arthropoda; class Insecta; order Lepidoptera; family Noctuidae; genus Hoplodrina; species Hoplodrina blanda. The sequence goes on from OX438573.1 coordinate 3,458,793, forward strand.
TCTTTCGCCTTGCTTGCTTCATTTAAGTAAAGGTAGCAGGGGAACTCCCTGCCAGGGTTGCGGAATTTGTTCGAAAGAGTATTTCAATTAGACCATTTACAGGCACTTTTGAATCGTCAAGGCGTCGCGTCGGTCAGTTAGTCAAAAAGTTGAAACTAGTTGCTCGTTCCAAAACGGAGGTAGGCCTCTATGGAGAAGAACGAGCAAGAAACTCCACGGCACTCTTTTTAAATTAGGTTTTTACAAAATCCTGGTTACATTATTCTGGATTTCCTGGAACGCAAAGGGCACTAGAAGGAATACGGATGGGTTTTTAGTCAGTAAGAGTCTGTCACTCCCTTCTGCTCCGCCTAGAGCGGAAAGAGTCATAAAATGATTTAACATCCTTAAAGAAAAAAAGGGGGGGATTATCTTTCTGCAGTCTATTCTGTATAAAGCTTCCTCGGTGAATTTAGGCGAAGAGAGATTAAGCTCCAACTCATAGGGGGTAGATACTACGCCTTTCAGTACGTGGTCGCCTCTCAACAGACGACCCCAATGGCCGTCTGCTTTACGTGCTAGGTATGTGCCCTATTTTTTTTTCGTGGGGAAATCCTCATGGACTGCCTCCACCTCGGGAAAGGCGGAGGGGTGTGTCGGACTCTTACCGACTAAAACCCCATGGTGTTCCTCCAATTACTTTTTGCCGGGGTACGGGGGCGCTCAGAGCATTCTTCCGCACCCCATTGCCATTTGAGTTTCGCAATTTTGAGAGCTATGTCGGTTACCTTAGTATCTCGCAGAGAAACCCCGAGCATAGCTCTCTCCGTTTCCCTCCGAGCAACTTCCCTATGAGACCCATAGCAAGATCCATTTGCCCATCAGCTGGATCGAGCAGCCTTGGAGTCTGGATCTGTGCCCGGTTTATGGCAATAGGCTCGCCCCCTATTACATAGGACTTAAACGTAACTGGCGAAATGTGGGTGTTCTAATATACCTCTGCCTACCCTTCGGGGAATGCAGGCGTGATATTAAGTTACGTTAGAAACATAGTAATTAATGTAATTATTATTCAATCAACAAAAATCTTCGATGATTCACACCTATAAAATAAAATGGTTATTTTCTACAGTTAATTTTAAAGTGCTTCGGTTACGTGTGCTTGCGTAATTCTTAACTAAGTTACGTTTATAAACTTTATTTTAATACGTAATATGTCGTTAGACTGGATCGAGTTTCCGTTCAAAGAATAAGAATGAAGGAAATGAGGAAAGTTGTTGTTTTTGAAACAGAGCGAAGGTAAAGACAGATCTTTATTAAAAGTATCCTCGTTGGTCTAGTGGTCGCAAAGCACAACTGCTGAGCATGAGGTCTTCGGTTCGATACCCAGGTCGGGCAGTGTTATTGGGATTTTCCATCAGGAATTTCTCAGTAGCAGCCACGGAGTATGGATTTGTGCCCGGTTGATGGCTATAGTCTCGCCCCCTATTACATGTGTCTGGCGAAATGTGAGTGTACTATTGGGTACACCTCTGCCTAACCTTTCGTGGATTACAGGCGTGATGTTATGTGTATGGATGGTCTATAATTCACATTAAGCTCGTGCCGATTCAAGATTTTATCCGACGCCATCTTACTGCGCATTGCCAGCCTTATCAAAAGGTTATCATTATGGTCATAATTGAGAAAAATTAGGTTATCGCTTGAAATAATTAATTGGTCTAATTATTTGTGTTCTTTTTGGAGGAAAGAGAATTTGATGCGCCATTTCTTTATCGGTTAAAAGGTCAGTTAAAGTTTTAACAACGTTCACGCGACACGTATGTCATAAAAACAATTTAAAATAAAAAAATAAAAAATATCTTGGGACAACTCACACACGGCCATCTAATCCCAAGCTAAGCAGAGCTTGTGTTATGGTAACCAGACAACTGATATCCATACTTATAATATATATAATTTATAAATACATACAAATTATAGATAAATTACACCCAGACACAGAACCAACAATTATGCTCATCACACAAAGTTTGTCCTGGGTGGGAATCGAACCCACTACCTCCGGCTTTGCAGTCAGGGTCACTAACCACTAGACCAACGAGGCAGTCTAGATTTCATCATATGGTGTGTGCGCAAACATAGGTGCACTGCCTCTTCCCTCACTCTCATATTCCGATGGGACGGCAATGCGACACGATCTGGGAGAGATCAGGCGCGGGACCAACGACTTTACGTGCTTTCTGAGGCACGGGAGTGTCACACACCACCAACTTTCGAATTCCAGGGTACTGACTGAGAGATTCCTAATCTATCTGTCATCATCATATCAGCCGTAGGACGTCCACTGCTGAACATAGGCCTCTCCTACAGATTTCCAATAAGACCGGATGGAAGCGGCTTCCCGCGGTTTTTATCAGATCGTCTATCCACCTTGTGGGTGGACGTCCTACGCTGCGCTTGCGCTTCGTGGTCTCCATTCGAGAACTTTACAGCCTCATCTGCCATCCGTTCTGCGTGCTATGTGGCCTGCCCACTGCCACTTCAACTTGCTAATTCGCTGGGCTATGTCGGTAATTTTGGTTCGTCTATGAATCTTCTCATTTCTGATTCGATCACGCAGAGAGACTGTCTGTATCTATCTTCTATCTATCTTCTATACATACTTATGTATTGCTTTGTCCTGAATGACTGACAGATCAACGCACAGCTTAAACCGCTGATCATAGAGACCTGAAACTTGGACGGTGTGTACTTTGTATGACGTAGGCATCCGACAAAAAAGTATTTTCCAAAATTCACCCCCTAAGGGGATGAAACAGGGGTTCAAAGTTTGTATGGAGAAACCAGCTTTGACGCGGACGAAGTCACGGGCAGAATCTAGAGGCCTACCTCAGTTTTGGAACGAGCAACTAGCTTCAACTTTCGGACTAACTGATCGACTCTTTGACAATTCAAAAGTGCCTGTAAATGGTCTAATTGAAATAAATACTAATAGTACTTTGACTTTGAGTGAGAAAACACAACTATTCTCTTTGCCCGACCTGGGAATTGAAACTAGGACCTGCGCTTGCAACCAATGAAGCCAGACTTGAGAATTCCAAAAGCACACATCCATTTTCATACAAACCTCATTTAAGTTAAGTTACCAAACCCAACTTAAAACGTAACTATCATCAAATTGCGAATAACCGCAAAAATACAGACTACTTACGTTGCAAAACCGAAATCACAACCTAATTTTCACACACACTGAAATATAAACCTTTTTCAACAAGAACAGAGTCGGAAATCCAGTGCGTTGTGAATAAGTAATGAATTTCGTAAAAGGCCGAATTGGGACACGTTCTCGTCTAAATTTTCATGTATTTCTCTTTGTTAGATAAGTAGCATGATTCTGTATCATATGAGAACAACTTTCGAGGCTTCACATGACCAGAGGGCTGGCCTTTTCTTGAGCGAAAGAATCAGCATTGCCATGCATAGGGTTGCCAGGTCGCTAAACCTATTAGCCGGACAGACCAGTCAGTTTGGCCGGACATTCGGGTAAAAAGGCCGGACACCCTGCATTATTGAGGATTTTGTGTCTCACTATCAGTATTAATAGGTACGACAAAAAAAAAAATGTACGTAAAATCAAGCAAAATCAAGCAAATCTCATTAAATTCTTGTCTAAATAAATAAAATCGAATACAAAATCAGTCTTTATTATAAATCATCAGTCAAAAAAGTCATCAGCCAAAAGTGAATTCTAGATAAACATTTATCAACATTTTTAATTAAAAACCTAACAAAAGCCGGACAAGCCGGACACCGTTTATTTTGGCCGGACACGTAATCAAAAAGCCAAACTATGTCCGGCTTTATCCGGACACCTGGCAACGCTAGCCATGCAACGTGGCAATGCTGTCAGCCTTCACTTGCCCCATTGACAGCGATGCGGACGAGTTTTTTGATGCCCTATGAGCTTTCTTCTTTCTTATTAAATATTATTTACCTGCTTCCTTCGATTTCGCCCGCCTGGTTTTTTCACCCGACTTAAGTTACGTTTTTGGTTACTGCTCCACTTCTATAAGTCGTACATATCCTATACTATTCGTTATGAATCTGGCTATCATATACAAAAAGATTTTTTCTAATCCGACTGGTAGTTCTAGAGATTTTGCGAGTTTGCGAGTTTGCGTTTAAACAAACAAACAGAAAAACTGTTCAGCTTTTTTATATTAAAGTACAGATAAGTTATTATACGTTATTAGTCGATACCAAACGCACATACAACCAGAGACAAAAATGCGAACATTATTTCTAAAAAAAATTGTATGGAATAGAACAACGAAAGAATTCTCTTACAAAAGAATTTGGAAGAAAAGACTACGAAATCAATCGCAATCAAGCAATTTGCAAGATGACGCGTCACAAACATACCAACAGACGGCAATCAGCTGAGCATACTGCGCAATAGTGATGTACCAACTCATTATCGATATCATAATATGAATATGTAATCGACAACACGTGTTGAATGTTAATCAGCTATTCTAATAATAATATAGTTGAAGAGATTTTGTTTGTTTGTTTGTGACGTGCTAATCTCTGAAATTACCAGTCGGATTACAAAAAATCTTTTTGTATATTGTAGCCAGATTGATGAGGAATACATAACATCACGCCTGTAATCCCCGAAGGGTTTGGCAGAGGTGTAGCCATTACTACACCCACATTTCGTCAGTTTTATGTTTAAGTCCCATGTAATATGGGCGAGCCTATTGCCATCGGGTTATTCCACTGCACTCCAAAATCCATTGTTCTCATAATTTTAATGTTCATACATTGATTCCACTGCGCTCCAAGAATTTTTAGCGATTAAAATATTGGGATATTTTAGTTCCACCGCGCTCCAAGAAATGTTGAGTAGAGATAGCAAAAAAATAAATGTAGTTTGAAACTTAAGGCTATTAAAATACAACAACGAAAAAAATCACAGTTTCAGATTAGAAAAGTTTTCTTAAAACTAGAATACAAGCACATAACTGCAGCTATCCCTGCTAATTCTTCAACTAGGTAGAGTGTAGACATCATTACCCAACAATTTCAAGACACAACTTCTCTAGAGAACCATTTTATTTTAATTTAACAATTTATGGTTTGACTTGTATGCTGACTCTACTTATTTCATTTTGGAGCGCTGGGGAACGATTTTGGTACTTATAATTTTTTAAATAATATAGGTAATTAAAATTTGGAGCACAGTGCTACGCATTCCTGGAGCGCAGTGGAATAACCCTTGCCATCAACCGGTACAAATCCATAACACGGGTGAACAAAAACCATGCGAACAGATTCGCAGGGATTAACTAGTTCAAAGTAAATAATTATGTAAGTATGCCTCACGACTTTACCTGTCATTAAATCTTTGTTCTATATACCTATAAATTAATGATGATAGTTTTATGCTGCATTCATGTGTTGTGATCGTGTATTAGAAGAATCGAACGTAGAATAAATTGTTACTTTTGACGGATCTTACATAAACATACCATTACGCATACCATTACGTGTAATCTCCGAAGGATAAGGCAGAGGTGTATTAGTACACCCACATTTCGCCAGTTATGTTTAAGTCCCATGTAATAGAAGCGAGCCTATTGCCGACAACCGGGCACAAATCCAGACTCCGAGGCTGCTACTGAGAAATTCCTGATGGAAAAACCCAATAACACTTAAATTTGCACGACATAGATCTTATTTGATACAAATATACTTTTCAATACATTCTAGGTTCCTTTCACTTTTGCATTGTGTTTAGTCTTCATTTCGTAATAAATGGCACTCAATTGAATTAAAAAAGTCAAGTAAATGCGAGCACTTTTGTGAATGCTTCTGAATGTCAGGGTTTTACATGAAACATGAATTTGAAGATTTCGAAGTACCTATGGGTTTAGTTTTGCCAAAAAAAGGCAACCCACATAACGTCATAACATCACGCCTGTAATCTCCGAAGGATAAGGCAGAGGTGTATTAGTACACCCACATTTCGCCAGTTATGTTTAAGTCCCATGTAATAAGGGGTGAGCCTATTGCCATCAATCGGGCATAAACCCAGACTCCGAGGCTGCTACTGGTAAATTCCTGATGGAAAATCCCAATAACACTTTGCCCGACCTAGGAATCAACCCCAAAACCTCAAAATCTAAAATACCACATTAAAAACTGCAACCAAGCGAAATAACGCACGAAAATATAAAAATTCTCTCCTTTCAAACAATAGTGGTAGGGCCAATTAAAATGCACAGATTATAAATAGTATTCCCACGGCGTGGCTACTCTGTGACTGTGCCAAAGACAATGGTTCTCATTGGTGTGACGAAAAAACATATTTACGCAACATCTTTTTCTTTGCAGTAAAGACTAATGAGTAATTTGATATTAAATATCTTTTAGGTACAGTCGTTTTCTGCAAGTCATATCTTCTTCAATGATAGTGGTGTCGAGTCCCTTGTTCACAAACTACACTAAAATTAGAGAATTGGCATCTCTTACTTCTTTATCGTGTGGGCAGTAAGGTCTTACGACCCCACATACCCGTGTCAGAGTTTCTAAACCCCCTCAAGTGCCTCTGACATGGTTTGAGTGGGACAGTAAGTCCAGGTTTCCTCACGATGTTTTCCTTCACCGATGCCATGTCCAAGATAAACTTGGTCACATTGGTACTTGCCCGGATTTGAACTAGACATGTACCGGGTAATAGATTTGCCGGGTACCCGCCTGCCGGGTACCCGGCAGTCATAATTGTCGGGTAGCCGGGTACCCGGCAAAGAAAACGTCCGTACTGCAAGCGCGCTTGCAGCCTTGCAGCCTTCGCCTAGCAGATCAGTATACAGCGAACGACTTTTCTCAGAGGCTGGCAATATTTACGAAACAAAAAGAAGCCGATTAGATTCACACAGAGCTGGCATTTCTACACCATAATTTACCCCTTATAAACTTTGATTATTAATAATTGGTTGATTTATTTTTGATTATTGTTTCTTTAATAACAAATTCTTGTTCTGTTTCTGTCGATCATTAAACAACATATTCGATTTAAAAAAGTGTTATATTTTTATTCCCTACAAATTACCCGGCATGACCGGGTACCCGGTGCTATTACCCGGTACCCGGCCGGATCCTAAAAAAGTGCCGGGTCGTCCACCGGGTACCGGGCCCAAACCGGGTACCCGGTACATGTCTAATTTGAACCCAGAACCTCCCTCTTACATTTTAAAACTAAGTAAGAGATGTCAATTCAGTTTTGCCTTGAACTTTTCCGTGTTTTCAATCAATGCGTTCTGATATGCCATTCAAAGTCAAAGTCAAAACATTTATTTCAATTAGACCATTAATTTACAGACACTTTTGAATTGTCAAGGAGTCGGTCAGTTAGTCCGAAAACTGAAGCTAGTTGCCATTTAAAATTGCATGGAAGTTTCAGATTAAGTAAAATTGATAGGTCTAATTTATTTCCGTCCCTTTCTTGTTTTATAAGGCTGGGCGAATCAGGAGGCGTGTATATACATAAAATGCATGTATGTGTGTGTATGTACATATACGCTTCCTGATTCGGAAACCTGATCCGGAAACCGGACGTTTGCGCCCAGCCTAAAACAGACAGATGAAATAGTCTTAATTTAGTTTATTTTGTGATTTTTGTGAACAAGGGAATCTAATTGGTACCATTTTCTGCAATTTTGATACCTATCTTATTCAATAAATAGTACCGACGTTCTATGATTTGGTTACAATCAAATGGAAAATTAAGACGGTTGATAAATAATACCGTCTAAAATTGTTACACTGCAGGGCAAAGGTCTCTTCTCATACAGAGAAGGCACGAGCATTGATCACCGCGCTTGCTCAAGGCGGATTGGCGATTACAGACTTTTATCTAAAATCTAAATGATAAAAGCAAACGGCCATTTACTCATCACGATATATCGAAAATCGCTTGACGTATAATGATGAAATTTGGCAGAGAGGTACTTTATAGTTACTTAGTAGACTTCTGATAAAAACGGAATTTTCCAAAATTCCCCCTAAAGGGGATGAAATGGGGGTCCGACATTTACGCGTCGCATATGAATTATAAGCTAGGTAGCTTGTTTCTTAAGACATGCAAATAATTATCATCATTGATAACAACAAGTTACTAGCTACGATCAGTTACTCTAACTACTCGTTAATTACAGGAACCGGCCACATTCATGAGATTGGTCCGCAGCAATTTGTTCCCCTCTAGGTAACGATGATTCTATTAGGGTCATCTGCGGGTCAGTTGTCCAAATATTATAGGGACAATTTGTTGATCGTTACGACTAAAGTTCAGATCCGTTCAAGGCAGTGCCGGGTTGTTAATATCGAAGGTCTTTTTACTTGTAACCTTAGTTATTTTTAGAGTACCTAGTACTAAGTAGTAGTAGATAGAGGTGCTCAGTCAATCTGCCTAGCCTTTACCCAACTATGTTGAAGTCGGCTTCCAGTCTAACTGGATGCAGCTGGAGTACCAGTACATGGAGCGAGTGCCTATGTGACCTCCACAACCCAGTAACTAGGTAATGCGATACCCCTAGGTAAGACTGGTTGTCAGACTTTCGGGCTTCTGACGACTCGTAACGACTGTCAAAGATCCACGTATGACAGCCGGGACCAACAGCATAACGTGCTTTCCGTTTACAGCGGCATACTTGGTCTATGCCGCTGCAAACACAACCTAGCAAAATGGAGGATTATAGATCCTACTGATACCCAGTGCGAGTCAGGTGCTCCTGATCAGATGACGGCCCACTTACTGCAGTGCCCAAAGTGTTCGTGTTTCCTAAGGGATCTCTAACTTTTTGAAAATATAATAACATTAATAACCCTATATCACCCGGAGATAGTGTAGCCTCATAACAGTGAACAAATTTTTCGAATCGGTTCTGTAGTTTCGGAGCCTATTCGATGCAAACAAACAACCAAACAAATCATTCCTCTTAATAGTATTAGTATACACTATGTAACAAAAACCCTGTCGGATCAGTGTCGCCGTTGATCAGTTTTTACCCGACTACGGCAAAGCCAAAAGGAGGGTTATGATTTTGACGGTATGTATGTATGTATGTGTGTATGTATGTATGTTTTTATGTTTTATTTTAATTTAATTACTTTTACTTTCTTCTTTTTTTTTTTCACTGGGGAAAAATAATAATCTCAAATCCATTAAATGGTTACGTATATGAGTACGCAGTACGATGCCGAATAATACCCTTAAGGATCGGACAGGGTTTTTGTTACAGGCTGTAGATAAAAAATAGATTGTCTTAAATCATCGACTTGAAAAGAAGGTGAGCTATGTAAACTGACATTTTTTTGTGCTGGTCATACTATGGAATCCATGTTGTTTTTGTTATGTTGCACGGCCATTTTGACGTTTGGCCTTGGTACGCCTATTCGTGTCCATTGTCGAATACTACTAATACTTTGTCATTTAGTTTTTGCAACAAACATCAATGTAGTATTAACATACTTTGTTAAACCGTTGCTTAAGTTTGTCAAAACATTTAAGTAATTTCAATTAGACTTTTTACAGGCACTATTGAATTGTGAAGGAGTCGGTCAGTAAAGCGCAGGCCACACCGCCAGCTAGCGGGCGGGCGGGCTAAGCGGGCGGGCGAAGCGAACGAAGGAAACTATACAAACTACGCGAAATATTGGCGAGCTAAACTATGGGGTTCACACCGAAAACTACGGACAGACGAGCGACGGATATTTCGTTAGCTTAGCTCGTTGGTTAGTCGGTAGCTCGCGGTGTGAACCGAAGTATGTAAAGAGGTGAAACGATGTTCGCCCGCCTAGCCCGCCCGCCCGCTAGCTGGGAATCGTCGGATATTTCGTTAGCTTAGCTCGTTAGGTTAGTCGGTAGCTCGCGGTGTGAACCGAAGTATGTAAAGAGGTGAAACGATGTTCGCCCGCTTAGCCCGCCCGCCCGCTAGCTGGCGGTGTGGCCTGCGCTTTAGTCAGAAAATTGAAACTATACCGATAACTTTGTAAGAAGCCCGATTTGACGTTTCTCCTACGTAATAATTTGAAAAATCCAATTCATAATCCTGAATAATTACTATGTTACCTGTAGTGATCACTTTTGTATGTTAGAAATATAGGAATATTTATAATAATATTGCTTTTCACTGGCTCACTACTACATCCAGCTCCGAGCGCGGGAAATCTTCATAATGACACCTGTCAACGTCAGATTGACCATAGACAGATTCACGCTACCGCCTCTACTGGTGTACATGAGACAATGTAGTATATCTATTGTATAGATACAAACACTACATCCCTTCCTTTTTAACAATTTTTATTTATTATAAATAAATGTAACCAATGTTCCATACTAATCATATTTATTAATTATTTTGACATATTACTTATATAATCAATTAACACAAAAACGTAACTTATCATTACAACAAAATCATAACAAAATCAATAATCGTAACATTAAAACGTAACTTATCATTAAACAACAAAATCATAACAAAATCAATAATCATAACATTAAATATCAGTCTGTGTTTTATGTTCCTTGTTTGTATTGTCTTTATCTCCGTAGGTCTCGTCTTCTACTGGTTCCCATTGACCTTCCACACGTTTTAGATGAATCACATTCCTTCGTAGTCTTTGTCCCGTTTCTTCATTCCTTACAGTAAAATCTCCTCCTACTGATTGTTCCACTACATGCGGTGTAGGGTTAAAAGTAGTTGATAGCTTATTAGTCTTTTCCATTTCTTTTACGTACACTTTCTCTCCTTCCGTTAATTCTGGCTTTTCCGCTCTTCTTTTCCGGTCTCCGTACTCCTTTCCCTTTTCCTTTTGCAACTTGTCCCGGTCTCTAACTTCCGTGTCATTTTCTGTCTCATGCATATCTTTGAACATAGGAATTTTATCCCTGTTCAATCTTTTAAAAAAAAGTTCTGACGGCGTCTTTCCCGTAACTGAATGAGGTGTGGAGTTGTACATCATCAAGTATTCATATAGTGTGTCTCTCATATCTCGTTTTTCACTAGAACTTATTTTTAGTCTTTTTACTATGTCTCTGTTTTGACGCTCTACTTCTCCGTTCATTTGTGGCCAATATGGCACAGTATTAAAAAGCTTAATATTGCACCAACGACAAAAATCCTTAAACTCTTCGCTTACGAATTGTCGGCCGTTATCCGCAGTGATCGATAGTGGATAGCCCAGCCGACTAAAGAGTTCTTTCAGAATTTTAATGATTTGGGAACTAGTTATGGTCCTAGTAATCTTAATCTCTTTGTAGCGACTGTAATAGTCAATAATTACTAGAATATAATCATTATTCGGTAATGGACCCAATAGATCTTGCGCAATGTCCACCCAAGGTTCACATGGAAGATCTCGACGTTTCATTGGTGCTGGAGGATTTGGTAAGCTAACCAGAGTGCATCCTTTGCAGCTCTTTACCATCAACTCGACGTCCTTATCTATTCTAGGCCACCATACCTTGGAACGAAGGCGACTCTTCATGTAATACTTGCTTCCTGAGATTCTGTGGAATAACTATCCTGTTTCCTCTCAGAAGGATATTATCGTAAAAACACAATTCCTCCGAAAATATTTTATATGATTTTACAGACTCATCCCATTGGTTATTATAAATTCCTTTCTTAACGTTGGCAAGTTCCTGATCGCTTTCAGATTCCTTTATTATTTGTTGCATTGAAGTTGCACAGGGTCTTGCGAGTTCGACTATCTGATGAACATAGTCCTCCTCTGAGGACTGAATTGACCCGTCCGAATATTTGCATAGTCGCGACAGTGGGTCCGCTATATTGGTCTTACCCGGCTTATATTTTACGTTATAACGATACGCCTGAAGTCTCAAAACCCACCTTTCGACACGGGCGCATGGTTTTGATTTTAGACTGAATAGAAATTCCAACGGCTTATGATCCGTTATTAAATCAAATTCTTTACCACAAAGAAATATTTTAAAATGTTCGATAGCCCATACCAGAGCAAGGGCCTCTTTCTCTGTTTGGCTATATTTTCTTTCACATTGACTGAGTGTCCGATTTCCGTATGCAATAATCCTTGGGCCTTTACTATCAATTTGCACTAAAACTGCTCCTAGGCCTACAGGACTTGCGTCCGCTATTACTTGCGTCTTGTCTTTGACATCGTAATATCCCAAAGTTTCTATTTTAGATAGCATCTCTTTTAAGTTTTGAAATGCTTGATTGTGGTCATCCTTCCAGTATTCTTCAATATTTGCCTTTTTTCCTAATTTTTGTCTTAATATTTGTTTTAGAGGTTCAGTCGTCGTGGCCAAATTTGGGATCCATTTGTTTATATAATTTACTAAACCTAAAAAACTCTGCAACTCTTCGATTGTTTTTGGCACTCTAAATTCAGTTATGCTCTTCACATATTTAGCAAGCGGTTTTACTCCTTCTGGTTTTAGTTCATGTCCCAAAAAGTTTATTGTTTTTACTTTGTAAATGCATTTCTCTTGATTTAACAAAACATTGTTTTGCTTCAATACCTCCATCACTTTGGAAAGTCGGAAGTCATGTTCTTCCTCGTTGCTTCCCCAGATTAAAATGTCATCAATAAAATTTAAAGCTCCTTCGCACTTTATTAGCATTTTCTCCATAATTTTTTGAAATAGTTCTGGAGCGCATGTAACTCCGAACATGAGCCTTTTATACCTATATAGGCCATTAGTAGTTAAGAAAGTGGTCAGATATCTTGAATTGGGGTGTAGTTCCACCTGATGGAAAGCGTTTTTTATATCTAGCTTAGAAAAATATTGTGCCTTCTTTATTTTTGGTAATAAGTTTTCCATGCAGGGTAATGGGTGGTTTTCTCTTAAGATGGCTGTGTTAGCTCGTCGCATATCAACACATAAGCGTACATCACCATTATCCTTTAGGATTGGAACTATAGGAGAAACCCACGGTGAAGGTCCGTGAACCTCTTCAATTATATCTGCCTCCAGTAATTCTTTGATTTTCTTATTGATCATTTCCTCTAATGGTATTGGTATTCTCCGGTAGGGTTGCATAACTGGTTTTACTGATGAGTCAATAGGAATCTCAATTTGGATGTCTTTAAATTTCGGGAAAGGTTTATTTGGTTCATGTTCAACTTGATTTACGCCCACACCTAACTTCAGAACACCCAATCGCAGTGCAGTGTCTTTTCCAAGTAGGTTCCGCGATCCATCTTCCACAACATAAATAGTTGCGCGTTCCATTTTTCCATATGCTTTTATTACAGCTTCGAAAGAACCTTTGATTTGCAGGGGTGTCTTACTTCCATATGCCAGCAATATTTTATTAGAATCTTTCATTTGCTTGTCACAAATTATCTTATTTTTCTTTAAATGTTCCCAAGTTTTATAAGATATTAAATTTAATTTGCATCCTGAATCAATTAACATTTCTAAATTTACTCCTCCTACCTCGCATTTGATTGTTGCATCCTCATTCAAATTAAATATATACTGTACTTCTTCATTTTCCAGCGAATTTATTGTAGTTTCCTTCCGTTGTCGTTTGTTATAGTTTGTTTCTCTTTCTTGATTTTGTACAGATTTACGTTTTTGTTGAAATGTTTTGGTTTTGCAACATCTTTGATAATGCCCTAGTTTTCCACAGCCGTAACATTTCTTGTCTTTCGCTGGGCAAGGTAGACCTTGAGAGGTATGTGCGGAGTTCCCACATCTGGTACACTTTGATGTCTTTTCCTCTTCCTTAAACTCTTTTTCTTGTTTAGTCCATCTTGAATTATGCCTGTTCCTACTTTTTATTGTATTAACTCCATGTGTCCTATCTTTTTCTTTTTGTTCATAGCTGTCAAGTTGGTAATTCACAATTTCTAAAGTAATGACTTCATAGGCTATAGTAATGACTTTGTCTAGTGTAATTTCATCACCCATCGTTAACATTTTTTTCCTTAATTCCGATGACAAAGACTTTTCTAATATTTGGTCAATTATGTGGTCATCAGGTTTTTCGAACTTACATTTTGCTGCTTGATCTCTTAGCTTCACAAGAAATTTCTCAAAACTTTCCCCTTCATCTTGCTTGATAAGACGGAAAATGTGTCGTTCAAAGGTCTTGTTTTGTTTGGGGAGGAAATAGTCATCCAGTTTAGTAATAGCAATTTCAAAAATATCAACATTCTCCCCAGGTTCTACATTTGCTCCAGGCAAATTATAAAATATTTCCTGTAATGCACCTCCACCAAGGACCAATAATGTAGCTCTCTTTTTAGCTGAACTCGTGATATCAGTAGCTTCAAGATAGATCCGAAGGGACCGCTTCCATTTCTCCCATTTTAAGCCAACTGATGAACTGTCACCCTCAATATCCAATTTTTCAGGTGGTGGCAGCTGGTTTGCCATGATTAATGGTATTTGGCAACCTGAAAATACACCCAATTGAATGGACGTCTAGGCACCTTTAATTTAATAAAAGTCAATCAGGTACATACAGTACAAAGAAGTACCTATGTACACAACCTCTTATTTAAAAGAAGTCAAATATTTTCTAAATTCAATTTAATGAATTTCTTATGTTCCAATTTAATGGACATCCAAAATTAAAATTTATTTTCAATTGAATGAAAAACTTATTTTATTTAATCATATTTCCAATTTAATGGAAAACCATGTATGAGAATTTGGAATTATTCCAAATTATTTGACGTACTTCCAATTTAATGGAGTTCAAGATTTATTAAATATATTTCCAATTTAATGGAAATCTAAACCTGGACCACAATAATTTCTAGTCAAATAGGTATAGGTTATTGCTACATTCACTGTGTCACAGTGAGTGTACTCTATTCCACAAAATGTAGATAGTTAATGGTCATTAAAATTTATTTTATTTAATTAAACACTCAATACCTACTATTAGTCTGTTGTGATACATAAAACCCATGGGGATTACAATATTATTGAACAATCAAACCACTATTATGTTTCCAAACATTCCACATTTATCTGAACATGTAGAATATGTGCAAGAGTGTATAAGTACCCCCAGAAAAGTAACAATAAAATAGGTTGTTTGATATAATGTATCCTTGCATTGTTTTTATTAAATAAACACGGTAAGCAATGTATTTGACTACTCAGGCCTGATTTTGGGGTATATAATATACTTATATACATTTATTTTATTTTATTTATTAAGGGATAACAAACAACTACAACACGTATAACACATAAGGTTAACAAAACTTTCAGTAACAGTGTTGCAGTCCACTGCATTATCCGCAAATAACATATAAGTACATATAAGTATAGGTAATCTCCGTTTGACTATAGTTATTCCTGTCTTCTTAATTATGTGGAATAACATTAATAATTATCAATGATTATAATCGGCAGTACTCAATTCTGTTAATTTGAATATTTTATTAGGGGACTGTTTTAACATTATTTCCTCACATCATCAATCCATAGCGATTCAGGCTGTTAGAGTGAATAATATGGGTCACTTCAATGAAATTATTTTGACCAAAATTCCCCAACAATATAAAGAATAAGTTAGGTACTTACTTAGTACTTACTAAGTATCTGCCTATCGAGTACCTCTAGTAAACAGAGTGAAATATGTTGTAGTATTAAATAATTTGTATGGATTGTACAGTTAACCTCTTTTAACAGTCACCTTCCCTTCCTTTAAATAAAATTCTGCGCGAACACAAATCCCACCATCAAAGATCATAGAAATCGGTCCGGATTGCCCGAGCCATAAATGGTGCACATTGCACTGACTTTGCTTTATTTATTTAAATGTAATTTATTTACTGACCTTTATCCTCGTCGCCACTTGTAGTGATCACTTTTGTATGTTAGAAATATAGGAATATTTATAATAATATTGCTTTTCACTGGCTCACTACTACATCCAGCTCCGAGCGCGGGAAATCTTCATAATGACACCTGTCAACGTCAGATTGACCATAGACAGATTCACGCTACCGCCTCTACTGGTGTACATGAGACAATGTAGTATATCTATTGTATAGATACAAACACTACATTACCCATACACTATAACAACGAGTATCACTTGTAAACATCAAGTTTAACTTAATTTTGAAAAAATACACTCACAAACACGAATTAATTGCCGATTTATATTTTGACAAGACGTTTTGACAACACTACACAAAGCATTTTGATAGCTGTCAAATCGGGCTTCTTACAAAGTTATCGGTATAGTTGCTCGTTCCAAAATGTAGGTAGGCCTTTATGGAGAAGAACGAGCAAGAAACTCCAAGGACAATCTTTTCAATTAGGTTTTTACAAAATCCTGGTTACAATATTCTTGTTGCTTCCATACGTGATGAAAAATTTTAAAAACCCCCAACGGCGGCCCTTTTTGAAAGATTTTCATCAAACATAGCTAAGAACTTTCAAACAAAAAAAAAACAAAATCAAACACTCGTGTTTGCAAAAAAAATTTTGAAAAAAGAATTAGGAACACAAACAATTTTTTTTCTTAAATTACCGGCCGGCATTGGCATATGCGTATAATGCATTGTAAAGCATAGTACACACACTATGTGTGTCTAGGTCACTGCTCAGTATTCGCTAATGGAAGAGTGCTAACATGAAATATAAATATTAAGGCCAGTTGTACACGTATGATTTAAATGGCATTACTGTTTATTGGTGTGAATTGATTGAATGTTTTATTGAAAATTATGTTGTTAGATGTTTTATTGCAAGAAGTTATGATCCAAGATGGCGGCCAGACGAGTTATAGAAAACAGGAATTATATTCATATGTCGGTCTTGATTTGAAAGATCTTTGTGACGTTGTATATTTTTTACTACATAATTAGTAATTTAATATAGTTAGTAGTAATACTGGATTGTTCTCAGCTACTTTAAGATAAAATATCTATCAAGTGATAATGTACCTACCTATAAAAAAATATAATTGTTTTAAGATTATTTTTGCCTAATAGGTTTGCTATTACCAACTGGAACTTATAATTATTATCAGCTAGCTTTTGTCCGTGACATCGTCCGCGTGGAAGTCAAAGTCAAGTTTTTAGCTCATGTCTCCTACCTATAAACGTAGAACATGGCTTAAAAGCTTATTAAATAGCTTCATAAGTCAAGTACTTCTCTAGATTTCGTGAAAATAAAAAACTCCGTGATAACTGAGTCGCGGGTATTAGCTAGTTTGAAATAAAAGCTACTGTAGGTCAAAAGTTTCGGTCATTGACTAGAGCTTTTAGGCTCGCGTGATTCTACACAGTTAACCTAGCACATACCTACATGCCGAATTTAATGGTTGTTTGCTAGCATGTTATAAATTGAATTTATACATAGTAAATAAGTAATCAATGTTGATATTAAACTGAAATGTATTCTTAGACTCCATTGAATATAACATTGGAAAAATAACGTTACATCGCTACCGTTATTTACAATAAGCTTCGTTATTTCGCGATAAATATAAAGTAGGTAGGTAATGTAGACTATAGTCATTCACATAAAAATATCACCAAAATGCAGTCATTTCAACAATCTAACGCAATAACTATTAGGCTACTTTTTATCCCGGAAAAATGTACGGTGGATACCCGTGGGATAATATATTAACTTTGACGCGGACGAAGTCGCAGGCAGAAGCTAGTGTTACAATAAATGAAGTATAAGTAAAATAATTTAATTGAAAACATAAAAGAAAAGTTCTTTGTTAGAGAGTCCCTAACAAATAACTTTTCTTTTATGTTTGTCTCTAATAGAGACAAACAATAATAATATCTCAAAAGCATTTTCCCTTTACTTGAGGATCAATGTCTGACCGACATAATTATCGTGTTGGTTAGTCAACCTTTGAAAAGACAGTAACACTGTCATAATAATTAAATTTGCAAGACTCGACTAAATCAATTAGTTGACAATGACAGTTGACAGTTCGCATGTGCGTCCTAAGGCTAAATGCAATGACAATGAAAAAAAAAAGACAATACAAAAACTGCGTTCAGGGAAGTTTTTTAGAATCGATCTTTTTGTTTGTACCTTTTTTCTGTTTGCAATTAAAAAATGTAATTAGTGAATTCCTATGCAGACATAAATTTTTAATGGACAGGATAAGTTTTTAGCTTGATTATTTGTGTTTTTAGTAAGTATGTGATCAATGGAAATGGAAGTCCCTCTAATTGGGACAATAAAATTATTGGCCGGTAAAAAGTCCAGATTTGATTTTTTTTTAATAGTTTTAGAACAAACCCGGCACTACTACCACACTATTTCCAACTAAGTATTCCGCTAACCTATTCTAGATTTCGAGATGGTACAAATTCAAATTTTGTTAAACGAGTTAGAATAAGTTTGAAGCTTCCGTGGTTAAAAGATTTGTTTTTGGTTTTCATTATTGCTTTTCCATATTATACAGTTCTAGAAATGAATATTGCAGCCTATATTGTCCCACTGCAGGTCAAAGACCTCTTCTCATACAGAGAAGGCACGAGCATTGATCACCACGCTTGCTCAAGTCGGATTGGCGATTTCAGACTTATATTCATTATCAGTCTAGGTTTCCTCACGATGTTTTCCTTCACCGATGTCAGTGATTTCCAAGATAAACTTACAAAGTACATGTGAAATAGAAAAAGTCACATTGTATTACTATAACTGTGCCCGGTTGACTTTTTTTCTACGTGTCTTCTAGGCATTACATTAATTATTTATTTTCAACCGCCATTGTTTAAGATTTAATTTCATTTAGATAGGTAGGTACAATCAACAAAAGAGTTAGGCATGCAGGGTCGTCAGATAATTATAGTTGACGTTTTCTTAGAAACCGATGGATGTTTTTAAATGTAATTTAATTTTAAAAGTAGATAATAAACAGTTCATTAAATTAAGTTTCAATAAAAAACATCCCTCTGTTTCTAAGAAAACTTCAACTAAATCTGACGACCATAGATTCTTTTGTTGTCTGTACCTACCTACTAAAAATAGGTTCTGGTTTTTCGCAAAATTATTAAAGATGTAAGTTGTAAAGATTTCATGATATATGTATACTAGAACTAATTATATTTCAGTTTTATTGTAATTTGCAAGAAATTGCTTGGGAATATCCTAAAAAGAAGGTTTGCTATACAACTGGATTTCCCCGGGTTTGTCCAAGTTTATAGGTCGTTAGAGCGTCTGAGTGTTACGTTTTAAATTAGTTGTTTAAAAACAATTAAAACTCATTTTTGTTTTACTGAGTAAATTTAAAAATAGACTGTTGACGTTTGTCCGGCTTTTAAGGTCCAAAATTTTTAGGTATGGCTACACTATATGGGTTCAATGGGTTAATAAATGGAAATGTCATCTTTAAACGTCATTGACGAAAATAAATATTTTATAATTAATTAGTCTGTAGAAGTAAACCTTCTTAAATGATGTTGGAATAAATAGAATAGTCTGATTAAATAAAAAAAAACTTTTAACTTTTAAGTGTATTTTTTAGTTTATTTTTTAAGTCCACTAGCACCAAAAACTAAAGGAAGAGTTAGTTGCAGACGAGGTCAAATTAAAATAAAGGGCTCGTATTAGCATAAAACAACTCAGAGTTAAAAGATAACCATGGGCAACCAACGGGCCTAAAAGTTTTAAAACCGATGTTTTTTATTGTCTTCCAAAGAGGTAGGTACAATAAGTACGCGCCACGAAAGACAAGACTTGACACATCACACAAACTTTATTATTTCGTAATAAATATTATAATATTGTTAAGAATTTTAATCTAAATGTCATCGAAAAATCCCTGAATAGATACACAAAAAAGTCTCATCTTCCGTGGCGCGTATTGTAAGTCATTACAAAAACCTTTTTAATCAATAAAACAACTTACGAACTATCCAGAAGCGCGGCAAAAAGGTCATGCAAAACAACATGGCGGAATGGCGCGAAAATGGTTTGAGGTTAAAAGTGAAAGAGAACACGCCCTCAATTGTTACCATGAGAATTGGTCGTAGCCAATCTTGTTGTTGTAATGTTGGTTAAAAAAGTTTAAATCTAAAGCTAGATGCAGAATAAATTAATGTAAACTTTTGTCAAGTTTTGTCATTAAAACTGAACACCGTCACAGTCCCGGCTGTCATATTAAGATCTTTGACAGTCGTTACGGGTCGTCAGAAGCCCGAAAGTCGGACAACCAGTCTTACGAAGGGGTATCGTATTTCCCAGTTACTGGGTTGTGGAGGTCAGAATGGCAGTCGTTCCATGTAAAATACTGGTATTCAGCTACATCCGGTTAGACTGGAAGTCGACCCCAACATAGTTGGGAAAAGGCTAGGCAGATTGGTTGTCATTAAAACTGAACAAGAAAAAAAATTTTAAAGCTGGAAGTTCAAAGGATGTGGTCAAAATTGGCCTTGCAATATTTGATCTTAATTTATATGATGAAGTTAATAAAAAGGCTGTAATAAATCATATATCATATGAACATGCCACTCGATAGACTGTGCACCGAAATATGACGCTGCTTTTCTAGTAGGGTGTGTAAAGAGGATGTAAAGTTTTTTGCCAATTCTTCTTCTCCATACGACACTATGTTTTAGACATGTACAACTAGATTTAATATTTTGTGTTTTGATTCAATGGTATAAAAAATTAGTGCATTTTTTGCGTGATTTTGAAAGATGTAGGTAAGCGTAAATTTTAATTTACACTAAGGCTCGTCTGTCAATCTCAGTCATAGACAATTCCATAGACAATTTTCTAAAGAGAAATATACATATAAAACTTAATACTTATTAACCCGTCTCGTCTTACATTAAATGAAAGTAAAGAACAGTTTAAATGTAAAGTATAAATGTCGAGTATCCAATATCTTTTCACATCTCAATGAGCAAAGGTATCTAGTTTCTACTTACAACGAACTTTCAACTCTAAAACCTCTCCCACTAGGTCGAAATTTCACTGAACTTTTTGGTAAAGGCGATTAATTTTATCGCAAAGGATTGTGAGATGTAAAGTTTATAAACTAGGGTCTATAATGGATCGTGCAAGGACAGTAGATTCAGTTATTCAAACAATTTTCGCTAGTAATCGCTTTAGTGTTAGATTACTTTTAAGCTGTTGGTTTTTGTAAGTACATTGTTACAGAAATGAGGGTAGACACATATTTTTTACTTATTTATGAGCATTTACGCTGTACAGCATTTTACCAAGTCCTAATTTTTCGAAATGAATGAACCAAAGTGAAACTTCCTACATATAAGCAGGATATATAGGTCTTAAAATCGAAAATGTTCTCAACTAAAAATTCTCAAGGCTATCTAATTATTTATCCTGTACCTACTTTCATTATTTGCATACCCATGCGATGGTTAAACATGGAGAACTTTATTATTCATTTAAAAACAAAACATCAATGTATATTTTTTACTTTTTTACCCATGTTTGCAAATTAATACTTAAATGATTTATGATTTACTAACTTTTTAGACCTGGTCTATGTATCCTTCTTATGTGTAGGCTATAAAACATCAAGCTACGAACCAACGCTAACGACCGACGGGAGCGAAGCAGTAACCAAAGAAGACACAAGAAGCAGTTAGTGGATAATACCTTTATTTTGACCTCTACTTTTACTACATTTGCATGCTATATTAATTCAGAATGTACAGTCAGCAAAACAGATAGGTATGCAGGGTCGTCAGATATAGTTGAAGTTTTCTAAAAAACCGATGGATGTTTTCGAATGTAATTTAATTTTAAACGTACTTAGATAATAAATAGTTCTTTATTTAGGTTCAGTTTCAGTCAAAGACATCCATCGGTTTCTTATAAAACTTCAACTATATCTGACGACCCTGCATACCTATCTGTTTTGCTGACTGTACATAGATCCTATTATATAATTTAAAAATTTATTCTTATGTACCTAGTCCTACATTCAAAGCAAATAAAGACTTATTCTATTCTATTCTACCAGAGCTTCTACCTACCCCCCTACTGACTACTCATATCATTTATCACAAATTTGAATCATGACGCTGTTTCGACGCTGTTTGTGACGCTGTTTCAGTTCCAGAACCCTCATCCAGGATATCCGTTGACGAATCCATGATAAGAAGAATTCGGATGTGTGTGGATTTTTAGCTGTTATTGTGAATCATGTCAGCGTACGCAGTGGTTCGGACGAACCTACGTCAGAGAGAGAGGAAAGAGAGAGAGGAGAGTTCCATTCCATATTTAAAATACCTCTGACACACATCGAAAATAGATTGGAAGGCATTGAAATATTAAGTGCTGAATCTAAATAAAGCCTCATTTGAAAACAAAAGTAATGTTTTTGTCGTGACTTTTTGCCGTCATCATTATGTACACAAAGGTATAAATTAATGTCTGAAACTCCTGTACATGATGAATAATTTCAGTTATCAACTACCTACTCGGTTTTTCCCGGTCAAGTAAGTTTAAATGGTAGATAGCAATCTGAAACTGTGAATGGAAAAAATATGCAGTTTCGACTTTGTGTTTTTTGTTATTTTTTCGAACAGAAAAAATACTCAGAGCTATATAGAGAACAAAGACGAATTAAAAAAAAATCTTTAGCTACCTAGATAGCTGGTAAGTACAATTAAAATAATTTTTATTTGTTTTTTTTTTAATTAGATAAGTAATACTGGCCGGTTCTTGTCATTCGTTTTTTTAATATGCAATTTTTAAGAAGTCCAAACGATTGGTTGACACTTCCCGTGGCCCAAGGGCTGGCTAATACTTTGGCCAGAGGCTAAGCATTTGCCATTCAACGTGGCAATGCTGCCAGTCTTTTGGGCACTGTATATCCAGTTGACGATGGTGCTGAGGATTTTTATGAAGCCATTTTGTTTTAGTTTCTTTTTTTAACCGACTTCTAAAAAAGGAGGAGGTTCTCAATTCGGATGTTTGTATTTTTTTTTTTTTTTAGGTTTGTTCGCGCTTAACTCCGTCGCTTGCCAACCGATTTCAAAAATTCAATTTTTTTGTTGGACAGGTTATACTTCCCAAATGGTCCCATGAAAATTTTATCGAAATCGGACAAAAATATGTCACTAAAAATTAACAAATAAATATTTTTTTGCAAAAAAAAAACCGACTTCAAAAAAAGCACTAAAAATTTAAAAATAATACTATAACCTACCTATAAATTAATATCAATTTTTTGGAGTCGGTGCCATACGGCTGGATATAATATCCTCGGTCTTGGCACCGACTCCAAAAATTTGTTAAATTTTAATAGGTTAATCGTAGGTTAGGTTAGGTTTATTAATATAGGTAGGTTATAGTATTATTTTTAAATTTTTAGTGCTTTTTTTTAAGTCGGTTTTTTTTTTTGCAAAAAAAATTTTTTAATTGCAAAATTATAAGCATAGACAAATAATCGACCACAGACTTACCTAAGCTAAATAGCTTTATACGAATGAAGTTTAAGATGATGTCTATGATACAGACCTACTATTTCATAAAACAAGTTTTATATTCGCAACGCGCCTAGCATTAAACATGGCGAAGCAACGCAAATGACACGAAGCCAGAATAGAAATTGTATTTAACGTAATGCTCGACCAACTTTCATTCTAGGGACATACGGACGGACAAACTGGGTCGATAACGTGTTCAAATATACGTAACTCCTCGACTATGTTGTGACGTAAGCAATTAGGTGTTTGGAAAAAGAATTAAGAGAATTTTTTTGACAGTGCGGTCTTTTCAAAAGTATCACATTTTGGTCAATAAGTAATAAAATTCTATGAAATGTTGTAAATAAATTAGTACCCTTATTTACTTATATAATAAAGGTCAATTTGAAT
This sequence comes from Hoplodrina blanda, assembly GCA_949316365.1. Classification (NCBI taxonomy): domain Eukaryota; kingdom Metazoa; phylum Arthropoda; class Insecta; order Lepidoptera; family Noctuidae; genus Hoplodrina; species Hoplodrina blanda. The sequence goes on from OX438573.1 coordinate 3,482,646, forward strand.
TCTTGTTTTATCAGTCAGATGAAAACAAAGACATCTTTGTAATAGAAAGGTTATATTGTAACAATGTTGATAAACAAACACAATGTTTACAAAACAAACAAAAATATTTAGCCGCAAAAATAAATACAACACAACAACAAAAATTACAATGAAATGAATCGTTTATTCATACCGATGAAACAATATCGATGTCCGTAATCGATTGAAGGTTGAATGAATGTGTCACAACTTTATGATGTTGGTGGCCGTTTAAAAACGTAACGCGTTCGATTTTCAATTTGGAATTGGAATACGATGTGGTTCGCGCCAAAGAATTCATTCGAACCAAATCTTTGGTTTGTTCGATTTTTAAATTGGTTAGTTGACAACTTGACATTGTTAACCATTAATTTTAAGACTCAACTTCTTAAAATACTTTATTTTATACCTGTAAAACCGATTATTTTTAAATTAAAAATAAAATTAGATTTTTAGTTGCTTTCAAGTCTATAAATAGTTAATCAATTGAGTTGAAAAATAAGTGACGTCACAGTTTATCTATGGGGGATCGCATTTTGACAGGTCATAAACAGTAAATCAATTGATTGGCGGTGTCAAATACCAAACCGTTTGACATAAAGATATCGAAATGTCGATTTGTTATCGCAGCTGGGTATCTTCTGTAAATGTAACCTATTCGTATTAAAGGGTTAATGAAAGTTACCTTCAATTATCCTTTACAACGTTTACGTAGAATAATTTATTACTTACCTGCAAATAAAAGAAAAATGCACATTAATATAGATTATTAAAAAAACACAGTGTTCCTAGTTATTTAAACAAAAAACAAAAAATCTAGCACATGGGCATTTATTTTTGTATAACTTTAAATTAGTAGGATAATGGTGCCGATTCCCTTGTTCACAAACTAGACTAAGGGCCGAAACTGCGTTAAGCGGGCACCCGCGCGGGTTCATACAAAACTGCTCCGTCGCGGGGTCACGCGCGGGCGTCCGTCACGGGGAGGCGCGCCCCGCACCCGCGCAACGGGGCCCGCCTCCGTGCGACGGGACCCGTCGCGGGGGCACGCGCGGTGCGGGCTTATTCAGTAGAGATGGGCTGAGTGATGATTTTTCTGTATCAATGACTGCATGACAATGACAAAAAAATATCGATGACGGGAACAATGACAAAATCATCAATGATTTTTATTTGAGTATTAGATCTCGTCACTTCAATTGTGAGTAGATACTGAAATGATCGCGGAACGGCTTAGTGAAATTATCATTAGTTACTTAGTACGAGTAGTAGGCATGAGTCGAGTTTGTCAGTTAGCTAGCCCGCGTAATTAAATTTTTCTTAGTTTGTGACATTCCTGGCGGGGTATTTATTTAGGTATTTATTAATAATCATGGAAATCATCAATATGATTCCATTAGTGATATTTACTGCAAGATATGACAATACTTAACACATTACACTAAGTTACGTGTATTTCGTACGCGTAAAATTAAATTAGGTAAGAGTGGTTGGTCGTCCTCGTCTAACTAAAACAATGATTCACGAAATACTAAATGCTAGATAAATAGCATTAGTGAATTGCCGCGCATTTCGCAACTCAGTATCGCCGATCGCAAATTCACAACGTCCGCGTCGCAATACTCGCAATTCACACCGCAGTGCCCGAGACGGCCCGAGTCCGTCCGATCCGAATCACCGAAGTTCGCGTTCATTCGAAAAATGATTTAAAAGCATTGATGATTTTGTCGTTGTCATTGCATGATGAAATGATTTTAAATATCGATGATTTTTACATGTGACATGATATCGGACACATCTCTATTATTCAGTCAATAACGATATGTGATACGGGTCGTACGCACGCTCGGAGAAAATCAAGGATAATAATAATAACGACTGATACATGCCACTGTTAAAATTGTACTAGCGACACTGCGTAAATAAAATAATAAAACTGGTGACCGCGACGGTCCCCGCGACGGGACCCGTCGCGTGCCCACGGAGCCCGCTCGCGTGTCCACGCGCGTAGACACGCGACGGTTGCCCGTCGCGGGCGCCCGCTTAACGCAGTTTCGGCCCTAAAGGATAATGCTCAAAAAAAACCCAGGCCCGGCGCAAACGGTACATATCTCAAATTCTTAGTATAAAATAGTAGTTTCATACTAAAAAAAAATATAGCCAAAAATTCGTTTTTAAACGTAATATTTTGCTAATCCTTTTTTCGTGAAAGTAATTTTTAAATAGAATTATGTATATATACATATTTTCTTTAAAAATATGTATATATACATATATTTTAACATACTACGCTAACCATTATAATATTCTCAGTGGTTGTTGCAAGGCGGAGAGGCACTAAACTTTTTTTTTTTTTTATCGTGGGGAAATCCTCATGGACTATCCCCCGTCTAGGGGAGGACGGGGGGGTGTGCCGGACTCTTACCGGCTAAAACCACCAGGGTGTTCCTCGACATACCTTTCGGCGGGGGTACGGGATTCGCTCGCGCATTCTACCGCGCCCCCGCCAGGCTTTGACCCGCCACCTGTCTAGGCGGGTCCCGTCTACGTCGGCGGTCTAAGCGCCGCCGAATCCTCTAGTGTGGCGCACGCGGAACACGTGCGTCGCCTACACGGGCCTGCATCTGATCGGGTGGTGAACTGCCCCTAGGTCGACCACCCGCAGGCCGGCAACCCATGGAGGCCGGAGGTCATTTTGCGCCCGGTGCGTCTTCTCCTTGAGGGATGCGAGGCGGTTGCTTCCCTCTCCCTCTCTGCCGCCTTCTTTGCGTGCATGACGTGCTCGCAAAAGGAGGCGACAGGAGAGGCACTAAACTAACCTAACCTAACTTAACCTTTTTTTTTTTTTTTTTCGTGGGGAAATCCTCATGGACTGCCTCCACCTCGGGGAAGGTGGAGGGGTGTGTCGGACTCTTACCGACTAAAACCCCACGGTGTTCCTCCAATTACCCTTTGCCGGGCACGGGGGCGCTCAGAGCATTCTTCCGCACCCCGGCAGGTATTGACCCGCCACTGCCACAAGGCAGGTCCCGTCACCCGGTGCGGCCGTCGCTCACTGGCCGCACTGACTCCAACAAGGCGCGCGGAGAACACCACGCGCGCCTTACTCTCGGGCCTGTCTCTGTTCGGGCCACGGACTGCCCCCAAGTTCGCCGCCCGCAGGCCCCATCTCATGGTGGCCGGAGATCGTTTTGCGCCCTCCGGCGCCTGCGCGTGGTATGGGAGGAGGAAGCCTCCCTCTCCCGTTCCGCCGCCTCTTTAGCGGACATCACCTCCTCGCAGAAGGAGGCGACGGCGTCCCAAGCACTCTCGCTCCCGACAATGGACAGAACCACGTCGGGGAGCGAAAGGCTACCCGCAGTTGTCGCTGCAACGAGATCACGGCGCTGCTCTGCCCAAGCTGGGCACTCCTCCAGCGTATGCTGCGCCGTGTCCTCGGGGCAGCTCCGACAATGATGGCACCTAGGCACCGTCTCCCGGCCTATGCGACACAGGTACTTCCCGAAGCATCCATGTCCAGAAAGCACCTGCGTCATCCGGAAGGTGAGGGCACCATGACGCCTCTCCAGCCACTCCTTCAACACGAGACTTACCGCCGCTATAGCGGCGTGCCCTGCACTGGGTCGCGCAAGTCGATCCTCCCATTCCGCCACCAGGATCTGGCGGAGCTTTGCCCTATGCGCCTCATACTCCCGAGGCACTGGAGGGCGATCGCTCCGCTCAAGCACCTCCTTGCGCCACCGATATTGTGACGCAAGGAGTTTAGCTTCAGGATCCCAAAACCTAACCTAACCTAACATTGCACAAAATGTAGATGGCGTTGTCAAAATAGATGCCTAAATGTCATTTATAGAATAAGTAATTGTAAATAAATAATTTAAAAAAAATCACATTTTTGAAGCTCCTTATATAAAACAACTAGCAATTTATGACATTTAAAAAAAGATTTTGGTAATGCCCCCTACTGAATATTATGTCACATATAAATACTTAAAATCTGAGATACATTTCATTTGCGCCGGGCCTGGGTTTTTTCCCCATACATTGTGAGCATTGTCCTTTAAAGAATTGACATCTCTTACTAACATACAGCGAAAGAAAAGGACGGTGACATTTAAGGACCAAGTTAGAGATGTCAAATTAGTTCTGCCTTGAATTTTTCCGTATTTTTAATCTATACGTTTTAAGATGTCAACTATATTGTATGGGGTGTGTCAGATTGACTAAATTTGACAGCTCTTATTTACATTAGTCTCTTTCTTGTTTTATTGGATAGAAAAAGATAGAAATAAGTAGTCTAATTTTAGTTTAGTTTGTGAACAAGGGAATCGGCACCATTAATTGCATGGGTGCAACGTAAAACAAACCTTCCTCTTGAATCACTCTATCTATTGATGAAACCCACATTAAAATCCGTTGCGTAGTTTATAAGAATCTAAGCGTACCTACAGACGACACGAAGCGACTTTGTTTTATACTGTATAGAGTGATTACTAACTTTTTATTCTTATGACATAGGTACATACATACACTCACGCCTTTTTCCCATGGGGGTAGGCCGAAACCACAGAACGCCACCTGCTACGATCCTTACATACTCCTTTCGCCTCATCTACGTTCATACATCTCGTCATACAAGCACGCCGGCTACGGGTACTCCGCACCTGACCTTTCTGAAGATCCTCACTAATAAGGTCAGTGTAGGTCTTCCTAGGGCGACCCCTCCCTGCGTTGCCACTCTCCTCTGCCATATAAATACCTTTTGTCTTTCACTCATCCTCTCAACATGACCGAACCATCTAAGCATACACTTTTCTATCTTTGTCGTTTTCTTCTTGCGATACATGCTAAAATGTAATAATTACTTCTCACATTTTTCATCAGAAAGGCAGGTACCTATTATTCATTTAATATTAAAGGTAGGTACTTAATACTCACTCGATAAATTATCGATTAAACTTCAAACGCATGCAGTAAAAGCATTTTCTTCCTATTTCGTAATACCCAGCGATGTAAAGATATAACACATAGGTAATAGTTTACGCTATAAATCAATGAAGTTGTAATACATACGTATGCATTTTACGTGCGTAAAATTATCCGTAATATCCGTATTTAGGACAGGACTAGGTCCGGTAATTACTAAAGCGGAGAGGAGAGGAGATGTCTTGTAAAGATCCAATAGGATATTGTGTTGAGTTGAAGCTATACGATGAGATGTGACGCAAGCCGATTTTTTACGAGGGTTGTGTTTGGCCTGTATGTTTACATGTATGTCCGATCGTAACTACTCAACGGCTTAACCGATTTTGATAAACGATTTTTCATCTTTATGACGAGTGTCTCTGAATATTTTGTTTTAATTATTAATATTTTTAACCTAAAAATCTATACTAATATTATAAAGCTGCAGTGTTTGTTTGTTTGTTTGTTTGAACGCGCTAATCTCTGGAACTACTGGGCCGATTTGAAAAATTCTTTCAGTGTTAGATAGATTAGTTATCGAGGAAGGCTATAGGCTATATACCATCACGCTACGACCTACGGGAGCGGAGCAGTAACCAAAGACGCGGGTGTAACCGCGGCGGACAGCTAGTGTAAAATAAAAAATTAAGTAATTAATGAACTTTAAGAACTGCAGTGAATACTTTCACAGCCGGTACCCATTATTGGGAAGCAGGTCTAAATTTTTAATGGGTTCTTATTGTTAAAGTATAGACTCTAGACTCTAGACAACTTGTTTATTTTTCTTTTTTTAGTTTTTATTCAAATTAATTTTTCCCGGTCGGGTTTTGTGATTTTTCAGAAAATTGACTTATTTAATGACATTAAATGGCAAACTCTGTTTAGTCACTACTGCTTACCGTGTTCCTTGTGTCAGACATAAGACGCTAAACTATCTGCGTTTGCGCAGCGCCTTAGTTGGCAACTTGGCACACAAACCACTGGATAACTTAAACTAATATACGCTAGGATTATATCTATGAGTAGGTTATCTTGCGCAAGAGCAATAAGACTGAGTCAACGGTTATAAATAGCATACTGTAGTGTTTTCCGCTTCCAATTCTAGTTTATAACAAAGGGCTGATCCTTTTTAGGGACAGGAAGAGGATAAGAGAGGATAAGTAATGTAATTTCTCAAAAGTATGAAAAGTAAGTGCTTTTTATAATTTCTGAGAAGTTACAAGTCATAGTCTGATGAGATTGAACATGACACGAACAGGGAGAGATGAATGGATTATACATGCTTTCTGAGCCACGCCACAGTTCACACCACCAGCTTCCAAAACTCCGGGCTACTGAGAAATTCCTTCAAAGTCAAAGTCAAAGTCAAATCATTTATTTCAATTAGGCCATCACAAGGCACTTTTGAACGTCAAATACAAAAGAAAAAGGAATTGAATCTAGTTGCCCCTTACAAAAGGTAGCTTTGTACTCTTGTCATCATGGTCAGCATATTAGCTGAACAACGTCCACCTCTGGACACAGGCCTTCCGTAAAGATACCTACAATGACCGGTCCTTATTGTAATGATATTCCTACTGGAAAAATCCAATGAAGACCAGCGCCATGGTTTTCGTGCCTTTGTGCGCAGGCCACGGCATTATGCTGTGCGTCAGCCATTTCGCGCGGTGGCGGCGCATATTTCTTATTTGTTTTTAATTTTTTTGATTTAATACCTTGTTTTTAGTTTGCTTTTGTGTACATTTTTTTTCTTTTCATGTTTTTTGCGAAATTTTCGCGTGAATAAACAGTTTTTCTTTCTTTCTTTCCAATAAGACTTATTGCCCGACCTGGGAATCCGAAATCAGGACCCCACAGGACCAACGCGGTTCAAAGTAGCTTCAGACTTGACTCTTCCTCTAATATTGACCTACTGTAAGAGCGTATGGAAATCCCCCATAGCACAAGCTATTCCAGTCTCTAATAATGAAGATAAACTGGTTACCTGGACCTCTGCTGCTATCTTTGAACGTGACTCATGCAATTTGAACCAATAAGGATGCTCTCCGTTCAAGTAATCAAGGCGGTAGTAATTCAGGCGGGACAGCCGTTTCTGAGGTTAATTTGTACATACTGATGGATAGGTTGATTGTGGTCGTATCAACGTTTGTAGGTTCAAGTGGACCCCATAATACTGAATTGGTTAGTTTGACAAATTATTCGGTAACCTCAATATTGGTGTCGATTTCTATGTTCACAAACTAAACTACTTAAAAGACTGTTTCTATCTTTTTCTGTCCAATAAAACAAGAAAGAAACTTCCTTGCAATTTTAGTAGACATGCTAGAACGCATTGATTAAAAACACGGAAAAGTTCAAGGCAAAACTAATTTGACATCTTTACCTTAGTTTGTAAGTGTCACCGTCCTTTTCTTTAGCTGTATGTTAGTAAGAGATGCCAATTTTCTAATTTTATTCTAGTTTGTGAACAAGGGAATCGGCACCATAAGGTATGTGTTTATTATATTAGACGATTTTTTTGTCCTATCTTAGATTACGACTGTATTCTATTACCATAGACAAACCGGTTAGATGACAAGCATACAGATATGTCATACTTGTTTATAAGTCAACTGCAATTTGATGATGATCTGTTGTTTTCTTTGAAAAGTGAGTCAGTGAGTCAGGGTCTAGACTTGATTATTAAATTGTGACAAGAACGACAATCTTTTCAATAATGCAGTAGGTAATAGTACTTAATAAATCCATGGCTCAAAAACATGCCACAACCAAAGAGGTCACACAACTCTTAGGCACTCTTAGGTATTCGATTTTCGAACACAGATGTTTACAAGATGGCGTTGAAAGGGTCAACGCCCCGTTGACAGAACAATACCTGGCCATTAATTCAAACGCAAATTGACGCGATTGTGAAGTATTTTGCTGTGCAGTTATAACGGTGGCCATTTATTAAATATGGGTCAGGTGGTTCTATTTTCAAAAAGATATTTCTTCTTTTTTTAATTTAAAAATAATTATTGATTTGCACAAAATAATTCCATGGACTCTCCATGGAATTATTTTATACGAATCAATGTTATTGCAATGGAAAACGTGCAAAATTGTTACGAATATGACTACTATTTTATATACGAAAGTTCTGCTCCGCTCCCACCGGTCATAGCGTGATGTTATATAGCCTATAATATTTCTCATGAATCTAGCTACCTATCTAAAACAAAAAGATTTTTCCAATCCGACTGGTAGTCTCAGAGATACAACAAATAAAAATGTCTGGTTCAATTCCTGCATGGAACAAATAAGTATGTTTCGGCCCATGGTTGACGTCGATAAATACAGTTTGTAAACACTCACGATACAGGACGATTTCATTGTCAGGGGCAAAATACAAAAAAAAAATAGTAAAAGAAAAAAAAATACTTTTAACAACAAATCATAGACAAAAAATCTTCATAACCTGCCAGTTGCAACCTTTAACAACCTAATTGTGACCACACGACGTAACCTTGTCAGTGCAATCTTAAAAAACCAATATATTTCTTTGCGTGACTTATAAATGTAATTATTTTACGTACATTTTGATAACGTTTAATTAAAATTTTTACTCTACACTACTGTTTGCCTTATCGTTACGGTACGTGTTTTGCGAGGTCGACAGATTAAAAATTACTCATCAAAACGAAATCTTCGACAATAATAATTTGCGGAAAAAAAAGAGGAAAAAAAAAATAAGTTAAAAATAACTAAAACCCGACTACGACAAAGTCGCGCACTGAAAAGTATAAAACAAGAACAATATTCATTTGACCGATATTTTCGAAATTTTTAAGTAATAGCCGTGGTCGTATGCCACCTATTCAATAAAGATTGTGTGAAACAACCGCAGGTGGCATACGACCACGGCTATTACTTAAAAATTTCGAAAATATCGGTCAAATGAATATTGTTCTTGTTTTATACTTTTCAGTGCGCGACTTTGTCGTAGTCGGGTTTTAGTTATTTTTAACTTATTTTTTTTTATTTACACTATTTTGGGGGTTACTTATATTATTTGGGGGTTATATTATTTGAAGGAATAACTCTATTTAATTATTTGATATAATAATAAAAGCAAAGTAGCGAGTGAATTTCAAATGTACTCATTAAGCCTTTTCATTTGATACCCATGTTGACACTGTTAAAAACAGGCAAAGTAGCTAGTAAAAGCTATATAATGTATATATATTTCAAATGTGCTCATCAAGCCCTTTAATTTGATACCCACGTCGATATTGTGCGAAAAAAAATTTTTTTTTGATAACGACTTCACATCCCCTGGAGGGTGCCATATTGGATTTGGTGACACGTCACCTACCCTATAACCAGCGGACAACTGAGACGCTTCTAACGACACCTCATTTGTCATGTAATGATAAGTAGTTTAGAAGTTACGAGGGAACAAACAAACATACATACAAACATACATACATACATACCGGTCAAAATCATAACCCTCCTTTTGGCTTTGCCGTAGTCGGGTAAAAAATATGGTGAAACTTAAACTAAATCCACTTCTTAACCTTATTGCTAAGGATGAAAAGTGGTTCCCTGCCGTTATTTGATTTCACAACATCAATCAATTGACATGTTTTCTATGATCAGTCAAAACACGTATATAATCCAAGGTTAGACAGAGGTGTAGTTCATTTCGCCAGTTATGTTTAAATCCCATGTAATTGGGGGCGGGCCTATTGCCATCAACCGGGCACAAATCCAGATTCCGAGGATGCTACTGAGAAAAGAAAAACCCAATAACACTTTGCTCGACCTGGGAATCGGACCCAAGACCTTGTGCAACGGCCAACGGTTTTTATTCTGCTCCGTTCCGCGGCATTGTAAATTGAGCCTTAATATGCGACATAAAAATAAACCAGTGATTCCCAATCCGTGTACAAAATAACTAAGTTATCCTGTGCGATAGGTAGGTAAGGTAATAACGTTTTCCTCAAGATTATTTCTTGTTACTAGTTACATATTATTTCAGTTTTTAATACTTCAAGTCCTCAGGAGGAAGGTCGGAGGAAGGTCGTGAGAAGCCCGAAAGTCTGACTACCAGTCTTACCAAGGGGTATCGTATTACCCAGTTACTGGGTTGTGGAGGTCAGATAGGCAGTCGCTCCATGTAAAATATTGGTATTCAGCTGCATCCGGTTAGACTGGAAGCCGACCCCAACATAATTGGGAAAAGGCAAAGCAGATGATGACTTCAAGTCCTACGTAATGAGACACAATTGATTATAAATCTATTGTTCTGTCATACCGGTATGACAGCCGGGCCTTGAGCGGTAAATTAATTAATAAACAGGATCTGTTATTTTCCGATAATTATCTTAATATTCACGTGAACTATAAAGGAAATGGTCAAGAATTATACAACATTATTTTTAGTTTAAGCGAAACCTGAATACTTATAGTTTGTTCAGAATCAGTAACTGATTCGATTCCAAAAATTTTTACACCATGTTATTTCTTTTTTTTCAAAAATATTTTAATTAAATTTTATTAGGTACTTACCAGTTAATTACAATACAATCACCGTACGGTTAGGTACCTATTGCCAAACTATTATCACGAGTGTATAAAGACGCGGTTTACGCGGGTGTACCGCGAAATGAGCATGTTTTTGAACGGACAACCAGGTATTATACAAGTTTATAACTTTGTGATTTTTTTATGATACGGTTTTAAAATTTTGTACATAGATTCTTTACACAAAAATACTAGACAGGTGTATCGGGTTTAGCATAAACAAAAAATAATGTTGTATAGGCCAGTAGGTACCCTAGATTGTACAGATATAAAATTTGTGTGATTTAATACACGGTCTTGTATCAATCAAAAATGCATATTTAGCTTAGCAGTCGTGGACAAAAGTTACGTCACTACGATTTTCTTTATTTTATCTGGGATGGGTTTGCTCTTGACCCTAGTCTAGGTCAGAGGTGAGTGAGGTGACACAGACAAAGTCTACGATGGAGTGAGCTTTCCCAGAAGAAGCCTGTTCAGTTTAACTTTGTAGAGATACAAAATCAGGTTGAATGCGTTTGGTCAAACAGACGCAGGCAGAGAGTTCCACTCTTTTGCTGTGCGCATTATAAAAGACGTTTGGAAACGCTTAGTGCGAATTGGTGGGATAGCCACAAGGTAGGGATGGTAATTTGCAGTGCGTCTTGACGTCCGGTGGTGGAAGGCCAGTGGGATGAGTTCGTGGAGTCAAAGTAAAAACATTTATTTCAATTAGACCATTTACATGCACTTTTGAATTGTCAAGGAGTCGGTCAGTTAGTCCGGAAGCTAAAGCTAGTTGCTCGTTCTAAAACGGAGGTTGGCCTCTATGGAGAAGAGCGGGCAAGAAACTCTACGGCACTCTTTTCAATTAGGTTTTTACAAAATACTGGTTACATTATTCTTGTTGCTTCTACATGTGAAAACAATGAAGATTGGTATAAAACAATAACAAAATAATATATAATAAGAATCAAGATGTAGGTAAGCCATGCATGAAGTACAATTTTTAGAAGACCGACAAGCAGGCAACTTTTCGTCGTTGAGCCAAGCTTTGAAGCTTGGCATCCATCAGTTATCACCAATGAGAGACTCATTAGAGCTCTATTATAGTTTAATGAAGATTAAAAAGAGGTTCTTAGAATAGACCGTCAGAGTGTAAATATGGTCACAGCAGTTCTAAAAGGACTTATTGTCCCATCAGCACATCATAATGTTATCTAACATGACTCCATCATGACCCAATTCATTTGCTCCCGTTTATTTTAATTCATCAATAGACTAATATTGATAACACGCTGACCTCATGTGTGTAACCTTTTCATCATTTATAACCTCCTTTGTAAATAGGTTAGGTATAGAGGGTGATTGGTAATTCGATACCTACTTGAAAGGGGATTAACGGAAGCTATATAATCTGTACTAATATAATAAAGCTGCAGAGATTTTTTGTTTGTTTGTTTAAATGCGCTAATCTCTGGAATCACTAGCTGAATAAGTAAAAATATTTTTTTATATAATAGCCAGATTCATGAGGAATAGTAAACGCTACACATATAACATCATCATCACGGGCAAAAAAAAACATGCGTAGGGAGTCACTAGTACAAAATATAGCTTAAAACGGCTTAAAATAACAAAAATAAAACAATAAAATGATTCGTAATCACCGCACTAAACAGACGGGTTGCTGACCGCTTAGAACGAATCCTTTCGCGCCGGTGCTGTTTCAATCAACGCCATTAAAAAAACCGCGCGAAAGTTAAACAAACATAACCTCTAAAACTAGGTCACTCTATACTCTATGATAGCTCGCGACACTAGCGCCATTGTCATCACCGAATTCTTGAAACGTCAATTCAAATGAGACATGAATAAAGACGCCCATTCACGTACGATTCCGGAACGGTCCGACTTCCGTATGAAGTCGCCAACAAAGGGTTTTTGTACAACAAATGCGATTTGTCTTGAGTATAACACCCTTTGTTTTAGTTTGCTGTTTTTATAAGCGTTGGAGATATAAACTAAGACGTAGATAGGTACCTAAACAGAGCAGTTGATACCTTTTTTTCGGAGATTTTAGTCTAGTCGTGACATTGACAGACTATGACATCAGCACACACACATACACGTTGATTAGCAAGCAGTTTTTATTTATTTACAGTACTCTTTACCAATTGACGTCATGCACTAGAAATTTTGCACTATTTAAGTAAATTATTCACACCAATTTATTTGTTAAGTACTTAAGTACTTACCTACCTCCAGTTAATTACTAAGATTTTTGTCGTTTATAATAATAATGAGCTTTTGATTTCGTCCTCGACAATATTGGTTATTGAAACTTTGGATCCCGTTTCATCCCCTTAGGGGGTTGAATTTTGGAAAATCTTTTCTTAGCACCTGCCAAATTTCAGCGTAATTCGTTCAGTGGATTGATAGATCAGTCAGTGAGTAGCCGTAATTTATATAATGATGGATAATTCTCCCCCATATGACTGTCTTGATGGTCCAATGGTTAAGGCACCACCCTCTCATGCACGAAGCTGTGGGTTCGTTACCGTGGTAGGACAAGTTCCGACGTGACTTTTATTGTTTATCTCCGACATCACTGACATCGGTGAAGGAAAACACCGCCAGCGCTGGACTTGTAATAAATATAAGTCTGAAATCGCCAATCCGCCGCAAGCATACTCTTTTCAATCTTTGTCACTACATCCTCTACAAAAGAATAATCAAAACGAATAACGAAAATTCTTTGTGTTGTTAATAATTATTCTCTTGCAATTGTTTGCATAATGTGTTGCATAAGCGGAGTCGCTCGTTGTAACAATTAGAATCGTGCATACAAATATGTGGTTTGCACAATACTGTTTGCAAGAACATATTGTACTTAATTATGACCTCGGTAAAGTCAATGTTTTGTGAAAAATCGTGTGTCAGTGTGTGCAATGTCAAAGTCGCAGTTTACTTTTAACGGAGTGTTGTTTTGAATTAACAAAAACTGGTAAAAGATCTGACAAGCAATCGTTTCTTTTTTGACTTTTAACAGTCAATTTGAATTTTGACTTTAATGCTAGCCTTTAAGCTTATTTAGACGGTGCGAGAAATATCGTGCAAGTTGTGGTACATTTCCGTCGAAGATCTGTCACTTATGACACGACCGCGCGGTCCCGCAATGTACGACAAATCGCACGACATTTCTCGCATCGTCTGAATCAGGCTTAAGTCTTAGATAATACATACATAATACGAAAACTGCCTCTTCTTACAGCTTCAGTACTTCTTTTTATATATGTATAGTGTTAAATATCTTACGCTGGTATGGAACTCTTCGCTTGCGAGTCTGACTTGCACTTGGCCGGTTTTTTCTCAACCAAGGATATCTTACATCGTAGGCATGAAGTACCTACTTCCACAGATAGCATTCAATACACATTTGGACGCTGATCAAACATCGTTAGGTCTCTCAAATATTTGTCTCGATGAAAGAATAAACTCGACCCAGAGAGGACGCGAGGCGGACGCTGAGTAATTAAGACAATTGGACCATCTAATTAAACAGTTAGACAGTGCATTTGTGTTGAATTTCAACAAGCAATCAGAAATATCTCTGAGGTACAATTTACAAAATAGATAGTATGCATGGTCGTCAGATATTTGTAGTTGTAGATAATAAACAATTCATTAATTAAGTTAAGTTTCAATCGGAGACATCCATCGGTTTCTAAGAAAACTTCAACTATATCTGTCGACCCTGGATACCTATCTGTTTTGTTAACTGTACATTTATATATCTAATTATCTATTAAAATAAACACTGCCTCGTTAGTCTAGTGGTCGCTAAGCGCGACTGCTGAGCATGAGGTCTTGGATTTAATTGGGTTTTTCCACCAGGAATTTCTCAGTAGCAGCCTCGGCGTTTGGATTTGTGCCCGGTTGATGGCAGTAGGCTCGCCTCCTATTACGTGGGACTTAAACATAACTGGCGAAATATGGGTTGTACTGATGGGTACATCTCTACCTAACCCTTCGAGGATAACAGGCGTGATGGTGTTATGTATAATATTAGGTACACAAGACACGCAACACCACAAATATCTACATGAAACAACACACTAAGTTGCTGACACACACAATATTACCCAGTTGCATTTACAGCGAGTATGAGTTGCAAAATTCTCTCGGATTCAGATAACAATCGCTTCGCAATAACAATGTCTGCAGTTATTATAAATGATAACTTGATCCCTAGTGTTTTCCAAGTTTTAGATAGTTCTTTTGTATTTTTGCTCTGGGCGGAGCGGAAGGGAGTGTCAGACTCTAACTGACTAAAACCCATCCGTGTTCCTCCTAATGCCCTTTGTGTTCCAGGGCCGCGGTAACTCTTTCGAACAAAATCCGCAACCCTGGCAGGCACTGGCCCTAGCGGGCCCCGTCTCCTATGCTGACATCTCTTTGAGGCGCGCGTGGGACACAACGCGTCGCCGCCGCGCCGTACGGACCACTAAGGGGCAGATCGCAGATGTGAGTTTTAATGCGCAATAGAAATACACATTGTGTGAAAATTTCAACTCTCTAGCTGTTACGGTTCATGAGATACAGCCCGCTGACAGACAGACGGACAGCTTAGTAATAGGGTCGCATTAGCACCCTTCGAGTACGGAATCCTAAAGAGTATGTATGTGCTTTCAAAATCGGCAAAAGTGAAGGGTACTTGAAATTTGATAGACATTCAAGGATGTTAGCAGTGAACTGCAACAATAGTTTCAGACAGACTGATATTTAAGCTGTAAAACGCTTTAAAAATAATCTAATTTTTATTTAAAGCAATGTGTTTGTAACCTTCATTCTTGCGAAGATAAAAGAAACATTAAATACAGTGTTAAAAGGATTTTAAGATTTCAAAACAATATGAACAATTTAATTGATTACTTATGCAATGGGATGGATGTAATTAAGATGTAATTCTCTCACAAATGATCAGAAGATTGCCTGACTAAAATCAAATCTATACTAATATGTATAATAAAGCGAAGAGATTTTGTTTGTTTGTTTAAACGTAAATATATAGCAGGGTAAGTAAGTAGTTACATAGAATTTAATATTTTGTACTTGTGTACACTTTTTTTAAATCTTTAATTTTTGGTGTTTTACGTTAGGATAATAATTTGCATCTACCATGTTAGCTGTTCACCACCTTTGGTTGACAATAAAGTTGATATAAAAAAAAACATTTTACAAACAATTTTAAGTTTGTCAAGTTCAAAAGATAATGTGGTTGCCAAAATTCAAATCGATTCTACAAATTCTGGCGCGTGAATGGGTAGCTTTAAAATTTGAGTTTGGAACACAATGGAAGTCGCATTGACCTTTTAGGTTATCTGTGAAATAGTGAATGTAAGTAGGTAGGTATTCGACAAAGAAATAGAATGGTTTTTTTTTAACTTTATGAATCACTAGCGACCTGCCCCGGCTTCGCTACCGTCGCTTCGGTACCGTCCAATATAGATACATAGCTTTCCTCTTGAATCACTCTATCTATTGATGACAACCGCATTAAAATTCGTTGCGTAGTTTAAAAAGATCTAAGCGTACAGAGACGGCGGGAAGCGATTTTGTTTTATCTGTGAGTGTTTTAATGGCTGTGGTTTTTGTCAAAAATTTCTAGTTGTGATTTTTTGACAAAAACCACAGCCAATAAAACACTAACAGATAAAAAATAGGCTTTAACAAAGCGGGCATAAATACTTTCAAAGAAGCAAGTTTTTATTTCCATTTAAAAATAGACAGTAGAATAAAAGTAAAATGCCTTGTTGGTGTTGTATTCATGATTATGATAATAAACGAGAAAGTTTTGTTACTCAATCGAGTCGCAACCGCAGCTGTTTGAAATTGTATTGTGTTGAGGTAAAATACTATAACCGTAGTACTCGCACTACTTGTGCATACGTACAGTATACACTTAGCAACATTACGAAGCTATTTTCTTCGAATATATTGATTGAAATGTCATGTTTTTAGGAATTTAGTATTTTGAATTCAATAGGTACTACTATAAAATAGGTCTTATATCAAAGTTATCAACTATTATTTCACATCAAAATCGCTTTATAATTTTTCTACGTGACTGTACTTACAAAAAAGCTTTTTTACAAAAAATTTAAACCGCCTTCAAAAACTACAAAATAAAAAAAATAACTTTAGTTTTGGAAGTCGGTGGCAATATCTACATAACAAAAAACAAAACCAAAGCCACCGACTTCCAAAACTAAAGTTATTTTTTTTATTTTTTTGTAAAAAAGCTTTTTATTTTTCACTTTTTAGTGCTTGTGTGTTAATGTTTGAAATCCTTACAAAAAGCTCTTTCAAACAATACCTCACACGATATATTTAATTTTGAAAAGTAGTAGGGGGGGGGGGGGGGTTGACGTACCCCCTCCCTCTCTTCGTTCAGTCAGTCATCAACTACTCACGTATAAACAAAGCAATTTTACTTGTTACGACAGTTATACTGTGATTCTATAAGGAGTTCCGTTCCATATCTCCAAAGTTCATCATCAGATCATGACAATATTTCTATGGGACCTATTCGGACGTATACTCTTTCAAACAAAAAAAGAATCATCCAAATCTATTCATAATTGGCTGAGAAATCAGGTAACATACATACAAAAAAAAAAAAAAACATACGCGCCGAATTGAGAACCTTCTCCTTTTTGAAGTCGGTTGAAAAGATAAGTGCGTATAGTGAAAGGTTGGAAATTCCTGCACTAAAGCTTTTATTTAGTACAGTAAAAAACTGAGCTTTTAAAGTACCGGATTCCGTCTAATAAAAATCTAGATTTGTGTTAAATAAGGTCTAAATTGCAATACTTAAGGTCCAAAATTTTACTATTGTTAATTGTTTACTAGAAAATTCTTAACAATATTATACTTAATTATTACGAAATAATCATCTCATCTCAGTCTCATCTTTCGTGGCGCGTATTGTACCTACGTTTTAATTTAGTTCTCTATTAGGTCTGCCTAAATATCCTAGACTTGTAGACTAAGTACCTACATATCTAAATATACTAAATAAAAAAAAATCTTACTTTAAATCCTGGTTAAACCTTCAATAGACTTTGAACTCTGTCACTAAGTGATAAGGTGTCCATTTAAATGCAGTTATTACGTTAACAATGAGTTTGTATATTGTAAGTTTAGATACTTACTTAACATTGAATGACGTCATTGTCGGATGTACTTTCGCTTCAGATGACCTTCCTAGTCATTTACTACCTAGTTAGTTTAATTTAAATGCTTATGAAAATTTACCGGATTGTAGGCAGAGATTTTTAAAACTAAGTATTCATTATGATTAGCATCTTTAATTACATTAATTATCAAGCCAATGATTTCTCCGAGCCTCAAAGCATGTTATTGTTAAGACATTGGTCCCGGCTGTCATACGTGGATCTTTGACAGTCGTTACGGGGGTTCGTTGTCACTAGTTCCATTAACAGTTCCATGATGGAACTACTGTTGATTTTTATTATCACTAGTTCCATTATGTAAGAATCTTAAAATAATGGAACTAATGTTGATTTTTTTTATCACTAGTTCCATTAGGCACTTGTGAAATTTTTTAAGGGTGTAAAAACACTAGCGGTAGAACACTTACGTTTTATGATAATTTTATTCAATAAAACCAAAATAAAGGAACTAATGTTGAATTTTTTATCACTAGTTCCAGCTTATTATTTTAGGCACTTGTGAAATTTTTTAAGGGTGTAAAAACACTAGAGGTAAAAACACTTAGGTTTTATCATAATTTTATTCAATAAAATCAAAATAATGGAACTAATGTTGAATTTTTTATCACTAGTTCCAGCTTATTAGGCACTTGTGAAATTTTTTAAGGGTGTAAAAGCACGTTTTTCTTTTAAATGGAACCAAAATCTTTTTCTAAAGAAAAAGTTTTAATACACAAAAATATGTATATTTTTTCGGACAACCCCCAATAAAAAAAAAATCGATATTACAATAAACGGAACTAGCTGTCTCATCAAATATCGACATGTAAACATGCAAAATGTTTGCTGTTTCTATTCGATCACTATCACTACATACTATCATAAAACAAATTAAAGTAAGAAAAAATAAATGTTTGTTGATTTTATTGAATAAAATTATGATAAAACCTAAGTGTTTTTACCTCTAGTGTTTTTACACCCTTAAAAAATTTCACAAGTGCCTAAAATAACAAGCTGGAACTAGTGATAAAAAATTCAACATTAGTTCCATTATTTTGATTTATTGAATAAAATTATGATAAAACCTAAGTGTTTTTACCTCTAGTGTTTTTACACCCTTAAAAAATTTCACAAGTGCCTAAAATAATAAGCTGGAACTAGTGATAAAAAATTCAACATTAGTTCCATTATTTTGATTTATTGAATAAAATTATCATAAAACCTAAGTGTTTTGACCCCTAGTATACCACCCTTAAAAAATTTCACAAGTGCCTAATGGAACTAGTGATAAAAAAAATCAACATTAGTTCCATTATTTTAAGATTCTTATATAATGGAACTAGTGATAATAAAAATCAACAGTAGTTCCATCATGGAACTGTTAATGGAACTAGTGACAACGAACCGTTACGGGTCGTCAGAAGCCCGAAAATCAGACAACCAGTCTCGAGGTATCGTATTACCCAGTTACTGGGTTGTGGAGGTCAGTTAGGCAGTCGCTTCATGTGAAATAGACTGGTCCTTACTTACACAGTTGAGAAAAGGCTACAAATTGAGTTATCTTTCAATTAACGTTGAATTGAACATAATCATTATCACTACATAGTATAAAACAAAGTCGCTTCCCTGTCTGTCTGTCCCTGTATATGCATAGATCTTTAAAACTAGGCAACGGATTTTGATGCGGGTTTTTTTTAATAGATAGAGTGATTCAAAAGGAAGGTTTATAATATAAACATGCATAATATAGTAGAGAAACACTGATAATTTTAGAGATGTCGTAAATAAACACATTTTTTTGCGCTTATATTGTAAACGCTGGCTAAACCCTTCGAGATAGATCAAAATAATGTAGTACAGTGTAATAATGTATTATTAATATCAGCATTGCACCCGTGCGAAGCCGGGGCGGGTCGCTAGTTAAATTATACAATGTAAAGTTAATAAAAGAAACAATGCTTTTATTTCATAAGCTTGGGGCTAGAAACTTATCATAAATCACACTGCAAATCAAATATTTTGTCAATAAATCGGATACTAATAGTCCAATATTTTTTTTTGAGGGCAGGCTGGGGTCTCCGTCATTCTTAGGGCCCTCGGCACTTACCCAATGTAGAAGAGGGGCCTGACTGGAAGCCGACCCCAACATTAGAAAAAGGCAAGGCAGATTGATTGTCATTTTAAAAGTACGGTCTACTCAAAAAATAGATAAGTTTATTATATGATCTTGAACTTTATCTCGATGGCGTTTGAACATCAATTGACATGACCCAAGTGTATTCAAGTGAGTACTTATGTTCTAAAATGTGACGTCACTACGTTTGATGTGTTCATTTTATTAACACTTATGTCATTTATCATAATATGAACATTGAACAGCTGAGTCGTAGAGGTCGGTGGTTTTACATCGGCGAAGCGAGGCATGGAGGGCGTGGGCAGAAATTGCAATTTTTATGGCAAAATTTCCTTCCACGCCCTTTCCATCTTTGGTGTAAAAGTTCTAGATGTTGGTACATTATATTGATCTTTATTGCTTTAAGAATAGAGTACCGGTACCGTATTACCCAGTTAGTGGTTGTGGAGGTCAGGTAGGCAGTCGCTCCATGTAAAATACTGGTATTCAGCTGCATCCGGTTAGACTGGAAGCCGACCCCAACATAGTTGGGAAAAGGCAGATGATGAATAGAGTATTTACTTACTTACTTTGTAAAATGGATTTACAAATCTCGCATCGGCCATGACGGCCATCGAGGACGGCGCTGTATAGCGATGGACATCTTTCGGTAAGCGTGTAAAAGTACCTTAACGGTTTTTCTTAGCCAGACTCTGAAATAATTTTATTTGTAACTAGCTTTTGCCCGCGACTTCCTTAATGTGAATGGACATACAAGAGACCTGTGTGAGACCTTTTTTTTTTTGCGGAATTTTATATAGGTATGTTTTGTTAAATATCGTATGTTAGTACTTCATGTGCGAGTCCGACTCGAACTTGGCCGGTTTCTTTTCATGTAAGTACCGTGTAAACATACATGACAAATCTATTTAGTAAAAAGCTGTTATTTTGACAAACAGACACTTCAATTTTATTTCATTGTAAAGATGTATTTTATATTGTTACAAATGATTGAACATTTTAGCTTTTTGTCATAAAAAGCGAAAAGGTTTTTTTGACGTAAAAGTGAAAGCATACTCTTTTTCCTTTCTAGCCAGTCTTAACGAGAAAGGGGGGAGGGGGGAGGACAATTGTCGTTTCTTTATGAACGTTCGTGGAGTTTTTGGACAATGATCGTTGGTGAGATGAGATCGTATGGGTTGGACCTCATCTGGCAGCACGGAATCGCCTTTTTCCGTCGCCCTTTCTCTTTCTGTCGCTTAGAACTGCCATTTGCTAGGCGGAGACAGAAAGCATAATGCGATAGCACGCGGCGGAATCCTCGAGGCGATCGCATTATGCTTTCTGTCTCCGCCTAGCAAATGGCAGTTCTAAGCGACAGAAAGAGAAAGGGCGACGGAAAAAGGCGATTCCGTGCTGCCAGATGAGGTCCAACCTTAACTAGACTTTGAACATTTTTCGTTGCGGTGGCGTAGCTGGAGTCCTTCTAGGTAGCTAACTGCGGCAAAACCCAAATGGAGGGTAAAGATTTGGAGTCGGTGCCAAGACCGAGGATATTATATCCAACCGTATGGCACCGACTCCAAAAAATTGTTAAATTTTAGTATAGGTTAATCGTAGGTTAGGTTAGGTTTATTAATATAGGTAGGTTTTAGTATTATTTTTAACTTTTTAGTGCTTTTTTTTAAGTCGGTTTTTTTATTTGTTAATTTTTAGTGACATATTTTTGTCCGATTGCGATAAAATTTTCATGGGACCATTTAGGAAGTATAACCTTACCAACAAAAAAAGAATTTTTGAAATCGGTTGGCAAGCGACGGAGTTAAGCGCGAACAAAAATAAAAAAAAAAAAAAAAAAAAACAACATCCGAATTGAGAACCTCCTCCTTTTTTAGAAGTCGGTTAAAAAGATGCAATATACCTATTTATGTTTTTCCCTGGAAGTTTAACGTACGGCCTAAGGGCTCCCGCACAAAACCACGAATTCGCGTCGCATCGCAAATATCTGCGAATTCCTGTGAAGTTAAAGTTCTCGAAGTTCCTGCAATGCGGCGTCGTATCGCATCGCACCGTGGTTTTGTGTGGGCGCCCTAAGAGTCAGAGTGAGATAATAGATAATTATTTCACGAATTTTTGCTCACACGGGTCCCAGGCAGGCCCCTGTAACCGGAGGGGCCCGGTCGATACGGCGGTAGCTACGTCCCTGGTTCGCGTGTCAATGCGCCAAGGGCAAGCCTTGCCCAAGTTGAACCACGTACAGTCCACAAAAGAGGTATCCAGGGCCGTCAGATACAGTTGAAGTTTTGTTAGAAACCGACGGATGTCTTCGATTGAAACTTAACTTAATTATTGAATTATTTAACAACTACTTATTAAATTAAATTACATCTGTTTCTAAGAAAACTTTAACTTTATCTGACGACCCTGAACACCTATCTTTTTTGTTGACGGTTCGTGCACTTAAGACGATCCTTTTTAATTAATATGTTCTAATTTAGGCGATGTCCGTGTTAATAAACAATCAATTTGAAACATTTGACCCGCATTTAACACAACCTTGTACGAAAATAACCTTAAAATCTTGTAAATTCAATGTTTTTGTGTGCAATTATCGGAAACAAATGCATACATGACATGTTAATTGTTTTGAATTGTAAAAAAAACGCATTATTTTTAATAAAAATGTTGGGTTTTGTGTAAAAGAGGTCAGTTTACACATAACATCACGCGTGTAATCCCCGAAGGGTTAGGCAGAGGTGTACCCATTAGTACAACAACATTTCGCCAGTTATGTTTAAGTCCCATGTAATAGGTGGCGTGCCTGTTGCCATCAATTGGGCACAAATCCAGACTCCAAAGCTGCTACAGAAAAATTCCTGATAGAAAAACCCAATAACATTTTGTCCGACCCGGGTATCAAACCCAAGACCTCATAACAACCTATGTGCTATTCCAGACTATAACCTATTTCTGTGCTAAATTTCATGCAGACCCGTTTAGCTATTTTGGCTTGATTGAGAAACAAACATTGATTCATTCAAACAATCGCATTTATACGAGTAATAGTAGTAAAAAGTAAGACAAGATGTAAGTACACACAGCAAAACAGATAGGTATGCAGGGTCGTCAGACATAGTTGAAGTTTTCTTAGAAACCGATGGATGTTTTCGAATGTAACTTAATTTTAAACGTAGATAATAAATAGTTCTTTATTAAGGTTAAGTTTCAGTCAAAGACATCCATCGGTTTCTTAGAAAACTTTAACTATATCTGACGACCCTGCATACCTATCTGTTTTGCTGACTCTAAAAATCGATACTCCCGAACGGTAAGGTGTACTTTTCCAATTGTTTGCCCCTGTTTAATAATACGGTAAATAAATTAATAAGATTACTTTATCTTCATCATCATATGAACTGAACGACGTCCACTACTGGACATAGGCTTTCCCTAAAGATATCCACAATGACCGGTCCTGCGGTGCCCGCATCCAGCGGTTTCCTGTGACCTTTACCAGCTCAACAGTCCACCTCAGCCAAAGTACACACGGTTACACGAGACCGTTGCGGATTAAAAGAGGATGTAGTGACAAAGATACAAAAGGGTATGCTTAGTTGGTTCGGTCATGTTGAGAGGGAAGAGTGAAAGACGATTAACAAAAGGTTATATGGCAGATGTGAGTGGCAACGCAGAAGGGTCGCCCTAGGAAGACCTACACTGACCTTATTGGTGAGATTCTTCAGAAAGGTCAGATGCGCAGTACTCGTAACCGGCGTGCTTGTATGACGAGATGTATGAACGTGGATGAGGCGAAAGGAGTATGTAAGGATCGTAGCAGGTGGCGTTCTGTTTCTGTCCACCCCCATGGGAATACGGCGTGAGTTTATGTCAACCAATTTATCTTACAAGCATTTAAATTTCATAGTATGTATACGGAATCCTTGAATGTTTGATTCCATTCAACTTCGTAAATTAACCTTCGTGTCGAATACATCGTATGTAACACGCGAGTTTTGTATAAATACCTCCACATACACATTAACAAATCATACATACACATATTTAGAGGTAATAGGATATTTTGGAAGAACACAAATCACTTATCGTTTTTTCTGGCGATTGTGGAATCAATACACCTAATTATAAGTAAGTATCGAAAAATTACTGTATGTCCATTATCTATCTATACAGTCATATAAAATGCTTTGTCCTGAATGACTGACGGATCAACGCACAGCCCAAACCGCTGATCGTAGAGACCTGAAACTTGGAGGGTGTGTTCTTTGTATGATGTAGGCATCCGATAAAAAAGGATTTTCCGAAATTCCACCCCTTAGGGGGTGAAAAAGGGGGTCCAAAGTTTCTATGGAGAAACAGATTAGATCGTAAATAACAGACATTATTTTCTGTGGACGAAGTCGCGGGCAAAAGCTAGTATTATGACAAGAGAAGAAAATTATACTTAGGCATATTACCAAAACCATATTAATAAAGCCTTTAAATATTGACCAGTTTTCCTTGTATGCAAAAATAAAATAATTTCAGAGACATTGAATAAGAATTACGAATTAAAAAAGAATAAAAAAAAATGTTTGAAAAAAAAAAACACGATTGTGTATTTTTGATAAAGTTAATACTAGTTGTTTGCTAACATCAAAACAGATGAAATCAGATCTTTTTTATTATAATTTGGCCTTTCAAAATGAGTCACGCAGTTATAAAACGACTTTTGAAATCGAGCCTAGCAACTTGCTTTTATATTGTGACTAGGTATACTCCGCGTTAAGTTATATATTTGGGTACCTACTGCTCTGCTCCTGTGAGTCATAGCGTAATATTATATAGCCGATAATCTTCCTCGATAAACGCGTAATATAACGCAAAAAGATTTTTTTTATCGGATCAAAAGTACCTAAAATTAACACGTTCAAATAAATAAACTTTTTAGTTTTATAATATTAGGAACTAGCAACCGTCCCGGCTTCGCATGGTTGCAATGTAGATACACAAACCTTCCTCTTGAATCACTCTATCTATTGATGAAAACTGCATTAAAATTCGTTGCGTAGTTTAAAAGATACAGACGGCGCGGCGGGAAGCGATTTTTTTTTACTATGTAGAGAGGAGACTATATAGATTACGTAATTTTAAATATTTATACAAAAAAATACAATGTTGCGTAATACCTATTAATTTTGCTAACAAAAAGCAACTGAAGATGGAATAGTTATTTCCATTCCATCATGTACACATTGGTCCATGATGGTACAACTCAAAGAAGAAAATAAAAACAATTAGTTATTAACATTAACCAATAATTCCAAGACATAACTTCTCTTAACAAAAAACACTTTTTTATGTCCTGAAAATTCGACTAATTTTTAATTGACAGTAAAATTAGATTTTTAGTTGCTTTCAAAACAATATATAGTTAATCAATTGAGCTGGCCAAAATTGACGTCACAAATTAGAATTGCTATACAAAATCTATGGGGGAACCGCGTTTTGACAGGTCATAAAAAGTATGTCAATTGATCAATTACCAAATTATTTAAAGTTGTTAGAAGTCATTAAAATTAATAAATTAAAATAATATTCACCTCATGCTTGGAACGCAAAGCCCAGACACAGCGGAACATCTATGCCTAAACATTTTTTTTTAACTGTCACATTAGGCGGGAAATAATCAAAACCACAGACAACGCACAGATTCTAGACCACAGACACGAATGAAAAACTTTCGTGTCATTTGCTATAAAAATTACATTCATATGGCCATGTGTGTGTGTTTGAGTCAGAGGACAAATGTTTAGGCTTTTAATTTCAGTCAAAAAATATCGAATGTAAAAATATGTTAAACGGAGCCGAAAAGAGGTTTTTGTAATCATTGCGATATTTTTTTTCTTGTTTTGGATCATATCTGGGAATGTTCTGGTTGCGAAGATAATTTTTGAAGTTCAAAGTTTTACTAGGTTTAAAACTTAACTTAACTAAACTTAACATCACGCTTGTAATCCCCAAGGGGAGGTATACCTATTAGTACACCCACATTTCGCCAGTTATGTTTTCATCCTATGTAAAAGGGGGCGACGAGCCTATTGCCATCAACCGAGCACAAATCCAAACTTCGAGGCTGCTGAGAAATTCCTTGTAAAAAAACCCAATAACACATCGCCCGACCTGGGAATCGAACCCAAGACCTCATGACCACTAAACCAACGAGGCAATCAAAAAAACATCGTCGAAAATTAAAATCTTCTTTTAAAAAATCTGTCACTAGACCAACAAGGATTTTCTACAAATTAAACAAAAAAAAAAAGGAAGAAAAAAACAGTAAATACCTAAATATTTCTAAATAACATATGGTTCATATGGTTGATTGCGTCAAATGACCGCGACCTTACTAGATATGTAAATATACAGACCGGTATAGTATCAAAACTCAAGAATTCTGTGCTGCGCAGTTTCTCATTAAACAACCGTTAAATAACTGAAAATTTTGCCCCCCTTTAGTTTTTTTAAACTTGATTAAAGACTACCGCTAAATGCAAATACGTATCACAAATAAAAAAAATATTAAATACTTTTTGATTCTGGTAGAAAAAAATGAAAGAGAGAGAAAGAGAAAGGGAGGGAAGAATTCTGACAGTTAACTACTACAAGAAATCGCGTTAAAGAACTTCGTTTAAAAAAAATAAAAACGGGTTGCACTCCGGGAGTGCCGGCAGAAGTGAAAACTTGATTATTAACGTTTACGTTTACGTTTAACATACACGAACATTCGCGCAAGCGCCCTGCGCTGTCTAAACGAAACAGTAGGCCCAGGCATACATTTTCGCCGCGCCGTAGAGAGGCGATAGCTGTCTACTCTCCATCCGTCTTACGCTTTTTCGATCAGGTCACGTGTCCTGACGCGCACGTGTCCTGACGCGAGTTTAAGATTTTATACCCATTACAGAAAAAGTGCTCAACGCCGCTAAAGAAGTTTTCACTTCAAAAACGTTTAATGCAATTAACTAGAAAACCCAGTAATTAATATATTACACAATATTACATATTAAAAACACTATTTAAACATACCGGGATTATCATTAATTACAAACAAACAACAAAATTATCTCGTTACTCCGTAATTTAATTCCAGGAATTTGTTCAATGATAAATATGGAACTTTCCATTTTAAAAGGGAAACATAGTTTGCTTGTAATGTATTAATTTCGGGTATACTTTGGTCTATGGGCTGTAGTCAATGGCCAGGTAGCCATAGATGACCTACTTCAACCAAGAGTTATATTTCAAATCAGTTGATGTAAGTATTGTTACTGCGAACGAACCATAAAATATAGTACCTAAACTTTGACAGCTGTCATTGTCAATTCTCGAAATGTCATTTCGAAATTCGATCAGTGTGATCATGTCTAAGCATGGACAACTTAAGGAGGTATTCTATAAAATCTATGCCTAATATGTCAAAACTAACAATTTAAAAATGAAGAAGGATAATTGCATAGATACTTGGATGAGCTAAAATGCAAGGATAATCTAAGGAAAAACGCTTTAGTAGACATAATAGATACTGAATAGGTACATAGTATAAAGTTGCAACTTTTTTTGTGTTATTGAGTATTTCCATCAGGAATTTCTCATTTGCAGCCTCGGAGTCTAGATTTGTGCCCGGTTGACGGTAATGGCCTCGCCCCCTATTACATGGGACTTAAACATCACTGGCGAAATGTGGGTGTACTAATAACCTCTGCCTAACCCTTCGGGGATTTGTGCCTGGTTGATGGCAATAGGGTCGCCCCTACTACACGGGACTTAAACATAACTAGCAGAATGTGGGTGTGGGTACATTTCTGCCTTACCCTTCAGGGATTACAGGCGTGATGTTATGCAGAAATTATCACTTACATTTGCAACATTATAAAAATAAACTGCAAAAGGGTTGATGACTTGCGTTATCAAGAGTAATAGCCGGTCAGTTGTCACAATAATTCCTTATTTTCTTTTTATCAATGAAATGAAAGAGTTCCGTGCAATTTTTTATGTACAGTAGCGGTCATAAGTGCAGTAGCAATCTCACAAAGCGATAGATTGACACTTTGGTTTAACCTATGACCTTCCGACGCCGTGTGCGTAGGTACTGTGTTAATACATCACTTAAATACACACAGATGTAGGTACGGCTTATACCGCGTGTTCACAGCAATTCAAATCTTTGCATGCTACTGCACTTATGACCGCTTACTGTACATTGCTAACTTCTTTTTTGTGCTTAAAAAATTCTTTTTTTTTTTTTTTTTTTAATCTTTGTTTTAGGGGACTTTTGAACACAGTTCACGTCAGCCCCATCATAACCTAATCTTAAGTTTACTAACAAAAAGGACTAAAAATAAACAAAAAAGAAAACGGTGGCTTAAATATTAACTAATGAATAAATAATTCTAGCCTCATGGGACATAGGCCGAGCGAGAAACTGAAAAAAAAAACCCTAAGTCTAACCTATTTATATTTAATTCACAAATAATTTTATTTCTCTCAGATTCGTTCCTGACACACTCCGCCAGAAGATGCTGTGCATCTTCTTTCTTACCACAAATCTCGCAATTGGGCGAACTTACTTTTTGCATAAGATACGCAAAAGCTCTCAGTGGCATGTGTCCGGAACGAACCCGATGAGCAGTTACGACAGTACCTCGGCTGATTGTATTGCTATCAAACCATGGGGAACGAGGAGGCTCGTTTTGTATAATTTTGTACCATACACCTTTTAGTTTAGATAGCTCATTAAAGTATTCTTTCCATTTATCATAGCATTCTTTCTTATAATTTTGTAGTTTTTCCGAATAATTGGGAAGAATATAAATTTCAAAACCCGAAATTGCCCCCATTTTCGCTAATCTATCTGCCTCCTCATTTCCCCTCAGACCAATATGTGACGGGATCCACTGCAATATTATGTTGGTGTTACCTAAAAGAAGTGAGTGTATTTTTCTCAACACATCATAGGCAGTCGGTACACCTCTGTGCCCAGAGGCGCATCGTGCCAGATGCTGAAGAGCACTTTTGCTATCGGTAAAAATTACTACATTTGTAATATGTGTCAGCGTTTCAACGTAAGACAGCGCTTCTGAAATTGCTAACATTTCTGCTGTCATAATAGATACCGCGGAGACTATTTTAAAACACTCACTTCCTTTAGTAACTGGATTAAAAAATTCTTAAGGTCCGTTAAAAACCGACGTTATCTGTCATGGGACGCCCGGCAGGTGTGAAAGATCTCAATGAATATTCAAATTTCGAATCAATTAAAACCAAAAGGCATTAGAGAACGTCATGCCGCAGACTGCTTGATTTTACTGTATATTTTTGTAAGTATACATTTATAATTGACTTCAATCACGTCAGAATAGCTGAACGGATCTTGATAAACTTTGGCACAGATATAGATTATAGCCTGGAATTATACATAGGCTACTATTTATTCCAGAAAAATGTTCGGTTCACGCGAGATAAAATGTCGACGTTGACGCAGAAGAAGTCGCTGGAAGAAGCTAGTAACTTTTAAAAAAGAAAACAAAGAATCTTTGAAAGCAGGAAAAATAATAAGTATAACAAACTTCTTATTTTGACTGCCTCGTTGGTCTAGTGGTTAGTGACCCTGACTGCAAAGCCGGAGGTAGTGGGTTCGATTCCCACCCAGGACGAACTTTGTGTGATGAGCATAATTGTTGGTTCTGCGTCTGGGTGTAATTTATCTATAATGTGTATGTATTTATAAATTATATAAGTATGTATATCAGTTGTCTGGTTACCATAACACAAGCTCTGCTTAGCTTGGGATCAGATGGCCGTGTGTGAGTTGTCCCAAGATATTTATTTATTTATTTTAGTATTTTAATTATGTCCCAGTTTTATAGAACGAATCTAGTTGTTTTTTAATCTAGCATCTATGCTAGGTAAATACAATACCTACCTACATAGTTATATTATGTACACACAATAAAACATATGTTTAAATATTGCATTACTATAAAACAGCTCAATTCTGTCGTTGATAGCAGTTTCCCGTCAAATCAGCTGATATCAGATATAAAAAAATAAACTAATTAACTTAACTTTAATTAATGTAGAACGTGACATCAATTCATAATCGTTCCATTAGACGCCATGATTTTGTTTCGAATTCAAAATTCGAATCTTTATTATAAAAATAAAAATTGCCTATGAATTTATACGAACGAGGTAGGATGGCGTTATGTAATAAAAAAAGAACGCTAATTTAAAACCTGTATTGTAAGGTATTCATGATTAAAAATAAAATGCCTTGTCTATAACTCTGTATGTATTGTTTGTTTATTACCTACGGCTAGCCATTAATCATTATGAGCTCTTTGTTTTGATATAACTACATTGTCCTTTCATCTTAAAATGATTGTGCAC
This sequence comes from Hoplodrina blanda, assembly GCA_949316365.1. NCBI lineage: Eukaryota > Metazoa > Arthropoda > Insecta > Lepidoptera > Noctuidae > Hoplodrina > Hoplodrina blanda. The sequence goes on from OX438573.1 coordinate 3,512,967, forward strand.
GTCCGATCTTCGGATATTTATAAAACTTCCAAGAGAATCTATGTAAACATCAAATTATTTTAGTTTCGAATATGTTTTTAAGGTTGAGAATCGAACAAAAAAGATTGTTGAGAATTACAAAGATTTAACATTGAACACAAAGTGAGTATAAAGTTTTGCTAAGTCAACTTATGATTAAGATTCAAGGTTTTTGCTTACGTTGTGTTTTTACTTAATCATTTATTGCATAAACAGTGTTCTTAATATAAAATTGGGAAAATCCTAGACACAATTAATTGACTGTTGTCACAATAAAAAAAAAAACAATGACAGTGCAGACTGAACATAAAATACCTAAGCCAAACAGAAGAAAAAAAAAACAAACCTCGAATTAGCCTTCGTCATTTTGGATCCGTTCCCGCCAAATTCAATTTCACTGCCGCCAAAACTTGTAACCAAAGGCACGTCGCCTTCTGCCATTTTTCAATAAAATAAAAACACTTAATAAAACACGAAAATACTTTTGTTAAGGTAAATAACGTAATGGTTTTTGCGCGCACGACCCGTCTCTGCGGCGTCCGGCGATGCACTGAACGTTTCTATTCAACGATTATTTTATTGATGTTAATATAATGATGGACGCTCATACTCAGATAACGTGTGATGGTCGTTGGACGATGTTGTGGCAGTGATAATTGGATTGGTTTATGCAAAGTTGACGCATGCCACAACATCTCGAACATCAAAATATTTATTCTCAAATTTCTTCTGTTGCTGTTGGCATTTGCCAATGTCTTTGTTGCTTCTTTGTTTACGATTTGTACGAATGATCATTGTGTCATGACATTTAAATATGAATGAAAAATGGTCGCTGAGACCTTTTGCTTGCGTGTGTTTAAAGACGACTCATGTCTCCGACAGTTAATATTTTGACACACTGACCTATATAATAATAATACTAGTCTATTATTGTCCTACTGCAGGGCAAAGGCCTCTATTCAAACAGAGAAGGCACCAGCATTGATCACAGCGGTAACTTAAAGCGGATTGACGATTTCAGACTTATATTAATTTTAAGTCCAGGTTTCCTTACGATGTTTTCCTTAACCAATGTCAGTGATGTCTAAGATTAATCTATGATAGTACCTCTGTTTATAGTCACATCCTGCTTAAAACCAGTACAACTAGTAAAATCAGGTCCAGAACAGTTTTTATTTCTTTAAACAATAGTTGTCTACCCACTACTTTGGCCCACTTAATATATTACTTAATAAACTAACCAAATAATGTTGGGCGTATGCTTAAGTGAGTTGTTCACGTAACGAGACACACACACATAATGTAATATACGTATTTCCGGATTGAATTGATATTAAGAAAACAGTGAAGATATTTAAGCTTATACTTAGTATTCAAAAGGTGTTGTTAAGTAGAAAACGGTAGTCAGTTGTCTGACAGGTGAAATTAATAGACAGATTAAATATTAAAAAGGAAGGTTACAAAAGAAATCCAAATTTTCGAAAAGTTCCCCTGAAAGTACTGAATTTTTAAGTGTACACCATTCACGAATTGGTGTCTGAAGGCTGCAAAACCAGTTCTCCACCATAATACACTTACTCTAACAATCCAAAATTACCTGCAAAGACAAAAATAAACCATTACAACTTTAATTCCATTACAAAATCATTTCTTAAAGCGACACCTACATCTAATTAAGCAAAAAAGAATGATCAATTAGGTTTTACTAGTTTTAAAAGTGCAATAACGGGTTTCCCCGCACTCAACGGTAGTAAGTGCAGCGATAGTCAGAACATAACTCGCGGCGCGCGACACTGCAGCTCACAAAACAAAACAAATCGGTGATATCGCTCGGCGATACCTCGATTGCAGTACTCAGAAATCTACCTTTAGAAGGCATAATTGAACATACATTACGTACGTAATCTTACGATTTTTTCTTGTAGGCGGTAAGGAGAAATTGTAGAATGTCATGGGCCATCTATGCTTTTTTGGTTTTCGTTTGGGAAATCGACGTGGACTGCCTCGTTTTGAGGAAGGCGGATGGGTTTGACAGACTCCTATCAATTTAAACCCCACGATGTTCTTCCAACTAAGTACCTTTGGCCGGCCACAGGGGTTCCTCTGAGCACTCTTCCACACGTCAGTAAGTATTATTTAAAATAATATTTTTTTATCAGGCAACTAAGGCCCTTATAAGGAAAATACTCAAAATAATCTTATTCCAATAAGCTAATACATAATAAAAACCTTATTGACCTATTTAATAACTGAACACGTAACGTATTGACCCGTCACAACCACAAGGCGGGTCCCGTCGCCCACCAGCCATACCGACCGACTCCAGAAAAACGCGTGAGGAACGCAATGGGACCTTATTCTCGGGCCTTTATCTGTTCGGGCAACAGACTGACACCGAGTCCACAGCCCGCAGACCACGATATGCTTACCAGATATAATCATCCTCCTTAAAGGAGGTAAGTAGGTACCCAATGTTTTTAGGATTGCTTTCAAAGACAAGATTTTTTAAGTAGTGAAAAGAGATTTACTTCTAAGACTTCTAGACGAAATCTTAATATTACTTTCGATGCTCCAGTAACCTCAGTGTTTATAAATTATGCACATACAAAAACAAAACGAAAGTGAAAATTAAAACATGAAGGCCAAGTTTTTATGGCCACAATTTTTGCCATCGTAGGCTACAAACTTACTGCTTATTCATTACACATACAATAATTTTAATTAGATCATTTTAATGCTGATTTATCTAAAAATAACTTGTGAGACATCTGCTTAACTTTTAATTTTATTTAATGGTTTACTTTGCAAACAATAACACAAGAATAGCTGACGTCAAATAAATGATGGAAAACGTAATTCATATCCATACTAATATTATAAATTCGAAAGTAACTGTCTGTCTATTACGCTATCACTACTAAACCACTTAACCGATTCTCATGAAATTTGGTAAGGGGTAAGTTTGAGCCCCAAGAAAGGACATAGGCTACTTTTTATTCTGCGACTGCGATAGGCGACATTTACGCGGACGAAGTCAAGAGGAAAAGCTAGTCCTTAATTTATAATGTTGATATTTAAACAAAACTTTTCCTAGTTTCAATTAATTTAAATCGTATTAAATTATAATAAATATTCTGTTTTATGTATCCTGCATTGATAAGCAGCGTAGGTGGTATGTACGCCATTTTTACGTATTATTTTCCCGTACCTATTGATAAAAGGTAAAATAAATAACTAAACTAAAACGGAAATCACTAATACAAACAGAATTCTAATATGATTGTTTTGTTTTCCGCGGATAACTAATTCTTATCAGCTATCTGCCAGTCGAAGTACCGTCAAAATCTGTCCAGCCGTTTCAAAAATTAACCGGAACTAACACAAAGACAGATAAAAAAAAATATTTCTTTATTCATATATGTTCCGTGTAAACATACAAATATTAATTGTGTTAAAAAGCAGTTATTTCCACATTACAAACATACATTTCGATTTTATTTATTTAAATAAATCGACAAAAAAAAATGTTTAATATTCTTGGCACCGTACCGCATAATCTCATCCAATGCGTCACTAGTAATCTTCGAGTGTTGTACCAAGCGGTGTCATCTACGTTTTCGGGTAAAACCGCACAAAACATTTAGAGGGGCGGTACTTTCCTAGTATTTTTGTTTATGGTCGAGTGGGGGCGTTATTTGGGAATTCTTTGTAATAAGATAACGCGGTAAATATTGTTATTGTGATATAACGTGCATTTTTTTTTTTGGTAAGTTGCATAATTATTTTTATATATACTTTATTCACAAAAAAATGTACAGAAACACATTTATAAAGTACATTACAATTCATTACAAGTTGCAAAATCTGTACAAAATGTACACCCTGTCACATAAACTAAAACTTGACTGCCTCGTTGGTCTAGTGGTCGCAAATCGCGACTGCTGAGCATGAGGTCTTGGGTTCGATTCCCAGGTCGGGCAAAGTTATTGAGCTTTCCCATCAGGAATTTCTCAGCAGCAGCCTCGGAGTGTGGATTTGTGCCGGTTGATGGCAATAGGCTCGCCCCCTATTACATGGGACTTAAACATAACTGGCGAAATGTGGGTGTATTACTGCGTACACCTCTGCCTAACCTTTTGGGGATTACAGGCGTGATGTTATGTTATGTGTGTCTTTCAAAATTATAACCTATAAGTAGATGTCAAAAAGACGTTAGGTGTAGCGACTCTTGGGACCTCAAACCATACTTTTTTGAAATGAAAACAAAAACAAAACAACATCAGAATTACCCAAAAACACTGCTTCCCTGGTTTAACCAGGGGTAGTGAAAGAAAAACAAAAATATTATTGTTTGAAACAGCTTATCATTAGCAGAAGTTTGTTTTCATTATGTTATTGGATAGCGATCCAGATGGCAGTTCATCTGATAGTAAGGTCAGTGTCTCTTGGACACCTGCAATAGTATCCCAGACATTCCAGATGCTTTACCATACATGTAAATATATATAAAAGCGAAAGGTCATTCTCGGGTTCAATTCCCAGGTCGGAGAAAGTGTTATTGGATTATTCCATCAGGAATTTCTCAGTAGCAGCCTCGGAGTCTGAATTTGTGCCCGGTTGATGGCAATAGGCTCGCCCTCTATTACATGGGACTTAAACATAACTGGCGAAATGTGGGTGTACTAATGGGTACATCTCTGCCTAACCCTTCGAGGATTACAGGCGTGATGTTATGTAGTATCTATAGATTTCAAAATTCAAGCGATAATGCGGCGACAGAACACGTAGATATACCATAAATTATAGACTTTCATTCATAAAGATATTATCGTAAGTGTCAATCATAGAGTAGAGCTTGATAGTCTATGCACGTACCATAAATTATAGTTAGTCTATGACGCGTACAAGTTTCACTGGTCTATTTAAGTTTATGATAAGTACTGTGGTATACTGTCAACTGTGTTAATTGCTGCCAATTTTTTGTTACACTCTATTAGGCGAGCATTTCAATCTTCATTGACATTTTTTTTTTCATTTACATCTTTTTTAGATATGTGTGAATTTTACCAAAGGTGCACGACCCCTGGCAACACAGACCATAGATAAGCCACAAAGATTAGCAAGAACTGTACCAACCAAATAAAACACAACTTACTACAGACCCATAACGGACGCACCAAAAAAAACCGTTCCCACAATTAAAACTTCAAAAAAAGAATAGAAATTCAAATTTGCAACGCCAACCAATCAGCGGCCGCCAATTTTGGCGCTGTACACTTTCGACACACGTGATTGGCTTAGCAAACTAAGTATGACCCGTAATTGGTCAGAGCGTAATGGCGGACGACAATCGTTTGCTTTCTCTAATTGTCTATGACTTTCGCTGGTTTCGCTAGAGGTCGTTTTTTTTTTGTTTTCTAAACAGACAAAATTGTCATGACTCGACCTAGTTTATCGTTCTTTAAAGTTAACATTACTTTGAAATAATTAACCTAAAGATTACGCTTTTACATGGGACATAAACATAACTGGCGAAATGTGGGTGTACTAATGGGTACACCTCTGCCTAACCCTTGGGGGATTACAGGCGTGATGTTATGTTATATTATGTAAAATAACAAAGTTTTCTTTTATAAAATGAAAAGGAGGAAGCTTATACGTATATAGGGCATCAAACTCGTCCGCATCGCTGTCAATGGGGCGAGGCAGGGGCGGATCTATACCTAAATAGGCTTTTTGGGCTGCAGCCCAGGGCCCCCAGCCTCCGATGGAGAAAAAACTAACATTTAAAGAAATAAATTATTACTGTATTTTATCACTTTACTCTCCGCTCCATGACGCTCCCTCGCCTTCAGTTCGGGATGCAATTCAATCTCGACTGTAATGACAAAGTTAACTCACTTGCATCATAATTAGAGGTTGCAAAAATTCGATAATTTTGATTTTCGAATATTCGAATATTTTTTCAGTGATGTTCGAATATTATTCGAATATTCGAATATTTTTAAAATATAAAAAACCACTTAAAAATCAGCCTTTTATTTATTTATAAAAAAAAAACAATGTCTTAGCAACAATTATAAAATTAAAATTTAAAAAAATAATTAAATTGGACACATAAAATTAAAATTGGAAAAATCACATAAAATTTGAATAATAAAAAAGAACAATGTAATAGCGTCAATTAGGAAATTAAAATCAAAACATAGTAACATTGGACACATAAAATTAAAATTGGAAAAATCAAATAAAATTTAACAAAGTTTCTGAAAGGCTTGTCATTGAAATTGACAACAACGCGTTCTGTAAGTGAATAAACGCAACAAAATGGCGTCAGTCAAGTCAAACCATCAAGCAGTGTTGCCAACAACAAATTTTAAGTTCTACCAACATAGACTTAGACTAGTAATTTTTTTGGTAGTATAGTATTCGAATATTCGAATATGTATTTATTTGCTATTCGAATATAAATTTGGAAAGCGAATTCGAATATTCGAATATTCGATTGCAACCTCTAATCATAATGCATTATTATAACAAACAGTTTTTTGAAAAAATGGCAATTAGCTTGAATAATTAGGTAGGCCCCCAAATACTGTTAGTAGCCCAGGGCCCCACAAATTCACAGTCCGTCTCTGGGCGAGTGCCCAAAAGGCTGGCTGGATTCTTTGGCCCAAGAAAAGGTGAATCCAAAGTTTGTGTGGAGAAACAAGATTAGATCGCAAAAAACCGACATTTACTCGGACGAAGTCGCGGTTACAGACTAGTCATATTATAATTTATTTACTAGTCAAGTATTAAAGGTACAATACACAATAATAGCTTAGCCCCAGGTCAATGCCTGTGCGCATCATACATAACATAATCTAGGTTATTGGAACCTTGCTTAAGAAATAAGTGGTTTTAATTAAGGAGGTCAAAACTGAGAACATAACTAAATTGCGTGTGCGCAATATGTACAATCATTGTTATTATCGATTAATATCGTCATCGACCTGTATACAACATGATTTTTAAACAAAGCTGCTGAGTTTTTTTGATTGTTTGTTTAAACGCAATTATCTCTGAAATTACTAGTCGGATTGGAAATAATCTTGGTATAAATGATAGCCAGATTCATAAGGAATAGAATAGGCTATGTAACATCACGCTATGACCCACAGGGGCGGAGCAGTGACCAAAGACGTAACTCAACGCAGGTAAAACTGCGGGATTATGTTAGTTAACAAATAATTTTAAGATACGACTTGTCTAAAAAAACACTAAACCAAAAAAATACCGATTAATTCTCAACTAACAGCATAAAATACGGATCCCTAACTTTTTTGAATATAATATAGCCTATGTCACCCAGGGATAGTGTAGCTTCCCAACAGTGAAAGAATTTTTCAAATCGGTTCAGTAGTTTCGGAGCCTATTCAATGCAAACAATCAAATCATTCCTCTTTACAATATTAAAATAATATAGTATATAAATTACGCATCACGTTGTTTGTCCGGGATGGACTCCTAAACTACTTAACCGATTTTAATCAAATTTGCACAGCGTGTGCAGTTTGATCCAACTTGAAAGATAGGATAGTTTTTATCTCAATTATTGGTCTTAATATTTTTTGATTGTAAATCTTAGCCACAGCAACGCGTGGGCCGGTCAGCTAGTATTAGTATAGATATGAGTGTAGATGGTGTCAAAATAAGCAATTTAATATCTTTGTGCAGTACAAAGACTTGATGAGTCATAGCTAAAGCATGTCGCCGCAGGTCGCAGTCGTGATGACGTCACTAAGGCACCGATCAACTTTATAGGACAATCTCATTGTTTGTTTGACTTTAGAAGCTTTGAGATAAGTAAGCTTAATTTTTATTTTTACTTTTATGTTATGTGCGTGATTTTCGAGTGTTTAAACAGTTTCTCTTTCTTTCTCTAAATAATGAAAATAGCAAATTTTACTCAAAAGGAACATTCCTTTATTTTTTTAAAGAAATAAATCTGCATTCAAAGATTTTCGAAAATTCGCCGGCTACATTCGGGAATTGAAAAAGTCACATTGGTACTTGCCCGGATTCGAACCCATAACCTCATGCATGAGAGGCGGGTGCCTCAACCACTGGGCACACTTTCATAGGCCCATGAAATTATATTTTTTCTTACTCCTCCGCTATTCTTTTCTGGTTAATTTCGTTGCGGGACCCAAGACAGTTGAATCGTTTCTCTGGGACTCGTCGAGCTTCATTGCCTCGGCGCTTTTCTGGTGGCCTCCACTGTTGGTTCTGGCTTTCAGGAGTTGCAGTGGGTGGGAACAGTGTGGCGGGCTTGTCCCAAAAAAAGGCCCATGATAATACTGCTAAAACCATAACCCTCATTTTAGCTTAGCCGTACTCGAGTAAAAAAACATTCAAATTCTTGGCAACCAGCTTCTAGGTCCTAAGTGGTCTGCACCGTTTTTGTTCTCATCTAAAACAGTGATGTCAATTTGACATCAGTGAAACAAACCGGAGACGACAATTTTAAGCTCATTCTCAGCGGCGACAACCGACACACCGTCTCTTTCTATCTCAGTGAAACTGTCTTGCTTTCTCGCTCGCACGTTCGCAGTAAAGTGTGTTTACCGTTAAATGAATTCTAGCTAAGTATTTTGTTGTTGTGGTGCCAGCTGATTCCATTCATCACGCTGGTATGTTAGCGGGGTTAGCAGGAATGGTGGACATGGTGGTTTTTTTTTTGGTTTTGGTATCTCAGTCGGCAAAAACGGAACCGTTATAGGATCACTCAGTTGTTCGTCTGTCAAGACCCTTTTTCTAGGGAACGCGTGGAGGTTTCAAGTTGAAATTAATATCAAATACTGAGGTTTGCTACCCCCTTGGAGCATTGATAAAAGCAAACTTCTAAGTCAATGCAATTTAAAGATATGGCAAAAAAAACATGCGCCAAAAACGGAGCATAAAGCATCGTACCTATATGGCGCAATTTTTTTTTCAATAATTAAGTCTTTAGAAATTCAATTATCTTCAATTATTTAAATAAAGTAATTTTAATGTCTGCTAGAGCTACGCACAAATATCTTTTAAAAAGGGCGTCGCAAAAAAATTACTTCCCTAAAGTAGGAGTAGCGGTATAAAAAAGATTGCAAAGCCTTGACCTAGTCTATGGTAATTTTGTGACATAACCAACAACTTTTGAAGACAGCTTAAAAGTTAATATAAATAATTTAAAAAAAAGTAGAACAAATAAAAGTTTTCTATTAATTAAGAGAAAATAATATTAATTAATTAATTATTTCGAAAGATTAGAGCTGCCATCACATAGCTCACCGGACAAAAATTTCAAAAACCTTTAGGTAAAATTGAGATTTATTCCCGGACGTATTTTTTTTTTTTTTTTTTGAGGTGGTAAAAATCATCAAATGAGTCCTTCCGTCCTGGGTGGGGCGGAAGGGACTGTCAGACTTTTACTGACTAAAAAACCACCCTGTTCCTTCTGTTGCCCTTTACGTTCCGGGGCCACGGTATCCTGTTGACGTCCCGCAACCCCGGACGTCCCGCAACCCCGGCTCCCGGACGTCTGAGAAAAATATTTAGCCGACCCCAACATAGAACAGTTGGGAAAAGGAAAGGAGGAAAGGATGTCTGAGAAAAATATTTTTACAATAAAAATATCATAATTCATTTTTTACAAGCTTTTTTTACATTTAATGCTTATGTTTCAATTAATCGGGGTTCCCCTGACTCAAAAAGTGGACAATTAAAAAAACACCTTTCGGACGATCCCCGTAACATCACACTATGTCCTACGAGAGCGGAGCAGTGAACAAGACGTAACTGCGTGCCAAAAGCCCGCAAAATTTTAAGTGTAGTCCTCTCGTCTCAACAGAGGACTACACTTAAAATTTTGCGTAATAAGTCCAAAACTAAAAGGAATTACCTAAAATGCCTAGACAAAACCCTCACTCATGTATAAATATAACTAATTATCAAATTTTCGTGATATTAGTCCTTATTGTTAGTCTTAATTTTATTAGTCCATATCGTGTATAAATCGAAAAAACAAAAAAAATTAGAGGCTACTTCGTGATGTTTTTCTATCGAGAAAATATTATTTTATGTTTTTGATCAATGAGAACCCTCGAAAATATCATGTAGTTTTCATACATTTGTATTTTAAGCCCAGAAATCTAGAATTGTTCATGTAAAATAAAAAAACAACATTGGTAATTTTGCTTACTACTAGTTACTACCCTCTCTTAACGAGAATGAAATTCGGAGAGAAGTTATTAATTATAGAAAAAACAAGAACGATTTAAAATTATCCACTAATTAAGAGAAAATGTCTCCGTTTAATTATTTCTTGAAATCAAAACTTGCTTGACTCAAAAACCGATGTTTTATTATAATTTGAATACAAAACTGGTTTTCTAAGCAAAGTCAGGTTTTCTTACATGCAAAACATAGCTATTTATAGGGTACCGTACCCGAAGGATGCCAACGGGTTAAATAACCCTCTAGTGTCCGTTCGTCTGTCTGTCTGTCTGTCAGTGACCTGTATCTCATGAACCGTAACAGGTAGAGAGTTGAAATTTTCACAGAGTGTATTTTTCTATGTGTATCGTTTTACATAACATCGCGCCTGTAATCCCCGAAGGGTTAGGCAGAGGTGTGCCCATTAGTACACCCACATTTCGCCAGTTATATTTAAGTCCCATGTAATAAGGGGCGATCGAGCCTATTGCCATTACCGGGCACAAATCCAGACACCGAGGCTGCTACTGAGAAATTCCTGACGAAAAATCCAATAACGCTTTGCCCGACCTGGGAATCGAACCCAAGACCTCATGCTCAGCAGTGGCACTTTGCTACCACTAGACCAACGAGGCAGTCAGTGCTAGTTAGTACAATAAAATTGACAGTTGAATAAAATTCTCTGCCTACCCACTAATCACCTACTTATTAATAGCGAAACCAGAAGAACTTACACTAAGAATAATTGAATACATCATAAGTAAATGCATGTGTTTGCATATCATTACGACCATTAATTACAGCAGTAATCATTTCCTTGTTTCTCTGTTTGATTGCTAATTATAAGTTGATTTTCGTAACTGGTTTCGAGTTAATTATCACTTTGAACCGAAAGGTTATTTCCTAAGGATCAGTTTTCTTTGAACTGTGGCTGTTAGAGAAATCATTCCCAGGTCGGGCAAAGTGTTATTGGGTTTCTCCATCAGGAATTTCTCAGTAGCAGCCTCTGAGTCTGAATTTGTGGCCAGTTGATGGCAATAGACTCGCCCCCTTACATTCGACTTAAACATAACTGGCGAAATGTGGGTGTACAGTCAGCAACAAAAGTCGATTAATATTTTTTTTAAATCGTAATTATTGAACACAATAATAAAGGAAATACGAAATGAATATACAATTAAGATATAATAAACCCTTAGCTATTGCCTGAAATACTAAGAAGTAGTGCATTGTGTTTATAGCACTGGCTATTTAATGATGTTGACTTTTGTTGTTGACCGTACTAATGGGTGAACCTCTGCCTAACTCTTCGGGAATTACAGGCGTGATTTTATGTTACTTAAGGATTGAAAAAGTCACATCAGTAGGCTGGTTTCGGACCAGCAATCTCATGCATGAGGCGTCAAGTATCTGACTGTATCTGGTTTAAAGTAGAAATCAACCATAGATTATAAACCGTCCAGGATGTTGAGAACTGGCCACCGATGAATTTCTCAATTTCTAAATAGATGTCAATTAATTGATATGCCTAGAATGTGGATAAGTTTCAAAGCTGGTTTTTTTCACTCGCGTTAAGTTACGTTTTTGGTAACTGCTCTGCTTCTTTGCGTTGTACATAGCGTGATGTTATACAGGGTAATTGAAAATATACCCGAAACCTTAAAAAATGTTAAAATGTTACACAACACGATCGTAATGTATGAAACAGCTGATTTTTTTTTCATGATTTCAAGCTTGGTCCCATAGTAAAAGTTGTTCATAATGATGAGTACATTGACCCCTTTTAAAGTTTCGGGTATATTTTTAATTACCCTGTATAGCCTATACTTTTCTTCATGAGTCTGCCAATCATATGTATACAAAGACTAGCTTCTGCCCGCGACTTCGACCGCGTCAAAGTTGATTTTCACTTATAAACTTTGGACCCCCGTTTCATCCCCTTAAGGGGTGAATTTTGGAAAATCCTTTCTTAGTAGACGTCTACTTATTATGAACTACCACGGTGCCAAATTTCATCTTTATATGTCGAGCGGTTTTCGAGATTTCGTGATAAGTGTGTGAGTGACCTTAGTATATTTTTTGTTTTTTTTTTCATTTTGACTGGTACTTCCAGAGATACACAAACATACAAACTTTAGCGTTAATAAGTTACCTAGTATAGATTTACCAAGTCAATCATAAATCTACAAGGAAAAGTAACCGCGAGTCAGTCACCGACAGGTTAGCAACCTATCATTACACCACTGCGATGCCTATTTAAGTTTTCACCACAAAATGACATTATGACTCAAAAAATGGCGGCGGCGAATATAAAAAACGGTAGATTGGCGCGCAATTTGAAAAAAGAAGTGTGAGAAATGTGCGAGTTTTATTTGGATTTCGAATTACAATGGATTGGAATTACGTGATTTGTGAAATAAAATTCGAAAGTAGAGGTTTTTAGAAATACTTCAAAATTTTTGATATTATAAAATATCTACCCACATTTTTGGCAACTGAGTTTATTTTCTGTTAGAAATTGAATTGCAACGACTTTTAATTTGGCTATTATGGTAACAAACAGGTATAATAACACATCAATAATTTGTAATGTTTAGCTGTTACTGTAAATAATACAGTTAAAATTTTTAGATACCGTTCCCAAATAACAATTTAATTTTATTAGTTAATAAAGTTTAAAGATTATCGTGATTTTACCGGATTTAATAATTACTAAAAAGTCTAATGTCTGTCATCACATATTAATCTTTGTTTAAAATTGGAACGTTTGTAAATGTCATGTCTATTCTGCCTAGTATCATGCAAGTAGGTCTTAGTTCTCTATAGGCAAAACAATGTGGCTTAGCCTACTGATGACTAACGTCTCAATATATTTCCACTGACTAGTTTTTGTGTCAATATAAAACGTTCGTCTTGTTTTTATGTCGACCGTTTGAGGGGCCCACTCAACCGGAAGTTATGCCATCTAAAAATAATTACCCACAGACAATTTTATACGTCAAACTCTATGCGAAAAAAATCATTTAAAAACCGGTAAATTACGCAAGTTATTACTCAATATACAAACAAGGTACTTAAGTAAACACTAATGAAGTTTCTTTCAACAAATATTAAGCAGAGTAGTTAAAAGTAACAGATAATTATTCAACCCTGCAAATAGCAAGAGAAAGCGCTTGTCACTGCTCTAGATTAAAAAAAAACTTACCTGTATCAGAAATCGTTGATTCCACAGACTAAACGTCTAGAAAAACACTTCAGAACAACAATATAGAACTGTTTTTTTTTTAAATAAAGAACCACAAACAAAAACTTGCGTTATACCTTCTACTCGCAAAAGAAAACTAACTTTTATATAACTGTTACTAACTTCCTATACATCTAACCGGTTTAAACGTGTTTAGTTAATAGTTTTTAATTTGCGAAACTCACAGTAACGTTTGTTTAATTACAGAATTAGTATGTCAATATTATTTATTTGTTTTACAATGAGATTTTTGTTGGCGTGTTGGAATAAAAACGGTAAAAGGTACGGAGCGCGCGATCACATCGACCCCCCGCACACAACTGACTTCCAACTCAAATAGTGTTACCAGTGCGCGAAGAAGGTTTTGCTTCTATACCAACTTAGTTTTTCTTATTCGAAAAATCGATTACTTCCTTAAACTATCGGCAATAAGACACAATATCAACTGTAATTCTACATTTGAAATGAAAAAGTAACCTTGTTTCGTACTATAATCATGATAGAAGGCGTACAAAGAGTATTTTATCGTTTTGAAAACGAATAAAAAATACGTAATTGAATGACATTATACGTAGGAAAAAAAAAAAGATTTCACACGTTCACTAACTAGTACTATGTGTTGATAAGTTAATAATTATTCATTATTTGTTGATTGTACAGAGAGTTGATAATTATTCTCTTTAATTAGTACTTAGAGAAGTTTCAATGGCCATTTTGTTCTTTAGACGCAAAAAGATGATTTAATCTTGATTCCTTGGTAATATGTAGTTAATCAGCTATCATTGGTAGTTTTTGCTGGTGCATAGTAACACATAGTACCTTTTGACTGCTCAAACCAAATCATTACCCAGACACTATGACTAGGCTGTTAGAAAACCAGTATTTTATTTCTTGCTTGCAAAACACTGATGGCGTCATGTTGCATTTTTTGTATATTTTTTTTGCCAACTGATCACTTAAAAGCTGTTGCCTACTGGCTTTAAATCATCGGTGCATTTAAATGATGTTTTCAAAATCAGTCGAAATACATTTTAGTTTTGGCGTTTTAACTTATCATTCAAGTCAAACAACATCATCGATGAGCCTAAAGTTGCTCAAACTGCATAGATTTTCGCAGTAAATATAATATCCAGCCAGTGTCGGCGTTGATGTAGCGTTTGCACTGCGTAGACGGTGCGTAGATGCTGCCTGAATGAAGTGGAAAAACTCACACTGTCGCTTCTTTAAAAAACAGCGTCAGAAGTAAGCCCATCCTTAGGACAGCGGCTGTTCTGTGCATTCGCTCAAATTCGTAGCCTCGATGAAATAAGAATTTATTAGGATTAAAATTAAAAACACTGTTCATCTTCTCAAAAATTGATAATTTATATTGCTGCTATTATTTATATCAATCATTATTTATCTCGACAGACCTACAATAGTAGTATTCATAATTTTATTGTAAAAGTATAGTTATCGCTCAAAACATAAAAATCTCGTATGAATTCAAACAAAAAATTGGTTTAAATAATATTGTAGACGTGTTTAGAATTAAGGTTATACGGCTGGCCGCGCACAGTGCTTGCTGGTCGAATCTCGATTCGATACCCTCACTCACACACACTCATTAGAAAAAGAAAGAGAGGGAAGGTCGCCTGGAGGGGACATAACGCCTGACGTAACAATTTCTGCCAGTTAATTCCTACCGCACAAAAACACTTAATTATTCCAAATTAAGACTCCTCAAAATACTAAAAAGTTCCTCACACATAAAAAATATCTACCAAAATCGTAGTTCACAACATTACCCACAAAACAAGCAAACATTATTACTTGGCAACACCAAAAACAGGTGGTAAGCGGTGACCCGCAGGTAGAATAGCTTCGTTCCCAGTCGCATTGCATAAATACTAAAGGCTTGTAACGGATACTGTCTATGCGAAACGACTATTTAAACCTCATTTTGTACTATTACCATTTTAAAACATAATAATATTCGTTTATTTTTAAGTTATAATTTGAATATTCCTCATTGAAAGGTTTACCTACATTTTGTCAATAGTTTGAACGTTATTTTAATGTAGGTAAGTACCTATTGAGACACTCATTTAATAAAACAACATTTAGTTAATTCTATTGAACTAGTGGGTAGTCTATTACAGTGGTCGAAATTATATATTTTTTTTTAACTTTGAATGTTATTAGACAACTACATACATAAGACATTTATTATAACGCATAGTAATTTGAGTAGTGTTTTTTTCATTAATTTACCTTTAACTTTAACTGTGGAAAAATTCATAATTTTTGTAAAAAAGGGTACAAAGTTTTTGCGTCATGTATTAACATAATAATAACCGTTATTTAGTTCATACAATTCCGTTAAAATACATAAACTGCTATTCGTTGCAATAGCGTTATTGGTTATTGAATTGATATAACTCTTTCGCATTTAGGGGTTAAGTAGTGATTCTTGTGATGTTAACTTTATTTTGATAATCTAAATATACACATCAAAAGTGTCTAGGGATCAACATCCCTAACATTAATTAGGGATGTTGATCCCTAGACACTTTTGATGTGTGTATATATCTTAAAGGTTAGGACTGACTGACATAGTGATCTATCAACGCACAGCCCAAACCACTGGACGGATCGGGCTGAAATTTGGCATGCAGGTAGATGTTATGACGTAGGCATCCGCTAAGAAATAGGATAAGGATTTTCCAAAATTCACCCCATAAGGGGATGAATCAGGGTTCCAAAGTTTGTATGGAGAAATCAACTTTGACGCGGACGAAGTCGCGGGCAGAAGCTAGTATTAATTATGTTAACTGTCTCACTGGTCTAGTGGTTGCAAAGCGAGAATGCTAAGCATGGAACTTGGGTACGTTTCCCAGGTCAGTCAAAGTGTTATTGGATTTGTCCATCAAGAATTTCTCAGTAGCGGAGTCTGGATTTGTGCCCGGTTGATGGCAATAGGCTCGTCCTGACTCAAACATAACTGGCGAAATGTGGGTGTACTAATGGGTACACCTCGGCCTAACCCTTCGGAGACTAAAGGCATGATGTTTTGTTATGTGTAAAATGGTTTAACTGGTGTCAATGCACTCGGACAACTGTTGACAAAGGATTTAATGTAGCTCTCTGTAATGTTATTTTAGTGAAGTAGATTAGATAACACAGGTTTAATGTTGCATTTACAGGTGCTCCCTCACCTAGAGTCTGTACCTAATGTATAATTATGTGTAATGTATATGTAACATTTCAGATTCCATTTTGAGCATTAAGGTGCTGATAGACTTGAGCATTCACTTGTAACAGAACATCGAGCATTCGCCGTTTTTATATTTGTCCAACTGAACAACGAGCCGAGCCAAGCATAGAGACAAACATTGCTACCTATGAACATTTTCTTGAGCATTCTAGTGAACGCTATAGTCGATGCTCGTCAAAAAAATATTCTTCACGAAGATGTCAGACTGTATGACGGTCGCTTACTGGTTATGTAAAAAAAAAGAAAAAGAAAAATAGAAGATGGTGGTAAACTAATCTCGCAGAGCGGCGGGGCGCGGAACGATGACCGAAGTTTCGCTCGGCAAAAAGCTCGAAGCAATGCTCGCCAGAACGCTCGATAGAATGCTCGCTAAAATGTTCTCGTATTTTTCTGTGATGTAACATTCGCACAAATGCTCATTACAAGTGAATGCTCAAGTTTATCAGCACCTTAACATTACAAACTGCCTCCCTGACTTAACAAGCATTCGCCTGTAATGTAAAATTTCAGATTGGATTTTTTGAGCATTACATTACAATACTTACCTCCCTGACTGACAAACATTTGCTTGTAATGTAACGTTAGATTCGACTTTGAGCATTTGGTCGAAGCGATCGTTGTGCTGAACGCGGCAACGAAAAAAACCCTAGGTATAGTAAGGGACCTCTCGTTGAAATTTGGCAAGAATTTGGCCATGTATAGTACGGCCGACGTATCTTGGCGGTCTGAAGATAGCTGTTTGGCTGCGCAATGGATCTTATAGAAACGAAATTGTTTACTGCGCAGCAATCGGCTAACTTCAGGGCCGCCAAGATAAGTCGGCCGTATTGTAACACAAGTATAGGAATATTTTATCCGAAAACTGTTTTGTAGTTACATCACAAAATAAACTTTTTTGTGATCATAAGCTTATTTTTTTTGTCTGTAGTGTTAAATATTGTATGGCGGTACGAAACCCGCACTTGGCCGGGTTTTTTTAATTGGGCTTCTAAAACCCCTTCATTATCAAGAAGAGAAGGTGCAATAATTTACCTACTTATCTACAGCGCAGATTGCTACCTACTTATCTACAGAGTGCTAAGTGTGAGAATTTTATTTGGGAAAAGTTAAAGCGCCATCTAGTGGTCACTAGGAAAACCCTATTTCTCATTCAAATTACTAACGCACTCGCAATCGAACGTGACTAAAAAATCTCACACTTAGCACTCGGAACGTACAAAACAATGCCTTTGCCTATTTCTGTGTGGTGTCGCTTAAGGTGAAACCGACGGGCTGCTCCCAGCCATTCTCCCGAGAGATGGCGCTGAAGTCAACATTTTTAGTTTATTTGAGTTTTTGTGTAATTGGACAATTATTAAGTCATAGGAGTAGTCTTAGCGGTTATCGGATATTACATTTTATTTGAATAGGTCATATCATTTCCTCAAAATCTACCCAATTCGACATATAACTTGTTTAAAACTTCTGTCATTGAATACAGTGTCGTTTACACACACATACATACCTCTGCGTTTACGAAAATTGAACACTAGATGGCGTGAATATAAAAAAAACTAGTTAAAATTTTTCTGTCTAAGTAAAAATAAGTTATATTTGTTGGCGTAAACTATTTTATTGATTTATAAATATGGGAAATAAATTATGTCAACATTGATTACAATAAAACGCAGTTTTATTTTATTTCATTACACTATTTTAATCGTTTATCAAAACAGAAGTATTTGAAGCAACATAATTTATAATTTTGGGAAATAAATTATGTCAACATTGAAAAAAATAAAAATTAAAAAAATTAAAAAAGTACCTACCAGCCTCTTACTGTCCCACTGTAGGGCAAAGTAGGTACCTACATATGAATTGAAAAAGTCACATTGGCTTGCCCGGATTCGAACCCACAACCTCATGCATGAGAGGTGGGCGCGTTAACCACTGGGCCATCACGACACTTAATTTTGATTACAATATAACGCAGTTTTATTTTATTACATTACACTAGCTAGGTATTCAATATTTTTTCATCTATCTACCTAGGTACCTACTTCACGGCAAGAAAATCTTCAATACACTCGACCTAAACCGTGCTTATCAACAACTAAGTAGGTAAGTACCTACCAGTCTACGAGCTAGACATCGAGAAAACAGCCATCACAACACCTTTTGGCATATTCGAGTTTACCTACACGAATAGGTATGTCCAGGTCTCAAGAATGCCGGACAGACATTCCAACGATTCATCTATCAAGTACTTAGGTACTTAGTAAGTACCCGATAAGTAGGTAGGTAGGTAAGTACTACTTACCTACCTACTTATCGGATTAGACTAGGTATCTACGCATAAATTTCCATTCATCGACGACGTAGGTAAGTAGGTAGGTAGGTAGGTACTTACTTACCCAATAATCGCATCTGAAAATGAAGTAAAATAAAAATAAATAAATATCTTGGGACAACTCACACACGGCCATCTGATCCCAAGCTAAGCAGAGCTTGTGTTATGGTAACCAGACAACTGATATACATTACATACTTATATAATTTATAAATGCATACAGTATTATAGATAAATTACACCCAGACACAGAACCAACAATTATGCTCATCACACAAAGTTTGTCCTGGGTGGGAATCGAACCCACTACCTCCGGCTTTGCAGTCAGGGTCACTAACCACTAGACCAATTACCTCCGACGCCAACTCCCTCACGTGCGACGCAACGAACACCTGCGCAGGAGCTGTCCTTCAATAACTTGTAAACAAGAAATATAAGTACTGCTTGGCTAGGTACCTACCTATTTCTCAAAGAAATTCTCCGAAACACTTACCCAATAATCGCATCTGAAAATGAAGTAAAATAAAAATAAATAAATATCTTGGGACAACTCACACACGGCCATCTGATCCCAAGCTAAGCAGAGCTTGTGTTATGGTAACCAGACAACTGATATACATTACATACTTATATAATTTATAAATGCATACAGTATTATAGATAAATTACACCCAGACACAGAACCAACAATTATGCTCATCACACAAAGTTTGTCCTGGGTGGGAATCGAACCCACTACCTCCGGCTTTGCAGTCAGGGTCACTAACCACTAGACCAATTACCTCCGACGCCAACTCCCTCACGTGCGACGCAACGAACACCTGCGCAGGAGCTGTCCTTCAATAACTTGTAAACAAGAAATATAAGTACTGCTTGGCTAGGTACCTACCTATTTCTCAAAGAAATTCTCCGAAACACTTACCCAATAATCGCATCTGAAAATGAAGTAAAATAAAAATAAATAAATATCTTGGGACAACTCACACACGGCCATCTGATCCCAAGCTAAGCAGAGCTTGTGTTATGGTAACCAGACAACTGATATACATTACATACTTATATAATTTATAAATGCATACAGTATTATAGATAAATTACACCCAGACACAGAACCAACAATTATGCTCATCACACAAAGTTTGTCCTGGGTGGGAATCGAACCCACTACCTCCGGCTTTGCAGTCAGGGTCACTAACCACTAGACCAATTACCTCCGACGCCAACTCCCTCACGTGCGACGCAACGAACACCTGCGCAGGAGCTGTCCTTCAATAACTTGTAAACAAGAAATATAAGTACTGCTTGGCTAGGTACCTACCTATTTCTCAAAGAAATTCTCCGAAACACTTACCCAATAATCGCATCTGAAAATGAAGTAAAATAAAAATAAATAAATATCTTGGGACAACTCACACACGGCCATCTGATCCCAAGCTAAGCAGAGCTTGTGTTATGGTAACCAGACAACTGATATACATTACATACTTATATAATTTATAAATGCATACAGTATTATAGATAAATTACACCCAGACACAGAACCAACAATTATGCTCATCACACAAAGTTTGTCCTGGGTGGGAATCGAACCCACTACCTCCGGCTTTGCAGTCAGGGTCACTAACCACTAGACCAATTACCTCCGACGCCAACTCCCTCACGTGCGACGCAACGAACACCTGCGCAGGAGCTGTCCTTCAATAACTTGTAAACAAGAAATATAAGTACTGCTTGGCTAGGTACCTACCTATTTCTCAAAGAAATTCTCCGAAACACTTACCCAATAATCGCATCTGAAAATGAAGTAAAATAAAAATAAATAAATATCTTGGGACAACTCACACACGGCCATCTGATCCCAAGCTAAGCAGAGCTTGTGTTATGGTAACCAGACAACTGATATACATTACATACTTATATAATTTATAAATGCATACAGTATTATAGATAAATTACACCCAGACACAGAACCAACAATTATGCTCATCACACAAAGTTTGTCCTGGGTGGGAATCGAACCCACTACCTCCGGCTTTGCAGTCAGGGTCACTAACCACTAGACCAATTACCTCCGACGCCAACTCCCTCACGTGCGACGCAACGAACACCTGCGCAGGAGCTGTCCTTCAATAACTTGTAAACAAGAAATATAAGTACTGCTTGGCTAGGTACCTACCTATTTCTCAAAGAAATTCTCCGAAACACTTACCCAATAATCGCATCTGAAAATGAAGTAAAATAAAAATAAATAAATATCTTGGGACAACTCACACACGGCCATCTGATCCCAAGCTAAGCAGAGCTTGTGTTATGGTAACCAGACAACTGATATACATTACATACTTATATAATTTATAAATGCATACAGTATTATAGATAAATTACACCCAGACACAGAACCAACAATTATGCTCATCACACAAAGTTTGTCCTGGGTGGGAATCGAACCCACTACCTCCGGCTTTGCAGTCAGGGTCACTAACCACTAGACCAATTACCTCCGACGCCAACTCCCTCACGTGCGACGCAACGAACACCTGCGCAGGAGCTGTCCTTCAATAACTTGTAAACAAGAAATATAAGTACTGCTTGGCTAGGTACCTACCTATTTCTCAAAGAAATTCTCCGAAACACAACAGCGATACAGTTCATACAGTACCTATACCTACGGTCTACGTTCGACAGAGTTATTAGCCTACCTACCTACTTATCAATTTATAGGTAGGTAGGTATGTCAATCAAACACTTCAGAAAAATGTTCGATGGAAGAGATCTCATTGTTTACACCGATCACAAGCCACCATCTGATAGATACCTACCTAACGGCCGTAACGATACCTACGCAACGCAAAGGGGCGGCGCACTCGTCAGCTGTTGTTTATTAGCGAGTTCATAATTCAAAGGTTACACGCTCAGTCTGGCGTCATTCTGGTCAATTAGTCTGGTCCGGCTAAGACTGATGCCAGAATGATGGATGAAAAACACGGTTACACGCTCATTCTAGACCTAGACTGACAGCAGACTGATAAAACTTCAGTCATAACTTAGTAAAGCGTAATTTTAGCTCCAGAAACCAAGTTTCCGTAGTGTAGCGGTTATTACGTGTGCTTCACACGCACAAGGCCCCCGGTTCGATCCCGGGCGAAAACAGTTGCTTTTTGTATTTTATTGCCGATCATAAAAAGTATCTTCACGCTTTTTTATTAATTGGGTGATCAGAGAAATCTGAAAAATAAACATTTTGTTAAAATTCTCGCGTCAGTCAATCACTGACCACTGTCCCCGACGCAATCTAAATAAATATTTTTTTTATTTATTTAGATCAATACAACTATCATTACTTACATGTCATGTTACCCCAAATCGGTAACGTGGTATTTCATAACATAGGTAGCTCATACAAAGCAACAAAAAAAATAACAAAGTGAGCTATCGTAATCTGATACGACAAATAATTTGGTTTTGCGGCATACTTGGCCTTGATAACAATCATAGATTTCTAAACGTAAGTTTCAAGGCGAGAAATAGTAGGTACGTAGTTTACTTTTATTTTAACAAAATGTTTATTTTTCAGATTTCTCTGATCACCCAATTAATAAAAAAGCGTGAAGATACTTTTTATGATCGGCAATAAAATACAAAAAGCAACTGATTCCGCCCGGGATCGAACCGGGGGCCTTGTGCGTGTGAAGCACGCGTGATAACCGCTACACTTCGGAAACTTGATTTCTGGAGCTAAAATTACGCTTTATTATTATACAAACAATTTATTATAATTATTCATCTCAAGAAAATCGTCATACCTACCCGGTACCAACACTCTCAATATTCTGCGAAACGTCTACGTCACACGTTCGACCATACCTACTAACGCTGTGCACAATTCAAGTCACCCTGGAATGAACAACACACATTATTTGTTTCTGAACGCACCATTACCGTGAACGTGAGCTTGTAGGTTCCTACTACAAAATAAAACGAACTAAGTAATAATAATGTTTGTCTGTCTGAAACTATATTTTTTTTTTACTAAGTATTTTAAAATGCGTAAAAGATGTTTATCGTAACCCGGCAAAACCATAGGTATTTAGCAAATGTTTGCAAGTTTAATTTTGTGACTACTTTAGTAGGTACCTAGTTTACCGATTTATAATGGTTGACCAAAAAAACACATTCAAATATGAAACACTGACTCATCATCACTGACACGTATGACGTAGGTAATCAGTATTGTGACGATATTTCAGAAAAATCACGGGCCAACATGCTGTTTTTTAGTTTCTAATACCACCAAAAATATAATTGCGTATTTAGAATAATTAATTACTATACCTACCTACGATAAATTAGTTACAATATAGTCTCAAATACATACTGGAGGAAAATTGCAATTTTAATCAATGAAAATGCATAGCATACAAAAAATACACAAGAAATTCCGCGCGCAAATCATAGCGCGTGACAACCGAAATCAGAATTTATTAGGAATTATTTTTCTATCATAGGTATTTATCAAGAGTCCCAAACAACAACAAGTGAACGAAGTTTGGCAACGCTTTTTTTGTCAACGTATTCCTTATATGAAAGAACGGCAACGTTGCTTATAACCTACACTACGAGTATTGGTATTTATGTTGCCACACAACAATAATAAATAATAAGTAAAATTGTTTAAAAAAACATAGATGTCGAAGGTCATTAGTTTTATGTTATTTTATTCTTGTTTTGATACGGTTGGAAAGGAAATCCAATTATTGAACTTAGATATTGATTTATCAGAAATTATTTTGCACGCCATCTAGTGTTCCAATTTTTAAACTTCGCCTTTCGTTTGCTTGTCAAAAGTACTCAAAAGTCCCGCAGTGTCACGCACACTACTAAAGAAGTGTCAATTTTTGCCGAGATTTCACTATTGTTTTTCTCAGTGAATAATGAAGTTATTGGCTAAAAACTTCGGACGCGAGCACATTTTATTGTAAAGAAGTGATAAAATGATTAGTTTTAAAGAAAGAGTGTCTGTGTTTAGTGTATAACTCTAATGAAAAATGTATGGACGGAGGGGTCGTCGCATCCACCTTAAAGGTTGGACCTCATCTGGCAGCACGGAATCGCCTTTTTCCGTCGCCCTTTCTCTTTCTGTCGCTTAGAACTGCCATTTGCTAGGCGGAGACAGAAAGCATAATGCGATCGCCTCGAGGATTCCGCCGCGTGCTATCGCATTATGCTTTCTGTCTCCGCCTAGCAAATGGCAGTTCTAAGCGACAGAAAGAGAAAGGGCGACGGAAAAAGGCGATTCCGTGCTGCCAGATGAGGTCCAACCCTAAAATGTCACGGCTAACGACAAAAAGAATGCAGGAGCTGCGTGATACGACAGTTTTTTTATCAATGACTAGCTGTGCCCGCGGCTTTGCTCACGTGGACCTGATTGTTCTGATTTCTTGGCTATTGCTTTGGGATTTCTTAATTTTGTTGATCCAACCCAGTATTGAAGCAAACAAAACAAAAAAAAACATTCAAATCGGTCAAGCTATTTTCGAGTTTTTGCGAGACTAGAGGTGAAAAATGGGAGAAATTTTAACGTGGTTTATTATGTGACTGATTTTGGCAGATCTAAACCCACTTTAATTAACTATTTTTCGCAGTAGCAGCAGACCTGCTTCGGAGTCTGGATTTGTGCCCGGTTGATGGCAATAGATTCGCCCTATATTAGATGGGGCTTTAAACATAACTGGTGAAATGTGGGTGTGGGCACTAATGGGTACACCTCTGCCTAACCCTTCGGTTATTACAAGCACAGCTCTGCTAGCCCGTCGTTTGATTCAACGAAAAAATTAATAAGTCTTATACACAAGACTTCTTATTAGGTACACTCCCCTCTTGTTATATTTTCTGTAACCCCTCCCCTCTTTTCGAGCCTCGCGTGATTAAAGACAAAATCCCTATTGCTATTCTATCTCATTCACATTTGACCATAAAGTTTACAAAACGACCAAACTTCTTATAACCATGAGAATAATGTTTTCTATTCTGTCCTTCTGTCATTTACGTTGACATACCTGTGATTGTCGCAGTGAAATCATTAATTTGTGTATTTACTTGATTTGTAATATTTAATTTTTAATTACTTATAATGACACATTCGTAAGTTATATTTTTATTTATTTTACTTGCGTAGGGACAATAAACTTGATGCCAGCTATTATTGTCCCAATACAGGGCAAAGAACTCTTCTCTTATAGAGAAGGCACGAGCATTGATCACCACGCTTGCTCAAGGCGGATTGGTGATTTTAGACTTTCATTAATTATAAGTCCAGGTTACCTCACGATGTTTTCTTTCACCGATGTCAGTGATGTCTAAGATAAACTTAGAAAGTACCTATCTACCTACTTAAAACGGCACAAAGGTGCTTACTAGGTATCGAAACCGCAAACTCAAGCATGAGAAAGATTACTATTTGCTAGTGACCATTTTTCAATACAAACAGACCCATTTTTTCTTCCTCTCTTTTTTTTAAGGATGAGAAATCCTCAAAGTCAATGTCAAAGCATTTATTTCAATTAGACCATTTACAGGCACTTTTGAATCGTCAAGGAGTCGGTCAGTTAGTCAGAAAGTTGAAGCTAGTTGCTCGTTCCAAAACGGAGGTAGGCCTCTATGGATCATCAAATGACTTCGTCCGCTCTGGGCGGAGCGATAGGGAGTGTCAGACTCTTACTGACTAAAACCCATCCGTGTTCCTCCTAATGCCCTCTGTGTTACAGGGCCACGGTAGCTCTTTCGAACAGAGTTGCCCAACTATCGATAGTTTCCCTATCGATAGATGACCTCGAAAACTAGTAACAATATCGATAGTGCTATCGATAATATCGATAGCACATATTAACTAATACTATTGATTGGAAGCAATAGTATCGATAGAATCGATACTATTACATTATAATACTATCAATATTATCGATAGTATCATTTTTTTTCGGTATCGGTAGTATCACTTTGTGTGAGCTATCGATACTATCGATAGTATTGCTCCTAAACATATGCTGGTCTTCGATAGTATCGATACTATTTTTGTATATCCATACTATTGACCTGTATCATACTATCGATAATATCGATACTATTTTTGTATATCCATACTATTGACCTGTATCATACTATCGATAATATCGATACTATTGATATGACATCAACTATCGATAGACTATCGATAGTTTAGCGATAGTCGACTATCGATAGGCAACACTACTTTCGAACACAAAATTAATGACACTAACGCTTTTTTTTTAAAGAATCATTGCTCCACTCGCACTATTAGGCATCTTTTCTATCGTAGGAGCGTTTACAAACGTATTATCTCACTAACACAAACAAAAACTCTGAATTATGGCTTTCGTAGAAAAAGACACAACAATAAAAATAAATAAATAAATAATCTAGACACACGGTGGCGTCTCAAGCCAAATTCAAACTATACTTCACGTAAAATTCAATATTATACATACAGCATGTAACAAAAACCCTGTCCGATCCTTAAGGGTATTATTCGGCATCGTCCTGCGTACACATATACGTAACCATTTAATGGATTTGAGATTATTATTTATAACCAGTGAAAAAAAAAAGAAGAAAGAAGAAGTAATTAAATTAAAATAAAACATAAAAACTGATCAACGGCAACACTGATCTGACAGGGTTTTTGTTACATATAGTGTATACATACTATAGGCATCAAAAGTGGATAGGCATTCTCAAAAAGTATTCGCTTCCAGTTAAGTTTGACTTACGACCTTCTATTTTCGAGAACAGTCACATGTATCATCATTGCCGTCGACAAATGATTGTAGTTCATAATTATTTCAACATTATAAAATAAGTCAAGTTGGCCTATCGGCTAAGCGCCTGCAGATAGGTGCGTGAATCGGGGAGTCGTGAGTTCGAATCTCATCCAGACTATGACTTTTTGTAAGTTTTTACTTGATTGGAAGAAATGAGGCAGAAGCATAATATTCTTTATCTTGTTCGCTTTGTTCACACATTTCGTAAAGTTAAAAAGGTAGATCATAGAAAATTAAACAAAAAATTTAGATTTCTGTGAGGTAGACAGAAATAAGTACTTAATGTAATAATGAGTTTTATGAATACTCGATTAGAATAAACGTTGCCGTTTGGTTGTAGTTGTTGGTTAGTGACGTGTGGTTTATTAGATAGCGGTAATTATTCACAAAAAAAATGCAAGCAAACATTGAGACGAAGACGACTATTATTGCGTTGCATAAAAGTGGTCTTATAATAGAACGCAAATATCTAATGAAACCGGACTGAATGTGAGTGTTATATTATTGTGTTATTTTAATTTTATTGTAACTTGAACCTAATATTATTTGGTGACATAATTATAAATTAGATCTTTTTATTGTTTTTGAAATCCATCTTAAGGCTGTAAAGATAAATAAATTCTGTTTATTATTGTATTTATAAATGTAGACTTAATATCATATTGTTTTCTTAAATGAATATTATTTTATTAAATAAATATTACTATATTATATAAAAATTAAGTCACTTTAGTATTTTGTTATACCTGCCTAATATAACTTTTGTTTTGTTTTAGAGGAATACTGTTAGTCTCTGGATCAGGAGATACGAGGAAGAGGTTAGCCTAGTTAGTCGACAGCAAAGTGGAAGGCCGTCGCTTATTAGCGAGGCGCATCGAAGACATAATATGGTGGGCGAATATGAATCGAATGGTATCACACCAACGAGGCACTTTGCCGAACTATTCGACACTTCATTGCAAACTGTTCGCCGGGCCCTCCACGCTGAAGGCTTGCATCACAGAAGACCAGCTAAAAAGCCTTTCTTCACAAAAAGGCATAAACAAGAACCACTACGTTTCTCATGGGATTATTAAGATTTTGACTGGAAGACTGCTATATTAAAAACCTAGATGTTTTGTTATTATTAATTAGACAGTGTAACTAAATATTTAGTATTAATATTATTATGTCCGTCATTATTCAATGATCTTAAATTGAGGTTTAGTTTCAATCATCTTTTCGTCAAGAAAATGAACACTTAAGCTATTACCTCAATACATTTATTGTGACGTTACATATAAAAAACATATTCATAAAGTCTAAATCAATATAAAGAAATAATTAAGTAATAAGTATATTAGTTTTCAATAAAGTCTGCTAAATATCGATACCTATATGTGGATATTAACAATCATATTTGTGTTATTAGAATATTATTTTCTTGTTATATTTTTATGACGTGGGTAAACACAAAAAATCTTATGAACGGTTACAAGTGAATTTCTTTTATCTAAGTAGGAATGTAACGTCACAATTCTCGTAAGTTAGTTAATTTTATAAATAAGTAAATCTAATAAACATTTTTGTTATCATTTAGCACGATTTTTTTATTTCCACCTTCAAATACCGAAAAGATAAATTAAAAATCACATTAGTATAATATAATAATACAATAACTAATATTTGCTTCTTATAATAAACAATTATAAGCATGAATTGGAAATAAACATAAAACTAACAAGTTTTTACATAATATTATTATTGTTTCAAAAACAAAAAACAGCCACACACAGTAATCAAGATTTGAACTCAGACCCTTATTGTTTGTGAACCCGTCGCTAATCTCAAACAAACCTAGCTACCGGCACATAGTAGTTTTATGCGAGTTTTAGCAATGAATTGGTAAAAACAGCGCCAGTGACTATGACGCGTGTTTTAATGCAACAGAAATATCATGCTATTTCGCTAAGTGCGACGACAGCGACAGTTAATTAGTGTGTGTTATCTGTAGAATGTTGACACATCACTCGCACACGCACTGACTGACGCGCTCGTTAAGCTCAGACGAAAGTCGACCTTCTGATGCTTAAGCATTAAAGATGGCGACTGTACATAAACTCAAGCATTTTTCCCATAGAGGTAGGCAGAAACCACAGAACGCCACCTGCTACGATCATAACAAACTCCTTTCGCTTCGTCCATGTTCATACATTTCGTCATACAAGCACGCCGGTTACAAGTACTGTGCACCTGACCTTTCTGAAGAACCTCACCAATAAGGTCAGTGTAGCTCTTCCCAGGGCGTCCCCTCCCTGCGTTGCAACTTACATCTGCCATATAAATACCTTTTGTTAATCGTCTTTCACTCATCCTCTCAACATGACCGAACCATCTAAGCATACCCTTTTCTATCTTTGTCACTACATCCTCTTTTAATCCGCAATGGTCTCGTATAACCTCATTCCTTACTCTATCTTTCAAGATACAGTACTCTATGATGAAATTGCAGTTGTTCAAAGTGCGCGTTTACGGCACAATTTGAGAGTGCTCTGAAGATGCACATGCAGCTTCATCATGATTCCAAAGACAGCTGTTCGGTGCTCAGTAAGACAACCAAGAAGTTAGCGGTAAGATTTTTAGACTATTTGACGTTTTATGTCAAACTGACATTAAATTGAATGAATAAATAATCATTCATTCATTCATTCAATTTAATGTCAGTTAAGTAATGTGAGTTATCATTCATTCATTCATTCAATTTTAATGTCAGTTTATTTGCAAGGACATGGAATCAGCAGCTAAACAATTTACTAGTTGATCAAGCGAACTTCGTACTTACCGCCATATTTTTTTTTTTTATATGAAAAATAGAAATTGGTCGATTCTCAGACCTACCCGATATGCTCACAAAATTTCATAAAAATCGGTCCAGCCGTTTCGGAGGAGTTTTGTAACAAACACTGCGACACGAGGATTTTATAAATTAGATTATGCAGTATTAACCATTAATAAAATTCTAAAACATAACTTCGCTAAAGAAACACTTTCTTTTAGACCCAAAAACCCGCTTAATTTTCAATTATTTGAAAATGGTTTTTTAGTTGCTTTGAAATCACAATTTAAGCATAAAAGTGACGTTACAATTATTTACGATTCCCTCACAAAATGTATGGGGGAGTCGCGTTCTGATAGGTCATAAAAAGTACGTCAGTTAGGTAGTGTCTTTTTTTTAAGGATGGGAAATCATCAAATGACTCTTTCCGCTCGGCGGAGAGGAAAGGAGTGTTAGGATAAGAACTCACGGAGCGGTTTTCACCCGCGTCCGCCGCGGTTGCGGGCCCGCAGCTTCTTTAGAGTGCAGATATACATGTAAAAAATTAAAGCACATTTCACGACGCGTTTTACGCCCGCAGTCTGCGCGTTTGTTTGCGGGTCCCGCTGCACCGGCGGGCAACTAGTAGAATCGCGCGGGCCGCGGTCACCCGCAGCCTCGGCGGGTTGCGCCCGCGCGCTCTGCGGTCGATTGGCGAGCGATCGCAGTGGCGTCGAGGCGGCGGGCGCCACGTTTGCGGGCGATAATCTCAATCGCGACGGTTGTGTAACCGCGCAAATAACCGGTCTCGTGAGTTTGGAAATAAAACCGCAGTTCCGCCACCGCGGCGGGCGCGGTTCAAAATCGCTCCGTGAGTTCTTAGCCTCAGACTTTATACTGACTAAAACCCATCCGTGTTCCTTCTAGTACCCTTTGCGTTCCAGGACCGCGGTAACTCTTTCGAACATATTCCGCGAACCTGGAATTAGTTAGGTATTGGTGCCGATTCCCTTGTTCACAAACTAAACTAAAATAAGACTATTTCTATCTTTTTCTCTCTAATAAAACAAGAAAGAGACTAATGTACCTAAATAAGAGCTGTCAAATTTAGTCAATCTGACACATCCCATACAATTATAGTTGACATCTTAAAACATATAGATTAAAAATACGGAAAAGTTCAAGGCAAATCTAACTTGACATCTCTAACTTAGTTCTTAAATGGCACCGTCCTTTTCTTTCGCTGTAAGATAATAAGAGATGTCAATTCTCTAAAAGTCTAGTTTGTGAACAAGGGAATCGGCACCATTGTCTAATACCCAATTTGTTCACTCACCATTGCAACCCTTCCCTCTATGACAAGGCGCTCTGTCCATTTATAAAGTACCTCGTACGAATATTCGTTGTTTAATAAAATCTAAATTTTCAGAAGAAAACCACGACCCGCGTCCCTTCGCTCTATCCTGATATCAAGCCTAATAATAATGAAACGAAACGTAAGTGCAGCTGTGTTGAGCTGAGTTTAGCTTACAATGATTGACACATGCATAGCATACAATACACTAACCAGATAAGCGGAATCTGTATGGATCATCCTCCAGAGTACCATCTCAGATCACCTACATAGGTACTTAGTTATCATTTATGATCCAGGCATTGTAAGCTAGAAAAAGTTTACCTTATCTACAAAAAAAAAACATGCGAGATTTTCCACCCCTGTCACAACCACGAGCAAAAAGAAGTATCCACTTAGCAACACTACGAAGCTATTTTCTTCGAATATATTGATTGAAATGTCATGTTTTTAGTATTTGGAATTCAATACTAAAATGAAATAGGTCATAGATCAAAGTTACAACCATTATTTCACAAGAAAATCGCTTTTGAATTTTGCTAAGTGTATACCTACTGGTTTTCGCTCGTGACTGTACAACTCCTGCACTAAAGCTTTTAGTACAGTTTTAAAAACTGAGCTTTTTAAAGAGCCGGATTCTGTCTAGTAAAAACCTGGATTTGTGTGATATACCTAAGGTCTAGATTATATTAAGGTCCAAAATTGGACTATTATTAATTGTTTACTAGCTTCTCGCGGACGCAGACGAAGCCACGGAATAAAATGTAACCTATGTCCTTTCTTGGGATTCAAACTTACCCCGTACCAAATTTCATCAACATCGGTTCAGTGGTTTTGTTGTGAAAGCGCAACACACAGACCGATAGAGTTCGTTTCGCATTTATGATATTACTATGGATTATGGATATTCAGTATGACAACTTATCTATTCCCTAACAGCTCTAGGCCGGACATCATCAGCGACGCGGTTGCTAGACAAGTTGCGTGCGCGCATCTCTAAAAGCAGGACGCTGTTCTCACACCCGGAGGAGAACTTAGATGAAACAGCTGTCACTACTAACGATCCTGAAGTAGCTGTAAGTAACATAACATCACGCCTGTAATCCCCGAAGGGTTAGGCAGAGGTGTACCCATTAGTACACCCACATTTCGCCAGTTATGTTTAAGTCCTATGTAATAGGGGGCGAGCCTAGTAGTAAGTAGCTGTAAGTATTTACCTATATTATTGAAATTTAAGGACATTAAGGAACGGGTGTCATTTTTGAAAATTTTAAGGTTTTTTTTAGGTTTTTTTGGCAATAGGCTCGCCCCCTAATAAATGGGACTTAAACATAACTGGCGAAATGTGGGTGTACTAATGGGCACACCTCTGCCTAACCCTTCGGGAATTTCAGGCGTGATGTTTTAAGACCTCTGAAACAAAAATTATAACAACACTAGCTTCCGCCCGGAAATCGTACATTTTTATGGGATCAAAAGCCTATTTCAGACTATAATCTATTTCTATGCCAAATCTCATAGAGATCTGTTCAGCCGTTTTGGCTGTGATTGAGTAACAAATAGATATTCATTTAAACCTTCGCATAAAATGTATGGATGAGCTAAATAAAGAAAAATGCGTTAGACTAACTGATTCTTCTTTTCAATCAGGATACATCAATGAAGATCGAGTGCTCTCCAGAAGTAGTTCTACCAGAGCCCTCAGTATCCCATACAGATGATGTCTCAAAGCTTCTAGAAGAAAAAGAAATGTTCGGATGTCATTTGTGCAATTTTGATGCTGATAGGTATTTTGATTTTCTATTGTATTACCTTTGATTGTCCGAGAGAGTCTTAAGTCCGCCTTTGTATTTTTTGTTGCATAAACTTAAATATTATATCATCACGCCTGAAATCCCCGAAGGGTTAGGCAGAGGTGTGTACCCATTAGTACACCCACATTTTGCCAGTTATATTTAAGTCCCATGTAATATGGGGCGACCCTATTGCCATCAACCAGGCACAAATCCAGACTCCAGGGTTGGTACTGAAAACTTCGTCGTGAAAAAACCCAATAACACTGCCCGACCTTCTTTTTTTTTTCGTGGGGAAATCCTCATGGATGCCCTCCGTTTGGGCATAACGGAGGGGTATGTCGGACTTTTACCGACTAAAACCCCACGGTTCCTTCTGCTACCATAAGTCGGGAGCCCGGTATTCGCATTACGCATGATCCGCGCCCCCGACTGGTATTGGACTGCCATTGGCGAGCCCCTTCACTATGTGCGGCCTATTCTGCAACCGCACGTACCACTAGAGAGGCGCGCACGGAACACTACGCGCCGCCATCACAGGCCTATGTCTGGTCGAGCGACAAACTGCCCCAAGTTTGCCGCTCGCAAACACTGCCCGACCTGGGAAACAAACCCAAGACCTCAGCGAAGCAGTCTAAACTTAAATAAATAAAACTTATTTCCAGAATAACAGTGTTAGACAGGCATCTTCTAAACCACCATAAAATAGGCCTTGACAGCCTTCTCAAACTAGTAATGTCCAAAACAAAAGATGGTTTATCTGAAGAAGCTCCAACTATGTCCTTATATGGTATTCGAAGACCCTACTACAAACCACCCGTCGAAATAATTGAAGAAGGTGAATTCGTCATTGAAACTGTGACCCCAAAGATTAAAATCCTAAAACACGCTTCAACAAACACGGAGGACGTATGGTCAGACCTTCCAGATTTTAAGAACAACTGTAAAGTGATTACG
Organism: Hoplodrina blanda; assembly: GCA_949316365.1. NCBI lineage: Eukaryota > Metazoa > Arthropoda > Insecta > Lepidoptera > Noctuidae > Hoplodrina > Hoplodrina blanda. Next base: position 3,546,786 of record OX438573.1, read on the forward strand.
GCGGAATTAGAAAAGCTGATCAACTGTCCGTTAGAAAAATGTGACAAAGATGAGTTTCTGGTCAAAATGCAGACTCTGAACGAGTGCATGTGCAAATTTGTGGATTCTTCTAATACGTTGAAGCTGGTTTTAGCTAAGGAGTTGGATTCGAAACATAATGTGCGCAAGCAGCTGGCCTCGGACCAGAATTTCTTCGATTTGTGTTTAGGAGAGTAAGTATTTCTTTCTTCTTCTTTTCGAGTCGATGATTTAAGACAATCTCTTTTGTTTTTCTATAGTTTTTGGGCTCAGTGGCCACGTATATCGCGGCATCAGTAGCGTTGTTGTCCTCTAAAGTGCACTTTGGGTACTGTAGTAAGTGGGCCATCGTCTGATCAGAAGCACCACACTCGATAACTGCCTAAATCGATTTCCATTGTATACGTCAATATGTACAGTAGCGGTCATAAGTGCAGTAGCATGCTAAGGTTTGAATTGCTGTGAACACGGGGTACAGGCTATACTTACAACTGTGTGTATAAGTGATGTATTCAAAGTTAAAGTCAAAGTCAAATCATTTATTTAATTAGGCCATTATAAGGCACTTTTGAACGTAATAACACAGTACCTACGTAGTCGTACACCTCAAAATTCGCACACGGCGTCGCAAGGTCGTAAGTTTAACCAAAGCGTCAATCGATTTGCTTTGTAGATTGCTACTCCACTTATGACCGCTACTGTACATTAAAGTGCACAAGTGCACAAACACAGGTGCACTCAACCTCCTTCCATTATTCTCATAGTCTGATGGCATGTCAATCTGACACGACCGTGAGATCAGGCGCAGAACTAACGGGTTTACATGCTTTCCAAGGCACGGGCGTGTCATACCACAAACTTCCACATTCCGAGATGCTACTGAGAAATTGGTAATTGAAAACCCCAATAACATTTTTATCTGACCTGGAAATCGTACCCTAAATAGGAAGTGGAACATAGCAACACTGCTTGGCAGCAGAAAATAATAATATTTTTCTTTTTTCCCAGCAATAGGAATAGTTCCCGTGTGTGGGACCGAAGTCACAGCGAAACTATGGACAGGAGCAGAAACAAGTATAGTAAACAGATTATCCTTACTTAATAATATTATAAATGCGAAAGTAAAGCCTCATTTAGACGATGCAAGAAATATCGTGCGATTTGACGTACATTGCGGGACCGCGCGGCTGTCATGTCAAACGTGACTGATCATTGACGGAAATGTACCACAACTTGCACGATATTTCTCGCACCGTCTAAATCAGCCTTAAGTTTGTTTGTTGCCTAAACCACTGAACCGATCATCCTGAAATTTTGCATATAACTACGTTGTCAGATGTACAGAACGGACTTAGGGTACCTTTCATCTCGAAAAAAGTACTGTTCCCGAGAGAAATTATAATAACGTTCTTATGATGATAGATGGCGCCACTTGTCTTTCGATTTTTAAATTTAATTCGAGAGCGAAGCCGCGGGCGCAAGCTAAGCTAGCTAAATAGAGTACATAATAAGGAACAAAACCAAAGCCGCCGTCTTCCAAAACAAAAGTTATTTAGTACTTTTTGAAGGCGGTCTCTTTTTTTTAACCCCTGATGCAAAACCGTGTTAAAAAAAAGTTTTGCGTGTCTGTCAATCTGCCGCCCTAGGCTCAAGTCTTCACATTCCTAACAACCCTATCCATCATTGTGACAAAATAATGACAAATAAGAGCGTCCGCCCACGTCAGATTTTGTAAGACCGATTTATCGGATCGCACGATTATTTCATAGCTTCGTAATTGACCGACTTGGACCGTTTCGTAGGACGTGTGCGTTGCACTATTGCCAACAGCACGTTTCATTTATCTCCGACAAAAAATCGGACTCCGATTTGTCTGAAGTGGACGGACGCCCTAACATTTTTTTATCTACTGTTTCAGAGGCGAAAAGAAGTTTTCATCGGAAAGTTTTTACTTCTAATTTGTAATCATTTGTGGAGTTTTAAGATACTTTTAATAATAAACTATTGAATACCTATTTTATGTTTATAATTATTTAATTGTAGACTAGTTGTTGCAAGTTCTTATTTTTATGTAACTTCCTACTTCCTACGCACAAGCAGTCATAGGTCTAAAAAAATATCACAGAACATTTTCGAAAAATTGTGTTACAGCTAAATTCGACTAATCGATTTTAAGTTATCAGATCTTTTTTAACCGACTTCAAAAAAAGGAGGAGGTTATCAATTCGACTGTATTTTTTTTTTATGTTTGTTAGCTCCTAACTTGCGACTGGGTGAACCGATATTCATGATTCTTTTTTTATGTGAAAGCTGGTGCTTCCCGTGTGGTCCCATTGTCACCATTTCAATATCTGATGATGAACTTCGGAGATATGGAATGGAACTCCTCACAGAATCACAGCAGCAATATCGTAACAAGTGAAATTGCTTTGTTTATACGTGTAGTCGATGACTGACTGAAGGAAAAGGGGGGGGGGGGTACTTCAACCCCCCTCCTACCAGTTTACAAAATTAAATATATCGTGTGAGGTATTGTTTGAAAGGGCTTTTTTGTAAGGATTTCAAACATTAATACACAAGCACTAAAAAGTGAAAAATAAAAAGCTTTTTCACAAAAAAGATAACCGCCTTCATAAACTACAAAATAAAAATAACTTTAGTTTTGGAAATCGGTGGCAATACTTACCTACATAACAAAAAACAAAACAAGCCGCCGACTTCCAAAACTAAAGTTATTTTTATTTTGTAGTTTATGAAGGCGGTTATCTTTTTTTGTGAAAAAGCTTTGCCGCCGACTTCCAAAACTAAAGTTATTTTTATTTTGTAGTTTATGAAGGCGGTTATCTTTTTTTGTGAAAAAGCTTTTTATTTAATTCAGACATTTCGGAAATGTTGGCCATCAGTCCAGGCTATTGGTCTGGAGGGGGAATCTACCAGTTAAAAATCACCCGTTCAAAGCGCATGGTTTAGACAAACTATGGTAGGCATATCATTGAGAAATTATTACCCACATGTTTTGCAGTAAATAACAGCTTTATTAAAAAAAATTACAAAAAAACTACGATTAGAACAATTACAAAAACAATTTCAAATTCATGACAGGCATCACGATAGTTTTGTAAAATAAAACTTGTAAAAACTACCAACTGTTACCAACATAATCTTGCTGTAAGAAACTACCAACTAGGCATCATCCACATTGCTGTGGCAACACTGTTCTTCATTCAAATCCCTACAGTGCTCGCAAAACAACACCCCAGTCTGCTGTTTGTGTGGATTTTCATAATGGCAACACAGCATATAGATACATTTGTCGCACTTCTCCTTATTCACATCATGACTACACTCTGTTCTCGTAAAAGAATCTCCACTAGACATGCAAGTTTGACAGCATTTACAACTATGTATCTCATTGTGATTATTGCAAAAATTCTTTTTCACATTCCCTGAGTGATTTGTGATTACTAATGGCAATACTCTTGGCCCATTTCTGACTACGGGACGGTTTGAGTTTTCGATATTTCTGCTAGCTTTTCTTACCGTAGCAAACATCCTATTAACTTCTTCGATTGCGTCCTTTGACCTTGATTTCTCTTTTAACGAGTACTTCAGTTCTTCCATCTTCATTTGAGGTATTGATGACGACTTATGCTTGGGTAAGTCTATCGAAAGATTTTTCCTTAGATAAATTGGTTGGGTACAGTTGACTACAGTGAACTTTCCATTTTCAATAACACTTTTTTTGTCATCAATAGAATACTGGAAAGTGCTAACAGTCAATCTGGGTTTGTCTTTACGATTCGTTTCTTCGATTTTGTCTACTGTGGACACGGCTACGTCTTTTAAAAGACCAGATTTGACTTTCTCTTTGTTGATATCTACTTTTTTATTTTGGAATACTGTTAGTACTTCGTTTAGCAGAGTTAGACCTTGGGCTACATTAGTGTCTGAGGTTTGTACTGTCTTGACGTTAGGGTCTCTCGTCTTATCTTGTTCTGTCTCTTCTTGTAATCTGTCTTGCTTGTTTCCATTGTGATCTCTAGACCTATCTCTTACTGCGTCAGCGCTGTCTTTACCTCTGTAATCTGTTATTTTGCTCTTTGACACAAAACTTGTACAAACACTGTCTTTTTCTACTCCATTCCTTTCCCGTTCTTTAATTTTGCCGCTCCATTCTCTGTTCTTTTGACAAATGGGACAATTTTTTGGAACTTTTTTACAACACTCGCAATTCCTGTCTTCCGATTTTCGGTTCAAGCATATAGAACATACATACTTATTAGGAGCTTTGTTGCAACATTTCTTTATAGCACTGTCTTCCATATTGCGTCCCTGGCACTGATCTTCACTCTTGTAAGTAGTTATGTGTATACAAATTCCTTTACTTCTAGCTTCCGATATCATGTGAAGCACTGAAATTATAGAAAGGTTAAAATTATTGTGCGTCCTTGAAACAAATTTTACTTTGTCAATTACTAAAAGTTGTCTGCTTCGTTGGCCTAGTGATCGCAAAGCGCGACTGTTGAGCATGTAGGTCTTGGGTTTGATTCCCAGGTCGGGCAAAAAGGATTTGGGATTTTTCATCAGGAATTTTTCATTAGCAGTCTCGGAGTCTGGATTCATGCCCGGTCGATGGCAATAGGCTCGCTACCTATTACATAGGACGTAAACGTAATTGGCGAAATGTGGGTGTCCTAATGGGTACACCTCTGCCTAACCATTCGGGGATTACAGGAGTAATGATTATTTTTGCTTACGCGAGGTGCAACTGAACTCGACGGGGTTGTATTTCTAAATTCCAAAGCATTGACATAATTATATTACTAGCGTATCCAAAAATAATCGTTTTGAAATGTACAAAATATCTTACTTCACGCATACGAACTAATATATATCTTTTCATATTTAGTTTCAGCTGTTCTTGAATAAATTTATTACAAAAATCAATATATAAAAAAACCGATTTAAATCTACGTAAAAAACACAATGTAAAAAAATAAATATTTTTGGCTAATGTCAAAAAAATATTTGAATCTGACAGAAGAATATTTTTATCAAAAGTCTATCTTGTTTTTTTTTCTTTTGAGAAGGTTTTAACCTATGTTCAAGTCTGTAGAAGTCTGTCGCGGTCAGCATTTGGATGGGTGGCTGCCTGGGAATACCCCGTGACGTTGGCTTTTTGCTTTCTTGTCCGTTTTCATAAAGGGTATTATTTTTCACAATGTTTTTTTACCATCCAACCCAAAAGCAATTAGCTATTCTTTCAATCCGGTGAATTTTACGTTCATTGATCCGTAATTCATATTTGCCATGCTTACTTAATCTGGGGTATTGGAAAATTTTCACAATATTCTATTTAGAAATGTCCTATCACCGGAGGACACACGTGAGGACCTAAGGACTGCGACAGCGGATGGTGTTGTCGTAGCTGAATAACTGGGCCAAACAAAAAAGTTAATATTTTATTATTTAGTATTTATATATTTGCCATCGATTCAAGAAGAAGACCCAGTACCCACTAACAATGACATTTGATATTTCACAGGCCTCACGCTACACTAGCGCCTCTAGCGGCTGATTCACACGTGTTTCTCCTCATTCCTCTTGCACTGTGGGTACGTTTACTAACATACACAAACAGCCAGACCTAGAACAATTATCTGTAGACCATACAAATACTAGTTCCATATATACGTAATAAGTAAATCGAACCTGCGACATGCAGTATAGCATCCAATCGCTCAGCCACGGCACCAACTGTGTCACACAAAGTTCAAAATTCTTTCAGACCATTAATCCTCGACCTTCTCAAAACTCTATGATTAAATTCTTCTTTTTCAAAACGGCGGATGCTTCAAGAACTGTCATATCTAAAACATTAAGTGATACGTCAATTATTAAATGAAATAAACTGAAAGATCCCGAAAAAAATTCATTGTAAAAATTTTAAATTCACTGTATTTTTTTTTAAAGATTTTAAAAAGTGATATCAAAATATTTTAAGTTTTTAGCGTCAAGCTTGTGTGGGCAAGAAAACTGCCAATTAAGTTTGTTTACAAAAAAATGTAAAATTTGGATTTCCATTGAACATTTTGCCGTACCTACGCTAAAATTGAAGAAATTTGTTAGTATATTTTGTATTTAATTTTCTTTGTTTAAAATGTAGTTTAGTTTGAGCTAGACTTTGTAGTATCATTCAGTGCTAAATTAACTCTATAATGGATGTTTAAGGACACTTTAAAACCACATTCTTAAGATATTTATTTTTGGAATCTTTTGGTTCTTATGAAAGATTTTAAAGGTCAAAGTTAAAATCAATCTTAAATTACCCCCAGGACTCTGTACAGTTACATGTACTTAAGCACAATATTTTACATTCACACTGCCGTAAACAGTGATTTTTTTTCGCTCCAAAGAATAAAAGTTGTTTCCAGTTGGGCAGTATGCATAGTTAACCTGTATGTGATATGTCTTTAACATAATATAACATCACGCCTGTAATCCCCGAAGGGTTAGGCAGAGGTGTACCCATGAGTACGCCTACATTTCGCCAGTTATATTTTTAAGTCCCATGTAATAGGGGGCGAGCCTATTGCCATCAACCTGGCACAAGTCCAGACTCCGAGGCTGCTACTGAGAAATGTCCATGAATGTGTGTACTGTGGAATGTGTGTGAATGTGTCTTTTAAACTTCCCTGAGACAAAAGTGAAAGTCAAAACATTTCTATTAGACCAATTACAGGCACTTTTGAATTGTTAAGGACTGATTTAAATTTCTTAGCATCGAGTTAATATTAAGGCCCCGCCATGAGGTGGACTGAAGACTTGGTTAAGTTCGCGGGCAGCGCAGAACCGGTCATTGTGGCTATCATTAATGAAGGCCTCTGCCCAGCAGTGGACGTCGTTCAACTGATATAATAAAGTTAACATTTTAATAAAATAACATTCCAGAGAACAATAATTGAGATCAGTTAATCGAAAACGCAATCAAAAGTGAAAAATGCAAGCGCATAAAATAAATAATGATAAATAAGAAGAAATGAAAGTAAGTAAAGCTGTTTATGTGAGGAAATGTGATTTTATCGCAGAATTAAACAGAGACTATCAATATTACGCAACAAACATCGTAAGAGACGGAGATTATACGCCGGAAACGTCAAGATATGAAGAGAAGACCCATGCAGTGGGCTGCCAATACGATTGTAAGAGGGATAACAGAATATGCACATGTAGAAATCCGTCACCGGTCAGACGGAGACAAGAGGTCAGGTATTTTGGATCGCCAAAACAAATATATGCTTACCAAGGCTCACGGAGCTTTACCGAGATTGGTGTGGGCAGTGTGAAAGCACTGCAGAGGAAGAAAGTTAAAAGGATATATCTACCGGAGACTTCGGAGAGGGGAGTCGGTAGTTCGGATTTGTCTTCCTACATTTTAGGTAAGTTTTAGAAGTATATATCATTTATTTGCTATTTATTGTGTAGATCTTTATCTGTTAGGTACCTACCTTCCGTCCGAGACGTCCCACCATTTCCTACGAGTCTCATAAATAGGTAATATATATTTTTTTCTTTTAGGAAGAAACAAACAGCATCGCGCTTGTTATTACGAAACTAAAAGAACATCATCAAAGTGTGTCGGAGGATTACTGGAATGTAATCCTGGATGTGTAATGAATGAGAAGTTATCCCCAATAGTACAGACTATATCTGGATCGACAAGCTACAGAGAATCAATAGTAAATAGAAACATTGAAATAGGAAGCAGCTCTGTAGTAAAAAATATAACAAACACAACAACACAAGTAGAAAAAGCAAGCAAAAAGGATTTTGATATGAAAACTGAAGCGAAAGTTGAAGAGATAATACAACCAATATTAATAATCCATGACGATCAGACAGAAATGAAAAATATAACGTCACGTAGAACTTCGGAAAGAAAACCGATAGAGAAAACTTCCTCTTCAGATTCGCTACTGCAACATGTTCATAATCTGGAGAATCCTAGTGACGAACCAACAAGCCGTTTGTCCCTAGAGGCAGACGATCTTATGGAAAACAAACTGGAAATAGAATACAGAAGTATATTTGCAGCCAAATCCAAATCTAAAGATTCAAAATATAGTGCTGAGAAACCGACATCTGAGTTAAAGAGTACTTCTACTTTGAAGCGCAGATTCGAAGCTTTACGAAGAGGATTAGCTAAGAAAGATGACTCAAAGAAGAACGCTGTTATTGTCAGTAAAATATCGAGTCAAGTTAGCGGACAGAGTCGTAAGGACGTCTCTATAAATTCTGATCCACCATCTTTAGAAGGAAGATCTTTTTCCAACACAAAACCTTATGCTCCGTGCGTAACAAGGTATAGTCGAGACAAAACAATGTATAATCCTAGGACTTCACACTATAGGCGTGCTGTAACGAACAAAAAGGAAAGAACTAGCGCTGATTGGTCTTCAAAAGCAGTTGATGATGACAGCGAAGGCCAAGGCGTCAAAGGCATGTTTAAGCTATGGGGGAAAAAGTTTAACTTTGAAGATGATCATTATAAAAGTTCCAGTCCAAAATTGTCATATACATCCCCAAGGAGAAGCCCCAAGAAGAGAATCGATACACCAAAAGTACAAGCAAAAACGTTTAGTAAACCAGATGATATGATGATGGATGAGAAGAAAGAAGGCAGAAAGTTCTTCTTCTTTAAAAAGAAAAACAAAGAAAAGCCTTATAAAACCAAGAAAGGCGTTACTACAGGACGCTGTGAAGTTAGAGATGGACTGGTGATCAAAATCCTTGGCGGTAATGTTTATGATCCAACAGATATAGACAAAGACACAGAGATGGATGACGATAGTTATGAAGAAATAATCAGAAAATCATGGCTTAAAAAATTCCTTACACCTTCAATTGATTCACGGAACAGCGTCAAAATCCGATGGAATAACAAAAGATATGCCCCAAGCAGTAGTACAGTTTTCGAACTAATGGACAATATATACAAAGATTCCAGCGAAATTTTTAGATCAAAAAGTCAAGTGACAGTTCAGTCATCACACAAATCTTATACAAGACAACATTATGGTTTTGTACGGCAAAATATAGAAGCCTGGATGATCCCGAAAACTATAACAGACAGACCAAAGTTGATACCAGTCAAACAACTTAAACAACAACAACAAAGATCATATAAATCAGACGAAGATAGGAAAGACAACATGGAAGTCAGAATTTCAGATCAAAAATGGTTTATTGACAAATCTAAAGCGTTTTCACATAAAATAGAAGTTGTACTACATTCTAAAAATTTCAGGAAACTGAACAAGGAAGAAAGTTCAGAATATCTAAGGATTGATATACCAAAAGGATTCTTCGTTGATTCTAGTAGCGATGATAACCACAGACCTACGAACCAATCCAGTGATGAGGAGGTTTATAAAATTGTTGAATATGAAACTGCAAGCGATTTGAAGAAGGATAAAGCAGCGTGTAACTTTAACATAGGAGATCACAAACAAAACAAGATAAAAGTAACTGTCAGTGTAAAGGAAAGTAAAAAATGTGTTTCTAAAGTTTTGGAGACGACCAATAGACAGCCAACCAGTCGAGACGTGGTGATTCAAGGCAGTAATGTGTTAATACCTAAAAGATGCGATGTTATCGGAGTTGGAATCATTACACAGAGAGATTTGAGCCAAATACGTAAACCAATGTAAGTGTTACACCTACAGATAAGTTATTTTTTATGATTTTTAATAATTTTTGGAAACTCAATTGATTGCCTCGTTGCTCTAGTGGTTGCAAAGCACGACTGCTGAGCAAGAGGTTTTGGGTTCGATACCCAGGTCGGCCAGGTTGGCTTTTTCTATCAGTTTCTCAGTAGCAGCCTCGGAGTCTGGATTTGTGCCTGATTGATGGCAATAGGCTCGCCCCCTATTACATAGGATTTAAACATAAATGGCGAAATGTGGGTGAATTAATGCGTACACCTCTGTCTAACCCTTCGAGGATTACAGGTGATGTTATGTTTAACTCAATTGAGTACTTGACACCACCAATCAACCTTTCTTATGTATAATGTTTTGTGTGTATGCATCAGTAAGCGATTATATAAACGTAACCGTTCACAAACGCTTTAAAAAAAAAAAAAGAACCTTTACCAGGCCTAGAAATTCCCCGTTTCGAGGGTGCGTTTACAAACATATACACAAACAACCAGACCTGGAAAAACTACCTGTAGGCCATACAGATTTTTATTTCTCGCAAGACGCAGCATACTAGTCGAACACCCAACCGTGTCGTCAAACTCAAATTTTAACACATAACAATCCCCGAAAGGTAAGGTAGAGGTAAACCCAATAGTACACCCACATTTCGCCAGTTATGTTTAGTCTAATGTAATAGGGGGCAAGCCTATTGCCATCAACCGGGCACAAATCCAAACTCCGAGGCTGTTACTGAGAAATTCCTGATGGAAACTCCTGAAAACCCCAATAATACTTTACCCGGCCTGGGAAATTAATTTAAACCAAGGCCGCATGCTCAGCAGTCGCGCTTTGCGACCACTAATCAACGAGGCAATTGACTAAAAACTAATGTTTATACTACAAACGATTTTTCGTAATTGCAGTTTGAAGATTCAAGATGACTTTTCCGACGAAGAATCAGAACATAATATTCTGAGGCCTCACGGAAAGAAATGCGAATTTGCTGAGAGTTACCTGCAAGAATACTATCGGCACTGGACTCCTCTGGGTATCGACTTATACTCCTGGTGCGTCAGTGATTCACAGCTCAAATGCTGTTCAGAACACTCTAGATCCAGCTACGTGTATCCGGGGGTTGTAACAAAATCCTGCCCCAACATTTTAGACGATTTCCAAACGTCTGCTATCGTCTCGTCGTGCGGCAATCCCTCTTGTAGCCAATGCCAATATAAGCAACAAGACTGTTCTAAACCACCGCCCCCCCCTAAATGTGCATGGTTTAAAAACAAGAAAAAATCTGGAAAAAATGGTGTTGAGACAAGAGTTTGTCCTAAAGATTCCATCGAAGTATTTAAAGCAAGGAAGATATATGCAGCGACTTTGAAGGCGAAATGGTGCTCCCCTTGTATGGACGCGGAACAGCCTGAGGACTGCGAGCAGAGGTATCCGATGAGTCCCGAAAGCAAGTCCGCACAGAATTTGCCGACAACTGAGTGCCCGAAGCTAATGAAACCTTGCTGCAGGCCCGTGAAACCGAAACCAAAACCAGCTCCGTTCAAGAAGCATGTGTCGATGCCTGATTGCGAGGAAATGAATGAAACGCTTGCTAAACAGTTAAGCAGCACTATGCCCGAAAGTATTCTGCAATTTAAAGGGGTCAAACCCACCCCTCCTCCTTGTGAAGTTTGTCAGAAGCCTCACGCTGATCCTAAGCATGCGACAATAAATTCTGTTCCGAGTCCTGGTCTCTCTCCAACTTGCTTGCCAACGTGTGTTAAACCTCCTGACCCTTGCACTCCCCCGTCTCCTTGTAAACCATGTCCTTCTTATGAGAAGCCTCCCTCTCGTCCTGCAACTCCCCCTGTTTGTGTGATACCTCCAACCCCTCCTTGTAAGAAGATTCCTTCATGCCCTCCAACTCCCACTCCGTCTAAAAAACCATTGAGATCACATAAGAAGCTTAAAAGCCCACCACCTTGCCCATCAACCCCTCCACCTTGCCCGAAAAGCCCGTCACCTTGCCCAAAAAGCCCACCGCCTTGCCCAAATAGCCCACCGCCTTGTCCAAAAAGCCCACCAACATGCCCCCCAACTCCACCGTCTTGCCCATCTTGCCCACCAACCCCACCATCTTGCCCACTAACCCCTCCATCGGGTACAGGATCCCCTCGGTCTCCTTCGCCCCGTTTCTCGACGCCACTAGTTTGTCCTCCTAACAAGCCATCTAGCTGCCCCTCTTCTCCTAAAAAGCCACCTTGCTGTACTCCTCCTAAAAAGCCACCTTGCTGTACTCCTCCAAAAAAGCCACCTTGCTGTACTCCTCCTAAAAAGCCACTTTGCTGTACTCCTCCTAAAAAGCCACCTAGCAGTCCCTCTCCTAAAAAGCCATCTTGCTGTTCCGCAGCTCCTAAGTCGCCTTGTTGTCCACCTTCTCCTAAGAGGTCACCTACTTGTCCACCTACTGGCCCACCTACTCCGAAAAAGCCACCTTGCTGTCCCGCTGCACCGAAAAAGCCAACGGGCGGATGTTTGAAAAAGCCACTAATATGTCTAACTTCTCCGCAGAAGTCACGGAATGGCCTTACTCCTCCACCGTGTCCACGTAGGTTACCATGTTGCTCTCCAGATACTCCTAGTATGAACAAGGTCCCGTCTTTTACACCATGCCCACACATTCACATTGTTGAATGTCCGCCGAAGCCATGTCCAGGACTACCACCACCCCCACCACCTGAAATATGCTGCTGCCCACCAATACGAGTGAAGAAGCCATGTCCTTACACTTCACCTTGTCCATCATCACCACCTTGCCCAAAACCGTGTCCAAAGCCGCTGTGTCCACTTTCGCCATCTTGCCCACCACCGCCATGTTCTAATTGCCCATTTTCGAGCTCACAACCACCGTGCCCTCACACGAAATCTTGTCCACCTTGCCCACCAACCTCATGTGTAAAGAAACCAAAATGTCCACACATACCACCTTGCCCACCGCCACCTTGCCCCCCATCACCTTGCTCCTCGCCATCTTGCCCACCGCCACCTTGCCCCCCTAAACCTTGCCCACCGTCACCTTGCTACCCTCCACCTTGCCCCCCTCCACCTTGCCCCCCTAAACCTTGCCCACTACCATTTTGCCCCTTGCCATCTTGCCCCCCAAAACCTTGCTTCCCTCCACCTTGCCCCCCTAAACCTTGCTTCCCTCCACCTTGCCCCCCTAAACCTTGCTTCCCTCCACCTTGCCCCCCTAAACCTTGCCCACTGCCATTTTGCCCCTTGCCATCTTGCGCCCCTAAACCTTGCTTCCCTCCACCTTGCCCCCCGCCATTTTGTCCCCCTAAACCAGGTTGCTGGAAACCCTTAACCATACCCTCAATGTGTCCATCACCTATTTCATGTTGCGAAATGTGTAATCAGCCTAAAATGAAGCCCTGTATAACATCTTTTTGTAGATCACTAGATTGCCAGCAATCTAGTGTGACATCAATATCGCAAGCTGCACTGCATGCTGATGCACCTCTCTATTACTCCCCCATCCATCCCTGTCCGCCGGAACCTAAAAAAGAACCTAAGAAACGCGACCGGTGTAAAACACCACCTTGTAAATTTGATGATGACTACCCATGGCCAACCAAAGACCTGCTATCAAATTCTTCAAGCCGATGTAAAAATGATTGTCCAATGTTGCCTAACATGTCATGTGAAACGATACCCTCGCCCGTAAAACAAGAATGCAGGAAAAGTTGTCCAAATTATCTGGGATCACCAAGGCTACCTTGCTTGTCTAAGTTGCCTGAGATGCAGTGTCCCCCCGTCCAGACACCCCCGCCGCTTAGGCTGCCATCACTATCCCGCCTTCCCACAGAGCCTAGTAAAGCATCGGGCATTACTATTCCATCAAGAAGCAAATCAAAAGTATCCGGGCTCCATCTCAAAATGATGCCTGCGCCACCATCTAAAAAGCCAGTGTGCTCTACCGACTGCTTAACCTGGGATAACGATAAACAAGATGACGGCTGTATAAGTCTCAGTTCTAAAGAGAAAATTACCATACGATTGAAAAAAGATACGCCAAGTACAGAAGAAATAAGAGAAGGTTTTAATATAAAAGTGCAAGATGAAGACGGAATGACTTTATTCGAGAGAAAAGATTACAGACTGCAACATGCAGGTGTTCAGAGACAGTCTTCTTTAGTAGGTGAAGTGTACAAGGCATCAGAAGTACGCAGAGTAACCACAAATAGCTCTGATCAAGCCCTAGGAACAGATAAAGATAATGATAAACTCAAACAAATTAATGAAGTCTCAAGCGTTGCTAGTATAGCAAATCTAATTGAAATTCAGTTTAAACTTAAAGTCACACAAGGAGATAAAGTTACTGAAATAAATATATCGGACGATGGTGAAAATACCAGTAAAAAGAATTATGAGCACAAAGCGACAAAACAAAAATCTCAAGAAGTTTTTGTCGTAAAAAATGAACCACCCGCTGGCCAGCCAGATCAGAATAACGATATCAACATTCGGATAGTAATAAAGAACTTTAAACCTAAAGCCGGGAAGAAAAAGACCGTGAACCTTTCCGATGATTACAGTGAGTTTTCTAAGAAGATATCTGCTAAGTTCCACACAGTTTCAACTGGGTACAGTGACATTTTTCATGATGATAACGTTTTTTCAGTTCATAGAGCTACTGTAGACCTAACTTCCTCAGTCGATAACATTAAGACGATTGAAAACAACGCAAGTGTGGAAGTAATGAGCAAACCAGAAAACGAACTTGGAGGGGTAATTTTAATGGGATCTGAATGTAGATGCATTACGACTGAGATGTTGGAAGACAAGAGTGAAGATACCGAAGCGAAATCATATCCAAGTCGTAAATACAGTGCTTCTAAAGAAATTCAAGAGAACCAAGAAGAAACTGATACACAACTGACAGATCATAAATATGAATATAATGAGGACACAGATACAGAAAAACCAATGAAATATGACACGGAAGAAACGGACACAGACAGACAAGTTGATCCACCGAAGTATGATACTGAAGAAACAGACACGGAAAAGCAAGCTGATAAAAAATATGACAATATGTCTACTACAGATACCGACGAACCCGATGCGCTTCCGGAAATAAAGAAATCTTTAAGTTTAGACGTGCTCGTAAAGCCCCAAACTAAAGACGAAAAGAAAAAGCTATTAAAGCAAGTGTTCGAGAAGGTACACGACACAAAATACAAAAACAAAACCCGAATGAGGAAACTACGAGATATGCTAAAAGTGATATTGACTTCCGATAGCAGTGATCGTGACGATACTAAATTAGCTACAAGCGAATTGGCAACGGATGTAACTTATGCATCGTTGAAACCCAACTATTTCCGAGATAGTGACAGTATGAACAACTATTACAGAGTGGAAAGCAATCCCGTTCTCCCGGAAGCAGCTATTAACAGGCAAGTTGTGTACCCAACGATGGAGAACAATAGTGATTGCAGTAACAGCGTCCACAGTGTTGAAGTCTTATCATCTGAAGCCGAATCGCCTAAGCGAGGAGGATGTATGTGCAGCACGTTGGCTGCGAGGCTAAAGTTAGCATCAAGAATAGGCGAAGGAGGCGGCTGTTGCTGCGGAACCAAACGAATGACCAAGAGAAACGAGGAAACCACGTGTGACTTGAAGAGGGAATCAGATTACCTCACGCATATCGATTACAAAACAAACGAATCCATGGATGTACAAACGCAAAATTCTAGATATTTGACAAGCAAAATTAATAGCACAAACTTATCAGTACACGATAGTCTTAGTCCTAGTATAGGTGATAGCGTTGATGATGAAGTGAAAGCAGATTCAGGAGTGTTAAATGTAGATTCGAAAAAGTTCAATTTGAGGAAGACATTCTCCCCTGAAAAGTGCCATATAAGACAATGTGAAATGAGAAAACGTAACAGGAACGCGATTCTCAGTATTTCAGATGAAGACAAAATTGTATTTCTCAGTGGGCACTCTACTCGAGTCCCAATCGAAAATGTTACCGTAAAAGCCGAGAAGAAAAATCCATTAATGAGGATAGACGCTGCAGACATCTTGCAGTCTTACGAAACCAAGAAAGCGGTTTTAGAGATCTACACAGAGAAAACAATTTCGGACGACGGAGAGCATTTGGTAGCGAAATTACCAAAGTTTGTGTATGACAGAGAACAAGAAATTCAGGCAAACTATGAAGCCATGGCCACAAATACATATAAAACTGTTTGTAAAAAAAATATTGTTATGATGGCTATAAAGAGATAGGTTTTTATTGAGAATTAGGTTGTGATTTGTCTTACTAGCACTGCCAGCAAGTTTGTCCGCCCGTAAATTCCCTTTTCTATAGAAATTTTGAAAAATCTGGCCTCATTCTTCCATCATAAAGGTTCAAAATTTTAGCTTACCAGGTTCAAGGGTTTGAGCTGGGCGTTGATGAGTCAGCCGGTAAGTGTAAGTCAGGATTTTTTTTTTAATATATTGAAATGTAAACAGTTTAAATTGTTCATGTAATTATTTTTTTTTGAATATACGTTATTCGTTTCTTACGTTTTTGTATGATTGTATGAAGCCTTATTTAGCTTGTTCATTAGGGTGGTATTACACTTATCAAATATCTTTGTCCAATTATGATGTTCAATATTTGATCAAATTTCTTTGAAAGACGCTCATTACACTTGTCGTCCATTTCGTCGTCAAAGTCGTCCAATTTCTTTGATCAAATGTACAGACGCCAGCACATCAACCTACCTCAATCTGTCAAACTTCTTTAATAGATTTTCAACCTTATCACAATACTGGAAGGTTAATATTCGTTTGGTAAAATTTGACAGATTCGGATAGGTTGATCTGCTGGCGTCTGTACATTGGACCAAGATATTTAATAAATGTAATACCACCCTTAGACAGTTTCTATCTGGCACGGCACGGATCGGCACATTGCCAGTTCCGGTTTTATCTTCAGCTAATATTATTGTTATGGAACTTTTTTTAACCGACTCGTTGCCACCATTATTTTCATGCATATTTTAGCCAGGCCTCGAACATCAGACGACGACGCGCCAGGCGCGGGGTTCTCTTTCTCTTCTCACTAAATCTGTTTATAAGTAAGTTCGACTTGACGCGCCAGGTGCGTCATTGGCGGCCGCCCATGATATTTGCTTATGCCGCACCCGGGGCGCATTGGCCATGAGTCAGTTAAAATGTCGTGGACCCGCGCTCGTTTATAGAAAGGTACTTCAAATAAAAACAACAAACTCGGTAGGAATATTTTATTACATTCACAAAAAAAAACATACAAAAAGTACAAAAAAAAATGCTCACATGCACTAGAAACTACATATTAAGATCTCGGGCTTTTACTACAAAAAAGTTTTATTTTACTACTTTGAAAACCACAGAAGGTAATAAGTACCAACAAGTCGAATTTATTTTATGTCTTACCTACTTCACCAGGGGTTCCCAAAGTGTGCATCGTATAATAAAGAAGGACGCAATGTGACGCTACTTTTTACCACTCTCCAGAAACTAACCTTAGATATTCGCGGCTACAAAAATAAACAATTAAAATCGAGAGATTTTTATGACGCTTTGCTATAGCAAAGAATCATAAAAAAAAAATTACAACCCGTAAAGGAATTCACGATATAAAAAAGATTGGGTACCCCTGGATTAACGTAAAATTATACCTATGTATATATATCTTGCACAAAACTTACCTTATAACTACGTTTTAATGGACGGAATTAATAAGCTTTAGTATCCGGCTACACGCGAGTCTACGCGCGTAACAAGAAGCGCATAAAACGCTTTATTTAGAGAGGCTGATACAGTTTTCCACCTCCATTATTTTTTTTTATTTTATATTTAACCTTGACCGCCACAGTCATGTATAGATGACAAACAAAAAATGTGCACGCCACGGTCACGAATACATGACAGACTTTAATACGTAAATATAGCACAAAAAACAACTTTGTTTTTGATTTCCTTTTTCTCTTTTTCTGAGAAGGGACGAGCATGGATCATCACGCATGCTCATTTGCTGAAGTCAGATTAGATAATGCTTATATTTATTGCAAGTCTAGGTTTCCTCCCGATGTTTTCCTTCACCGATGTCAGTGATGTTGAAAATATACTTAGAAAGTAAATATGAGATTGAAAAAGCTAGTGCCCGTGACCAGTTGCGAACCCACAACCTGATAGACAAAAGCCCTTAACCGTTGGGCCATCTCGATATAAAATTTACACCTAAAAAAAAATCTGCCTAGCCTTTTCCCAATTATGTTGGGGTCGCCTTCCAGTCTAACCGGTTGCAGCTGAATGAATACTAATGTTTTACATGGAGCGACTGTCTATCTGACCTCCACAACCCAGTAACTGGGTAATACGATACCCCTTAGTAAGATTGGTTGCCAGACTTTAAGCCCGTAACGACTGAATAACTAATAAAATTATTAAAAATAAATAAGAATAAGAAGTATACAATTAGTTAAGTCTTCAGAATAATTTTTGGTATACATCATTGCTTATTATTATAGATAAATGTAAAATTGAGCTATATAAATTAAAAATTAAAAGAAAACCCCCGACACAAACAATCCTCGATCAGATCTGTCGAAGATCCTCATATCAACTAGAAAAGAGCTGATAATCTTCAAATGGCTGAACAGATTTCACTTTGATTTTATTTTGACTCTCAATGAAGTAACGTTCCAAACAAAAAATACTAGTTTGGGAGCTACGATGCCACAAACACCCACGTTAAACTTATAACATCCCAGATCCGAGATCCAAGAAGAGACCTTGGGTTCATCAAAGTCCTTTGAGGACGGCCTGGGCAGTTTGGGAAGGTTAACCTATTGATTGCGGAAAAGCACACACGTTGTTTCTAAAGCTGCGTCTACGCTAGGAGAGCCGAGCACGAGCGTAGCACGAGGCGAACACTATATTCGTCTAGTGTGGACCGACTTACAAGCCTCGAACGAGCGCGCTGCGAGCATTTCGTTCGTGCTCGGCTTGCGTTCCGCTTGTTGTCGGTTTTTTGACGAACACTAAGGGATTTGCTTCGCGCTCGAGGACAGTGATCGTTGTAGGTTCGTTGTATGTACGTCCACACTTGACGCCGCGAACGACGAAGCCGAGAACGGCTCCGCTTGTGCTTCGCTCGTGCTCGGTTCGTCTAGCGTAGACCCGCCTTAATAAAAAACGCGAGTGCGGCGCATACACACCGTATGTGTTTTTCAACGGTGAACACACGAACGGTGTAGCGAGCCGCACTGCGAGTCTGGCATAGCGAATGTTCGCCCGCAGTCAATGGGTTTCTGCTTCTAGGGTGGTGATGGAATGACGGCCATCATGGCTCACGTATAATGGCCCACCATCATGGACTAAAATAGATAGATAGATACATAAAACATTTATTCAGTGCACACAAAAGACACATCACAACAAGTACAATCAATCAGCTATGGACTAGGACAAAGTAGGGTGTGTGTCTCAAGTTGCACCAAATGGGAGTCCAGCTCAGCATGTGCCAGGCAAATATACCTGACGCTGATATTCTGCTGAATCCCTGCAGTGACATGCGGACGCCGGAGCAGATGAGATATATTGGTGTTATGGCAAAGTTTTATGCGCGGGCTAAGTTTTGTTAGTATACCCGCAATTACAATTACAAAATGTTGTTTTGCATCCTCGTCAAATTTCAGGTGGTTGTCCTAAAAGACATAAAATAATCAATTGAAAATACAGTACCGGGCAATAACTAGTAAGCGCGCGCGGGAGCGCGAGCGTGGCTAGGCACGTGCGCGAGTAGTACCTACGAAATTATTGAATGATCGTTGCGTATGCGTTGTGTATGTATTGTTTGCGTTTGTTTGTGTGTGAAAGCGCGGTTATAGCTAGTAACAGACGGGCCGCTGGCCCGTACGGCTGGTACGGCTGGTTTACAATTATGGATTTCAGTAAACAGGAAAAAATATAAAAAATACCTACTCATTTTATTGTTGATTTGGGTCGAGAATCATTAGCATAATTATGTCCTTGAATTTGACTAGGATGCAAATCAACAGCTTGTATAATGTATTCTACAATAAGTTTTGCATTGAAACGTTCTTTTTCGTTGTGTAAATTATGTCTTGGTTACTTGATTATTCAAAAGTACATGTGTGTATAAGAGCGATAGCCCATGATAGATAGAACTTATTACATCCTCTCTGTTATCGTCGGGTTACTGCCTCGTTGGTCTAGTGGTCGCAAAGCGCGACTGCTGAGCATGAGGTCTTGGGTTCGACTCCCAGGTCGGGGCTAAGTCCTATTGGGTTTTTTCTTCAGGAATTTCTGAGTTGCAACCTCAGAGTCTGGATTTGTGCCCGGTTGATGATAATAAGCTCGCCCCCTATTACATGGGACTTAAACTTTACTTAACTGACGAAATGTAGGTGTACTAATGGGTACACCTCTGCCTAACCCTTCAAGAATTACAGGCGTGATGTTATGTATGTTTTAGTCGGGGGTTAATAAACGCTATAGGAGTTGCATTTTATAAAATGCTTATAAAATTAGAGATCCTTTGGTAAGTTAGGTATGCATCCGTCTTCTTTCACAGCCGCGTCTGTAATGATAAAGTTGAATATTATATTAAAATAACATACGAAATCAAATCTTAATGTAAAAAAATCTTTTTTAATTAAAAAGCAGTCATTCTTACAATAAATAAAATATCAACTAGCTTCAACTTTCTGACTAACTGACAAATGCTTTGACAAGTCAAAAGTGCCTGTAAATGGTCTAATTGAAATAATTGCTTTGACTTTAAAAAAACTTCTAATAGAAAATGTATACTATACTTAATATTGTGTTTTTGGGTAAAAGACACTTTTTTTTTTGAGGTGGTACAAATCATCAAATGAGTCCTTCCGCCCTGGGTGGGGCGGAAGGGACTGTCAGACTTTTACTGACTCAAAAACCACCCTGTTCCTTCTGTTGCTCTTTACGTTCCGGGGCCACGGTATCCTGTTAAGGAGCGTCTACGCCTTACGGCAAACTTAGGTTCTTATTTTTCGAAACGAATGGATTGTAATAAAACTTCCTACACATAGCAGGATTCATAGGTCTAAAAAAATAGTTGATAACATTTTCAAAATGTCTTCACTACATATTATAAAATAAAGTCGCTTTCCCTGTCTGTCTGTCCCTATATATGCTTAGATCTTTAAAACTACGCAACGGATTTTGATGCGGTTTTTTTTAATAGATAGAGTGATTCAAGAGGAAGGTTTATATGTATAATACATGCACCCGTGCGAAGCCGGGGCGGGTCGCTAGTATTTAATAAAAGATATTTGGAACTCTCTGTTCCTATGGAAAACCTAAATTCGGTCGAATTTCGCTGTAACTCAATTTTTCGAAAATGATAAACTAACTTCCTAGTTCCAGTATTTTGAAAGAAAACAAAAATTCAAACAAAAAAAAGTTACATTACCTGCATACAAGCCAAAAATCCCGGCTTGCTTTCAAAATATAAGTCGATTGCTTAAACAGTGCAATAAATAAAATCATTTTATGTTGGTATGGGTACAAACACAGAATACATGCAAAAGAAACACACCCTGCTTACCTTAGATCACCAATCACCAGCAGTTAACACAAACAGACAAAAGTACCGAATATATGTGAACAGTAGAAGACTTTTGTGAATAAATTGTACATTGAGTTCAGTGTACCTACCTACAAAACGCGCCACGAAAGATGAAACTTGACAAGCGTCAGTAATGAGGAGCTTGCACAGGTATGGATGTACGAAATAGTTATGCATAATTTGTGTATCTATTTAGGGATATTTCGATGACATTTAGATTTAAATTCTTCACAATATAATAATATTGGTAACAAAATAATAAAGTGTGGTGCATCAAGTCTCATCGTTCGTGGCGTATTGTAAAAAAGATTAACGGCACGGGACGCTCGGAAATCAATATTCAAATGTCTAATTAATAAAAACCAAAAATTAATTAGAAAAAAATGTGTACGCGCGTGTCAACCTTTTTGTGGGACCGATTTTCGATCGGACGATTATTTCGGTTTAATAGGACCGACTTTCTGTGGGACGTCTGCGTTGGTATATTGGATATCATAATTATTATATTCCATTTGTCTGACAAAAAATCGGTCACCGATTGTCAGACGTGGGCTGACCTTTAGGGTTATTAAAAAAAATACACAAATTGGAAATACGCATTTAATTCAAATATCTCTCGCGATATACAGATAAGTACAGAGGATAATACAAATACATTTATCGATAAACAGGGTACAGCACTAGCAAAGTTCAACAAGATACAAAAGTTTTGTACAATATTATAGAATTTAACAACAATTTATATGATGTTATCAGTTTTAGCTTACTTTATCATATAAAGCAGTCGGGTTATTTACACCATTTATAACTCAAGAACGGCTGGACTGATTCTAATGATCTATGATTTGTTGGAATTAGTGTCGATTCCCTTGTTCACAAACTACATTAAAATTAGAGAATTGGCATCTCTACTAACATACAGCGAAAGAAAAGGACGGTGACATTTTAGAATTAAGTTGAGAGATGTCAAATAAGTTTTGCTTTGAACTTTTCCATGTTTTTAATCAATGCGTTCTGACATGTCAGCTAAAATTGCATGGAAGTTTCAGACTAACTAAAATTGATAGGTATAATTTATTTCCGCCCCTTTCTTCCTTTTTTGGACAGAAAGAGATAGAAATACTCTAATTTTAGTTAAGTTTGAAAACAAGGGAATTGGCACCATTGTCTCCGCCCAAATAGCAGAATAACTACTTATTTAAACATAGAAAAATGATTCAGAGGCGATACGAAATTCGCCGGGGCAGCTAATTTAGAATAAAAGATGAAATGGGGAGATCTATAGAAGAACTAAGGTAACAGACATAGCTTTCAAAATTGCGAAACTCAAGTGGCAATGGGCAGAGCACATAGCTCGTGGAGCAGACGACCGTTGGGGTCGTAAGGCTCTCGAGTGGCGACCGCGTACCGGAAGGCGCAGTGTGGGAAGGACCCTATAAGGTGGACTGGTATAGGTCGAGGGAAACCGCTGGATGCGGGCAGCGCAGGTCCCATTGTGGCTATATTTAGGGGAGGCCTATATCCAGCAGTGGACGGCGTTCGGCTGATATTATGATGGAGTAAAGTAATTAGGGGTGTATTTAACTAATGCGAGAAAATTTAAATATCACTTAACTTAGTAATTAAGATTTCCTTTTTTTTCATAAAATATAATTTATTTTCTTGATTTAAATAAAACTAAAGACAATCAATTCAACATGCAATTTCTAATATTTTTACACAGATCTCATTCAACATAATTAGAAAAAGTATTGATAATTCGATTAAATTCGTATATAATCATAAGCTAAAACATGACGACATCTTTCATAATCCTAACAAACATTGATTACATCGGTGGATTAAATGAAATGGATTAAATTTTATTTAATACTATTAATTAATTAATCAAATGTCGTATGCTCGTTAAAAAGGCTCAGGATAGTCACATACATACGACATTAAAAAGAATTTGCTTCGGTATTTTTTTTTTTGTAAATCTATTTTGTTTTTATTTTTTATTCAACGTTCGTAAATTGCGCGCAACTGCACGAAAGACTGAATGGGCGCGCAATGTTGAAGTAGACGATCAATTACATGAATAATTCGTTGCAACATGCAATAAGGTTTAATATGCATTTAAAAAGGAAAGTGGCCATAGGAACTTAATCAAGTTTTACAAGTTAAATTTGAGCCACTTCCCGGTGTTCGATTGAGCTGGAATTTTGGATACATATGCACATTGCATGACAATGCAATATACAAGCTTGTATTAAATAATAGAACTTATTTAAGGTAACTGTTGAACCCAGAAAAAAAATGGCATTGTGTTTAAATTGATAAAAATGTTTTTAAAATATTTAAAATATGCTACACCGCAGTGTTCAAATTAAGATAGGAACACTTAAACCTAACTTAAGTTACACTGAGCTTTGCGTACCTACAATAGGTACCTTCGTTTAGCGATTTAAAACGATCACTCGGTAGATATTCACATGATAATCGAGAACGGCTGGACCGAATTGGCTGCAGATTCTTTTTTAGTTGTGTTCGTAATTATCTGGACAAAATTTCTATGAAACAAAATTTTTGAAAATCCGTCCCAAAAGTCGGAGTTTTGCATCCGTGCTAGTGTCAAAATGAAAATTACTGAGGTCATAAAAACCTATTAACTAAACCTCAAACGACATTTAACCGGAGAATCATAGCGCTAATAATAAAATAACGTTTCAAACCCTTTTTATGAGTTTGTGAAAGTGTTTGCCATTCAAATATCAAAGCCAGAATTGACTGTCTTTATTGAAAACGTGAAGACAGTCTTAGACCTTGTCTAGATTGAATAAGTACACGGTTAGGTTAAACACACATAGGGTATGCCGCTAAAGGCGATAAGTCCCGTGTTGAAGGAATGGCTGGAGGGACGCCATAGTGCCCTTACCTTTTTTTGACGCAGGTGCTTTCTGGTCATGGATGCTTCGGGAAGTACCTGTGTCGTGTAGGTTCGGAGATGGTAAGTACGGGAAAGAGGGACCCGCGAGGCCTGCCGAGGGAGCGGTGAATGCTTATGCGAATCTCGCACTCCCGGCCAAAGGCAGAGGTGGAACACTGCGGTGGTTTTAGCCGGTAAGAGTCTGGCATGCCCTTCCAAGTCCACGAGGATTAACACCGCGCACAAAAAAAAAGGTTCTAAGATGGTGCCTAGGTGCTATCATTGTCAGGGCTGTCCCGTGGACAAGGTGCAGCATACGCTGAAGGAGTGCTTGGGACGCCGTCTCCTCCGCCGCAAGCAAGTGAAGGCAGCCAAGGAGATGGCGGATGGCGGAGGAGATCTTCTCATATCAACTACCGGAGGTAGCAGAACGATCTTCAGCCACAGTGAAATACTGCCCGAGGGCAGCGGCTTTGGGGTCAGTCCGTCGCCCAAACAGAGACAGGTCTGAGAGTAAGGTGCGCGTTCTTCGTGAACGTGACTGACGGTGCAATTAATGTCAATTAATTTAATTGGACATTGTGGGTTGCTTCGTTTTGGTAAAATTAAGCTCAAATGTAGACGCCGGTTTAGAATTTGCGCATTGAGCAAGACCACTACTCTGGACGATTTCTAAGACATTAAACAAATTAGCATGTGAAAGTCTAAAGTGTGACTGCACATGATTTGTGGTTTGTCCATGTAGATATGATGGTTTTTATACTTTTATAGAACTAGCTTTATGCCTGCTTTCTGCCACATGCATAAACCTCTTGAGTGTCGCATGGCACCGCATACGTATATAGATATACGCGTATAGATATAAGCACGTACGCATAGATATTAGCGGTTAACGGGTATACAAACAAACGTTACATTAATATAAGTACCAAAAAAACGATTTATATCAATGACCATACGTTTATTGGTTTTATCTTGAAATTGTATTATTTAAAATACCCAATTTTGCCTTTTTTGGTACATAGTATTATTCATTTAACATCAAAAAAGAGTTAAAATTAAATAATGATAGGCACAGTACGAACCTCAATATAACGATTTTCTCGATTTAACAAACCCTGCGAAATCTACGACCCTCTGTTATTAACAAACAAACCCCGTTGTAACAAATTGTTTAGTAATAAATAACGAATATTTTCTAATCCCCTTCTACTTGCTGGCTGAATACCAGTGTTTTACATGGAGCGACTGTCTGATTGAGTGACTATCTGATTCCCACAACCCAGTGACTGGGTAACACGATTCCCCTTGATAAGGCTGGTTGTCAGACTTTCGGAAAGTATGACTTTGTTATCTAGGGGGTGTGTAATGTCTGATATAATAACAAATGCTCTAATTTCACTTGAAATAACGTTCACATGATATAATTTTCATATGCTATAAAATCATATAACCTAATTTCATATGACCTAATGTTTCATATGATATAATTTTCATTTAATATAAAACATTTAGTATAACGTTCATTTTATATAATTTTCAATATGTATAATATTCTTTTTATATAACACTAGCTGTCCGCCGCGGTTACACCCGCGTCTTTGGTTACTGCTCCGCTCCCGTAGTTCGTAGCGTGATGGTATATAGCCTATAGCCTTCCTCGATAACTAATCTATCTAACACTAAAAGAATTTTCAAATCGGACCAGTAGTTCCAGAGATTAGCGCGTTCAAACAAACAAACAAACAAACAAACAAACAAACACTGCAGCTTTATAATATTAGTATAGATTCATTTGACCTAATGTTCTTTTGACCTAATTTTCATGTTTAATGGTCACAGTTCTAACCTAACTCAAATGGCACCTAACCAAACCTTAAAATATTCTATACATGGTCGACGGAGCCCCGCTTCGCTTCTTATAACTTAGCTTTTGCTATGAACTTCTCTCAGGCGTCAGGCAAGCAAGCATGCAGCATGCAAGCAAGCATGCAGCATGCAAGCAAGCACGCAGCATTCAAGCAAGCATGAAGCATGCAAGCAAGCACGCAGCATGCAAGCATGCAAGCATGCAAGCATGCAACATGCAGCAGGCATGGTTTCTGTCACGGCTCCGGTGCTGCGGGGCTCCGGCAGTCCCACGCGAGTTTATCGTCGCAGATGGATTTAACGCTCACCACCGCAGCTTCGGCTTGCTGGCCGGCTATGCCGGCCAGCCTCAGCCGCGGCGGCGAGTGTTACAACCACCTGCTCCTCGACTCGCGGGCCGCCTCGCCCCTCCGCGCTACACTCTAGGGGTAGGGCAAACAAGACTGCGTGGAGTCGGATTTACAGCGATTCGTTTTTGTCACTAAATGTTTTAGGACTAAAAAAAATATTATAAATGAACATTCGGAATAATACACATAAAATATAAAACAAATATCGAGATTGCAATAGCCACACAATGAATATTTCGCTGTAACTGTATGACAGTAAGAAAAATAATAAATTCGTGTATAGTCTACCCACCTCATGCATAAAAGCAAACTTTTGTAGCAATTAATGCTTATGCGATGCATTTTTGCTAGCACCATACTAGCGGGCGTTTAAAATCGTATCAGATTTTCTTAATTATATTAAAAGTTACTTAGAGATTATGAATATAGTAAATGAATAATATACTACATGAATATTATGTCAAATGTGCATTATAGGAAATGTTAATTATATCATAAGAAATTAGATAAAATGAAATTATATCAACAATTCATTACCTCAACTGATCGTTATATTAAACAAAATTATATTAACTGAAATTAGGTCAAGTGAACGTTAGATTTTTTGTTATTATATCAACCGTTACACACCCGTTATCTAGGATGCACTGTATTTTCTTTTTGTTTAAAAAACTTTATAATAATAAACACTTTAAATGTTACTTTATTTTATCTTCAGAAATATATTTTTTGTTAAATAGTTTAATCTCTCACATGGACACTGCCACAAAAAGCACTTAAAATCACGATACACAAATCCAAATATAATTTATATATTTTGTACCATACATTTATGTGTTAATTATAATGAAATATGCTGCGTTTTACTTAAATTATACTAAAATAAAAAAAACAGAATGATTAAGAAAATATTTTGCAACAAGCAAAATAAAAAGAAATAAAATGAGCATGATTATAATAATTTACTAAAAATGAAAAAAAAGATTGGTCTACTTAAAAATTAAAAGAATGATACATTTTTATATTTATACGGCATAAAATAAAATAATTTATAAAAACCGATTTTCATTGTATAAGTTAAATAAAAAATCAGATCTAAGATAATCAGTCTAACAAAATAACTAAAAATCATGATAAAAGATAAAACATAAAAGCTGTCGAAATTATAAAAAAAAAGTTAAAATTCAGGTTCAATAAATTGTATGATTTAACTGTTTATATCAAATGGATTATTTATGGATGATATGAGAGGAACTAATAAGAAATTCAGAAATTTTCCAGTGAGCAGGAGCCTTTAAATACATCCATTTGATAAATATAAACAGTTACAATTAACATAACATTTAATTATTTAATAATAACTTATAACCTTACAAAACCAACTTACCAAATTAAACTTAATTAGGGCTCATTTACGGAGATGCGGGGAGTCGCGCGTCGCATGCGTGGTGGCGCGGGCGTCTCGCAGCGTGTCGTACGATTAAAATTAGTACGTCTAAAATCGCTTCTCCGTAAACGCATTCATACAACGCTATATGTTTGAAATCAGTGCGGGCCGCGCCACACAACGCGACGCGCGACGCCCCGCGTCTCCGTAAATGAGGCCTTAGGGCTACACACTGGCAACCAGCTGGCTACGGATACTGAAGGTTTAGAAGAGGAAGTTCATCATGGTGGGAGGAATTACAGGCTAATAATTTTAATTATTTTTAGAAGAGGTACAATCGAACGAATTATTTAGCATACAGGGTTGCAAATACTTTTAAACAATCCTGTGCTGAGTGGACCTTTCTTTTACTAGCTTAAAAAATATTAAGCACAGAATTTGAAGAATATTTTTATCAAAAGTCTATCTTGTTTAATTTGTGTCCGAAAAAGTTTTAACCTAAGTTCAATTCTGTAAAAATACAAAATCATTAAATCTCTTGTAAAAGGTAGTTGAAGAAACCATTTTCGAGCAAATAAATATTCAATTATAGCCTAATAGAATTATGAATGTTCTTGCCTGTGTACCAATTAGCTTGTTTGCGTGTACTTATTGGTTAACCAACCTAGCTGCAGTGTGTAACATAGGGAGGCAAGAAAATATAGTTGCCTAAAATATATGAGATTAAAAAATACTGATTTGGAGCTAAATATAATACGTAAAGAGTATAAACTCATGCGTTTGCACCTTTACCACTCAAATAATAGATTTACCAAAATTTTATTCTTAACTAACGTAAATTAAATTAGGAATTTATGAATGGCAACGTTTTAATATGTATAAATAGATATTTAATATTTTATCTACCAGTATAAATATGTAATAAATTTTTTTAATTCACAATATTTATATTTATATTTTTTGTGTAATTTATGATATTTAATCGACTGTAGTATTCGTTGTTAACGTGCTGTAGTATCAAATACTACAATGTTTTTTTTTATGTTTATCGATTGAACGTGCCATTCATAATATATTCTCTATTACATTAAAATTAACAACAATGGCAGTGGGTAAATTCTTATTCTAATAATATTATATCGATTATTTTTTATTGATACATTCACTACGAAGATGGCAACATTAATATGCTTATTCAGAACTTTTGGCTACATGGGGTTTTCAGAAAAGTTTAAGTTGGCTTTTATAGTAACTGGAGACCGCATAAATAATTTTATTTCAAAGATCACATGATTTTTTTTGTCGAATTAGGGCTTTATCACATTGACAACAAGAAAAAAGTTTTTAAAAACCTGCTTAATTGATTAGGTTAATAGAGCTCATATCTTCATAATCTCATTGGTAGTTTTTATTTTGACCATAAAAGAGACTGAAAATTAAGTGATAGAGCGACAATTGTTTTGTAGCGAAAAAGAGATCATGCTATTGACGTCTATCTCTTTCTAGCACTACAACCTTATGCATGTGATTTGCTGATTAGAGATTTTCAGAAACCTATGTCTACATACATTACATCTTCAATAGATATTGTGAACACAAACTGCCAATATAGATTTGAAAGAGATAAGTTTAAGTACATATACGTTTAGTTTTTGATCTCCAGTAAAGCCATCTTTTAAACGTTAACAAAAAGCTTCATAAAAGTTATATATTTATAGGTATACAGATGTTCTTTTTGTAGTACAATTTTTGCAATATATTTTCAGTAAAAGAAGTTTTGTGTAGTTTGTAGTTTGCAGATTTTTTAGTTTTTTTTCGCTTTCGTCGAAAGATATTGCAGAAATAAATAGCTGCTTGCTAACCTAACATGGTTCCTCGTCGTCTGCGTCTGTGTGTATTTCATAACTTGATATTGTAATTCTTGACGTTTCAGATCTTAAGTGCATAATTTCCACCTGGTATAAAAAAAATTGATCAGTTTATGTAGTCAATATTAAACTTAAGACTTAGGTATTGAAAAAGTATTTTTATTTTACTTTTAAGGGCCCATCAAAGTATGTTTGTTATTACTTACAGCGTTCAATGCATCTGAACAATTCAAGTGACTTTAAAATAAAATATCATAAATCCATTCTGAGACCACGCACGGAACGCATATCACAAAATATGCATACAGGGTAGAAGAAGCATCGAAACTTGACATTTTTATCGCTTATTTTAAGAAGAAGAAGTAATCCGAGAGTTTGATGAGACCTTATACATAATTATATTTGTGCGATAAAAACTTTGCAATTCGGTGCACCATTTTTTTTTGTATTGTCATTTAAAAACTATAAATTTTATACTAATGAAATTTAATCTAAGTTAATTCCATGTTAGTGTAGTCGCAGGCAAATTATAAAAATAAGCTTTTTTTTAAGTATTTTAAGAATAAATTTAAGCTTTTTCTTAAAATTTACTGACGACTTTTAAACCATACTTATAATATCATACAGTATAAAATTCTTACCTTTAGCAAGCAGTTATCCATATCAAACTAAGTTTAGGAAAATCTGCTTAAGCCAGCCATGGGGAAGCTTTAAGCATGATTTCTACTAATTTAGTAGATTTGTTTTAGGATGGTAATACTAAAAGGTAGAAATTTCAAAACAGGCAATTAATTAATCTAAATGGCCAATATTAGTATGTTTTTGATACAATTTGAGCGAAATATAAACGCTACTGATGGAACTTTTTCAAAGTCGTATTAGGCATGTGTATTGTGTACCTAATGCACATTATATAATTTAGGGCTGATTTTTCAATAGTCAGATAACTTTTATCCAAAGAATAAATTGACAGTTTGACATCTTTTCCATACAAAAGCTGTCAAACCGCAATATTTAGTTATGTGACGATTGCAAAATTATCCCTTGGTCGAAATACCTTTAAAATACAATAACGATAGTTTTAAGCTTGGACTAAAGTTAGAACACGTTTTGTAATGAGACTGACTTTGTTTAAAGGAAGGCCTAGCCTAGACTGTAGATAATAAACATAGACTGTTTTCTGTAGTAAAAAAATTAAATAGGTCATAAAAGATTAAAAATATTCAGTATTTTTTTTTCTCAAATGTTTATTCTACATGTCGGTCGTTTTAAATAGTTAACAACAACAAAATATACATTATATTGATATATAGTAACAACGACGAGAAACGTAACAGTTTATACACACCAGACTACGTTTTTGTAAGGGTGACCGGTGGAGAAAAATCATTTTGATTTATTATTTTTACTTTTATCATAAACTTTGTCAAATATGCTTGTATTTGGTATTTTATACTTATATTGCATGGCAATCAAGCTAGCAGCCCCCCCACCAGGTGGTGGGGAGTTATCACCGTCGCCTTAGACATCAGCTATACAACAGGCAGATTTGCGCAGATTCGCAGATTTGCGGCCATCACACAGATAAAGTTGAAATATCTCGTGACACTAACACCCACCCCTTCTCACCGGAGGCAGCTATTTTGCTTGCCGGCAGAAATAGATTGATGATTGTCGTGTTCCGAATTGAGCTAACTATATCTGGAGACGGTTCCATTTTATTATCATTGTTAATTCACGATGATTGTCGCATAGCTTGTGCTGACAAGGCGATATAATGCTAAATTGATTTCACCTAAAATCATGTAGGCAGTAAACCTTATATTTACGCCACACAGTTATTTAAATCATTGTATTTATTTTGACATTGCCGTCCCACTGTAGCCAGGATATTATTTCGTTTGCAGAAAATTTTCTGCATTTATTTATTTTGAATTCACGTGACAAATAAAATCGTTTTTTTTTTGTTAAACTGTTGAATTTCCGATAAAAATATGTGAATATCACATATTTTACGTCGTACTAAAAATTTACATTACCATAAGTAATGAATTTAACATTAAACTAGGTGTTATTAAATTGAAACACTACTCTAATCGATATACAATTTGTACTGTACCAGTGAACCTACAATGAACACATTTTTTTAAATCTTATCAATGAAAGGTCACCACTTACAAAAAAGTTATTAATTTAGTTTTGATCTGTAAGCACTTTTACAATATTTGAATATATCGAACAAATCTATTCTACACATTAAAATGGTCAGTTTTATAATAATTCTGTTTTATTTTCGATTAAGATGTATTTATTAAGATTTATATTTTGCGTATATTTTTTTTTATATAGAAAATGCATACACTTGACCTGAGCCTTGCCTATAAGCTATATGGTCAAATAAATTGTAACTGTTTAAAGCCGTCAGAAATGCATTAACATTAATATTTTGTAACTTTATTTTTCAGTAAAAATACTTACAGATCTTGTACAGTTTCATAAATATTATTACACTCACATGAAAGCGGATTATATGTATTTCAAAAGCGAACAACGAATTGCTTTTGTTAACTGACAACCTTTAATTTATTAATAGCAATACATTAAACGGAAGTTATAAATACGAAAGTGGTAGTTTTTGGTCGACTTAGTGTTGACAACACTGGATCTCGTGGCAGTTATTTCAAAAAGGAAGTCCTGATTTCAATTGTCTTTTTAATTTTGTACTTTAACAACGAATTGATATGACTTCTTATGAACGACTGGACGCGTTTATTCTGCAGACCACAAAATTACAAAAAACAACTTAATTGTTAGACTATCATTTGATAAAATAACTACAGGCAATACCGGCTTTATTGAATTTGAATTTATGAATTTATATAAGGATCTTACAACGCATTTTAAAAATTGTAACGAAAATTTTTAGCCGTGTTTGCTATAGCGTCTATTTGTTTCTTGTCAATTTTAACCGAATGTCATAGCCGATACGACAACTGATTAAATCGTTGAGCGTTAGAAAGCCGATACTCAAATACAGGGTGTGCATAGTTGTGTTATATAGATTCGTATAATCACGTTATTCACACATACTTGTTTCATCATAACACCCTGTTTAAATCTCTAACTCCACTAATATGTGTCGAGATCAGTCGATTGCTGAATATGATTAGATGAAGTCAGTCGAAACCTTTATTTTGGGACTCATTTAATATGTTTACAGCCTATTTTGCGATTCAAAATTCGAAAATCAAATATTTTGAAAGAAGAAAGAGAAAATTACTGTATTTTTTTTTCTTTTCAAGATATTAGACTTTTGTTCAGATTTTTGCTATCTAAGTTACTATCAAATAAGTCCCAAAATACAAAAATTATATTAAAATTATTACTTACTACACAATAGCTAAGTTACATAGTCTAAAAACATTTTTTGTTTTAAAAAAATGGGTCCGTTTTTTTGGCAATTATTAAATATTTCGAAAACGGTGTACAACATACATCAACTAGCGTTTCAATTTACGATATTTTTTTCAACAAGACAATGGCAACACTTAGTTTAAAATTAAGTTACACCAGCCGATATTCACGCAACAGTTATTATTGCTTAATTTTTTATTAAAAATGAGACATTTCTTGCAACATTTTTTTTTCCAAAAAGCATTATTTTAATATTACGCATTCCTTAAAATGGAAGCACCCAATTTTGTGTTTATTAAATATTGAGATTGCCATGACAAAAAATGTTCCTAAAAAGCTAGCGTCGTAAAAACAGATTTATAAGCGTTTATAAATTATGTTTATTGATATATTAATCATTTATAATCCTTTTCTACTCTTTCTTTTAAATGCAACTAGAACCCACCGGAAGCAGCGTCCAAAGATAAAGGGCATTCATTAATATGGCTTATGCGCTATCAAAGAATTATGCATAGTATAATTATGTAAGAATATAAAGTAGTATGTAGGCGTGGTATGCTTTTGTTTTGTACAGAAATTGTTATTAGAAAAATAACCAATGACAAGCAACAAACATTTTGAAAGTTCTGTGTACTTAATTTCGATTTCATTTGTACACTTTGTACACAAAGAAACAATTTCTGGCAACACTTGTTTAAGTCAAAATGTACGGTAGAAACAGAAAAGAAAATAAAAATAATTTAAAACTTTTTAGAAAAAATATTCAGCCTGTATTTTAAGAATAAAGAAATCTTAGATCAATCTTTTTAAAATTAAAGAAATAACTGGGTGCACGGCAATGTCACAGCCAAGTTCGGTACAAAATATATTTTTACCGTTCATTTTCACATTGTAAAGCTGTAGCGTGTAAAATGCATTTGTCAGTGTGGTTAGTATATTAAAACCTTTACCAAACATGTGAAATTATAATATAATAACTTACCCGACTCCTAGTAATAATTAGTCAAAAATACCAACATTTTGAAGAGACGGTTGATCAAATTTTTTGCCTTCCTAAATTGAAATAAGAATTTTCAAAAGTGAATCAATCATTTTAGAACCAATCAATCATTCCGTCTCTCCAAATTGAACCAATCACCCAGCTCTGAATCAATCAGATAGCGAATCAATTACTCACCACTTCGCTGGTAAGACAGTTGATGGTGGTGGGAGGGAGAGCGCGCGCTGGGGGCGGAGGGGGGCGCGGGGATCGGCGCCCGTCACGTCCGTCGCACGGCGTGGCGCCCCGTGCTGGAGTTATTGGGTAGCCTATGGGGAAGATTACGTAAGATATTATCTTTGTTTTTTTGCGGAATCGTGTCAATTTTTATTACGCGTTACGTGCTGCTACAAAAACAAAAATAACACACCTGTAATTTAATTTACTTACTTAACCCTTTTTACAAACAAAACTATTACAACCTTTACAATGCATTTATTGTTTTCATTTAAATATCAACCGTACGGAACGCGCGCGTGCTCACGCCTTCGGGGGGGATTAGAGTCATGCGCTTTGCGAATTTTGATTATTCATTTTTTTGAGAAATTTGTTTGCATCATGAGTACAATCATGTGATTCAGTACCAGTCACCACATATCGAATATCATGCGTTATTATTCCATCGATATTATTCTATTGACAATTTTACCTCAAAAACAGTTACTTACCCACTAGTTGAATAAAATATACGTTACATACCTTGTTCACTACTACTGGACTCCGTGAAGCTAGGCGTACCCTCCGTCCACGTTGGGGTGGAACCTTCAACGGACGCGGGCGGCGTCCAGCACACACTGAGAATAGATAATTAATATAATAGTAATAACCATAAATTACGGACCAAATTTTGGAAGCTCTATAATAAAATGAAGTTCAACTGAACTTTAACTTTCTGCGTCACGGCCGTTGTCTTTAAGGTCATGACCGTGGCGAGCTTGACGCAATTCGGTTAGTCATCTATTTGTGAGTGACGGTTAGAAGGTTTAGGATCTTGTCGATAATAGATCGACCGAAGTTGCACGGCATGGTTCGTGTAGTGGTCGAGTGGTTGGTTGCTGCGTTGCGTGCCTCGTTCGCTTCCTAGATGGAGCAAACGTTGTATGGCACCAAAAACAAGAGTAATTCCTAGAATAGTGCAACGTTTAATTGGAAAAAGAAAGCCCGAACTTGGCGTAGTTCACACTTTTCCATTTTCTTTTATTAATAAAATGGTATTTAAAAAATAACAATATTACCTGGCATCATTACTGCGCGCGCTACTCAACGCAGCCGGCGTCAACGCCAAAGACGATGCAGATGACGTGGTCATCACGCTAGCTGCACTAGACGCCCCTCTACGTCTACCAGACGCACTTGAGGACGTCGTTGATGAGGAGTTCGTACGACTCGTCCGTGGCGGAGGAGCTTCTTCGAAAGGCGGTGGAGGCGTCGAACAACACGATAACGGAGCGCCGCCTGGTGGTAAACTAGCGTTACTACTTGGACTAGCTAGACAAGTTTAGGGATAGGAGACTAAAAAAGTTTGGTGGGTAAAGGCGAAATGGTTATGTAGATAAGATTATGGAATGATGACATAAGCGTAGTCTTTTTGAGTTGGTTTTGTTACTTGTAAAGCGGCGTCCACATTTGTGACATTTCGAGAGACAATGCCACGGTTGCTAGGCCTCCGGATAAAGACGAACATTGTCAGGCTTCTGGGATGCGTGTCCGGCCAAATTAGTCTGTGTCCGGCCTACCCGGCTTTTCTTAAGGTTTTTCCAATTCATTATAAGTTGAGACGATTTCTAAGATAAAAGTTCGAAAAAATTGCAAAAATCCGACGTATTTTACCCAATTTTACTCGAAAGTTCGGCGTAATTGTCTAGTGGATCAGCTTTCCGGATTTAGGATCTGGGAAACTCGGCCACAGTACTAACTACGTTTAAAAAGGACAGGAGTTGTGACATTGTCTGTTTATTTTCTTGATCTAACGATATTATCTCTGTGTGACGTTAAATTATTACTGTTTCTGCTACGCTATGTCACGGCCATACCAGATCTGTCAAAATGTCGCACATGTGAACGCAGCTTTGTTTTAATGTGTTAGTTGGTTATGCACACAATCTCAACTCAAAAACTGCTACGCTTGTGTTTGTAATGGTAGTTGAAAACGTCTATTTCTACTGTCAGGCAAATTGTGAGTTTATATGATTAATGATATCATCTACTTATACAAGTGCAGTTTTGCAACCTCGTCTTCCAGAAGGTTGTCTTAAAAGACAGAAAATCAATTAAAATTACAACACCTGGTCAATAATTAATAAATACTTGTTTTTTTAGTTCTTTACGTTTGACAGTAGGTATATCAGAATACATCTCTTTCAAGAACAGGGGGCCTACCGCCATCTCGTAAAACAATATTATTTCAATATTACTTTGTAATTTCTGTTGATGGATTTTCAAGTCTCGGCGCTTAGCGGAGCGTTCAAAATTTAACAGTGCGGAAGGCAAACTTTAAAATAATATTGTTATAAGAGATGGGTGTAGGCCCCCAGAATCGCCCCGTTGAGGTAGGCAGTGTCGCTTGTCTATATCACTGTGTGCGTGCGGGTTCATCGCCCCGCCTGCCTAAAGATGGTCCGGCAAGATGGGTAGTTCCAATTCGAAAATCACTAACTAAAAAAAACTTATTTATTTTATTATTGATTCATGTTGAGAATTACTACCATAGTCTCCCTTATTTTGAGGAGGATGGAAAGCTGCATCTTGTAATTATTTCTAAATCTAGTCCACAATGACTAATAGGTTATACTTTCTAATGCTCTCTTTAGCACTTACATTTCAAATAATGTTAATAATCTTGAATATTCACTTTTGAATCATTGTGTACTAAATCCTTTAGTGTAAATTAAGGTCTAAGATAAAGGATTTAAGTTTGCAATTAAAGGGTGCTATTTGAAAAAAAAGTCATTAAATATTTTCTATTATACTATTAATCGTATGGAATAACACATCTAAAAATAATGAAGTAAAATTATAGACGCTTTATTTCAGAATTTAAACTGCTCTGTAAAATTAATATATTTTATGCCAAGAGTTTTAAGTTTACAGCCAAATTTCTAGAAATATTTACTTTATTAAATAATAACGGAATTAGGGATAGCCATTGATATTGGAAGTCCAAAGTTTAATCTTCTGTCATAGTTTAAAAGCCTTCAAAGAGTGAGAATATCTACTGTTCTAGATATCATTTGAAGCTTCGACCAGCTTGAAAGTATTGCAAATATACATCTCCAGATTAATCCATCTGTGTTTTTAAAAACTTAGGAAATAAGTCTGTAATTTTCTTGACAAAAATCAAAGGTATACCTGGCAAAATATCGCTGATTTTTTCCCGTGGTTTGATTTCATAGTTAAAATAGTTTATAATGAAGAGTATATTGTTAACCTTTTCAGGTAGAGCCGAATCATTTGGATCATGATAAATTCATGAGAAACGAAAGAATCCTTTCCAAAACCAAAATAAGTACCTACTTAACACAGAAAAGTAAAAATATAACATCTACATACATTTTAAAGTACTATCTACCAGTGATTGATAATGTAGCAACTAAATACATACAAATAGATAAAGGCAACGTGTTATTTCAAAAGGATGCATTATAAAGGTTGGAGAATAGGATTTAGATAAAATATGAAAAACGAACGACCGAGCATTTAACGTAAATATAGAAAATAATGGCAGTCAACACGGATCACAATACTCTAAGACAACTACATGCTTGGCTAAGTACAATAATGTTTAAAGACAGTGGCTTTGAGCCTTAACAAATACATTATATCTTCAATCCAACTTTCTATGTTATTGTCTTGTAATTTTATTAGGTATTTAAATTTTTAGTATTTCATTTTTATTTCTCTTTTCAATTTTCCTTCAGCTTCTCGTCAAAATTAATCAGCTCCTTTACAAAATCTCTTCAATATCTTTTTTCATTCTTATTATCATCTTTTTCTTATCAGATTTCCTCTTGAAGCTTCCCTTCTTCTTCTGCCTCGGTATCTTATTTGGAGTTTTCGTCAATGGCGTCACAGAAAACTGTTTAATTTTCTCATGAACATTGCCACTTATTGATTTTGAAACTACTGGGTTTATAGTTGTTGTTGCTAGTGAAAAGTGCTTCTTGTCAATCGATGTTAGACTGCCGTGGGAGTATTCAATAGGTTCAAAAATCTTCTTAGTTTCTTTCACTAATCTTTGCGTGTCAATATTCTTTTCTGATTGTTTACTGTCCTGTGAAGACGATATAGAACTTCGTCTTGAACTATCAGAGTCCGTTTGGGCTTTAAAAATGTGTTTTTGAAACAAATCGATCTTGGTTTTAGCTTTTTTGTGGCATATAACTTCATCTTTCGTCATACCTCGTTGATAAGTCCTAATTTCTACTTTTGGTTTAGGCTTCTTTTCTTGCGAACGGTTTTTGTCTCTTTTCGATTGGGTAAAGTTTAGTTTCTTCGATAAGCCTGATATAATTCCTTGTTTTGAGCCGTTCTTTTCTACTTTCGCTTCTGTATCTGCTTTTGAAACCTGTTCTATCTTCATCGTATCAGCCGGAGCTACCTTCCTCAAGGTTCTAGCCGCTGATATCAGATCTGAAGATTTAACGTTGTGAACGCTCACTTTTTCCGACGAGGAATCTAAGTTTATTTGAGTTTTTCCTGTCAATTTATCGCCTATCTGAGTTACAACTTCTTTCACGAATTGCGATGGACTTTTAGGTTGTTTAGCTCTTATATCTTCAACAGATTCGCATATTTGTTGAATAGCAATCCTTTCTTCGCTACTAGATTCAGTAAGAGACGTGTCATCGTAATCCCCCGAGTCCAAATGTTCCCTCAATACTTTATCGATGTTGAATTTAGCCATCATTGAAGTTTGAGCAATCAAATCTTTACCAGGATGAGATCTCTCCGTGATACTGTCAGCTTCTTCTACGAAGTCTAGGAAAGAGTTCGAAGCAACTAATTTTGTGATCTTAACAGAATTGTTGGATATAGACGGTGGGATGCGACATGCAGTGGGTTCTTTAAATTTAAAATCATGCCCGTAAAAGCAGAAATCGTCATCACTGCTAGTGATAGGTGTCTGTGGAGGGATATCACTCACAGAAATGTTTAAATTCGGATAATCACCTTTCGTATCGATGCTAGACGATTGGGAGGTGGCGCCTCCACGTTTAGCTTTAGGAGACCCTCTCGGTGGTACCGGAGGAGGGACTCTCTGCTTTTGGGAGCCTTTCAAGACGGCAGGGAACGCGATGTCGGGCTCTGACACGGCGATAGTCGTCTTAACCGACGACGTAGTGACTTTAGCGGCGGTCGACACCGGTGACGTCACCGATATCGGCGTTATATGCGCTGTCACATCCGATAAAGAAACTGGCGGTCGACAAAAACGCTCAAAATTTTGTATAGGTTTATTAATATATCAATCAAAATACACAATAATAAAGATGTATAAACGAAAAATTTGGCACATTAGAAAAAATCATTATAACAATAAAAAATATTAAAAGATTTGTGTATCATTGGAAGCGTAGTTACAGTTAAAGACGGGAGTTACGTAGTATAGTTAAAAATCCAAAATGGCGTGTTTGAATTTATATTTTTTAGATGGAGCTTGACCGTTTAAATAACGTATTTTTTATTGGTGCATCAAGTTTATGTATTAGATATTAAAAATAAATTACAGCATGCAGATTTAGGGAGTAAAAAGAAAAGCGAAGATTGATGGTATACCCAATAAGAAAAAAGTTCCAATAAGGCCACAGCAGCATGAAAAAACGAGAGATAACATGACCATAAGTTTCTTTATTAAACTTTTTAATATTTATTTACGGTTACAATTTAAAAACTTGCCAGAAATATACCCATTGTACTAACAAAAAGCATAAAATACAAATGTCTGCAACTTGCACAAAAGTAGGTAACTTGCACATAAAATTGTGACATCTTCATTTATAATCAGGAATACACAAGTCAGCAACTTGCACAAAACTAAAACTTAACTTACAAGCTATTATGATATTCACCAATCAAAAATTGTTATGGCAAAATACCACGCCAGTTACTTGCAAACTTTGGCAACATGCAAGTTGCTTCCATATATTTGTTTTGCGGTTTACTCACCAAAAAATTAGCCAAGTTAGGTTATGTTTTTTTTGGTAAATTTTTCTTTCAACTAGTACAATTGACACATTTCTGGTAAATATTTAAACAGCGCTTTTTATTTACTAAGCAAAAAGCGTAGCAAGGGCTTCAGACCTTTCACAAAGGTCGATAAACTGATCATAGAGTACAAAATTTAAAAAAGTGCGAATAAATTTTGAATAATATATTTTCGCGTGAAATCCAATTATTGACTCGATATTTAGAAGCATAAGCAACAGTGACTTTATTCATGAAATAATTTTGGAACCGAAAGCAGCAAATCAATTGAAAACTACATTTAGCCAATTGTTTGATTTAATGTATAATTTAATGAAATCTGAATATTTTAAGCGATTAATGGAGGGTGTGATTTAATTTTAAACATTTATAAATCATTTACAAGTAACGTTTAAAAGTGTAATCCTTGCTACACTTTTTGTTTATATTTAGGTGTATTTTATTGCAGAAAAAACTCCATGTGTGTAGAAATTCATTGAGAAATGTTCTGTGGATTATGAAAGAACTGATTTTTTTTTTGCTGTCTTATTTATGACTGCCATTTTAATTACTCGAGTAATGTATCGATCTTTTGAGTTTACGTTACAATATTGCCTCAAAAACAGACGAGCATTTGCCAGTAATGTAACAATCTATGATTTCGATTTTGAGTTCGAACTGTAACACTACAGGCGAATGCTCCCAACGAGGGTGCACCTTAATGTTACAAATTGCATCGTTACAGGTTGCCCACGCTGCCCAGGCAGATAAAACAGTATTTCATTACCCACTAAAACATTGACTTTTAAAAGTTTCTTTTTTATTTGGATCTTTTTAATTTTTTCACATCGTACAACAATGACAGTTGTCACATAACGACAAAACACAATACGACATTCATTCTCACCTGCTTTCACGCTTGCAACCCCACTGGATCCTGCTCCTATCCGTTCGATAGCGTGAAAATATTACGTCAAATTTGTGAGATAATAAAGATAGAAAGAAGTTCATAATTTACACAAAAGTTTGCTAACTTGGCTGAAGCACTACCGTGCGTCCAGATTTTAAAATTACTTTTATAGAAAGAAAAAAAATTATTTTTGTCTTTAATGACGGTTATACCTTGCGTTCGCATATGGGAAAGTCCAGTAAGTACATAAATAATTTTGTAGAGATAGGAAATAAAACAAATAAAATCCAGCCAACAAAAAATCACATTTATTACCATAAGTATACACATAGAATTTGGTCAAACAGCTCAAGCTTTTAAAACAATACAATATATACTTAACAGTCTACCACACAAGTATACTATAACATACACTGGTTCAGTTTTAGTTAACCATAAAACTTTTGTTCGCGACTGTACAAAAAACCTACCTAATATTTTTGTGATTTTTTTTTAAATTTTTTTTCTTTAAAATTCCTAAAAACGCTACGAATTCATTCAAAATGTACAGTCACAAACAACAGTTCAATCTGCTATTATTCGTTCATTTATAATCTCATAAAATTGTGAAGGGGTGTCTGAATTAATTCTACGGAATATCTAATTGCCTTGTTAAATTAATGGTAATAATAATAATGGGTTAATGTACAATGAAAAATAAAATAATAAAATGAGTGATTGGCATTAAAAATTGTGACAAAATCAATACTTCTTTTTTTAGGAATGTAATTAATTAATTAAAATAAAATTTGTTCAGTGATTTGAGGGTGCTGAATAACTAAATTTAATTAATTTTTTACAGGAGTATTTTTTAAATAACAGTATCATAAAATTACGGTTTTGGAAGACAAATGTTTTCATCTCTTATTGAAACTGCTGTCATAAATATGAAAATACTCTATTTAACATAACATAACATCACGCCTGTAATCCCCGAAGGGTTAGGCAGAGTTGCACCCAATAGTGCACCCACATTTCGCCAGTTATGTTTAAGTCCCATGTAATAGGGGGCGAGCCTATTGCCATCAACCGGGCACAAATCCAGACTCCAATGCTACTACTGAGAAATTACTCAATTTATGCAACATATACTTTATGACATCTTTTATATATTTTCTTCTAAGAAATCAACAACGGGATAGTTGAAACCATTAATCAATAATATTTCAAGACACAACTTGTCTAAAAACATTTTATTTCAGCTCTGTAAGGGCAAATTTTTCAATCATCAGATAACTCATAACGGAGGAATAAATATGGCGGTTTGACAGCTTTTGTATAGAAAATAAATCAAACTGTCATATTTATTCTTTGGATAAAAGTTATCTAACTATCGAAAAATCAGCCCTTAACTAAATTAATTTTTACTTAACTATGAAAATACGATTTTTAGTAGCTCCGAAATGAATAACTAGGTATAGACAATAGAATTGTCAAAAAATTAGGTCACGTTTGACTTTTATCATATATCATCTGTGGGGAATCGTGTTTTGACAGTTCAAAGTATATCAATTGATTGGTATCAACAGAATAAAACTATCGAAATTTCTCAACATTCGTTAATCGGAAAGGAGTTTGGAAAATAACAAATAAGTGTCCTAAATCAACTAGGAAAAAACCTTACACATCACAAAAAAAAAAAGAATAGTAACACCACAAGTAAATTACGATTAAACAATTAAAAAATATATTTATCTAATAAATAATCAATGCATACAAACTCTTTACATTACATCCCAATAGGCATATTATTTCAGTTCAATTTTTTATTCTTTAAAGACTGCAACAGAAATTATATATTTACTATCTAATGCCCGACGACTTCGTTCGCGTTAATGACAGTTATCACAGGCTTTTATTATTATTATTCTGCGGAACCCTGATTCTTTTTCTAAAATAAAAGTTACTCCTTATAACATCAGCTATTTGATAGTGAAAGTCCCGTCAATATCGGACCAGTCGTTTCGGAGATAAGCCGCAACAAACACTTGACGGACAAAAAATATTAAAAATATACCGTGTATTCATATTTATTAAGTAAAAACCTGTTTATTTTGACTTTACACTTCAATTTCTTTATTTGTGTATTTTTTTTAAGTCAATCTCTCAATCAGTCAATTTTTTTTTTCAATCTTTAGTTGATAGTCTGGAAGACGCCCACTATTGGGCATGGGTCTCCCACTAGGTTTACCTAACAAACCAATCTAGCACCATTCGGGTCCACTGACTTTCCTTAGTCAAAAATATGTAAAAAAAATACTGTACATTTCGCAATATGACAAAGCGTACGTTTCATTTAATTCGAGACTGTACATCAAATATTTTCTTTTTATTATTAAGGTCAATGTGGGCAAATCCGTCTACGGGGCTATTCCGTACACATGCGTTTACTATAATTATATTCCAGAATAGTTACGCTATTACTGGTTCGGTCGATAAAACAGGATCAGTTTTTAGTTCGAACTATGATTCAAAGATGGAGCAAGGTGGTCTACAAGAATCAAAAAATGCATTTGAAGTTTAGTTGTGCTACGAACTCGAAACTCAAGTGTTGCGTGCCGCCGTTTCTTATAAGGTAAATATTCAATTTTACAAGTTACGACTTTCTGAGTATGCATAACATGTAGTTTAATAAGTGTTTTAACGGATTTTTCTATTTGTTTTGAATAAAAACCAGTAGATACAGAAATAATTGTTATAAAAAATACGTAACCTCAAAATGGTCAAGTGGGAAAATCCGTCTAATTTCGAAGGGGCTAAATCGTCATATACCGGAATTACCCCATTGCAGATGTCGTCAACCTTTTTCATCCTTCCTATTTTTAGTTTTAGTGTTATACTTTGAAAGTTCACTGATAACTAACAATTGGGTCAACAGAATATTATAATTATGTTCCTGCTTTAGTTATAACTAATACTAGGCCTATGGTCAGATAAAATGTTTATTAATATTATTATTTTGTTTGTTTTCAGTTTTCTCATAATTACTAAAATAATAGTAATTATGGTGAGAAATTATAAAAGAAAAGGAAAGGAAAGGGTTCCTATAGCAAGGACAAGTTGCATGCAGCTGTATAACTGGCAGTCCGAAAACCTTAATTCAATTTTTAATACAACATGTGAAGTGCAGCGTTGTTTAAAATTGTAATGCTCTTATACCCATTAAAATAACCCTGTTTATTTAAGTTAATACTATAAATACCATTGTCATAATAAGATGTTTCAATGTACCTGAAAAATTAAACTGATAAGTAAAAATATTTAGTTTTCAAACTTTTTAGAAAGGTTTAAAGTCCCTGGTTATAAAAATAGGCCGGATTAGCCCCCAAAAAAGATTTTAGGGAGTAAAACGTAAAATAAACCTTATTTTTATGATGTTACAATACATTTTTCTTCGTCATCTGCATTTAC
The DNA here is from genome assembly GCA_949316365.1 of Hoplodrina blanda. Lineage (NCBI taxonomy): Eukaryota > Metazoa > Arthropoda > Insecta > Lepidoptera > Noctuidae > Hoplodrina > Hoplodrina blanda. The sequence goes on from OX438573.1 coordinate 3,591,554, forward strand.
TTGTTTACAAATTGCATACCTTGATGTAACGGCGTAACTCGAGGCAAAGAACAATGTCAGGTTTCGGCTTACACAACTTTTAAAACTAAGTTCACACGGACACAAAGTTTTTACCTACAACAATTTAAATATAAAATTCTAACTTCTTAAAAAACATTTGTTTATTTTCTAGAACTTTTCCAAAAATAAATCATAAAAATAATCGTAAATCATTTGGTCCATCCTGTTCCAGGTTTTTTTTTTATAAATAAAAAGGTTTAGGTAGTAACTTGTTCTGCCACTAATCGATTATTCTAAATAATTAAACCGATTTACTCTTTATTTTTTATTTACCACCTCACAATTGTCTCTTAATATTATTTTTTACCTAAATAATACGTTCATCGTGTTTATTTTAAATACGTTTAGTATTTTTATAGAATATAAAAACTCAAGAAATCGATTTTCATGACCTGTGCTCGATAACTTAATCGTAATGTAATGGCAACCCTGTTAGGTTCTGTCTGTCTGTCGTGTCTGTCTGACTGACTGTTAGTCAATGTCAAACATCTTGTTTGTGTTGTTGATAGTGTTTTTCTATGAGTACGGTTGTTTTTTTCTCAAATATCACACATTTTGTGGCAATGTCCCATCAACTACGTTGTATTAATTGTGGTATAAATGTGTTTCGGATGAAACGGCATTTAGTTGAATCTGATGATATCCGTTCATTGTTACAGCAATGGACTTCACTTTCTGAGGTAAAGTACGATTCTTATTAGAGCAATAGCGCACTAGCGGCTAGGCCGCAGCGGCCAGGTCGCGGCGGCAATTTAATAACTTATGAAATCGCCACAGAGCGCGCGCACCTGGCCGCAGCGGCCAGCGAGATCGAAGCGACGCATTTGCGGCCCGTGTTCAGTCGCTGGTCGCTGCGGCCACTGAGATCAATTGCATTGTAGTTAAATCACCAGTGTGCGCGCACTTGCCGCGGCGGCCGCACGTATTGTGGAACTACAGCGTGATTTGTGATCATCGCGATGTCTTCCGACACGGAAAGATTGATAACCGAGATTGAGACAAGAAGGGCGTTGTGGGACATGTCCTGTGAAGACTATGCAAAAAAAAATCATTTATAGGTGTGTTGATAATGATTTAATGAATGAAAACGAATAAAAGTTTAATTACTGTATATTTTTTGTTTAATTTACTCCGTAGAAATAAATAACCTCCAATTTACAATGTCTGAATAATTTCTTTTTGAGAAGTTTAATGTAAAAGTGGAAAACACAGATAAGCTTCTGACATGAAACTACACAAAATAACGTGAGAATTTTTACTGTCCATGAAAATTTTTTATTGAGCCTAAGTTACTATGGACACCTGACATTGTTCTTTGCTACTAGACGGATTTGCCCCCAATCCTTGGGAAAATCCGTCTAACGACCGATTTTTAAAAAAACCTTGTTAGTTTCATATGGAGGGCTGTTTTGTTGTTTAAAATGGATGTGTATTCAAGACAACAAAATTCTGTATCGCTTACAACCATCAAATTTATATTAAAGTAGTAAGTGTACCAGTTTTAGTTAACCAAATTCAACTTTCAAAAAAGTATGACGGATTTGCCCACATTGACCTTATTTATAAATATATCACGTTATTAAAAATAATCATGATATTTCACAAAACAGTAAAGTTAAGATTTTTTTTTTTTTTATATAATTTTCTGGTGCAGTCTTTAGAACTAATCACTGGGGCAAAAATCATGTCATTCAATCTCTTCATCATATTTCATAAACATTTGACATTTTGTGTCAATTTTGTGTCAAATTCATCAAAAACATTTTGTGTCAAACACACAAAAAAATACATTGATCAGAAAAGTATTGAACCGCTTTAAAATTTTCTATTTGATTTTTTAAATATCGAAACGAAACGTTTTGGTTATAAACGCCTAAAACGGTTTTCTTGGCTTATTTGGCACTTGTATAAAAACAGTAATTACTTTGTAGGTATATATTATAACATTAATTTAAATTCTTTATATATAACGGTTAAAATACTTTCGAAAGGATCATGGGCATTTTTGTATGAGAGCTGGGCGTAAAACCAACAGAAATAAAATGTGTTGTAATTTACTTTATTGTACTTCTAAATACCCCCTAAATACTTGTCAACCCCAATATCGACCGGGTATCACTGCAAAAAAATCCCAAAGATTGGTTAAATAAAACACATATTTGTTAAAAACTACTATATATTGATACCTTTTATTTAAATATCAATGGTTATCATCAACTATAACATCTAATAAATGTTCTGCGGGTGCAATGAAAGGCTCGTGCCGTCCTAACCCCAAAAACCACAAAACTGAAACTATGTGGGCACAACTTCCTACTGTTCTTCTGCCTGTTAAGCAAACAGTAATGCTCAACTATAGATTGGTTTCTTTGGCCTATACGGTTATGTTTGGGTGTGTGAAAAAATTCACAGTAGTAGTATATATAACGAAATTAAAAGGAAAACTATCACGAGTAAGTAGGCTTTACAGGTTTAGGAGTAATAGTCGACCAACTTAGAAAACGTACTTGGATAACATATTATCCTAAGCAAAATGTATCGGAGAACATGTTTTTCAACTGCAAACGTAAGTTTGTTTTTTATCATTACAATAAAAATTATCCTTCGCAGCCTCGAAGGCAATTCGGACCGTAGGAAATGGGTTAAATTGTAAGATTCCCTCGCATATTACGGAACCCTACATTGTGCGTGGCCCGACACGCACTTGGCCGGTTTTTTGGATTCTATAACAAATACGTTTGAACATCACTGAATATCTCTGCTCACCGATTGTTTGGGTGATTGCCGTCATAGTATAAAATTAAGTAATGGTCATTAGCTTTCACATAAAATATATTTTAAAGCTGTTGGTTTTACGCCCATTTTGACCGTGACCCTTTATCTTGGACATCACCGACATCGGTGAAGGAAAACATCACGAGGGAATCTAGACTTATATCAGACTTAATTAATCAATTTAAGTCTGAAATCGCCTTGACCAAGCGTAGTGATCAATGCTCGGGCCTTCTCTGTATGAGAAGAGGGCTTTGCCCTGCAGTGGGACCATGATAGGCTGGTATTAAGGGGGGCAATAGTTAGTGTACGTCCAGTGCACTCTGGTCAGGCGGTTCGCTATCACTTTTTTATCCACAGAAGAATAATAACTAATATTACAAACTGCCATCCAACGTGGCAATGCGGCCAGTCTTTTGGGTACATTTCCAGTGGACGGCGATGCGGATGAATTATTTGATGCCATTTAGTTTTAGTTTTTTTAGTTTATTTTCTTATTCAGGTTGTTTTTTTTATTATTTTAGTTATTAAGCTTGTAAATAATGTAAATATTACAAACAGTATTTTTTTGCTTGTTTGTAAAAGGTTTTTTTCCGAAAGTACTGGACCGATTATTAAAATTCTTTCACTTATAGAAAGCTTATACTATTGCCGAGTCATTTGTGGTATACTTGAATTGAACGCGGACAACATCGCGGGGCAAAATTTAGTTATTAAAATAATGTTATTTATTAAGTAGTTCAATACTTTTCGTGGTCAGTGTATTAAAATTGATTTTCTTCTAATAATAAATAGTTTGATGTTACTACAGAAACTTCTAGAAGAATCTACTTTAACCTTGAATAAAACCCAATCGCACATACATTCGTTTAGATTTTAAATACTGCATATATTACATCTTTTTAAATTAAAACGTTACATAGGAAATAGTTTAGGACAGACTATATCGATATAGTGTTTAGTTGATTTTTAGTTTAAATCGAATTTTAGTCGAAATCGAAAAAGTAGTTCAGTTATTTGATTAAAAAAAAGAAACAAAAATGTATATACCCTATTTATTGTTCACCAAAAATCTGAAAAGGGGTCATTGTACTCATCATTTTGAACAACTATTATAATAATTTATGAAATATCCCAAAATCGCAACAAAGAAAAAAAATCTGCTGCTCCACACATTTATATTCGTATAACTCGACTAAATGAATAAGTAGCTGCTTTTTTTTCTTTCGCGATTTCTATGTTGGTCTTGTTAATAATGATGATGCCAATGATTACCTATTAGTTTTCTTGTGAACAAAAACTAACGTTGTATATTTTTGTTAAATTATATCAACTCGATAATATTAAATCTTTGACTTGGCAAATATTAGCAATTTAGAAAACATATTTAGGAATTTAAATATTTATATCATGTTTTTCTTTATAGATGTAAATTCTGGCATATTTTTTTTAAAGATCGACATATAAAAAATATTATTGTCAATATTTATTGTTTCATGTTTGCTAAAAAAATTATATCGATATAATTTATCGATACTCGATGTGTGAACGTGTGACTCTATAAATACTAAGCAAACTAAAATAACACTAGGTCACAAAGCGTTTACGACACTAAACTATTATGAACTATGTCTTTTAACTGAACTACTTCGAATATCGATACAAACACACTTCACTACATACATCAACAAACATCCCTAATATCGATACACAAAACACGCTCTCTAATAATAACTTAATACATTTAATTTCACTATCGATAATCTTCGATTTAAACACTAACAATTTATCGATAAGAAAGTGACGTCAAGGGACGGTCGATAAAAACTATCGATTTTTGTGTGATACCAAATCTCCATCGTATCTTCCTCAGTCCGCTGGCGGTACCACTATGATGGTACTACCACTGTCTTTACCGGAATATATTTCAGCTTTTTCTATACTTCTTATGTAAACCACGTCTTGAATAAACGTTTCTGATTCAGAATCTTTTATATGTTCATCGCCATTCAATTGTACTACGGACACATGTTCGGATAGGTGTAGAGTCCTTTCCTTGATGATTGGAGATTCAGGTTTAATATAAACCGTTTGCGTGGATCCTACTTTGCGAAATCTCATATCTTTTGGTAGAGTTGCTGTCTCTCTGGCTTCCAAACTTGGCGTTGCTGATTTCCTATAACTGGAACTAAGGCTTTTTGGTAACGTGTTCGTCGTTGGTTCAGCATTTAGTGTGCTGTCTGTCTTACCAACTAGGCCTATATCTACAAAGAATTTCTTGAATTTCTCTACAAACGTTGGTGATTTAGCTCTGTTCAAGCTGTTAGTTAGTCTTTCATTTGAATTTTCCTTTGCAACTTCATCAATTCTTGCAGGAATATTGGAAGTGCTTTTATGTTTTTCTAGAATATTCGATCGCCTTTTCCATTTCTCTTCATCTTCGTCGTCTATAAAGGGTATATCTTGGAGGTTGTTCTCGTTTCTCGTGTCTACAGCCGCGTCCTTCTTCTTGGGGAAGGTCGTATGTGCTTCCACGTATATTTGAGGTACGCTTGTACTTGTATTGTCAGTTTGTATGCCACTGTCGGCTAGGCTACCGTTTATGTGGGAGCTACCAGCTCCTGTACTTAGGACCTTCGTTAATTGGTCGGATAAAGTGTCCATTCTATCTTGTATTGAGGCTTTGTATACATTGTTACCGTACGACGTGCCTGGCTCTCGGGCTAAGTTCGATGTATCGAATTCTATACGTCTAGGGAACGTTCTGTCTCTATCTATCTTTAATCTATCAGATAGTACTGAGGGGTACTCAGTAGGCGGCTGTATGGCCGGATGCCTCTGATTCCAAGTAGATATAGTGGTGTCAGTAAAATCGCTCATACTCGATCTTATTGAAGATCTTGGCGATAATCTGGATTGTCTCAAGAGATCAGGGTTGTAATCTTTAATCGGTCTGCCGATGTAGATACGTCCTGAATAGAAAAACGTCGTTGTCAAAATGGTTGTTACGTTGTTTTGTTTTTTTTTGACGTTTTTTTGGTACATTTCAGTTTATTTCGCTCCCCCGTCGGCAAACCATGCTTTGGACATGTTGACCACCAACACCGTTAGCACAAAAAACACATCACATTTTGTTTTTTTTTTTGAAAAACGTCAAACGCGGGTATGAAAAAAAAATTGGAAAAAAACTACAAGTATAAGAAAACGAAAAAATAGGACGGTTCACAACAGCGGGGGGTAACAAACACCGGAAAGGGAAGGGTGGGGGATAAAATAAACTGAAATGTATAATAATATAGAGGTACCAACATAATTCGCATTCAATGTTAGGATAAGTTAGGGTGAAACTACAGTAGTTTAAAATAATTGTAATGGTTAATAATAAAACTAATATTAGTTTTTAAACAATCGAGCATTCGTATGAAGCGAGTTGACTTGAGTACAATTTAATTAAATTGAGTACGATTTAAATAATTAAATTGAACACAATTTAAACAATTAAATTGAACACAATTTAAATAATAAAATTGAGTACAATTTAAATAATAAAATTGAGTACAATTTCAATAATTAAATCGTCTACAATTTAAATAATTAAATTTTAATCCAAAGCTATGACCAGCTAATAAAAAGAAAAAAAATCGGTCAACTTGCTTCAAAAAACTAAGAAAAAAAATACACCAATAGTACTAAAAATAGTGTGAGCTTCGTTACCTGGGGTGTCAACCTCTTCCTGCGGTCTCGATGGCTTGGCGATGCTCTTCCGCTTCGACGGTGAGTGTTTCAGGGCTGTCGAAATGAAGACAGAGAGGTTAGGGTTGCTGCTGTGACTGACGGTCAAAGGAATATTATTGTGGTATGGCAATTTCTATTTTTTTTTTAATTTTATGGTAAGGCTGTTAATTTTGTTTTATTTTTATGCAGCTTCAAAATCAATAATTACAGTATTTTTCGTAACTATTAAATGTACACTGAATCGTTTAAAATAAATATGCCTTTCGATTCCAAGCACACAAAATAAAATGTTAAATTATTATCTTTTTTGTATTATATCAAACTTTATATTTCACGCATACCACAATAATATTCCAAATATTTACAAAACTTAAAAAGAAAACACAGTTTAAATAAAAACATCAGCGCACTAATTCAACAAAGCTCTTTTTTTTTCAAAAACAAATAAAACTGCGTGAACGCTTTAGTTTCGCAAAATAATTGCCAAAATGTTCTCAGAAAGCATTCTAATACAGTGAAGAATTTTGTGAAAATAAGTTAATGGGGATAGTAACTTCAAACACCATTAAAAAACAAGTTTTAAAAAAAAACCTGATAAAAGATAAAGAAAATTGCAATCTTAGTAAAAACTGATGCAGTTTATATTATTATTTATTTAGTCACGCAACACAAAATAGTTCTCCGATGTTACTATCTCCAAAAAAAATAAAACAAAAAAGTTAAAAAAAAACAAAAACTTGATTATTTTCAAAACAATTCGTCATTTAAAAATTCCATTCGACATCATTTCGCGTTCACCGTTAAAAAATAAAAAAGAAAACACGTTCGAAATTTAAACGAGAGAAAAAAAAGGTGCGAAATGACATCTTCGTTCAAACGAAGACAAAAAAAAAGAATAAACACAGACAATAGTACACGTGCTTCGTCGAAAGTTGAAAGAAACCACAGAGGTAGGTAGCTAACTACGGTAGGAGATGAATGAGGGTGAGCTCGGTAGATGGAGCCACTTGCGATGTCGGGTACTACTGTACAAGACCACAACACATCTGCGGGTTGTTGTTATAAATAATCATATAGAATAAAGGGCATTTATTATTTCGGGGTTTTTTTTTAATTGTGTCAATTTTTTTTTTTAATTTTGGTCTTACAAATATTGCATAAAAATACCACTTTACTCTTTACAAACACATTTACAACAACACCACGCACAAAATACTGGACACAATCCAACAAAACATCGAGGGGAGGTCATGAAATGGGGGGGGGGGGGGGGCAGGGTCACAAGGTCACATCGTCATGCTTTGGGACCCCCAAAACAACTGGGACTTACTCAGACCTCCACGGACCCGCGCGAGTATCCGATTACGGACAATTGTCGGGAAGAAAAATGGAAAAAAACACAGATATTATTTTCGGCTGGCAACATTATTCAAGGGCGTGCATGATCTCCGTTATATCGTCATGCCAATTGCATCCAACTTTACGTTTTAAAAAAATAAAATATTTTAAAATAAAATTAAAAGTGTCTAAATACATGCCGATTATATTGCTCCGAACGAAAAATTAAATCAAATAAAAACGAAATTAAATATTTAGTTTCAAATAAAAACCACGTTATTCAGCTAATTCCTACAAAAAAGAGGTTTAGGTGTTGGTGATTTATCCCTGAACTGCCGAAAATACATTTTTTATCTACAAACACGATAAAATTATAAAGAATAAATAATACTACCTACAGAATAATAAAATTGTGCAAAATGCAAAGTTTTTAGAGGTAATAAAACTCATTAAAACGAACAACTTTTACTATAGAACCAACTGCATAATAATGAAAAACATTAATTTATATATCTGTTTTACATTAATATTTCTTTAGAAAAATATTGTATATTATGTGAAAAAGCAGATATTTTTTCCGATATTTATCTCTGTTGTCTGCCAAAAGCCCGAATATCTGACAACCAGTCTTACCAAGGGGTATCGAATTCCCCAGTTACTGGGTTGTGGAGGTCAGATAGGCAGTCGCTTCATGTAAAATACTGGTATTCAGCTGCATCCGGTTAGACTGGAAGCCGACCCCAACATTGGGAAAAGGCTAGGCAGATGATGGAATCTATCTCTGTGCCAAACATCCCGATCTAAGCAGCCGTTCTGGCGTAATAGAGTAATAACGTTCACGCTCCAAACTAACACATTTATTATAGTAGTGAGATGTTTAATTTCGGAATTAAGCGTAGCTAGATCTCTTTAAATACCAAATATTAGAAAACTAAAAGAAGGTTCTCATAGTAAAAGATGTTCATATTTATTATTACTATCACCATTCAAAATATTTCACGCTATTGTTAGATATTACGTAGCTAAATTATTAGTATATACTATTATTATATTATACTTCTCCTAATAAAAATGTAGAGAATTTAGCTATAATTTATAAATAACTACGTACATAATAATACTTGTATTATAAACTAAAATTAAACTGACTATTGTGTAGTCAATAACACCGTTTTAGTCACAAGTTATACAGATATTATAAATATGTATATTAAACACACCATGCTTTTGTCTAAATAACACACAATAAACTACATACTTCTATATATTTTAAAGTATGTTTTTAATATGCCGAAACAACACTTTTTTGGTAAATTTCTGAACAGTATGCGAACTACATTCACGCCCAAAAAATACAATACCATATTATGGCAAGATTTAATAAAAAAAATATTTAACAATCTCTGAATGGCATCGAGTGGAATTAAGTTTTATTATTCAAGACACCCATAATGTCCACTCTCTACACTTTTTGCTCTTCAGAAAAACTTTTATCGTAACGAACTTTTTCGGAACAAACTATTAGAACTTTTTCTGAGACGAACTTTCCCGAGTCGAACATTTTATAAACAACATTAGTTAAGTTTTCTACTACTATATTTTTCTATCACCAACACCCGCCCCCCGTTCACATCCACACACATTATAATACAAATATCACAGTAATCCCTACGGTACCTATGTAAGATGTGACTAGCGTTCGGAACTTGCGATGGTTCCCCTTGATCTCTGGTAGGTCCACTAATGCAACACATACATTTTTTGTTTAGTAAGTTTATTAAAAGGCGCAGCCTGGAGGCAGGACTTGGCTTGGAGTTTTTACGTAAAATAAAGCTTCAAAGGAGATGTACTGACAGTGGTATTCATATAAAACTTAGTATAGTCATATTAAGGTCAATAAGTAATTAACCGTAATTAAATTTTGTTAATAATATAAGAGTACTCATATCTAAACTTGCGGTAAGCTATACGGCAAGTAATTTAATTTCAAAATGATAAGTAATTCATTAAGGTGCAGCGCAGACGGCACACTTTTTGTGCGATCGAGTCTGCGGCGCACAAAAAGTCTGCAAGGCGCGCAAATTGTCGGTCGCGGATTTTTCACAGACTCAACGCACACGACGCACATCTTCCATCATTTTGTCGGCAGAGCTGTAGGGATGTAGACGCATTATTTTGTACATGAAGTACATAAAAAGAAGAAGAAATAGAGAATTTTGGGTGCATCCTATACTTTCGGAAAGATTACTGAAGGGACAGTTCCATACTAAACATTCAATTCTGAAACAACATCCGGAATTTTTTTTCTTTTTCAATGTCTATCATGATATTCTGCCTTAGAAGTATCATAAATTGCTGGTCTGTTTTATATTTCTTGAATTAACATCGTTACATCGACCTCTGGCGCCCCATGATAATAGATCGCGTGCGTTACGTCCACCCCTAGCAAATGCAGATTGCCGACTAAAGTGTGCGCCGTCTGCGTTAGCGCGCGTTGAAGCAAACGTTCAATTTTTGTCACACACTTTTTGTGCGGAGCGGCGCGGCGCGGCGCGGTGCGGTCTGCCCGAATTACACGGATTTTTTGTACGCCGGACTTTTTGCGCGTCGTGTGCGTTACTGCATATAATTGCATAGGTTCTATTTTCACAGACTAATACCTCATTTACATTCAGCCCCTGCCGCTGCCCCTCGCGCTGCCGGCGATAATTCCCTAAATACTGCTGCAGCAGGATCGAGAGGAGTGTGTGTTTACATACTGCCCTACCACTCACTTCGCTTTCAAGTTTCGGCAATGGCAGACGTCGAAATAATTACAGCGGCCGCGCTGTCTCTTTTTGCGATACATAATTATGTTCGATATTTAAAAAGATATCGAATACAAAAAAAAGAATGTTCGTCGTAGACGATGGTGGATGATATCTATCGGCGAGTACTGAGCGTCGGAGCAGAATGTAAACACGCACTGCCGCTCGCGCTGCCGGTTCTTTGACTTCCGCACAAAAAACCGCTATTTTGGGGAGCGCCGGGCAGCGCGAGTGGCAATGGCAGTGGCATGAGAAGTATTGCGTTTACACACTCGTCCTGCCCACTTCCTTGCTCACTACGGCTGAATGTAAACGCGGTATAAAAAGTGCGTCACGGATAGTCTGTCGTCTGCGCTGCACCTAATTCGTAATGGAAAATACATTTTTTTAGTTACCATGCATCAATACACAAGACTAAGTTTGTATGGAGAAGAATAATATACGATTTTTTTGATAAACTGTACAATAATTTCTGCATAAAAGAGCTTTGATATAGATATTTCAGACATAAATATATTTTGATGAAAAGGTATACCTGTATTTCAGTGCCGTTTAATTTGCTATCATAGTATATGTTAATAGCTCTGCAGATGCTTGATTATTATATGCTTGATTAATATTAAAACCATTCAAGAATATGTAAAAATATTGAATACGTTTAAACTCAAAACCAATTCCTATGTTCGCATCTCAAGACCACGCCACAGAACAAGTATGTAATTTCGTAAATAGGGGGAGTTATCTTATTTTGTTTTACACATATAAGGCTACAATATTTTAGTAGCATTTCTTATTTAACATAGTTTTAAGACTCCAGTTCTTTATAATATTTTTAAATTCTATGTAGATACATGCAAAGACAGATTTAGTACTTTCCGTGACGAACTTTTTGAGAGTCGAACTTTTATCAAGACGAACTTTTTTCGAGACAGACTTATCTAACGAACTTTTTTTACTGTGATCTTTTACTATGTTTCATGGAGTCTTAAAACTATGTTGACACACCGCCCCTAAGGATTAGGCAACATTTAGACGTTAGACACAATATTAGCATTAAATTATCGGAGATCGAGTGTACTATGAAAGTTAGAACATGGTTTTATTAGAAAGATATTGAAGTATTTCGTTCTTGTAGCAAGTTTTAGAAGATTTCATTATTAAACGGTTTTACTCGGGTGCAATGGAGATACATAAACCTTCCTCTTGAATCAATCTATCTTTTGATCAAACCCGCATTAAAATTCGTTGCGTAGTTTAAGAGATCTAAACGTACAGACTGCGGGAAGCGACTTTGTTTAAATACTATGTAGAGATTTTTGAGCCCCGGTCCCAGATTAATGGATTAATAAGTTCACATGATAATACCAGCCTATTATTGTACCAATACAGGGAAAGGCTTCTTCTCATACAGAGAAGGCACGAGCATTTATCACCACACTTGCTCAAGGCGGACTGGCGACTTTGGAACTTACACATAATTGGTAAAATATATGTGCATACTAGATTGTTCTGCCTACCTCTTCAGGGTATAAAGGCATGATGTTTTGTGAGGTAACTCATGTTCATACTTTCATAGTAACTGTGGATCTACAAGAGGGACTTTTCTCAATATAAGATTCAATTGGAGATGGGATGGCATGAAACGTCAATGATTTTCGAAATATTAGTTCTTTTTTATAAGAACTTTAAAATTCTACTTTAAATTACAGGTTTCTTTTTGTTTTAAATATGCATAGCTCCACGCCCCCTATTACATGGGACTTAACTGGCGAAATGTGGGAGTACCAACTAATGGTACACCTCTGCCTAACCCTTCGGGGATTACAGGCGTATGGGATTACATCGAATCATTGATATAATTTTGCTCTGGCTGATTTTTCAAACACAGATAACTTTTATCTGAAGGATAAATACGACAGTTTGACAGTCTTTGTATGGACAATATGTCAAACCGACATACTTATATATTCCTCAGATAATTTTTCTAGCGATTGAAAAATCAGCCAGAGCAAAATTATATCAATGATGCGATAATTCAACCGAATAAATAAACTTGGCTTCACTAAGCCCACCCATCTCCAAATTGACCTCAAAAACATATAAATCTAATACATAAGGACTTTCTATTTGGTAATTATCTAAAAGAGAATAGCGACATGAATTAAAGCTTAACTAATGACAGGATTTTAATAGAAAGAGAAAATTTAAAAACTTGATATTATTTAGACTGGTAACCCTAAATTGTAGTTGGCAACATTTTGATGCCATAGTGAAGAAAACCTCTTTGGTCATGGAGAAAACAGACACGACGAAAAGCATAGAGTAATACTTACACGAAGGTATTTTCTTGAATACGGTCTTAGCCATGAAATCTAAAAATCTCTGAGCGTAAAAACTCGGTCTGTGCACTGAGACTGTGTCCTGAAATTGTGAAAAAGAAAATACATTATAAAACACAATAACATCAAGTCCTACTTGCACTAAAAATAACTAAAAAAAATATTAGCTTTATACATTAAAACATCGTTCTATTTCTGTCTATGATGGTGATCTATTACCTTGATTATCTTGGATTTGCTTTAAATGGTTAGCAAGTTGAAAGGGAATCGTTTATCTTGGTATGGACATTGCAAAAGGAGGGATTTTCATCCCTCCTTTTGCAATGTCCACATGACATAAGATGGATGGAGAGGGAGAGGAAGGTTAAGATGGATAAATTGTGTGAAGAATGATATGAAAGAAAAGAGAGTCAGTGATAGCATGACGGCTGACAGAACGGAGTGGAAGAAGAAAACGTGTTGCGCCGACTCTAAGTAATATAAGGCAAAGGCAGGAAGATAATAATGATTTTCGACTCATTTTTAGTGTTTTGCAATAACCCTTATTCCCCCCCCCCCCTCATCATCATCATCATCATATCATCTGAACAACGTCCATTGCTGGACATAAGCCTCCCCTAAAGAAAGCCACAATGACCGGTGTTGCGCTGCCCGCATTCAGCGGTTTCCTGCGACCTTTACCAGGTCATCAATCCACCTCATGGGGCCCTTCCCACACTGCACCTTCCGATACGTGGTCGCGAGTAGTCGCGACTCAAGAGCCACAACGCAACGGCCGCAACGGCCGTCTGATCTACGAGCTAACCCCCCCTAACTAGAAAATATTGTACGAATCTGGAAATATTCGTAGCAGGTGACTTTCTGGTGTTACCCTTGCAGCGGGTACTTACCCCATCGTGTATCATGCTCTTCCACGTGTGTTCCAGCTTCTTGCGGAGGCGGTACGACTGTAAGATGTCGATGATACCAAGGAATAGGAGGAGACGCTCGCCACGCGCGTTCCTTGCAGGAATGCCGCCAGGACTGAAGATGAAATTGAAAATACTGTTATTAGTACCTCTAAGGGTCAGTTCACACCGAGACGCGACGCGACGCGACGCAACGTGAAGATACTTGAAGAGGCCAGTGACTTCGCGCTGCGCCGCTCGCCTCCGCGAGACGCATCGCAATGTCGCCGCTCTTGCACGTCATTCTGTGCGCACGTACCGGCGTTTCACCGCTGCGTCGCGATGCGTTTCGCGGCGCCGCGCGGCGCAGCGCGGCGTAGAGCGACGCATCGCGACGTAGTGCTGCGTGGTGTAAAGTATTCTAAATTCTTACAATGAAATGTGTATCTTTTCGTGTAGAAAATAAAGTTATATTTTGAGTCGCTCTTTTAAAGTGTGCACGCAGCGTCGCGTCTCGGTGTGAACTGACCCTAACAGGCAAGGTACACCTTAAACCGGTGTGCATGGACGACATCTATTCTTCTTTCACTAATTCCTCTTCATACGCTTTGAAAGGGGATATTTATCCAGACTAAACTGCCCCGTCGATCTCGTGGTTGCAAGCGCGACTGCTGAGCTGCTAAGGGTCCTAAGTTTGATTCCCAGGTCGGGCAGATTCCCAGGTCGGGCAAAGTGTTATTGGGTTTCTCAATAACGACCCGGAGTTTGGAAATTGGTGATGTAATACCCCCGTGTCTTGGAAAGCACTTAAAGCCGAAAGGTCTTGAGCCTGATCTCCCCGGTCGTGTCGGATTGCCGTCCCATCGGACTATGAGAGTGAGGAAAGAAGGAGTGCACCTGTGTTTGCGCACACACCTGTGCACTATATCTTTTGCATTCTTGGCTAGTCTCTATTGATATTTGCCAACGTGACCGAAATTCAGTCGGGAAGATATTATTATTATAATATTTCTAATTCTAATAAACTCACGGCACATCTTCCTCTTCATCAATAGGCTCACTTTCAGCCTGTATGCTCTCCATCGCCGTGGAGTGCGCCACCAGTCGCTGACGGTTGATAGATCTGGAACAGACGTGTTAGTTTAGTAGGCGAAGGGTAATGAGCCGATTGTATGCACAAGGGTAAGGATAAAAAGAGTAAATGTGTGTCAAAACACGTTTTGAAACAAAAGTTGCCCAACATTGTTGCAACAATAACATGTTTATGTTGCGTTGAAACATGTTGCTGCAACAAGTTTGTGCAATTATTGTTTACCATGAACACGAGACTTTAAATACGGGCTTTCTAATGATGATCTGTATGTAGTAGGTATGTCCTGTATACTAGACAGCCCTGTTAAGTATACAAAGTGTAATTGCATTAATTTAAATAATCGGAAAACATTATAAACACTCGCGACTGCTGAGCATGAGGTTTTGGGTTCGATTCACACGTCGGGCAAAGTGTTATTGAGTTTTTCCATCAGGAATTTCTCAGTAGCAGCCTCGGAGTCTGGATTTGTGCGCGGTTGATGGCAATAGGCTCGCCCCCTAATAAATGGCGAAATGTAGGTGTACTAATGGGTACACCTCTGCCTAACCCATAGGGGATTACAGGAGTAGTGTTACATTATAAACACTATAAATATGGGACCAAACCAAAAATTGTGTTTTTTTTTTATGTCAATGCAATCACACCATGTATATTTGCCTACTGTCTTATTTTTTTACAAATGAATTTTCATTTATACTTTTCCTGATATCTTATGAGGACGATAATGGAGATTTTATACAAGATATTTGATGAAGCAATTCTCAACAAGGAAAAAACCAATAGAGATTGTTTTCAAAGACACAACATACACAAAGACAATTCAATTCCAATTAACTAACTACACATAAAACATGATACCTACTATGAAAGATAATTTGTGCACACAAACAGCATTTTTAGACACCAAGAAACTTCAGATAAATCTTTGTTACAGTGCAACAAATGATTATTTTCAAAGTATGAAATTCAACATTCCAGACGAAAAAAATACAGTCCATGCGTACAAATGAAGTTAAGATAGAAAAAGACAGCACTTATACGAGTGACAGAGAGAAACGCCTTAAAAAAGGGAACACTTCTTCTCAAAATAAAAAAATAGCAGTTTTTACAAGAAATACTATATGATATACGACCTGACTGTGTATTTGTGCCCAGTTGATGGCAATAGGCTCGCCCTCTATTACATGGGACTTAAACATAACTGGCGAAATATAGGTCTTTCTTTCTTTAAGAAGAAAGAAATGTAGGTGTACTAATGATTACACCTCTGCCTAACCCTTCGGGGATTACAAGCGTGATGTTATGTTATCAACCTTAGTTATTCATTATTGTAAGGGCTATGGTAATGAAATCATCATTACGAACAAGGAATTTCTTTGCGGTTTGTGGTTGGACCTTTAGTAAAAGTTACTCATAATGACGAGTACAATGACCCCTTTACAGGTGTATAACTAAAAACTAAACTTGTATATTTTTAGTATTTCTTGTGAAATCTGCTAAATTAAATGTATTGTTTTTGCGAGAACGGTCAAGAATGTTGAATTTCACATTTTAATACTCGCACATGAAAAAACCTTGAAGGAACGATTGAATGAACGAATGCATTCAATAACATAGTAGACGCATGCGTTTAGATCTCCATACACATTCATATTTTGAGGCTCCAGAGTAAGATCTTGATGGACTAAAGAGATAAAATTGTTTATTTGTTTGTAGGTGGTAATCTCTAAAAGCCCTGGTCCGATAACAAAAGTTATTCTTTCCCTCGTTTAAATGATTAAAGATGTATCTTCGATACCAGAAAGAATATCTCGCCACTACTTTCTGGGTCGTCCTAGGCTTTCTTTAACTTTTTTTTTATATCACAATGGAGCCCCAACGTTGTTGTTAGAACATGCATAATAATAATAGTTATAAAGATACGCTTGTTTCCAGTTATTCGAGTTAATAAACCTAACTATTAAATCACATGACGTAGGTTTAGCAGTGGTGTATTGATTACCGATTATCATTCACTAGCGAACCGCCCCGGCTTCGCACGGGTGCAATGTCGATACATACACCTTCATCTTGAATTACTCTATCTATTGATGAAAACCGTATTACAATCCGTTGCGTAGTTTAAAAGATCTAAGCGCACAGACGGCGGGAAGCGACTTTGTTTTATACTATGTAGAGATTGTAGTAGTCGTGTATACATTCGATTTTTTACTTGTAACCAATTCTACAAGCTAAAATGTAAAATCATTTATAGACTTTAAAGCAGTATCTTATCATAATATACTCATATTATAAAGATGAAGATTTTTTTGTTTTTTATTTGATTGCTCATATCTCTGGAACTACTGGTTTCTGATGATTCTGAAAATTATTTCGTTAATAAGAAGCTACGTTATCTCTGAGTTCTGCATTTAAAATTGACAATCAATGTCAAACATGTAGGTAATATAAAGGCATTTTTGACAAACTGCGGCTAAAGATTAGAATGCCAACGTTCCACAAGATTCTGAGAATTGTACCTGTGTTATTCAATTGGATCGTTTTGACAAAACTAAACCCATTTATTTATATATTTAATGAAGCATGGAAGACTTACAGCTTAAAAACTAAGTTAAGTCTACGCGTATAGAATTTATCCTAATGCTATAATAACCGAACCGGTAATCAACACCCACCACAAAAAAGTAAGAAAAATACAAAAAATGTTAATAAATAATAAATACGTATTAAAATAAAACATTCAAACATATAAAACTCAATCGTACTGCGTCCTTTTGACTTGTGCGGTGAATTCCTCTCTGCCTTGTTCCGATCTGAAATGGTTTTATAATAAAAAGAGATACAGTACCCCCACCATGAGAAAAAGTGCGGAAAAACATCGAGATTTAAAAATAAAACTTAACAAAAAAATGACATGTTTTTTTTTCTAAACATTGAAAATTAAAAAAAGAATAGGTTTCTGTAATTATAGAACAGCAAAGTCATGGTCACGATTTAAAACAATTTAATTAATTAATAGTATTTATGTAATGAAGTTTCCTATTATTTTTTACTTTTAGCTTAATCTTAATTAAATAAAAAACATTTGAATATTAATTAATGAAAACCATATCATTGTTAAAGATTTTTTTTTAATTGGCAGTTGCTATTTTTTTATTCTACTTCATAGTAACCGGTCACAGCCTAACAAAATCAGTAAGACAATACATACAATGTTAAAGTTAAATAAAATTATCTCATTTGCATTCTGTTTCCCGCCACAGACTTACATACTCTGTGTAGTATGCTGAATATTTTTTTATTTCTTTTATGGCTTGTTTGACAGAATTTGAATCAATTTATCTGTCAAGTATTTTAAGTGGAACTTTTTGGAAGATGGTGGAACCCCTACCTATTTATTTTGTTCGTTTTTACACGACTGCCCCAAAAAAAGGAGTGTTATGTGTTCAGGGTTAATGTATGTATGTATGTATGTATGTATGTATGTATGTATGTATGTGAGTTTCTTTATTCCACCATAACTTTTGAACGCCTGAACCGATTTAGATGTATGGGGTATCGTTACAATCCTTGCATTGTTCCGAGTAACATAGGCTAGTTAAAAATAAAAAGAAAGCGGTGTGGTCACTTTAAAAAGTAAATTAATACCAGCCTCAATTTATTTTTTTAATGAATCTGGTCGTGTCTATGTTTATCGTCTAGAATTTGACAAGTAGATTTAAAAAATATATAACACTGTAAATAAAAAACGTCGTAAAAAAAACTGACGAGTAAACAAAGTACAAATATGTGCAATTATTGCAGTCGTGTTTTTTAATTTTTTAATTATAGTAGCTTGTATTGTAAAGATAAAGGTTTTCTTTACTAACCTCGTTCTATTAAGTCCTTTCCGTGGCTCCCCTTCGGCTTCATCACCTTCGCTCTGACCGGAGTCCGTACGTTTTCGGACTATGGACTTCTCTCTATGAGCTTCGTCGAGGTTATGGATGCCCACTAAGAGGGAGTAGTCCATGATCTGGGGATAAGAGATGAAAGTTCTCATGCTCAGCAATAGCGCTTTGCGACCACTAGACCAACGAGGCAGTCAGATGAAAGTTCAGAAGATTTATATACTATTTTCTATTTTATTTCAACACAGCAAAGTTGAAATTTAATTGGCAGTGATCACCATGTGGTGTTGCTTCTAGGTATGCGCTGGCTATCAGACCGAGATATTTTTTTTATATAATTACAAGATAAAAAGGTGAAGGCTTGCGGGCGGCATGCTGGCAGCAAACGTCTAGTTTTTTTTTCAGGCGATTTCAGCTGAGCTTACGGAGCGATGACCATTAGGGGAGTCTTAGGGCCCACAGGGTAAAGGTATAAGGTCCTAATATTACCTTGAAGCTCTCCAGCACCCGACAGTCCCGCTGCATGGTCTTGATGAGCGCGTTATACGTGTCCGCCTCTAGGAACAGCCCCTCGGTGTGATGTTCCATGAAATCCAAGTCTTTGTAAGTGGGCGAAGTCTTCTGACGTTCGCTTTTGTTTGCCTGGATTTTTTTAAAGATAATTGACGTATTAAGAAATGGTTGTTTAAAAAGTAAATTCAATATAAGAAGAGATAAATATACCTACAAGTAGTCTGTGTGTGCTTTATTTCATAAGCTTTTTTACACAATAAAATAAAATTGAAGTATCTGTTTGTAATGTGAAATTATCAGATTGTTGCTAAATGCGTTATGAATGTTTACACGATACTTGCACCAAAAAATCAATTTACTGTCGGTCTGTCTGAATGTTCCGGCTAATGTACGAAACGACTGGACCGATTTCGACATGACTTTCCCTGGCCGTTATCTGATGTTATAAGGAGTAACTTATGTTGCTTTTGTTTTAGAAAAAAAAATAGAGATACGCGCAAAAAGCAATATAAAAAAGTTAGTAAGTAAAGACACATACCTTCCTTTTATAAGTAGAACCCTTGAGATCGTATTTCTGATGTAGCTTGATGGATGAGGGCAGTATATTGTTCATGGCGACCAATCGTACGTTCTTGCTGTTGCATTGGTAGCAGTATAAACCGAAAAATTTTGGCAATAATGTGCGTGGGTTCTGAAAAAGTAAAACAAATTATAAGACTATTGTTCTACTGCAAGGCAATGGCCTCTTCTCATACAGAGAAGGCATGAGCATTGATCACCATGCTTGCTCAAGGCGGATTGGTGATTTCAGACTTATATTTATATTGGGTACTTGACACCATTAATCAATTGACGTACTTTATATGAGCTGTCAAAACGTTTTAACCATAGATTTAATACAGCATTAGCAAACTCTGACGTCACATATTTACCAACTCAATTGATTTTACTAAATATCTAGTTTTACCTACTGTTAATCAAAATTTAATTGGCTTTTTAAGACTAAAATAATGTAGTGCTTTTTATAAATCCAGGTTTCATCACAATGTTTTTCTTTACCGATGTCAGTAATGTTAAAGATAGGCTCAGAAAGTACATGTGAATTGAATCACATTGGTATTTACTAAATCTGACAACCAGTCATACTAAGAAATATCATGTTACTCAGCAACTGGGTTGTGGAGGTCAGATCGACACCAGCAGTCGCCCTATGTAATATACTGGTATTTTGGCTGATCCGGTTATACCCGCGAGATTTCGTTTCCGCGATGTCAACGTATCTGCCAGGTCTCTGGTATTACAGATGTTTATAGTCCTGCACTGTCCCACTACTGGGCAAAGACCTCCCCACAAGCCTACCTAGGCCCAGAATAAAAAAAGCTTTTTTACAAAAAAAGATAACCGCCTTCAGTGCTTGTGTATTAATGTTTGAAATCCTTACAAAAAGTCCTTTCAAACAATACCTCACACGATATATTTAATTTTGGAAACTGGTAGGAGGGGGGTTGACGTACCCCCCCCCCCCCTTTTCCTTCAGTCAGTCATCGACTACACGTATAAACAAAGCAATTTCACTTGTTACGATATTGCTGCTGTGATTCTGTGAGGAGTTCCATTCCATATCTCCGAAGTTCATCATCAGATATTGAAATGGTGACAATGGGACCACACGGGAAGCACCAGCTTTCAAATAAAAATAGAATCATGAAAATCGGTTCACCCAGTCGCAAGTTAGGAGCTAACAAACATAAAAAAAAAATACAGACGAATTGATAACCTCCTCCTTTTTTTGAAGTCGGTTAAAAAGGTGGCAAAATGATCAATAACGAAAAGAAATAAAAAGGGCACTCACCTGATCTAGGTTCAAGTAGTATCCAGGCAGAAGTTTCTGAAGAAACTCCCCCTCCTTATGCTGTACCGTCTTGATGATAAATTCGTCATCATTGGTCAAGTAGAAGATGCTTCCACTCGCCCCTGGGTTGCTCAACTCGCGCAGTGGGGCACTGCACATCGACATCTGGTAGAATTTGATTAACATAATATGGTTTGGAATGGCGCTATAGTAATACGTTTTGGTTTAAAAGTGTTTGTGATGTTCTTCTGTAGGATTGAGAGATTCTGGTGTGATAGTTTTCTCGTCATTTTTAAAAGACAATGTCCCTAGTCTATAAATGAGAAAGTTTGAATGGATGGTTGTTTGTTGCTCAATCACGGCAGAACAACTGAACGGATTGGAATGAAATTCGGCACAGAGATAGATTATCATCTGGAACAGCACATAGGCTTTTTATATACAGGGTAATTGAAAATATACCCGAAACCTTAAAAGGGGTCATTGTACTCATCATTATGAACAACTTTTACTATGGGACCAAACCTGAAATCATGGAAAAAAAAATCTGCTGTTTCATACATTACGATCGTGTTGTGTAGCATTTTAGTAGGAAACAGCAGATTTTTTTTTCACGTCTTCAGGTTTGGTCCCATACTAAAAGTTGTTCATAATGATGAGTACAATGACCCCTTTTAAGGTTTCGGGTATATTTTCAATTACCCTGTATATACTTTTTATCCCGGAAAAATGTACGGTTTCTGAAGGACGTGTATCTTTGACGCGGACGAAGTCGCGGGCTGAAGTAGTACGATTTACGGGAAAAGGGCAGTAATCAAAGACGTCACTTAACACGGATGAAACCGCGGCGTATAGTCCTCATCATCATCATCTGCCTAGCCTTTTCCCAACTATGTTGGGGTCGGCTTCCAGTCTAAGCGTCAGCTCACACCGAGACGCGACGCGACGCCGCCGCCCTTGCACGCCGCGCGTACCGGCGATTCACCGCTGCGTCGCGAGGCCTCGCTCGACGCCGCGAGGCATCACGAGGTGTAGTGTTGCGTGGTGTAACGTATTCTAAATTCTCAGAATGAAATGTGTATCTCTTCGTGTACACAATAAAGTTATATTTTGAGTCGCTCGTTTAAAGTGTGCGCGCAGCGTCGCGTCGCGTCTCGGTGTGAACTGACCCTAACCGGATGCAGCTGAGTACCAGTATTTTACATGGAGCGACTGCCTATCTACCTATCGTATAGTTTTCATAAAAACCATTAATACACAAAAATGATATTTTCCTTAGCATTTAAGCAAATTCGACGAGTGTTTACAAAAACATAAACGCAAAAAAAACATAAACGCAAAAAAAACAACATGAATAAGGAAAAATCGTGAGTGATGATAATCAATAATAATAGTCACATAATACATATGTTTATTGTTGTAAATTAAACAAACCAGATAAATCAATATGTCACCATTGCCACGACTCTCTAGAATAAATTGCACGCAAAACAAACAATATCAAAGTGGGTTGTCAACTTGGTAAGTATAAAGGTAGCATTCAGATGTTGGCGACCGCGTTGCGCGACCTGTGGTCGCTTGCGTTGTTTAACGTTCCATATAAATATACATATACTAAGCAGTAAGACGCGCGAACCGTACGCATTCGCCTGTCACGGTCGTCGGTGGTGGTCGCCAACATCGGAATGCTACCTTTAGGGCCTCCAACCACGTCACTTTTTGTAGGACCGATTAATTATAGGATCGGACGATTATTTCATAGTTTCGTAAGACAAATTTTTGTCGGACGTGTGCGTTGCGGTATTGCCATCAGCACGTTCCAAAATCTTCCTTAGCGATTTTTTCAATAATTAAGTTTTTATTTATAACTAGCTTTTGCCCGCGAATTCGTCCGCGTAAATGTCGGACCCCCGTTTTATCCCCTTAACCGATTCGTTGCGACGCCCATTTCAATCACTTCTATCTCTGGTGGCGAACAAATATTTCGTGACACTTCTGTCGTGATTCCTGAAATTATCTGATTGGCCTAATATTCAGAAACGAAGACTATAGAGGCAAGATCTAAATTAAAAACAACAAAATGTTAAATTCCAGAAGCACCTCTTAAAATCTCAATTTCAATTTGAACGAGTTTTATAGAATTTATAAATGACACTGCACTCGTGTTACACGCCATATGGGAAAAAAATTAATAGCACGCCTGTCGTGCCATCAGCAACGAAACGGTTAAGGGGGTGAATTTTGGTAAATCCTTTCTTAGCTCACGCCTACGTCATAATAGCTATCTGCGTGCCTTTCAGAGCAATCCGTTCAGTTGTTTCAGCTGTGTGTTGATGGATCAGT
This sequence comes from Hoplodrina blanda, assembly GCA_949316365.1. Taxonomy (NCBI): domain Eukaryota; kingdom Metazoa; phylum Arthropoda; class Insecta; order Lepidoptera; family Noctuidae; genus Hoplodrina; species Hoplodrina blanda. The sequence continues at coordinate 3,615,183 of OX438573.1, forward strand.
CAGTCAGAAATGGTTGCCTTTAAAGAAATTAACCGAGGTAGAATTTTTACAGAGTAGCACGAGTGTTAAAATCGTATAGTAAGTTTTCCTAAATACTGTAGTTAGTATAGCTGTTCTTGTCTAAAACATAAATAACAGGTTTGCCACATAAATTGGTTTAAGACCAAATAAATGTGAGTGTGTGATAGTACGAGTACCGAGTACGAAAAACGTTTACATGCAAGAAATTATTACAACTTGATAATTTATCCTAATCAACAAATAAGGGTCTACCTACTGTGAAAATACACGAATGGCAGTTCTCACTAACTCTAAGCATCATCTAAGTGTTATGCCAAAATAATTTTGCACTGTTGGATTTTCATCTCTCAGCGCTGACACGAGGGTTGAAATTCTAACAGTGAGTTTTTATTTAAGCATAACATTTAGGTGTCGCCTGTTGTTAGTGAAAACAGCCCTAAGATCGGGATTAGAGAACCACTCAAGCGTTTTTAAAACTAGTTTCAACTAATCAAATGGCTTAGGCTTGAGATTTGAGTCGGATTCTGTAATACCATCCTAACAAACATTACCTTTGTGCTGTACTTTATTTACAATACCCGACCATTAATAAGACATCTCATCTTTAGAACCGAATCTTAGTGGTCAATTTTGTATTTAGAACTTTATTGCAGTTTAAATAAAGTTCAAAATACAGAAAACGTCTGTATTTTGATACTGTCACACATGGTGCAGCACTCGAGCAGTGCGAGTTACGCACTGAATACGGACGGTTTTCTGTCTCCATACATACAGTTGACGTAGAGAGCGCAGTGCGACACACGTACTGCGCACGTACGACGGCAGTACGAAAAACGTCACTTCAATGTCAACTGTATGAAATACGACAACCGTTCATGTGCAGTCCGACACTCGCACTGCTTCAGCGCAAAAATTGAAACGGCCCTAATTTAAACGTGTCGTATTGAAATTCGGGTACTGTATTTAAATTATTATTATTAACGTGCATCGTGCTTTACATTTATCTAAGCTATGTGATTTTTATTCTAGTCAGGGCATTCGAACGAAAATATCCAAATAAGTGCTTTAGGTTTTGAAACTATCACATCTACATTTAGGGTGCGGTTTGCGAGCGGAGCTGAACGGAGCGGAGCTGAACGGAGCGGAGCTGAACGGAGCGGAATAAATAAATGCTAGAGCCGCTGAGTCTGGAAAGGTGTCAACCCTAAACTAAAGGGGTAGTAGTACGTTCCTTATCATAGCTGACGAGAGGTGTTATTGGCAGAAATAGTCACGTAAGGAAAAAACGTTATGCCTCTCCAGCCAACCTTCCTTTTGTCTCTTTCTATTATATACAGTTGTCTTAATTTATGATAACTTCTATGTTATAGCACCAATTATTTAAGCGACACAAATTCAGATATTACCAGCTCAGGGATCGAACCCAAGACTTATAGAAAATACTTTTTGAATATAGATCCAAATTGCCCTGTGGACACATTCACCCCCAAACCACACTAGCCTTACAAAGTCATAAGCCTCTCGGAGAGTTCCGTAGACAGTATAAAGGTCGGTACATATCTGACGGAAGATACGCCGCGTATCGTCAGTCACGAACGCAGAAACAGTCAAATAGATAATAAAATATCTAACCATACACACATAACCGATGATGCGTTAGCGCGTCGACCATACTTAAGACGATATGTTCGACGTATCTTCCGTCAGATGTGAAATGACTCTTAGCCTCTTGGACACATTAGTCCCTAGTATTCGCGGTGAGTTATGCTCATTTGTTTATCGCATTCCGCTCTCCGCAACAACGTCGCAAACCGCAGCCTATGGCGTAAAGACTCGTTTTCATATAAGCGACTAAGTCCTGCATCGCTGTGATGTAGCACCAAAGTTATTGGTTTTCAGAAATGAACGTTTCAATCAGGGTTTTTCTACCAAACCTGAGCGAGGAAGTGAAGCCATTAGAAGAGACATACGACAAGCCGCCGGCTACGCTGAAAACTAGCGCAGTATTTCCGTTTATTAATGTCAATATTAATTTTTTTTTTCCTTTCTAGATTGAATACTTGTTGTTTGGCTTGTAAACGATTTTTTTTATGTAGCGTCGCTTTCGCAAGAATAAATAGTTTTTCTTTCTCAAATGACCGATAAAAATCGCTCAATATTCAAAACAAAGTAATTTTATTGGTGACTATTTTTCCTCACTCACGACTCCGATTCCTCGCACAGTATGTACTTGTGAAAATCCACCTTTATTTGCGTCACTGAAAATTAGTCAAAAAGTTTTGTATTTCACTTCTAGCATGACGCAAATTAACGGCGACTCACTTTGAGCCACGTAGCGTCACGTCCTCATTCATGACGCGTATCTTTTAAACAGGACATAAATCGCTACAAAAACGAGCCTTTAATTCTACAATACTCAACAGAAGAACATCTAATAAAAAGCGTTCAAGTATTAATACAGTAATCTTACTAAGAAATCATCGGGTTGAATCCCGAACAAATCGCGGAAGTATCTGAACGCTATTGGCGCGTAAGTCTTGAACTTAAACTCTGAATAGTGATGTGCAGGCGTGTGATTGGATCCTTCGTGGGGAAAGTTTGTAGTTTCCACAGTCATGAAATCTTGCATGAGGAGATCTCGCTCCGGTTTGGATGCTAGCCCGCCGATTGCATGCTGGATTCCTGTAAAAGAAATATAGAGATTTAGATATTGTTAACGTTAAAGTAACTTATATCAAACAATCAATAGTAGACCATTCTTCTTTATCGTGTGGGCAGTAAGGTCTTACGACCCCACACACCCTATATAGTGTCAGAGTATCTAAACCACCTCAAGGGCCTACAACCTCACGCATGAGAGGCGGGCGCCTTAACCGCTGGGCCATCACGACATACATTCGACCATTAAAAGGCACTTTTACACATATTACAAGAAAACGGATTGGATCTAATTGTTCCAAAGGTAGTTTTGTATGGAGAAGAATGAGCAAAATATTCATTGAAAATATTTCAATAAATAAATTAGTCAATCTGTGAAAATTTCACGCGTCACAAGGTTATTACAAGGTTCACAAAATACAGCGCTGGGAGAGACAGACGTACAGACCGCGTAGCCTTAGTAATCGAGACCCGTATGTGTGCACCCTTTTGGTTATGGGATCGTAAAGTGTTCATTCTTAGCATTTGTCTTGCTGAACAAACCAGCAATATGCAATGGTGACAAGATAATTATTATAATTATTACGATGCCAAGTCATTAGCGTCATCACGGTCAAAGGCCAGTCTTGAGAAATCGACCTTGAAAACAATGAACATTTTGAATAATACTGTTGAGTTTCTACTTAGTTTACAACTCCTTATATGCTAAATAATCCTATATAACACTACTACCCGCTACTTCATCCGACAGGAGAAAGAAAGGGGTATCGTATTACCCAGTTGTTGGGTTATGGAGGTCAGATAGGCAGTCGCTCCATGTAAAACACTGGTATTCAGCTGCATCTGGTAAGACTGGAAACCGACCACAACATAGTCGGGAAAAGGTTAAGCAGATGATGAACCAGGAGTAAGAAATTTATCATTCCAGCCACCCCAGCTCCTCAAGAAAGGCCAGCAGCATCTTGACGTTACTGATGATCTCTCAAGGTTAGTTTATAGATGATGCGCTTAAGATACAGAATCGCTTGACACTGTTCCTTTAACCTGGTCGAAAAATGTATGAAAAATCCTCAGATTTTTACACGCTATAAAATATTCAAGTGAAGACAAATGACAAAAGAACTTCCGTGCTTATAAAAATAGCTTTGTTACGTTCTAGTGGTGATCGAAACTTCATAAAAATTCAGGCAACTTCAAGGAGAAACTTGTCGACATGAAAGATTCTGAATATAAGTTATACGGAGACGAAAATTGAGAAAAGAGATATATTTATTGGAGTATACATTTCAACTTATCAATGGAGAATACATATTACTTATCGCGTGGATCTTCGCCCCGCCTGCCTGAACCCAACGGCAAGATGGATAGTTGAAGAATCAAAAACGACATTCTAAAAAAAACCTGTTTATATATTGATTCAGAGAAGCTATATCCGATATCCGTCATCAAAAAAACGTTTTTAGTTGATAGGAATATTATGTAGTTTCGGTTCTCAAAAAAAGTTTCAAATGGATTTGAATGGCAGCTCCATCAATGGGTAGTTTAGAATTTTTTGTTTCAAACTGAAAGTGTATAATGTTCTGACATTTGCCTAGATTAGAATTCAAGACTTTCAAGATTGGTGACAGTTAAATGTCAGTGACACGAGTCGTTTAACAAACTGACTGAATTTGATTATCCTTACGAATGAAATAAAATTGAAGTGTCTGTTTATAATGGTAAAATAAGAGCTTTTTACTAAATCCAACTTACTTATTTTTAAAAAATGTTGTCTGCCTGTCTGTCTGTTTGTTTTGGTTAATCTCTTAAACGGCTGGACCGATTTTGACCGAACGATTTTCACTTTCAGATAGCTGATGTTTAGGAGTAACTTAGACTAGCTTTGATTTTAGAAAAAAAAATCGGTTCCGCCCAAAAACAAAAACTCAGTGATCACTGACTTAATTAGTATAGACAACAATCGTTTACAATGATAATCGGAAACACAACACGGATACATTCTATTCATCTCATGAATTTGGCTGGCGAATGAACGAATCACATCGGGTTTAAACAAAAAAAAAGATATTATAAGTGGTTTTATCGAAGTGTTTTCCTTTAATATTCTAGTCAAGTATATCCCCACTTTTCTCTAAGACTCGATTTTATTACGAGTATTATGTTATGACACATCAAAACAAAACAGAAGTTTAGGAGGTAAAGTATTGTATTAATGTTAAATGTCACATTTTATTGTTAAATTGACTGAAAAATCACCACAATAATATCACATACATAACAACACGCCTGTATTCCATGAAGGGTTAGGCAGAGGTGTACCCATTCTTTTTCTTCCTCTATATCGTGTGGGCAGTAACGTCTTACGACCCCACACCCTAGTGTCAGAGATTTTAAACCGCCTCAAGGGCCTCTGACATGGTTTGAGTGGAACAGTAATAGGCTGGTATAAGTCCAGGTTTCCTCACGATGTTTTCCTTCACCGATGTCAATGATGTCCAAAATAAACCCATCCATTATTACACCCATATTTCGCCAATTATGTTTAAGTCTCATATAATAGGGGGCGAGCCTATTGCCATCGACCGAGGACAAACACACAATAATATCATTTTTTTTGTATTTCAACTTTTAGTCCCTTCCGCCCCACCCAGGGCGGAAGGACTCATTTGATGATTTTTACAACCTCAAAAAAAAAAGGGTACTCCAACTAGTTTTGGACTTTTGCATTAACGCATCAAGCAGCGAGGTTATGATTAAAAAAAAACTGTCAAAATCGTAAGAGTCATTGTGTTGACATTCATATTTTGTATGTACGCAACTTTAAACTTTAATTCTGGTCAATTTTGGTTCAATATCAATTAATCAATCTGTCAGCACTGACCCTGATATCTTTCATGAAATCGGTGTCTGGATTTGCGTCCGGTTATTGTCACGCCCCCTTTTAAATCTAAATAGGTAGGATATAACAGCGAAAGGTCATACAAAGATGAAACTTGGCAGGGAGGTAGATTATAGTTAGTAGATGTCCGCTAAGAACGGATTTCGATGGCGTTAATTTCGGACAGCGGCCCGACATTAACGCCAGGATTTTGTAAAAATTTTAAAGAGTGCCGTGGAGTTTCTTGCTCGTTCTTCTCCATAGAGGCCTACCTCCGTTTTGGAACGAGCAACTAGCTTCAACTTTCGGACTAACTGACAGACTCCTTGACTATTCAAAAGTGCCTGTAAACGGTCTAATTGAAATAAATGTTTTCACTTTGACTTTGACGCGGACGGAGTAACGGGCAAAAGCTAGTAGAGATTATACGGAATTAGATAAGAGGCGAAATGTACACTGGACAGTTCTTAAGATATGTTACGTCACAGTGGAACATAGAGGACGCAATAAAGCGGAAATGCAGACCAATTATACACCTCCCTGCCTACCCGTCAAGGACCACAGTCGTGATGTTATGTGGCTGTAACATACTTGACACTGCACGATAGTGTGCCCTTGGATGCATATCAGCTTCCTATGCGGCACAGGAAGCGCTGTTGTTGATGTTTTCCCCCTTTTTTTTTTCAGATTTATTTGTTGGTTGTTGTTTGTTAACACTGTCACCGCCGGGCCAAAACTGTTGAAGGTCAAACCTCCACTAGCGTCGGTCACGGTTGACCCGACGCGGCGGTTAATGTGTTAAATGTGAATCTAAATATTTAAATTGTCTTCTTCTTTCTTTAAACTCCGACGAGAATAGGGGTGTTTTAATTTGGAGCCTTTGTCTGTGTGTTTGGTTGTGGCATTGTAACTTCAAAACAGAAGAACCGAATGATTGGTTAACGGTATCTAATAACCAATTATAATTATCTAAACTAATATTTTATAAAGAGGTAAAGTTTGTGAGTTTGTGAGGTAATCTCTGATTTTAGAAATTCTTTCGCAAATTGGAAGCTACGTTATCACTGAGTGTCAGAGGCCCTTGAGGCGGTTTAGAAACTCTGACACTAGGGTGTGTGGGGTCGTAAGACCTTACTGCCCACACGATAAAGAAGAAGACTGAGTGTTAAAGGCTACATTTTAACATCAAAAAATTAGGGATCCGTAAGAAAAATCACGCGAACGAAGTCGCGGGGAGAGAGTGCTAGTTGTTAATAATACGATAGACGGTATATGTAATAACGGGTGCTACACCTAGGTACATAAATAGCAAAGCTTTTCTGACTAAGCTTCGTCCAAACATTTAATAGTAATGATTCGGTTAGTTTTTTATAGCAGCAAGGCGCCTGAGGTCGCTTATTGATATCTGACCTCCATAAGAAGGGACCTGCGGACAGTGAACTTTGAGCAGTTTGTCCCTCGACCACACGTAAGGTCGAAGGGATGACTTTCAAAGTTTCTTATTACATAACGTAACATTACGCCTTAGGCAGAGCCCCCATTAGTACACCCACATTTCGCCAGTTATGTTTAAGTCCCATGTAATAGGGGGCGAGCCTATCAACCGGGCACAGATCCAGACTCCGAGGCTGCTAGTGAGAAATTCCTGATGGAAAAACCCAATAACACTCTGGGAATCGAAGTTTCTTGTTATGACGTATTATAACACAAAATCACATAAAATGAACGCAATTACAAGCCACACCTAAATCAGTACCTACATTTAAAAACAGAATCATTAAACATTTACAGGAATAATACAGCAACTTTATTAACCTGCGTCAAGTTACGTTATATAGCATATGTTACTCGCTGATAATTCAGCTTTCCATAGGTGAAAGAATTTTGAAAATCGGGTTAGTAGTTTTTAAGATTATCCATTACAAAAAAGAAAAACAAAATCTTTTTTCTTTATAGTATATATGTATACTAGCGACCCGCCCCGGCTTCGCACTGGAGTAAAGTAGATACATAAAGCTTCCTCTTTAATCACTCTATCTATTGATGAAAACATTAAAATTCGCTGTGTAGTTTAAAAGATCTAAGCGTACCTACAGACGGTAGGAACTTAGGAAGCGACTTTGTTTTTGTTTGTCCTATTTAGAGAAGTTTAAAAAGCAACCTTACCCCACACAATATCATTCATTAGCCTCTTAGAATCCATTGTAGAACCCTAATTCACTACAAACACACAAGAAAACTAAACTTTTTCATCACAAATCACTTTCAACAAGTCCATAACGCGACACTTCGAGTTCAAAACTGCGAATATTCACAAATTATTTCCTTAAAAACTTCCAGTTGGATTAACGTTCATTTTCCTCTATAATTCCAATAATATAAAGATGGTTGATGACTGTGTTGTCCTGTCTAATTGGCAGTTGGTGGGTGACTGATTTCAGTATCTGTTTCAACGGGAAACGTGGCCCTTAATATCAGTAGTGTGTTCAGTATTAGCGGTCAGTTAGTCATTCTTATTATGTTCACGTTATATATTTATACTTAATATAATATAATATATATGAATATGAAGCTGGAGAGTTTGTTTGTTTCAATGCGCTGACCTTTGAAAGTAATGGTCAGATTTTGAAAATTATATTGCTAATAGGAGGCTACGTTGTCTCTGACTGCCATACTAATAATATTATAAATGCGAAAGTTACTCTGTCTGTTTGTCTGTAACGCTTTCATGACTAAACCACTAAACGAAATTTGATAAAATTTGCCACAAGTTAAGTTTGAACCCCAACAAAGGACAAAGGCTACTTTTTATTCGACTTCGTCAGCGTCCACGATAACCGGCATTTACGCAGACGAAGTCGTTTGCAAAAGCTAGTAGGCTAAAATTGATGCGGGCGAAGTCGCGGACAAAAGCTAGTATATTTATAAATAAGCAGTTAATTGATTATTACGAGTATTTTTCATATCAGTCGGTCTACTATATCTACATGTTTAACGTGGGCCACTGCAGGGCCACCACACAAAATGTATGGATCAGCAGATTTTTTTTCCGAGATTTCCGAGTTGGTCCTATAGTAAAAAATATTCATAATGGTGAGTACAATGACCCCTTTTCTGGTTTTTGGTAAACAAAGAATAACGTTGTGTTGATAATTTCGGTAAAACATAGCACCTAAAAACATCTCAGAAAGCTCAATACTCCTACAATATTAACCCCTATTCCTATTCAATGAAAATACATACATACGTACATAAAATCACGCCTGTAATCCCCGAAGGGTTAGGCAGAGGAGTACCCATTGGTACTCCCACATTTCGCCAGTTATGTTTAAGTCCCATGTATAGGGGGCAAGCCTAATGCCATCAACCGGGCACAAATCCAGACTCCGAGGCTACTACTAAGAAATTCCTGATGGAAAAACCCAATAACACTATAGAGGTATGAGAAACAGGGTGTAAACTTTCACATTCTCCGTTAAAAAGGCTGTTGTGTCTGGTGGGCTACTGCCCGATGGTTGTTGTCGGGAATTGTCAGTTGTAGTTCGCATGCTGTGCTATAGATGTCGCTACAACACTTTGCCCGACATGGGAATCAAATCCAAGACCTTATGCTCAGCAGTCGCGCATTGTGACCACTAGACCAACGAGGCAGTCGATGAAAATACTCCCATATATGTATAAATAACTAGCTTTTTCCCGCGACTACGTCCGCGTGGAACTTGTTTATATCGTACTTGCATACAAACTTCCACCCCCCTTTTCACCGCCTTAGGGGGTGATTTCCGGGATAAAAACTATTCTGTGTCCTTCCCCGGCTCTTAAACTATCTCCATGCCAAATTTAATCAAAATCGATTCAGCGGTTTAAGCGTAAAGAGGTAACAGACAGCCAGACACACTTTCGCATTTATAATATTAGTATGGATGTGCCGTTTAATTTGAACAAACGATAATTATAATGACATACGAACATGGAAACCAGCTCAATGCCTCAAGTAAACCTTGAACCATGAACAAATGCTGATAATTGGAACGTTCACACCGTATTTGTTGATTTGTACTTACCTAAATATAACGTTTACATGTTAATTAATAGGTAGATAGAATACGTAAAACTTCATTAATTCGAAAACCAAAAATGGCCGGTATTGGGGAAAGGTTTATGTCTGGACTGAGTCCGAGTTGATTGATTGAAACAAATTAGAGGGGCAATTTCCGTTATTTTAAGAATATCTGAATCTGTCAAAAATACTTTGAATATAGCAACATTTTTGTCAAGTTTTTGAGATAAGATTGCGACTAGTTTTGTAACGTTTTTAATAACGGGAATTGGTCCTTAGATGTGCAAGGGGAAGCAGGTTTTAAATTTTTCAATTAGTTGGTGCTTAAACTGCTTTTCCGCGAAACTGATTTCGAAACGAAGTCTTTTGTCGGAGCAATGATTGAAGGAAGTCGAAATATTTAAATAATATAATTTCTTGAAAATACTTAATTTCGTAGAATCAATATCATTTCGTCGAAAGAAATAACATTTCTCACCGATTTTTTACCGACGAATGTTTTATAGTGGTTTGCTTTCCCTTGATACTCATGAATAAGACAGAATGCTCCATACAAAAGCATAGCCTACTCATATTTTAGTAAATGATTACCTAATGAATTTCGATGAAATTAGGTAGGTAGGATAACGGCACTAATATAGGCTTGTGGTTAATTAGTTTTCAGTCGAATACATAAGTTAATTTCAAAATAATACGTAACACAAAAATCGCTAACTGAAAACACGATTTCTGTATCATTTTTTTTTAAATCAGTTCGCTTGTATAGAGCGCACAGCGACGCGTTGTCGAAAATATCCTTATAAATAATTTTGGCAGCTTTGAATCCGTCTATACCGTATCGGGTCAGGGCCTTCCGGAGTCCGGGTCGGTCCGGAAATGTGTGAACAAGCCCATATAATATGTATGCAAGCCACGATGCAAGGTACATTTTCCCCCCATCCCTGTAGGCCCCAGCCCATGAGGGTTAAGCCTCGCATATTCATGTGGAGAACATGCGAAGCGATGGTGCATTGATCGGTAAAAATTAAAATTTTAAGCACATACTGAGCCTCGCCCTAAGACTCATCTTAGGGCGAGGCTGCAAAAATATTAGGGTCGCTATTACATATAAGCGGGCCGGTTCGACTTTATCAATAAAACATTAAACGTTGTCATATTACTTGTATGTATATTTAAACCTAGCTTCATAACAGTGAAGGAATTCTCAGAATCGGACTAGTGGTTCCGGAGATTAGCAAGTTCAAACAAAAAAATCAGCTTCACTTTATAATATTAATTAGTATGGACCATATTTAGTATTTAGATAATAAAATATAGACTATAGTAGGTACTTAGGGATAAGGAAGCTTCCTATTAGCGAATTTTCAGAATCGGACTAGTAGTTCCGGCGATAATCGTCCTCAAACAAAAAAAAAACAAACAAAGTCTTCTTCTCTCATTATAATATCACTATATAGATAATAAAATATAGCCTATAGCACTCAGTGATAACGTAGCTTCATATTAGCAAAAGAATTTTCAGAATCAGACAAATGGTACCGAAGATCAGCGCACAAACAAAAAAAAAACTCTTCAGCTGTATAATACTAGTACAGATAACAATCGTTTACAACGACAATCGGAAACGCAACTCGGATGTATTCGATTCATCTCATGAATTTGGCTGGCGAATGCCCCAATCACATCACATGGTGCGCCTGACTCAGAATATTATCAGGAAAGAATTCCTCATATTGACTCATCGTTGCACCGAAAATAATACAAAAATTTCTTCCAATTGTGACTGGGATTTCGGCGAAACAAATTATATTATCATTACGTCATTTTTAATTGGGCTAAAATTACACAAGATCGCTGTATCGATCGTGTTGCAATAGTATGTGAGGTCGTGGCGACTTTGATTTTTTTGCATCGCTGCTTTTCGCATTTTCAATAAACTGCAACCTGTAGAACTTTAGTAAACAAATACATAACATCACGCCTGTAATCCCTGAAAGGTTAGGCAGAGGTGTACCCAGTAGCACACCCACATTTCGCCAGTAATGTTTAAGTCCCACGTTATAGGGGGCGAGCCTGTTGCCATCAACCGGGCACAAATCCAGAATCAGAGGCTACTACTGAGAAATTCCTGTTGGAAAAACCCAATAACACTTTGCCCGACGTGGGAATCAGGAACCTCATGCTCAGCAGTTGCACTTTACGACCACTAGACCAACGAGGCAGTAGTAAACAAAGCATAGTTTCACGCGCGCCTCAAAGAGCTGTCAGCACAGGGACGGGCCCCAGCGGAGCCAAACGCCTGCCGGGGTTGCGGGACGTCGTAACAGGATACCGTGGCCCCGGAACGTAAAGGGCAACAGAAGGAACAGGGTGGTTTTTTAGTCAGTAAAAGTCTGACAGTCCCTTCCGCTCCACCCAGGGCGGAAGGACTCATTTGATGACTTTTACCAACTTAAAAAAAAAATCAATTTATTTATTTTGTAAATTTTGTTGTCTTAAAAAAGCATACCCTATACCTCATTCCGAACATCTTTAAATGTCAAAAGACAGACATGTCTAGACCACGTCACAAACTGACCTCTGATAACGGAACCAAACGCATGACGTCGATTAACACAAGATATCGAACTGTGACGCAGCTTATAGGTACACATTACGTGATTCCGTGACGTGTGCCGATAATACGTTAGTCGATGGATCATGTTTCTATAAATATATTATCTTTAGATCGTGATAAATGTCTATCTGCCTAAAAAAGTGTTGTGATTTGACTTCGATCTGTAGCGGAAAAATAGTATTTTATATTCCATACGTTCTAAGTGGTGCGGGTGACATAATGTCAGCAATTCATCTATGGATGTCAGAATCGCATAAATATGTCAGCGACATTATTGAATGTACTAGTTTTTACAAGCTTTTATTTAGCTTGCACTGTTCGTATGTAAGTATGTATGTAAATAAGTTGTCCTTTCAAAATTTGCAAACCATTTTTCGACCATTTGTGGTTATCCGATTGAGCTGAAATTTTGCATACACCTTTAGATTTGATGACAATACAATTTCCAATACTCAATATTGTAATAATTTCAATATGGCCGCCGCTCCAAGATGGCGGATTACATATTTTTTCTCAATCCCCTTGATATGGGTATCAAATGAAAGGGCTTAAAGAGTAGAAAACGATAAAGTTAGTAACATCACACTAAAAAAGCTTGTTTTAAAAAGATTTTTTACCATTAATTTATTTACTTACTTATTAGTTATTACTGATTCCGTATTTTAAGACTATGATATTAGTGTGCAGTTAAAATATTCAATCATGATTGTAAATCGCCGCAAAGTTCAAGAGTGAAAAGGTTTGACAAATGTCACCGGCGCCATCCTAGAGCGTGAGGAATATAGTGGGTGTCCTTAAAGAGCCAGACAGAGCAGTACTCTGGTGAAGCAGTTTTCATTGACTAATTGATTATGAACCACGCGTTATGTTCTTGAATGAGCGCTGTCAGTTGGGTTTGGTCATCGCATAACTGACATGGCTTACATCTTTATTATTGTTTTATATTCATCTTCACTGTTTTCACATATAGAAGCCATTCTACCATCCCAATTTACCTAAATTCGACAAGAGAGATTTTTACAGAACACACGAGCTGATGCACTCTGGACCGGCCCCGATACGGATAAACAAACACATTAAAATCAAATACCAGATTTAGAGTTGAAATTGAAACAATAATAAGTTATTGTTTACCACGATAATATCCATAACAGGAATTAGCTTACATATGTGCAATGAGTAATAGGTGTGTTTAGTTTTGTGGTCGCTGAATCATTCAATATCTATATAAAATATGTTTTGAATTGTTAACATGATCGGTTTGCGATTTAGATACTGCATTTACTATTTACATTTTAAAATAATAATGGCAACTGTGCATGTAAAGCATTTAAGCTTCGGATTCATTCGAGGCAGCGTGGTTGCCTCAAACTGAGGCATACCGTGCAACGAGGCTAGCTTCGTTGCCTCAGGACGATTTTGTTGTGCTTTAATGAGTCATATTGATTTATTTTATAATTTCTTAAATACAGTTAAAATATGCTAATGCAAAGCTAAAGCTGCTTATGTAATAATAAAATACCGCTGACAAGAAAACAAATTGTAGATTTTTTATGCATTTCAATGCCACTTGCCTGATCCTTAGCATGATGTAGTGGAATTGGTTTAACTGAACAGAAATAAAATAAATTTATCGTATGACAATGGGGGAAACTTTGAAGACTTGTCCCAAAAATAAGGTTTACAAGAGTCATGTGTATCCCTTTAGAGGCAGCCTTAAATAGTCCCAGTTTATCTCAAGTCGAGGCTTAACATTATAAGGCAAAGGGCTAAGTAGCTTTATAAGGATGGAACTTATATCAGGTTAAGGACAAGAGTACCCTTATCTTTTGCAGGGTAGATCAGGGTGACACAGCTGGTGCGTCTAATTCTTCTCTAATATGTATACTAATAACGAGTCTCAATCCCAATCCTGCTTCCGATCTTTGCCTGGAACCAGTCAATGGCCTTGTTATACTTAGCTGTAACCTTGAGAGGGCAAATCACTAGGACCGCGTGGCAAGATTGAGGTTTGAGATATTTTGGTAATTTCGGGCGTACAAGGTAAGTCCTTCACTTAAGGTGAGGTTTCCGTCACCTCAAGAAACATATCCTTGAAGCCAGCAGGCCTTGATGATGCTATAAATAAACGCTAAGTAAACAAAGCTCATTTCCTTGATAGGTCGGTACATACGCTGGCAGATATAACAAATGCATTACTGATAGGCATCAATAATGAGCATCCGTTGAGTATTGGCCTTCGTGATGTCAAGTTGGTACTATGGCGGTCTACAGTTAATCTAGTATCTAAATTATAATGCTATACATCACAAGGTCTCAGAATATTTTTTTTTTTCTTTGCAGGAGTGGGAAATCTTCATGGAAGACAGACTGCCTCATTTCTTAGCCAGTCTAGGCAGTCACGGAGTCTTACCAGCTAAAACCACACTCCTGCCATAGTGTGAGCCGTGAGCTTGAGGAGTTTTATTAAGGGCTGTATTATTATTATTCGTTCTTTGTACATTACTTTGCTATATTTCCGGGTTAGGCTCTGAGGAGGCTCGCAGAGAACCAGCATCGGGTATCTCGGAAGGCGCGTATGCTACCGGGATTTCCGACCTAAGTGTGGAGAACACCAGGGTGGTTCTTGCTCAGTAAGATTCTGACAGACCGAGAGACAGAGACATCTAAATTTCAGCTCACTCAGCATATGTCAAGTAGTTTTCGAGATATCTTGTTCAGTCAGTAAGTGACCTTTCACTTTTATATTACAAGACCGAAATCGCCAATCTGCCTTAAGCAAGAGCGATGATCAATGCTCATGCCTTCTCTACATGAAAAAGATCTGTCCTGCATTGAAACAATACCAGCCGGTATCATAATATGTCAGCTGGATGTGACATGAGTAAAACAGGTTTAAGTACGAACATCCGTCAATTAAATCGACCTTGTGCAATACACCGATGAACCATAACATAACGGTTCGGGTTAGTGGCATTACTGTGACATGGAGGGATATAGAATGGATATGGCATTATACATTGTATGTAATTGTAGGTAACGTTATATCAATATTTTTTCAGGGGGTTGGTGATACTTTGTTTAAGTGGATTTATGAGGTTTGTAATGGTTATCTGTAAAAATATCTGGGACCCTGGGTTTGAAGATATAACTTACCCTAAAAAACCTTTATGTCCTGAAAACCCAGTTAAAGTTTAAAAAAAAACTGTAAATCTCGATTTTTGGGGGAATCGCGTTTTGACAAAAGCTGGCGCTTTTTCTTGAATAAAACATCCGCTGCATCTGCTGCGGATGGATGGCCGGCTGCCCAAAACCGAGATGATTGGCGCTCTTTGGGGGAGACCTACGTTCAACAGTGGACGGCTATAGGCTGATATGATGATGAAATAAAACATGTAGCTACTCTAGCTACCCAACGTCGCTCTTACATATAACATTGACCCATCATGACCCGTGTTGTACAAGGAAAACAGGTCTTAAAGGTATAATTCCAATCACTACAACATTACAAAACACTTGTTATCGTCAGCTATATAATTTTCTAGTACCTACACGAAGAATGTAAAGAAAATATTTACCATGTTAAGTCTGAGTCATCATTGTTTTTATTACTTTTTATCTTTTTATGTTTTACTAGTAGTTTAGTTAGTGTGTTTCTGGTAATTAGGTATAAGGTCACATCACAACATAACTAGTCTTATGGTTCTCCTTCTCTTTGTGTGGTCCTACTCCAGCCATCCCACGCCTGCCGGGGTTGCAGGACGTCTTAACAGGATACCGTGGCCCCGGAACGTAAAGGGCAACAGAAGGAACAGGGTGGTTTTTTAGTCAGTAAAAGTCTGACAGTCCTGGAAGGACTCATTTGATTATTTTAACCACATTAAAAAAAATAAAAGGGCATCCCAGAAGGTTAGCAGCTTGGGATTTGAGAATCCGCGCCCGTTGATCGGTCACACTCCTGCATTCTATAAGCACGCTATGACGTCCATACCATGCCATATCCATAACCCTATCTACTTCCGAACTCGACCCACAGTAGCGATCTAATTTTAACCGTTACACAAGCTTACATCCTACGGGTTTGTTTATTTACAAAACTGTATAGTAACGGTGCGGTAGTGGAAAATTATCCGTGTAATACGCAGCAGTGTTAAGGTTAACATAAAATGTCGCTTGAATTCTCCGAAGGGTTGGCAGGAGTTTATAGTACACATTTCGTCAGTTCAGTTTACGTTAGAACTGTGCAAGGATTCTTCTTGGTTCACTTTCACACTAAAGCTCCGCTACGTTTTGCAACACACAGCTTTCTCGCAGGTTTTGTGTTACTGATGTAATGATGTTATTTTTATACAAATCTCTCGCTACGAACATCTCTGGTTGAAATCTCTTTTCGGGCACGGCCGACCGGCGACCGTGCCGTGTGAAAACTCTCATTGTAGCTCTTATTTACTACTTTACACGGAACATGACCGTATGCATGTGAAAAGCGTCTAATACTATGTCCACACCAGTGCGCTTCCACGTTCATCTTGCCTTTTCGTCTGACGAATGCATGAAGCGCATGCAATTAGGCATGCGCTAAAACTAGTACAAAACAGTGCATGGCCGTAGCGCACGCTGATGACGTTGAAGACGCATGCGCTCGATGCGAGATGAATTTAATGTTGAAGACCCAAGATGATAATGAAAGCACACTCATCATCATCTGCCTAGCCTTTTCCCAACTATGTTGGGGTCGGCTTCCAGTCTAACCGGATGCAGCTGAATACCAGTATTTTACATGGAGCGACTGCCTACCTGACCTCCACAACCCAGTAACTGGGTAATACGATACTCCTTGGTAAGACTGGTTGTCAGATTTTCGGGCTTTTGACGACCCTAACGACTGTTAAAGATCCACATATATGACAGCCGGGACCAACGGCTTAACGTGCTTTCCGAGGCTAGGAGGGGTGTAGACAAATCTTTTGGGTGCATGTATTTAAACAAATACACGTTTATTGTTAAACACTACGTACAAAAGTATGCAGTAAAATGTAGTATGGTGGTACAAAACCCTTCGTGTGCAACTCCGACTAGTTTTAATTACTTTCCACCGTACTATCACCATAATGAACATGCCGATAATACCCACTATTAATTGCTCAGCCTTGATCAATACAAATGACGTTGGATCGACGAATAGAGTAAATAAACAATGTAATGGCTTTAAACTACGCTTGTTTACGGACATTAAACTGTTTGTGGTAGATACTAGTATAGGTACAGTAGCGGTCATAAGTGGAGTAGCAATCTCACAATACAATTAGATTGTCATTTTTTAACTTACGACCTTTCGACGCCGTCTGCGACTTCTGAGGTATTCGTAAGAAAGGATCCGCTAAGAAAGGATTTCCCAAAACTCACCCCCTAAGGGGATGAAATGGAAGTCCAAAGTTTTTATGGAGAAATTTTTGACGCGGGCGAAGTCGCGGCCAAAAGCTAGTATTACTTCAAAACAGACCTTATCACAAAGTTGCAATCATAATTTCACGAGAAAAACGCTTAAGAATTTTGAGTAGGTAATTGTAACATATTTATAGTCGCGACTGTACCTAATTCACATAGGCAAATCCCACGGTCGCGTGTGAATAACATTAAGCCTCTCAGGTCAACACAAAAACCGTTGGAATATTATTAAAAAAAAAAATACTGTTTGCATTGTCAACATCCGGTCAAAACGGTTCATTTATAAATAAAAAAGAAAAATAGGTTAATTGGGTCATGTTATTAATAATGCGACGAAAAAATATAATTTCAACGGGTATCGGTATTTGTGGTTTTCGACGAGATGGCTGAACTCACACGCACATATTTCTGAGGAGGCATTTGGAGTGTTGCATTTAATAATTAAGAAAATACCAGCCAATTACAAAGACCTCCCTTAAGGGTAATGAAGAAACCTGGACTTATTTATTTATAGTAGTTTATTTCCACAAAACGGCACGGCGTGCATACTTCGAAGACAAACACATCGAAGGTCTATACTTATACCAGCCTATTACTGACCCTACTGAAACCATGTCAGAGGCCCTTGAGCCGATATAGAAACTCTGACACTAGGGTGTGTGGGGTCTTAAGACCTTATTGCCCAATGCCCACACGATAAAGAAGAAGGGGCCCGCTGACGGCGGAACAACAGTCAGGGGCGCGGATTATACGACAAGTGTATTTCAGGCTCCCGACTTATGGTGGTAGAAGGAACTCTAGGCTTATAATTTTCAATTTACCGTAAAAAAAAATTACCGTAAGATTTTTTGTGGCTTTGAAATCAATAAATAGTTAGTCGATTGAGTTGCCAAATAAGTACCGTCACAGGCCGATATTGTCGTACAAAATCTGTGGAGGAATCGCGTTTTGACAGGTCATAAAAAGTACGTCAATTGACGGTGGTGTCAACTAGCCTATTGTCATAGGCATAGTCAGTTTAAGGGTCTTGCCTTTTCTCAAGATGGTACCCTATGGGACACCGTCGAACATAACATGTCTGGTTTTCCACTGAGGCACGTATTTCGTCTGCCAACCTTGACAAGGGTCGTAGAGGGCAGACAACACAACCAAGGTACACCTTTTTCAGCTGTAAATAAACATGTCTAACTTTTTTTCGGATCTCTTATACGGTACATGAATTATGGACCACAGTTTGGCCTTAACAGATTTTTCTATCTAGAAACGGATTTGGAACAACACGAGAACAATATCCACCTGATCAAATGTTAGTGTAGCGACATCTTTCGCACCGCATACGAATTACAACTGACAATTTCTAGATCGCGCAATCAGAGTTTGCTGCGACATTTTATACAAAATCCCGACTACAATCGTTGGGCAGTCAGCCCACCAGACATAACACCCGTCTGATCGGAGGATCCTCCTTTTTCAACAGAGGATGGGAAACTTTACACCCTGTTTCTTATTCCTTTAAATTAGTTAAGTACAGTGGCCAATCCCAAAGTACGCTGGAGCTATTATTTAAGACTAGTGTGTGCGCAAACACTGGTGCACCCTTCTTCCTCAGTCTCACAAGTCCGATGGGACGGAAATCCAACACGACAAGGATGAGATCAGGGGGTAAGACCAACGGCCTTACTTGCTTTCAGGGGTATGTCACACCATAAGAAATTCCTATTGGAAAAACCCAATAACAAGCTCAACAGACCACTTGGACCACGAGACCAAAAGCAGTCAACTGGAAAAACACCAGAACATATCTAGTGTAAATACCTAGACTCAAGTAACAGGGCAGGAACACTAGGACTCTAGTCATTTATAATTAGATTCCAGCTTCTATCTAGATCTAGATGACTGCATCCTGAAATACTGCAAAACGGGAAACGTGCTCTCGACTGTATTTGGTCAAGGTTGAAATTGGTACGTTAGTCGCCCAGTCCTTGAGTGTGGGAATGGGAAGGCAAGACCGGGATGGTTTTTAGTCAGTAACAGTATGATAGATAACCCCCTCCCAGGGTAGGAGAAATCCGTAAGGCTTTTACACCCAGGAACAAAAAATTCCGGCCGTTCCTTTAATTTTTATTATTTATTGTTATAGCAGCAATAGAACTCTGAAAATGTCAACTTTACCTATTACGGTTCATAGATACAGCCCGTTGATAGACTGACGGACAGCGGAGGCTTAAAGTCAAAGTCAAAAAAGATTTATTTCAATTAGACCATTTACAGGCACTTTTGAATTGTCAAGGAGTCGGTCAGTTAGTCCGAAAGTTGAAGCTAGTTGCTCGTTCCAAAACGGAGGTAGGCCTCTATGGAGAAGAACGAGCAAGAAACTCCACGGCACTCTTTTAAATTAGGTTTTTACAAAATTCTGGTTACATTATTCTTGTCGATTCTTAGTAATAGTGTCCCATTTAGGGTACAAAACCCTAAAATGGTACAATAGACACTAGCT
The DNA here is from genome assembly GCA_949316365.1 of Hoplodrina blanda. Classification (NCBI taxonomy): domain Eukaryota; kingdom Metazoa; phylum Arthropoda; class Insecta; order Lepidoptera; family Noctuidae; genus Hoplodrina; species Hoplodrina blanda. Next base: position 3,635,362 of record OX438573.1, read on the forward strand.
ACCATATATCGTAGAATTTGCACGAAACATCCTACAAAGTCCAATCCACAACGAGTCTGTCATCACATAAGTACTCACTCGATAAAAGGACGTTACTTGATCATTATGAGGTATGTAATGATCTCTATTAGCATGCAAATACAATCTACTTCACACGTAATAATATACGTGGATGTAACATGTGACCGATGACGTTTCATCATTACCATTGGACTTTAGTTAGTGTCATTTACATACAGTAAAGAAGTAATGTGGTGATACTAAAAAACTGTGGTTTGAATACTATGCTAATACAAAGTTGAAGAGTTTTATGTTTGTTTAACCGCTCTAATCTCCGAAACTGCCTGTCGGATTGGAAAATATGATAACCAGATTCAGGAGGTAGAGTATGGGCATGGCAACATCACGCTAAGACCCATGGAAGTGAAGCAGTAACTAAAGACGTAGCTGAACGCGGGGTGTAGCTAATTTTCCATATACAAGGAGCAAAATCACCTGTCCATCAGGACTATTCTGTACAAGACTAAAGTTATCGACTTACCAAGCTGTATAGATCCCATAATCTGTGATGATTGTATCTTCTTGTAGGTGATCTCGCCACCTTCGCCGACTCGTCGATGACCAATTTTCCTGTCTGATTTGTGCACCTTGCTGATAGCCCCCGAGGGGCCCACGGCCGGCTGCAAAGAAAAATACCATTCATTAGATAAAACCTTCAGAATTCCTCTTCATCATGACTGCGAAAATACGTCATTTGATAGTTATCCCCTAATAATATCGCCACTACGACAGATCCTGCGCCTCTCGTACCCAGTAATAGGATCGTCTGTCTACCTCGCGGAGGACCCAATCCAGCTTTCAGTTGGTTTATTGGGATTGTTCCACTCCCAGAACCGAGAGAGGATCGTCTGCCTTCTTCGTGGAGGACCCAATCCGGCTTTCAGCTGCCTTATTAAGAGTATTCCAGTAGTATTAAGAGTATTTCCAGCTTCACAGTTGGCACAACGGCAGAGCGACTGGTCGCTGCTTGAAAATATTTGTGTTTCCTGCTGATCTGGGTGTTTGTGTATGTTCACGAGATTTATGCTTTTGTAAACGCACCAACAATACATGAGAAATTAAAAACGCTTTTTAATAAGCCAGTTACGACAGGCTGGTAATAAAATTCTTGTTTCATAGGATCTGTTTGAATTTCATAGATTCTTTACTGGTTCGTTTTTAATGTTTTGTGTTCGTTTGAAAAGCTTTTGTGTTATCTGTGTTTTCTACCACTTTGGATTACAAGAGGCGTAAAAAGTTACATCAGATTGCTGTTAAGTACGCATAATTCCCAGTAAACTAAGTAACATTGACCAACAATTATTCCTGGAACCGCCTACTTGGGGTTCAAACCCGTACCAACTTTCATCAAAATCGGTTCAGAGGCTTAGTCGTAAAAACGTAATGCTCCGTACTCACATACGGTTTTGCTCGATCGAGCCATCATGTCGAGTAAAACCCACGGCTCGGGCTTTCGTCCACACATTCAGCATTAATCTATCGAGTAACGCGCACCGTTCAGTATTCACCGAACCGTTCGAGCCAAAACATGTCTGTTCAACAAAGGAGACGGTGGCTGCTACATTTAGCAAGTCACGTTTAACAACGGCGGACTGACGCTCGACTCGAGCCACTCGCGGCGACGTACACACGCTTGAGTCAAGCTCGACGGCTCGCTTCGAGTAGGTGCGAAGGAATTTACTTTTATTTAATTCCATCGAGCCGGCTCGATGCGAGCCTTCGAGCTGAGGCTTCGTTCACACGGCATTGTCCTGCACGTTTTTTTGGTAATCGTTTTTTTAACGTATAGTCAACCGGGTGTTCACATGGTAAATTTTCATTCGTGTAAAAACGAATAGCCACAGTTTCTACACAGTTGTCACAGTGAGTAGACGTCACTGGTAGATTCACGCTTGGTTGTACTTTTATATTGGTATCGAAGGCGCCAACGGTCTCGCCGCCGACAAAACAGAAGGTTTTGGGTAAATCCTATTAATCAAGAATCTGTGCGTACGATCACTTGAAAAATCGATCACACAATCATTTAAAAAATTATTCGAAAATTGCTATTCGATAAAGGTAGAAACAAACTTATAACACGCTACGCCACGCCACGGCATTCAAGCGTTCTCATTGGCCACATTTTATCTCGAGAAACTACTCTTTGTGTTTTGGCCAATAAGCACGCGTGGGATGGCGTAGCGTCTTATCAGTCTGTTTCCGCCTTAAAAAACGTATGACATCGTGTCGTGTGAAGGAGACAAAGCTATACCATATGCCACTGCGAACCGAATACGTCAAAGTTCATTCGATTTGCTTGACAAGTCCGTTGAGTATGCGTTTAAACGTATAAGCGGTACACGTTTTTTTGCAGTACAATCGTCGTGTGAATGGATCTATGTACGTTGTATGGTCACTATTTATACGTTAAGACGTATACTGCAAAAAAAACGTGCAGGACAATGCCGTGTGAACGAAGCCTTAGTTTTGCGGTCCACACGTTGATTTTTACTCGCTTTCGAGTAAAACTATCGAGTAAAACCGTATGTGAGTACGGAGCTTAACACACAGACAGAGAGACAAAGTTACTTTCGCATTTATAATATTAGTATGGATTGAGCTTACAGGTGCATGTAACAGTAATACAGGGGTCGTGGTGGTACATTAAGCTAAGCTATAACACTTAAAACTTGTTTTCGAGAAAAAAAAGATTCTCTGAAATAGTCCAAACGGTAAATTTTAACTAAAAACGTTCAAAATATAGTTTTTCAATCTCATCTCAGCGACAATCAATGTCAAAAAATATAGGAAAATTAGAGGCATTTTTTACAGATTGAGGCTGAGATTAGATTGTGATCGTTCCGTAGTTAGTGGAACTGCCCTCCAAAAAAGGAAATAATCGCAATGATTATGAAGAACATATTTACTTTCGGGTGCGTTAAGCGTCTTTGTTACACCTATCCGTACCCAAAGGTTAAAACGAGACCTTATTACTAAGACTCCGTGTCGTTCGTCCGTCCGTCTATCCGTGTATCTCATCTAGTGTGATAGTTGGACGGAATTAAAATTTTCACAGATTTATTTCTGTTGTCGCTAGGTATAACAAATACTAAAAAAAAAACAGAATAAAATTAATACCCCATATTAATTTTATTCTGTTTTTTCCTTCCCTTACATCAGACATGATTTTTTCCCGATTTTATAGATAGAAAGAAAGAAAGAAAATCTGTTTGTTCCCGCAAAGTAGAAACAGGTTTGTATTAAATTAAAAAAAAAAACAAAAATCAAAAACAATAAGAAATATGCGCCACTACCGCGCGAAAGGGCTTACTCTTAGCATAATGCCGTGGCACGGAGCCACTAAAACCACGGCGCGGGCACTGGTGGTGGTGATAATGGTACGGAACCATTCGTGCACGAGTAAGACTCGCACTTGGCCGGTTTTTTAAACTAGACATTTATCAGAAGTCTACACACAGCCATTTAAAAATTTGCATATTTATAGCCAATATAAATTCTGTGAAATAAAAGAAAATGGTTTTTTTTTAGCCTAATTTGTTGAACATGTTTCTTTTTGATACTAATATGCAAGTATAGAAAGTGGTACAGTCACGAGCAAAAACAAGTAGGTAAGTACCTATACACTTGTGAAATAATGGTTGTAACTTTGATATAACACCTATTTCATAGTAGTATTGAATTCAAAATACTATATTCCTAAAAACAAGACATTTCAATCAATATATTCGAAGAAAATAGCTTCGTAATGTTGCTAAGTGTATACTTGTTTTTGCTCGTACCAAGCCTGACATCATCAATTTTAGTAAGTAATAAAGTCCATTAGGAAGTCAAATGCACTATCGATAAAACTTACACCCGAACACGATATAAAGACAGACTTCTGGCGCATTTTCATTATGGCGCATTTTCATTAGTCGATAGGGCCCGCATGCGACATAACAACCAATGAAAGTTACAAGTCGTTACACCGCATGCGGGGATCCGCCGCGCATGCTTTTTACGGACCGTGATATCGACATGCGGGCCCTGTGGCATGCGTTCCAGAAATCTGTCGCACCCCGCATGCGGGCCCTATCGACTAATGAAAACGGTTCAACGAATGCGGGCCCTGTGGCATGCATTCCAGAAATCTGTCGCACCCCGCATGCGGGCCCTATCGACTAGTGAAAATGAGCCATTCGGTCGCTACCAGAAAAACAAAAACTATTGCAGAATATGTCTATTTAGCATTTATCCTATGGCACTCGGCAAAAGTGTTGCTAATTTATCAGAGAAAGATTTTTGGAATTGGACATCACCTCTTACAAACAAACAAACAATCTTATCTCTTCATAATAAGTCTTAGTTTAGATTGGCCAGGGTTTTTTTTTGTTGGTAAATATGAGTGTAATTCACCAAACTTGTGTTTGTTTGTCATCTGGTATCCGTGAAATATGAAGGTGAGTATGACTAATGCGGGTAAATGTTGCGTAATCAATTTCAGGTATCAACAATGTTATTCTTGATAACAAAGATTTCATCTTATCGTTAACGAAAAGTAGTAGTATGTGTCATGTTTATGAGTTAAAGATTTGATTTTTCTTACAAAAGTAGGTAAGTAATTGAAATCAAGTCGGTCAATCTAAATATGTATTAAAAGCGAAATTCATTCACTCTCATAACGAAATATTAAAAACCGCTTGACATATAAAGATGAAATTTGGCAGGGATGTAGTTTATACTTAGTAGACGTCCGCTAAGAAAGTACCTATTTTCCAAAATTCACCCCTTAAGGGGATGAAACGGGGGTCCAAACTTTGTATAGAGGAATCAACTTTGACGCGGACGAAGTCGCGGGAGAAGCTATATACCTATGTATAGTTACATAAATAAACTCACGCCTTTTCCCCACGGAGGTAGGCAGAAACCACAGAACGCCACCTGCTACGATCCTTACTGTAGGGTGATTAGGCCGGTTCACGACCACTTAGTCGACTTGTCATCTTTAAAATCACATAGTTATGATAATAAGCGTTAATATTTTGATATTGGGCCTACATGTGAAAGAAAAATGTTTAAATTACACGATCTGATATATTTTTTTAAATTATATTAATGTATTATTTTATAATTAACAAATATATCGAAAAGTGTGATTTTACCAGTTCCCGGACACCTAACGCCAGTTAACGCCCGTCTTTTCCGCTAGTTCCCGACCGGTAGAAAGCCACTGTAAAAACAACTCAAGCACTATCAGATTAAAGTCGAAAATAAAATCATTAATATTTTTTTTTATAATCACAATTATTTAATATTATAGCGTACAAAACTGGCAGGTATAGTCTTATATGCTGCTTCTATGTAAGGTAGGTAAGGAATATATATTAAAAAATTGTACACCGCCAAAAACTAGTCGATTTTCTTCAGAGTAAAATCATGGTGGTCGACAACTGATCCGTTGTCGACCACCATGATTTGAGAATTTGAGAACTTTAAGGGCTTACAGTTTAGTTTCTTTGATACAATTAGCCGGTCGCAATCTGGCGAGCAAATCAGCTATGCCGAAATGAATAGAATAAATCAAAATTTTTCACATTATACCTTGCAGTAAGTCCACAATCTTTGAAAATTATCTAGTCTAATTCAGCTAGTTCCCGACCAGGTGGTCGTAAACTAACGGAAGCATAATTTTAGCAGCTAGTTGACCGACCACTAATTATTTTAATAAACACTCGCAATTTCCAATTGATTATTAGTTTATAGTAAATACAAACATATTTTGACACACCAAGCATAATATTTATGTTCAAAACTAAATAATAACATGTTTTACTGACGTTAGAAAATGTTCCCGTCCACTAATTTTAGCTTTAATTTGGTGACTTGGTGTACAGAGCTTAAGTTCATTACTTCACTGAGCGGCATCAAACGATCTTAGGTGGACAAACGATGACGCGTAGGAAGAATACTGAATGACCGTTCGTTTGCATGCAATTCGAACATTTTCCGCGCTTCGGTTTCCTTATTTTTACCTGATTTTCGCAAAGTGGTCGAGAGCCGGAGGTGGTCGGCGAACTGGCGTGTTCACCCTATACTCCTTTCGCCTCAATACGTTCATACATCTCGACATACTATACATTACAAGTTGTACATTTAATTATATTGACTATCTCGCTACAGTAAATCACGCTTTAGGGTGACAGTAGGTACCTAAGTATCGTCATTTATGGAGATTTCATTTCATTCACAAAAGTATATCTTCTTCCACGGTATTTCCTATTCCGAGTCTATTTTTATCTTTTCCTCAAAGTTGACTCATTATTCTTGCTTGTTGAGGTTATTTTTTCTCATAAGGTAAACATGGTATGATATTTCTTTATGAAAACGTTGCCTCACACTAGGAATTTATCTTGTATCTTGGGCGCTTACGAACATACTGAAACAAACGAATAGGTACAACAACTAAGTACAGTCAGCAACAAAAGTCGATTAACAATGTTACTCTTTTATATTATTTAAACAGACACTAAACACATAATGTACTGGCTTTCAGAATTTCAGGTAATAGCTAAGGGTTTATAATATCTCAATTTTATATTCATTGCGTTTTACTTTTAATATTGTACTTAATAATTAGGATTTAAAAATCATTAATGTTAATCGACTTTTGTTGCTGACTATACCTGTAAGTCATACAAATATTGGATCACTGCGTGCTGTCCCTATTTTTTTTTAATTATTTTACTAGCACTCTCCCCGCGACTTCGTTCGCGTGATTTTCCTTACAGATCCCTAACTTTTTTGAAAATATAATATAGCCTATGTTACTCAGGGTGAATGTAGCTTTCTAATGGTGAAATTTGAAATCGGCACAGTAGTTTTTGAGTTTATTCATTACAAACATACACACAAAAATACAAATCTTTCCTGTTTATAATATTATAATGTAGATAATTGTTTTTACAAGTAAACAAATAATATTATAATACTAGCTTCTGCCGCGACTTCGACCTTGTCAAAGTTGGTTTCTCCATACAAATTTTGGACTCCAGTTTCATCATCTTAGGGGGTGAATTTTGGAAAATTCTTTCTTATCGGGTGCCTACGTCATACAAAGAACACACCCTCCAAGTTTCAGGTCTCAACGATCAGCGGTTGAGCTGTGCGTTGATCCGTCAGTCAGTCATTCAGGACAAAGCATTTTATACTACATAGTATAAAACAAAGTCGCTTTCCCTGTCTGTCTGTCCCTATATATGCTTAGATCTTTAAAACTACGCAACGGATTTTGATGCGGTTTTTTTTTAATAGATAGAGTGATTCAAGAGGAAGGTTTATAAGTATAATACATGCACCCGTGCGAAGCCGGGGCGGGTCGCTAGTGTACCTATATAAGAAGAAGACAGATAGAAGATAAATAATTCCACCCTATTACTGTCCAACAACAGGTCAAAAGCCGCTTCTCATACAGAGCAGACACGAGCATTGATCACCACGCTTGCTCAAGGCGGATTGGCCATTTTAAACTTTTCATTATCAAGTCCAGGTTTTCTCACGATGTTTTCCTTCACCGATGTCAACAATGTCCAAGATAAACTTAGAAAGTACATACCTATATGCATTGGAAAAGTCATATTGATTCTTTACTACCTGGGCCATTATGAATGAACTCAAATGAATAAAGGGAATCATAATTTTCACACAACTAGCGGTGGTGTAACAAAATTGGCACGGACTAGGTAAGCATGACAACGCAGTAACCTCGTGTCTTGGCAGTCTGTGACCTCTCGCTTCCGGTGGTTGAATGTTTAAATACAGTTAACTTTTTTGAGAAAGTTTCAGTACGAATTAGGCTCGGCGCAAATGGGCCACCGACCACAGCCACCGGTGGCTGTCGCGCGCTACCGCCACAGTGTCAGAAGCGAGCGATAGCCACCGGTGGCTGGAAGCCGCCACATTTTATAACCCGCTCGTTGCTGCGCAGTCTGAAGATGGATTCTGACACGGAAAGTTTGCTCGCGCTTTTGTTAATACGCAGAAGACGTAGACGACGCCGTCGCCGCCTGTATTGGGTGCATCCAATTTTAACTGGTCCTACAGTGAAGCATAACTTGCATTTCGATAATCTACAAAGATATCCAAAAAAGTTTTTTAAACATTTTCGAATGAGTTTGACTACATTTCAAGAACTGCTGTTGGTGTTACGAGATGGATTAAAACGGCAAAATACCAATATGCGGCAAAGTAAATGGATTTCCGATATGAATGTATCAACATCCATTGAGACGTCGTGCTCCATGATGGTATTTATTTATTTAAACTTTATGCACAAAACAAGTACAAAGGCGGACTTAATGCCTTAGACATTCTCTACCAGTCAACCAAAGGTGGTGAAGAGATAACATAGCAGGTGCAAAAAATTATACATGAAAAATAATCAAATATGAGATTTAAAAAATATTAAAAACAAAAATCTAAATAACGTAGAACGTCGGACGGTAAACTGCGCGGGGGGTGGAGCAGTGCGACAGTGGCGGGTGTCGGCGTTTTGTGTGGCACGTAGTGACCACTAGTGGCGAGTCGCGGACACTACTGTAGCGAGTGGCCGCCACCGGCCACACGTGTGCGGCGCGTCTATACAAAATAATAATTATATTAAAAAGTGTGTTAAGTCGCCGTCGCTGGCCACCGGTGGCTGTGGTTGGTGGCCCATTTGCGCCGAGCCTTAGGGCTACCATCATCATACTTAAGTTGCCGATTGTTTTAAAATAGAATTAAGTTTCGCTTGTCAAGTCAAAAATTATGGATAACTATTTCGTACATCCATACCTATAGATATAGATATATTCAGGGATTTTTCGATGACATTTAGATTCAAATCCTTAACAATATTTATTACGAAATTAAAAAGTTTGTGTGATGTACCTATCAAGTCTCATCTTTCGTTGCGGGTATTGTGCATTTAGCGATGTTAGGCAATACAACATGGACAGAACCAAAGCTGCCAACTTCCAAAGTTAAAGTTACTTTTTATTTATTAGTTTTTGAAAGCCGTTGTCGTTTTTGTAAAGTTTTATTAACACAAAATTTCGATAAACCGACATTCACGCAGACAGAGTCAAAGTCAAAAGTTAGTTTCTTAATAAACATGTCACAAAGTTTTAGACGAGCGTTCCTCCTCACTTGGTCGTCTGTTATTCCCCCCTACCACCTTTCTTTCACCTACATTCAGTTATTTATAGCCGCCACCCACCATCGTCGCGGACACCATAAAGAAAGGCGAAGCAGAAAACCAACTTCCAACGGTGACGAAGACTCCATACAACTCGATTACTACCTACAATACGCGCCAAAAAAGATGAGACTTGACATACCACACAAACTTTATTATTTCGTAATAAATATTATAATATTGTTAAGAATTTTAATCTAAATGTCATCGAAATATCCCTGAATAGATACACAAATTATGGATAACTATTTCGTACATCCATTCCTGCGCAAGCTCCCCATTACTGACGCTTGTCAAGTCTCATCTTTCGTGGCGCGTTTTGTACCTTTGCCTTCAGAAGTTAGGAACAACAGCTACTCTACAGCCGTGGTTTCGTGCCTTCCTGCACGAGCCACAGCATTAAGCTGAGCGTCAGCCGTTTCGCGCGGTAGTGGCGCATATTTTCATTTATGTTCAATACAACTTATTTTATTTTTTCTAGATTTAGTAGTACTTGTTTTTGAGCTTGAGCTTTTGTAAACTTTTTTTTTATGTTATGTTCGTCACCTTCGCGGGAATAAACAGATTTTCTTTCTTTCTTTTCTAAATAAAAATGGCAAAAATAGCCGTGTCTATTCAAAAAATAATATAGTCACACTGCCGTTATTTTGAATATATTATGTTACATACATAAACTCACGCCTTTTTCCCATGGGGGTAGGCAGAAACCACAGAACGCCACCTGCTACGATCCTTACATTATGTTAGTTGATGGTAAACTAAAAATATTATGAAAATGCCTATAATTTTAATAACATGAAGAAAGAAGTAATATTTTGCTTCGGCTATTCTCCGACTACCATTGACCCTTCGCCACTGGTGTAAAGAAAAAGGCGCCATTTTGAAATGAACCCGCCATCACTCTTCATCTTGTCATTGTAAAACTTATTTTAACACATACAATTTAAAGCCGTAATTTGAATGGCAAATTATTTGCTGCGTCTGAGCAGTCCTGTTATAAATGAGTTATGACCTTAATCGTGCGTGATTCTATCACGGCACTATAACAAGTGGTAATTCTGCCATTAACTGTCACATGGTCGGACCACCTAAATTGGTAAGGTCAATGGTCCCAAACAATGATGGGTTCGCCATAATGAGACTGTGGCGTTATATTCTGATACATTTTAATGTTCTTTGTGTTGTTAAATGAAAATGTTTTTATTTTAAATACCTAGTAAGTTTTTAAAATTAATTTCGTCTTCTTCGACATAGTTCGCGTGAATTTACTTACAGATCCCTAATTTTTTCTACAGTAAAATTTTGCCTTTATCACTCAGGGACACTCAACGTTGCTTCCTATTAGCTAAAGAATTTTCGGAATCGTACAAGTCGTTTCGGAGGTAAACGCGTTCAAGACAAACTCGTCAGCTTTGGAATATTAGTAATAGATAAGTTTTAGACAAAGTTGGTATCTATGAGCGTTGTCTCTGGCACTCCTCATGCCTGTGTGACAGTTTTTTCCTCGAAACTTCGAGGTGTTATATCAAAGCCCAGGAATTAGTGAAAAGACAGACAGCACTTAGTAAAAAAGCTTTTATTTGGACATTTGGACGTGACAAACAGAAACTTCAATTTTATTTATTTGTTTAGACGATGTAGAGGAGCTAATCAGGGCCCGATCTAAGGGGGGGCAAGCCGAGCAAATGCCCAGAGCGGGAAAAATGAGGGGCGGCGAAATTAAGGGTGCCGGGCGGTTGCACGAAGTCCAACATACTCTTATGATTTTTTGTATACTTGTTCAGAAGCCGTAGTAGACTAACGTATGTGAATATTATATGCACAATTAAAACAAAATCACATACATAATACAGGGTAATTGAAAATTTACCCGAAACCTGAAAAGGGGTCATTATACTCATCATTATGAACAACTTTTACTATGGGACCAACCCAAAAATCAAGAAAAAAAAATCAGCTGTTTCTTAAATTACGATCGTGTTGTTTAGCATTTTTGTAGGGAACAGCTGTTTTTTTTATGATTTCAGGGTTGGTCCTATAGTAAAAAATATTCATAATGATGAGTACAATGACCCCTTTTCAGGTTTCGGGTAAATTTTCAATGACCCTGTATATACATGTATCATCCCATCTTTGGAATAGCAAGCTTATTAAATGGTGTTAATGTAAAGGGCGGCGAATATATTTTTTGCCTGGAGCGACTAAATAGCTAAATCGGGCCCTAGAGCTAATCGCAAGATACGCAGTATTCTCATAAACTTGAAGGCTAACGAAAATGCGTTTAACCCTAAAAGGGTTTAGTTTACATACCAACTTGTACTATTACAACTAAAAGCTTTTACGTTATAAGCCTTAATACAACCTCTTTTGCCAAAACCATACCCATATTTCAAGTATGACATAATATCCTGAAGTTTCTACAGCCAAGTTAGTACTTTATTAGGGCAAGTCTACTTTAGTCTGTCCAGACAGTAAGGCTGTTTACAGAGTAGAACACCATTCAGGTAAAGTTTTTTTCTTCTGAAAATTACTAGACATTTTTCTAGATGGTAAACAAGCCTGCAGCCCACTTGATGTTTAGCGTCACTACTGCCTAAATCTATACTAATAAAGAGGAAAGATTGGATTGTTCGTTTGTTTGCATTGAATAGGCTCCGAAACTACTGAACCGATTTGAAAAATTCTTTCACTGTTGGGAAGCTAGACTATCCCCGGGTGACATTGTCTATATTTTATTATAAAAAAATTAGAGATCCGTAAGAAACATCACGCGAAGGTCACGAGGAGAGGCTAGTCTGCAATAGGTAATACTAATATTCTCCAGATCGATTTCGGATACGGCAGCCAATCTCAATGGAGACTAGCCAAGTAAACAGGAGATATTATAGTGCACGAGCGTGTGCGCAAACACAGATGCACTCCCTCTTCCATCTGTGTACCGTGCAGCGTTTAGCTACTTAGCAGTGGCTTCTTTATTACTTTAGCGCAGCGGTCGGCAACCCGCGGCCCGTGGACGTCTTACTAGGGGCCCGTGAATGTTTTGTAAAGTATAAAATCAGTTAGGTACACACGGCTACACATCAAGCTATACAAAACCAGTTTTAGCTGACCTCGCATTGTATATGCTTTTCGTACAATCAGAAGTCAGCTTATACTGGTTAAGTATAGCTTGATGTGTAGCCGTGTGTACGTATTCAGGTACTTTCTAGTTTTCATTTCTGAATCAATGATTCACAGTAGTTATTTTTCTAGCTTTAAACCCAAAACATAAATAAACATAATGTAAGTATTACGTGTACGAGTTCTATCCGTATGATTTAAAAAAAAAAAATAACATTTTTTTTTTCGATGGGATATGACTGCATACGTAGGTATATTGAGCTTCCAGGGTTAATATCACAATTGCGGCCCGCCTTTAGTTTATTTTACCGCCTTGTGGCCCTTGTCTGCCAAAAGGTTGCCAACCCCTGCTTTAGCGGACAAGCTGCTTCACATAGAGCTTAACTGCAAAAAGACATCAATCTATCTCCTACATTGGGCCATACACAGTCAGAATGTACAATGCACTTAAGTAGCTTCCCACAATAACTAAAAGAAAGACAGTACACTCCATTATGAGAAGTTTTACTTTAAAATCCTTGTACTGTGAGTTTTTGTCAATGTTTTTTTTTTCTTTAGTTCTATGACTTCCGCTGAACGTTTAAAGACTACCAGGCGTGATATTATGTTAATTGAGTTGTCGTAATTGTATTAACCACCTAAAATGACCGTATGAACGTAGATGAGGCGAAAGGAGTATGTAAGGATCGTAGCAGGTGGCGTTCTGTGGTTTCTGCCTACCCTCATGGGAAAAAGGCGTGAGTTTATGTATGTATGTATTTGTGTACCTAAAATTCAAAACATGGGGGTGTCACATAACTAACTTCTGAACTCCGGGCTGCTACTCAGCATTCAAAATGGAAAAACCCAATAACACTTTAACCGACCTTGGGAGACATCACATCAACAAAAGACTCTTCCCGCTCTGGCCGGAGCGGAAGGGAGTGTCAGACTCTTACTGACTAAAACCCATTCGTGTTCCTTCTAGTGCCCTTTCCGTTGCAGGGCCGCGGTACTCTTTCGAACAAATTCCGCAACCCTGGCAGGCACTGGCCCTAGAGGGCCCCATCTTCTGTGCTGACAGGTCTTTGAGGCACGCGCGCTTTAACCTTTAAGTATGGACGTCATTTTTTCTTAACACTACTGTGGACGTGGAGTCTCACAGGCTCCTATATGCACACACATTTTTGTGAGAATTTTGATATTAGATCACTTTAAATCTGACTGAATATTAAAGTTATGTGATTTAGCAATAAAATAATGTGCTTATATAATCAACTTTTATTTAATAAATTATAGAAATGTTAGAAATAAAAAAATATGGGACTTTTTAGTTTAAATCTACTCAGGTTACATTTTTAGGTATTAAAAACAGCCAAACTTATTCCTATAACAAAATGGGTCTTTTTTTCTCAAAATAGAATGTATAAGAAACCAAAAACACAAAACACCTACTTCAGGTAACAAATATAAAAATTTTTGACAACAGTCTAGTAATGGCAATTTTTTGGCAGTCAGTGCACAAAGATTTAGCACATTGGGAACACACACCTGGTCCTGATCTTGGTCCTGACCTTCATCATTGTCACTTTCAAGATTTTGTATCAGTTTGGACTCCAATATAAAAAAAATCATCAATGTTCTCGTCATTGACAGACTGACCCGAAGCTAACACTAACTCACTCACTTCTGTTCGAAAGAAGGATCTTCTGCACGCAGTTTTTCTTGCAGGGCCCTGAATAGACCTTACTGACCAGGCTTTGTGGTTTTTTGACATTTTGTATTACAAAATCCGAAACAGACATAATCGCCCCTACAAATATATCGTAGGGCAACAATGGACGTGTAGCCTGACAGGCTCCGGTCAATATTTTGATGGTCATTACTTACGTGACATTCATCGGAAGACGCAACCATCTCCCTCGTTGGTAGTTTTACAACTAAAACAAAAGCTACTGAGCTGCTCAATCCCAGGAATTAGGGGGAAGTAGGTGAAACTAAGAAACCGAAAACATCGAGTAGCCTGTGAGACTCCACGTCCATACTTAAAGGTTAAAGCACCTTGGAAGACCCTAAGCTCAGCAATCGTATCTCTATTACTACACTACCAGAATGCTGAATGTCTCTTTCTAAAACACGAAATGTTATTATTTCATAACATAACATCACGCCTGCAATCCCCGAAGGGTTAGGCAAAGGTGTACCCATTAGTACGCCCACATTTCGCCAGTTATGTTTTAGTCCCACGTAATAGGGGGCGAGCCTGTTGCCATCAACTGGACACAACTCCAGACTGTGAGGCTGCTACTGAAAAATGGAAAAACCCAATAACACTTTGCCCGACCTGGGTATCGAACCCAAGACCTCCGTGCTCAGCAGTTACGCTTTGCGACCGCTACACCAACGAGGCAGTCGAACATTATAATTTCCTCTCAACTAAACAGGCTTGTCTGAGTCAGCCATAACACCATGAAGATATATTCAAGCATAGCCATGAGAATGAGCCTTTATTCTTCTTTTTATACAGCACTACTGGCTGGTTGCCAGCTTTGTAATGCTTTTTTCCCCGTAGATAATATTTTTATAGGCTGAATACTGATTTCTTAGTCTGCGGCCTGTGTAGACTTCTTGATCTGTTTGATTATTTTAGTACTACTTACTAGCTTATTTTTTTTTCGTGTGGTACCCTAATTCTTTGTCTAAAATACCCAAATTACTCTTTGTAATATCAGCTATCTGCCAGTTAAAGTTCTGTCAAAATCGGTTCAGCCTTTTCGGATATTAGCCGGAGCAAACAGATAGACAGACAAAAATTTTGAAAATTGTATTTTAGATTAGGGGTTCCCTAACTTATATAACACCACCCCCCCCCCCCCCCGCTCATATAATTTTAGGTTACTATCAAAGATTACACAAATAGAAAAAAAATATTGTCTAACTTTTAAACATAAGTAGGAATGTTACTAAGTTTGTATGAAATGTAGTAGATACAGTATAAACGCAATCTGTAAAAAAAGGTGTAACTACAAAAAAAGGGTGCAAACTCTCACTTTAAAAATCCCTGATCTAAATGATTTAGGTAAAGCTCCTAAACTCCTAAGATACAGGCCCACACCTAGTTTAGGAGTCAGAGTACCTTTCTATTTGTGACCCTGTGATAAGCCTATATGTTCATAGTTTTATGATGTAAATGCTGTTTTTGTAAAAAAAGAAAAAAAAAAAAAAAAAGCGTACATACAAATGAGTACAATACAAAATGAGCGCGTGATCGATAGTTGTCCAACTTGCAGATTGATACAGCCTTTTGATTTTTTTATCGATCAACTATCGAGTTGACAGTATGCGCACGTTTATATATTTCAATAAACTTACCAAAAGCAACAAAAAAGTTGTTCAACTAAAAGTTGTGTATGCGCTAGCCCATAGATAGGTAGATAACCAAGTACATACCTACTATACAACGGATATTTTAAGTACATATTTTTTTATGAAAATAGGTACAACGATAATTGTAATTATTTAATCTCATTAAAACTAATAATTACTCACGTCTAGTTACCCACGTTCGGATAGATAACAAAACGTTATCATTTCATAAAAATGTAGTAAAAATAAACAAGAATTTACTATCACTATCAAAAAGCAACCATGTTTTTTTTTAAGTAAACATAACTGGCGAAATGTGGGTGTACTAGTGGGTTTATCTCTGCCTAACCCTTCGGGGATTACAGGCGTAATGTTATGTGTTATGTTATATAATAGCACACCCAATTTTTCTATAATAAAATATAACTATAGCACTCGGCTTCCATTTTGTGAAAGAATTTTCAAAATCGGTAGATCCAGAGATTACCCCCTTGTAGGGGGTAATCTCCCCTCACAAAGTTCACCTCTTTATAACATTAGTATAGATAGTTTAGATTTATGGTTGGCAAAGGAAGTAGCATTACAATAAGAAAACATAATAATATAATAATTTAAATAACTGAAACTTAAATTATAAGAAAAATAATTGCATAACATAAGAATTTGTTATTTTTTATGTGAAAGTTATATTTATGTACGGATGACAACTCTTAAAAGTAAACTCTTCAGTATCTTATGTGATTGTATTATGAGCTATTTTACAACAAAAAAGAAGTCTAATGTAATATGTTGGTGACTGCACCTACACATATTTTTTGAATTTTAATTATTATTCAAATATTTTTTAGCTTAACTGAATATATTAAGTACCTATTAGATTTTTACTGCTATCTTTTGCTTTGTAAATAATTTTTGTCAATTGCTATCATTAATAAATATATTATATGTATATGTAGATACTAGGTACTGTACTAATACACTACAGCCCGTATATTTAGGAGGTTCCTCTCTTTGGAGCCCTGACTGCCGGCTTCTATTTTTTATATGTTTGTATTTTAATATTAATATTTAAAAATGTAATTTTTATGTTTTTAATTGAATAAAGGAATAATAGTAATACCAGAATCAGGTAGAATGAGATTAACTATTTACTTAAAAGAAAAAAAAAGCTTTGTTAGCAGTTAAGAAAACTCTATTGTTGAATACAATGGGTTTTAAGTACTGGTTGTTAAGCCTTCTTTTTTTAACACTTAAATTTGGAAGGACACATGTTTTTTTTTGTCACAGAGACTTCCAAGTATTACATGCCAGTTTCAATTTTATAAAAAGGATAATATGCTTATTTTCATTCATTACTTTATGACATGCCTATGTGGTACTTTAAGAGGTAGAAATAAGAAGTTATGTTCACCATTATAGATATGAAAGTCATTACGGCCAAAAGGGCCTCATTAAATCGAATAATGAGGATTTGAAAGTATAAACAGTTTACTTTAACATTTGTGATTGTTTCTGGGTGTTAAGATTAAATTATTTAAATCTGGCAATGATGTAACACCTTATCTTTATTCAATAACAATAAAAACAGATGTGAACATGTATTACTCAGAAACTGCTTGACATATTTTGATGGGAATTTAACCATGGTTTTGTTCTAAAATTATAATTGCATTTATTTGCAAAAAAAATGCGCGGAAATGTATAAAACTGTATAGGTGTGTGTTACGAAGATTATATTGTAATAACAATAGTGTTATTTAGCAGTTTCTCACCGCGTAATTGTTAATGAATCTTGAATGCTAATTACTTACAATTCATTTGGCCAATTTCTACAACACTTTCTCCGCAATATTTCCAACTTTTCACGCAGTTATGAATGAAATGGTCACAATAATAATAAATGAAACTATCACTTACATCGTATGGTACATTTTTCTCAGCGATTGAAGTCTTGTCTCGATCTGAAATGAAGAAAAACGGGACGATGAGCATTGTGAAAATCGCCCCAGTTGACAACCTTATTATCTTGTTACAATGGGATTATAACAATGGAATGCGTTGTAGTATTATTAGATTTAGCAATGCACTACCATCTTCGTCTGCGGCCGAAGGTCCAGTCGCGCTATCAGCCTTTTTAGCAGCTGAAGTGTCCATCACTTCGATGTGATCAGTATCTCCTGAAGCCATTTTTATTTTTGTGTTACATCCCCTATTTATAAGTCTCTCGGTTGTATATTTGCACAATATTAATTCGCATGGCTCACATCACACTTGCATCGCTTACACAATGATTCACTATAATTTAATTAGAAGAAATCAATTAGTTTACGCGAAAATGCTCGCCCGAAGCATCCGTCTGACACGACCACTCATAGTAACTGGGTTGCCAATTAATTAAAATATTTATGTTTTCGCGTATAGACAATAGAATTAAGTGGGTGGATAGGGTTGTTATCGGCACATTAATTTTGCAGGTGTGTTATTTGTGTTTCAATAATAATATGTATAATAATAAAAATCTTTATTGACACAGAAAATCACATTTTGTAAGACGCTTAAACTTAAAAAATCTCATTTTTTTTTAACCGAATTACAATATTTCTTAAAGTTTAGTGAACTATGAGTTTTGTGTTTACATATCTAAAATTATCCTTACGTGTAAACTAGACAGAGCCTGAATATTGGACGGTAAATAATTCATGTGAATTTGTTTTCTTTTTTAATTTATTTTATTTGTTAGACCGTTTAAAATGCAGCCAAAATGCAACATAATTTTTATTGTATGATTTTCAATTCATAGTATTTTTATTTTTATTATTTTAAGTATTTCATCTTCTTATCTTTGCGATTTGAGAAGATAATACAACATTTTTTCAAAGCAGTCTAAAAAAAAATATAAGACGCTTAGATAGGGTATGTCTTATTAAAATTATGGTAGTCGAAATTTTAACGTTTTAAATAATTCAATAATTTTCCAAAATGTAATATTCAATAGTTCTAAAATAAATCCAAAAACTATACGTAATCAGTCAAATAATTGCCATGCTCTGCTAGGATAGGAATAATAATGTTGGAGTCAGTTGGAGTGAAGTCAATTATTACTAAAGCGATGTCACGTTATACCAAACAATAAGTTAGATTGTTAAGTGCTTTTGCTGACAGAAATTTGCTCAAAGTGAATTGGCTATAATTTCAAACCACCACTGTAAATATCAGTGGTATTCAAAATGAACAGACTACTATAGCTTACCTTGAGCTTACCTAGATGAATTCTAAAGTCATAATTTGGTGTCTAGTTGTCATAATATCTCGGTGTGAACTAAACATAAACCGAATATTATGTTTTCTTGCATGGATATCATCAATGTATGAGGACACACCATAACAGTAGATTTACATGGTAGATTTTCAAATGTCGAATATTTTTTTTACATCGTAACACTGATAAACGCCATGTTTATTTCTTTACCGTCAATTCGTTGCCGCGGTAAGAATTTTTTTATAGGTTATTACTTTATCTCGGCGTCTCTACGAATAAGCTAAATTATTACAGATTATTCACCACAAACGCGTTGATAAACAAGCAAAAATTACCGGTGCAATATCGTTTTGTTTCCAGTTTCTGTGAAAAGGCACTGAGCAGTTGGAAATTCAAGAATACATTAGGTATCGCAGCGGCGTTCATTGAAAATGGGCAAAAAAGTAAAGGAATACAAGTCTGGCGACTTCATCTTTGCCAAAGTAAAAGGATATCCAGCATGGCCGGCCAGGGTGAGTAAGAATTATGAGTGATTTTGTTGTCATTGTATGTTCAAATGAAAAGGCTGTAGCCTTTGTGTTCTAATTGGGTGTAAGCGCGGGAAGACATGTTGTATCGCGGTCCCGACGCCTTCGCACTGCCCCAAGGTCTCAGAAAGCAAATAGAGACTCTGTTATCCACATAATTTACATTTTCGATATTGACATAGCAACAGATCATTAATATATCTGATAACAATGTAGTAATAACATCAATTTAGTGATTTTAACTACATTTAATTCAAATCTAGTTATATTTAATTTAAAATCGTACTTCTCGTGTCTAATTTATATAATTAATCATGCATTCTAACAAAAAAAACAAAGATAAAATTGTGTCACTATTTTTTTGTCACCATTGTTTAACAAAATGACACTTTGTCAATAAAATACTTATTAAATTCAAATGAGTGGTTAAGCTTATAATATTTTATAGGATTTTTAATGTATAGAAACACCCAAACATGATTATTTTTGTAATTCTTCATAGATTTTTTTGATTACATTGAATCAGTAAAAATATTGACATCAACAGTACTGATAACAAATTATCTGTCATTATTTGTTTCTGAGGATGTTTGCACTGGCCATTTATTTGTTGTGATTTCTGAAATAATCTGAAACAGAATTTTGATCGGTAATTCAATGCATTCTTTGAAAAGGAATAAAGTTAAACTTGGTAATTTTGCTCGGTAATTCAATGCATTCTTTGAAAAGGAATAAAATTAAACTTGGTAATGCAACAATTTGATTCTGAAGATTTGCGGTTCATAATGGGTTGTTTTTCAGTTAAGTATGTCTGTTTTTTAAACTCTCAAGGCCCGGCTGTCATACGGGTATGACAGAACAGTAGATAATCAATTGTGTAAATAAATAAATAATTATTGTAAGAATTTGTATATAAATGAATCCAATCTAATATAATCTGCTGAGCAAACCATCATAAACTTTCTTCTTTCTCTTTTTCGAGTCAATGATTTTAGATAATCCTTTTTTTTATAATTTCTGGGCCCAGTAGCCATGACGTGAACTTCATGTCATTGTCATAAATATGTATAATCAAGTAATTTTCATAATCTATAGATACTAATATTATAAAGAGGTAACATTTGTTTGTAAGTTTGTATGTAATCTCCGGAAGTAATGAACCAATTTTAAAAATTGTTTCACATATTGGAAGCTACATTATCACTGAGTGCTATAGGCTATATTTTATTATCAAAAAAATAGGAATCCGTAAGAAAAATCACGCGAACGAAGTCGCGGGCAGAGTGCTAGTAATACTATAAACTTAACAAGATAAAGACAGTATCAACACCAAGTTGTTGGAGTCAAAATCCTTGCAGTTCCCTTTCAAGGAATGCATACAATCAAATCAAATCAAAATCATTTATTTCGGATAACTAGAATCCATAACGGTAGGTGACAAACACATAAAATTATGATTACAAAATTAAAATAAAAACAACATACAATACAAACATCCGTCATAAATTAAAAATTAAATTATATACATTAAAATCATAAATTCAAATTATTCATATACAATACTGATCAGCAGAACATAAAAAGAAGAAGAAGCAGAACAGGTTCCCCGATTCGGAATTTAGGTATCTAACCTAAATTCAGTATCAGGTATCATAGAAGGGGCATAAAGGTATTATGCCCCTTCTATGTGAACTTTCCTCTCTTTTTCTTTCTATTATACAGGGTAATTGAAAATATACCCGAAACCTGAAAAGGGGTCATTGTACTCATCATTATGAACATCTTTTACTATGGGACCAACCTTGAAATCATGAAAAAAAAAGACAGCTGATCCATACATTACGATCTTGTTGTGTAGCATTTTTGTAGGGAACAGATGATTTTTTTTCATTATTTCAAGGTTGGTCCCATAGTAAAAGTTGTACATAATGATGAGTACCCCTTTTCAGGTTTCGGGTATATTTTCAATGACCCTGTATAATAGAAAGAAAAAGAGAGGAAAGTTCACATAGAAGGGGCAAAATACCTTTTCATTACATGTTTACTACAGTATTCTGAAGATCAAGGAATGTATTTTTAAAAACAATGATTTGGACTGTTTTGTTTTAAGTTTAAAAAAGATACACAATTTTGAACAATATTAATTAATTTCAGGTTCAAAAGCCGAATGGGAAAAAATATTTTGTATACTTTTATGGCACTGGAGAAACGTAAGTCTATAATATATTTTAAATTATTGTATTAGGTATTACAATATGACTTTGTCTCCCTCAAAGTTGATATACTACGTATTATCCCATGGGAATGGTCCATTTTTCCCAGATAAAAAAAGCCTATGTGCTATTTCAGACTTTAATTATCTCTGTGCAAAATTTCATCCTGATGTGTTGAGCCGTTCTATTGTGATTGAGTAACAAAAACAACACAAATGCATTTATAATAGTAGTACTGTTTACTGGCACTTAATATGTGGACACCCCAATTCTGTAAAAAATCACCTTATCTAAATAATAATGCAAAATAATCAATCTACTATGTAAAATATATCTTATCACAATTATCATAATATTCAAATTCAATTTTACTGCCTAATACGTATTTTGTGCAAATTATTTCCACACTTGCTTGGCCCGCGTGAATGCCGGCTATCGCAGCCTTGGACGAAGTCGCGATTTTAGTAGCTAGCTATTTCCTTTCCTGGGGTTCAAACTTACTTCATAACAAATTTCATCAAAATCCTTTCAGTGGTTTAGCCGTGAAAGTATAACAGACAGATGGACAGTGTCTTTTGTATTTATGTCATTAGTATGGATTAAAACCTAACTCAAAAAGTATATAGTGTGCCTGTAAATTGGCTGAAAATGTATAAAGGTTTTTCTTTTTATGATTCCAGAGTTGGTCCCGTAGTAAAAATTGTTTATAATGATTATAAATATGCTTTTTCAAGTTTTCAGTCAAATAACAGTCAAAACATTGTTATCCATTTAATATTTTTTTTAGCTAGCTACACATAAACATAACATAACATCACGCCTGTAATCCCCGAAGGGTTAGGCAGAGGTGTACCCATTAGTACACCCAAATTTCGCCAGTTATGTTTAAGTCTTATGTAATGGGGGGCGAGCCTATTGCCATCAACCGGGCACAAATCCAGACTCCGAGGCTGCTACCGAGAAATTCCTGATGGAAAAACCCAATAACACTTTGCCCGACCTGGGAAACGAACCCAAGACCTCATGCTCAGCAGTCGCGCTTTGCAACCACTAGACCAACGAGGCAGTCCACACATAAAATGATACAAATATATTTATTTATTGATATCATTGTCTCACTGTTTACAGGGCAAACCTCTCTCCGAATATGATATTTGACTATGCAGACAACAAAGACAAGTTTCTTACTAAAACGGTGAAGAGACGAGACTTCAACGATGGAGTTAAGCAGATTGAACATGACTTTGCGAACAATGTGCCATTGGAGCAAGTGATTGGAATTTCTGTTGAGGTAAGACAAGTAATTTTCTTTTCTTTCTCTCTTTCTTTTTAAGATCTTATGATATGGGCAGATGGGCAGTATTAATGTGGACATCCAAATAATGCTGAAGAGCAATTTTATTCTAGTCTAAAACTACCAGTCAGATTGGAAATAATCTGTTTGCATATGCTAGCCAGATTTATGAGGAATAATATGGTATAGGCTATATAAAGTTTATTAACTGTTGTTACAATGGTTACCTTATAATAAAATTAGGTTACCATAATGCGGGGGTTGTGGGACGTCTTAACAGGATACAGTGGCCCCGGAACGTAAAGGGCAACAGAAGGAACAGGGTGGTTTTTTAGTCAGTAAAAGTCTGACAGTCCCTTCCGTCCCACCCAGGGCGGAAGGACTCATATCTGATGATTTTTACCACCTTAAAAAAAAATGGTTAACATAATACAATTATCATTCAGAACAGAATCTTAGGGACCAAAACATCATGCTATTAACTACAGGAGGGGAGCAGTAATCAGAAGTTTATTTTCATGTACCTACCTAACTGAGAGTTTAACAATATAAAAAAAAATACTTTTCAGCTATAATATACAGCATGTAACAAAAACCCTATCCGATCCTTAAGGGTATTATTCGGCATCGTACTGCGTACACATATACGGTAACCATTTAATGGATTTGAGATTATTATTTTTCCCCAGTGAAAAAAAAAAGAAGAAAGAAGAAGTAATTAAATTAAAATAAAAAATAAAAAACTGATCAACGGCAACACTGATCGGACAGGGTTTTTGTTACATAGTGTAGATACATACTAATAATATAATTAAATATTCTTCTTTTTAGGTACCACCAGCTGAATCTTCAACCAACGATTCCGTCAATGATTCTGCAATAAATGATACTTTGGATGACACCGGTGTAGATACAACAGCTGCTGATGAGACTTTAGTCGAAGATGTGAGTACAATAATTATCCTATCAGGCTATGAGTGCAGCTTTAGTACATTGTGCACTATAATATTAATTATTATTATTATTCATTTATTTCAGACTAATAGAGCAAGAGCCCATGAGGGCCAGACCTTCGTTATTTTATAAAAGCTGAAAGTTTGTCAGCGCATGCTCCCAACATAGGTAAGAACTATGCACGAACGATGAAGTTTGGGTAACGGTTGCTTTGGCAGGTACACGGTTCTAAAGGTGTGACAAATTTAAATCTACTTTCGTCATTTTATAAAGGCTGATTTTTTGGTATTACCTTCAGAATTTTATTAAAAATCACGTCATTCATTGCCAGACACTTATCATTGTGGAAACCTCTTGCCGGACACCCTTATTGTTCATGAAATTATAATTCTACTTACGTCATAGTATAAAAGCTGATTTTTACTTATGGGATGTCCGGTAATTAATAGATAACCTCGAAATGCGTCATGGTAGAACTAATAGCCATTCAGAAAAAAAAAAAAAAATAGTACCAAAGATATGGGCTTTTTAATACTTACTTAAATTAAATCAGATTTGAGAATATCCACTGGTTTTTAAGAAAACTTCAACTATATCTGACGACCCTGCATACCTGTCTCTTTTGTAGACATTACTGACATCAATCCGTGCCTCGGAAAGCACGTTAAGCCGTTGGTCCCGGCTGTCATACGTGGATCTTTGGCAGTCGTTACGAGTCGTCAGAAGCCCGAAAGTCTGACAACCAGTCTAACCAAGGGGTATCGTATTACCCAGTTACTGGGTTGTGGAGGTCAGATAGGCAGTCGCTCCATGTAAAATATTGGTACTCAGCTGCACTCAGCGGTTGGACTGGAAGCCGACCCCAACATAGTTTGGAAAAGGCCAGGCAGATGATGAAATATTCCAATTTCTCAAACTTTAAATTTCACTCCTTTTGTAAACGAATAGCAATAATTCACTATTCATACTCTAACGATTCATATTCTAACGATGGAATTCATTAATTCGCGGTCGTGGTGTACTTAAGAATGTAAAATAAGGGAACAAAAAACATCGATTAGTATTAAAAAGCCCATATCTTGGTAGTACTTGTTTTTTTTTTATTTGTTTTTTTTTTCGGAATGGCCATTTTTTTACCATGTTCTACCATGACCCATTTCATGGTTATCTATTAATTACTGGACATCCCATAAGTAAAAATCAGCTTTTTATACTATAACTTAAGTAGAATTATAATTTCATGAACAATAAGGGTGTCTGGCAAGGGGTTTCCACCATGATAAGTGTCTGGCAATGAATGACGTGATTTTTAATAAAATTCTGAAGGTAATACCAAAAAATCAGCCTTTATAAAATGACGAAAGTAGATTTAAATTTGTCACACCTTTAGAACCGTGTACCTGCCAAAGCAACCGTTACCCAAACTTCATCGTTCGTGCATAGTTCTTACCTGTGTTGGGAGCATGCGCTGACAAACTTTCAGCTTTTATAAAATAACGAAGGTCTGGCCCTCATGGGCTCTTAGGCTATAAATAATGTCCATAGTTGTTAGTAACAAAGGTCTTAAATACTATGTTAGTCAAATACTATAAATCAACAATAAAATCATAACGATACAAAGTTCTATCTACAATCATAAAATCAAAAAATTAATAAAATCATACTGTCCACAAATCATGTCAAATAATAACAATAAATTAAAATAATACATGTCAACAAAATAATAGAATATCTTTAATTATTCAATACAAATTACCAAATTATCATTCACTTACTTTACATTGAAAAGGACCCCTCCGGATCCATGTATGATATTAATACTAGCTTAATCAATAATTTGTTCAATACTAGCTTCAGTAGAGTCAAAGTTGATTTCTCCATACAAACTTTGGACCCCCCTTCTATCCCCTTAGGGGGTATTTTTTTGGAAAATCCTTTCTTAGCGGACGTCTACTAACTAAAAACAAAAAAAAAAAACTTGAGAGGTGTCAAGAGACACCCGGATGGAACGAAGTTATATGAGAGAGAGAGAGAGAGACAGACGGAGAAACACGCGCACGCCGCACGGCTTACAACTATAGCAAAAAGTGTCGTTACAAGTTTTGGTCTTAATTTTTTCCGTCTAGCCCCCCTTGACAACGCGCGATAAGGAACTTCGTTCCAAAAACCTTTTTTAAATAAAATAAGAATATGATAGAACCTCATTTGGTTTTTACAGACTACACTCAATGCTACTCAGAATGACACAGCGATTGAAGATTCAGATGACACCGGAAACCTGGTCATCGATGAAGGAAAGGTATGTTCAAATACCGTTCTAATGGAAGTAAAAAGACACTCATAATACCAGCCTATTATTGTCCCACTGCTGGGCAAAGGCTTCTTCTCATACAGAGGAGGCACGAGCATTGATCACCACGCTTGATCAAGGCGGATTGGCGATTTCAGACTTATGAAGTCCAGGTTTCCTCACGATGTTTTCCTTCACCAATGTCAGTGATGTCCAAGATAAAGTCTAAAGTCAAATCATTTATTTCAATTAGACCATTAAATGTCACTTTTGAACGTCATTACAAGAGAAAAGAAAAATTATAATATTGAATCTAGTTGCCCATTCCAAAAGGTAGTTAGAAATAGTTAGGTAGTTAAAGGTAGTAAACTTGGAAAGTAAATGTGAATATGAAAGTCACATTTTTGTTCTTGGCCATGCCCGGTTGCAAACCCACAACGAATTAATCATTGAGCCTGAAAATATAATAAATAAAAATAAAAAGTACAAGTGGGCGTACTAATGGGTTCACCTCTGCCTAGCCCGTAGGGGATAGCAGGCGTGATGTTAAAAATAAACAGAAAATATAAGTCTAAAATCGCCAATACGCCATGCGCAAGCTTTAATTATATTTTTTCTGACTCCTCCGCTATTCTTTTCTGATTAATTTCGTTGCGGGACCCAAGACAGTTAATCGTTTCTCTGGGACTCGTCGAGCTTCATTGCCTCGGCGCTTTTCTGGTGGCCTCCACTGTTGATTCTGGCTTTCAGGAGTTGCAGTGGGTGGGAACAGTGTGGCGGGCTTGTCCCAAAAAAAAAAAATACGCAAGCTTGATTCTCTGTATGAGAAGAAACATTTGCCCTGCACTAGGACAATAATAGGCTGGTATTTATAATATATATCTTTTTTCATAGCAAAAACAAATCAAGAAGACGAAGAACGATGTAAAAGCTAAAGAGACTCCGGTCAAGCCGGTTAAGGAGCCTAAAACTCCTCGGGGCAAAGGCAAGAAGGACGAGGCTGGTAAAGAAGATGATGACGAGAAGAAAGAAGAAGAAATTGTGAGCAGAAGCGGACGGAAGATACGACCCAAGAGGTATTTAATCTTCTTTATGTATTACAACTTTCTCCCCGCGACTTCCGGGAGTTTCTCGCTCGTTCTTCTCTATAGAGGCCTACATCCGTTTTGGAACGAACAACTAGCTTCAACTTTCGGACTAACTGACGCACTCCTTGACAATCCAAAAGTGCCTGTAAATGGTCTAATTGATCATCATTGGTCTTGATTGATTGTTCTGTAGATTATTTTGTATTGTGCGTCACTTTCACGTGAATAAAAAGTTATTCTTTCTTTCTTTCTAATTAAATGTTTTGACTTCGTTCAAAAATTATGAATATGAGACTGCCTTGTTGGTCAGGTTGGCAGTGTTACTGGGTTCTTCCATCAGGAATTTCTCAGTAGCAGCCTCGGAGTCTGGATTTGTGCCCGGTTGATGGCAATAGGCTCGCTCCCTATTACATGGGACTTAAACATAACTGGCGAAATGTGGGTGTGCTAATGGGTACACCTCTGCCTAACCCTTCGGGGATTACAGGCGTGATGTTATGTTATGAAGCGGGGGCGGAAGCTAGTGTTGATTATTTTAAACAAACATTGGATTCCTGTAGGTGAAGTTGTTTAATATATCAACTTGTCTAAAAAAAAATCCATAGATAAAATGCGTCACTTGCCGAAATGCAGTTTCTGAGTTCTGAACTGTGTTTGCGATTGTGACGTACATATTATACATTTGTATATTTTTAACTAGCATTACCCCGCGGTTCCACCCGCGTCAAATTACGTTTACTGCTCCGCTCCCGTGGGTCGTGGCGTCATGTTATATAGCCTATTTCGGCAGCGCATGCGATGAAAGACATTTTATGGCAAATATTTTTTTTTGCAGCAGCACTATTGAAATTTTAGTAGTGATCCTAATTTTTCTCTAGCAATGAATATAGCCTATGATGCCCAGGGATAATGTAGCATTCTAATAGTGACAGAATTTTATACTCAGTCCAGTAGTTTTTGAGGCACTTAATTCGATACAAACATTTAACATTATAATCTCCGTAATTTTACTAGATGTTAAATAAAAAACACCACATCCGCAGGTACATGGATGAACAAACAGAGGAAAATGCAACGCTACCGTCGCCTGCGCCTAAGAAAAGACGCGCCGGGTCACCTGACAAAGACAAGACTGAGCCGCCTAAAGAGAAGGCGCCTGAGAAAAATATTAAACAGTTTAATGCTGTAACACAGGTTTGTTGCATTCTGTTAATTTTTGGTATTTTTGACCACTACGGTCATGTATAGATGACGAACCAAAATGTGCCCAGTACGCCACGGTCATGACTACATGACAGATTTTTAAGAAAAAGCTCATAAAACAACTTTGGTTTGGTTTGTTCTGGTCGGAGGATCCTCCCTTTTCAATGGAGGATTAAAGATTTTACACTCCTTACACTTCTCATACCTCTAAAAATCTCTAAGCATGTATTTAATTCCATTTTATGTCAACTAAGTTCAAACCCAGCTCGAAAATGGTGTTTTAATACTGGAAATACAGAAAAACAAACATTTAAATTATCATTATATTATTTCTTATTGGAACACAATAAAGAACAATGCCCACTTCCCATACATTGAAAAACCTGATAATGAAAGGTTATGTATAGTTATGAGGTATAGTAGAAAGACTACCTGTAAGATTAGAAAATAATGTTAAATAGCCATTTTTTCGGTTTAAACGTTACGAAGTCCACAAAATATTAGTGTTCCTTTTTAGGTTAGGATTTGCCTTTACTAAATAGGAAAAAAGAAATAAATGCGCTAAAACTAATTTTTAACGCTCGAAGTTTAGTCTAAAATAGCTTTACTTACTAGGTATGGTCTTTCTTTAACTGATTTTTTTATTAATTACTTGAAACCAAGACCAACAAAACAAACAACACACACAACAATGAAGTCTGCGCCGATGCCAATCGCAGGACTGTCAAATGTGAAAATATTCCGTTTCACCTACGCGAACTCAATAATATAGGTATTGCATGATCAATTAATTGAATTATTATTTTTTATTGCGTGAGTTTATGTATGTAATACACAAAGAGTAACAAAGAAATACTTAATGATTAAATAAAACGTAAAATAATGCATAAAACTCAGAAACAGAGTTAAAACAAGTCAAGCAGCATTGTGTAAAATGGAACGTCGTCAAGAAAGGGTAGTTGAGGTGCGTTCAAAACATGGTAATACGTTTACCTTTGATAGAATTAGCAAAGAGAAAAAGTTTAATATATTTTTTTTCTGCGTTTCTTTAAACAATGTGATAAGCGTAATTAATATACAATTAAATCAGCTAAATTTTAAGACTTATTTCATGTCTATACATGGTCAGGTGAAAAATGAACATTCTTCTTTTCTGAAACTATTTGATTATGTGTGTGTTAACATGTTTATTTTCTTGTTTGCAGTCCGAATTAGAAGATTTGAAGGAACCGTTTAAACCTGGTAAGAACTTAATAATATCACACTTATGTTTTCCTAAGGGGAAGACAGAAATCTAGTATGTAATACGCGCCACGAAAGATGAGACTTGACAAGCGTCAGTAATGGGGAGCTCGCGCAGGTATGGATGTACGAAATAGTTATGCATAATTTGTGTATCTATTCAAGGATTTTATAGATTAAAATTCTTCGATGACATTTAGATTAAGTCTTAACAATATTATAATATTTATTACGAAATAATAAAGTTTGTGTTTTGTGTGAAGTGTCATCTTTCGTGGCGCGTATTGTACATAAGTAGTAACTTGTACACTTGCATTTCGTCAGTTTTTACGTTGTAATTTATTCCCATGGTGGGACTATGGTGCCGATTCCCTTGTTCACAAACTAGACAAAATTTAGAGAATTGACATCTCTTACTGACATACAGCGAAAGAAAAGGACGGTGACATGTAAGAACTAAGTTAGAGATGTCAAATTAGTTTTGCCTTGAACTTTTCCGTATTTTTAATCTACACGTTATAGGATGTCAACTACAATTGTATGGATGTGTCAGATTGACTAAATTTGACAGCTCTTATTTACATTAGTCTCTTTCTTGTTTTATTGGATAGAAAAAGATGGAAATAGTCAAATTTTAGTTTAGTTTGTGAACAAGGGAATCGACACCTATGCCATTTAATGTAAAGGCTTACAGAATCAATATCTGATTGATGCCTATACAGTATCCAAAGAAAACTTAGAACCAATGGAAACCATTGAACCATTTAAGATTTATTCTTCAAATACATTTTGTCAAATTAAAAAAAAAGTTGTAAATTTAAATATCCCTTGACAAAGCAGCCAAGAACATTCTCGATAAATTCACCTTTCAAACAAAACAAAAAAACAAAATCAAAATCGGTTCACCCGTTCGGGAGCTATTGATGCCACAGACAGACACACACACAGACGCGTCAAACTTATAACACCCCGTCGTTTTTGCGTCGGGAGTTAAAAAGAACGATTTTTTTTTAAGTATGTATAATAAAGTAGCAGGAAATAATCTTTAATATTTTTTATTTAACATGTGGTACTTATTATTTTATAGAAAGTACCACAAAGCAAATTCTTTCTATGCTTGAGCGTAACCAGTGAAATAAACATCTGAATATATTCGTATTTACCGCTAAATTCATTCGAACTCAAAAATCTATGAGTTAAAATAGCTTGAGAATAAAACCTCTTTTAAATTGGCTGAAATCGCGCAACGAAAAAAAAAAACGCTTCCATATTTAATTCAAATTTCGAATGTTGTTTTTACCGCGAAAGCTAAAATGATTTTTTAGCAAAAATTAAGTGCTGTTGTTTTGATTAAAATAACTTTAAAAATGGACGATAATAGTAATGAAAATAGTCAATTTAGTTTCAAAGATGACATATTCAGTCAATTCGACGATAATTTCGCTACTGAAGAATGTTTGACGAGCTATCAGAATAATATCGGAACTGATGTTGACAAAATGCTCGAAGGTAATTTTGTTTTTTCTTTTACCGCAATTTGCATTAAACTTATCATTTTAATTATGGTAGACTTTCACGTTAAGTACACACATTTATAAGTTTCATGTTACGTATTACGTAAAATCGTAAATTATGACAGTTTTATGCCTAGTCCTACGGCACGCGAGAGCATTTTACGAATTCCTTTTTTTTTGTTTTGATGCAAGCTGCTGATATTTGCTTCTAGCTATTTTGTATTATAATACTAGCGACCCATCCCGACTTCACACGGGTGCAATGTAGATTCTAACTATACGTTTTTCTCGAAGGGATTAAGCAGCGTTTTTGATGAAAGCATGAAGATCCGTTCAGTAGTTTTTTGATTTTATTGCGAACAAACAGACAGACACGGCGTAGGCTTTATTTTGTAATATGTAGTGGTAGTGTTTTTTGTTTAACTTTGACAAATAGGTACTTAGTAGTCAAACAGAAGTTGTTTGTATATTTTTATATGATATGGAAACGAAGTTATAGGAAAAATGAGTCACACAAATATAGAACAACTGTCTACTATATTGTATACCGACTTGAAGTGAACAAGAGATTATGCACGTACGATTATTCTTTAAATTCATATTTTATAAATATTTTTAGATTCAAACACAAACAAAGAAAAAACAGAACCAAATGTTTCCCAAACTAAAATAGTACCAATATTTGGTAAAAAGAAGAATTCGAAGAAAGATGAGAAAAAACCAGCTGTAAAGTCTAAGAAATTCGTTCCACCGATTAAAAATACTCCCAATATTGAAAGAAAGAATGATACTAGTCCGAAACAGAAATGTTTGGACCAACATTTGCAGCCAACACCACACAAATTGTGCCCAGTATCTGAAAGTTTAAACATTAATAACAAATTACAGAGTACACAAAATATGAGATTTGATATGTCTGAAAATTTAAATAATATTGATATTTATTCCAACATTCTGACTCCATTAGACGATTCTTTAAATATAGAAAACATGGACTATTTACACAATACATACCAAAGTATTAAAAATGTTGACACTATAGAAAATATTTCAAACATGGAAGGATTATCCTCGAATACTCAAGAAAAAAGAATAACAAATAACAAAAAAGTTTCAATACCAAAGAAAATGTCTTCAAACACACTTGGCAATATAATTTCGAGTTCTCTAAATATACTTGATGATGAAGATATAATTCCACTTGAAAATCTTTCTCAAAATTCAAATTCAGATCAGTCGAATATAAAAACTCTCTCACAGAGTCAAAATCAATCGTTTTGCTCTGTAACCTCTTTGAGCAAGACTTATAAAAACATGGATTGTAATAGTTTCAAAAATGATATCCATAAAATACCCATAGACAATGATTTCTTGGATTTATTTAAAAATAAAGTCAGTGAAAATATTAAGCCTGTGGCTATGAGCACGGAGTTTGGCGATATAGGTTTTAATATAAAATATTTAGACTATACAAAGAATATTGGGTTTGTTGATGATCAAACCCTTGAAGAAAGGGAGACTGCTTTAATGATCATCAATATGTATCCCGAAGAAAACTGTCTAAGGAAAAATAAATTGTAGGAATAAAGTATTGATGGTTTTTTCCGTTTTTCATTTCGTAGATGTTAGTCAAATGTAAAAGTCAGGGACTGTTACACTGACTTGGATTGAGTTCCAAATAATTTACTTCTTTTACTTATGGCATATAAATATAGTGATAGCCCAGTTAAGAGGAAACGCGAGAGGAGAGATTTTTGAAAATTAGGTATCAGAAGTAACTATCGCTGTCGCTCTGCGTGCGAAAAGGACAATTGCAGATTCGACTGAATAGCCTAATAAAAAAGTCACAATTCGGGGTTTAGCTCTCGCCTATTTTCTTATCTAATATTGAACCAATATAAAAATTAATTCATAAACTAAATAAGAAGGATAAATACCATGCCCCTATATTTTTATTTTATCATTAATAGTTTTAAAATAAATGTGCCGCTGCTCACAGCAGCAATTTTGAGAATTTTCTGTGGGTTCTAGTGCTTATAAAAATAATGTCTCATTAAAAAGGAAAATATAGGGGCATAAAAATAGTTGATATTTACTTTGTTCTAAAAAATCATTGCTTTAAAGTCATAAACCAGAAAGAAAACAGGCGAGAGCGTTTGTATGGAGAAAAGTTCACCCGCATTTCCTCTTAAGACACCCGCTTATCATCTATAGGAGGTTCGATACCTGTCTAGTAAAGCAAAGCTCATGCCTTCTCTGTACAAGGAGAGGCCTTTGCCCAGCAGTGGGACAGTAATAGACTTGTAATATTTATTATGTCATAAAAATTCTGTTCCATCTATACAAATATAATTGTTTTTTGTGTTTGTTTATTTAAAACATAACAGCTTTTTTCAAAATGCATGGTAACACGAAAAAACTATGTATAGTGCATTGGGGTAGTTAAGAAACCGGGTAAATTCCGATTTCTATTAATTTCAATCAAACGCTGCCACAGATTTAAACATTGCCGTGCATTGCTAATAAATAATTATACGTGTTTCATCTTTAAAACATTGTCAAAATAAGATGTGGTACGTAAATGGTGCAAATTAATAAAATCGGAATTTACCCGGTTTCGTAATTACCCCAATGCACTTATCTGTCTGTCTGTCTGTTTGTTTCGGGTAATCTCGTTTTTTAATATACCTGGCGAATATCTGTTTAGAGGTGGTAAAACAAGCCCTACATGCTTTTATAAGGTTTTGTCAATTCTCATTAGCTGTCTGCCTGTCCTAGATGTAGGATAATTTATTGGCATGATACTCTCCTCTGAGACTTCGTGATGAGTGAGTGAGTGCGTGAATAAGTGACCTTTCGCTTTTAAATATTTAAAATTACGTAATGTGAGTGCATCGTATTTAACCTTTTGAACTCCATTGTCACAGATATGTGACAAACTAAATCATATCCTGAACGCCAACGTCACAAATATATGACAAAATACACGTCGCACCATATTATGAAATAAACAATTTAATCATTACTTTTGTGTGTTTTTATTTATATAATTTAAAAGTTTAAAAAAGTGGCCTGGCGTCAGGGGTACAGAGATACGTTTGTACTCTGGCGTTCAAAAGGTTAAGGGGACTGTACCGTAATATGTACTGTAATATTCACCTGTTAGGTTAAATCTTTGGTTACTGCTTTACTCCCGTGGGTCGTAGCGTGATGTTATATAGCCTATCATACTCCTTTTGAATCTGGCTATCATCAAAAGAGATATAAAGAAAGATACTTTCAAATCCCCTTCAGCTTCACTATATGTTGCGGGACATCTTAACAGGATACCGTGGCCCCGGAACGTAAAGGGCAACAGAAGGAACAGGGTGGTTTTTTAGTCAGTAAAAGTCTGACAGTTCCTTCCGCCCCACCCAGTGCGGATGGACTCATTTGATGATTTTTACCACCTCAAAAAAAAAGAGGTTCACTATATCCGTATGTATACAGTCATTTTACATATAGTCTGTTTACTGCCTAGTTTACCTAATGGTCACAAAGCGCGACTGCTAAACATGAGGTTTTGGGTTCGATTCCCAGGTCGGACAATGTGTTATTGGGTTTTTCCGTCAAGAATGAAGAAGCAGCCTCGGAGTCTGGATTTGTGCCCGGATGATAGCAATAGTCTCGCCCCCTATTACATGGGACTTAAACATAACTGGCGAAATGTGGATGTACTAATGGGTACACCTCTGCCTAACCCTTCGGGGATTACAGGCGTGTATTATATATGTTATAAGCTGTTTCTTTTACGTTCGCAGAAGACGCAGAGAAAGAAAACATTCTAATAGCTTATCTGCCTACGGGGCAGTACATTGGGATCAAGCTGTTCCAGTCCAGGCCTAACAGCTTCAAGAGCGAAGCTTCAAGGCTGCAGTGGGACAAGCAAGCTGCTTCAAATGCTCTCACACTAAAAATGCAGCTCGGTAAGCTATTTTTCATTATATTAGATAGAAAACAAGGTTACCTCATTATTCCTCAAATAAAAGTTGTTTAGCATTAAGAAAAATAACTGCTGCTTTGATACATAAAATGGCCGCCGTACGCGCTTCGAAGTGAAATGCAAAATGAATGCGAATTGCTTAGTAGACACAACTAAACAATTGATAAATACATTTTATGAGCAGTCAAAACGCGATTCTCCCGTCGATTTTATAAAGAAATAGAATAAAATAGAATTTGCCAATTCAGTTCGACTATTTATTCATTTCAAAGCAGCTGAAAATCCAATTTACTGTTAATTGAAAATTAATCGGATTTTCTGGGTTAAAATAAAGTGTTTTATTTTTGTATGTTGTGTCTTAGCTTATTAGTTCACCCGTTGACTCCGAGATAATACACGCGTTGTGTTTCTACTAAAAAAGGAAAGTGCGGCGCACACACAACTGTATGTGTTTTTCAACGGCGGCTTGGCGTATCGAATGCCCGCCCGCAGTCAACTACCCAATTCGAATATGTCCCTTATTTCTTAATGATACTCAAAATGGCGTTCATGACACGTCCTGACAAGACTTTCTTCATACATTCGAAAGCTAAGAGCATCTTTTTTTCAACAGAAAAAGGTGACATAAACACGATGGCCGTTGCGGCACAACTAGTAACAGATCTTAACCTCACAGACGAGGAGAAGGCGACCCTCGACAAGGAAAGAGAAACTGGTATGAAACGTTCCTTATCTATAGATGGTTTGACTGCACAGCGGTTGAGCGATTGGCTGCTGCACTGCGGGTTGCGGTTTCGATACCCGCACGAAACAAATATGGCCTAGGAAGACCTACACTGACCTTATTGGTGAGGTTCTTCAGAAAGGTCAGGTGCGCAGTACTCGTAACCGGCGTGCTTGTATGACGAGATGTACGAACGTAGATGAGGCGAAAGGAGTATGTAAGGATCGTAGCAGGTGGCGTTCTGTGGTTTCTGCCTACCCCATAGGAAAAAGGCGTGAGTTTATGTATGTATGTATAGTTGTTCCGAGACTGGCTGTTTGTGTACGCACCCACGCAAAATTCAAGTGTGGAGTAATGTTTTAAAAAACATAAATACATAAATACATAAATACATAAAGAAAGATAGTCCACTAGCCTATGCCCTCTGCACTAGTCCACTGGTCCGCATCAACTCATTTTTCTAAAATAAAAATAGCCAAGTTGCTTCTTATAACATCAACTATCTACCAGTGAAAGTCCCGTCAACATCGGTCCAGCGGTTTGGGAGATTATCCCGAAAAAAAACAGACAGGCAGACAAGTTCCGTGTAAACTTAATAATTTATTTAGAAGTTTGTTTATCAATTTCAGAAGAGAAGAAGTCCCGCGTACAGTTCTTGAAGACTGAAATGAAGTTGATAGAATTAGATGCTAAAATTAAAACTTGCCTGTCTCTGGAAAAGGCGGATACGGATATGTGTTTGAAGCTTTTGGATGACTTAATAGGTAAGTGTACTTCACATCATACTATACAGCCTTTCCCAAAGTGTAACATAAAAAACTACATAG
Organism: Hoplodrina blanda; assembly: GCA_949316365.1. NCBI lineage: Eukaryota > Metazoa > Arthropoda > Insecta > Lepidoptera > Noctuidae > Hoplodrina > Hoplodrina blanda. The sequence goes on from OX438573.1 coordinate 3,672,215, forward strand.
AAACATTTTTTTAACCTACATAATTATGAAGTTCAAAAATCAAAAGCTGAAATCTTTTTTAGTAAGAATATTATAGAAACTGCCTCGTTGGTCTAGTGGTCGCAAAGCGCGACTGCTGAGCACGAGGTCTGGGGTTCGATTCCCAGGTCGGGCAAAGTGTTATTGGGTTTTTCCATCGAAATATCTCAATAGCAGCCTCGGAGTCTGGATTTGTGCCCGATTAATGGCAATAGGCTCGCCCCCTATTACATGGGACTTAAACATAACTGGCGAAATGTGGGTGTACTAGTGGGTACACCTCTGCCTAACCCTTCGGGGATTACGGGCGTGATGTTGTGTATGCATTTGGAAATACAGAATGACGAAATGATGATGTAAAGAGCATGTTACTTTTGGCTTCATTAATTGTCTTTTAACCTATTTTAATCCTTACAGGTCTAGACATAAAACCGTTAATGCTGTTAAAACATCCGACGTGCTTGGAGACGATCAAGCGCATGCGCGCCTATGTGGGCAACACGCCGTCGTGGGAGCTGTCGGAGAGCGCCGCGCTCGTGTTCACAAAACAAGCACATCGCATCAGGAAGCAAGCAGACATCGTCTACAAGAAAATTAAGGTAAACCTAACATTATTTATAATAATCATTCTATTCTATTCGGTGTTGGTTTCCGCACTTAGTCCTTGAAGTGGACCATTGTACGTGAGCCATGGTGGCCGGTTATTCCAGCCAGCCCACCTCCCTCCAGAAGTAGATCAGTCTTCCCGGTCTTCTTAGGGCATCCACGAGTGATCCCGGTGCTCCGAGAATCTCTTCGCGGATCTGAGCAACGCCGGTGCACTCGAGGAGCACGTGCGCCACTGTTTCCTCCGCCTCCATGCATGCTCTGCACAAAGGACTGTCAGTAATACCTAGTGTGTGAAAGTGTTTATTTAGTGAGCAGTGTCCAGTGATGGTCCCCGCCACCAGTCTTAGGCTATTCCTGTCCATGCGCAGAAGGCGCTTGGTCAGCTTTGTGTCCAAGGATGGCATAGCTTCCTTGGATTGCCTGCACCCTGGTGTCGAGGTCCACCATTTTGCTGCTTGTGTCTGTGTGTGTGTATAATAATCATGTTGAGAGGATGTCGTGATGGCCTAGCGGTTAAGGCGCCCGCCTCTCATGCATGAGGTTGTGGGTTCAAATCCGGGCAAGTACCAATGTGACTTTTTCAATTCATATGTACTTTCTAAAATTTATCTTAGACATTACTGACATCATTCCGTGCCTCGGAAAGCACGTTAAGCTGTTGGTCCCGGCTGTCATACGTGGATCTTTGACAGTCGTTACGAGTCGTCAGAAGCTTGAAAGTCTGACAACCAGTCTTACCTAGGGGAACCGTATTACTGGTATTCAGCTGCATCCGGCTAGACTGGAAGCCGACCCCAACATAGTTGGGAAAAGGCTAAGCAGATGATGATAATGTTGAGAGGATGAGTGAAAGACGATTACCAAAAGGTATTTATATGGCAGAGGTGAGTGGCAACGCAGGGAGGGGACGCCCTAGGAAGACCTACACTGACCTTATTGGTGGTAAACATGTTCTGACCGCAACTATGTTGTTTTGTTACAGGACCTGTTCCTACCACTGGAAGGGGTATCGTTCTGGGAGTACTTCACAAATCGAGTCCTGCTTTTCAAGAAGAGCACGTCAGCACTAAACGCTGATGAGTTACTGGAGATGATACATGAACCACTTGGTTAGTACTGACCCCTCTCTACCCCACATATATTTACTACTGTTTTATATTCATCTTCATTGTTTTCACACGTAGAATCAACAAGAATAATATAACCAGGATATTGTAAAAACCTAATTGAAAATAGTGCCGTGGAGTTTCTTGCTCGTTCTTCTCCATAGAGGCCTACCTCCGTTTTTAAACGAGCAACTAGCTTCAACTTTCGGACTAACTGACCGACTCCTTGACAATTCAAAAGTGCCTGTAAATGGTCTAATTGAAATAAATGTTTTGACTTTGACATACATTCGTCGGTCTGGTCGCAAGTGCGACTGTAGAGCGTGGGATCCTGGCTTCGATTTCCAGGTCGGGAAAAAAGTGTTATTGAGTTTTTTCATTGCGAATTTCTCAGTAGCAGCCCGGAATTCGAAGTGGTTGATGTGACATCCCCGTGCCTCGGAAAGCATGTAACGGTCGTATCGGATTGCCCGCCTGCTATGGGAGTAAGAGAAAAGGGAGTGCGCCTGTATTTGTCACACACTTTTGTACTATAAATCGCCTGCCTACTTAGGTAGTGTCATCTCTGTAGCTGCCATTGGCTGTCACGACTATCGGCACAATAACTGCTGTACTTACATCCCACATGTCGACAGCATTGTGAGCCAAGTCAAGATATCTTTCTCACAATATGCCTCTTTAGCCATTGGTCGAGGCTCTTGGCTATTATTAAGACTCCCCCCTCCCCTCCTATTACACATGACTAGCGACATGGTGAGTTTACTTTAAACCTCTGCTAGCTCTTCGTGTGATACGGCTTGATATATTATTTTCTCTTAATATTTCAGAGATGTCACAGCCCTCAGGGTACAGTATGGTAGAGGCTATAAAAGCAGCGAATGAGGAAGAAATAAAATTGGCGCAAAAAGAACTACAAAAGACTCAGAAAGAATTAAAATTGGCGCAGAAAGAAGAGAAGGCCAAGAAGAACTCTACGCCAGGTTAAATCTTTTTTTATTGTTCTTTTTTGATTGCCTCGTTGGTTTAGTGGTCGCAAAGCGCGATGGTTGAGGTCTTGGGTTCGATCCCCAAGACATACACATTGTTATTGGATTTTCCATCAGAAATTTCTCAGTGGCAGCCTCGGAACCTGGATTTGTGCCCGGTTGATGACAATAGGCTCGCTCCCTGTTATATGGGACTTAAACGTAACTAGCGAAATGCGGGTGTACTAATGGGTACACCTCTGCCTAACCCTTAGGGGTTGCAGGCGTGAAGTTATGTTATTAATATAGAGTGGCGGGTAATTAGTGTACGATACACACATGATTGTACTCATGATAACGAACAACTTATCCAAAGAAATGTAATTTTTAAACCCCCGACGCAAAAAGAGGGGTGTTTTAAGTTTGACCGCTATGTGTGTCTGTCTGTGGCACCGTAGCTCTTAAACGGGTGAACCAATGTGGCTGGGGCTTTTTTATTTAGTTTCATAAAAAACGTCAAAAAGTTGAAACTTTGACCTTCAATATCTCTATAACCGAAAGGTTTCCAGGTTCTAGAACCAAAAAATAAGAAAAGTCAGTAATTTATTTTATTTTATTTTCTAAAATGTCCACAGCAAAGTCAAAGAAAGACAAAAAAGAAGTGAACAGCACGTCCAAAACACCAGTCAAACGTCAATCCTCTAGAAAACTACAAACAGAAGAGAAAGAAAAAGAGAAAGAAGCTACAGAAGAAACTCCCACACAACCAGAAGCGACGCCAGAAGAGTCAGAACCGACGAAACCAGACGAGGAAGTACCAGAGAAAGTTGACGAAAACATAGAAAAGACGCCAGAGGACACTCCAGAAGCTGAAAAAGTCACAGAGAGTCCAACAGAAGAGAAGGAACCTGAAAAAGAAGAAAATGGTAACGTGGAGAAGAATGAAGAAGAGAAGAATGTGGAGAAGGAAGCGGAGAAAGTTAAAGAAAAGGAAGATGTAGGAGAGCCTAGAGCGAAACGATCGAGAGAGGTTAGTTCATGTCAGCTGTTTTGATATTGGGTACTTGACTATTATTTTTTTGGTAGATTTTTAATAAAGTCAAAGTTCAAATAAACAATTTCCAGTAGACATGTTCCGATTAGTCGCCGACTATTAAGGCGCTTTGCACATAGAGCAACTATTGCAGCAACTGGCAACTGCAACTAGTTGGCAACTAGCTGTTTACATATATTTCAATTGGACTGCGCACACATAGCAACTCGAGTTTCGAGTTTCGGCGATCGTCAACAGTTTTCAGTTGCTGCAATCGATGACTAAGTTAGTTCCTAATTGCCGCAACTAGCAATTGTTAAATATTATAACGTTAACGCTGATCGCTGTGTAGATTGAGCAACTCGGCTATGAAAGTTGCTCACAGATTGCCGTAAAGTTGGGGCAATCGTAAACATTATAGCAACTATCAACTTTTACAGGAAACTTTTAAAGTGTTGATAGTTGCCTCAACTTAAGTTGCTCCGTGTGCAAAGCGCCTAAAGTGGCTGGATAGTCAGCTTTACCGACTAGTCAGGAACATCTCTAATTTACCGGTAATTTTGAATAGAGGTCAGATAAGTAAATAGTGACAACAAAAGATAAAAGAGGAAAAATAATAACATAAATAAAGATCTAAAATATAAAAACAAATAAAAAGTAACAGTAAAATAGTGAAAATATTATTTTAAGAGAGTAAATGGCTTCCAGAAGTAAGCTCACCCCCTTTTACAAGGGGTTATTAGTATGTATAATAGGATGAGGATTTTTAATACGTAGGTACAACTCAAATTTAAATTTATTTATTCACATTTAATTAAATACAATAATGTCGTGATGGCCCAGTGGTAAAAGCGCTCACCTCTCATGTATAATATTGCGGGTTCGATACCGGGCAAGTACCTATCATTATGACTTTCAATTCATATGTACTTTCTGTGTTTATCTTGGACGTCACTGAAATCGGTGAAGGATAAAAAAACAAAAATTCTCAATGGGAATATCTCAGTAGCAGCCTTGGAGTCTGGATTTGTGCCTGGTAATGCCAATAAGCTCGCCCCCTATTGCATGGGACTTAAACATAACTGGCGAAATGTGGGTGTGGGTACACCTCTGCCAAACCTTTCGGGGATTACAGGCGTGATTTTATGTAAAAATGTACAAAAAAGTTTAAAAAGAATTTGATTTTTACAGATTAGAAGGCGACGAATCCATGTAATATGATGATGTTACTTAAAAACAATAATTTCTATTGTTTCGCGGAAAGGGTCAGAAAAGTTTTATTTCTAATAGATTTTTTTCATGCACGATGTATTTAAAATGTAGTCAAGTACCCAATTTTTTGAGTAATGCGTATGTGAGTTTTGTTTAGCTAACTTTTTCTTAACATGGTTTTACATACTGCTTTTTTGGGGTTGTTTACAGCTTGGGTGTAGTAGCTTGCCTATAGAAGATTCAAGCTAAAATATTCCTTTAGTGTAGATATAAGATCCATTAGAATAATTCGCTATAATAAAGAAGATTAAGTTTTGATTGTTGGTAGGAGCAACTGCGTACAGTCACAAGCATAAATATCTTACAATAACGCATAGTTGTTCGTTTGGCAAGCTGATTCAGTTTGCTGTCAAAATATGCCTATCCGTTATCCAAGCTGAATATGTATGCTTCTCGGGGACGAATTACTAGTTTGACATCTGTCAAACCAGCAATAAATGACGTTTATGACATCTGTCAAAAACGTCATTTGTCTAACGTCAGTTGACCACATAGTTTATTGGAGGTATTATTAAATAGGTATTTTGTTAGAATAACAATTGTTTTTTTTTCCACAAGCTTTTATTTACTTTTATTCTGTCCCGGTGTGGATGCTAATCAAATCTTACAAATTGAATTTAAGCCACTTCCTGAAATTTTGTGTAAATGTACCATTTGCATAACAATGCAATATAATGAAGTAATAGAGCTGGTTTGATGATGGAGACGAAGAGTGGCCATAGGAACTAAATCAAATCTTACAAGTTAATTTTGTTCCACTTCCCGGTGTTCGATTGAGCTGGAATTTATGCATAAAGCATGACAATGTAGTATAAAAGCTTGTTTTACAAAATAAAGTTTTGCGTGATGTGTAACATATTTGTGCTTGCAACTGTATGTAGTTACTATTATGGATAACATTAATTTTACATAATAATGTAGCAACTAACGTTATGATAGAGAATAGTTGCCTTTAAGGCTAGTTAATGGCATGCAATACAATTGGGTAGTAGATCCCATCAATCAATTGACATAATTTTTATGACCTGTCAAAACGCGATTCTGCCAATTGACTCAATTGACTATTTATTGATTACGAATCAAAGTCAAAGTCAAATCATTTATTTCAATTAGGCCATTACAAGGCACTTTTGAACGTCAGATACAAAAGAAAAAGGAATTGAATCTAGTTGCCCCTTCCAAAAGGTAGCTTTGTATGGAGAAGAATGGGCAAGAAACTCCATACATACTCTTATTAATCGTTATTCTTTTTTGTGCATCATTGTTTCCGCACACACCTGTGCACTATAGTACACTTGGGAGAATATTTACTATCAATATTATTGCTTTCAAAGCAACAAAAAAATGCAATTTTACAGTCAATTGATTGGGTTTTCAGGGCAAGTGTTTATTTAGAGAAGTTGTGTTTTGGTTAATGGTGTCTACTATATTTGAGTAACATGCCTGGTTTTGATAGAAATATTCTAAAACCCTTTTAGAGAACAAAAAAAATGAGTCGAATAAAAATGATTTGTGTGATAAGATTTAAGAATAATATACACATCAAAAGTGTCTAGGGATCAAAGATGTATTATTACCAATACATCTTTGATCCCTAGACACTTTTGATGTGTGTACATATCAGGGTCAGGGCTTTCCGTCAGGGACGGAAGTGTTCCTTGCATACATTTTATATGTACTAGCGACCCGTCCCGGCTTCGCACGGGTGCAATGTAGATACATAAACCATCCTCTTGAATCACTCTATCCAGTACAAAAAAACCGCATCAAAATCCGTTGCGTATTTTTAAAGATCTACGCATACATGGGGAAGCGAACACTCAGAATCTGGAAAGCCTTGACCGAAACCTCTGTGAATACAATTAAAGCTGTGAAGGTAATATTCGGTGCCCTGCGCTTCAAGCAAACACACCATAGGGAATCTATGATACGCTGTTCATACTAGGGCATAATAGCTCGTGGTATGTTTCTTTCCGTGCCTGACCCGTTCGTAGGGATGTTGCGGATGCAGATTTTTTAATTTCCGCGGAGGCGGATTTTTTAAGGCTCACATCTGCGGAAGCGGATTTTTTTAAGGCTCACATCCGCGGAAGCGGATTTTAAGATCTTTTAAAAGAAACTATAATTATGGGTTCAGAAAGAAAAGATAGTAATATTTTTTAAATATTTTATAAGTAAAGTTAAAAAATAAAACATTATCGCTGCCTTTTACTCAAGTCTGTTTGAACTGAACTGAACAACTCAAAGTTCGGTTCAACCCTGCATCCCTGTTTACCCTATTTGACGATTACTAACTGTTGTGTATCGTCACCGAGGCTTTATTTGTTCCCGTGGTTGTCAACCGCCTGCCGCAAGACACCGAACGCTACCTTTAAATGTTTAAAATAATTTTGTATTGACAAAATTAAAATTATTTACAGAGCAAGAAGACTGAACCCCCGCCGCCAAGGTCACCTGCTAAACGAAAGTCAAAATTCTAAACATTATTGTTTAATAAAACAAACATTGGATTTTATTTTTATACGAAAGGCCGCGCGGTGCGATCTTGTTATGTACTGTGGGTGCACTTTTTTTATATTGTGCTAGCTTTGGTTATTACAAAGTAGCCTATGTCCTTATCCAGGTCCCAAGCTACCTCTTTGTCAAATTTCATTACGATCGGTTTAGTAGTTTGGCCGTGATGAGGGAACAAACATACAGACAGAGATACTTTCGTTTGTAAATTCTTATTTTGAGTATTGATTAAATTTTACTTGGTTTTTGAGACTTGGGTGCTTTTATAATATTATAGAATTCTTTGGACACTGCGGGTGAACATTCTCTACGCCATGCTCGAAGCACGGCTGGCTACATACCTGGTGTGTTCGCCGTGGGAAAAAACATACGGTTGTGTGTGCACCGCGCTCGCGTTTTTTTAAGTAAAAACACAACATGTGTGTTTTCCCGCGGTCATGTGGACTTTATTTAGTTTAGGGGTGGACTTTATTTAATTAGTCTTTCTAATACAATATAAAAGTGCATCCACAAACACAAAGCGGTAAGTCCGCTAGTTTAAATGTAAAAAAAATTGTAGTGTAAAACCAGGTTCTATGAAATACTTCAAATAATCATAAATTATTAAGAATTGTATGATGAAGCCTTTAAAAGTTTCTAAAGTGAATACTTTGGAACATGTAATTTATAATACATAAGTTATGTATGCAATTTTTTTATAGAAGGCGTTCCCAACATTTACGTTTTTTTTTTCTTTAAATGCGTGACTTACTCCCGGTTTTTCGAATGAGAAATTAATGTGGCAAATTGTCAAGCTGCTGTGTGTTAATGATGTAGCGACATCTAACGCACAGAATAGGAACTAAAACTGTCAATTCCTACATCGCGCAATCAAAGTTCCGATATGCTCAAATACAAAATCCCGACAACGACCGTACAATTTACAATTTTTTGCACCTGCTATGTTATCTCTTCACCACCTTTGGTTGACTGGTAGAGAATAATGCCTAAGGCATTAAGTCCGCCTTTGTACTTTTTGTTTAAATAAATAAATAACCGTCGGGCAGTAGCCCACCAGACATAAAACCTGTCTGGTCGGAGCATCCTCCCTTTTCAACGGAGGATAAGTTTACACCCTGTCTACTTAGGGTCAGCTCACACCGAGACGCGACGCTGCGCGCACACTTTAAAAGAGCGACTCAAAATATAACTTTATTTTCTACGCGAAAAGATACACATTTAATTGTGGGAATTTAGAATACGTTACTCCACGCAGCACCACGCCTCGTGATGCCTTGCGGCGTCAAGCGACGCCTCGCGACGCAGCGGTAAATCGCAGGTACGCGCGGCGTGCAAGAGCGACGACGTTGCGATGCGTCTCGCGGCTTGCAAGAGCGACGACGTTGCGATGCGTCTCGCGGCGGCGCGCGGCGCAGCGCGAAGTCACTGGCCTCTTCCAGTATCGTCACGTCGCGTCGCGTCTCGGTGTGAGCTGACGCTTAAGTCAACCAATCACAGCAACTTACGTACGCTATATCTTACACTAGCTGCTCCCTGCGACTGCACGCGTGGTTTTTTCACGCCGTGTTAAGTTGCGTCTTTACTGCTCCGCTCCCATGGCTCGTAGCGTGATGTTATATAGCCTATACTATTCCTCATGAGTCTGACTCTAAAAAAAAAGGCAAAAGTCAAATCATTTATTTCAATTAGACCATTAAAAGGCACTTTTGAACGTCATTTACGAGAGAAAAGAAAAAATTATAATATTGAATCTAGTTGCCCATTCCAAAAGGTAGTTTCGTATGGAGAAGAACGGGCAAGAAACTCCATACTTACTCTTATTGATTATCTTAAAAAGAAGAATTTTTCCAATCCGACTGGTAATTCGAGATTAGTGCGTTAAACGGACAGAAATCTCTTCAGTTTTATTATACATTGTTATTTCTTTCGAAAAACCGAGGTATGTCAACATAAATGTGCCGATATGACCAAATTAAGAAAGTTGTAAAATTCATCATTAAAATGATTCATATCAAAATTTTATTGTAAACAATTATCTTTCATTCATTGAAATAATATCGGCTAATTATTGGGTAAATTATTAAAACACAAGATGCAGCATTTTGCATACTCGTTAAATTCAAAGAATAAAAAAATATATAACTGAGTATTATATTGATTTTATTGACCATTTAATTTGACTATTTATGTCTTTTATGACAGCCTACTGAAATTTTGACTATGCTAATCTGCATCTTGTATGGGATCGCTAGTATTCAAGAATAAGCCTTCAAATCATAACAAATACGTTACAAAATAGTGTGTATCCTTTCACGGTTTTTGACATACAAATTATTAGTATGACAGTAAGATTTCATCGAAGTAGGAGTACAAAGACCCTTTAATTCTAAATTCTACAGATTATAATTGAGTTTGCAAAATAACAATAAGCAACAAAAAAAAATAGCACTACTAGATTTTGCCAAATGCATAGTTTTACATAGGGTTGCCAGGTTCTAATTCCGGAAAGCCGAACTAACAGCCAATGAAGCCGGATTTTTAGGTAAAAAAGCAGAGTTTTCTGTGTGAGTTTTAAAATGAAAACAGTTTTCGATCTTTCACCATAAAATCAACTTATCATATGAATTAAATACTTAAGAAAAGTCAGACAACACATCCAAAAAGCCTGACAATGTCCGGCTTTATCCGGACGCGACGCTTGGCAACCCTAGCCACACACGAGCTTAGTTCTTGGCACTTATAACACCGTGTGATGTAAACTTGCTTTCATGGTGCTTAGTATTAGTCACCAGTGCGAGTGAATAGAAACCAAACGTTTTTACTAAAGGACAAGTTACTCTGTGTATCGAGTACAACCCGATCGAGTTAAGTTTGCACCTCGCATAAGCCACTACTACCTTCTGCCCGCGACTTCGACCGCGTCAAAGTTGGTTTCTCCATACAAACTTTGGACGCCTGCTTCATCCCCTTAGGGGGAGAAAAAAACGGTGGTTTGATTTTAGAATCCAGGAGTGACGTAATTATGACTATGTGGTTAAATATCTTTTCTCAGAAATAGTTTATTTAATGAATTTAAAGTGAATAAATTAGATTAGGTTTCCAGAAAATAAATAATTATGTTCATTGGCCATAATACAGCACAGATCGGGAACGTTTAAAAGAATTCTAGTTTAAGGAAGTCTCTCAAAAAGTTTTACTTTTTCAGCTTCATCTGGGGGCCTACCCCTATCTCTTAAAACAATCCTATTTAAATATTACATTTCAACGCTCGGCTTAGCGCTGAGAGTTGAAAATCCAACATCAGAAATAACAAAATAATTAAATTAGATTGTTTTAAGAGATTTACATCAAAACAATGTTTATGGTTAAAGTACAGTTTTTTATTGTATTACACTTTATAATTAGAGATAAATATTAGTTATAATTTACATTGTAAATACTTACAATAAACGTATCTACGTATATGATTTTTTTGTTTTATTATTTTTGGTGCAAGTAAAAAAAAATCGAGATATCAGTAAAGAGTGAAAAAATCCATGCATTTTTATGTAAATACGCCACAGGGAATTGTTTGTTGCTCGTGGTCCGATGGAGAAGTTGCAGAAGATCGAAAGCTGCTAACACGCCGTCCGTAAGCCGTCACCTTTTTTTTACCCTGTTCTTATGAGCGATGACCTTAGCCTCCAACTGGAACGGCTGGTTACTGTTTATTTATTTATTTATTTATTCAACTATAAGCACATGTAAAAAAAATACATTGTACAAAGGCGGACTTAATACCTTATTACTGTGTCTATATTTAGTACTTATAGGTAACTAGCGACCCGCCCCGGCTTCGCACGGGTGCAATGCTGATACTATGGCAAATATTTTACTTACTATTCGTTCGACTAAGAACAAAAGATTATACAATTATCAACAAAGTGAAAAGATACCTTTCTATTCAGTTATTTTTTTAACTTAAATACCTACCTTACATTAAACTACGATTTTTGATTCGTTCAGTGAAAAGGTAGGCTATTCTATTCAGTTATTTTTTTAACTTATCCTACCTTTCATTAAACTATAATTTTTTATAATTAAAAATACAGTAGGTACTAATAATTGTATTTTTCCTCGGTACCGCCCGCCGCCGCAGACGCTATGTACCTGCGTTTTAAATCTGTAATATCTTCGAAAATATTTATTTAAATTACATGCTGTAAAGGGCCATAATGATCTATATGAAATGCACAATGTTTTTAAGGTACTTAATTGGATAAGGATTAATGCTGTATTGCCTAAAATTGCTTCTTAAATAAGCCATTATTTCTCGTAAAAAGTTAAGGATAAAAAATGGTTATTGTAGGTGATCCTTAAGAGATAGACATATACCATCGCGGACTTTTTTGTAGACCTTTTTAAGGTGTACAATACTGTAATACATTATTTTGATCCATCTCCAAGGGTTCAGCCAGCGTTTGCAATGTAAGCGCAAAAAAATGTGTTTATTTACGACATCACATTAGAAACCTCTAAAATTATCAGTGTTTCTCTTCTTTATTATGCATGTATTATACATACCTATAAACCTTCCTCTTGAATCACTCTATCTATTAAAAAAAACTGCATCAAAATCCGTTGCGTAGTTTCAAAGATCTAAGCATATATAGGGACAGACAGACAGAAAAAGCGACTTTGTTTTATACTATGTAGTGATAGTAAAGTAAACAAAAATAACCCAAGTTTGAAGATCAGCTGCCCTACCATGAACTCTTATTGCGATCCAAAAAACTGAATTGTTCTTCAAATAAGTCAAGATAACGCATCAATTTATGTCATTTATTGACGTATTTTCTCTTATCGCGATCCAAAAACTGAACTGTTCTTCAAATACGTCAATATAACGCATAAATTGATGCGTTATATTGACTTATTTGAAGAACAATTCAGTTTTTTGGATCGCAATAAGAGTTCATGGTAGGGCAGCAGGATCATATTATTATCCTTTTGGCTCGTTTGTATATGGCCGCCATTTCTGATTAGCTTTTAAAATGGGAGTTAAAAACTTGTAAAATTTAAATAAAACACTTCTTATTTATATTATAAATATATAATTTACTTATCACAAAAGTATAGACAAATAAAAAAGTTTTATAAATAACGCCGCCTCCTCTTTCTGTTTTGACCAGGATACATGCAAAGTATCTTTTTAGCAGATTCCCTTGCCTCTTCTTCGACTGAAAAGCAATAAAACAGGTTTGAGAAATCACAAAAATGTATGAATGGGTGCCGATGAACCGAAAAATGAGCCTTATTTTTCAGGCGACTAAACAGGGTAAGGTAATGCAGGCAGGAGGGCATATTTTTCAGTGCTGCCTGTTTGAGGAAGGGGAAATTTTGCGAAAGGGACATTCTGAGAAAGGGACATTCTGCGAAAGGGACACCTGTAGTCATTTTGAGAAGCTTGTGGTCATTTTGCGACGGAGCCCTTTTACACACGATGTAGTTTTTGGATCCTTTATTTTTTACTTTAATTTTTATTGCTATAGTATGTACCTACTTAATACACAGTCAAGCATCTACCTATAACGGTTCAAAAGGTACAGGGACAGACAGACGGACGTGCACAGTAGAATAAGCGAGGGTATTAAAGCTCCGTTTGGACCTTTGGACCCTTCGACGATACTTTAAAAAACTAACTTTAAATACAAAATATAGCTCACATTCATCTTCAGAGCTATCCGGCTGATGCCTCCTAAGCGCCAGCTGTTTATCGAACCCGATACCATCATACTGGCTATTCATTGCCGAAGTACGAACAGACTTGTTTTCCAAGAAATATATCTCCGACATCGGTAACAGTGGGTTGTAAATCCCTTGAAACAACCCCAAAAAATTGTCCCCCACAGGAATCTGGTGATGATTCCTGTAACTTCTGTCTTCAAATACATTTCTTGGTTTATTTTCTCTACTAGGGCCTGCGTCTGAACTGGGCATATCATTTTCGCCGCCCAGATCTCTCTCCTCTTCATCAAAATATTGTATTACTGGCTCAGGACTGTTCTGAGATAAATTCTGGTACTTTTTGACCTTGAAATTAATTATAATCCCAGTCTTACTCGCCTCCGTTTCTGATATGAATTCGAAATCTGATGAATTGTAGCCGTCTTCCGAATCTGATGCATCAGAAATTGTATATATATTGGAGATAGAATCTTTTGATTCTACTGTGTGACTTTTCTCGTCATCGATTGAAGAATTTATGGAAATAATATCGATATTGTCATTTATATTTGAATGTTTTTCTTTATTTGCATCTGTTATTTGTTTTACTGTCAAAGTTGCACTCTCATTACTCTCTAAAACGCTAAAACTTTTTATAGAAATTAAATCAGCATTTTCAGTGTCCAATTCATTAAATATTTCGTCTAAATTAATGAGATCTGATCCAAAATCATCAGTAAGAGCAGCTTTATCTATATTTTTTAAAGCTTCTTCAAACTCTTTAAGGCTTTGCATAGTTTCATCGTCTATAACATTGATCGGATCGATTTCAGTAATATAAGTTGCATCATTAGAAACTGTCGCTTCATCCTGATTTATACCAGGTCCATTCTCTCTAGCACTCTTAACTGAATTTATTTCAGCAGCAATATTTAACATTCTAGCATCTTCAGACGCAGCATCATTATTTAAACTTACTGCATTTAGTTCTGGTTCTTTGTTATCATTTGTAATGATTTCAATAGGAGCGACATTTGCTAGATTATCACCAAATTCATCAATATGAGCAACTGATGAATCGTTTTCGTCCTTATTGTCAGTAGCATAACTTTCAGTTTCCAGTTTATCTGAATTTTCAACTTGTGGATAACATTGATGAAGAGATGGTTCTCTAGTTATATTGCTACTTATCTCCGTAACTGAAGCCATGTTTTTTTTAATACTCCGTGGAAATATTTTTCTAAAGAAATTCATTGTAAACTGGAACTGGAACATGAAAAGTTTATATAAATTATGTCGCATACTAATTTCACTATGTCGATGTCGCAGTCTAGTTTCAGTGTCAAGAAGGCTAATTCTATTAACAATTACAGTCACAATTTTATCTCAGCGACAATCATAGTAGGAGAGCTACTGGACCGTCCGAGTAACGGTGTGTCTGTAAGGCTAGATATTTTTATGGTGATGAGTCATAGTTGCCTAAGTACAATGACCATCGCCTGGCACGCCTCAGCCCTGCACGTCATCAACCCCTATATTATTGAAAGTGTAGGAAACATTGAAAAAAAAACTTGTTCCTGTAAGCTTGAAATTTTTTTACCATTTTGTTTATTCGTTATTAGGTTCAAAAAAAAATTGACAGGCGTTTTCGATGAGCACAAGTACCTGACAGGTGAGCCTGAAGGTGTATTGTTTGTAGGTAAATTAAAATAAACTTTATTCTGTGAAGTTGATATTTACAGATATGTTTCTTTGAGCGATTTAAAGTAAGTTGGTAGAATGACAGGCGGTTCTGGCTAGCATAAGTCCTTGACAGGCGAGGGGAAAAATGCTATGGGAGTGCGAGTAAGAGGCGTAGCATGAAAAATCATATCGTTGATGCAAATTACATTAATTAAAAATAGAAATTATGGGTAAAATGTATTTTATTAGTTGTAACATAATGTACAGTCAGCAAAACAGATAGGTATGCAGGGTCGTCAGATATACTATACAACGTGTAACGGAAAGGGTATATACATACAAAGAGTAAGGCCTCTTTGGATGATAACTAACGATATGGCAAGGGTTTCAGCTCAATGTAATATAATATATAATACTCTAAGACACACATACAGTAGGTATATATATATATTGTATGGAATGAAATCTGCCAATGTAAATGAAGCACGATATGATAAGTTTATCGCCACATATAAAACAAGTGGTACTGAGGTGTTTAAGAAAAAACGGATCAGTTATGATTCCTCAAATTTGCCTCCATGCCAGCGGGAACTCTAACAACAATTATTGCGGTCTGTATACATTACAAATATCTGGAGAAATAGTCACTTAAAAGTGCCAACGGTTCTTAAACCTGAAGATAATGGTTGGAACTGAATCGATGGAAGCTATGTTTTTAATTGGTTTGAGGGAAATACAGTTCCTTCTTCTATCTACGAAATATTATTACAACAGCCTATTATACTGATACTGCTGAGAATGAGTCAAGTGAAGCTGAAGAACACATTGAAGGTAATAAAAAAATTCTTAATTTTATAAAAATGTATGGAATTCTACATAATTGAGCGCAAGATCCGAGATTTAATGTTATTATTAATGTATTCAAAATTTGTTTCTTTTTAGATGATGAAATCGACAATGAAGAATCATATGATGACGAAGAAAGTGATGATGACATATCAGATAATGATGATGAATAATGATGATTAATTTAAAAGTCTTATGTACAGTCAGGGCCATTAATTGAAGTTTTCTTAGAAACCGATGGATGTTTTCGAATGTAATTTAATTTAAAACGTAGATAATAAATAGTTCTTTATTAAGGTTAAGTTTCAGTCAAAGACATCCATCGGTTTCTTAGAAAACTTCAACTTCGACCCTGCATACCTATCTGTTTTGCTGACTGTACATTATGTTACAACTAATAAAATACATTTAACCCATAATTTCTATTTTTAATTAATGTAATTTGCATCAACGATATGATTTTTCATGCTACGCCTCTTAC
This sequence comes from Hoplodrina blanda, assembly GCA_949316365.1. Taxonomy (NCBI): domain Eukaryota; kingdom Metazoa; phylum Arthropoda; class Insecta; order Lepidoptera; family Noctuidae; genus Hoplodrina; species Hoplodrina blanda. Next base: position 3,688,448 of record OX438573.1, read on the forward strand.
TCGCACTCCCATAGCATTTTTCCCCTCGCCTGTCAAGGACTTATGCTAGCCAGAACCGCCTGTCATTCTACCAACTTACTTTAAATCGCTCAAAGAAACATATCTGTAAATATCAACTTCACAGAATAAAGTTTATTTTAATTTACCTACAAACAATACACCTTCAGGCTCACCTGTCTGTCAGGTACTTGTGCTCATCGAAAACGCCTGTCAATTTTTTTTGAACTTAATAACGAATAAACAAAATGGTAAAAAAATTTCAAGCTTACAGGAACAAATTTTTTTTTTCAATGTTTCCTACATTTTCAATAATATAGGGGTTGATGACGTGCAGGGCTGAGGCGTGCCAGGCCAGGCGATGGTCATTGTACTTACGCAACTATGACTCATCACCATAAAAGTTTCTAGCCTTACAGACACACCGTTACTCGGACGGTCCAGTAGCTCTTGGTCTATCATTGTTAAAAACTTGACACAAATAAAGCTAAATAATTAAAGGTATTTTTGACATACTGACACGGATTATCAATGCGATCGTTGTAACTAACATTATTTATATCACGTTATTACGTACTCACTTTATTGTGCAGAAAAGTGCCTTAATTAGGTATATCTTAAAGTCCTCTATTCCTTCAAAAATAATCGCTAGGTACGTAATATTACCTAATATTACTTAGTAAAGTTATCACAAAAACACGAAGTAACAGCCGGTGCGTGATGAATCGCGAATGTCAAATAAGGCGGGAAAAGCTTCCAGGCAAAGGTCAAGATTCTTACAGCCTATTCAATAATAACATTTAATTATCAAATGCTTTATTTATATAAAATGCATGTTACAAGTTTGGTATGTACCTATGTTAGACACGTTTATAATTCTGAGCCAAGTTATGGCATTACGACGATGTCCAATATAGAAAGACATGATAGTGGCGAACCATGGTTTATTTATGCTGTATTCAACAATTAAAAAACAACAAAAGATCTTTTAATAATTCTTACATTAGAATTTATAGCCTATAAATTAAAATACATAGTGAGTTGTGTCACTTTTTTCCCGACTTCTTGATGCCACCAGTTGCCAACGGACCTTTTTGTGAGGCCTTTGCTTTCGCCTCCTGGAAAAAATAGGTAAAAAAATTAATAATTATTTCACCCTGTTACACGAAACTTGTTAGCAAATTTTAAGACAGAAACAGACTAATAACACGCTACGCCATTCCACGCGTGTTTATTACCCTAAAGACAGAGTTGTTTCACAAGATAAAATCTGGCCAATGCGTACGCTTCACTGACGGCGTGACGTGGCGTAGCGTAGCGCGTTATAAGTCTGTCTCCGCCGTCATTTTCGATTCGGACACCGATTGTTAACCGTTTGGTGAAACTTTACAGACCTGTAATGCCTTCTGTTGTTCCTTTAACTTTTGTTTGTGAGCTAAGTCATCCTCGTCGAGGTCCTTCGAGTCTTTCTTGGGCGCCTTCAGCGGCTTTTTCTTACCACCTTCACGGCCCGACATCTGGAAATGTCACAAGTTCAATATCAAATAAAAATAAAAAATTAAATGGTATCTTACATTTAAATATAACTGCGCGACTGACTGCTGATCATGAGGTTTTTGGGTTCAATTCCTCGGTCGGGCAAAGTGTTATTGGGTTTTCCATCAGGAATTTCTCAGTAGTAGCCTCGGAGTCTAGATTTGTGCCCGGTTGATGGCCATAGGCTCGCCTCCTATTACATGGGACTTAAAATATAACTGGCGAGATATGCGTGTACTAATGAGTACACTGCTGCCTAACCCTTCGGGGATTACAAGCGTGATGCTTGATCTACAATTAGTATGGACACAAAATATTGTGATCTTTAAACTTGTATTTACAATATTTGAATTCCAGAACAGAATTTAAAAAAATACTATATTTATATCTATAAACTATATATTCACTAAAAGATTGTTAGTAGTTGGCCTGCATAACTAATAATATGTCAATAGATGGTCATGGCTAATATTGATCAATTTACAGCACACGGTTTCAAATTGTGACTAATAAATTAGTACATTTAAAGGTTATTCATCATTTGCCAAGACCGCTATTTTAGTCTACTTGAATGCATGTTAGGTATGGCTAAATGATGTACGAATTTAAGGATTCATGCAAATTAGAAAAAGAAAGGAATTTCTCTTCACCAGCCCTAACTGAATTTCAGCCAAGTACACAAAAAAATATTTTTATAAGAACACTACACCTCTGGCGCAGTGGTTGCTGTGATTCCGCCACTCATTGTGTGCTTTCCGGGTCTGTAAGGGTGTGTCTGTCTGTGGCATCGTAACTCATAAATGGATGAACCGATTTTGATTTTGTTTTTTTTTTGTTTGAAAGGTGAATTAGTCAGGAGTGTTCATAGCAATGTTTTGTCGGGGGTCTTTTACCAATCATAATTTTCGATACAGAGTAGTAATTTTCGTTGGCAGTTGATAAACATGTTTCATTTTCACAAACTAGTCATTTTAACATTAAATAGAAGAGAGAAGTGAAAATTAAATTAATATAGCACCCAGCTTTAAACGAATGAACAATGCTTGTAATCCATCGCTCTGAAAGAGTGCGGCAATTCTTGTATTTTACTAGACTATTACACTTATTGTAGGTAGACCATAATTATTGATTTTTATAAGTAGTACATACAATGAAGAATTTAGAATATTATTTAAAAAACTCGGAAGAAGCAAGTACAAAAGAATATAAAAACTCGGAAGTAGCAAGTAAGTACAAAAAAATATAAAATCTAATTTGCCATATCGACTAACGCCTTCGACATAAAAATTTTTGTTTAATTTCGCAAGAAAAGCCCAACAAGCTTGCATTTGAAATAGTTCTTTTAATGAAAAAAAGCAGAAAGGCAATTCTCTGATCAGACATGGCACTTTGTAAGCTTATTTATTTTCAATTTTGTGAAAACAATCCTTCCATTTAACGTCATTGACACATATTTTACTTTTATAAAATAACCTCAACGCCTCAGCAGGCAAAACGATGAAAACCTACATTTTATATTTATTATACGCATTGCAATATATGCAAGGAATAACATGAGGAATACTTACATTTAGAAGTGGTAGCGGAGAAGTAATGCGAATCAATTCAATGAAATTGGATGAATTACACGCTTTTATCCAAATTATTACAATGAAATCATTGATTGACGTTCGATAAGTTTTGACAATTTGCTGTCTGAGTCCGACAAATAGACAGAACGTGAACGGTGTTACCAGCGTCAGCTATTTCGTTCGGAAATTGATTTTTTTAAAAGCATCTAATACTTGCACGCAATGACTTACTGCAAATCAACGTATAAATAAGTATTTATCAAGATTGTTTAGCCAGACCTAAGTCATTTAAGTACGGCTGAAATTTTAAGATCAGGTAGAGGAATATGTTATTAGAATGGTATGCGTATTGGCTTCAATGCTGGGCTCATTATCAGGTATACCGGGAACAAAAGTTACCTTACTAGCTAACGTCCAAGTATTATGGTTATTTTTATATAATTCTGAGCGCCTCGTTGGTCTAGTGGTTGATTTTCAAGTCGGGCAAAGTGTTATTGGGTTTTTTCATAAAGAATTCCTCAGTATACAATAGCAGTAAACAGCGGTATCACTACATAGTATAAAACAAAGTAGCTTTCTCTGTCTGTCTGTCCCTATATATGCTTAGATCTTTAAAACTACGCAACGGATTTTGATGCGGTTTTTTTTTAATAGATAGAGTGATTCAAGAGGAAGGTTTATATGTATAATACATGCACCCGTGCGAAGCCGGGGCGGGTCGCTAGTACAATATAACATCACAATACGACCCACGGATGTGGAGCAGTACCCAAAGACGTAACTAAACACGGTTGAAAAATACCTCGCGGACAAAGACGCAGGGAGCCAGGGCCGTAGCTAGGGGGGGGGGGGGCATTGTGGGGCAATGCCCTACCTTGAAATCACAATGCCCTACCTTAAAAATACCAAAAATAAGATAAAATTATTATAATTAAATTGTTTGTTCATAGTTTCAGACTCATTCAGAGTCATCATAAGATGTCAGATATACAGGGTGCCCAGTAAAGAATGGATAGTCTTGAAATGGGTCGTGGTAGAACTAATGACCATTCAGAAAAAAAATACAAATAAAAAAAAATCCAAGTAGTACCAAAGATATGATTCATTTAATAATATTCGAAGTTTTTTGTTAAGTACCTTATTTTACATTCTTGTACACCACGACCACGAATTAATGAATTTCATCGGTTTTTTATTGTTAAAGTAATTTACGTTAACTAAGCTGATCATAGAGCAACACGGGTACCTGTCAGGTACCCGTGTTGCTCTATGAAGCTGATAGATAAGTAATCAAAAGAAGGACTGCTATTACGCGGTTTTTAAAAAAAAAACAACTTGAATTATGTTCTTTTGAAAAAAATCGTGAAAATTTTTCTTTTTGACAAAGTTTAAGCGTCCGTAGTTTTATTTTAAAAAAATGTATCGAAACACTAGTGGCCAATAATTTTGTAAGATCATGTGCTTATAGCCGATTCCAAAATGGTATGATTTCTTATTGTACCTAATGTAAATAGTGAATTATTGCTATTCGTTTTCAAAAGGATTGAAATTTGGAACAACAAAGTTTGAGATATTGGAATATTTATTTACATTAAATGTACCTGGTCATTGGGGTTTAATAAAAAACATCATTTGATATTAACAACACTGTTTTTGACTGCTGAGCATGAGGTTGGGCAGTGTTATAGGGCAAAGTATTATAACTGGCGAAATGTGGGTGTACTAATGAGTACACCTCTGCCTAACACTTCAGGAATTACAGGCGTGATGTTAACACTGTATTCGTTGTAAATTACAATAAATGTTCAAATTGTCTGCCACCCATTCTGATTCAGACCTTACATCTTAGAATAAATGCTCTCCTAAGAAGTGGCTTATCACGTCGATTGCTTATTTTCGATGTGGTTGACCGGACACAGCTTCGTAAGTCTTCCAAGGATCGGCTTCGCGTAATAATTTTCCTTAGGACAGCCCCAATAAAAATAAATCACGGTCACACCACATTTTCAAACCCACAAGTCCCACAACAGGCTAACCAAGCTTTCCTATTCAGTACTAACATCTACTAATCATTTTTTATTTATACCCAGATGGTCAGGTTCATCTAATGTTCATATTTGTTACAATATTGCAAACTTTATTGTTTTTCTAAATTTCACTCCTTTTGAAAACGAATAGCAATAATTCACTTTTTACAATAGATACAATAATGAATCATACCATTTTGAAATTGGCTATAAGCACATATTTTTTTAAAATTATTGGCCACTTATGTTTCGATACATTTTTTTTAAACTACGGACGCTTAAACTTTGTTAATAAGAAAAATTTTCACGATATTTTTTAAAAGAAGTTGGTTTTTTTCAAAACCGTGTAATAGCAGCCCTACTTTTGATGACTTATCTATCAGCTTAGTTAACGTAAATAACGTTAACAATAAAAAACCGATGGAGATCATAAATTTGTGGTCGTGGTGTACAAGAATGTAAAATAAGGTACCAAAAACATCGATTATTATTAAATAACTCATATCTTTGGTTCTACTTGGTATTTTTTTTATTTGTATTTTTTTCTGAATGGCCATTAGTTCTACCATGACCCATTTCAAGATTATCCATTCATTACCGGACACCCGATACATAGTGATTGATTAGGAGCCCGTGTTTCGAGGACAGATCAATTATGACATTATTTTTTACTTCCGACCTACCTGTAACTAATGCTGCCCTACCTCAAATTCGACTCTAGCTACAGCCCTGCAGGGAGCAGTTAGTAGGGGATAAACACGTAAAATACGCAATTGGAAAACACAGTTTATTCTCGTACTTCAATTACATTGTTTAATTGTTTCATTGTTAAGTGTTATACTTGCCTGTTTACCTTATATAAAAAGGCATTAATTAATTGATATTTAGTCATACGTTGTACGAACGTATTCGGTACTAGCTTCTAACGTTAAAGTAAATTATTTCACGGAACCGTGCATTTTTATGAGATTTATAGTAGCCTATGTGCTATCCAGACTATAATTTATATCTGTGCCCAATTTCATCCAGATCCGTGCAGCCGTTCTGGCGTAATTGAGTAGCAAACATCCATCCATCCAAACTTTCGCATTTATAATAGTACATAACTAGTAGAATTTCAAGATGAAGTTTTCGATATTACTAATACTATTTTGTTATTTCGTGTTAAATACAGGTAAGTTTTAACTAATTAAATATAAGAAGTCATGTTCACTCAAATTAAAATCGACGGTGGTAAATAATACCAGCCATTGTCCTAATTGATTGATTGAATTGATAAGTAGATACCTATTAAATGTAAAAGTGTAAAATGTGTAAAAGTAGGTAATTCAAATAGGGTATTTGACACCACCAATCAATTGACATACTTTTTATGAGCTGTCAAAACGCGATTATTCCATAGATTTTGTATGGCAAAATACAATTGTGACGTCACTTAAGTACTAGCTCACTCGATTTAAGGCGGAAACAGACTGATAAGACGCTACGCCATCCCACGCGTGCTTATTGGCCAAAACACAAAGAGTAGTTTCACGAGACGAAATGTGGCCAATGAGAACGCTTGAATGCCGTGGCGTGGCGTAGCGTGTTATAAGTCTGTTTCCGCCTTTACTATTTATTGGTTTCAGAGCAACTAAAAATCTATTTTTACTGTTCAGTGAACATTTATCGGGTTCTCTGAGCTAAAATGACGTGTTGTTTTTTAAGAAGTTGTGTCTTGGATTTATTGGTTAATGGTGTCAAATACCCTATTAGCAAAGAAGTAACAAAATGGCGGCCTCTTCATAGAGACTAAAGGTAATCAATTCATTAAGTACAGCTAGGAGTCGATTTGGCAAGCAATAGACAAAATTATTATCGATACTATCAAGTTCTATCATTATAATTGCAGAAAATAATTAACAACAATTCAAATATCATCGAAGTACAGTCAGCAACAAAAGTCGATTAACATTTATGATTTTTAAATCCTAATTATTAAGTACAATATTAAAAGTAAAACGCAATGAATATAAAATTCAAATATAATAAGCCCTTAGCTATTACCTGAAATTCTGAAAGCCAGTACATTATGTGTTTATGTGTCTGTTTAAATGATATAAAAAAGTAACATTGTTAATCGACTTTTGTTGCTGACTGTACATACGCTGTTTTTGAGCTACTAAATTAAAGGAAAAATAATACCAGCCTATTACTGACCCACTACAGGGCAAAAGCCTCTTCTCATACAGAGAAGGCACGAACATTGATCATCACGCTTGCTCAAGGCGGATTGGCGGTTTCAGACAGATTCAGTTATGACAGTTTTTCTAAATTTAGAAGTGACCTAAGTTACTTACTCGAAATTGGACGTCAGATTAGCGGAAACATACAAACAGACAAAAAAAAAATGTATTTCTGCTTCGTATTAGTAATACAATACTCCGAAACATTCTTAAATGATCATGCATTTAGTAAAATACTAAGTATCATTTTCATTTTTCTTTCATTTTTATCTTTATTTTTTATCTTTTTGTCTTACATGGGTATCGTATTACCCAGTCACTGGGTTGTGGGGGTCAGATAGGCAGTCGCTCCATGTAAAATACTGGTACTCAGCTGCATCCAGTAAGACCGGAAGCCGACCCCAACATAGTTGGGGAAAGGCTAGGCAGATGATGATGACTATCATTTTGACATTACATTTAATTTATATACTTTTACTTTTCAGTTGCCGGGGGAAATATATTGTCAGTATCATGCTCTAGAATGTTGACGCTGTACTATAGAAGCAAAATTAAAGAAATTCTGGAAGACTTTTACCCAAGTTATGACGATTTAAAAAATCTAGAATATTATCAGAGTAAAATAAGATGTTACTAAATATTTAAAGTACAATAGATAAGTCAAATTAACGTAATTACGATTTTTATTTATGCTTAAACAAAAAAAGCCACATTAAAATGTTGCCTATTTTTTAAAGAGATTAGGCTTGAATGCGTTTGGAAATACAGACACCCGCAGAGAGTTCCACTTTTGACGTTTGGAAACGCTTAGGGATGAGGTAGGGATGGGTAGAGTAGACAAGGTAGGTATTATGAACAACTAAAAGCAATTTTACAAACTGCGGAGGCTAGTTGACACCACCATCAGTTGACGTACTTTTTATGACCTGTCAAAACGAGATTCTTTTATAGATTTTGTATGGTAATAGCACGTTGTGACGTCACCTATTTGGCAACTCAATTGTCTAACTATTTATTGATTTAAAAGCCACAAAAAATCTAATTTTGCAGTAAATTGAAAATTAATCGGGTTTTCAGGGCTAAAATAAAGCGTTTTTTTAAAGAAGTTAAGTAAGTATGTCTTGGAATTATTTATTAATAACTTAGTGTCAACTACCCAATTGAAGCAGTTAGCATGTTGTGCCACCATATTGAGTGTAAGAAGCGCGCGCACGCAACAGGTTGGTTCGATCTTGCAGGCAGATGTGTATTAGGTAGGCTACGGACTGACCACGAGTCTGCTGCCTGCAGACCCTTACTCCAGGCGGCTGGAGAACCCAGAAATACAAGAGGAAATGGTCTTTTCTCCATACAAACGCTTTCGCCAAGAATAATGTAACCAGGATTTTGTAAAAACCTAATTTAAAAGAGTGCCGTGGAGTTTCTTGCTCGTTCTAGGCCTACCTCCGTTTTGGAACGAGCAACTAGCTTCATTTTTCGGACTAACTGACTGACTTCTTGACAATTCAAAAGTGCCTGTAAATGGTCTAATTGAAATAAATGTTTTGACTTTGACTTTCCCTGTTTCCTTTCGGCGACTGTTGAGCATGAGGTCTTGATGAGGGTAAAGTGATATTGGGTTTTTCCATCAGATTTGGGAATTTTTCAGTAGCAGCCACGGAGTCTGGGTTTGAGTCCGGTTGATGACAATAGGCTCGCCCCCTATTACATGGGACTTAAACATAACTGTTGAAATGTGGGTCTACTAATGGGTACACCTCCGTCTGCCTAACCCTCCGGGGATTACAGGCGTGATGTTATGTAACAGAGGCCTCGTAAAAAAAATTAAATTATTAGTAAAAAAAGCTTATTCAGCTTGATATGAAATATCTTTTGTATTAGTTCAATATTAGAGAAGGAAATAGGCGAGAGTCAAACCCCAAATTATGACTTTTTACTTAGGCTATTCTAGGCTAGGCTAGAGTGAAAGACGATTAACAAAAGGTATTTATATGGCAGAGGTGAGTGGTAACGCAGGGAGGGGTCGCCCTAGGAAGACCTACACTGACCTTATTGGTGAGGTTCTTCAGAAAGGTCAGGTGCGGAGTACTCGTAACCGGCGTGCTTGTATGACGAGATGTATGAACGTAGATGAGGCGAAAGGAGTATGTAAGGATCGTAGCAGGTGGCGTTCTGTGGTTTCTGCCTACCCCCATGGGAAAAAGGCGTGAGTTTATGTATGTATGTATGTACTTAGGCTATTCAGTCGGATCTACAGTTGTCCTTTTCGCACGCCGAGGCTCGCAGAGTGATAGTTTCTTCTAATACCTACTTTGCATAAATGTCTCCGACCGCTTTTGATGACCTCAACCTGAATATTTAGGTACCCTATTAACCATAAACCATACGTACAGCTCATAAGGATAAATGTGTAACGTGATTAATTGGAAAACAGTTGATTCATATTGTGATTTTTCAGGGCCGGACTGTGATTTAATGGGCTCCTGGGCTAACACTACATGGGGGCCCACCTAATTTACCAAACTAATTAATTTGTCGTTTTTTTTTTCATTTTGTTGTTTTGTTTCTTTTTGTTTTGTTTTGTGTTAGTTTATTGTTTTGTTGTTTCTTACTCCTCCGCTATTTTTTTCTGATTAATTTCGTTGCGGGACCCAAGACAGTTAATCGTTTCTCTGGGACTCGTCGAGCTTCATTGCCTCGGCGCTTTTCTGGTGGCCTCCACTGTTGATTCTGGCTTTCAGGAGTTGCAGTGGGTGGGAACAGTGTGGCGGGCTTGTCCCAAGAAAACACATTTTTCTTTCTATTTGCCATTTTGTCAAAAAGCTGTTTGCTATAATGTTGTATACAGTAGCTATAGGACACAAATTAGGACAATAATAGTCCATTATGAAACTAGTAAGCTCGCAGAACGCAGCACCTGCCTTGTCGTGGTGGCAGTTTCTATACCTGCCGGGGTGCGGAAGAGTGGTCTAAGCGACTTCTGCACCACGGCCAAAAGCATTTTAAGGAACACCTTGGGGTTTTAGTCGGTAGGAGTACGACATATTATGTACCTCTAAAAGATGCACTAGTGAGCTAGTTGCGGAATAAGAAGATATGAAAAAGGCTACTTTGTCCTTTCTAGGGGTACCCCGTACTAAATTACATCAAAATCGGCTCAATGGTTTAGTTGTGAAAGCGTAACGGACAAAGTTACTTTTCGCATAAGTATATATGGATTTTTAAAATTTTCATTTTTCGTCAATAGGGGCCGGGGCTGCAGGTCAAACAACCTTATAGATCCGTCCCTGTAATTGGTTATCTAAATCACGTCATACTGTTATTTTGTTGTTAAGTTATAAAAAGTAGCGAAAAAAACATTGACCGTTATTCTATCGTTACAAACACAGTGAGAAAGTATAATTCAAAATTGCAATGAAGTTATCAATATTATTATTAGTATTCTGTTCATTAATTTATATAGGTAAGTTTTTATTAAGTAACAGCCGCACGGGTCGATCTATCAGGTTAAGCTACGCTTGCCGGGGTTGATATGTGGATGGGTGTCCATCTTTGCATACAGAGACTCCTCCGTGCGCGCATATTTCTTACTTGTATTTAATACAAACTTTTTTAAATGTTTTGCTTTTGTGTTCAATTTTTCTTTTATGTCATGTGCGTCATTTTCGCACAATTAAATAGTTTTTCTTTCTTTCTTTCGGCCCTATATATTTTATGTATATCTAGGGCCGCGCGTCTAGTGCTATTGCCCGACCTGGGAATCGAACCCAAGACCTCGTGCTCAGCAGTCGCGCTTTGTAACTACTAGACCAAGAAGGCAGTCAACCCATGCAGAAAAATGACCCCTAAGTTATATAATTATATGTTTTGTATTTTTTTTTAGTTGCTGGGAGTACTATTATATCGGTACCAAGCAATAAAATTATAATGATGTACAATAAAAAAGATATTGAAGATATTCTGCGCAATCCTTCGCCTACTAAAGAAGAAGATAGATTAGAATACTTTAAGAGTGTTTGAAGTTTAAGATATCATTAATCAACAACGTTTTCTACGTACAATATTATAGGTGAGTAAAAATCTTTATCTTTAGGTAGAGTTGTCAGATTGCCGTCCAGAGTTGCCCAACTATCGATAGTTTCCCTATCGATAGGTGACCTCGAAAACTAGTAACAATATCGATCACAAATTAACTAATACTATTGATTGGAAGCAATAGTATCGATACTATCGAAGACCAGCATATGTTTAGGAGCAATACTATCGATACTATTGATATGACGTCAACTATCAATAAACTATGTGACATGACTATAATAATCCAATATAAATGTATATTGACTTGTTCATATTAATTGTTGACATTTTATTATTATTATTACTATTTTTGACATTTTCTAATTTTTTTCAAATGTAATCCACTTAAAATTTAATTGATTTGTACCTATTATTTAAATTTGCACACTTTATATAGGTTATAATACAATCAATGCACCTCTTATTCTTTTGTAACACCTTTTTTTTATACATGTATTATGCAAATAAATGATTTGATTTGATTTTTTGATTTGATTTTTTATCGATAGACTATCGATAGTTTAGCGATAGTCGACTATCGATAGGCAACACTATTGCCGTCCAGTCGGACTATGAGAGTGAGGGTAGAGGGAGTGCTCCTATGTTTGCGGACACACGTCTTGTGCACTATATATCTCCCGTGTACAGTCATGAGCAAAAAGAAGTAGGTATGTATACACTTAGCAAAATTCAAAAGCGATTTTCTTGAGAAATAATGGTTGTAACTTTGATATAAGACCTATTTCATTGTAGTATTGAATTCAAAATACAATATTCCTTAAAACATGACATTTCAATCAATACATTCGAAGATAATCGCTTCGTAATGTTGCTAAGTGTATGTACTTCTTTTTGCTCGTGACTGTACTTGTCAGCTCAGGAGACCGTTACTCTTATTATAAAATATAACAAGCTTTTTCAGGCGACTTCGTCCGCGTAAAAGAAAACGAAGTCGCGGAATAAAAAGTGGCCTATGTCCTTCGTTGGAGTACAAAGTTACCCCGTACCAATTTTCATCAAAATCGGTTCAGTGGTTTAGTCGTAAAAGCTTAACAGACAGACAGAGTTATATTCGCTTTTATAATATAAATACTACTAGCTTTTGCCCGCGACTACGTCTGCGTGGAACGTACTTGTATACAAACTTCCACCCCCCTTTTCACCGCCTTAGGGGGTGATTTCCGGAATAAAAACTATCCTATGTCCTTCCTCGGATCTTAAACTATCTCCATGCCAAATTTCATCAAAATCGATTCAGCGGTTTAAGCGTGAAGAGGTAACAGACAGACAGACAGACACTATCGCATTTATAATATTAGTATGGAAAATATGGATTAGTATTTATTTTAAGTCAAGCTCGCTTTTAAAATATATAAAAACTAGCTTTTGCCCGCGACTTCGTCCGCGTATAATAATATGTCGGTTATCGCGGACGCAGACGAAGTCGAATTTGAAGTCGAATAAAAAGTAGCCTATGTCCTTTGTTGGGGTTCACACTTACCCTGTACCAAATTTCACACAAATCGGTTCAGTAGTTTAGGCGTGAAGAAAAGACAGACAGACAGACAGAAAGACAGACAGAGTTATTTTCGCATTTATAATATTAGTTAGGATGTAATAAAGTAATGCACAATGTAATATGAACATTCATGTAGCCAGTAAGTATCAAATATCGTTGAATTAGTGCATTTATAAAATAGCTGACGTTGTATATTCATCCATACCTACCTTAAGGTGTGACCAGACGAGACTGTCACCGACCACGCGATGTTGTTCATTCAGCTTTTGCCTGCAACGCTGGTTTAGTGGTCGTAAAGCGCGACTGTTGAGCATAAGGTCTTGGGTTCCATTCCCAGGTCGGGCAAAATGTTTTTTTATCAGGAATTTCTCAGTAGCAGCCCTGAGTCTGGATTTGTGCCCGGTTGATGGCAATAGACTCGCTACCCTATTACATGGGACTTAAAACTTAACTGGCGAAATGTGGGTGTACTAATGGGTACACCTCTGCCTAACCCTTCGGGGATAACAGGCGTGATGTTATGTAAAAAGTAAGTTAATTGATTGTTGGTGTGAACTACCCAATTTTAACTGAACGATCAATCGCTGTCCGTCTGGTCTCACCTTTTAAGTACCTGCAAGTATTACATGGTACTCCAAAGTACATTTTCCTCATACACCGACAGGATGCATTTATAATTGCTATTTATATCTGTGTTATTAACATTACCTATTATTCATTTCCGCAATACAAACGTGTTTGCTTTCAAACGAAAAAATGAAGACTTTAATCTTGTTATTAATAATAACAGTATTCTTCTATATTTCGGTGACTAATATGGGTAAGTTTGTTTTATTTGTAAACTAGCGACCCGTTTCGGCTTCGCTCGGGTGCAATGTAGTACCAAAACCTTCCTCTTGAATCACTCTATCTACTGAAGAAAACTACATTAAAATCCGTTGCGTAGTTTAAAAGATGTAAGCGTACAGACGGCGGGAAGCGACTTTGTTTTATACTTCGTAAAGAAGTTTGTTTGCAATCTCTTTATTTTATTGCGATGCCCGTCTTATAGGAGATATTTGTGTGTAACTTTAGCAGAAATTAAGATTACCGCACTATACAGTAATATTTTATTTTTAATTTATACGAAGCAAAACACTTCGTAAAAAAATTTATTATTGTTTAAATATTTTGTGAATAATATTTATTGAACTAATTATGTCAATAACTAAAATATGATAAACACTGTTTTTATAAAAATACTTGTAAAAAGTATATCATTTATTATGGCTATTTAAACAAAAAATAAGACTATGTGGCACTAATTAACAACCCATATCTTTTTACCTCTTTGGTATCTACATGCAGCCTGTAAAAGTAAATTGTTGACACCTTGACCTAGAAGATTTTGTCTGAAAATCACTCATGATAAATTAAATACAAGGTACATACATAAACTCACATACATAAACGCAAAAAAGTAAAAAAATAGAGTGAATAGTCATTTTATTTTCATATTCATGAATTTGTACCAATATTTATTCCTTACTATAGTGTGTTAAAAAAAAGTCATATAAAACACGTGAGCATTTGTGAGCATCTTTACTCTCGACTATATTACGACTGCAATCCAGCTTCAACCGTAATGATAAACTTAACTCACTTGTATCATAATGTTACTAATAAAGTTTCTTTTTTTTACCCACAGTTGCTGCCGGCCGTTTTATGTCAGCAAAGAAAATTAGGAAGCTTTATAACCAGAACAAGACCGGTTAATGATAATGCCTTGTCACAGATCAGCCTGAACGAAGAACCAATATGCTCAGAGTTTAAAATTGATTAATTTTATTGTAAGCAAGATAATAAAAACCGCATGGAATTATAAATAACAAAAATCCTTGAAATAAAAGACTATGATTCTAAATTATACTATTACCTACCCTATTTAGCTGTTTTTAATCCCTGACACAAAAACGACAGGGTACAGTTACCGGCACGTAAGTTGGCAAGAGTTTTTGTAGTGGGGGAAGTTTGCGCACGCACAATTTCATACATTTTTATATGCGCGAACTTCCCCCACTACGAAAATCTCTTGCCAACTTACGTGCCGGTAACTGTATTATAAGTTTGATAGAAAATGGTATCTATGCTTAGATGGTTCGGTCATGTTAAGAGGATGAGTGAAAGACGATTGACAAAAGGTATTTATATGGCAGAGGTGAGTAGCAACGCAGGGAGGGGTCGCCCTAGGAAGTCCTACACTGACCTTATTGGTGAGGTTCTTCAGAAAGGTCAGGTGCGGAGTACTGGTAACCGGCGTGCTTGTATGTCGAGATGTATGAACGTGGATGAGGCGAAAGGAGTATGTAAGGATCGTAGCAGGTGGCGTTCTGTGGTTTCTGCCTACCCCCATGGGAAAAAGGCGTGAGTTTATATATGTATGTGTATTATAAGTTTGACGTGTCTGTGTGTGTGTCTGTCTGTGGCATCGTAGCTCCCGAAGGGATAAACCGATTTTGATTTTCTTTTTTTGTTTGAAAGGTGAATTAGCCGGGAGTGGAATAGGATACTGTTTATCCCGGTAACGAGTTCCGTTGAGATAATAGTTCAACTTACTATTATGGAAAATAACTATTTGAGCAGGCGAAGCCGCGGGAAGAAGTTAGTATATTCATTTCTTGTTTGCTTTGGTCACTAGAAAAATACAAGTAAAATATACAAGAAAAATACAAGCGACGCAAATTTGAATAAAAAAGAAAATTAAGTACTAAAAATTCTTTATTTTCGACATTGCGACGCAAAACATTTCTATAAATTGTCATTTTGCGTTTCCGCTTTCATCGTGTCTAAAGTGCAAGTAATTACGGAAGGCAGCGGATAAATTAAATGCACTGAATCTATACTTTAGACTTTGTTTGACTTTAGCTAGGAAATAATTTAGTGGTGTGAAGCAGGTCTTCCAGCATTCGTTGATAGATCGGAATCTGTTCCCTCCGTCTCCACAGCCATCGTAGATGAACTCTTCACATTTCTTCGTATTGGTATTGTAGCCAAAACTGTAAGTTTAAAACGTCATAAATGTCAATGTCAAAGTCAAATCATTTATTTAATCAAACAATAGACATATTAACTTCTTTAAAAAAACGCTTTATTTTAGCCCTGAAAACCCGATTAATTTTCAATTTACTGCAAAATTAGATTTTTTGTGGCTTTTTAATCAATAAATAGTTAGACAATTGAGTTGGCAAATAAGTGACGTCAAAGCGTGCTATTACCATACAAAATCTATGAAAGAATCGCGTTTTGACAGGTCATAAAAAGTACGTCAACTGATGGTGGTGTCAACTAGCCTATTAAACGGTACTTTTGACAGTCATATTAAAAAAATGGGATCTACTAGTTTTGTATGGAGAAGGTTGGGCCAGAAACTACATACATATGGTGTCAAAACATAACATCACGCCAGTAATCCCCAAAGGGTTAACCAGAGGTGTACCCATTAGCACACCTACATTTCACCAATAAAATTATGTTTTAAATCCCATGTATTATTGTGATTTACAATGTTTTAGCAAGCCGAATCTTCGCTAATGTAGCCCCAGCATTATTGCACTGCTTACAAGGTCATAATGCGGTGTATAACGGATGCATGCTTTTTACATTACATTGCCGCACTAGTGCGGTATACCTACAAGGAAGGCATACAGTAGGTCCTACTGTATGCCTTCCTTTACTTGAACGCAATGCAAAACTGGGCCTTGTATAGATCCTTACTAATATTATAAATGCGAAAGTACTTAAGTTTGTTTGTTTGTTACCTTTCCACGCCTAAACCACTGAACCGATCATCCTGAAATTTTGCATATACGTTGTCAGGTGTACAGAAACGGACATAGGGTACCTTTCATCCCGAAAAAAAGTACCGCTCCCGAGGGAAATCACAATAACGTTCTTATGATGATAGATGGCGCCACATGTCTTTCGAAACATGATTGAATTTTAAATTTAATTTGCGAGCGAAGCCGCGGCCTAATGCTAGTGATAGTATATTACTTACAAGCGTCCGATGTCACTGACACTTCGGCTTTCATCACTGCAATTCCCTTTGTCGATTGGAAGTTCACAAACGTCATCATTCAAATGGATATCTAATCCAGAATCATCTTCATCTTCATCATCTGATACAGAATAATCTGAAAGGAACACAGCGGTGATGACGTCATTATCCTGTCAACGAAGAACAACCTTTGGAACTGCAGCAGCTGAAGATTTTTTTGTATGAAGGTGCTAATCTCTAGAACTGCTGGTCCGAAACTGAAAATTCTTTTGCTAATAAGTAGGTATGTTATCCATGAGTACTATATTATTAAAAATAAAAGGATTTATAAGATCATGTAGCCGAAGTCGCGAGCAAAAGCTATTCTATTTTTATTTTACTAGGCTGATTATTCAATAGTCAGATAATTTTTATCTAAAGAATAAATATGACAGTTTGACATATTTTCTATACTAAAGCTGTCAAATCGCCGTATTTATCCCTCTGTTACGAGTTATCTGACGATTGAAAAATTAGCCCTTAATATAATAAAGCGAAAGAGATTTTTTGTTTGTGTGTTTGTTTAAACGCTCTTATCTTTGAAACTTACAGTCGGATTGGAGAAAATCTTTTAGTACATGATAGCCAGATTCATGAACAATAGTATAAGCTATATAACATTACGCTACGATCCACAGGAGTGGAGCAGTAACCAAAGATGTAACATAAAGTGGGTGAAAAAACTACACGGTCGAACTCGCGGGCAGTAGCTAGTCTATACTTAATATTATAAAGAGGTAACATTTGTTTGTAAGTTTGTATGTAGGGGGTAATCTCCGGAAGTTCTATAAGTACTAATATTATAAAGAGGTAACATTTGTTTGTAAGTTTGTATGTGGGGGTAATCTCTTGTTTGTAAGTTTGTATGTAGGGGGTAATCTCCGGAAGTAATGAACCGATTTTGAAAATTGTTTCACAAATTGGAAGCTACGTTATCACTGAGTGCTATAGGCTATATTTTTTTATCAAAAAATTAGGGATCCGTAAGAAAAATTACGCGAACGAAGTCGCGGGGAGAGTGCTATCTACTAATAAACTGATTAAATATACTTACCATCGATATCATTTGACTCTAAATCATTTGTTTCTGCATTATCTATCTTGCTTATAGTTATTTTAAAACATAATAATAAAATAACTATGCAATAATAATTTCTAAGCGAAATCATTATTTTCTGTTATTTGTTTTCATTGCTTCAAAAACATTACTATTCTTTTGCGTCAGCCACAGTTGGGTAAAAAAATTTTAAACTTTTTTTGTAGGTTAATGTTCACAGGATTTATAATTAATAGTCTGAAATCACCAATCCGCCTTGAGCAAGCGTGGTGATCAATGCTCTTGCCTTCTCTGTATGAGAAGGGGCATTTGCCCAGCAGTGGGACAGTAATAGGCTGGTATTATTTAATTCACAGGTTGTTCACAAAAATAAACAATTTATTATGACACTGGTTATTTTAAAATTAGATGCAATTTTTATTAATTGAAACTACATTTTTACAAAACATTGGTTCTGCAGCGAGCGACACGCTTCGTTGTGGGTTAATCAGTGTTTATTATTTTTTCTTTTTTTGTCGTAACTTTTCTTTTATACATCCTGTTTTTTTCATACGGTAACTGCATCGACTTTAAATGATGATCAAGTAAGCCATACCAGTGCACTTTCATGATCTTCTTGCGTCTTCAACATTAAATTCATCTCGCATCAAGCGCATGCGTCGTCATCGTCATCATCAGCGTGCGCTACTGGCATGCACTGACTTGAACTAGCGTTTGAGCTTCATGCATGCGTCAGACGAAAAGGTAAAATGAACGTGAAAGTGCACTGGTGTGGGCAGGTCAGGACTGGTCTGCAAGCGACAGCTGTGGACAGTCACACCTCTTTACTATAGGAGCAACAGACGGTCCAGTCTAAGAAGCTTGCATGGAAGAAGACGAGGTCGCGCTACTTACTGCTTAGTATGAATTTATATGGAACCCTAAACAACGCACGCGACCCGGTCGCGGTCGCCTGTCGCGGTCGTCGGTCGCGACAGCCACCATCGGAATGCTACCTTAACGCACCCATAATGCAAAGTCTAATATTCGTATCAAACTTTTGAAAATGCTTGTAGAGTGTGAAATTGTTAGTATCAAAATATTTTCCAAAAACACACACACGCTGTATATCAATGTTTACGTTTCTATTGTTACTGTAGGTGCTCTTAAATGGTAACTGCAATATTTATGCCACGACTGCTGAGCGTGGGGATCGGGGTTTAATTTCCAGGTCGGGCAAAGTGTTTTTTTTTGGGACAATCCTACCACACTGTTCCCAACCACTGCAACTCCTGAAAGCCAGAACCAACAGTGGAGGCCACCAGAAAAGCGTCGAGGCAATGAAGCTCGACGAGTCCCGGAGAAACGATTCAACTGTCTTGGATCCCGCAACGAAATTAATCAGAAAGGAATAGCGGAGGAGTAAGAAACATATAATTTCCACTTCCCTCCAAACAAGCAGGAGACAGAACACTGGCACCTGGGAGAAGCCCAGATTACCAAGCACAACGGATTGCAGTTATCATTAAATTACTGGGTCCTATTGTGACAAAGTGTTATTGGATTTTCCATGAGATGTCCTGATGACCGTGGAGATCCGGGTATCAGATCCTCAGGTTGGGCAAAGTGTTATTAGGTTTTTCTATTAGGTGATCGTGAGGAAACCTGGACTTACTGTTCCACTCAAACATTATGCAAAAAAAAAGTACAAAGGCGGACTTAATGCCTTAAGCATTCTCTACCAGTCAACCAAAGGTGGTGAAGAGATAACATGGTAGGTGACATTACTAAAGAAACCATCGTTTAAAAATCATCGAAAACAATTCAGCCATGTCAGAGGCTCTTGAGGCGGTTTAGAAACTCTGACACTAGGGTGTGTGGAGTCGTAAGACCTTACTGCCCACACGATAAAGAAGAAGATTAGGAAACTCAGTACTAGCCCAGAGGTTTTCAACAAACAAAAAATTTTATAAGACAAATTCTCAATTCTCTTAAATCGCCAATCTGCCTTGAGCAAGCGTGGTGATCAATACTCGTACCTTCTCTGTATGAAAAAAACCCTTACCCTGCAGTGGGACAATAAAAGGGTGATATTACCATCCATACTAATATTATAAATGCGAAAGTGTGTCTGTCTGTCTGTTACCTCTTCACGCTTAAACCGCTGAATCGATTTTGATGAAATTTGGCATGGAGATAGTTTAAGACCCGGGGAAGGACATAGGCTACTTTTTATTAGACTTCGACTTCGTCTGCGTCCGCCTTAACCGACATTTGAGCGGACGAAGTCGCGGCCAAAAACTAGTTTAAAATAAAACAAAAAACAACTAAAAACTATACTATATTCGTTTGACCAGTCAACACATATTGTACTAAATTTAAAAACTGGTTAACCCCCACCACAGCTGGAGTGCAAGCGGTCACGCATTGCGCGTACGTAGCGAATCTGTTGGTGTTGCCACCACAGCCAGAATACGTGAACTGGACACAGTTGCCGCTGTTTATGTTGTATCCATACCTGGAAACGAAAAAGTACGTTGATTTAGATGCAAAGTCAAAGTCAAGGTCAAAGTCAAAGTCAAAAAATGTATTTTAGTAAGCCCATTATAAGGTACTTTTGTACGTTATATACAAGAAAAATGAACTGAATATAGTTGCCCCTTCTAAAAATTTCGTATGGAGAAGAATGGAAATGCTTTACAATTTTATTTTGTGGAGAAATAAGAAAAATCATTAATTAGAAAAATAAGTAAGTACATAGATTTACCTGATAGTAGGAGTCGATAGTATAGACAATACACCACAATTGCCAGGATCAACTGGCAGTCGACAGGATGCACCTGAAAGTAAACTGAAGATCAAGTACAGGTTGAGAGTACCACCTCGGGGATTTCTTTTTGTCCAATCCGACTGTTGAGTTCCACAGATAAGCACATTTAAACAAACAGACAAATATCTACGGCTCTATTATATTAGTTATTTTAACATGTATAATATTCACAGACTTATTAAAAAATAAGTAATATAAAATTTAAAAAAGGGTTTAAAAAAGAAACTAAAACTAAATGTCATCAAAAAATTCAACTGGAAATGTGCCCAAAAGACTGGCGGCATTGCCACGTTGGATGGCAATGCTTAGCCTCTAGCCAAGGTAATAGCCAGATTATAATTATATTATGATTAATTAGAATTAATTAGATTAGGCTTGAAGTAAGTAAAGATATTGAGGTCAATAATCGAGATAAAAACTAACCTATCTTTTAAGTTTGACCAAATAACACACAGTAAGCCATATTTCATAAAAAATGGTTGAGTAGTTTAGGAGTCCATCCCGGACAAACAACGTGACGCGTAATATATAATTATATTAAGATTAGTAGATATATAAATTTGTACATACCACTTATTTGCTGTGTATTTGTCATACTGATGAGAGTCAAAAAGGTGCAAATACACCAAACCGTCGACATTTTTTAAATGAAATAAAATTGCACTCTACTAAGAATCTTTCAAAAACAAAATAAAGTTAAGTAAAAAACAAATGACAGAAAAAATTTGTTTGACTTTCTCTGTTCGTTTATTTCGACTAATATTGAAAAAGGACTGCGATTTTCGATTATAGTTCACTTTCACTTTTTTTTCTTTGATTTTTTTTCTAAAACTTGTCTGTAATTCCTAGTTCTGCAAAGAAGATTAGTTCTAAGTAAAGTACAGACTTGTATAAATACCATTGTTTCAAGTAGTTCCTCGATTCAATTGTCACAAGGTTACTTAGTATCATTGATACTATTTTACACAGAGTAGGAATAAATGGAGTACCTATGGAGTCACCTTTTGCTAGAACGTGATGGTATGGCCTTCAATGGGCGACACAACGGGAAAGGAAGGCTTTTTCCTGTCATCTAACCAGTAGAAGCACTGGGCGAATAAACCCATTGTCTGGTAGCTGTAAAATCGATGGGATCAGACAGACGTGTATAGGGTTTTTCCATCAGGATTTTCTCAGTAGCAGCCTCGGAGTCTGAATTTGTGCCCGGTTGATGGCAATAGGCTCGCTCCCTAGTACATGGGACTTCCATGGGAAACCCTTCGGGGATTACGGACGTGATGTTATGTTTATAACTTACTTTAAAGTTAGTAACATACAGGTGGTAGCACTCCATTTTATATTGAATCATGCCACTTGCATAGGGCTGCCGTCGCCGAAATTGTCATCACTGGAAAAAGACATTGGGATTTTTTCCCGGACGTTCGGCCACTGAGGAAAATTATTTTTACAAAAAAAAAGAAACAGTTTTTTTTTTAATATTTTAGTTTAGGTACTGCTTATCTATTAATTAATTGATAGGTATTCCCCTAACGGACACTTTTTGAGAGCCCCTTCCAGACGACCCCCGGACACTCGATGACTAGGACCATTCCGAAGAATGCCGGACGCGTGGTACCCCTACACTTGAGGTCACCGCGCAGACCATTTATAATAATTTGACATAATTGTTACTTAATAGCCCTAATTAAGTAATGGATTAAGGAAATTATGGATATTTTTACGGTTTTTAATAAGGATTAGAAAATAAACAATGAAACAAGGAAAATTAACTCAATGAGTTTGGTATTATTTGTCTTATTTATTATTTGTTTGCCTTAAAATATAGTTATCCTTATTTAATTCTACTAGCGACCCGCCCCGGCTTCGCACGGGTGCAATGTAGATACTAAGTATATCCTCTTCAATCACTCTATATATTGATGAAAACCTTATTAAAATCCGTTCCGAACAGACGGCGGGAAGCGACTTTATTACTTATACATATACTACTTGTATATAGAGATTTTTAACTAAATTTAGTACTATTTTATTATGATCTTAAAAGCACTTATTGAAAAATCCTAGTGCCATTTCTAATTAGTTTTTCATAAAATCAAATAAATAAGTAGGCTTTAATTATAATCAAGACTGTACCTACATTACTTTATACTAATTACACAAAACTTATAAATAATAATAAAATTACTAATAACTAATTTTATTTTATAAAAAGTCATCAAAAATCTCGTCCACACGTTGTCAATGGGGCTGAATGGGGCAATAGCCTAAATGGCTGGCAGCATTGCCACGTTGAATGGCAATGCTGATTCTTTGGCATAAAAAGGCCAGCCCTCTGGTCAAAAAGTAGGTACAGCCAACAAAAGAGATAGGTAGCCAGGGCCGTCAGATATACTTAGTTGAAGTTTTCTTAGAAACTTAATTTAATTAATGAACTGTTATTATCTACTTTTTAAATTAAATTATATTTGTAAACATCCATCGGTTTCCAAGAAAACTTCAACTATATTGGCGCATTTTCATTAGTCTTTAACTCGTTCGGTATACAGCATGCGGGGAGTCCCCGCATGCGAGATAACAACCAATGAAAGTTACAAGTCGTTACACCGCATGCGGGGATCCCCCGCATGATTTATACCGACCGTGATATCGACATGCGGGCCCTATTCGACTAATAAAATTGCGCCATAATGAAAACGGTTCCTCGAAGGCGGGCCCTGTGGCATGCGTTCCAGAAATCTCTTGCACCCGTATGCGGGCCCTATCGACTAATGAAAACGGTTCCCCGAAGGCGGGCCCTGTGGCATGCGTTCCAGAAATCTCTCGCACCCCGCATGCGGGCCCTATCGACTAATGAAAATGCGTCATATCTGACGGCCCTGCATACCTATTTTTTTAATCGACTGTACACACACAAACATACATTTCTCATTTTTCACTACACATAGACAACGCTATAATTTATATTTTTGGGATTTTTGTGTCCACGTTTGCATTTTTTATATTTTGTTCTGTACTGGCACTTTTTTGTCTCCTGGCTACAATATTTAACCTTGACCTTGCAACGTTTTGTTGTTTTCGGACGGCGTGTTGGCCTTTGTGTTGTTGTAGTAGTTGTTGTTGTTGTTGTGGTTGTTGACGGACGTCTATGTGCCAAATCGAACATGTTTATGATCACTCCAGCTGGCATCATGTTCACCATTTGTTCGTAAGGATCGGGATGGGTACCTAGAAAAGTTGGAACAAAATAAATTAGCAAGTACTTTTTTCAAGGTCGCACAGGTGTCAAAATGAAACTGGATTTTTTTTAGGATACTTTAACATTGACACTTTAAATATTCACACAGTGTGTAT
This sequence comes from Hoplodrina blanda, assembly GCA_949316365.1. NCBI lineage: Eukaryota > Metazoa > Arthropoda > Insecta > Lepidoptera > Noctuidae > Hoplodrina > Hoplodrina blanda. Next base: position 3,712,692 of record OX438573.1, read on the forward strand.
AACAACATAACATAATATCACGCTTATAATTCTCGAAGGGTTAGGCAGAGGTGTAGCCATTAGTAAATAAAAATTAAAATCATTTATTTAAAAAAAAACAATACAGTCATGAAAAACTGTGGCGCAGCTATCAACGCCCGCGGCTCCTAATGAGAGGGTAGTTCGTTCCAAAAACAAATAAGTAGTAACATTTTAAACTATAGTTAAAGTATTATAATAAAATTAGAAAGATAAAAAAATTGGTACACCCACATTTCGCCAGTTAGGTATGTTTTATTTTTTTTGCCTATTGCAATCAATTGGACATAAATCCAGACTCCGAGGCTGCTACTGAGAAATTCATGATAGAGAAACTCAACAACACTTTGCTCGACCTGGGATTTGAACTTGAGTTATAACCACAAAACCACATATTCTAATAATTATGTGGTTTTTAGAAATGTGATTAGTCTCTTTATATCCGATACTGGTGCCGATTCCGTTGTTCACAAACTAGACTAAATTTAGAAAATTTTCATCTTTTACTGACATATAGCTAAAGAAAAGGACGGTGACACTTACACACTAAGATAGAGATGTCAAATTAGTTTCGCCTTCAAATTCTTCATATTTTTAATCGACACGTTTTAAGCGCAGGCCACACCGCCAGCTAGCGGGCGGGCGGGCTAAGCGGGCGGGCGAAGCGAACGAAGGAAACTATACAAACTACGCGAAATATTGGCGAGCTAAACTATGGGGTTCACACCGAAAACTACGGACAGACGAGCGACGGGCGGAGCGCGCGGAGCGGTTAGCTTAGCTCGTTAGGTTAGTCGGTAGCTCGCGGTGTGAACCGAAGTATGTAAAGAGGTGAAACGATGTTCGCCCGCCTAGCCCGCCCGCCCGCTAGCTGGGAATCGTCGGATATTTCGTTAGCTTAGCTCGTTAGGTTAGTCGGTAGCTCGCGGTGTGAACCGAAGTATGTAAAGAGGTGAAACGATGTTCGCCCGCTTAGCCCGCCCGTCCGCTAGCTGGCGGTGTGGCCTGCGCTTTAGATGTCCACTATAATTTGTATGGATGTGTCAGATTAACTAAAATTGACAGGTCTAATTTATTTCCGCCCCTTTCTTGTTTTATTGGCCAGAAAAAGATAAAAATAGTCTAAATTTAGTTTAGTTTGCGAACAAGGGAATCGGCACCAATAGCACTCTTCCCACGACTTCGATCGCTTGATGTTGCGTGATGAAAATTATACCCTACAATATAGCCTATGTCACGAGATAGTGAAGCTTCCCAATAGTGAAAGAATTTTTTTTCGGAGCCTATTCAATGCAAACATACAAACAATCAAATTTTTCCTTTTTATGATATTAGTATAGATTTTTAGGAAGGTATTTATATGGCAGAGGTGAGTGGCAACGCAGGGAAGGGTCGCCCTAGGAGGCGACTACACTGACCTTATTGGTGAGGTTCTTGAGAAAGGTCAGGTGCATACTCGTAACCGGCGTGCTTGTATGACGAGATGTATGAACGTAGATGAGGCGAAAGGAGTATGTAAGGATCGTAGCAGGTGGCGTTCTGTTGTTACTGCCTACCACCATTAGAAAAAGGCGTGAGTTTATGTATGTATGTATGTTTTAGGAAAAAGGAATTCTTACTATTGTATGATCTACGTGGTGTTTCCTTTATCGGCTCCGGTATTGACTCGTCAGGTGTTGCTGTCGGCTCCGGATGTATTACTAACACGTCGGAACTAGTGACTGTCGGCTCCGGATGTATTACTAACACGTCGGAACTAGTGACTGTCGGCTCCGGATGTATTACTAACACGTCGGAACTTGATGCTGTCGTTTTCGGACGTTTAAACCTCAGCCTGCGATGTTTAAATCTATGCTTACGACGCCGTTTCCGTATTGGCTGGCGACGTGTCAGCGCTCTCTTGAGTCGTTCGCGATGTACTTGCGGATGAGGCGTTGTAGTAGCCATGTCGTGTGATGGCGAATTCAATTTCTCTTGAATTATGTCAGCGGAAATTATGGGATTTTGTGTTGAATACGAACCTAAAAAATGTGAAATAAAATATAAATAATTCGGACTCTTCACATGACCAGAGGGCTGGCCTTTTTTTTGGCCAAAGTATCTGGCAAAAGGCTGGCAATGTTGCCAGCTTTTTGGGCACTTGCCTCATTGACAGCGATGTGGATGATTTTTTTTATGCCTACAAGGTTTCTTTCTTTTTTATAAATTGTACATACTTACTTAAATACTTTTAGGTATAATTATTCTTAGGTTTTATGTTTAGTATAGATTATTTTTTCTTTCTTATTTGGTAAATAATAATACCCCTATTATTATCTCACTGCAGGGTAAATTCCTCTTTTCATACAGATTTAAGGCAATAGCATTGATCACCACGCTTGCTCTTTAAATATATAAAAATAACATAGTGGGGTTAGTTATACTATGTATAATTCAAGAACATATCTATGTTTGAATGGTCTTTGAATTGTGGGATTTGTCTCCACTCCTAATAGCAGGGAAAAATTCCCGAAGAACATAATATACAGGGTAATTGAAAATATACCCGAAACCTTAAAAGGTGTCATTGTACTCATCATTATGAACAACTTTTACTATGGGACCAACCCTGAAATCATGAAAAAAAATCAGCTGTTCCCTACTAAAATGCTACACAACACGATCGTAAATTCGTAATGTATGAAACAGCTGATTTTTTTTTCATGATTTGAAGTTTGGTCCCATAGTAAAAATTGTTCATAATGATGAGTACAATGACCCCTTTTAAGGTTTCGGGTATATTTTCAATTACCCTGTATATATAACTGATTCTAAGGCAGTACGTTTGTCGGGTCAATTGTTACTGCCTGACTGATCTATCAACACACAGCTCAAACCACTGAACGGATTGCTCTGAAAGGCACGCAGATAGATATTATGACGTAGGCGTGAGCTAAGAAAGGATTTACCAAAATTCACCTCCTAAGGGGATGAAACGGGGTTCCAACTTTTACGCGGACGAAGTCGCTGCCAAAATCTAGTAATATATATATATAATTTGACTTTGCCTTTGTATAAATAAAATATTACTTACGCAAGTTTCTTCTTGTATTCAGAAGTGTTATTAATCTTTCATCTCCCTCGTATTGGCGGCTCGATTGTACAAACATAGATATGAAAAATATAAACTTTATTTTCATGTTTGTCTGTTTGTGTGCACTACTGATAACATTTTGTTTATGATTGAAAAGCTGACATTTAAAACATTATATTTATGTACTGATGTACAATGAGAGGAGATGCTATTAAGGCGCTGTTCCACTGTGGCGCACGTGCACGCTGCACACGTTGGCTTTTAATTTTTTTTTAAAGAAAATATTGCCCCTCGCTATACAATTTTTTCCTGTATCGTGGGTACATTTACACAAACAGCCAGACCCTGAAAAACTATCTGTAAGCCAACTTAGCTTCGTTAAGTATGAAAATGTAGTGTAATAACGTCCACTGCTGGCCACGAATTCGCTACGTAGTTGGTGACGTATACGCGTAGCTTGCTCGGTTATGTCGCTCGTGCATATAAACGCTGCGCACGGTATACACGCGGTCTACTGTTGCTGAGTAGGATGTGCACGTAGAGGCTAACCACGTTTGTTTAGCCGTGTGCGGTGTTTATCTTTCCACAGTAACACATACGGTGCACGAATGTTGACCCACGGTTACGTGCAGTGCAGCAGCTATGGTTGACCAAGAATATTCATGCATTCAAAGTACTTTAGTGGAAACTGAGACACGTGATCTTAATCACGGATCCCTGCACCTAGCGTGGACGTGCACTCCTGCATCGCGTGCACCGCAATGGAACAGCACCTTTATGGACACGCAGGCTCTTGCTCGTGTAGTTTTCATTTATTAATTGATTATGAACTTAAAGCAACAGGAATACAGTTGAAAATTGAGTAACTGTGTGCGAGATAATAATAGTGTTCGAAAATATACCGTGCACACAATTTTCAACTCTATCACTGTTGGATTTTGGTTCATTATCGATTTATAAATGTAAGTCGTACTATTGATGCTGCTCTGTCGGGATCGTTACAGGTGAAAATGATTCATAGATATATTCATTAGCAATCAATTGAACAATGATAGCTAAATTAGAAACAATATGTTTGTAATTCAAAGGAAAGGAAATTTTATTGTATCTACATATTATTTTTATTTTTAAAGGTCAATTGTCAATATAAATATATACCTAGTAATAATTATAATATTGGTTATAATCACTGTTTATTACCATTTTATTGTATACTAGCTTTTTCCCGCGACTTTGTCTACGTCAAAGTTAATTATAATTCCACAGGAACAGTTAATTTTTTCGGGATAAATTGTAGCCTTTATGCTATTCCAGTATTAGATTTTCTCCAGATCCGTTCAGCGGTTCTGGGCGTGAATTAGCAACAAACATCTGTCAATCCGAACTTTCGATTAAATTGATGATTCAGTGAACAAATCTTGTAAAACATTGATTTTAAAAGAGTATGTATGGAGTTTCTCGCCTATTCTTCTCCATAAGAAACTTACTTTTGGAAGGGGCAACTAGATTCAATAATTTTTAGGTTCCTCAGTCAGGTAAATCCGGAACCCTTATAGGATTATTTTCTTGTTCCTCTGACCGTCCGTCAAGACCCCTGCCTTTTGCCAGGAACGCGAGGAGGCATAAAGCTGAAACAAGCTACTATAATTAAAAAAAATAAAAAACACGACTGCAAAAATTGCACATACTTAATTTGTACTTTGTTTACTCGACAGTTTTTTTTTACGACGTTTTTTATTTACAGTGTTATATATTTTTTTTAATCTACTTGTCTAATTCTAGACGATAAACATAGACACGACCAGATTCATTAAAAAAATAAATTAAAACGGTTTAAAGTGACCACACCGGTTTTTTTTTTTTTTACTATCCTATGTTACTCGGGAACGATACAAGGATTGTAACGATACCCCATACATCTAAATCGGTTCAGGCGTTTAAAAGTTATGGTGGAATAAAGAAACTCACATACATACATACATTAACCCTGAACACATAACACTCCTTTTTTTGGGGCAGTCGTGTAATTAATATCAAATACTCAGGTCTGCTAACCCTTGGAGCAGTGAAAAAATTGAGCTTTTAAGTCAACCCCATCTACGTAAGATAAGATCGTTTATGGCGCATATTTTGACATAGAATGAATCAAAACGTGACGTTTCATGACATAACATCACGCCTGTAATCCCCGAAGGGTTAGGCAGAGGTGCCCCCATTAGTACACCCACATTTCGCCAGTTATGTCCAAGTCCTATGTAATAGGGGGCGACCCTATTGCCATCAACCGAGCACAAATCCAAACTCCGAGACTGCTACTGAGAAATTCCTGATGGAAAAACCCAATAACACTTTGCCCGACCTGGAAATCGAACCCAAGACCTCATGCTCAGCAGTCGCGCTTTGCGACCACTAGACCAACGAGGCAGTATATTTTCAGTTTATGAAATATCTTTTATATTAGTTCCATATTAGAGAAGGAAAAAAGCGAGAGTCAGACCCCGAATTATGTGTTTTTACTTAGGTTATTCAGTCGGGTCTGCAGTTGTCCTTTTCGCACGCCGACGCTCGCAGAGCGACAGCAATAGTTTCTTCTAATATCTAATTTAAAAAAATCTATCCGTTAGCTTTTCTTCTTAAGGGCGCGCCAAAAGCCAGCAAACTTTTGGAACAAAGTTCGTTATATTATAATTCACTCGCGCGCCCCATGGTAAGTGTTTTATCGTAATAACTCCAAAAATAAAAGGAATTACCTAAAATGCCTAAACAAAACCCTCACTCATGTAAAAATATAACTAATTATCTTCGTCATATTAATCATTATAATATTGTGTATAAATCGAAAAAACCAAAAAATTAGAGGCTACTTCGTGATGTTTTTCTATCGAGAAAATGTTATTATTTTATGTTTTTGATCAATGAGAACCCTCGAAAATATCATGTAGTTTTCATACATTTGTATTTTAAGCCTAGAAATCTAGAATTGTTCATGTAAAATAAAAAAAAGATTGGTAATTTTGCTTACTACCCACTCTCTGGACACCAAGCCTGACCAGGCTTGGTGTCATATGATATCACTGAGTGAAATAATAGAAAAATAATACTTAATAATTTACTTATTCAAATACAAACGTTTACAAAAAGTGTACATTTAGCCAACAGTACAGACTTTCCATACAATTATAGTGCCTAAAAATAAACTAAAACTAAGATAATATTACTTATAGGTGAAAATAAGGATGGTTCGGAATTGCAATGTTCGGTAGCGACCCGCCCGATCTAGGTTAATTTAAACCTGTGCTTCAGGCAGTGGACATTTGTTGTCAATATCACTAACACCTCTCCACTCGTTTGTTTGTTATCATAGACTATGATGTTACACTAAGTGCGACATTATGTGCGGGCGTTTAAAGTGTCCGATTCGGTTGGTTTATTACTTTTTTTGGTGTTGAATTATTTTTATACGAGTATAGTGATGTAAATAATCGAATAAAAATATTTAAAATAATACATGCATATTCCTTAATGACCAATGGTCGTATTATATAAGTTAAAGTAAAATAAAACCAGCTCTTTTATATATTTTCTTTTTAACAATTTTTTATACCTACTGCATTGTCATGCAATGTGCAAAAATTTTAGCTCAATTGAACATCGGGAAGTGGGTCAAATTTAACTTGTAAGATTTGATCAGCCGCAAACACAGGGACAGGTGAAAGTAAATAAAAGATTGTAATAAAATTTTACATTTTATTGTTGAAGTTTTAATAGGTAAATAAAATTGACAGCAACTTGTATTTTCAATTAATATAAGTCTGAAATCGCCAATCTGCCTTGAGCAAGCGTGGTGATCTGGCTTTCTGTATGTTGGTTTCCAAGTTGCTTCTTAACACATTAACCGCCGCGTAGGGCATAATATGTGACCTACGCTAGTGGAGGTTTGACCTTCAACAGTTTTGGCCCGGCGGTGGTGACGATTTACCTCCCAGAGCAATCGGCCGCTCAGGGAAGACAGCTAAAAAAATAAAAAAACAAAATAAAGTGTCGTGAAGGGTTAGGCTGAGGTGTACCGCTTAGTACACCCACATTTCGCCAGTTATGTTTAAGTCCCATATAAAACCGGCCACAAATCCAGACTCGAAGGCTGCTATTGAGAAATTCCTGATGGAAAAATTCAATAACACTTTGCCCGACCTGGAAATCGGACTCAAGACCTCATGCTCAGCAGTCGCGCTTTGCAACCACTAGACCAACAAGGCAGTCCATTGGACACCGGATTATTTAACAATATTAACTTAAGTTTACCTCTTGGATGCCTCCTTCCGTGACCACAGCTCGCTAAAGCGAACATGCAGAATAAAAACAATATAAATATGATTCTCATGTTTGTAATTCGTACGTGAGCACTACTAATAACGGTTTGTAGTTATGTTGTTTAAAATGCGGCTTCCACCTTTATATATGCAGCAGAAACAATAATATCGTCATCACCACAATCATCAGGACAATGGCAAAGTTACTAAATTAGATACAATCGATTATTATAAATATAATATTATAATAATCCTTATTAATATTATACATCCGAAAATCTGCTTGTCTGTCTGTCTGTTACACTTTCACGACTTAACTCACGCCTTTTTCCCATGGGGGTTGGCAGAAACCACAGAACGCTACCTTTTTTTTTTTTAGGTGGTAAAAATCATCAAATGACTCCTCCGCCCTGGGTGGGGCGGAAGGGACTGTCAGAACCAGGCCCGGCCGCGAGAGGTCGCCGCCGCCTATCGCCTCCATGAGGACACGGCGGTGCTCTGCCCAAGCGGGGCAGACCTGCACCGTATGCTCCACCGTGTCCTCCGGGCGGTCCTTTCAGTGGTGACACCCGGGCGTTTCCTCCCGTGCAATCCGACACAGGAACCTCCTGAAACAACCGTGTCCGGTGCAGGAAGGTGAGGACGCCGTGGCGCCTCTCCAGCCACTCCTCAAAGAGGGGTCTTACAGAACGCTACCTGCTACGATCCTTACATACATACTCCTTTCTCCTCATCCACGTTCATACATCTCGTCATACAAGCACGCCGGTTACGAGTACTGCGCACCTGACCTTTCTGAAGAACCTCACCAATAAGGTCAGTGTAGGTCACTAAACTGGTTTAATATTTGGTACGGGTTAAGTTTGAACTGCAAGAAAGGACATAGGCTACATTGTATTCTGCGACTTCGTCTGTGTCCGCGATAACCCACATTTATGCGGACGAAGTCGTGAGCAAAAGCTAGATAAATATTCAATAAAATAAAGCTTAAGATTTTTTTGTTGTTTGTTGGTTTAAACACGCTAATCTCTAGAACTACTAGTCCTATTGGGAAAATTCTGAACATGCATGGGCATAGAGATATACTTTAGTTTGGAATAGCACATAGGAAAGAAGAAAAAAAAGAAAGAAAAACTGTTTATGAAAAAAAATGACTCACATCACATAAGAAAAATTGTATAAAAAAGCAAAATAAAAACAAGTTGGTAAGTATTAAGTCAAAAAATAGGGTAGGATATAGGGTGAGGGCCTATAGACTCACAAATTGTACCTACTCTTTTTTTTTAGGTGGTAAAAATCATCAAATGTGTCCTTCTGCCCTGGGTGGGGCGAAAGGGACTGCCAGACTTTTACTGACTATTTTTTTTTTTTTTTTAGCCGGGAAAAATCATCAAATGTCTCCTTCCGCCCTGGGTGGGGCGGAAGGGACTGTCAGACTTTTGCTGACTAAAAAACCACCCTGTTCCTTCTGTTGCCCTTTACGTTCCGGGGCCACGATATCCTGTTAAGACGTCCCGCAACCCCGGGAGGCGTTTGGCCCTGTTGGGGCCCCGTCCCTGTGCTGACAGCTCTTTGAGGCGCGCGTGAAACAGAACGCGCCGTCGTTCCGGGCCTGGTCCTTGATCGGGCTGTACTCTTGTACTTCTCTAAATTGTACTCTTTAGGTACAAAACAGTCATGATTTGAAAGACACGTGGCGCCATCTGTTATCATAAGAACGTTATTGTTCTTCTCCATGAGAACAGTACTTTTTTCCTTAATGAAAAACACCTACCCTATGTCCGTTTGATCCGTATTTCAGTTAGGAAATAACCGAGAGCTAAACTCCGAATGACTTTTTTCTTAGGTATTCAGTCGGATCTACAGTTGTCCTTTTTGTAGGCCGATCGCTCGCAGGTGGCAGTGACAGTTCCTACTAATAGGTATCTAATTTTCAAAAATCTGTTTATTTATTTACACTTTATGCAACAAAAAAGTACAAAGGCGAACTTAATTAATGCCTTAGGCATTCTCTACCAGTCAACAAAAGGTGGTGAAGAGATAACATGGCAGATGCATAATATACGCCAATAATACATTTAACTGCCTTTTTTTAAGGTGGTAAAAATCATCAAATGCGTCCTTCCGCCCTAGGTGGGAAGGGACTCTCCGACTTCTAATGACTAAAACACCACCCTGCTCCTTCTGTTGCCCTTTGCGTTCCGGGGCCACGGTATCCTGTTTAGACGTCCCACGACCTCGGATTTCTATCTGCCTACGTTTCCTTGTGACGCTTTCTTGGACCAAGCCTGACTGTATGATGTGTTCGCGGACGATTGGAAGACGATCTTGTCTGTATGTTTCGAGTATTGTGAGACGAGCCAGTCAATGTCGTGTAGTTAAATACTTGTCTTTAACTAATGCAATACCTACGCGCCACAAAAGATGAGACGTGACATACCACACAAACTTTATTATTCCGTAATAAACATTATAATATTGTTAAGAATTTTAATCTAAATGTCATCGAAATATCCCTTAATAGATACACAAATTATGGATAACTATTTCGTACATCCATTCCTGCGCAAGCTCCCAATTACTGACGCTTGTCAAGTCTCATGTTTCGTGGCGCGTTTTATAATTATTGACGTATGGTCATATTATTTTAAATGTTGAAGTAAAATAAAATCTGCTCTTTTATATAATATTTTCTTTTAAACAATTTTTTGTACTGCATTGTCATGCAATGTGCATTAGTATTAAAAATTTTAGATCAATTGAACACCGGGAAGTGGGTCAAATTTAACTTGAAAGATTTGATGCAGTTTCTATGGCCACTTTCCGGCTCCATCATCAGACCAGCTCTGTGATATCAATGTATTGCATTGTCATGCAAATTACATATTTACGCAAAATTTCAGCTCAATCGAACATCGGGAAGTGGGTCAAATTTAACTTGTAAGATTTGATCAGCCGCAAACACATGGACAGGTGAAAGTAAATAAAAAATTGTAATAAAGTTTTACATTTTATTGTTGAAGTTTTAATAGGTAAATAAAATTGACAGCAACTTGTATTTTCAATTAATATAAGTCTAAAATCGCCAATCCGCCTTGAGCAAGAGTGGTGATCTGGCTTTATGTATGTTGGTTTCCAAGTTGCTTCTCAAGGAGGAAAGTAGATACTTACTATCCTTTTTCCATGATTCTATGGTTTGTGAAGGTCTACTAAGTGTCCCTCCCTGAACAATCTCCTTAGGATAGTTAACATCTAAAAAAATATAAAAAAACAAGATTAAGAAGTGTCGGTAGTAAGTTTTTTTTTTCAAATAAACATAACATCAAGTCTGTAATCCCCGAAGGGTTAGGCTGAGGTGTATCCATTAGTACACCCACATTCCGCCAGTTACATATGTTTAAGTCTCATGAAATAGGGGGCGAGCCTATTGCCATCAACCGTGTACAAATCCAGACTCCGAGGCTGCTACTGAGAAATTCCTGATGGAAAAATTCAATAACACTTTGCCCGACCTGGAAATCGAACTCAAGACCTCATGCTCAGCAGTCGCGCTTTGCGATCACTAGACCAACGAGGCAGTTCACCGGACACTGGTTTATTTAACAATATTAACTTAAGTTTACCTCTTGGATGCCTCCTTCCGTGACCACAGCTCGCTAAAGCGAACATGCAGAATAAAAACAATACAAATATGATTCTCATGTTTGTAATTCGTACGTGAGCACCACTAATAACGGTTTGTAGTTATGTTGCTTAAAATGCGGCTTCCACCTTTATATACGCAGGCGAAACAATGTCGACATCATTACAATCATCAGGAAAATGGTATCTAAAGTTACTAAATTAGATACAATCGATTATTATAAATATAATATTATATCCTTATTAATATTATACATCCAAAAATCTGCCTGTCTGTCTCGGCTGTCCAAAATCAAAACCTAGTAAGGAGCAAATTTTTCAGGAGAGGGAAAAGAAACATTTTGTTTGATCGTTTCGAACACAACATCTTTTTTGTACTGTTGTCATTTACATATTGATAAATACAACTTGCTTTACATTATAGGCTAGTTTAGCTGAATTTAAGTCTAACTAGACAAGTTTTATGTGCCTTACTTAAGTTTGATTTGGGAAATCCAACATACCTATCACTTGAAATCCAAAATAAAAACCTAGCAAGGTAAATTAAGTACTAGGTATTTTCATTGGTTTCTCTAAAGAGTTTCCGTACAATATTCTATGCAATACCTAGGCAATGTATGGAAATACCTGGGGCGTTTTGGCAATGTATGAAATATTATGAATATTATTGTCCATTACATACTTTACCTAGGAAATGTATACAATTCCTAGGGATTGTATAGAGTACCTACCCCCTGGTCCCCCGGCAATGTGCAAAAGAACTAGTTTGTCCTAGGAAACCGGTTTATCCTAAGCGAGCGAAGCGAGCTCGGGACTTGGGGCACCCCGACTCGGACAGGTGGTTATTTTTTTCAACCACCCAGAAGTAGGAGCAGGGCTCCGTAGACCGGCCCTCTGTCGACTACGCCAAAACTACGTATATATTGTCCTGGGCTCCTTATTAAACGCTGCGCGCGTCAGAATGAAATGCAAGAAAGTAAACAAGTTGCAACGCGATAATTGTTTACCTGCCAGCACGTCACCTCCTTCCCTGCTCTTTTACACACATTACCGGCCGCGCATTCGGTATTGTATAGAATACCTAGGCAAAGTACAAAAAAAAAATATTTCATACATTACCTGCACGTTTTAGGTAATCTGCACATTGCCTAGGTATTGGATAGAATACCGGATTATACAGATTGCCGGTAACAGATACATACATAAAATGTTTAAATTTTTTTTTTCACTAACAGCATACTTAGTCAAAATTCACCTAATTGTGTTAAGTTGTACCAAAACAAACCCAACCCTTTCTTCCATTTTCCCATTCGTCTTGATCTACTTTCCATTGTATTGTAAGAGAAACCATTGAAAACGTGCAATGTGTTCTACCCTGCGAGTGCGTACCTACTTCACAGTTCACACTGACTTGCTATTATTTACTATAGGTAGTCATTGGAAATTTCGTTTCATAATTCAATAGTTTTGTTAACCAAAAACCTAGTATAGGGCCTATTACAAATTCAAAAATCTAGTAAGTCACATTTACAAATTCAAAAACCTAGTATGTACCGTACATAATAGGGTTTTGGATTTGGAAATGTTACTTGCTAGATTTTTGACTTTGTTATATCGGATTAGGTCGTGTACTTGCTAGGTTTGGCATTTTTATATAACTCTAGTTCTAAGCAAGATAGAAATATGGTTGTTTTTGCATTAGATGCAGCCCAACTTTTTGTGTAGATTGGTTTAAAAAAACATTTTTTGCCAAAAATGTCCCTTGCTAGGTTTTGATTTTGGACAGCCGGTCTGTCTGTTACACATTCACGACGTAACCATTGAACTGGTTTAAAAAATTTGATAAGGAGTAAGTTACAGAGATAGATAGTTTGGAATAGCACATAGGAAAGAAGAAAGAAAAACTGTATAATCACGCAAATTCGAATCCGAGCGAGTACCAATGTGACTTTTTCAATTCATATGTACTTTCTAAAGTTTATCTTGGACATCACTGACATCATCATCATCTGCCTAGCCTTTTACCAACTATGTTGGGGTCGGCTACCAGTCTAACCGGATGCAGCTGAGTACCAGTATTTTACATGGAGCGACTGCCTATCTGACCTCCACAACACAGTAACTGGGTAATACGATACCCCTAGGTAAGACTGGTTGTCAAACTTTCAAGACTGTTAGACTTTTGACATCACTGACATCGGTGAAGGAGAACATCGTGAGGAAACCTGAACTTGTAATTAATATGCCACCAAAAACAAAACTTGTAAAAAATTCCAAGTCTCGCAACTCAGTTCTTCTACCGTAAAAAGTTGTGAGATTCATGTAATACCAAGTCAGTCGATTTATTCAGTCCCTACTTAAGGGACCTTCTGTCTTAAGTTATTACGTAATTTACATTTATGTTTAAATAAAATAGATTGACTTGGCAATCGCATGAAAACACAATGTAACTCACAATCAATACATATTGTAGTAATAAGATTGTTTAGTGCGATAGCAAAATCGCGCTGACTGAGTCGCGAGACTTGGTTTTTTACAAGTTTTGTTTTTGATGGCATTGAACTCCTCATAGAATCACAGCAGCAATATCGTAACAAGTGAAATTGCTTTGTTTATACGTGTAGTCGATGACTGACTGAAGGAAAAGGGGGGGGTACGTCAACCTAACAGTTTACAAAATTAAATATATCGTGTGAGGTATTGTTTGAAAGGGTTTTTTGTAAGGATTTCAAACATTAATACACAAGCACTAAAAAGTGAAAAATAAAAAGCTATTTTACAAAAAAAGATAACCGCCTTCAAAAACTACAAAATCAAAATAACTTTAGTTTTGGAAGTCGGCGGCTTTGGTTTTTTTTTTGTTATGTAGGTAAGTATTGCCACCGAGTTCCAAAACTAAAGTTATTTTGATTTTGTAGTTTTTGAAGGCGGTTATCATTTTTTGTAAAATAGCTTTTTATATTTTAAACAATTTTTTATACTGCATTGTCATGCAATGTGCATTAGTATTAAAAATTTCAGCTCATTCGAACACCGGGAAGTAGTTCTTTAATTTGTAAGATTTTATGAAGTTGCTCTATGGCCACTTTCCGGCTCCATCATCAGACCAGCTCTGTGATATCAATGTATTGCATTGTCATGCAAATTACATATTTACGCAAAATTTCAGCTCAATCGAACATCGGGAACTTGTAAGATTTGATCAGCCGCAAACACAGGGACAGGTGAAAGTAAATAAAAGATTGTAATAAAATTTTACATTTTATTGTTGAGGTAATTATAAAATTGACAGCAACTTGGATTTTCAATTAATATAAGTCTGAAATCGCCAATCTGCCTTGAGCAAGCGTGGTGATCTGGCTTTCTGTATGTTGGTTTCCAAGTTGCATCTCAAGGAGGAAAGTACTATCCTTTGTTCCATGATCCTATGGTTTGTGAAGAAGGTCTACTATGTGTCCCTCCCCCTCCCTGAACAATCCCCTTAGGGTTGTTAGCATCTAAAAAAATATAAAAAAAACAAGATTAAGAAGTGTCGGTAGTAAGTTTTTTTTTTTTTCAAATAAACATAACATCAAGTCTGTAATCTCCGAAGGGTTAGGCAGAGGTGTACCCATTAGTACACCCACATTCCGCCAGTTATGTTTAAGTCCCATGTAACAGGGGGCGAGCCTATTGCCATCAACTGTGCACAAACCCAAACTCTAAGGCTGCTACTGAGAAATTCCTGATGGAAAAATTCAATAACACTTTGCCCGACCTGGAAATCGAACTCAAGACCTCATGCTCAGCAGTCGCGCTTTGCGACCACTAGACCAGCGAGGCAGTTCACCGGACACCGGATAATTCAACAATATTAACTTAAGTTTACCTCTTGGATGCCTCCTTCCGTGACCACAGCTCGCTAAAGCGAACATGCAGAATAAAAACAATACAAATATGATTCTCATGTTTGTAATTCGTACGTGAGCACCACTAATAACGGTTTATAGTTATGTTGTTTAAAATGCGGCTTCCACCTTTATATATGCAGGCGAAACAATGTCGACATCACCACAATCATCAGGACAATGGTATCTATAAAGTTAAATTAGAATATACAATCGATTATTATAAATATATTTATCCTTATTAATATTATAAATGCCGGAAAATCTGCCTGCCTGTCTGTTCGTCTGTTAGGATTTCCAGACTTAACCACTTTTTTTTTTTGGGTGGTAAAAATCATTAAATGACTCAGTCAAGTCAAATCAAGGGACTGTCAGACTTTTACTGACTAAAAAACCACCCTGTTCCTTCAGTTGCCCTTTACGTTCCGGGGCCACGGTATCCTATTAAGACGTCCCGCAACCCCGGCAGACGTTTGGCCCCTATTGGGGCCCCGTCCCTGTGCTGACAGCTCTTTGAGGCGAGCGCGAACAGAACGCGCCATCGACCAGGGCATGGTCCTTGATCGGACGGCGAGCTACCCATTACTCGCCGTCCGCAAGCCCGCGCAGACTTAACCACTGAACTGGTTTGAATTTGGTACGGGGTAAGTATGAACTCCAAGGACGGACTTAGAGCTAGATTATACTTAGTTTGGAGCAATTTAATAATTTTAATTTTAATACATATCTAACAATAGCACATAGGAAAGAAGAAAGAAAAACTGTTTATTCACCAATGTGACCTTTCTATTCATAATATGTACTTTCTAAAGTTTATCTTGGACATCACTGACATCGGTGAAGGAAAACATTGTGAGGAAACCTGGACTTGTAATTAATATAAGTCTGGAATCGCCAATTCGCCTTGAGCAAGCGTGGTGATCAATGCTTATGCCTTCTCTGTATGAGAAGAAGTCTTTGCCCTGCAATGGGACAGTAATAGGCTGGTATTATTATTATAGTTTAAGGCTATATAACATTACGCTACGACCCACGGGAGCGGAGCAGTAACCAAAGACGTTACTTTTTTTTTTAATTTTTTTCAGGTGCACCTTATGTTCCACCGTGTCCTCCGGGTGGTCTACACAGGGGTGACACCCGGGCGTTTCCTCCCGCTGAATCCGACACAGGAACCTCCCGAAACAACCGTGTCCGGTGAGGACCTGCGTCAGGCGGAAGGTGAGGACGCCGTAGCGCCTCTCCAGCCACTCCTCAAAGAGGGGTCTTACCGCCGCGATTGCGGCGTGCCCGAAAGACGTGACTTGACACGGGTGGAAAGAAACACGAGGGCAAAGTCGCAGGGAACAGCTAGTGCGTAGATAACAACATAGTGCAAAAATAAATAGGGAATATTGTATTGTTTACGTGTTTCTATAATTTATTTTAGTGTTCGATTGTGCCGTTATTAGTGTATAATAAATATAACAGGTCAAGGGTTTCCAAAGTGGAAATTATATTTTTTCTTACTCCTCCGCTATTCTTTTCTGATTAATTTCGATGCGGGACCCAAGACAGTTAATCGTTTCTCTGGGACTCGTCGAGCTTCATTGCCTCGGCGCTTTTCTGGTGGTCTCCACTGTTGATTCTGGCTTTCAGGAGTTGCAGTCGGTGGGAACAGTGTGGCGGGCTTGTCCCAAAAAAAAAGGGTTTCCAAACTGTACGTCGCGACGCTCTGGGACGTCGTGGAGCTCTCTTAAGGGCGAGCGCGCACTACGATAAAAAATCGTTGCGAAAAAATATCGCAAATCTGTGAACCACAGAAATACACTACAATCCGCGCATTGCGAAAATAAATTTTTTATAGATTTTATTTCGCATTAAAAAAATCGCAACGATTTTTATCGCGGTGCGCGCTTAGCCTTAGTATCAGAAAAGACAGAGAGGAGCACAGCGGACAGGATTTTGTTAAGACACTCGCAAATATTCAGTCATCTTCCTAGTTGGCGTGCTGTACTGGCGCTGCTGCTGCGGCTGCAGAAAATCTAAAGCGGCGTTAGTATAGTACCCTTACTGCAACTATATTTTCGGGCCGTTTGGGGTGGAAACCCTCGGGTCGTGGGGTCCGTGTGCCCATGGCCTCTTCAAGGAGTTGGCCAAACGGTTGGTTGACACTTCCCGTGACCCAAGGGCTGGTTAATACCTTGGCCAGAGGTTAAGCATTGCTATTGCAAGCGGCCAGTCTTTTGGGCACATTTCCGGACGGCGATGCGGATGAATTTTTTGATGCCATTTTGTTTTAGTTTCTCTTTTTTTTATTCTGATTGTTTTTTTTTTTGTAATTAAACTCACAAATGAACTTTAAAATTATTGGAATAAAGTGCATAATATGCGTGAAAATGCCAGAAATAGTCTTTTAAGAGATTGTAGTAAGCCCTCAGGACAATAGATAAATATTATTAAAATAATTTTAAAGTAGGGGAGGGGAAATAGGGAGCTGCGGTAAAAAAAAGTTTGGGAATACTTGGAGTAGTTAGGTATTTTAAACTACGTATTTTATTTTATTTATTTAATAAGGAAAACCAAGAATTACACACTATAATACATGGTTAACAATAGCTTGTAATCTAGATATATCAGTGCGCAACCAATAACTATTTATCCACATTTAACTATTACAAATTCAAATTGAAAGGATAAGCACAATATTACTAATTAAACATACAAGTTGATAAATCTTATACCTATAATAATGACAAAGCAAAAAAAAAAATGTCACAAAAAATAAAACTTTTTGGTACTTTGTGGTACTAAATATCCGAGAGCAATATAATATTATGTTGCTTCGAAAGGAACATACATGTATGGGAAGAAATGGGGGCCTACCGCTATCTCTTAAAACAGTACCATTTTAATATAAATATTATGTTGCTCTCGGATATTTAGTACCACCACCACCACCACCACTACCACCACTTTGGCTTCCTACTCTTCTTTTTGTGGTGACGCTTGGGTTTGCGCCGGCGCCGTGTTGGCAAGGTGAGTTTGGGTCTGCGGGGCCGTGTTGGCAGCTGTGCAACCTTTCTGCTAGTAGACTTCGATTTAGGGGGTGATGACTTCTCCCACCAGCTTTTGATCTTAGAAGGGGGGACATCGTGTCGTTTGTAATCCTCTTCATCATAGTGATATCTTCGAGCGCCTGGGCGGAAAGGGAGTGAATCCAAATCTAAAAATAAAGAGGTGAAATATTTTTTTTAAGTAGTATAATAATACCAACCTATTATTGTCTCACTGCAAGACAAAGGCATCTTCTCATACAGAGAAGCATTGATCACCACACCTGCTTAAGGCGAATTGGCGATTTTACACTTATATTAAAAACTAACTTTGACTGCCCCGTTGGTCTATAGAAGGGTCGCAAAGCGCATCTGCTGAACATGAGGCCTTTGATTCGATTCCCAAGTCGAGCAAAGCGTTATTGGATGTTCCATCAGGAATTTCTCAGTACCAGCCTCGGAGTCTGGATTTGTGCCCGGTTGATGGCAATAGGCTCGCCTCCTATTACGTGGGACTTAAATACCTGGCGAAATGTGGGTGTAGTAATGAGATACACCTCTGCCACACCCTTCGCGGATTACAGGCGTAATGTTATGTAATAATAATATTAGCTTACCTCTTCGATTCCTCTCTTCATGTCCACGGCTCTCTAATACGTACACAAACAATAAGAACAATATGAATATTGTTCTCATATTTGTATTGTTGTTCGTGTGTAGTTCTTGTAACAATTCGTAGATGTTTGCTCTAAAAAACCGTTCCCCCCATTTTATAGGCCATGGCAGAGGTTCCCAATCGTTGTTGTACTGCGACTCAGTATACAGGTTGTATTTTATTTTTTGACATTATTTTAAGGGCTTTAAAACTAGCTTGTTAAAAAGAAATGTTATTTATATGGCTCCTGTAATCTTTAATAAAATACCTGATCAAATTAAAAGCTTACACACACACACATACATACATAAACTCACGCCTTTTCCCATGGGGGTAAGCAGAAACCACAGAACGCCACCTGCTACGATCCTTACATAAAAGCTAAAAAAAAGCTAAGCAAAGCTAAGTTAAGCTTATCGTTGCAAAAATTTAAAAAACGTTTTACAGAATTACTACTTGTAGATAAATGTTATTATTCTGTGTAGGATTTCTTAAATGATATTTTTTTTGTAATATCTTTATTTTGACCTCTACTTTTATTACATTTGCATGCTATATTAAGGTAGAATGTACAGTAGCGGTCATAAGTGCAGTAGCATGCTAAGGTTTGAATTGCTGTGAACACGGGGTACAGGCCATACCTACATCTGTGTGTATAAGTGATGTATTCAAAGTTAAAGTCAAAGTCAAATCATTTATTTAATTAGGCCATTATAAGATGCGACGCCACTTTTGAACGTAATAACACAGTACCTACGTACACCTCAAAATTCGCACACGACGTCGAAAGGTCGTAAGTTTAACCAAAGTGTCAATCGATTTGCTTTGTAGATTGCTACTTCACTTATGCCCGCTACTGTACATGGATCCCAAGTATATAATTTAATACTTATTCTTATGTACCTACATTCTAAGCAAATAAAGACCTTATTCTATTCTATTCTATCCTTATCATACTAGCGAATTGCGAGCACCGAATTCGTTGAGGATGCGCTACGAGATCGCCGTGAATATTAGCGTGGACGCTATTTTGTAGTGTCGAAAGTAAAGATAAACTACCACTGCTTTGAAAGGAACATACGTGTATGGGAAGAAATGGGGGGCCACCGCCATCTCTTAAAACAGTACCATTTTTATATTAAGTACTATGTAATTTCTGTTGTTGGATTTGCTTGACGCGTAACATGGCGGGCGCGATCTAGAGTTATTTTTTTAAGTTTCCAATTAAAAAAATCGTGGCGCTTTTGTCGCCCACTGTCATATGTCCACCTAAAGCCAGGCTACTGGGTACACCTCTGCCTTTTGGAATTTCTCAGTAGCAGCTTCAGAGTCTGGATTTGTGCCCGGTTGATGGCAATAGGCTCGCTCCCTATTACATGGGACTTAAACATAACTGGCGAAATGTGAGTGTACTAATGGGTACACTACTGCCTAACTCTTCGGGAATTACAAGTGTGATGTTATGATGTTAAGAAAATTCCGTCGACCTGTGCCTACCGATCTAATCAAGAAAGCCTATTACTGCATTGACGAATTTTGTTGTTTTGTTGAATAAATCTGTTTTTTTTTTTATACTTAGCATTTCGACATTTAATGTGGGTATTTGTGTAGCATTTTTTCTAGGGACTTTTATTTTGTATTAATAATGTTTGTAAAGTTAGTAGTTACTTATTATTATAATTGTTTTTTTTTTTTTCAAACTTGAAATTAATTTATATACACTTAAACATAAAACCTTAAAGTAA
Source organism: Hoplodrina blanda (assembly GCA_949316365.1). Taxonomy (NCBI): domain Eukaryota; kingdom Metazoa; phylum Arthropoda; class Insecta; order Lepidoptera; family Noctuidae; genus Hoplodrina; species Hoplodrina blanda. Next base: position 3,733,054 of record OX438573.1, read on the forward strand.
ATGTAAAATATGTAAAATTAAAAAAAAAAAGGCAGAAAGGAGACCTCATAGGGCATCAAAAAATTCGTCCGCGTCGCTGTCAATGGGGCAAGTGCCCAAAAGGCTGACAGCATTGCCACGTAGTATTGCAATGCTGATTCTTGTTTATGTTGCTTCTTCTTGTGTACCTACTATGCAAATATTTTCAACACAAATGTATTTTTGTTATGAAATAAACAACTTGAACCGTCGTGCGACGCCCTCGGGATAGCTTCCAGATAGCTTGGGAACCTCTGGGCGATAGCTTAAGGATATTACGTCGTTCATTACATAAACAACTTGATAGGCTGTATCGTTTGGTATATATATAATATTAATTATAACTAGCTACGATATAACTAGACGTTTTATCACCTTTATTATGATGTTTTTTTCCTTGTGGCCCCACAAATATTATTCTTAATGATTGATAATTAAGAACTAATTAACTGTAACTAGGTGCTGGGTTTACCCAGGTTTTGATATCATCAACATTGGTGCAAGTGGCTGGAGGATATGGTCCCATATCACGCTTCTAATCCACGAAGGGTTAGGCAGAGGTGTACCCATTATTACACCCACATTTCGCCAGTTATGTTTAAGTAATAGGAGGCGATATAGTCACCATTCGCACATTAGCGCATCTAGACTTTAAACTACTGAACGGATTTTAATGAAACTTTTACAGTTTGAAAGTAAACAGCTATGTCCACACCGAAGCGCTTTCGCGTTCATCTTTCACGGATATCGCCAAGCGACTGGTCGACTCTTCACATGACCAGGAGCTGGCCTTTTCTTAGGTCAAAGAATTAGCATTGCTATACAACGTGGCAATGCTGTCAGCCTTTTGGGCACTTGCCCCATTGACAGCGACGCGGACGAATTTTTTGAAGGCCTGTATTATAGCCTGTAAGGTTCCTCGTTTCTATCTTTTTTATAAATTGTACATACTTTATAATTTTATAATTATTCTTAGGTTTTATAAAGTTTAATGACTTTTTATTACTCATAAAGAACACAGTTCACTTACAATGAGCTTAAATACCTAATTATAACTAATTACAGTTATTGCAATATATTATCTATTACAGAGATCGAACGGTTTTAAAAGATATTATCTTAAATATATTTCTTCAATCGAGTTTTAAACACTGCAGTTGATTGACTGTCTTTAATGTCATTTGAAGGAGCACAACTGTATAATGATCTACTCATTATACAGTTGTGCTCCTTCATACGTAATATTTCTCTTACCGTAATTAGTTCTGTGTGTAGGTTTAGGTTAATTATTATACAGGGTGTTTGGTGCATCGTTTGCCAAATTGAATTAGCCGATAGGAGAGGTCATTTGCTATCTCTTCACGCCTAATAACTCATTCTTTGTTACACCGATTTTTTTATTACGAAAACTTTACAAGTTATTAAAAATGAAAGGAAACCTTACTAGCAAGTAATTTTGAATTTGGTAGAAACATGCAACAGACATACAAATTTAAATGAAATTTGAAGACTATACAAAAAACTTTTTTTTTTAATTTAAACTTAAATGCTGAGTTTTTAATTTTTCAAAATTAAAATTAAAAAAATGTTAAGTAGGTATTAAAATACCGGTGTGACAAAGAATGAGTTAATAGGCGTGAAGAGATAGCAAATGCCCTCTCCTATGGGCTAATTCGATTTGGCAAACGATGCACCAAACACCCTGTATATTGTGTTAAAATGAATAAAATATTGTGATTTAATTATACATGGTCATTGATAATCAGCTGTTCCATACATTATGATCGCTTTGTGTAGCATTTTTGTATGGAACAGCTGGTTTTTTTTTTCATGATTTCAAGGTTGGTCCTATAGTTGTTCATATTGATGAGTACAATGACCCCTTTTCAGGTTTCGGGTAAATTTTGAATGACCCCGTATAGTAAAAAAACACATAGCACATACATAAACTCACGCCTTTTTCCCATGGGGGTAGGCAGAAACCACATAACGCCACCTGCTACGATCCTTACATACTCCTTTCGCCTCATCTACGTTCATACATCTCGTCATACAAGCACGCCGGTTACGAGTACTCCGCACCTGACCTTTCTGAAGAACCTCACCAATAAGGTCAGTGTAGGTCTTCCTAGGGCGACCCCTCCCTGCGTTGCATATAGTAAAAAAAAAAAAAAATTGAGAAAACACTTTTATTCGGTTGCAAAGTCTAGATACTTATAGTGTCATCGCTTTCTGAGTCGGAGCTTGAGGTCAGACACGCATTCTCGCATTCGTTACGCGTTTCGAAGTTGTTGTTGTTTCCCCCACAGCCCTTGTAGGTGAACTCGACGCAGTCGTCGTTGTCTGATATGAAAGCATACCTGTATAACATATTTACAAATAAGTGTAAATAATTCAATTTAAAGTAACACTACGTAAATTAAGTTGATATTTGAAATCCTTACAAAAATAAACCCCTTTCAAAAGATAATAATAAAGGATTTACGAGTAATAACTCATTTATTGCAGGCGACACAGGCCCATAAAAAAGATCCTTTAATACCTACCTTACAAGATACATATAACTTTGAAAAGTGGTAGAACGCTACCCCCCCCCCCCCCCTCTTCTTTTAGTCAGTCATCGACTACACGTATAGACAAAGCAATTTTACTTGTTACGACAGTCGGTGAAACAAACATACGTACGTAACATAGATACATTACATCAAGCGAAGGGTTAGGTAGAAACTGGCGAAATGTTGTTGTTGTTGTTGTTGTTCTTTCGCCAATTATGTTTAAGTCTCATGAAATAGGGGGCGAACCTATTGCCATCAACCGGGCACAAATCCAGACTCCGAGGCTGCTACTGAGAAATTCCTCATGAAAAACCCCAATAACACTGCCCGACCTGGAAATCGAAACCAAGACTTTCATGATTGATACTTTACCTACCTTGTGGTATCGTTTGAGCAGTGTCCGAAATCTACCGGCTGTTCGCAGTCCGAGTCCGAAGAATCACCTGAAAAAGGTACACGTTTATTGTATGGTGTTCCTAAACATGCCATATTTTGACGGTCATATGTGGAAGAAACGACTTGGTAAAACTCACGCCTTTTTCCCATGGGGGTAGGCAGAAACCACAGAATGCCACCTGCTACGATCCTTACATACTCCTTTCGCCTCGTCCACGTTCATACATCTCGTTATACAAGCACGCCGGTTACGAGTACTGCGCACCTGACCTTTCTGAAGAACCTTACCAATAAGGTCAATGTAGGTCTTCCTAGGTTGCCCTCCCTGCGTTGCCATTCACCTCTGCCATATAAATACCTTTTGTTAATCGTCTTTCACTCATCCTCTCAACATGACCGAACCATCTAAGCATACTTACCCTTTTCTATCTTTGTCACTACATCCTCTTTTAATCCGCAACGGTCCCGTATAACCTCATTACTCACTCTATCGTTCAAAGTTACACCACATATACTCCGCAAGGAACGCATTTCCACAGTATTAATCCTACTCTAATGCCTCGTTTGCCATACCCAACATTCACTTCCATACATAAGCGTAGGCACCAGCACGCCGTTGTGAACAGCCAGTCGAGCCTTTTTTGGGCATGGATTCTTATTATATTTTATATTATTATTTTTTTATATTAATCTGTTAAGCCCCGGCTGACTTACCAGTAAGTCAGAACAATAGAAAATCAATTGTGTCTCATTACGAGGGACTTGAGTAATTAATTGTTTTCACATGTAGAATCAACAAGAATAATGTAACCAGTATTTTGTAAAAACGTAATTGAAAAGAGTGCCGTGGAGTTTCTTGCTCGTTCTTCTCCATAGAGGCCTACCTCCGTTTTGGAATGAGCAACTAGCTTCAGCTTTCTGACTAACAGACCGACTCCTTGACAATTCAAAAGTGCCTGTAAATGGTCTAATTGAAATGAATGTTTTGACTTTGACTTTGACTTTGTTGGGTGACCATCTTTACACACCGAGACTCCTTAGTGCCTCTGAAAGCACGTTAAGCCGTTGACAAGTGAGGCACTACTTCACACCATCAACTTCCAACCTCCGGGCTCATCATATCATATCAGCCTATAGGCGTCCACTGCTGAACGTAGGCCTCCCCCAAAGAGCGCCAGCCATCCCGGTCTTGGACAGCCCGCATCCATCCGCTGCCCGCCACCTTCTTTAAATTGTCGGTCCACCGTGGTCTCCACTCTAACACGTGTCTGCTCCACCGACCGTCTGTCCGTCTGCAGACATGGCTGGCCCACTTCCTGCTGCTACTGGAAAATGCCCGTACTGGGAATCGACTGATATTGGTGAATGAAAACTTCCTAGAAAACTTGGATACTTAATGGAAGGCTGAAACCGCCAATACGCCTTGAGCAAGCGTGGTTATCAATGCTTGTGTCTTCGGTACTTACTTTCATCTGATTCTGAAGAATCAGTTTCACTCGTATCTTCACAAACACTTCTAGATAAAACTAGGACCAGTAACAAAAATGTGTATTTCATCTTGATTTTTAAGTTAGTTAGTTATTTTTAATCTTCCTTCCTATGACAGAATTCATAGGTTATTAATTTTTACATGAAATGTAATCATAACGGATTATTCTCGCCTCTTTAGTTTCGCGGCGAGTAATTAAAAGATTAATTGTTGCTAATAGTAATTATAAATCTCTCCACAATCTTATCCATACTAATATTATAAATGTGAAAGAAAGTGTGTCTGTCTGTCTGTTACCTCTTCACGCTTAAACCGCTGAATCGACTTTGATGAAATTTGGCATGGAGATAGTTTAAGATTTAAGGAAAGACATAGGATGTTTTCGAATGTAATTTAATTTAAAACGTAGAAAATAAATAGTTCTTTATTTAGGTTAAGTTTCAGTCAAAGACATCCATCGGTTTCTTAGAAAACTTCAACTATACACATCAAAAAAGTCTAGGGATCAACATCCCTAACAAATGTTAGGGATGTTGATCCCTAGACTTTTTTGATGTGTGTATATCTGACGATCCTGCATACCCTATCTATTTTGCTGACTGTACTCGTAGATATTAAGTATTCGTATAAAGCTCATTACACCCACCCCATGCTGTCAGTTGGGATTGGTCATCTCTTAACTGCCTTGGCTTACATCTTTATTCTTATATTTTTTATAATTGTTTTATATTCATCTTCATTGTTTTCACATGTAGAATCAACAAGAATAATGTAACGCAGGATTTAGTAAAAACCTAATTTAAAAGAGTGCCGTGGAGTTTCTTGCTCGTTCTTCTCCATAGAGGCCTACCTCCGTTTTGGAACGAGCAACTAGCTTCAACTTTCGGACTAACTGACAGACTCCTTGACTATTCAAAAGTGCCTGTAAATGGTCTAATTGAAATAAAGTTTTAACTTTGACTTTGACTTTTCAATAATGTAGTGATGACAAATAAACATTTTACTTCACCAAATCCATATTTTTTAAAATAAACCCTATTTCCCTTGGTCACGGCATCACGAATTTCACTTTCGTCTTTTTTTTGTTATGCTTGTAAGGAGAAGGTTAATACTTAGGAAAGAAAATTAAAAAAAAATGTGGCGGTACGAAGTTCGCTTGGTCAGCCAGTTATTTAATAAAGGCAAAATAATAAAAATAAATAATAATTTAAGGAGGCGAAAGAAGTATGTAAGAATCGTGCAGGTGGCGTTCTGTGGTTTCTGCCTGCCCCCATGAAAAAAGGCGTGAGTTTATGTGTAAGTATGCAAAATAAAGAACTGATTATATCAATGTTTTTTTATAAGACAATACAAGTTTCTTCACAACCCTTTACATTTTCGAAATATTTCTTATTTTCTTGGCAATCCATGAACGTAGTGGCTTAGTCTGTTTCCGCATCAAACGTGCACCTGTAATGAAGATCGGATAGTAAACACCATCAACCAATATTACCATCTAAAACATAACTTATCTAAAGAAACGGCATGTCTGTTTCCTTGGAAGATGGCTAGGCCTTTAGTGTGGGACGCTACGTGTGTCGAGACTCTTGCGCCATCCCATCTTCCTAGTTTGGCGTGCTGTGCTGGCGCTGCTGCTGCAACTGCAGAAAACCTCAAACGGCGTAAGTACAGTACCCTTTCTGGTAACTATATTTTCGAGCCGTTTGGGGTGGAAACCCTCGGGTCGTGGGGTCCGTGTGCCCATGGCCTCTTCAAGAATTTGGCCAAACGGTTGGTTGACACTTCCCGTGACCCAAGGGCTGGCCAGAGGTTAAGCATTGCCATCCAACAATGCGGCCAGTCTTTTGGGTACATTTCCAGTGGACGGCGATGGGATGAATTTTTTGATGCCATTTAGTTTTAGTTTCTCTTTTTATTTCCTTATTTTGGTTGTTTTTTTTTTATTATTTTGGTTTTAAGCTTGTAAATAATGTCTAAAGAAACACATGTATTTTAGCCCTAAAAACCTGATTAATTTTCAGTTAACTGTTAATTTTGAATTGCTTTTAAGTATTGGAGTGTCAGATTCTTGCTGATTAAAACCTATCTGTGTTTCTCCTATAGCCCTTTACACTGATACACTAAACACACTTACGCCGTTCTGGTTGAACCAAGCAAGACTGTTCACACTCCTCTTTACTTTTGAAGTTATTAGCAGTAGCACCGCAGCCTCCGTAAATGAAGGAGACACATTCATTGCTCTCCTTGTTATAGTAAAACCTGAAAATATAAACGTTTCCTTAGGAGAATAACACAGGGCACCGCGCACTGCCGCGGAGGGCGGTCGCTGTAAAACGGATTGCACCGCTCGACCGCACGGTCGGGCGACATACTCTATGAAAATGACACGTGCGTTGTCTTGCGCGGTCGGCTAGTTATGATTAGTTGGCCAACAAATCGGCCGACCTGCTACTGAAGACGAAACTCTTTTATAAGGATGTGACTACACACATTGAAATAGTAATATGGAGGAGCGCGCCATGTTATAGTAGTTTATCTTCTATTGTTATACATACCGTGGTATGTAAGCGAGACACTTAAGTTTTCCTTCATGAGACATCGAGCATGGAGATATTTCTTCTTGCACTGCTGGGGACAAAATCACATAAGTCAATAAGTCAAAGTCAAAGTCAAAAAAATTATTTTTAACTAGCTTCGTCCGTGTACATGTCGGTTCTCGCGGATGCAGACGAAGTCGCGGATTAAAAAGTAGCCGGTGTCCTTTCTGGGGGTTCAAACTTAGCCCACACCAAATTTCATCAAAATCGGTTCAGTGGTTTAGTTGTGAAAGCTCAACAGACAGACAGACAGAGTTACTTTAGCATTTATCACAAAAACATACATATTAACATCACGCCTGTAATCCCCGATGGATTAGGCAGAGGTGTACCCATTGGTACACCCACATTTCGCCAGTTATGTTTAAGTCCCATGTAATAGGAGGCGAGTCTCTTGCCATCAACAGTTCACAAATCTAGACTCCTAGGCTGCTACTGAGAAATTCCTAATGAAAAAACCCAATAACACTTTGCCCGACCTGGGAATCGAAAAGCTTATTTTATTTTGGGAGTTTCTTAGTAAAATTAAATTAAAAGATTTACCAATGTCTTCCTCAGCTTTAGGTTGAACATCGCAGGTCTGTTCGCACTCCTCTTTAGTCACAAAGTTATTAGAAGTCCCTCCACATCCTCCATAGACGAAGGGAACACACTCACTGATTTCTTTGTCATAGTAAAATCTGAAAAAAATTTGCATGTTTAAGTCAGAGTCAGAGTCAGAGTCAAAGTCAAAGTCAGAGTCAGAGTCAAAGTCAAAGAGTCAAAGTCAAAATGTTTATTTCAATTGGAATATTATAATCTTAGAATTTTTTATAAGTTAAAATAAAAATCTTTTTTGGAGTCGCTATTAGATTGAATTACATTTTTTCTTTTGTAAATGTCGTAATTGAAATAAAATTTTTTGACTTCGACTTTCAACCCAAAAATTTCGATTGCGAAACGGGATTCTCAATTTAAAAATCGATCGGTTTTCTACTTGTTCCGTTTACTGCTCGGGTTTAATTGATCTCTGTGAATGAATGCTATAATAGTACTGTTACCAACCTTGGTATATAAGCAAGACATTTTTGAATCCCTTCATGAGGCGCCAAGCATGGAGATATGTCTGATTGTGACCCTGAAAACATTATGTAACAAGACACTTGAGATTCTTTTTTAAAATGATTTTTGTTACTTGTTATATCACTGTGTACGTGCGGAGTCATCGCCCCGACAGCTTAAACCCAGGGGAAAGATGGCTAGCTCACATTTGAAAAAAAAATTAACTGATTGTTTTACTATTGATTCATCTTGAGTATCGATCACATAGTCGCCCTAGAATTCGACGGGAATGCAAGAATGCACCTTGTTTTATCAAAATTTTAATAATAATCCCAAGAGTAAGCTGCGAGCAGAAATATACCTTCTGACGTGGACTGAGAGTTAAGGATGCTTTGCTCATGGCCCAAGCTTCGTTTGGCTGCGTCATCGAGAGAAGGCACTAGGGTTGTACAAAATGATAAAATAAATAAAAAAGTAGAAATTATGAAACAATTGTTTGTTACAATTAAATGTGTTTGAAAGAAAGTAAGAATGAAAGATAAACTGTTCATTCACGCGAAAATTACGCACATAACATAAAAGAAAAAATAAAAATTGTACACAAAAGCAAAGGAGAAAAAAGAAAAAGAAAAAGAAAAAAAAAGCTAAATGGCTTTAATTCCTTAATACTCAATACCTACTCCAATCTTCATTGCTTTTCCATAAGAGTATATGCTTAGGTGGAAGGTATAATTAACATCTATCCATCCAAACTAGTCGCATTTAAAATATACCTTCCGCGTACACACTTGTGCAATATAATATCTTCCGCGTACCTACTTGGCTAGTTTTCATTGAGATTGGCCTTGAACTTGAAATAGCAAAAAATGCTGTTTCATACATTTTGTTAATTTATGTGTATGGAATAGCTTAATTTTCTTTGGCTGTTTTGTAGTGAAATTGACATAAAACACTTACCAATGTCAACTTTAGCTTTTGGTTGAACATCACAGGACTGTTCGCATTCCTCTTTAGTCACAAAGTTATTTGAAGTGGCACCACATCCTCCGTAAATGAAAGGAACACACTCATTGGATTCTTTGTTATAATAAAATCTGAAAAAAATATATTTTCTTAATATTTAAGTCAAGGTCAAGGTCAAAGTCAGAGTCAAGGTCAAAGTCAAAGTCAAATATTTATTTCAAATAGACCAGTTATAGACAGTTGAACGTCATGTACAAGAAAAAGAATTTAATCTAGTTGCCCCTTAAAAAAAGATAGTTTTGTATGGAGAAGAATGGGCAAGAAACTCCATACTCTTTTAAAATAAATGTTTTACAATAATTTGTATGGGTGCATTAATTCCATAATTATATGAATGTGAAGACGATGTATCTTAAATAAAAATCTTTTTAAAGGGGCAACTAGATTAAATTACATTTTGCTTTTGTAAATGACGTTCATAGGTAAATAATTTGACTTTGACTTTGACTTCCAACTTATAAAAATAACAATATGCGAAACGGGTATTCTTAATTTAAAAATCGATCGAATTTCCATTACTTTTTACCCGACTACGGCAAAGCCAAAAGGAGGGTTATGATTTTGACCGGTATGTATGTATGCATGTATGTATGTATGTATGTATGTTTGTTTGTTCCCTCAGAACTTCTAAACTACTTATCATGGCAAATGAGGTGTCGTTAGAAGCGTCTCAGTTGTCCGCTGATTATAAGGTAGGTGACGTGTCACCAAATCCAATATGGCGCCCTCTAGGGGATGTGAAGTCGTTACCGAAAAAGCCACCTAGTCCATAAAGATTTGTGTGAAACAACCGCAGGCGGCACACGACCACGGCTATTACTTAAAAATTTCGAAAATATCGGTCAATTGAATATTGTTCTTGTTTTATACTTTTCAGTGCGCGATTTTGTCGTAGTCGGGTTTTAGTTATTTTTAACTTATTTTTTACTGTACGCGTTTAGTTTTTCTGTGTTCAAAACTACTACTACAAAAAAAGTAAAGTACGTAAAGTACTGTTACCAACCTTGGTATATAAGCGAGACACCTCTGACTTCCCTCATGAGGTACCAAGCATGGTGATATGTCTGATTGCACTCCTGAAATCATTTTGACAACATTTTAGGTAAGTATAACAAGTGAAGTCGTTGTGATCGCCCATTGATTGAGGCCTCTTATGTTGAGGTGGTGGGTTCCAATCCGGGCAAGTACCAATGTGACTTTTTCAATTCAAATGTTCTTTCTAAAGTTTATTTTGGACAAAGGTGTACCTTTAAATGATAACCGAAATTCACTTGAACAAAGTCACGGATATAAGATCCTAACTAATGTTATAAATGCGAAATTAAGTTTGTTTGTTTGTTTGTTTGTTACCTTTTTACGCCTAAACCACTGAACCGATCATCCTAAAAAAAAGTACTATTCTCGAGGAAAACCACAAAAACATTCTTATTATAATAGATGGCACCACGTGAATCACGATTGAATTGAAAAGGACTGGGTTACTTCTTCCTTAACTTCGTCTGGGTCCGCGATAACCGAGAGTAAGTAGTATATAATATAAATAAAACTCACCATTTAAAACATCTACAACTTTAGGATGTACATCACAGGATTGCTCGCACTCCTCTTGAGAAATGAAGTTATTGGGAGTGCCGCCACAGCCTCCGTAGATAAAGAAGACGCATTCATCATTCGTAGCATCATAGTAGTACCTGAAAAATTCAAAAACAAAGTCAAAAAACTATAACCTTTTATTTATTATTCTAATTTTTTTTTTTAGGTACCTACTATGTTTAGGTGTCTAGGTGTCGTGATGGCCTAGCGGTTAATCATGCGACTTTTTCAAGTCATATGTATTTTCTTAAGTTTATCTTAGACATTAGTGACATCATTCCGTGCCTCGGAAAGCACGGTAAGTTGGTCCCGGCTGTCATACGTGGATCTTTGACAGTCGTTACGAGTCGTCAGAAGCTTGAAAGTCTGACAACCACACAGTGTGATATAATCCCTGATTTTGTGTCATCGTGTTTTTATTTAACTAATCGATAGAGTCTACAATTCTGAGGATTAGAGTAAAACTCCGGGTTCGCTAAGACTTGTACTTTTTTTTTAAAAAATGTCAAAGTTTCGGAATATCCGACTTTTGAAAAACGAAAAAAAAATCATTATAATTTAACGGAAGCACATATTCCAGAATTTATTTATTCTATCAAAAAAAGGTATAATAGCCGACCCTTCCACCAATTTCTGTTGCTTTAGTATGAATGGGTCGAGAGATATGATTTTTTTTCTCATTTTTCGTTTTCATTTTTTTATTCATCTAAACCGCCGTAGTAGGCGGTCATTCCTACATCAAAAAATTGCTGATACTTTCTATTATGTGTAGTATTTTTTCCAAAACCTAACTCATTGGTTTCCAGGAGTTATTGAAAATTTTAGTAATATCCGAAATATCCGCATTTAGGGCTGCCACTTCAACCAAAACATTTTTTTTTGTTTAATTAAGTTTTAGCTTTCTTATCATGACCATAACAAGATATCATTGTTTTGTGGCTTAAAGTGGCACACATGGAGTAATTTTATAAAGGAAATTAAAAACAAATGGAGAAATTGGTATCATGTTAATTGATACACCTTTTTTGGAAACCGTCTATAAATTCTAACCCAAAAGACTCAACTATGTAATAATAAATAAAAGAAAATCCTTTCCGATATCTCTTATGCAGCGTTGAAAAAAGCAGAAAAAATATCCCGTATTTTTCCAAGTACGTTTTTTTTTCAATGTTTCATTCGAAAGTTTCAAGAAATTTTGCCAAAATAAATGTCATGTTTTTTTCCAATAAAACCGAAAAAAAATGAAAAAAACGGGAAAAAATTCGTGTTTTTTTTTTAAATATTTGTATGTTTGTTCTGGTGGAATCTTGCGATTGTGCTAAAATTTTGCATGTATATGTATACCGGAGACCAATTCAATACTATTATTACATGGAGCTGATCTGATGATGGAGCTGGAAGGTGGCCATAGGAACTGCGTAATAGAACGACACTACCCCGTCGAGTTTGAGCTCGTTCGTTATAGCGGCAGCAGGAATACATAATCAGTGAAAGTTTGAACTGTCTAGGACAGCGGAGGCTTCTATGTATTTTTTCTCGAAAACGGTGCGTCTTAGGCGAAAAATAACCGAAATTTCACTCCCCCCTAGAGCCCCCCATGAGAGCAACACCACTATTAAAATTTTGGGTTTTGGGGGGGAGAGGGGGGGGGATTGTTTTTATTTTAATTTTTCTCGAAAACGGTGCGTGTTAGGCGAAAAATAACCGAAATTTCACTCCCCCCTAGAATCCCCCGTGACAGCAGCACCACTATTAAAATTTTGGGTTTGGGGGGGAGAGGGGGGATTGTTTTTATTTTAATGTTTTTTTTGGTAGTTTCGATTTCCTTAAATCACAAATAATACATCCCTACATCATACTAAAAACAACCCCCCCTCTCCCACCCCCCGCAAAACCCAAAAATTAAAAAGTGGTGCTGCTCCCATGGGGAACCGAGATGATGTAAGGAAATCGAAACATTAAACAAAAAAGAAAACATTAAAATAAAAACAATCCCCCCTCTCCCCCCAAACCCAAAATTTTAATAGTGGTGCTGCTGTCACGGGGGGTTCTAGGGGGGAGTGAAATTTCGGTTATTTTTCGCCTAACACGCACCGTTTTCGAGAAAAATTAAAATAAAAACAACCCCCCCCCTCTCCCCCCCAAAACCCAAAATTTTAATAGAGGTGTTGCTCTCATGGGGGGTTCTAGGGGGGAGTGAAATTTCGGTTATTTTTCGCCTTAGACTCACCGTTTTCGAGAAAAAATACATAGAAGCCTTTATTTTTATAGAACCTTACCATACATAGAACCTTTTAGGTAATATAGAACCATACATATAATAAAAGAACCATAATATTATAATAATAGATAATAATAGAACCATACATAGAACCCATTTTTTTTTCAAATAAAATATATTCTTTGTGTTGTTTTTTTCGGATACTTGAAAGTGACAACCCTAAGGAAAATTTTGAATTTTCAATAACTCCTGGAAACCAATGAGTTAGGTTTTGGAAAAAATACTGCACATAATAGAAAGTATCAGCAATTTTTTGATGTAGGAATGACCACCTACTACGGTGGTTTAGATGAATAAAAAAATGAAAAAGAAAAATGAGAAAAAAAATCATATCTCTCGCCCCTTACATACTAAAGCAACATAAATTGGTGGAAAGGTCGGCTATTATACCTTTTTTCGATAGAATAAATGAATTCTGGAATAAGTACTTCCGTTAAATTATAATGATTTTTTTTTCGTTTTTCAAAAGTCGGATATTCCGAAACTTTGACATTTTTTTAAAAAAAAAGTACAAGTCTTAGCGAACCCGGAGTTTTACTCTAATCCTCAGAATTGTAGACTCTATCGATTAGTTAAATAAAAACACGATGACATAAAATCAGGGATTATATCACACTGTGAACCAGTCTTACCTAGGGGTACCGTATTACCCAGCTACTGGGTTGTGGAGGTCAGATAGGCAGTCGCTCCATGTAAAATACTGGTATTACTCAGCTGCATCCGGTTAGACTGGTAGCCGACCCCAACAAAGTTGGGAAAAGGCTAGGCAAATGATGATGGTGTTTAGGTAGACTGGTAGAAAATGTCTTAAGCATTAAGTCCGCCTTTGTACAGTGTATTTTTTTACATGTTCTTATCGTTTAAATGACCCGAATACGTTAAAAATAAGTTTATAATCGCAAAAAAGTAATTATTTTGTGATGTAACTACCAAACGGTTTTCGGATTTATTCCTTTACTTGTGATACATGGCATTACTTCTTGTCAAACATAATTCTAGGTCAACGGGAAGTCCCCTATAGGTTTTGACCGGTCATTATGGCTATCTTTAGACGTCCACTGCTGGATATAGGCCTCCCCTATGTCCAGCAGCGGACCCCGTTTAGAAGCACAGTTTCATACAAACCTGGGAATATATCCTAAACATCCATTCACGGATTGTACCTCGTAAGGCTCCAAACAATATGGTGATTTATTCGATCCTGAAATTATTATTTATTATTATTATATAATTATTATTATATTATTAAGACATATTCAAAAGATAGACATATTCTGAGGATATTATACACATAACACAAGCGTTCCGCCCCGGCATCGCACGGGTGCAATGTATGTACTAACGTATAAATCTTTCTCTTGAATTACTCTCTAAATATATAAAAGCGAAAGGTTATACACTTATAACGAGATATCGAAAACTGCTTAAAGAATAAAGATGAAATTTGGCAAGGAGGTAGTTTATAGTTAGTAGACGTCCGCTAAGAACGGATTTTCTAAAATTCACCCCCTAAGGGGGTGAAACGGGGGTCTAAAATTGACGCGGACGCAGTCGCGGGCAAAAGCTAGTAATAATATACCCATTAATGAAAACTATAGATACTAAAATCCATTGAGTAGTTTAAAAGATCTAAGAGAACAAACGGCGAGAAGCGATTTTGTTTTATACTATTTTAATTTTCTTTGCTTAATCTAAATATATCTTATACTTTAATTATGTATTTACCATAAATTATTTGAATCTCCAATACACTAATAAGTATAAATAAGAGAAAATTAAACAATTTACTCATTGCGTGTTGTTTTTAACGATTATAACAAAAAAATGTAGTCAATTAAATGTTTTAGTAATTTTCTAATAACTTATGTAGGTACCTACATACTTATTTCACGGTTGAAAAAATAAAACATACTTTGTTTTGCCAACTAATAGTTTTAAATTGAATCTATACTAATATTATAAAGCTATAGAGTTTGTTTGTTTGGCTTATCGCGCTAATCTCAGGAACTAATGGTTCGAATTGAATTTTTTTTAGTTGCGTGCTTGTCTGACGATAATTATATCTATGAACGTGGATGAGGCGAAAGGGGTATGTAAGGATCGTAGCAGGTGGCGTTCTGTGGTTTCTGCCTATCCCCATGGGAAAAAGGCGTAAGTTTATGTAGATAGTCTATATAAGCTATAGGCTATTTAAGATCGAATCACGCTATAGCAAATAGGAACGGAGCATCAATGAAAAATGTTGCAAATATGGGAAAAAAATATTCCTTTTTAGAGGTTTCTTTGCGTGCGCTGCGTAAACGGTTAAAGATACGCAAAAATTATGTATGACGGAATTGTTCCCCTTCAAAAGTTCTAAAAAAACGTCTCCGACAGCATATGTCTATCTTTTAAGGTTAACTCACTATAACATTTTTAATAGTAATCAAATTTGTTTTAAAATATATCATTATTTTTGCGAAGTTGTTTTTATAAACATAGTATTTATTCTAATCCAAATAAATACGTTATTCATACCAAGTATTTAATTTTGAACGAAATTGCTCTGACCATCATCTGATTTCAATGAATATCTTAGAAGATATCATAATTTCAAAATAACTCCACAAAAAATAATGATCAAGTAGATACCACGCGCGCTTTTATGATATGCATAATCATATGCATATCTGGGTATCAACCCAGATTCATGAAGAATAGTATAAGTAGGCTTTGTAACTAAATAAAATAGAAATAATATCACGCTATTACTCACGGGAGCTGAGCAGTACTTAACCAAAGACGTAACTCGACGCGGATGACAAACACCACGCGAACGAAATCTAAACCAGAATGTTTCAGCTATTTACGAGGGCAAATCGCCCAAAATACATACACATTAATTTTTTGAAAAAATTGTGTGACAAATTGTCAAACGCGTGTCGTGATCCGTTGACTGAATTGAAACAAATGAAAACGTAATTCATATTATGTTACCATTTACTACACAGTCTACACATTAACAATAACACTGTATGATTTATTCAAAACAATAATTTGTACCTGCAATAGCACAGACTTACAAAAAAATATAAGTAAAAAAAAAGATAACCGCCTTCAAAAACTACAAAATAAAAAATAACTTTTGTTTTGGAATTCGGCGGCTTTGGTTTTGTTTTTTGTTATGTAGGTAAGTGTTGCCACCGACTTCCTAAACAAAAGTTATTTTTTATTTTGTAGTTTTTGAAGGCGGTTATCTTTTCTTGTAAAAAAGTTTTTTATTTTTCACTTTTTAGTGCTTGTGTATTAATGTTTGAAATCCTTACAAAAAGCCCTTTCAAACAATGCCTCACACGATATATTTAATTTTGGAAAGTGGTAGGAGGGGGTTTGACATACCCCCTTCCCCTTTTTCTTCAGTCAGTCATTGACTACACGTATAAACAAAGCAATTTCACTTGTTACGATATTGCTGCTGTGATCCTATGAGGAGTTCCATTCCATATATCCGAAGTTCATCATCAGATCATGACAATATTTCTATGGAACCTATTCGGAAGTATACTCTTTCAAACAAAAAAAGAATCATCCAAATCTATTCACAACTGGCTGAGTAATCAGGTAACATACATACAAAAAAAAACGAACCTCCTTCTTTTTGAAGTCGGTTGAAAAAGAAACTAAAACTAAACGGCTTCAAAAATGACGGTGCAGCGATTGCAAGAGACCGGATGGCATGTCTCTATTTTCTTGGGAGATGTTTGGTCTTGAGAGTTTTTTTCTTTTTAAAGTCAAAACATTTATTTCAATTAGACCAATTACAGGCACTTTTGAATTGTCAAGGAGTCGATCAGTTATTTTATAGCTCGTTCCAAAACGGAGGTAGCCCTCTATGGAGAAGAACGAGCAAGAAACTCAGCAGCACTTTAATCAATCAGCTTTTTACAAAATCCTGGTTACATTATTCTTGTTGCTTCTAACATGTGAAAACAATGAAGATGAATATAAAACAATAATAAAAAAAAAAAAAAGAATAAAGATGTAAGCCTTGGCAGTTAAGAGATGACCAATTCCAACTGACAGCACTTGTTCACGACCATTTAAAGATGGTAAATCATCAAATGACTCTTTCCGCTCTGGGCGGAGCGGAACGGAGTTTTAGACTCTTACTGACTAAAAAACCCGTGTTCCTCCAAATGCCCTTTGCGTTCCAGCGCCGCGGTGACTCTTTCGAACAAAATCCGCAACCCTGGCTGGAAGATGGGTAGGCCTTTTGTGTGGGACGCTACGTGTGTCGATACTCTTGCGCCATCCCATCTTCCTAGTTCGGCGTGTTGTGCTGGCGCTGCTGCTGCGGCTGCAGAAAACCTTAAATGGCGAAAGTATAGTTCCTTTACTGGTAACTAAATTTTAGAGCCGTTTGGGGTGGTAACCCTCGGGTCGTGGGGTCCGTGTGCCCATGGCCTTTTTGAGGAGAAGTCCAAACGGTTGGTTGACACTTCCCGTGACTTAAGGGCTGGCTATTTCTGGCCAGAGGCCAAGCATTGCCATCCAACGTGGCAATGCGGCCAGTCTTTTGGGCACTTTTCCAGTCTTTTGGGAAAAAATAACTGACCAAAGTCTGGATTAATAAGTAAGTTTGCAACAATTTACTGTTACTAGCAATTCGATTAATTGGTTTCTTTGTATTTTATATTAATTACAAGTCTGATAAGATCTGAGTTTTATCGTGACAAATTTTGTAACAATAAAAAAATAACATAATATTGTGATTAGTAGATGAATATCTGTAATTACTTATTTAATGATTACCTTGTTGGAGTAGGTAGAAGGCGCACGCGCAGCGCTCAATACATCCTCATAGCAAAGTATTATTGAGATTTTTTTTTGTTAGTTTGTTTAGCGCTCAAATCTCAGGAACTACAAGTCCGATTGGGAAAAATATTTTTGTATACGATAGCCAGATTCATGAGGAATGGTATAGGCTATATAACATCACGCTAAGACACACGGGAGCGGAGCAGTAACCAAAGACGTAACTTAAAACAGATGTGAAAAACGCGTACGAAGTCACGGCTAGAAGATTGTATAAAATAATATTAAACAAGACACATTTTTTATTCTTATTGATTCCACGTATGTACAACCAGAACCGGAACAAGTACTTGTAGGTCATACAAGTATTTGTCCCGTGATGTATTTGAAACCGCGACATGTAGCACCAGTGGCGGATCCAGGATTGAAGTTTGAGGGGGGAGGGGGCTTAATCAGGTTTTTTTTGTGCACACTACAGACTGGTACCCTAAAGGTAGGGTCATGTTTGGAAAAAAGTTTAATTACAATAATCCCAAGTTCACTTTAAGATTTGTCATGGAAGAACTCGGTTACTTTGGGGGAGGAGGCGACCTTTAGTCCCCCCGGTTTGCCTGGATCTGCCACTGTAGCACGGCACCAAATCTCTCAGCCATTGCACCAACTGTCATGCGTATGTGCGTTTTGTTTACCAGACTAGTAACAAAACGTGGTTATTTCTCAGTAGAAGGTCAAAAGTCATTTATTATCTAACGTAATGTCAGGCTTCCTGATAACTGTTGACCTCAGCGATATAAGCTACAGGGCCGTATTTGGTAAATCTAAATAAATATCTTTATTAACTAAATATATAAAAAGCGAAAGGTCACTCACTCACTCATCACGAAATATCGAAAGCCGCTTGACGTATAAACATTTGGCAGGGAGGTAGTAATTACGGAAAATCCTTTCGCTAAAAAAGGATTTTTCCAAAATTCAAAAAAGGATTTTCCAAAATTCACCCCATAAAGAGATGAAATAAGGGTCTAAAGTTTGTATGTAGAAATAAGATTAGATCGCCAATTTAACGCGTACAAAGTCACAGGCAGAAGCTAGTAATTTATACATAGACGCCTAAATACATCCCTGCTCTATAAACAATTGCCAAATATAAATATTAACGATATATATGTAGTATTATTTAATTGTAATCAGCGCAAACATACTGTTTAGTTTCGTGAACGACTCATATTTTTATTTGTTAAAATGAAATTATTTTATTTTCTTGTCTTATTGTTTGTGGCTTTTGCCCTGAGTGAAGCCAGGGGTAAGTTATAAAAAAATAAGCGTAAGGGGCGGTCTGCCCCGGGTGCCACCAGCACGGGGGTGACACTCGTCGTGAAAAAAAATACTATCACGTTTTTCAACAATAAATCACTTGTAAAATTTCACTAATCAAATGTATGTGTTTTATGAAATAAATAATGTTAAAGTGAAATAAAACATGAGGCAACACAAAATATAAAGATGATGTGATTTTTTTATTCTTGGGGTGACACCACAGTTATCTGCTCCGGGTGCCACCCATGCTAGCCAATGGGTCACGTGGACATTGCATTGTCCGCGAGTACCTACAAAAGTAGTTTGTCATGGATCACCACTATTTATCTATTCGAGATCTGCACGTGGCAACGCAAGACAAGCGTGCGAGCAACGGTTAGTCACCGAGTGGTCCACTCCCCGCCCGCGCGTGGTCAGCTCGCGAGCGAGGTGCTCCGGAGTTCATGTAGTGAGCGTATATATATCCATAGTACTCCATACAAAGAGTACTCGCTCGAGGCGAGGCGGTGCTGGTCGGGTTTTGGGTGACTCTTGAGCCATGCCTTTTTTTGTCCAATTCGGAGTTTTTAACAAAAAATTCCTTTAATTTCGTAATTAGACAGACAGACAGATAAAAAAATAATCTTTTTTTTTTTACAGATGCAAAATGTTTGCAGCCCACAGATACAGGGATATGCTATGGACACATGCCTATGTATGTACTTCTTCTTATATAAAAGCGAAAAGTCACTCACTCTCATTCATACATACATAAACTGACGCCTTTTTCCCATGGGGGTAGGCAGAAATCACAGAACGCCACCTGCTACGATCCTTACATACTCCTTTCACCTCATCTACGTTCATACATATCGTCGTACAAGCACGCCGGTTACGAGTACTCCGCACCTGACCTTTCTGAAGAACCTTACCAATAAGGTCAGTGTAGGTCTTCCTAGGGCGACCCCTCCCTGCGTTGCCACTCACCTTTGCCATATAAATACCTTTTGTTAATCGTCTTTCACTCATCCTCTCAACATGACCGAACCATCTAAGCATACTCTTTTCTATCTTTGTCACTACATCCTCCGCATCACCTCATCCTCTCCATCCTCTCACTCACTCTCATCACGAATTATCGAAAACCGCTTGATGTATAAAGATGAAATTTGGCAGGGAGGTAGTTTATAGTTAGTAGACGTCCGCTAAGACGGGGGATTTTTTAAATTCACCCCCTAAGGGGATGAAACGGGGTTCCAAAATTTGTATGGAAAAACTTAGGAGAAAAGTAGGATTAAACTTAGTTACCCCAATTTAAAGCGAGCGGAGCCGCGGGAAAAAGCTACGTATAGATAGGGTGATTGTTTGAACTTGATTAACTGATTTTACTGAAACTTCATACACATATTTAAGCAGTATACATTGGTCTAAAAAGTTAGATGAGAACATTTTCGAAAAATTGTGTACAGCCGAATTTAAGTTTTCCATAGAATCAGAGATTTCATCTTGGCCAGAGAAGCATTGCCATCCAACGTGGCATTGCGGCCAGTCTTGGGCACATTTCCAGTTGACGGTGATGCTCAAAGTTTGCAGGAAGCTTTAGCCGCAGGCCACGCTAGAGCGACTGCGGTGAGCGGCGCGGCGGCGACCTGCGGCGGCGGGAGGAGTCTAGACGCTGCGTCTTGCCGCTGTAGGGTGCCACGTTGAAGCGGCCGCGGCACGCGTGGTTTTTAAAGTTTTTATCTGCTATTATTGCGCGGGGTTTAAAATGGAACGCAGGATATATATTAAAATATAATAATATTATTCTCTCTCTTTCTCACTCTTTATAATAATATTATAAAGGGAAAACTTTGTATTTTTGTTTGTTTGTAATGGATAAACTCAAAAACTACTGGACCGATTTTAAACATTCTTTCACCATTAGAAAGCTTCATTATCTGCGAGTAACAGGCTGTATTTTATTTTAGAAAAAATGGGGGTCGCGAAAACAGACATACACGCGGGTGGAGCCGCGGGCGACCGCTAGTTACAAATAAATAAAAATGAGGGTTAATGATTTAAACAAAAACAGGCATCAGTTTGGTGAATATCGTAGACTGTACGATGAATTACGCCAATACAAGACATTATTTCACTAATAAACTCCTCCATATTTATGTTTTGCATCGCGGATAATTCAACAATATTAATAAATCCGCAGGACGCGCGAACTCGTACATTCCCTCCGCTGGACGCGGTCGCCGGACGCGCACGCTAGTCGCGCCAATATGGCCGCCCCCGTTCAACCCGTATTATTGTTTTTCCCGCTCATCGCAGACGCAAGACGCGTCGCGCCAGCGTGGCCTGCGACTTAGGCAGAGGTGTACCCATTAGTACACCCACATTTCGGTAGTTATGTTTAAGTCCCATGTAATAGGGGGCGAGCTTATAGCCATCAACCGGGCACAAATCCAGACTCCGAGGCTGCTGCTAAGAAATTCCTGATGGAAAAACCCAATAACACTTTGCCCGACCTGGGAATTGAACCCAAGACCTAAAGCTCAGCTGTGGCGCTTTGCGACCACTAGACCAACGAGGCAGTCATTTCAACTTAACTGTAACTAATGTTTTTTTTTCAGGTATTCTTTCAATAATGCAGCTGAAAGGTGCGAGCCTTTCGTCTATGGAGGATGCATGGGAAATGACAACCGCTTTGCTACTTTAGAAGACTGTCAAGCGGCTTGTTAAGACACGCAAGAACTTTAAAAAAAAATAAAGTTAAAATACATAATTATTATGAAATGCAGTTTTATTTTTTAAAGGATTCTGTACACGAAGGGCACCCTAAAGGGACCCTATTTCTAAGCCTCCGTTGTCCGTTCGTCTGACAGCGGGTTGTATCTCAGGAACCGTAATAGCTAGAGCAAGGGTCACCAATTAGTTTTATTGGAGACTAGTTTTATTGGAGGATGGGCTAAGTGTCTCAACAGATCCATTCTGGGTCACTTTTATCTTCCAAATTAATCAATTTGAAGATCATGCGTAGCACTGAGCTACGCCGTAGCTGCCTACGCAACGGAGAGGCTACGGCCTCGGGACCACTTTAGTTATCCATGCTCAACGATGAGTGGACTGCCTTTCAGATTTCTACATGATGATATTGAGCACAGCGCCATCTATCAATCTATAAGAAAATCACGTGGAAGCAGACTGTGTTTTGTTTGTTATTAGTTATGCATTCTCTCAATAGATGTCACCACCATCTAAGTGGTTTTATTTTTACAAATTAAAACTTAATTTCAGAGATGGTAAATTACAAATTTGTACAACAATACATTACATTATTATTCTGTGAAAACCGGTCACTTACTTATTTTTTTAAATACTGTAAGGGGTTTTATAAACAGGTTGAGAGCAAGAGATAGTACAATACTTATTACTTATCTAGCCTCGGTGGTCTACTGGTCACAAAGCGCAACTGCTGAGCATACTCAGCCATAGATAAGTATATAGGTACTTATCTATGGCTGAAAGCGCGACTGCTGAGCACAGTACATGCTCAGCAGTCGCGCTTTCGAACGCAAGACCTCATGGTCTTGGGTTATAGTCCAATTTGGGTTTTCCATCAGGAATTTCTCAATAGCAGCCTCGGAGTCTGGATTTGTGCCCGGTTGATGGCAATAGACTCGCCTCCTATTACATGGTACTTAAACTAATAACTGGCAAAATGTGGGTGTCCCAATTTAAATAAACTCTTTTGGTTCACATTGGCTATTAACACCCTTTAAGTACTGAACCCTGAAAAACCCAATTTAAAATGTAACACGATAAGAATTTTCGTTACAATTTAAATGAATTCTTTAATGTATTTTTCAATAACTCTTGGGTTTCGATAAAGTCGATGGCAGCAAAGTAGAAACGGACATCTACATTTTTTCGAAAATGCTTTTTTTACAAAAATGAGCTTATATTAATCCTATCTACAAGTCTGTATTAAAATTTTTTCAAAATTCAATATAACAAAGAAAATTTGACACGTAAATGAAGACATCTACACTGGATTTTTAAAAAACATCGCAGTAGAAACGGACATGTGAATTTGTCCGCCTTTACTTCGGAGTTTTGACAGATGAATGGAAACGTCAACAAAGACATCAGTCAGTTGTCACATTCTAGCGCGTACCGGTATAAATGTAATAATAATGATAGTGTTTACAGTTCAATATTAGTGCTAGTAATGAAATCTTAGAGTGAGTAATAAAAATTATTTTGAGGTTACGGTTCGACGTAAACACGGACATCTGCCACTTGTTCGTTTATAAAGATGTTCTTTAAATAACCTTAAATGTATTACAGGAGATTATTATCTTACTTTATTAGATATTTTAAATGAAATGGGCACTTTTTTATTACATTGTAATAAAACTTTGACGTAGAAGAAGACATCTGCCTGATAAACGGTTATCAGGCAGATGTCTTCTTCTACGTCAAAGTTTTTTCAGAGTGAAAAAAGACAACTACATTATTTCAGTAAAACAACGATAAAGTGATAAAACCTATTACACAATTCATAAAGAAGGTTATTTTAAAGCATTATAGAAAATTTCAGGTTAATCGGTCCATAACTCTCAAAATAAGCACTCTTTTAAACTAAATCTGCTCTCCTGTAAAGTTGCGATTTTGTAGATGTCCGTTTCTACTTTGCTGCCATCGAAGTTATTCCCTACTTTACATTTGCATACGGCAAAATGAGGAACTAAAAATGTAAACATCTTAATATTTATAAAATTCCTCTGTATATGTGTTTATCACCTAATTTCTTCTAAACAGCTGGAACGATTTGGATGAAATTATGTGTGTATATTTTAATGGGTTTCTGGGTGGTTTGAAAATATATGTGGTGGCGCTGAAGGCCAACTTACGGGCAGGACCTTGTCTGGTGCTTACTAGCAGACCTAATAATATACCTAGTATAAGTTACTACTGTCTTTTTTTTATGTTTTTTTTTATTATTTTTTGTTTTTTCTATCTATTTTTTTTATAACATACCTATTACTATTTCACTATTTTGTTTTTGTTTTCAAACACCTATTTATGGACAGTAGGGTTTTTAAGACGAGTATAACGATGACGTGACTCGAAGTCCATCCAGCCGTTTGGAAAATACAAGGTAATAAAAATACAAGTTATAAGTTTTATTTTATTCTGATTGACATACCTACCTATTATTTTGCCATGACATCATTGTAATATTTTATTTTTTCTACTAGCGCAATAAGTGTGACATTTCATATTGAACTAAAGTTTAATTAAACGGTTCTTTTTCCTACCTTTTTTCTCATCTTCTGAGAGGGCTAATGAGAATAATAAGACAACGTTACGGTTAGCCATATTGACTGACGTCCGATTGTAGCACAAACACCACAGCTAATGGCACTTCAGGCCGCCACTGTGACCGCGGTGGTGTGTTTTTGCAGCGGTTGGAGCCGCGCGGCCTGCGGTTTGCCGCAACCGCACCGTCCGTCTGGAGGCCACTTTATGCAAAATGTCAGGATGCGCTTCAGTCTAGACTTACAAAATGTACCTATTATATACTACTCAAAACAAAATAGGGCCCACCACGTTTTTAGGGTGAAATTAAAAAGTATTAATGTTTATCATGTTTTTATGGACAGATGTGTTTAGGCTAGGTTTTAAGAAAGTGTTTAAACGTAATCAATAACTAAAGTTGTTAATTTTTTTCTAAATCAAACACAAAATCACTTTTTAGGGAAATTGTAGCAAAATAATGAGAAAAGTAAATTTCACTTTTCACTATTTTTTTGGTGCCTGTGGCTTGAGCGATGTTATGTTTAGAAGAGAGTGGGGCCTCCTCTACTCTGTATGCACTCGCTGAGCCTATCAGGTACACTTTTAATCAGATGGGTAACGTTTTGTTCCAGTATTCGTTACAACAGACTTTTACGCGCGTTTATGAGCTCCTGTAGACTATTTACTGGACTGTTGTTCTTTTTGAGGCCTCTATTCAGTTGATCCCATAAATATGCAATGGGATTGAGGTTGGGACTGACGCAGGCCATGGCAAAACCGGGATACTGGTGTCAGAAAGAGCTCTTTGTGTAATACGGGCCGTATGTGGACAAGCCTTATCTTGCATAAAACCAAAACCAGAACCCACTCTTTGTGAAAATGGAATAATATGAAGTCAGACTCCTCGCTCACCATAACTGGTAGCAGTTACAGCACCGTCATTCAGAATTACCAGCTCTGTTTTGCACGCCAAGCGAATTTCCGCCCACACTGTAACACTTGAACCCCAGAAACTGTCCGTTCTATGGATGCATAGTTCCGTAAAACGTTCGCTTTGTTTTCTCCACACTTGTATTTGTTTGTCATCACTATAAAACTTGACCTTACATTCGTCTATAAAGAGTAGCGCACCAAAGTTAGCCTTGGTCCAGTACAAATGTTGGCGAGCGTACCTTAAACGCTCTGCATGATGAGCCCTTGTCAGTTTAAGTTGAACAACACATACTCTGAAACATTGGCCATCTTCGTGGAGTTGATTACGAATGATTTAATCACTGACTTGTGTACCATTTGATTGCCACAATCGGGTTTGTAAAGCCCGGGCGGTTAAAATTTTCTTCCGACGAGCAGTTAACCTGATATAGCGATCTTTAGAAGCAGTTGTAGTTCTAGGACTTCCTTTTCTAATACTCCTAGCTACACTCCCGATTGTCTGGTACCACTCCTACATGTTTCGGATAGCTCTTTGCGACACACCAACATGTATTGCTACAGACCTCTGAGATTTTTCCCCTAAAGCAGGACAACTGCTCTCGCTGCGGTTTCAATGTCCTTATGACGTCCAGAACCAGCCATAATAATCATTATTAACATAAAATTCAAATAAAACTGTCCAAGAAAGCAACGATTTACAACAACAACTACAGTCACACTGAGAACACAAGTAAAAGAATTTGTGCAATTTACGTTCTTCCAAGCACTTTACTTTTTCTGACTTCTCACTTGAATTAAACCCTCAAGTTTTCGCTCGAAACATTGATAAAGACTCACAAACAAGTCAACTACATAATCTAATGAGTCATTTTGCTAATCAGTATCTCTTGAATAATTCTAAGACAAAAATTGAAAATAAGTAGTGGTGGGCCCTATTTTGTTTTGAGTAGTATAGATGAAATTCGATCATGATTCGATAGACACGTGGCGCCATCTACTGTCATTAGGACGTTATTGTGATTTCCCTCGGGAACAGTACTTTTTTTCGGGATCAAGGTACCCTATGTTCGTTCCTGTCCCAAGTAGCACAAAACTGCATTATAAGATGTCACAAGAGGTAACATCGGTAACTTTAGCACTTACGAAGAGTTATTACAGTACACTCGACCTGCAATAGGTGAAAAGTGAACTTTCACCTGAATAAGAACGTTATAATGCGTCACGGAGCCCACGCTGTAACGCTTGCAGCGTTAATATAGGTAACAAGTTCAGTATTATCCAGCTTTAAGCAATTTAAAGGATTTTATCTTTTATCTAATTGTGTTTACTTTGGTCGAGAAAACTTTGATACTTTGATACGTACATGATTAACATACGCTAATCCAAAAATTATAGGATGATGTGATGATGATGAGGCTTAATCCGCGGATCCCTAAAATTCCTGCAGAGTTTATCGGTTCCTGATGATTACCTACAGTTATTTGCGTACATGTTACCCACTATCAAGCTTTTCATGAATCTGTAGCTGATTTGTGTAACACAAGAACCACTCGTAACAGCTCGTTACTGATTCATGTACAACGAGTGGACACTTAAACAGCTCATGCCGTTTGATTGTGGTTAATACGGTACACATTGCTTGTCTGCCATTTTTTTAGATTCTAACCTATGTATACAATAAAATAACAATTTGTTTTTGTTTAGTCAACGAAAATAACAACAGAATTTGAATAGAAAATGTAATGATTTTATACGTAAACAGCTTATTGTCAAATTACAAAGGAAAAATAAAAAGACTTATTTTTTTATAATAATATCATCAACCTATTTTATACTATAATTTTCAAGTAAACAGTGATATTTTGAGAGCGCGTGAAAATATTCGTCTATAATTAAGTATATAGTATTTGACAATAAACTCTCTTTCCCATTCAAATTTCATGCACATGGAGGAAAAACAAAGTTTTACTTTCCGATAAACATTTGCCTATTTCCCACAAACACTTTACAAAATGGTTCACACAAAACATATCTAAATAATAAGTAGTAGAGTGAAAATTATTCACAATTTTTGCCACTTGTGAATTGTCAACTCCATAAAAGAGTTACTAATATCCTGGAGTGTATTTTGTGCTGAAAAATAGGTAACAAGTACTCTATTATTCAGCCCTTGTGGTGTATAAAAGGTAACACATACCCTGATAATCAGTCATTATTCAGCTCTTGGGGCGACTGTTACCTTAAATAATGCTTAATAACGCTGATATAGTGCAACCAGCTACATTATTCAGCTAACAGCTGATTAATTTGTGCCCAAATCAGAGTTATATCAGAGTTATAGGCGCCTCTAACGCTCTTATTCAGCAGGTTTATTCAGCTGAAGATTCCATTGTGAACAGTTATTCAGCTACTATTCAGCGCTTCTGTGCTAATGTACACCTGGCAACGTATATGCAAAATTTCAGGATGATCGGTTCAGTAGCTTAGGCGAAAAATGGTAACAAACAAACTTACTTTCGCATTTATAATATTAGTTAGGATATTAGTTAGGATTAGGATATGTGGTCATTTCTTTTGCTCTCAACCTGTTCATGATACCCCATCATCATCTGCCTAGCCTTTTCCCAACTATGTTGGGGTCGGCTTCTAACCGGTTGCAGCTGAATACCAGTATTTTACATGGAGCGACTGCCTATCTGTCCTCCACAACCCAGTAACTGGGTAATACGATACCCCTTGGTCAGACTGGTTGTCAGACTCTCGGGCTTCTGACGACCCGTAACGACTGTCAAAGATCCACCTCCGCCTCCGCTCCTTTTTAAGTGCTAGTGTATGATTTAGTAGTTTTTAAATAAGGTATCTACATGCGTACACGTGCCACTATGTATGATTCTGTATACAAATATTGTAAACATTGATTTTAAAAGAGTACGTATGGAGTTTCTTTCCCATTTTTCTCCATACAAAACTACCTTTTGGAATCATCTTTTGGAATCATCTAGATTCAATTCTTTTTTCTTTTGTGTAAAACGTGTCAAAAGTGCCTTGTAATGGCCTAATTGAAATAAATGATTTGACTTTGACTTTGACCACGTATGACAGCCGGGACCAACAGCTTGACGTGTTTTCTGAGGCACGGAACGAACCCAATACAGTATTTAATAATTTGTTTTTTTATATTTTCATCATCATCATCAGCCGAACGACGCGACGTCCACTGCTGGACATAGGCCTTCCCTAAAGATAGCCACAATGCCGGTCCTGCACTGCCCGCATCCAGAGGTTTGCCGCGACTTATACCAGGTCAGAGGTCTTCAAAGTGGGGGGCGCAGAGACCAGCAAAGACGTGGACCACTAGTTTACTTAAGTATTTTATTTACAGACTAGCTTTTGCCCGTGCCTGGGTCCGTTTATGTATCTACATTGTAGTACTTAAATAAATAAAAGAAAAAAGAAAAACAGTTATGTTAATGCTTTTAATGTTATCAAATTCATAGTTTCAGTAGACGCCTAGCACGATTAATTTTGTGGTATCCTGTAAGTTAAAATATTGCAAACATAATTGGATTTTGAATTTGTTAACCGATTTATTGATTTAAGCAACACTGATAAAATATCCTACACGAGTCACGAAATATTATAATTATGGACTAGGTTTCATCAGCCGACGCGACGCCATTAGGACATACTAAAACGTCCGATCTCCTTTAAATTTAAAATACAGTTATTAAAAGCAAGCTTCTATATTTTAGTGTGACGTATTCTTCTCAGCAAGCAAACCCTTTCATTTGATACCCATAACATGGGAGTGCACAAAATAACTAGGCCGCCATCTTTTCTGGTCCGCCATATTGGATTAGAATGACGTCACTTAACTCACCATGCGTTGTCATCCAAATTAAACGGCATGCGAAACAGCTCAATCGGTTAAGGGCAACTGCTTTAAAATTCAGTTACAAGATTTGATCCGAACAAATACATACATACATTTCAAGTTAAATAAAAGCTTGCATTAAAAATACAAGTCAACAAAGATTTAGACTCAGGGTCGGCTCACATCTGACGGAAGATACGTCGAACGTATTGACTTTAGTATGGTCGACGCACTAACGCATCATCGGTTATGTGTGTATGGTTGGATATTTTATTATCTACTAGCTGACCCGCCACGACTTCGTTCGCGTGGTATCCTACCTTTATCCTACCGATACCCCTACCTCTACCCTACCCCTACCGTACCCCTACCCCTACCCTACCCTACCCCTACCCTACCCTACCCCTACCCAACCCCTACCCTACCCCTACCCTACCCCTACCCTACCCCTACCCTACCCCTGCCCTACCCCTGCCCTACCCCTACCCTACCCCTACCCTACCCCTACCCTACCCCTACCCTAACCCTACCCTACCCCTACCCTACCCCTACCCTACCCTACCCCTACCCTACCCCTACCCTACCCCTACCCTACCCCTACCCTACCCCTACCCTACCCCTACCCTACCCCTACCCTACCCCTACCCTACCCTTACCCTACCCCTACCCTACCCCTACCCTACCCCTACCCTACCCCTACCCTACCCCTACCCTAACCCTACCCTACCCCTACCCTACCACTACCCTACCCCTACCCTACCACTACCCTACCCCTACCCTACCACTACCCTACCCCTACCCTACCCCTACATACCGTACCCCTAACCTACCCCTACCCTTGTGACCGACATATCCGAGTTTTTTTTTTTTTTTTTTTGTCCGTAAGAACCTTCTCCTGACAATAACAAACACAACAAAAAAAGAATTAGTGGAATCGGTCCAGCCATTCACGCGTGATGCCGTGACCAAGGAAAACGGGTTTCATTTTTATATATATAGATAGATTTGACTGTTTCTGTAAGGGCGCGTTCACACGACACGCGCACGCTCAGCGCACGCCACCCGCGTCCAACTCGCATTGAAATTTGTTAATATAAGAATTTCGCGCGTCATCTGAATACGCCTTTACGCGACTGACGATACGCGGCGTATCTTCCGTCAGATGTGAACCGACCCTCAGTGTATAATATTATGTGATATATTACTATTTATGGAATAAAAAGACGCATTAATTACTCAAGTCCCACATAATTAGACACAATTGATTTTCTATTGTTCTGACTTACCGGTAAGTCAGCCGGGGCTTGACAGGTATGTACAGTATGTACCTATGTGTACAGTATGTACCTATGTGTACAGTATGTTTAGGTTAAATAAAAAGCTTTTTTACAAAAAAAGATAACCGCCTTCAAAAACTACAAAATAAAAATTACTTTAGTTTTGGAAGTCGGCGGCTTTGGTTTTGTTTTTGTTATGTAGGTAAGTATTGCCACCGACTTCCAAAACTAAAGTTATTTTTATTTTGTAGTTTTTGAAGGCGGTTATCTTTTTTTGTAAAAAAGCTTTTTATTTTTCACTTTTTAGTGCTTGTGTATTAATGTTTGAAATCCTTACAAAAAGCCCTTTCAAACAATACCTCACACGATATATTTAATTTTGGAAACTGGTAGGAGGGGGGTTGACGTACCCCCCCCCCCCTTTTCCTTCAGTCAGTCATCGATTACACGTATAAACAAAGCAATTTCACTTGTTACGATATTGCTGCTGTGATTCTGTGAGGAGTTCCATTCCATATCTCCGAAGTTCATCATCAGATAATGAAATGGTGACAATGGGACCACACGGGAAGCACCAGCTTTCAAATAAAGAAAGAATTATGAAAATCGGTTCACCCAGACGCAAGTAAGGAGCTAACAAACATAAAAAAAAAAAATACAAACGAATTGATAACCTCCTCCTTTTTTGAAGTCGTTTAAAAAAAATAACAATTATTCGTGCTAAGTGTAGGTCACCTACAGTTAGGGCTGCCATCCGTCCAGGTTTCCCCGGATTTGTCCTAGTTTAGAGGGCGTCCGGAGGACGTCCGGAAGGGGTTGTCAAAAAGAGTCCGGATGACACCAGGGCACTTTTAATGTCAGTGGAATCCCGATTAATTAAATTTTATTGTATTTTTTTTCTGGGATATCCGGTAAAAAAACTCAATTTCACCCAAATGTCCGGGGTTTTTGATGTTTTTGTCCGGCGTCGGCAGTTTAGATGACGGCAGCCCTAGTTTAGGTTATAAAATAAAACAAATACTCATGCTAGGTCACCTACAGTTTACTTCTTTAAGTATGACATGTTTTGCAACATTCCCTCATAGTACGAAAATTGTTGCTGTTTCCGCCACATCCGCTATAGAAAAATGTTTTACACTCTCCAATAGTACTGTTGTATGCATATCTGAAAAAATACAAATAAACTGTAATTGACTGCCTTATTGGCCTAGTGGTCGCAAAGCGCGACTGCTGAGCAATTGGGTTCGATTGATAGATCGGGCAAAGTATTATTGGGTTTTTCCATCAGGAATTTCTGAGCCTCGGAGTCTGAATTTGTGCCCGGTAGACGGCAATAGGCTCGCCCCCTATTAAATGGGACTTCATACGTAACTGGCGAAATGTGGGTGTACACCTGTGCCTAACCCTTCGGGGATTACAGGCGTGATGATATGATGATGTTATATGTCAACTTTATATTCTGAGGGATTAATAGGATACCGCAGCCCCGGAACGTAAAGGGCAACAGAAGGAACAGGGTGGGTTTTTAGTCAGTAAAAGTCTGACAGTCCCTTCCGCTCCACCCAGGGCGGAAGGACTCATTTGACGATTTTTACCATATTATAGGTATGAATGTCAAGTAATCGGAGAACATACATATAAAAAAAAAAACAGGATTCCGACCATTTGCGAACCTCGTCGGTTAAAAACAAATAAACACGTACCTAGGAAAGAATAAAAGACACGGTCCTTTTTCTGCTGGCAGCAAACAAATTGGATCTGGAAAAACACAACCCTAAGTGTCATTTTAAAAAAACTCAAATACATAATGAAAAAAACCTTTTCCAACTATATCTTGAAAGAAGAGAAAGAAAAGAAAAAGGAAAGCTCTTGTTGAACGAGAGCAGCCTCCTAATACAGGCATTGTTTGCTTAAATAGGGGCTCCAAACACGTTAACATGTAATGTAGTTTCTATATGACACAATAAACTATTTTTTTTTTTGTATCTTGGGAATAAAATTATTCTGTACAGTGTGCACGTACTATGTTTTGTCTCTGCACCCTAAGGTAGACTGGTAGAAAATGCCCAAAACATTAAGTCCGACTTTGTACAGTGTATTTTTTTTACATGTGCATAAAGTTTAATATAATATTATAAATAAATATTTATTCCAACTGGTTTGGACAATATGGGAGAGACAGTTGTCCATGTCCTCGCCCCCCATTCAGTTGGACAAGAGGTGGCGGCGCGTAGTGCTCCACTTGCTAAGTTTTGGTTACCTGAAACTTATGACTATGTCCCATATATTGTATGAGTATGTGTTTATGTGTGGAAGCCCTAAGAACTGTATTCCAACTGGTTTAGACAATATTTGAGGGACAGTTGGCCGCGTCCGTCGCCCGCCATTCAACCGGACCCAAGGTGGCGGCGCGTTAAAGTGACTTGGTTACCTGAAACTTATGACTATGGCCCCTGCTGCCTGACCAATGTCTGTATACACGGATAAAGTGGCAGGGGATTGCACACTCACTAAATGGGCCCCCTAAAACAGTCGCTAGCACGTGGTGACAAGGGGGCAACATATCTTGACGTGCTTGAGGAGTGGAGAGATATTCCACGGCTATCAGGACAATCACGGAAGTTCGGTCAAGATCCCAACGCCTTACTGGAATACTCCCTGCCCCAAGCACGTTTGCTCTTGCAGGTTTCCACTCAAACTGGCCAATGAACGCAAGAGAGAGGAGGGAGCTCTGTTCTTCGTCAGTGCTCACTCTAGCCGGCCAATAAAGGCGAGCCAGAAATGAGGAACAAGATTTCTCCCGGGATATTAGGTCCGTGGGGCTGTTACTGCCTAACAGCTTGCCACAAGCTGCCCTGCGGGGTTTTTTTAAATTGGGTTGTTCACACTATTAACCAATAATTCCAAGACATAACTTCTTCAAAAAGACCCTTTATTTTAGCCCTGAAAACCCGATTAATTTTCAATTTACTGCCAAATTGGATTTTTGTGGCTTTGAAATCAATAAATAGTTAGACAATTGAGTTGTCAAATAAGTGATGTCACAGGCCGGTATTGCCATACAAAATCTATGGACGAATCGCGTTTTGACAGGTCATAAAAAAAGTACTTCAATTATTGATGGTGGACGTGTCAACCAGCCTATTATATTTATTGTATTCTAGTTTATTTTTATGTACAGTCAGCAAAACAGATAGGTATGCAGGGTCGTCAGATATAATTGAAGTTTTCTAAGAAACCGATGGATGTCTTTGACTGAAATTTAACCTAAATGAAGAACTATTTATTATCTACGTTCTAAATTACATTCGAAAACATCCATCGGTTTCTAAGAAAACTTCAACTAGGTATACCTATCTGACGACCCTGCATACCTATCTGTTTTGCTTTGTGTACACAAAAACAGTACATTTCTAAATAAACATGACAACTTTCAAAGTAATTATTTTTTGACTGCCTCGTTGGTCTAGTGGTTAGTGACCCTGACTGCAAAGCCGGAGGTAGTGGGTTCGATTCCCACCCAGGACAAACTTTGTGTGATGAGCATAAATGTTAGTTCTGTGTCTGGGTGTAATTTATCTATAATATGTATATATTTATAAATTATATAAGTATGTATATCAGTTGTCTGGTTACCATAACACAAGCTCTGCTTAGCTTGGGATCAGATGGCCGTGTGTGAGTTGTCCCAAGATATTTATTTATTTAATTATGAGTTTAATTTTTTATTTTAAAACTTACTTATATCTGCGTAGACCACCGCCACGAAAAATACAAGGATACAAAATATTTTCATTATGAAAAGGTTGCCTTCGAAACAACGCTTCAAACACAATAATACTAAGTTATATAAAATTCAAAATATATATACAATGTTTTCTAGCAATTTATTTAATCAATTGTTGCAAAGTCAGGGACGTATTCAGGCTTTCGAATTTAAATATTAAAGAGCACTTTAGGATAACTTATAATTATTTCTTTTTGGTTCCAGTTTGATGGGTCTGTGCTTATGTAATTACACGCACATGAGACATTTCGGCTCCAGCATAAACATAAATACGTGGCTGTAAAAGTTTGAACTATGGTAAATCTAAAGTCATTTTTACTGATCGATGATATCGACCGTATAATATTGTCGATTTTTTAATGCCGCGAAAAAACTATAACCTATGCAGGATGCCAGGATCCCGTAAGATCCCGCTATATTGAAGTCAATCCAGCAAAAAAGTCAAAAGTAAAGTAATCTCATATCTGATTATTTCCGTGTGTACAATTTTTTGCACCTGCTTTGTTATCTCTTCATCACCTTTGGTTGACTGGTAGAGAATGCCTTAGGCATTAAGTCCGCCTTTGTACGCTTTTGTTGCATAAAGTTTAAATAAATAAATAATAAATAAAGTCAGGTTTTTTTCAACGTTGCCCCTCTCTATAAATATCTCCTGTAACGTAGTGAGTTTATCTAAATTAAAGTAGAGATATTTTTGACAGATTGAAACTAAGAGTTTTTTTCATAACGTTGTCTCTTACTATGAATTTCACCTTTATCGTGAGTGCATTTACAAACATACAAACTCACATACACAAACAGCCAGACCCGGAACAATCTGTAGGTCATACAAACATTTGTTCCGTGCGGGAATCGAACCCGCGATATGCAGCGCAGCTGCTTAGCCACTGCGCCAATCGAGGCTTCAGTATTGTAAACATAACTCTGAAATCACAAGCAAGCGTGGTGATTAATGCTCGTGCCTTCTCTATATGAGAAGGGGCCCCATAAAGGAACAATTTTAGGCTAGTATTATTTTATTTTAATTTGAATACGGCCCTGCTCAACATCGCGCTGTAGCACCATCTATCGCACAGCATGTGAACTACAACTCAAGGTCTGAATCGCGCTATCAGAGTTTGCCGCGACATTAGCACATATACAAAATCACGACAACAACCGTCGGGCAGTAGCCCACCAGACACAACACTCGTCTGGTCGGAGGATCCTCCCTTTTCAACGGAGGGTGAGAAACTTTACTCCCTGTTTCTCATTCCTCCAAAAATAATTACTAGGCCTTTGTTAATACAACATGTAAGAGCAGGCCCCTATTTCTCCACTATTGTCCCCCCACGACCACTGGGGGCCCCGGCCTGTCCTAAAAAAAACATATTAGCTCTATTAGTACCCGATTTAATAAAAATATTTGATTTGCCGTGCGACTTACGATTAGTTTCTAGCGCCACGCTTAAGACACATTAGTATTATGTTACTTTTATTGATTTTATTTAATTCAGTTAGATACAATTGAATATTGAAAGAAAAATTGGTCATTTATCAAAATATGTCCTACGTCAAACACATCCTTGTGTGCCGAATGCCTACAATAAGTATAATAACATTCGCTACGCCAAACGCAAGTGCGGCTGATTACACAGTTGGTGTGTTCGCCGTAGAAAAACACATACGGTGTGTGTGCGCCGCACACCGTATAATGTGTGTTGACACCGCAAACAGTTCTTAACATTGCTAATATTACGAAGGTTTTTTGGTACTCAGTAACATATAATGTTCAGCAAAAGTAAGCAAAGGAAATACCTAAGTACCTTTATTTTTGCTAGCCTTTACTGCCCTCCTGGGCAAAGGCCTCCCCTCTATTCCTACCTCGAAAGTTGTGCCTCATCTTGGCAATTCCTGAAGAAGCTATCCAAGGTGTCCTCGGTCTACTGCAACCCCGTCTAACTGTCAGGGCTCCAGTCTTCATATTACGGTGCTATTTACTTTCAGCAGGCTCTATTTACTTTCAATCCAATAAAATATTTGCAAATCATTAAATAGCTGATTTACACATACCTAGGCTCTATTTACAAGCATTAATAAAAAAAATACTTTGGAAAAAGTACAAGAAAATAAAATGTTATTTTTCTAAATATCTCTTTGAGTTATCTGCCATTGAAAGTCCCGTCAAAATCGGTTACGCGGTTTATGAGATTAACTGAAACCAACTCAGAGACAGACAGACAAACACGTTAATTTTTTTTAATTAGGTATATTATTATATTCATTTCGTAAAAATCGGTCTAGCCGTTTTTGAGGGTACAACCATACAGTCAGACAATGATATAAGTACCGTGTAAACATTCATAATCCCACCAAAAACATTTCATGTAAAATGTTGCCAAGACGACCACATAAGGTTTGCCCTGTGAAAAAGATATCAGATCTCATGTAAAGCCAAGCTTCTGAATCTACACGGCCTAACTCTACCGACCCTAACTTCACAAATTTTACATGTAAAAATGTACAGCTTCGCCGTTTCGCTACCGTCGTGGAGTGATGCGAATATTTAGTTTCTGAAGTAAGTAACAGAAATAGTTGAATATAAATAATATTTATTTATTTATATTTAAAATCCTTAAAAACTACCATTACAGGTTTTTTAACCTAATGCGATAGCCTAGTAACACACACACATAATAGAAATATATCAACACATAAAATAAAAATACAAAATAAAATAAAAACAAAACCCACAAAACAAAACTTGACATGCCAAAAATTAAAAGAAAAATAAAATAATAATTTGTTTCGAAAATTGTTTCAAAAGTTCCAGTTTTAGAATTGAATATTATTTGCATGCCCATGTGACGGTAGAATATGGAGGACTTTATTATGTAAAAACATCTATGTACCAAATACCCATGTTTGCAAAGAAATAAATGATTTGATGATTTGATTTGAAAGTACGAATTCAAGTTATACTGGTTGTTACACTAAAGTCAATTTGTAATTTGTATTTACAGTTACTTCAAGATTCTTGTCTATTGTACCTGATGTACTATTAATTTCCATAGTTATCGTGTTTGAACATTTATTTTGAAGTGTTCTAATTCTTGTTGATAATAGACAAACAACATTTATATTATCAGGGTGCCTACCGCCAGCTCTTTGTAATTTCTGCTGTTGGAATTTGAACACTCAGCTCAGCGCCGAGAGTTGAAATTCCAACAACAGAAATTACCAAGTAATATTACAATAATATTGTTATAAGAGATGGTGGTAGGCCTCCAGTTACTATTGAGAAGGGCTGTATTCAAAATAAAATAAAATAATACTAGCCTAAAATTGTTTCTTCTCATATAGAGAAGGCACGAGCATTAATCACCACGCTTGCTTGTGATTTCAGACTTATGTTTACAATACTGAAGCCTCGATTGGCGCAGTGGCTAAGCTACTACGCTGCGTGTCGTGAGTTCGATTACCGCGCGGAACAAATATTTTGTATGACCTACAAATTGTTCCGGGTCTGGCTGTTTGTGTATGTGAGTTTGTATGTTTGTAAATGCACTCACGATACAGGAGAAATTCATACCTATTGGACAACGTTATCAAAAAAAATCTTAGTTTTAATCTGTCGAAAATATCTCAACTTTAATTTATATAAACGTATCTACGTTACAGGAGATATTTATAGTAACGGGTCAACGTTAAAAAAAAC
Organism: Hoplodrina blanda; assembly: GCA_949316365.1. NCBI lineage: Eukaryota > Metazoa > Arthropoda > Insecta > Lepidoptera > Noctuidae > Hoplodrina > Hoplodrina blanda. The sequence goes on from OX438573.1 coordinate 3,770,997, forward strand.
CTGACTTTTTTGCTGGAATAACTTCAATCTAGCGGGATCTTACGGGATCCTGGCATCCTGCATAGGTTATAGTTTTTTGCGGCATTAAAAAATCGACAATATACGGTCGATATCATCGATCAGTAAAAATGACTTTAGATTTACCATAGTTCAAACTTACATAAGCACTGACCCATCAAACTGGAACCTAAAAGAAATAAGTTATAGGGGATCGGACAGTAATCAGATTAAAATCTAAAATGTACTCAGATAAAATAAATATACTGTTTTACGATTATTTATCGAATAATAATTTAATATAATTCATTTAAATGTTTTTAAATGAAAAAATAAAATGTTGTTAATTACAATATTTTTTTTAATCTGTACTGAAACACTAATCACAGTGCGTTACGTCATTTGTGGGCAATCATTGACTGCACGGATACTAACTAACTTAATTCACTCAGTTATTTCCATAATTTTGTTGAAATTCTAAATGTTGCTAAAATATTACTGATAAATTAAGATACGGTGATCAATTTAAAAACTGTCACGTGGTGTTTCTCTAGTTTTTCATAATGGAATTTAGTTATGACCACAAATAACGTCACGTGGCGTTTTGGCGGAATTTTTAAACAAACAATATCAAAACATGATTTTGAGTACCTAAAAGGCTATAAATAAATAAAATTTTATTTTTCATGAGAATAAGTATCCATGAAGATTAATTAAAAACACTTTTAGAAAATTTGGCCGATCCCCTATTATAAGTTATCCTAAAGTGGTGTTTAATATTTAAATTCGAAAGCCTGAATACGTCCCTGACTTTGCAACAATTGATTAATATAAATTGCTAGAAAACATTGTACCTATATATATTTTGAATTTTATATAACTTAGTATTATTGTGTTTGAAGCGTTGTTTCAAAGGCAACCTTTTCATAATGAAAATATTTTGTATCCTTGTATTTTTCGTGGCGGTGGTCTACGCAGATTTAGGTAAGTTTAAAAATAAAAATTTAAACTCTTAATAACTTTGAAAGTTGTAATGTTTATTTAGAAATGTACCTACTGTTTTTGTGTACATAAAAATAAATTATAATACAATAAATATAATAGGCTAGTTGACACCACCATCAATAATTGAAGTACCTACTTTTTTATGACCTGTCAAAGTGTCTCTCTTGCCTTCATTGGCCGAATTGAATGGAAACCTGCAAGAGCAAACGTGCTCGGGGCAGGAAGTAGGTATTCCAGTAAGGCGTTGAGATCTTGACCGAACTTCCGTGATTGTCCTGATAGCCGTGGAAAACCTCTCCACTTCTCTAGCAAGTCAAGATATGTTGCCCCCTTGTCGCTACGTCACTACGTGCTAGCGACTGTTTTAAGGGACCCATTTAGTGAGTGTGCAAGTCCTCCCCTGCCATTTTATCCGTGTATACAGACATTGGTCAGGCAGCAGGGGCCATAGTCATAAGTTTCAGGTAACCAAGTCATTTTAACGCGCCGCCACCTTGGGTCCGGTTGAATGGGGGGCGACGGACGTGGCCAACTGTCCCTCAAACAGTGGCGGCTGGTGGGTTATCGAACTGGTGGTGCACTTTACTAAAATATTAAAATTAGAAAATGCAACAAAACAAAAATTGACATAATATAATATGTTTATTTTTTATACATTAATCAATGCGACGACATTTTTCTGAAGCGAAATGTTCAATCACCTTTTTATTAAAATCGGGTATTAACACCAATATTAATATAAATAAACAATAATTAACGCGTCACACGTATAGTGAAACTATACTGGTAGTCTGATAACGAGATGTCAATCATGGTTGCCGTCGCGTCGCGCCCATGCCGGCCGGACAATAAATTCGTCAAACATCGGGTGCTCTCGGCAATCCTCGGATCGCACGTGCGGCGCTCGAGAACCCACTCATTGCTCGGTACATTTCTATGAACTATCTTCTGTTTCACGCGTCAGGCGTATTAACTCGTATCTCCTACAAGTTATATTTAGCAGTCCTCGTGCACTCGCCGAAGCGCACGAGAATTTGTCTTTACAGGAAAATAAGTCTTAATAGTTTAGTAAAGCGCTTAAACTGTTTCACCATAATTGGAGATTTAATTTTTTATACGTTTTTGTATGTTTAAAAATAACTATTAAAATGGTAATTTAAAAATAAAGATGAAGTACTTAATATTTTGTAATTTTTGATTTATGAATTTATTGGTGGTTCAGCGCACGAGCGCACTTAAGGTACAGCCGCCACTGCCCTCAAATATTGTCTAAACCAGTTGGAATGCAGGCCTTAGGGCTCCCACACATAAACACGATACGAAGTCGCGTCGTACAACGATGCGGCGTCGTTTCACGATACGACGTCGCGTCGTGGAAATCTACGATACGACGTCGTAACGTGTTGATGCACGATACGACGTCGTGACGTTAGAAACTCACGATGCAATCCTGCGCAGTTGTTATTCGAAATTCAAAGATGAAAAAAAACTTGTTATGGTCTATTTTTAAGGCATTGTAGGTACTTACTTCTTTATAAAGTGACTTCCGTTATTCATGTTTGAAAGAAATGGGTGGATCCAATATCTTCTGAGTATCTGTCTTTTCTTTCTTTGTCTTCTTATTAACAGCAGAAACAGAATGCGTCTAGAGCGGTCCATTTTTCGGAATGAACTAAAACACCACCCCACTGTATCGACGGCATCGTGCCGCGTATCGTGCGTAGCACATTACGTTAAGATGTCGTGTTTTTTTACGATGCTCTTCGTAGATTTCCACGACGCGACGTCGTATCGTGAAACGACGCCGCACCGTTGTACGACGCGACGTCGTATCGTGTTAATGTGTGGGAGCCCTTACGGTAGTCTAACTGGTTTGGACAATATTTATTTATTTAAACTTTAAGCACATTCATGTAAAAAAATACACTACAAAGGCGGACTTAATGCCTTGGGCATTTTCTACCAGTCTACCTTAGGGTGCAGAGACAAAACATAGTGCGTGCACAGGTACAGAATATACCATAATATAGTTGGAAAAGATTTTTTTCATCAAGTAAGTACTTATTTGAGTTTTTTTAAATGACACTTAGGGTTGTATTATTTCAGATCCAATTTGTTTGCTGCCATCAAAAAGAGGACGGTGTCGTGCTAAGATTCGTAGGTACAGTGTCCATTTGTTTTTAACCGACGACGTCAAAACAGGAGGAGGTTCGCAAATGGTCGGAATTCTGTTATTTTTGTTTTTTTATATGTATGTTCTCCGATTACTCGACATTCACATAATATGGTAAAAATCATCAAATGAGTCCTTCCGCCCTGAGTGGAGCAGGACTGTCAGACTTTTACTGACTAAAAAACCACCCTGTTCCTTCTGTTGCCCTTTACGTTCCAGGGCTACGGTATCCTATTAATCCCTAAGAGTATAAAGTTGACATAAAATCATCATATCATCACGCCTGTAATCCCCGAAGGGTTAGGCAGAGGTGTACCCATTAGTACACCCACATTTTTGGCCAGTTATGTTTAAGTCCCATTTAATAGGGGGCGAGCCTATTGCCGTCAACCGGGCACAAATTCAGACTCCGAGGCTCAAAAATTCCTGATGGAAAACCCAATAATACTTTGCCCGATCTGTGAATCGAACCTAAGACCTCATGCTCAGCAGTCGCGTTTTGCGACCACTAGGCCAATGCGGCAGTCAATTAAAGTTTATTTGTATTTTTTCAGCTATGCATACAACAGTACTACTGGAAACTGTGAAAAATTTATCTATGGCGGATGTCACGGAAACGAGAACAATTTTCATACCTTGAGGCAATGTAACGCAGCATGTCATACTTAAAGAAGTAAACTGTAGGTGAACTAGCACGAATATTTGTTTTATTTTCAACCGACTTCAAAAAGAAGGAGGTTCTCAATTCGGCGCGTATGTTTTTTTTTTTTTTGTATGTATGTTACCTGATTTCTCAGCCAATTATGAATAGATTTGGATGATTCTTTTTTTTTTGAAAGAGTATACTTCCGAATAGGTCCCATAGAAATAGTGTCATGCTCTGATGATGAACTTCGGAGATATGGCACGGAACTCCAGGATCACAGCATAATTGTCGTAACAAGTAAAATTGCTTAATTGCTTTGTTTATACGTGTAGTCGATGACTGACTGAAGGAAGAGAGGGAGGGGGTAAGTCAACCCCCCTCCTACTACTTTCCAAAATTAAATATATCGTGTGAGGTATTGTTTGAAAGGGCTTTTTGTAAGGATTTCAAACATTTACACACAAGCACTAAAAAGTGAAAAATAAAAAGCTTTTTTACAAAAAAATAAAACCGCCTTCAAAAACTACAAAATAAAAAAAAACTTTAGTTTTGGAAGTCGGTGGCAATATCTACATAACAAAAAACAAAACCAAAGCCACCGACTTCCAAAACTAAAGTTTTTTTTATTTTGTAGTTTTTATAACCTAAACTAGGGCTGCCATCATCTAAACTCCCGACGCCGAACAAAAACATCAAAATCCCCGGATATTTGGGTGAAATTGAGTTTATTTACCGGACATCCCAGAAAAAAAAAAATACAATAAAATTTAATTAATCGGGATTCCCCTGACATTAAAAGTGTCCTGGTTTCACCCGGACTCTTTTTGACAACCCCTTCCGGACGTGCCCCGGACGCCCTCTAAACTAGGACAAATCCGGGGAAATATGGCAGCCCTAACTGTAGGTCACCTAGTACGAATAAATCTATATCTATACTTCTATACTTATATACTTATAATAATATTATAAAGAGGAAAACTTTGTATTTTTGTTTTTTTGTTTGTTTGTTTGTTTGTTTGTAATGGATAAACTCAAAAACTACTGGACCGATTTTAAAAATTCTTTCACCATTAGAAAGCTACATTATCTGCGAGTGACATAGGCTATATTTTATTTTAGAAAAAGTAGGGGTCCGTAAGATATTTGGGTTTTTCGGACCCAAGGTGTAAACTCGCTAAAACTCGAGAACGGCTGGGCCGATTTAGCTGATTTTGATTTTGAAATGTTCGTTCGTTAGGGTAGGGGTAGGGTAGGGGTAGTGTAGGGGTAGGGTAGGGGTAGGGTAGGGGTAGGGTAGGGTAGGGATAGGGTAGGGTAGGGTAGGGGTAGGGTAGGGGTAGGGTAGGGGTAGGGTAGGGGTAGGGTAGGGGTAGGGTAGGGTAGGGGTAGGGGTAGGGTAGGGGTAGGGTAGGGTAGGGGTAGGGTAGGGTAGGGCTAGGGTAGGGGTAGTGTAGGGGTAGGGTAGGGTAGTGTAGGGGTAGGGTAGGGGTAGGGGTAGGGTAGGGTAATGCAGGGTTAGGGTAGGAGTATTGGTAGTGCAGGATACCACGCGAACGAAGTCGCGGCGGGTCAGCTAGTATAATATAAATATAAATATCTTGGGACAACTCACACACGGCCATCTGATCCCAAGCTAAGCAGAGCTTGTGTTATGGTAACCAGACAACTGATATACATACTTATATAATTTATAAATACATACATATTATAGATAATTAACACCCAGACACAGAACCAACAAATTATGCTCATCACACAAAGTTTGAATAATTGTTAAATCTTTATTTTTTAACCTAAACATACGATAGGCGTCTTTTTATTCCATAAATATTAATATATCACATAATTTTATTATACACTGAGGGTCGGTACACATCTGACGGAAGATACGCCGCGTAGATCGTCAGTCGCCGCAGAAACAGTCAAATAGATAATAAAATATCCAACCATACACACGTAACCGATGATGCGCACTATTAAATAAACATTTAATATTAAAGATCTTTATGTTTGAAACCTTAGTATGTTACTAGGTTTGTATGAAATGTTGTAGGTACGGCGTAAACGCTTCTATTAATCTGTAAATACTCGCCTCTCTAATGGGTACACCTCTGACTAACCCTTCGGGGATTACAGGCGTGATGTTATGCAATAAGAATTTTTGTTACTAGTGTCCCAATTTAAATAAACTCTCTTGGTTCCCGTTGGCTAACACCCTTTAAGTACTGAACGCTGAAAAACCTAAAAACGTAACACGATAAGTATTTTTTTCATTACAATTTAAATGAATTCTTTAATGTATTTTTCAATTAGGTACTCTTGGGTTTCGATAAAGTTATTGCTTTCTTTATAAGTACCTAATAACATACAGCAAAATGAGGAACTAAAAATGTAAACATCTTCTGTACGTGTGTTTGTCACCTAACTCCTGCTAAACGGCTGGAACAATTTGTTACTAGTTTTTGCCCAAGACTTGGTCCGCATAAATATCGGACCCCCGTTTCATCCCCTTAGGGGACAATTTCTCTAAAACCCTTCTTAGTGAACGTCTACTAACTAAAAATGGTAACGGTTTTCGATATTCCGTGATTAGTGAGTGAATGACCTATCGCTTTTACATTATAGAGTAACACTCTCTCTATGATTTTCCTTATGGATCCCTAACTTTTATTGAAAATGTAATATTGCCTATGTTACTCATACACAACACAGTACACCCCAGCACAGTAGTTTTTGAGTTTATTCATTACAAACATACACACACACACCCCCCAAAATACAAATCTTTCCTCTTTATAATATTAGTGTAGATTACTTTTCTTTACTTACAGCGCCACGCTGAAGTTTCAAGTTAAACTAGTTTTTACTTATATAATACTAAAGTCAATTTGTATTTTTACAATTTCAAGATTCTTGTCTATTGTACCTGATGTACTATTAATTTCCATAGTTATCGTGTTTGAACATTTATTTTGAAGTGTTCTAATTCTTGTTGATAATAGACAAACAACATTTATATCAGTTACGCAGGGCTGAGAGAGCAGGGCTGTATTCAAATTAAAATAAAATAATACTAGCCTAAAATTGTTTCTTTAAGGGGGGTTTCTTCTCATATAGAGAAGGCACGAGCATTAATCACCACGCTTGCTTGTGATTTCAGACTTATGTTTACAATACTGAAGCCTCGATTGGCGCGGTTCGATTTCCGCACGTAACAAATGTTTGTAAGGCCCAAAACACACACAAGCGACGTAAGGCAGCAGGCGTGGAACAGGCGTGGCGCAGGCGTGTGCCGCTTCAAAACGATTTCATACAAAATTTAGGCAGGCGACGTTTTTGAATTATACTGAAGCGACGCGGCGCAGACACGCCCGTGCCCGCTTCAGTATAATTCAAATACGTCGCCTGCATACATTTTGTATGAAATCGTTTTGAAGCGGCGCACGTCTGCGCCACGCCTGTTCCACGCCTGCTGCCTTACGTCGCTTGTGTGTGTTTTGGGCCTATGACCTACAGATTGTTCCGGGTCTGGCTGTTTGTGTATGTGAGTTTTTATGTTTGTAAATGCACTCACGATAAAGGTGAAATTCATAGTAAGAGACAACGTTATGAAAAAAAAATCTTAGTTTCAATCTGTCAAAAATATCTCTACTTTAATTTAGATTAACGTATCTACGTTACAGGAGATATTTATAGAGAGGGGCAACGTTAAAAAACACCTGACGTTGTTTTACTGGATTGACTTCAATCTAGTTTTATATTCATCTTCATTGTGATCACATGTAGAATCAACGAGAATAATGTAACCAGGATTTTGTAAAAACCTAATTTAAAAGAGTGCCGTGGAGTTTCTTGCTCGTTCTTCTCCATAGAGGCCTACCTCCGTTTTGGAACGAGCAACTAGCTTCATTTTTCGGACTAACTGACAGACTCCTTGACAATTCAAAAGTGCCTGTAAATGGTCTAATTGAAATAAATGTTTTGACTTTGACTTTGACTTTGACTAGCGGGATCTTACGGGATCCTGGCATTCTGCATAGGTTATAGTTTTTTTGCGGCATTAAAAAAATCGACAATACTATACGGTCGATGTTATCGTTCAGTAATACGTTATAGTATTTCAACAGTGCTGTTTAATATTTAAATTCGGAAGCCTGAATACATCCCTGACTTTGCAACAATTGATTAATATAAATTGCTAGAAAACATTGTATATATATTTTGGTTTTTATACAACTTAGTATTATTGTGTTTGAAACGTTGTTTCGAAGGCTACCTTTTCATAATGAAAATATTTTGTATCCTTGTATTTTTCGTGGCGGTGGTCTATGCAGACATAAGTAAGTTTAAAAATAAAAATTTGAACTCATACCTAATTACTTTGAAAGTGTTTATTTAAAAATGTACTGTTTTTGTGTACATAAAAATAAATTAGAATACAATGTAATAGGCTAGTTGACACCACCATCAATAATTGAAGTACTTTTTTTATGACCTGTCAAAACGCGATTCTTCCATAGATTTTGTATGGCAATACCGGCCTGTGACGTCACTTATTTGGCAACTCAACTGTCCAACTATTTATTGATTTCATAGCCACAAAAATCCAATATGACAGTAAATTGAAAATTAATCGGGTTTTCAGGGCAAAAAGCGGCTTTTTGAAGAAGTTATGTCTTGGAATTATTGGTTAATGGTGTGAACAACCAAATTAAAAAAAACCCCGCAGTTCAGCTTGTGGCAAGCTGTTGGGCAGTAGTCATTCCACGGATCTGATCTCCTAGGAGAAGTCTTGTTTCTCATTTCTGGCTTGCCTTTATTCGCCGGCTAGAGTGAACACTGACGAGGAACAGAGCTCCCACCTCTCTCTTTCCTTCATTGGCCGGTTTGAGTGGAAACCTGCAAGAGCAAACGTGGTCAGGGGAAGAAAGTATTCCCGTAAGGCGCTGAGATCTTGACCGTACTTCCAGGCTTGTCCTGATAGCCGTGGAAAGCCACTCCTCAAGCACGTCAAGATATGTTGCCCCCTTGTCGCTACGTCACTACGTGCTCGCGATTGTTTTAGGGGACCCATTTAGTGAGTGTGCAAGTTACCCCCTGCCATTTTATCCGTGTATACAGACATTGGTCAGGCAGGGGCCTTAGACACTTCATAGTTTTAGGTTCTGTCATCTATGGTCTGGTTGAATGGGTGGCGAGGACATGGACAACTGTCCCTCCCATATTGTCCAAACCAGTTGGAATACAGGTCTTACCGTAGTCTAACTGGTTTGGACAATATTTATTTACAATATTATAAACTTTATGCACATGTAAAAAAAATACACTGTACAAAGGCGGACTTGATGTTTTGGGCATTTTCTACCAATCTATCTTAGGTTGCTGAGGACGACGAGTGATGGGTAGCTCGCCGTCCGATCAAGGACCAGGCCCGGGGCGACGGCGCGTTCTGTTTCACGCGCGCCTCAAATACCTGTCAGCACAGGGTCAAACGCCTGCCGGGGTTGCGGGACGTCTTAACAGGATACCGTAGCCCCGGAACGTAAAGGGCAACAGAAGGAACAGGGTGGTTTTTTAGTCAATAAAAGTCTGACAGTCCCTTCCACCCACCCAGGGCGGAAGGACTCATTTGATGATTTTTACCACCTCAAAAAAAAAAGGGTGCAGAGACAAAACATAGTACGTGCACAGGTACAGAATATACCATAGATATAGTTGGAAAAGATTTTTTTCAACAAGTATTTGAGTTTTTTTAAAATGACACTTAGGGTTGTATTTTTTCAGATCCAATTTGTTTGCTGCCAGCAGAAACAGGACTGTGTCGTGCTTACATTCCTAGGTACGTGTCCATTTGTTTTTAACCGACATCAAAACAGGAGGAGGTTCGCAAATCCTGATATTTTTGTTTTTTTTTATGTATGTTCTCCGATTAGTCGACATTGACAACCGCCGGCATAAGTTAGTCAATCGGATTTTGATTTGTACTGCATCCCTAAGAGTATAAAGTTGTCATAACATCATCATATCATCACGCCTGTAATCCCCGAAGGGTTAGGCAGAGGTGTACCCATTAGTACACACACATTTCGCCAGTTACTTACGTTTAAGTCCCATTTAATATGGGGCGAGCGTATTGCCATCAACCGAACACAAATTCGGACTCCGAGGCTCAGAAATTCCTGATGGAAAAACCCAATAACACTTAGCCCGACCTGGGAATCGAACCCAAGACCTCATTAGGCCAATGAGGCAGTCAATATTTTTTTTTTTTCAGATATGCATTCAACTGTACTACTGGAAACTGTGAAAAATTTACCTATGGCGGATGCGGCGGAAACAGCAACAATTTTCGTACTTTGAGGAAATGTTGCGAAACATGTTATACTTAAAGAAGTAAACTGTAGGTGAACTAGCACGAATATTTGTTTTATTTTATAACCTAAACTAGGGCTGCCGTCATCTAAACTCCCGACGCCGGACAAAAACATCAAAATCCCCGGATATTTGGGTGAAATTGAGTTTTTTTACCGGACAACCCAGAAAAAAAAATACAATAAAATTTAATTAATCGGGATTCCATTAAAAGTGTCCTGGTGTCATCCGGACTCTTTTTGACAACCCCTTCCGGACGCCCTCTAAACTAGGACAAATCCGGGGAAAACCTGGACGGATGGCGGCCCTAACTGTAGGTGACCTACACCTAGCACGAATAATTGTTTTTTATTTTTTAACCTAAACATACTTTAATCCGTCTTTTTACTCCATAAATAGTAATATATCACATTATATTGTACACTAAGGGTCGGTACATATCTGACGTAAGATACGTCGCGTATCGTTAGTCGCGTAGCGCAAGAACAGTCAAATAGATAATAAAATATCCAACCATACACACAACCGATGATGCGTACTATTAAATAAATATTTAATATTAAAGATCTATATGTTTGAAACCTTAGTAGGTATGTTACTAGGTTTGTATGAAATATTGTAGGTCTGTACGGCGTAAACGCTTCTATTAATCTGTAAATACTGGCCTCTCTAATGGGTACACCTCTGACTAACACTTCGGGGATTACAGGCGTGATGTTATGCAATAAGAATTTTTGTTACGAGTGTCCCAATTTAAATAAACTCTTTTAGTTCACATTGGCTAACACCCTTTAAGTACCTACTGAACCCTGAAAAACCTAAAAACGTAACACGATAAGTATTTTTTTCATTACAATTTAAATGAATTCTTTAATGTATTTTTCAATTAGGTACTCTTGGGTTTCGATAAAGTTATTGCTTTCTTTATAAGTACCTAATAACATACAGCAAAATGAGGAACTAAAAATGTAAACATCTTTTGTACGTGTGTTTGTCACCTAACTGAACAATTTGTTACTAGTTTTTGCCCAAGACTTCATCCGCATAATAACGGAGCCCCGTTTCATCCCCTTAAGGGACGAATTCTCTAAAACCCTTCTTAGTGGACGTCTACTAACTAAAAACGGTAACGGTTTTCGATATTCCGTGATTAGTGAGTGAATGACCTATCTCTTTTACATTATAGAGTAACACTCTTTCTATGATTTTCCTTATGGATCCCTAACTTTTTTTGAAAATATAATAATATTGCCTATGTTACTCATACACAACACAGTACACCCCAGCACAGTAGTTTTTGAGATTATTCATTACAAACATACACACACACCCCCCCCCCCAAAATACAAATCTTTCCTCTTTATAATATTAGTGTAGATTAAGTATTTATTTTACTTAATCTTTACTTACAACGCCACGCTGAAGTTTCAAGTTAAACTGGTTTTTACTTACACTAAAGTCAATTTGTATTTATAATTTCAAGATTCTTGTCTATTGTACCTGATGTACTATTAATTTCCATAGTTATCGTGTTTGAGCATTTATTTTGAGGTGTTCTAATTCTTGTTGATAATAGACAAACAACATTTATATCAGTTACGCAGGGCTGAGAGAGCAGGGCTGTATTCAAATTAAAATAAAATAATAGTAGCCTAAAATTGTTTCTTTAAGGGAGGTTTCTTCTCATATAGAGAAGGCACGAGCACTAATCACCACGCTTGCTTGTGATTTTGAAATTCAAAAGTCTGAACTTATGTTTACGATTAAATACTGAAGCCTTGATTGGCGCAGTGGCTAAGCAGCTGCGTTGCATATCGCGGGTTCGATTCCGGCACGGAAAAAATGATTGTATGACCTGCAGATTGTTCCAGGTCTGGCTGTTTGTGTATTGTGAGTTTGTATGTTTGTAAATGCACTCACGATAAAGGTGAAATTCATAGTATGGGACAACGTTATAAAAAAAATCTTAGTTTCAATCTGTCAAAAATGTCTCAACTTTAATTTAGATAAACGTATCTACGTTACAGGCGAAATTTATAAAGAGGGGCAACGTTAAAAAACACCTGACGTTGTTTTACTGGATTGACTTCAATCTAGCGGGATCTTACGGGATCCTGGCATTCTGCATAGGTTATAGTTTTTTTGCGGCATTAAAAAATCGACAGTACTATACGGTCGATGTTATCGTTCAGTAATACGTTATAGTATTTCAATAGTGCTGTTTAATATTTAAATTCGGAAGCCCGAATACGTCCCTGACTTTGCAACAATTGATTAATATAAATTGCTAGAAAACATTGTATATATATTTTGGTTTTTATACAACTTAGTATTATTGTGTTTGAAACGTTGTTTCGAAGGCTACCTTTTCATAATGAAAATATTTTGTATCCTTGTATTTTTCGTGGCGGTGGTCTATGCAGACATAAGTAAGTTTAAAAATAAAAATTTAAACTCATACCTAATTACTTTAAAAGTGTTTATTTAAAAATGTACTGTTTTTGTGTACATAAAAATAAATTAGAATACAATAAATATACGTAATAGGCTAGTTGACACCACCATCAATAATTTAAGTATTTTTTTTATGACCTGTCAAAACGCGATTCTTCCATAGATTTTGTATGGCAATACCGGCCTGTGACGTCACTTATTTGGCAACTCAACTGTCCAACTATTTATTGATTTCATAGCCACAAAAATCCAATATGACAGTAAATTGAAAATTAATCGGGTTTTTAGGGCAAAAAGCGGCTTTTTGAAGAAGTTATGTCTTGGAATTATTGGTTAATGGTGTGAACAACCAAATTAAAAAAAACCCCGCAGTTCAGCTTGTGGCAAGCTGTTGGGCAGTAGTACCTCCACGGATCTGATCTCCTGGGAGAAGTCTTGTTTCTCATTTCTGGCTTGCCTTTATTCGCCGGCTAGAGTGAACACTGACGAGGAACAGAGCTCCCACCTCTCTCTTTCCTTCATTGGCCGGTTTGAGTGGAAACCTGCAAGAGCAAACGTGGTCAGGGGAAGGAAGTATTCCCGTAAGGCGCTGAGATCTTGACCGTACTTCCAGGATTGTCCTGATAGCCGTGGAAAGCCACTCCTCAAGCACGTCAAGATATGTTGCCCCCTTGTCGCTACGTCACTACGTGCTCGCGATTGTTTTAGGGGACCCATTTAGTGAGTGTGCAAGTTACCCCCTGCCATTTTATCCGTGTATACAGACATTGGTCAGGCAGGGTCCATAGACACTTCATAGTTTCAGGTCGAGGACGAGGACATGGACAACTGTTTCTCCCATATTGTCCAAACCAGTTGGAATACAGGTCTTACCGTAGTCTAACTGGTTTGGACAATATTTATTTACAATATTATAAACTTTATGCACATGTAAAAAAAATACACTGTACAAAGGCGGACTTGATGTTTTGGGCATTTTCTACCAATCTATCTTAGGTTGCAGAGGACGGCGAGTGATGGGTAGCTCGCCGTCCGATCAAGGACCAGGCCCGGGGCGACGGCGCGTTCTGTTTCACCCGCGCCTCAAAGACCTGTCAGCATAGGGTCAAACGCCTGCCGGGGTTGCGGGACGTCTTAACAGGATACCGTGGCCCCGGAACGTAAAGGGCAACAGAAGGAACAGGGTGGTTTTTTAGTCAATAAAAGTCTGACAGTCCCTTCCACCCACCCAGGGCGGAAGGACTCATTTGATGATTTTTACCACCTCAAAAAAAAGGGTGCAGAGACAAAACATAGTACGTGCACAGGTACAGAATATACCATGGATATAGTTGGAAAAGATTTTTTTCAACAAGTATTTGAGTTTTTTTAAAATGACACTTAGGGTTGTATTTTTTCAGATCCAATTTGTTTGCTGCCAGCAGAAACAGGACTGTGTCGTGCTTACATTCCTAGGTACGTGTCCATTTGTTTTTAACCGACATCAAAACAGGAGGAGGTTCGCAAATCCTGATATTTTTGTTTTTTTTATGTATGTTCTCCGATTAGTCGACATTGACAACCGCCGGCATAAGTTAGTCAATCGGATTTTGATTTGTACTGCATCCCTAAGAGTATAAAGTTGACATAACATCATCATATCATCACGCCTGTAATCCCCGAAGGGTTAGGCAGAGGTGTACCCATTAGTACACACACATTTCGCCAGTTACTTACGTTTAAGTCCCATTTAATATGGGGCGAGCCTATTGCCATCAACCGAACACAAATTCGGACTCCGAGGCTCAGAAATTCCTGATGGAAAAACCCAATAACACTTAGCCCGACCTGGGAATCTAACCCAAGACCTCACTAGGCCAATGAGGCAGGCAATTAAATTATTATTTTTTCAGATATGCATTCAACTGTACTACTGGAAACTGTGAAAAATTTACCTATGGCGGATGCGGCGGAAACAGCAACAATTTTCGTACTTTGAGGAAATGTTGCGAAACATGTTATACTTAAAGAAGTAAACTGTAAGTGAACTAGCACGAATATTTGTTTTATTTTATAATCCAAACTAGGACTGCCATCATCTAAATTGCCGACACCGGACAAAAACATCAAAAACCCCGGACATTTGGGTGAAATAGAGGTTTTTTACCGGGAGGAGCTTGTGGCTAAGTAATAACAGCCGCACGGGTCGATCCGTCAGGTTAAGCTACGCTTGCCGGGGTTGGTCCGTGGATGGGTGACCATCTTTACACGCCGAGACTCCTCCGTGCCTCGGAAAGCACGTTAAGCCGTTGGTCCCGGCTGTCATACGTGGATCTTTGACAGTCGTTACGGGTCGTCAGAAGCCCGCAAATCTGACAACCAGTCTTACTAAGGGGTATCGTATTACCCAGTTGCTGGGTTGTGGAGGTCAGATAGGCAGTCGCTCCATGTAAAATACTGGTACTCAGCTGCATCCGGTTAGACTGGAAGCCGACCCCAACATAGTTGGGAAGAGGCTAGGCAGATGATGATGAGAGGTTTTTTACCGGACATCCCAGAAAAAAAAAATACAATAAAAATGTATTTAATCGGGATTTGCAACCGATTGAGCTGAAATTTCGCATGCACATTTAGTTTGGATGACAATGCATGGTGAGTTAAGTGACGTCATTCTAATCCAATATGGCGGACCAGAAAAGATGGCGGACTAGTTATTTTGTGCACTCCCATGATATAGGTATCAAATGAAAGGGGTTGCTGAGAAGAATACGTCACAGTAAATTATAAAATTTTGCTTATAAAACTGCATTTTAAAGAACAATGGGAAAATTTGTATGGACCTTGTCCCCAGAAGTGTAGCACTACGGGCCATGGGTAAAAAAATAGGTGTTATTCTAAATAACAAATTACTGAAAGAAATTCTAAAAAAACAAATGTATAAAAGTGAAAAAAAAATGTTTTTCATATTTATTTTTATTTTAGACTACTCTTTATGATTACTATTTTTATGATTATTATAATTATTATTTATTTAAGCATGTATTGCGTGCTCAGAAAAATATTTCTTAATAAAAATGATTAATTTTCTTTCTATCTTTAAGGATGAATAACTTTTTTCGCTTACCTTTGACACATTGACTTCCACACAATAAAATTCTGTATTTTTTACGCTCTTTCATTGATATATGAGACAACGTGCTACAAGGGTGGAGACGCTTTTTCCCAATGTTCTTTAAAATTATGTATTAACAATATAACAATTGTAGGTACTTAAATCAATAAATAAATAAATTGGTTAACAAATTCAAAATCCAATTAATTCTGCAATATTTTAACTTAGATATAACTACGACAAAATTAATCGTGTTAGGCGTCTACTGAAACTATGAATTTGATAAAATTAAAAAGCGTTAACATGATAGTAAGTAACTGTTTTTCTTTTTTCTTTCATTTATTTAAGTACTGCAATATAGATACATAAACGGACCCAGTCACGGGCAAAAACTAGTCTGTAAATAAAATACTTAAATACACTGGTGGTCCACGTCTTTACTGATCTCTGCGCCCCTCATTTTGAAAACCCTTTACCTGGTACGGTCGGGGTCATAAGTGAAGTAGCAATCTACAAAGCAAATCGATTGACGCTTTGGTTAAACTTACGACCTTTCGACTTTCGTGTGCGAATTTTGAGGTGTACGTTGGTAGTGTGTTATTACGTTCAAAAGTGCCCTATAATGGCCAAATTAAATATATGATTTGACTTTGACTTTAACTTTCAATACATCACTTATACACATAGATGTAGGCACGGCCTGTACCGCGTGTTCACAGCAATTTAAACCACAGCAATTTAAACCACAGCAATTTAAACCTTAGCATGCTACTGCCACAGGGACGGGGCCCCAATAGGGGCCAAACGCCTGCCGGGGTTGCGGGACGTCTTAACAGGATACCGTGGCCCCGGAACGCAAAGGGCAACAGAAGGAACAGGGTGGTTTTTTAGTCAGTAAAAGTCTGACAGTCATTTGATGATTTTTACCACCTAAAAAAAAAAAGCATGCTACTGCACTTATGACCCCGACTGTACCTAAAGGTCACGGCAAACCTCTGGATGCGGGCACCGTAGCACCGGTCATTGTGGCTATCTTTAGTGGAGGCCTATATCCAGCAGTGGACGGCATTCGGCTGATATGATGATGAAAATATAAAATAACAAATTAAATACTGTATAGGGATCGTTCCGTGCCTCGGAAAGCACGTTAAGCTGTTGGTCCCGGCTGTCATACGTGGTCAAAGTCAAAGTCAAATCATTTATTTCAATTAGGGATCGCCCTAGGAAGACCTACACTGACCTTATTGGTGAGGTTCTTCAGAAAGGTCAGGTGCGGAGTACTCGTAACCAGCGTGCTTGTATGACGAGATGTATGAACGTAGATGAGGCGAAAGGAGTATGTAAGGATCGTAGCAGGTGGCGTTCTGTGGTTTCTGCCTACCCCCGTGGGAAAAAAGCGTGAGTTTATGTATGTATGTTATTTCAATTAGGCCATTACAAGGCACTTTTGACACGTTACACACAAAAGAAAAAAGAATTGAATCTAGTTGCCCCTTCCAAAAGGTAGTTTTGTATGGAGAAGAATGGGCAAGAAACTCCATACGTACTCTTTTAAAATCAATGTTTACAATATTTGTATACAGAATCATACATAGTGGCCCGTGAACGCAATGTACCTAATTTAGAAACTACTAAATCATACACTAGCACTTAAAAAGGAGGAGGAGGTGGATCTTTGACAGTCATTACGGGTCGTCAGAAACCCGGGAGCCTGACAACCAGTCTGACCAAGGGGTATCGTATTACCCAGTTACTGGGTTGTGGAGGTCAGATGGGCAGTCGCTCCATGTAAAATACTGGTATTCAGCTGCATACGGTTAGACTGGAAGCCGACCCCAACATAGTTGAGAAAAGGCTAGGCAGATGATGATAGGGTATCATGAACAGGTTGAGAGCAAAAGAACTGACTACATATTTATTACATAATTATCTAATATCTAAGATCTCGCCCCCCTTTACATGGGACTTATACATAACTGGTGAAATGTAGGTACACTAATGGGTACACCTCTGCCTAACCCTTCGGGGATTACAGGCGTGATGTTATGTTATCTAAGATAGCTTTTTAGAATTAACATGACTATCAGCGTGACTGACTATTAACGTGTTTAGTCTAGCTTAACAAATAATATCACAAAATAAATTCACAAAAAAACCAAGTCTAGTGCGAGTTGGACTCGCGGGCTAAGGGTTCCGTACCATGAAAAAGAGGTACATAACATAAACTCACGCCTCTTTCCCATGGGGGTAGGCAGAAACCACAGACCGCCACCTGCTACGATCCTTACATAGGTAATCCTTTCGCCTCATCTACGTTCATACATCTCGTCATACAAGCACGCCGGTTACGAGTACTCCGCACCTGACCTTTCTGAAGAACCTCACCAACAAGGTCAGTGTAGGTCTTCCTAGGGCGACCCCTCCCTGCGTTGCCATTCACCTCTGCCATATAAATACCTTTTGTTAATCGTCTTTCACTCATCCTCTCAACATGACCGAACCATCTAAGCATACCCTTTTCTATCTTTGTCACTACATCCACTTTCAATCCGCAACGGTCCCGTATAACCTCATTCCTCACTCTATCGTTCAAAGTTACACCACACATACTCCGCAAGGAACGCATTTCCACAGCATTAATCCTACTCTCATGCCTCCTTTGAAGAGGTTTCAATTTATAACTGAAATTCACTTCAACAAATTCTATAACAAACAATTGAATTTTGTATGAAACAAGTATTGTAGGGGAATGTAATCTATATTAATTACTAACTGACTCGGCCACGCGTTGCTGTGGCTTGAAGTAGGTAAGTAAAGATATTGTGGTCAATTATCGAGATAAAAACTATCCTATTATTTAAGTTTGACCAAATTACACACAGTAAGCTATGTTTTATAAAAAATGGTTGAGTAGTTTCGGAGTTCATCCCGGACAAACAACGTGATGCGTTATTTATATATATTAAGATGTACTTAATCTAAAAAAAAACGTGGTTTAAGCAAAGACTTTGTTTCATAATAAGGCGGTTTTAGTTTACGTTTTCTGACCCCTTTAAGTACTGAACCCTAAAAAAGCCAAAAACGTAACGTGACACGATAAGAATTTTTGTTACAATTTAAATGAATTCTTTAATGTATTTTTTTTTCAATTACTCTTGGATTTCGATAAAGTTATTGCCTTCTTTATATTTGCATGCGGAAAAATTAGGAACTAGACTAAAATTTGAACATAAACTGCATACATATAATCCATACTAATATTATAAATGCGAAAGTGTATCTGTCTGTCTGTCTGTCTGTTTGTTACCTTCTTACGCTTAAACCGCTGAATCGATTTTGATGAAATTTGGCATGGAGATAGTTTAAGATCCGAGGAAGGACATAGTTTTTATTCCGGAAATCACCCCCTAAGGCGGTGAAAAGGGGGGTGGAAGTTTGTATGCAAGTACGATATAAACAAGTTCCACGCGGACGTAGTCAAAGCTAGTTATATATATTTTTGTACATACACACACAGACATTATTGCCTTTTTCCCATGGGGGTAGGCGGAAACCACAGAACGCCACCTGCTACGATCCTTACGTACTCCTTTCGCCTCGTCCACGTTCGTACATCTGGTCATACAAGCCTCCTTGCGTTGCCAGTTTTCCACTCACATCTGCCATATAAAATTCCTTTTGTAATCCTCTTTTAATTTCCTTTATTTTGATACCCAACTCGATAGGTTTGGTATTTTTTTTTTTACTTTTTACTATTTCGCGCCAAATATCCGCCATTTTTTTTTTTTTTTTTCAAACACCTATCTAAGGACAGTTGGGTATTTAAGACGTAGGTATATAACGAAATCTTAACTGTCGAAATCCATCCAGCTGCTTGGAAGATACGATGTAATAATAATTAATATTTTAAAACAATTGTTTATAAAAACAAGCTTTAATTTTAAATTATTACAATGTTGAATATTGGACATTGTATTGTCACCAGAACCAAAGGTGTATGCAAAATTTCAGCTCAATCGGATATCAACAAAGGGTCGAAAAATGGTTTTCAAATTTTGAAACGACAACTTATTTACATACATACTTACTTACATACGAACAGTGCAAGCTAAATAAAAGCTTATAAAAAAAAATACGAACAAAGACCCATTCATAACCCTTCCTTGGCATCCGGATAAAAATAATGTACCTACTGCATTTTACACTGGGTCACAAAGCGCGACTGCCGAACATGAGGTCTTGGGTTCGATTCCCTGGTCGGGAAAAGTGTAATTAAATAAATAAATAAATAAATAAATATCTTGGGACAACTCACACACGGCCATCTGATCCCAAGCTAAGCAGAGCTTGTGTTATGGTAACCAGACAACTGATATACATACTTATATAATTTATAAATACATACATATTATAGATAAATTACACCCAGACACAGAACCAACAATTATGCTCATCACACAAAGTTTGTCCTGGGTGGGAATCGAACCCACTACCTCCGGCTTTGCAGTCAGGGTCACTAACCACTAGACCAACGAGGCAGTCAATTAAGTTTTTACATCAGGAATTTCTCAGTAGCAGCCTCGGAGTCTAGATTTGTGCCTGGTTGATGGCAATAGGCTCGCCCCCTATTACAGGGGACTTAAAAATAACTGGCGAAATGTGGGTGTACTAATGGGTACACCTCTGCCTAATCCTTATGCTTTGTGTATGTGTGCATTTTACAAAAATTAAAAACACTTTTCGGAATTTCCAGTTAAACTGGTTTTTTTTACACTTAGGTATGTTAATTGAAATTTGGAAAAACAGTTAAGTACTTTAAGATTGTTGTTTATTGTGGTCGATGTACTATTAATTTCCATACTTATCATGTTTGCAGGACAATTATTTTGTAGCGTTCCAATTCTTGTTGATGATAGACGAAACAACATTTTGTATATCAGTATTGAGCAGGGCTGTATTCAAATTAAAATAAAAAAATACATAACATCACGCACAGAGTTGTACTCATTAGAAAGCCCACATTTCGTTAGTTATATAAGTCCCATGTAATAGGGGGCGAGCCAGACTCAGAGGCTGCTACTGATTTCTGATAGAAAAATCCAATAACACTTTGCCCCGATCTGGGAATCGAACCCAAGACCTCATGCTCAGCAGTCGCGCACGTTTTTTTATTACGTTATACCTATTTATTAAAAGAAATTAAAAAATACTTTCTTCTGCCCGCAAGTTCCTCCGTGTCAAAGTTGACATATTTTTCCACGAGAATTCTACAGATTTGTAAGATAAAAAGCAATTTTAGTTCAAACTAACCCCGTACAAAATTTCATGAAAATCGGTTCGGTAGTTTAGTCATGAAAGCGAGAGAAAGAGTTACTTTCGCATTTATAATAATTATGACGAGACGACGAGATGTATAAACGTAGATGAGGCAAAAGGAGTATGTAAGGATCGTAGCAGGTGCCGTTCTGTGGTTTCTGCCTACCCCCATGGGAAAAATGCGTGAGTTTATGTATGTATGTATGCTATACCAACAAATAATACAAATAAATAAAAGTTAAAAATTAAAGACATATTGTTTTTTTTTGCGTTTTTGACTTGATAAATGAAACTCTTTCTGTCGTTTTTAAAGTGTAACTTCGGTTGTCTTAATGCGTACCTGACATTATGCATTGCAAATTAGTTATCTAATATATAAATGACTAGAAAAAATTCTAAAGACGTGAGTTTATGTATGTTTGTATGTTATAATATTGACAGAATTACTTTTGCATTTATAATATAGTATGTTTATAAAAATAAATTTTTATGTTTAATATCCTGTAGGTATAGTATTTTCAATAAATTGCACTTTAACGTTAAAATTCGAAAGCCTGAATACGTCCCTGACTTTGCAGCAATTGTTTGATATAAAATGCTAGAAAACATTGTATATATTTTAGTTTTAATACAATTTAGTATTATTGTGTTTGAAGCGTTGTTTCGAAGGCTACCTTTTCATAATGAAAATATTCTGTATCTTTGTATTTTTCGTGGCGGTGGTCTACGCAGCCATAGGTAAGTTTCAATACTCAATATCTTTATTGCTTTTCATAATATGTAAGTGTGCTTAGGTGGTAAAATACAAGAAGATTTTTATATCAGGTTCTAAATTTTAATATTATGATGTTTATTGTGAGAGTCGTGATGGCCTAGCGGTTAAGGCGCCCGCCTCTCATGTATGAGGTTGTGGGTTCAAATCCAGGCAAGTACCAATGTGACGTATTCAATTCATAAGTACTTTCTATGTTTATCTTAGACATTACTGACAATCCGTGCCTCGGAAAGCACGTTAAGACGTTGGTCCCGGCTTTCATACGTGGATCTTTGACAGTCGTTACGAGTCGTCAAAAGCTTGAAAGTCTGACAACCAGTCTTACCTAGGGGTACCGTATTACCCAGTTACTGGGTTGTGGAGGTCAGATGGGCAGTCGCTCCATGTAAAGTACTGGTATTCAGCTGCATCCGGTTAGACTGGAAGCCGACCCCAACATAGTTGGGAAAAGGCGAGCCAGATGATGATGTTTATTAAAAATAATAAAATACGTGTTTTTTCTTTAGTATCACTTAGTGCTAAAATGTTAAGTTAAAGCATCACATAGTTGTCATAAAAGAGTAAATGTTTGTGTAAATGACACTACTCGCGCGCCTGCCCCTGCCCCCAAACATTGCTAACAATCAAAACATAAGTGGCAAATTTTCTCTTCATACTTTCACGGGCTTAGGACTGTCAAATGGGAAAGGTATGTCGTATTCCGGATTTAACAATATTTTAATTTGAAAATACATACTTACCAATTTTTTTTTAAATGGTGTCTTTAAAAAATACATGCCAAAAAAAATTTGAAACGTGATATAAATGTCTTCCTGTATAATTGAGATCATTATGGACCCTGTAATGCACAGCAAAGGGGTAGTTCAAGGAGTACTTTAAATTACTTTGAAAGTTGTAATGTTTATTTAAAAATGTGCTGTTTTTTAACCGACGAAAAAACGGAGGAGGTTCTCAAGTTAATGCGTATTATATACGAGTATATCATCATCATCTGCTTAGCCTTTTTCCAACTATGTTGGGGTCGGCTTCCAGTCTAACCGGATGCAGCTGAATACCAGTATTTTACATGGAGCGACTGCCTATCTGACCTCCACAACCCAGTAACTGGGTAATACGGTACCCCTAGGTAAGACTGGTTGTCAGACTTTCAAGCTTCTGACGACTCGTAACGACTGTCAAAGATCCACGTATGACAGCCGGGACAAACAGCTTCGTGCTTTCCAAGGCACAGAATGATGTCAGTAATGTCTAAGATAAACTTTAATAAAATATAAATAAAAAAATATTTTTAAAAACAAGCTTTTATTTAAATGAAAACGTAACCTAAAAAAAAAATATATTGCGAACTAAAAATAAAAAAATAAATACTTATAAGTGACTAAATGATGTATATGAATATAAACCTTTTCAAAATTTAAAAAATATATAAATTTTAAAAGCTTGAGGCACTGATGTACGCTTTCAGTTATACAGGTGTACTGCACAATATCAGTGCCTCAAGCTTTTAAAATTTATATATTTTTTAAATTTTGAAAAGGTTTATATTCATATACATCATTTAGTCACTTATATTTATTTTTTTATTTTTAGTTCGCAATATAAATATTTTTTTTAGGTTACGTTTTCATTTAAATAAAAGCTTGTTTTTAAAAATATTTTTTTATTTATATTTTATTTTCTACTTTTTAGTCTTTTGAAATCTTGCAATCAATATAAGATTTAGCATTAGTCAAGATTAACTTAGCCACGAGGAAATTTTTTTAGCTATGTGCTATATTCCAGGTCCATTATCAGGTCAGCTTCATGTCATAACAATATTGCATTGTTATATATTATAAGACGTCTGCCATTTTGAATTAAGAATGACGTGATTTTACTTATTATGCTTCGCTCACCAAGCCCTTCCATTTGATACCCATATCATAGGGGTTACTACGGAAATTATAAATCGCCATTTTGTGACGTCCGCCATATTGGATATGCAATGACGTCACTTTAGTTATTGTGTTTCGCTAACCAAGCCCTTTTATTGGAAACCCATATCGTAAGGGCTACTGTTGAAATTATAAATCGCCATTTCGAGACGTCCGCCATATTGGATTTAGAATGACATCACTTTACTTTTTGTATTTTGCTCATTTTCCGTCTCCTAGACAGGTTGCAAACCAATGCTATTGACGCCCATCTCACCAAATTACACAAGTCATGGTATACCTCTTATGCCTGTTATTACGGTTGACCGTTGAGTAGTTCCAGGGTTTGGAGCCAACCCTGGATGTGGCATCAATTTCATGGTGAACTCACCAACTGTCTATCATATCCGAACGGGTATGCAAAATGTCAAGTCCCTACTGCCGACCGTTGAGGAATTCTCTGGTTTGGAGTTCTGAAGGTGGCAGCAATTTCATGGTGGACCCACTAACATCACCCAATGTCTTCCCAATGGGTGTGCAAAATTTCATGTCCCTACTGTTAACCGTTGAGGAGTTCCCTCGTCTGGAGCCAATCCTGGCAGCAGCATTACGTCATGCTTATCATAAACATGCATTGTCATTGGGACTGGACCAGTATGTAGAATTTCATGTCCCTGCTATTAACCGTTGAAGAGTTCCCTCGTTTGGAGCCAATCCTAGCAGCAACATCACGTCATGCTTATCATAAACATGCATTGTCATTAGGATTACACCAGTATGTAAAATACAAAATTTCATGTCCCTACTGTTAACCGTTGAGGAGTTCCCTCGTCTGGAGCCAGTCCTGGCAGCAGCATCACGTCATGCTTATCATAAACATGCATTGTCATTGGGACTGGACCAGTATGTAAAATTTCATGTTCCTACTGTTAACCGTTGAGGAGTTACCTCGTCTGGAGCCAATCTTGGCAGCAGCATCACGTCATGCTTATCAGAAACATGCATTGTTATTGGGACTGGACCAATATGTAAAATTTCATGTTCCTACTGTTAACCGTTAAGGAGTTTCCTCGTCTGGAGCCAATCCTGGCAGCAGCATCACGTCATGCTTATCATAAACATGCATGATCATTGGGACTGGACCAGTATGTAAAATATAAAATTTCATGTCCCTACTGTTAACCGTTGAGGAGTTCCCTCGTCTGGAGCCAATCTTGGCAGCAGCATCACGTCATGCTTATCATAAACATGCATTGTTATTGGGACTGGACCAATATATAAAATTTCATGTCCCTACTGTTAACCGTTAAGGAGTTCCCTCGTCTGGAGCCAATCCTGGCAGCAGCATCACGTCATGCTTATCATAAACATGCATTGTTATTGGGACTGGACCAATAATAAAATTTCATGTCCCTACTGTTAACCGTTAAGGAGTTCCCTCGTCTGGAGCCAATCCTGACAGCAGCATCACGTCATGCTTATCATAAACATGCATTGTCATGGGAACTGGACCAGTATGCAAAATTTCAGCTCAATCGGATAACAACAAATGGTCGAAAAATGGTTTGCAAATTTTGAAAGGACAACTTATTTACATACATACTTACATACGAACAGTGCAAGCTAAATAAAAGCTTGTAAAAAGTACATATGAATTGAAAAAGTCACATTGGTACTTGCCCGGATTTGAACCCACAACCTCATGCATGAGAGGCGGGCGCCTTAACCGCTAGGCCATCACGACATTATAATTATACGAGTATAATAATGCGCATAACTTTTTACGGAGTAGTCCGATTTTGATAATTCTTTTTTTGTGGTTATGGCGCCCGCCTTTTGTGCTTGCGGTTGTGGGTTCAAATCCGGGCAAGTGCCAATGTGACTTTTTCAATTCATATGTACTTTCTAAAGTTTATCTTTTACATCACTGACATCGGTGAAGGAAACCTGGACTTATACCAGCCTATTACTGACCCACTCAAACCATGTCAGAGGCCCTTAAATATATCGTGTGAGATATTGTTTACTTACCGTAGTCTAACTGGTTTGGACAATCAAATTGGATAATGTTTTTTTATGAAGTACTTGAGATTAATATTACAATGACTCTTAGGGTTGTATTTTTTCAGATCCAATTTGTATGCAGCCAGCAGAAACAGGACTGTGTCGTGGTAACTTTTGTAGGTACGTGTCCATTTATTTTTAACCGACATCGAAACAGGAGGAGGTTCACAAATAGTCGGAATCCTTTTATATTAGTTTTTTTTAATGAATTTTCTCCGATTACTCGCATTGACATCTTCCGGCATAAGTTAGTCAATCGGATTTTGATTTGTACTGCGCCCTTAACATAACATAACATGTAGGTACCTATTAGTACACCCACATTTCGCCAGTTATGTTTAAGTCCCATGTAATAGGGGGCGAGCCTATTGCCGTCAACCGGGCACAAATCCAGACTCCGAGGCTCAGAAATTCATGATGGAAAAACCCAATAAAATCGAACACAAGAGCTCATGCTCAGCAGTCGCGCGGGCTTGCGGACGGCGAGTGATGGGTAGCTCGCCATCCGATCAAGGACCAGGTCAGCACAGGGACGGGGTCCCTACAGGGCCAAACGCCTGCCGGGGTCGCGGGACGTCTTAACAGGATACCGTGGCCCCGGAACGCATAGGGCAACAGAAAGAACAGGGTGGTTTTTTAGTCAGCAGAAGTCTGACAGTCCCTGCCGCCCCACCCAGGGCGGAAGGACTCATGTGATGATTATTACCACTCAAAAAAAAATGCTTAGCAGTCGCGCGTCTCGACCACTGAGGCAGTCAATTTAAGTTTTTTAATATTTTTTTTCAGATATGCATACAACTGTACTACTGGAAAGTGTGAAACATTTACCTATGGCGGATGTGGTGGAAACAAGAACAATTTTCGTACTATGAAGGCGTGTTCATGCAAATGTCAATCTTAAAGAAGTAAACTGTAGGTGACCTAGCACGAATATTTGACAGGTCTTTTTTATTTCCGCCCCTTTCTTGTTTTATTGGACAGAAAAAGATAGAAATAGTCTAATTTTAGTTTAGTTTGTGAACAAGGTAATCGTCACCATTCATTTTTTTGGTTTTGGATTTTTATTGTACTTTCATACATTGTAATATTAACTTAAAGATACGTCTAAATAAATCGTGCTAGGCGTCTACTGAAACTATAAATTTGATAACATTAAAAAGCGTTAACATGATAGTAACTGTTTTTCTTTTTTCTTCTGTATATATTTTATGTACTTACATTAATACAGGGTAATTGAAAATTTACCCGAAACCTAAAAAGGGGTCATTCCCAAGTAGCACAAAACTGCATTATAAGATGTCACAAGAGGGTAACATCGGTAACTTTAGCACTTATGAAGAGTTATTACAGTACACTCGACCTGCAATAGGTGAAAAGTGAACTTTCACCTGAATAAGAACGTTATTATGCGTCACGGAGCCCACGCTGTAACGCTTGCAGCGTTAATATAGGTAACAAGTCCAGTATTATACAGCTTTAAGCAATTTAAAGGATTTTTGTGGACTTTAACTAAGCTATATTCTGAATTGAAGACCACAACTGTACCCTTAGACCACTTGCATTTTAAGAAAGATCACGTGAGCTACTATAATGTCATCAGTTATTCTGTGGCTTCAAATAACAAAGATATAATGCCTTTTGTTGCACACAGTGGAACTTGTGTAATGTTAATCAGCTGGTTACACGCAATCGTATAATAGCTCTTATAAAGCCTACAAGATCACTATGGGTGAACATTATGATGCTAAGTTAAAGCAAACTGCTCTATATTAGCTCACATGTTACCCATAATCTCAGTGAGAGCTGAATACTTGTACTATCGTTGACAATTCGCGCACGCACGCGCGAGGTGTGTCAAAGGCGAGGTGGGGGGGTGCTCCCGCGCCTCACCTCAAGACTGATTGATACTTACTAGGTACATGATTAACATACGCTAATCCAAAAATTATAGGATGATATGATGATGATGAGGCTTAATCCGCGGATCCCTAAAATTCCTGCAGAGTTTATTGGTTCCTGATGATTACCTACAGTTATTTGCGTACATGTTACCCACTATCAAGCTTTACATGAATCTGTAGCTGACTTGTGTAACACAAGAACCACTCGTAACAGCTCGTTACTGATTCATGTACCACGAGTGGACACTTAAACAGCTCATGCCGTTTGATTGTGGTTAATACGGTACACATTGCTTGTCTGCCATTTTTTAGATTCTAACCTATGTATACAATAAAATAACAATTTGTTTTTGTTTAGTCAACGAAAATAACAACAGAATTTGAATAGAAAATGTAATGATTTTATACGTAAACAGCTTTTTGTCAAATTACAAAGGAAAAATAAAAGACTTATTTTTTTATAATAATATTTTCAACCTATTTTATACTATAATTTTCAAGTAAACAGTGATATTTTGAGAGCGCGTGAAAATATTCTTCTATAATTATATAGTATTTGACAATAAACTCTCTTTCCCATTCGAATTTCATGCACATGGAGGAAAAACAAAGTTTTACTTTCCGATAAACATTTGCCTATTTCCCACAAACACTTTACAAAATGGTTCACACAAAACATATCTAAATAATAAGTAGTAGAGTGAAAATTATTCACAATTTTTGCCACTTGTGAATTGTCAACTCCATAAAAGAGTTACTAATATCCTGGAGTGTATTTTGTGCTGAAAAATAGGTAACAAGTACTCTATTATTCAGCCCTTGTGGTGTATAAAAGGTAACACATACCCTGATAATCAGTCATTATTCAGCTCTTGGGGCGACTGTTACCTTAAATAATGCTTAATAACGCTGATATAGTGCAACCAGCTACATTATTCAGCTAACAGCTGATTAATTTGTGCCCAAATCAGAGTTATATCAGAGTTATAGGCGCCTCTAACGCTCTTATTCAGCAGGTTTATTCAGCTGAAGATTCCATTGTGAACAGTTATTCAGCTACTATTCAGCGCTTCTGTGCTAATGTACACCTGGCAACGTGTATGCAAAATTTCAGGATGATCGGTTCAGTAGCTTAGGCGAAAAATGGTAACAAACAAACTTACTTTCGCATTTATAATATTAGTTAGGATATTAGTTAGGATTAGGATATGTGGTCATTTCTTTTGCTCTCAACCTGTTCATGATACCCCATCATCATCTGCCTAGCCTTTTCCCAACTATGTTGGGGTCGGCTTCTAACCGGTTGCAGCTGAATACCAGTATTTTACATGGAGCGAAAATGCCTATCTGACCTCCACAACCCAGTAACTGGGTAATACGATACCCCTTGGTCAGACTGGTTGTCAGACTCTCGGGCTTCTGACGACCCGTAACGACTGTCAAAGATCCACCTCCGCCTCCGCTCCTTTTTAAGTGCTAGTGTATGATTTAGTAGTTTTTAAATAAGGTATCTACATGCGTACACGTGCCACTATGTATGATTCTGTATACAAATATTGTAAACATTGATTTTAAAAAAATACGTATGGAGTTTCTTTCCCATTTTTCTCCATACAAAACTACCTTTTGGAATCATCTTTTGGAATCATCTAGATTCAATTCTTTTTTCTTTGGTGTATAACGTGTCAAAAGTGCCTTGTAATGGCCTAATTGAAATAAATGATTTGACTTTGACTTTGACCACGTATGACAGCCGGGACCAACAGCTTGACGTGTTTTCTGAGGCACGGAATAAACCCAATACAGTATTTAATAATTTGTTTTTTTATATTTTCATCATCATCATCAGCCGAACGACGCGACGTCCACTGCTGGACATAGGCCTTCCCTAAAGATAGCCACAATGCCGGTCCTGCACTGCCCGCATCCAGAGGTTTGCCGCGACTTATACCAGGTCAGAGGTCTTCAAAGTGGGGGGCGCAGAGACCAGCAAAGACGTGGACCACTAGTTTACTTAAGTATTTTATTTACAGACTAGCTTTTGCCCGTGCCTGGGTCCGTTTATGTAGGTATCTACATTGTAGTACTTAAATAAATAAAAGAAAAAAGAAAAACAGTTATGTTAATGCTTTTAATGTTATCAAATTCATAGTTTCAGTAGACGCCTAGCACGATTAATTTTGTGGTATCTTGTAAGTTAAAATATTGCAAACATAATTGGATTTTGAATTTGTTAACCGATTTATTGATTTAAGCAACACTGATAAAATATCCTACACGAGTCACGAACTATTATAATTATGGACTAGGTTTCATCAGCCGACGCGACGCCATTAGGACATACTAAAACGTCCGATCTCCTTTAAATTTAAAATACAGTTATTAAAAGCAAGCTTCTATATTTTAGTGTGACGTATTCTTCTCAGCAAGCAAACCCTTTCATTTGATACCCATAACATGGGAGTGCACAAAATAACTAGGCCGCCATCTTTTCTGGTCCGCCATATTGGATTAGAATGACGTCACTTAACTCACCATGCGTTGTCATCCAAATTAAACGGCATGCGAAACAGCTCAATCGGTTAAGGGCAACTGCTTTAAAATTCAGTTACAAGATTTGATCCGAACAAATACATACATACATTTCAAGTTAAATAAAAGCTTGCATTAAAAATACAAGTCAACAAAGATTTAAGCCTTTGCCACACTAGACGGAAATTCCGTCGCCGAACTTCCGCGGCGGAACGCCAATACATATTATTGTTTATAAAATACAAATAGCGGGCACACTACGCGGAAGATCGGTCGTTCCGTCGCGGACGATCCGTCGCTTGGAGCGGACCGCTCACTCGCTCGCGTCTGCTCGGTCGTCCGCGCACCGATCTTCCGTCAGCGTAAGATCGGCAACGTCACATTACAGGTATTTGTATGCATCGCGCCACATTCAGCGGATAACTCGCAGTGACGACGCACGCACAGGATGTTTGACACTGAACGATTTATTATCGAAGTGCAAAATAGAGTTTGCAATAAAAAATTAAAAGTTGAAATTTTATTCAATAAAAAGTTAATATACTTAAGTACCTAATTAATCAATAATTTGTTTCATTTCGAATACTTACTTAATATTTATCTTACCTTAATGTAACGGTCAGCCTTTCTTCGGGAGGTATAGCTGTTCTAAGTTTTGTATTTTGCTTAGTAATATAGTCCTTAGTTAAATTCAGCAATACATCAA
Organism: Hoplodrina blanda; assembly: GCA_949316365.1. Taxonomy (NCBI): domain Eukaryota; kingdom Metazoa; phylum Arthropoda; class Insecta; order Lepidoptera; family Noctuidae; genus Hoplodrina; species Hoplodrina blanda. Next base: position 3,801,942 of record OX438573.1, read on the forward strand.
ATGATTGTATGGACATACGATAATATTCGAATGCTTTATCTGGATTAAGTCTTAGTTGCATATACAGGGTATGAAATTGCTCAATTTCTAGTCGAAGAGTATAAGGGATGAACCCAATATTTACGCTTTCTTCTTTCTTCTTCTAATGCCTCATAAATAGCTATCACTTCTATCGGATCCATCACGAATTCACGACCATACCGTATAAGCGCAGGCAGCCGACAGATGATCTGCCACTGAATATTCAGTGTGGCTGGTACCGTATAGAACGGATTGACCGCCGCGGAAGTTCGGCGACGGAATTTCCGTCTAGTGTGGCAAAGGCCTTAGACTCAGGGTCGGCTCACATCTGACGGAAGATACGTCGGACGTATTGACTTTAGTATGGTCGACGCACTAACGCATCATCGGTTATGTGTGTATGGTTGGATATTTTATTATCTACTAGCTGACCCGCCACGACTTCGCTCGCGTGGTATCCTACCTTTATCCTACCGATACCCCTACCTCTCCCCTACCCCTACCCTACCCCTACCGTACCCCTACCCCTACCCTACCCCTACCCTACCCCTACCCTACCCCTACCCTACCCCTACCCTACCCCTACCCTACCCCTACCCTACCCCTACCCTACCCCTGCCCTACCCCTGCCCTACCCCTACCCTACCCCTACCCTACCCCTACCCTACCCCTACCCTACCCCTACCCTACCCCTACCCTACCCCTACCCTACCCCTACCCCTACCCTACCCCTACCCTACCCCTACCCTACCCCTACCCTACCCTACCCCTACCCTACCCCTACCCTACCCCTACCCTACCCCTACCCTACCCCTACCCTACCCCTACCCTACCCCTACCCTACCCCTACCCTACCCCTACCCTACCCCTACCCTACCCCTACCCTACCACTACCCTACCCCTACCCTACCCCTACATACCGTACCCCTAACCTACCCCTACCCTTGTGACCGACATATCCGCGAGTTTTTTTTTTTTTTGTCCGTAAGAACCTTCTCCTGACAATAACAAACACAACAAAAAAAGAATTAGTGGAATCGGTCCAGCCATTCACGCGTGATGCCGTGACCAAGGAAAACGGGTTTCATTTTTATATATATAGATAGATTTGACTGTTTCTGTAAGGGCGCGTTCACACGACACGCGCACGCTCAGCGCACGCCACCCGCGTCCAACTCGCATTGACATTTGTTAATATAAGAATTTCGCGTGTCATCTGAATACGCCTTTACGCGACTGACGATACGCGGCGTATCTTCCGTCAGATGTGAACCGACCCTCAGTGTATAATATTATGTGATATATTACTATTTATGGAATAAAAAGACGCATTAATTACTCAAGTCCCACATAATTAGACACAATTGATTTTCTATTGTTCTGACTTACCGGTAAGTCAGCCGGGGCTTGACAGGTATGTACAGTATGTACCTATGTGTACAGTATGTACCTATGTGTACAGTATGTTTAGGTTAAAAAAAAATAACAATTATTCGTGCTAAGTGTAGGTCACCTACAGTTAGGGCTGCCATCCGTCCAGGTTTCCCCGGATTTGTCCTAGTTTAGAGGGCGTCCGGAGGACGTCCGGAAGGGGTTGTCAAAAAGAGTCCGGATGACACCAGGGCACTTTTAATGTCAGTGGAATCCCGATTAATTAAATTTTATTGTATTTTTTTTCTGGGATATCCGGTAAAAAAACTCAATTTCACCCAAATGTCCGGGGTTTTTGATGTTTTTGTCCGGCGTCGGCAGTTTAGATGACGGCAGCCCTAGTTTAGGTTATAAAATAAAACAAATACTCATGCTAGGTCACCTACAGTTTACTTCTTTAAGTATGACATGTTTTGCAACATTCCCTCATAGTACGAAAATTGTTGCTGTTTCCGCCACATCCGCTATAGAAAAATGTTTTACACTCTCCAATAGTACTGTTGTATGCATATCTGAAAAAATACAAATAAACTTTAATTGACTGCCTTATTGGCCTAGTGGTCGCAAAGCGCGACTGCTGAGCAATTGGGTTCGATTGATAGATCGGGCAAAGTATTATTGGGTTTTTCCATCAGGAATTTCTGAGCCTCGGAGTCTGAATTTGTGCCCGGTAGACGGCAATAGGCTCGCCCCCTATTAAATGGGACTTCATACGTAACTGGCGAAATGTGGGTGTACACCTGTGCCTAACCCTTCGGGGATTACAGGCGTGATGATATGATGATGTTATATGTCAACTTTATATTCTGAGGGATTAATAGGATACCGCAGCCCCGGAACGTAAAGGGCAACAGAAGGAACAGGGTGGGTTTTTAGTCAGTAAAAGTCTGACAGTCCCTTCCGCTCCACCCAGGGCGGAAGGACTCATTTGACGATTTTTACCATATTATAGGTATGAATGTCAAGTAATCGGAGAACATACATATAAAAAAAAACAGGATTCCGACCATTTGCGAACCTCGTCGGTTAAAAACAAATAAACACGTACCTAGGAAAGAATAAAAGACACGGTCCTTTTTCTGCTGGCAGCAAACAAATTGGATCTGGAAAAACACAACCCTAAGTGTCATTTAAAAAAAACTCAAATACATAATGAAAAAAACCTTTTCCAACTATATCTTGAAAGAAGAGAAAGAAAAGAAAAAGGAAAGCTCTTGTTGAACGAGCGCAGCCTCCTAATACAGGCATCGTTTGCTTAAATAGGGGCTCCAAACACGTTAACATGTAATGTAGTTTCTATTTATGACACAATAAACTATTTTTTTTTTGTATCTTGGGAATAAAATTATTCTGTACAGTGTGCACGTACTATGTTTTGTCTCTGCACCCTAAGGTAGACTGGTAGAAAATGCCCAAAACATTAAGTCCGACTTTGTACAGTGTATTTTTTTTACATGTGCATAAAGTTTAATATAATATTATAAATAAATATTTATTCCAACTGGTTTGGACAATATGGGAGAGACAGTTGTCCATGTCCTCGCCCCCCATTCAGTTGTACCAGAGGTGGCGGCGCGTAGTGCTCCACTTGCTAAGTTTTGGTTACCTGAAACTTATGACTATGTCCCATATATGTATGAGTATGTGTTTATGTGTGGAAGCCCTAAGAACTGTATTCCAACTGGTTTAGACAATATTTGAGGGACAGTTGGCCGCGTCCGTCGCCCGCCATTCAACTGGACTCAAGGTGGCGGCGCGTTAAAATGACTTGGTTACCTGAAACTTATGACTATGGCCCCTACTGCCTGACCAATGTCTGTATACACGGATAAAGTGGCAGGGGATTGCACACTCACTAAATGGGCCCCCTAAAACAGTCGCTAGCACGTGGTGACAAGGGGGCAACATATCTTGACGTGCTTGAGGAGTGGAGAGATATTCCACGGCTATCAGGACAATCACGGAAGTTCGGTCAAGATCCCAACGCCTTACTGGAATACTCCCTGCCCCAAGCACGTTTGCTCTTGCAGGTTTCCACTCAAACTGGCCAATGAACGCAAGAGAGAGGAGGGAGCTCTGTTCTTCGTCAGTGCTCACTCTAGCCGACCAATAAAGGCGAGCCAGAAATGAGGAACAAGATTTCTCCCGGGATATTAGGTCCGTGGGGCTGTTACTGCCTAACAGCTTGCCACAAGCTGCCCTGCGGGGTTTTTTTAAATTGGGTTGTTCACACTATTAACCAATAATTCCAAGACATAACTTCTTCAAAAAGACCCTTTATTTTAGCCCTGAAAACCCGATTAATTTTCAATTTACTGCCAAATTGGATTTTTGTGGCTTTGAAATCAATAAATAGTTAGACAATTGAGTTGTCAAATAAGTGATGTCACAGGCCGGTATTGCCATACAAAATCTATGGACGAATCGCGTACTGACAGGTCATAAAAAAAGTACTTCAATTATTGATGGTGGACGTGTCAACCAGCCTATTATATTTATTGTATTCTAGTTTATTTTTATGTACAGTCAGCAAAACAGATAGGTATGCAGGGTCGTCAGATATAGTTGAAGTTTTCTAAGAAACCGATGGATGTCTTTGACTGAAATTTAACCTAAATGAAGAACTATTTATTATCTACGTTCTAAATTACATTCGAAAACATCCATCGGTTTCTAAGAAAACTTCAACTAGGTATACCTATCTGACGACCCTGCATACCTATCTGTTTTGCTTTGTGTACACAAAAACAGTACATTTCTAAATAAACATGACAACTTTCAAAGTAATTATGAGTTTAATTTTTTATTTTAAAACTTACTTATATCTGCGTAGACCACCGCCACGAAAAATACAAGGATACAAAATATTTTCATTATGAAAAGGTTGCCTTTGAAACAACGCTTCAAACACAATAATACTAAGTTATATAAAATTCAAAATATATATACAATGTTTTCTAGCAATTTATTTAATCAATTGTTGCAAAGTCAGGGACGTATTCAGGCTTTCGAATTTAAATATTAAAGAGCACTTTAGGATAACTTATAATTATTTCTTTTTGGTTCCAGTTTGATGGGTCTGTGCTTATGTAATTACACGCACATGAGACATTTCGGCTCCAGCATAAACATAAATACGTGGCTGTAAAAGTTTGAACTATGGTAAATCTAAAGTCATTTTTACTGATCGATGATATCGACCGTATAGTATTGTCGATTTTTTAATGCCGCGAAAAAACTATAACCTATGCAGGATGCCAGGATCCCGTAAGATCCCGCTATATTGAAGTCAATCCAGCAAAAAAGTCAAAAGTAAAGTAATCTCATATCTGATTATTTCCGTGTGTACAATTTTTTGCACCTGCTTTGTTATCTCTTCATCACCTTTGGTTGACTGGTAGAGAATGCCTTAGGCATTAAGTCCGCCTTTGTACGCTTTTGTTGCATAAAGTTTAAATAAATAAATAATAAATAAAGTCAGGTTTTTTTCAACGTTGCCCCTCTCTATAAATATCTCCTGTAACGTAGTGAGTTTATCTAAATTAAAGTAGAGATATTTTTGACAGATTGAAACTAAGAGTTTTTTTCATAACGTTGTCTCTTACTATGAATTTCACCTTTATCGTGAGTGCATTTACAAACATACAAACTCACATACACAAACAGCCAGACCCGGAACAATCTGTAGGTCATACAAACATTTGTTCCGTGCGGGAATCGAACCCGCGATATGCAGCACAGCTGCTTAGCCACTGCGCCAATCGAGGCTTCAGTATTGTAAACATAACTCTGAAATCACAAGCAAGCGTGGTGATTAATGCTCGTGCCTTCTCTATATGAGAAGGGGCCCCATAAAGGAACAATTTTAGGCTAGTATTATTTTATTTTAATTTGAATACGGCCCTGCTCAACATCGCGCTGTAGCACCATCTATCGCACAGCATGTGAACTACAACTCAAGGTCTGAATCGCGCTATCAGAGTTTGCCGCGACATTAGCACATATACAAAATCACGACAACAACCGTCGGGCAGTAGCCCACCAGACACAACACTCGTCTGGTCGGAGGATCCTCCCTTTTCAACGGAGGGTGAGAAACTTTACTCCCTGTTTCTCATTCCTCCAAAAATAATTACTAGGCCTTTGTTAATACAACATGTAAGAGCAGGCCCCTATTGCTCCACTATTGTCCCCCCACGACCACTGGGGGCCCCGGCCTGTCCTAAAAAAAACATATTAGCTCTATTAGTACCCGATTTAATAAAAATATTTGATTTGCCGTGCGACTTACGATTAGTTTCTAGCGCCACGCTTAAGACACATTAGTATTATGTTACTTTTATTGATTTTATTTAATTCAGTTAGATACAATTGAATATTGAAAGAAAAATTGGTCATTTATCAAAATATGTAGGTACGTCAAACACATCCTTGTGTGCCGAATGCCTACAATAAGTATAATAACATTCGCTACGCCAAACGCAAGTGCGGCTGATTACACAGTTGGTGTGTTCGCCGTAGAAAAACACATACGGTGTGTGTGCGCCGCACACCGTATAATATGTGTGTTGACACCGCAAACAGTTCTTAACATTGCTAATATTACGAAGGTTTTTTGGTACTCAGTAACCTAAAATGTTCAGCAAAAGTAAGCAAAGGAAATACCTAAGTACCTTTATTTTTGCTAGCCTTTACTGCCCTCCTGGGCAAAGGCCTCCCCTCTATTCCTACCTCGAAAGTTGTGCCTCATCTTGGCAATTCCTGAAGAAGCTATCCAAGGTGTCCTCGGTCTACTGCAACCCCGTCTAACTGTCAGGGCTCCAGTCTTCATATTACGGTGCTATTTACTTTCAGCAGGCTCTATTTACTTTCAATCCAATAAAATATTTGCAAATCATTAAATAGCTGATTTACACATACCTAGGCTCTATTTACAAGCATTAATAAAAAAAATACTTTGGAAAAAGTACAAGAAAATAAAATGTTATTTTTCTAAATATCTCTTTGAGTTATCTGCCATTGAAAGTCCCGTCAAAATCGGTTACGCGGTTTGTGAGATTAACTGAAACCAACTCAGAGACAGACAGACAAACACGTTAATTTTTTTTAATTAGGTATATTATTATATTCATTTCGTAAAAATCGGTCTAGCCGTTTTTGAGGGTACAACCATACAGTCAGACAATGATATAAGTACCGTGTAAACATTCATAATCCCACCAAAAACATTTCATGTAAAATGTTGCCAAGACGACCACATAAGGTTTGCCCTGTGAAAAAGATATCAGATCTCATGTAAAGCCAAGCTTCTGAATCTACACGGCCTAACTCTACCGACCCTAACTTCACAAATTTTACATGTAAAAATGTACAGCTTCGCCGTTTCGCTACCGTCGTGGAGTGATGCGAATATTTAGTTTCTGAAGTAAGTAACAGAAATAGTTGAATATAAATAATATTTATTTATTTATATTTAAAATCCTTAAAAACTACCATTACAGGTTTTTTAACCTAATGCGATAGCCTAGTAACACACACACATAATAGAAATATATCAACACATAAAATAAAAATACAAAATAAAATAAAAACAAAACCCACAAAACAAAACTTGACATGCCAAAAATTAAAAGAAAAATAAAATAATAATTTGTTTCGAAAATTGTTTCAAAAGTTCCAGTTTTAGAATTGAATATTATTTGCATGCCCATGTGACGGTAGAATATGGAGGACTTTATTATGTAAAAACATCTATGTACCAAATACCCATGTTTGCAAAGAAATAAATGATTTGATGATTTGATTTGAAAGTACGAATTCAAGTTATACTGGTTGTTACACTAAAGTCAACAGTTACTTCAAGATTCTTGTCTATTGTACCTGATGTACTATTAATTTCCATAGTTATCGTGTTTGAACATTTATTTTGAAGTGTTCTAATTCTTGTTGATAATAGACAAACAACATTTATATTATCAGGGTGCCTACCGCCAGCTCTTTGTAATTTCTGCTGTTGGAATTTGAACACTCAGCTCAGCGCCGAGAGTTGAAATTCCAACAACAGAAATTACCAAGTAATATTACAATAATATTGTTATAAGAGATGGTGGTAGGCCTCCAGTTACTATTGAGCAGGGCTGTATTCAAAATAAAATAAAATAATACTAGCCTAAAATTGTTTCTTCTCATATAGAGAAGGCACGAGCATTAATCACCACGCTTGCTTGTGATTTCAGACTTATGTTTACAATACTGAAGCCTCGATTGGCGCAGTGGCTAAGCTACTACGCTGCGTGTCGTGAGTTCGATTACCGCGCGGAACAAATATTTTGTATGACCTACAAATTGTTCCGGGTCTGGCTGTTTGTGTATGTGAGTTTGTATGTTTGTAAATGCACTCACGATACAGGAGAAATTCATACCTATTGGACAACGTTATCAAAAAAAATCTTAGTTTTAATCTGTCGAAAATATCTCAACTTTAATTTATATAAACGTATCTACGTTACAGGAGATATGTATAGTAACGGGTCAACGTTAAAAAAAACCTGACTTTTTTGCTGGAATAACTTCAATCTAGCGGGATCTTACGGGATCCTGGCATCCTGCATAGGTTATAGTTTTTTGCGGCATTAAAAAATCGACAATATACGGTCGATATCATCGATCAGTAAAAATGACTTTAGATTTACCATAGTTCAAACTTACATAAGCACTGACCCATCAAACTGGAACCTAAAAGAAATAAGTTATAGGGGATCGGACAGTAATCAGATTAAAATCTAAAATGTACTCAGATAAAATAAATATACTGTTTTACGATTATTTATCGAATAATAATTTAATATAATTCATTTAAATGTTTTTAAATGAAAAAATAAAATGTTGTTAATTACAATATTTTTTTTAATCTGTACTGAAACACTAATCACAGTGCGTTACGTCATTTGTGGGCAATCATTGACTGCACGGATACTAACTAACTTAATTCACTCAGTTATTTCCATAATTTTGTTGAAATTCTAAATGTTGCTAAAATATTACTGATAAATTAAGATACGGTGATCAATTTAAAAACTGTCACGTGGTGTTTCTCTAGTTTTTCATAATGGAATTTAGTTATGACCACAAATAACGTCACGTGGCGTTTTGGCGGAATTTTTAAACAAACAATATCAAAACATGATTTTGAGTACCTAAAAGGCTATAAATAAATAAAATTTTATTTTTCATGAGAATAAGTATCCATGAAGATTAATTAAAAACACTTTTAGAAAATTTGGCCGATCCCCTATTATAAGTTATCCTAAAGTGGTGTTTAATATTTAAATTCGAAAGCCTGAATACGTCCCTGACTTTGCAACAATTGATTAATATAAATTGCTAGAAAACATTGTACCTATATATATTTTGAATTTTATATAACTTAGTATTATTGTGTTTGAAGCGTTGTTTCGAAGGCAACCTTTTCATAATGAAAATATTTTGTATCCTTGTATTTTTCGTGGCGGTGGTCTACGCAGATTTAGGTAAGTTTAAAAATAAAAATTTAAACTCTTAATAACTTTGAAAGTTGTAATGTTTATTTAGAAATGTACTGTTTTTGTGTACATAAAAATAAATTATAATACAATAAATATAATAGGCTAGTTGACACCACCATCAATAATTGAAGTACCTACTTTTTTATGACCTGTCAAAGTGTCTCTCTTGCCTTCATTGGCCGAATTGAATGGAAACCTGCAAGAGCAAACGTGCTTGGGGCAGGAAGTAGGTATTCCAGTAAGGCGTTGAGATCTTGACCGAACTTCCGTGATTGTCCTGATAGCCGTGGAAAACCTCTCCACTTCTCTAGCAAGTCAAGATATGTTGCCCCCTTGTCGCTACGTCACTACGTGCTAGCGACTGTTTTAAGGGACCCATTTAGTGAGTGTGCAAGTCCTCCCCTGCCATTTTATCCGTGTATACAGACATTGGTCAGGCAGCAGGGGCCATAGTCATAAGTTTCAGGTAACCAAGTCATTTTAACGCGCCGCCACCTTGGGTCCGGTTGAATGGGGGGCGACGGACGTGGCCAACTGTCCCTCAAATATTGTCTAAACCAGTTGGAATACAGGCCTTAGGGCTTCCACACATAAACACGATACGAAGTCGCGTCGTACAACGATGCGGCGTCGTTTCACGATACGACGTCGCGTCGTGGAAATCTACGATACGTTAGAAACTCACGATGCAATCCTGCGCAGTTGTTATTCGAAATTCAAAGATGAAAAAAAACATGTTATGGTCTATTTTTAAGGCATTGTACTTCTTTATAAAGTGACTCCCGTTATTCATGTTTGAAAGAAATGGGTAGATCCAATATCTTCTGAGTATCTGTCTTTTCTTTCTTTGTCTTCTTATTAACAGCAGAAACAGAATGCGTCTAGAGCGGTCCATTTTTCGGAATGAACTAAAACACCACCCCACTGTATCGACGGCATCGTGCCGTGTATCGTGCGTGGCACATTACGTTAAGATGTCGTGTTTTTTTACGATGCTCTTCGTAGATTTCCACGACGCGACGTCGTATCGTGAAACGACCCCGCATCGTTGTACGACGCGACGTCGTATCGTGTTTATGTGTGGAAGCCCTTACGGTAGTCTAACTGGTTTGGACAATATTTATTTATTTAAACTTTAAGCACATTCATGTAAAAAAATACACTGTACAAAGGCGGACTTAATGCCTTGGGCATTTTCTACCAGTCTACCTTAGGGTGCAGAGACAAAACATAAGTAGTGCGTGCACAGGTACAGAATATACCATAGATATAGTTGGAAAAGATTTTTTTCATCAAGTAAGTACTTATTTGAGTTTTTTTAATTGACACTTAGGGTTGTATTATTTCAGATCCAATTTGTTTGCTGCCATCAAAAAGAGGACGGTGTCGTGCTAAGATTCGTAGGTACAGTGTCCATTTGTTTTTAAGCGACGACGTCAAAACAGGAGGAGGTTCGCAAATGGTCGGAATTCTGTTATTTTTGTTTTTTTATATGTATGTTCTCCGATTACTCGACATTCACATAATATGGTAAAAATCATCAAATGAGTCCTTCCGCCCTGAGTGGAGCAGGACTGTCAGACTTTTACTGACTAAAAAACCACCCTGTTCCTTCTGTTGCCCTTTACGTTCCAGGGCTACGGTATCCTATTAATCCCTAAGAGTATAAAGTTGACATAAAATCATCATATCATCACGCCTGTAATCCCCGAAGGGTTAGGCAGAGGTGTACCCATTAGTACACCCACATTTTTGGCCAGTTAGGTTTAAGTCCCATTTAATAGGGGGCGAGCCTATTGCCGTCAACCGGGCACAAATTCAGACTCCGAGGCTCAAAAATTCCTGATGGAAAACCCAATAATACTTTGCCCGATCTGTGAATCGAACCTAAGACCTCATGCTCAGCAGTCGCGTTTTGCGACCACTAGGCCAATGCGGCAGTCAATTAAAGTTTATTTGTATTTTTTCAGCTATGCATACAACAGTACTACTGGAAACTGTGAAAAATTTATCTATGGCGGATGTCACGGAAACGAGAACAATTTTCATACCTTGAGGCAATGTAACGCAGCATGTCATACTTAAAGAAGTAAACTGTAGGTGAACTAGCACGAATATTTGTTTTATTTTCAACCGACTTCAAAAAGAAGGAGGTTCTCAATTCGGCGCGTATGTTTTTTTTTTTTTTGTATGTATGTTACCTGATTTCTCAGCCAATTATGAATAGATTTGGATGATTCTTTTTTTTTTGAAAGAGTATACTTCCGAATAGGTCCCATAGAAATAGTGTCATGCTTTGATGATGAACTTCGGAGATATGGCACGGAACTCCAGGATCACAGCATAATTGTCGTAACAAGTAAAATTGCTTAATTGCTTTGTTTATACGTGTAGTCGATGACTGACTGAAGGAAGAGAGAGGTAAGTCAACCCCCCTCCTACTACTTTCCAAAATTAAATATATCGTGTGAGGTATTGTTTGAAAGGGCTTTTTGTAAGGATTTCAAACATTTACACACAAGCACTAAAAAGTGAAAAATAAAAAGCTTTTTTACAAAAAAATAAAACCGCCTTCAAAAACTACAAAATAAAAAAAAACTTTAGTTTTGGAAGTCGGTGGCAATATCTACATAACAAAAAACAAAACCAAAGCCACCGACTTCCAAAACTAAAGTTTTTTTTTATTTTGTAGTTTTTATAACCTAAACTGCCCTAGTTTAGGTTATAAAAACTACAAAATAAAAAAAATTGCCATCATCTAAACTCCCGACGCCGAACAAATACATCAAAATCCCCGGATATTTGGGTGAAATTGAGTTTATTTATCGGACATCCCAGAAAAAAAAAATACAATCAAATTTAATTAATCGGGATTCCCCTGACATTAAAAGTGTCCTGGTTTCACCCGGACTCTTTTTGACAACCCCTTCCGGACGTGCCCCGGACGCCCTCTAAACTAGGACAAATCCGGGGAAATATGGCAGCCCTAACTGTAGGTGACCTAGTACGAATAAATATAATATAAATTATAAATATCTTGGGACAACTCACACACGGCCATCTGATCCCAAGCTAAGCAGAGCTTGTGTTATGGTAACCAGACAAGTGATATACATACTTATATAATTTATAAATACATACATATTATAGATAATTAACACCCAGACACAGAACCAACAAATTATGCTCATCACACAAAGTTTGAATAATTGTTAAATCTTTATTTTTTAACCTAAACATACGATAGGCGTCTTTTTATTCCATAAATATTAATATGTCACATAATTTTATTATACACTGAGGGTCGGTACACATCTGACGGAAGATACGCCGCGTAGATCGTCAGTCGCTTAACGCAGAAACAGTTAAATAGATAATAAAATATCCAACCATACACACGTAACCGATGATGCGTACTATTAAATAAACATTTAATATTAAAGATCTATATGTTTGAAACCTTAGTATGTTACTAGGTTTGTATGAAATGTTGTAGGTACGGCGTAAACGCTTCTATTAATCTGTAAATACTCGCCTCTCTAATGGGTACACCTCTGACTAACCCTTCGGGGATTACAGGCGTGATGTTATGCAATAAGAAATTTTGTTACTAGTGTCCCAATTTAAATAAACTCTCTTGGTTCCCGTTGGCTAACACCCTATAAGTACTGAACCCTAAAAAACCCAAAAACGTAACACGATAAGTATTTTCATTACAATTTAAATTAATTCTTTATTGTATTTTTCAATTAGGTACTCTTGGATTTCGATAAAGTTATTGCTTTTTTATATGTACCTACCTAATAACATACAGCAAAATGAGGAACTAAAAATGTAAACATCTTAGTATGTATAAAAATCTTCTGTACGTGTGTTTGTCACCTAAGAGTGAATTTCCCGGGACCGAAAATTGCGTGGCATCAATGAAATCGGTACTAAAAAACATAGCTATAATGTTCTCACATTTTTTTCCGGTTAGGTGAAATAGTAATCTATGTGTAGCACTAAATATTTTATTAATTGGATTAATAGATACTCCAAAAAAATTAATTAAACCTCGAAATCTTTCATTGCCGTGTCTGTCCACACTTCACCTTGTTGTGTATTATTCCTCATTGATAAAAATCTATTGGTTATTTATATTAAAACCTAGTTTTATTTGATACATGAATAGTTAAAGTATTGTTACGGAATACATTTATTCAAATATTTAAACAATACAACGAATGGTTAATAAAAAATCATTTGTCCCAGAACTACCGTTCATCGCCGTGTCCTAATCATGTTCAAGGATATTGTTTTACCTACGACTTGCGTCCCCCCTCCCGGTATGCTAAACGTTGCATATTAGTGCCCCCTAAGTGCTCGACGTGGAAGGACGTACACACGTGCCTGCGTTTTCGCGCCATAAATGTAAGTATTCCATTTTTATGTTACTGGACATTTTTTCTTTCATCGCCGTGGATAGGTATAACTTATATTTGAATAAGTTTGTCTTCATGAGTAAGCAATCGATAGAACACCATTTCTCATATGTTAATTTATGAAGTGTTTATTTCTTCGAATAGTTAATAGATTTTTTGTTATTTATATTTTTTGCCTTGATTTTCATCGCCGTGCTTTCATTGCCGTGGTTTCCGTGGCCGAAATTTACTATGGCAATGAAGAAAAAGACACGGCAATGAAAAAAATTTCATTGCCATGCCTTGTAAAACCATTTAGTTTCATTGCCGTGGCCAGGTATTTCATTTCCGTGACTTGTGTTTTCATCGCCATGGTATTATTAGGCAAAGAAAACATCTTTTATCACCTGTAATACAGGTAATACCGATTACTGACAGTACAAAACTCGTCAAGTTAACTCTAGACTCTCTGGTATCTCCTTAGACTTGATGAGTTTTTTACTGTACAGTCAACTACAAAAAGATGTTTTCAACCTTACAAAATGATGTAACATTTGGTACTCTTTCACACGTATATACACTGACACACACGCAAGCACCCTCACATACTACAGTCTGATTTTAATAATGGATTGATTCTTTTTAGGATGCCAAGATGCCTAAACCAAAATTATCTGAAGAGGAGAGAAAGGAGAGGAAAGGATTGGCTGAACAAAAGCGACGTCAGAAATTAAGAAGCAACCCTGTATTAAAAGAGGATATCTTAAAAAAGCTTTTTTACAAAAAGAAACAGCCGCCTTCAAAAACTACAAAATAAAAAATAACTTTAGTTTGGAAGTCGGAGGCTTTGGTTTTGTTTTTTGTTATGAAGGTATTGCCACCGACTTCCAAACTAAAGTTATTTTTTTATTTTGTAGTTTTTGAAGGCGGTTGTTTTTTTTTTGTAAAAAAGCTTTTTATTTTTCAGTTTTTAGTGCTTGTGTGTTAATGTTTGAAATTCTTAATAAAAGTCCTTTCAAACAATACCTCACACGATATATTTAATTTAGAAAAATTCTCACAAAATAAATAGCACTAAACCAAATTGGATGAAATTTTTATGGGACCAAATGGCAAGTACACTGCATCGAACAAAAAAGAATCACACTAATCGGACTAGAAACCTCAGAGTAATCGGTTGTACATATATAAATAAAAAATAAAAAAAATACCGGCCGAATTGAGAACCTCCTCCTTTTTTGAAGTCGGTTAAAAAGAAGGCTGCAGGACTAGTTGTTCCTCGAAGTGCAATGACTTCGCAAAAGCTTCGGAATCCAAAAATATATCTGATCATGCCTGTCTCCGAGAGGGAAATGCAAACCCAGACAGATTGTGTATGGGAGTAAGATTTGGATAGATATTACAAAAGGAAAAATGGGAGTATGTATAAGAAAAGAAAGACTGTAGTATTAAAGTCTCTAAGTAGTGTTGCGAGTGTAATTCAACAGTTTTTGTTTACTTATTGTACTTTCATTCTTTTTTTGTAATATCTCCTTACCCAAATTTTACTCCCATACAAGTGTTGGAATCAAGACCAAACAGTAAAATAAACAGTCATTTTTATTCTATCTATCTGTCTATTTCAATAGATAAAATATTTTTTAATTTCCGTGGATTGATTTTTTCATTGCCATGGCACAGTTCTTTCATTGCCGTGGACGCTTGTTTCATTGCCGTGCACGCATGTTTCATCGCCGTGGCACGAAATTTTGAATCCTGATATCTCGTTAGTGTTTTAAGTTATCTGCTAGACATTAAGCAAGGATATATACATTATCAAAAACTTTAATAAAAGCGTTTTTTTTTTTAAAAAACCTTAAGGTGAAAAAAAACACGGAAATGAAGATTTTATAGGACCTGTTGAAATTCACTCATTTATTATTCTAATTTTTTTGTCTGTCATACGTGGATCTTTGACAGTCGTTACGAGTCGTCAGAAGCTTGAAAGTCTGACAACCAGTCTTACCTAGGGGTACCGTATTACCCAGCTACTGGGTTGTGGAGGTCAGATAGGCAGTCGCTCCATGTAAAATATTGGTATTACTCAGCTGCATCCGGTTAGACTGGTAGCCGACCGCAACATAGCTGGGAAAAGGCTAGGTAGATGATGATGATGTTTACGTAGACTGGTAGAAAATGTCTTAAGCATTAAGTCCGCCTTTATACAGTGTATTTTTTTACATGTTCGTATCGTTTATATGACCCGAATACGTTAAAAATAAGTTTACTATCGCAAAAAAGTAATTATTTTGTGATGTAACTACCAAACGGTTTTCAGATTTATTCTTTTATTTGTGCTACATGGCATTGCTTTTTGCCAAACATAATTCTAGGTCAACGGGAAGTCCCCTATAGGTTTTGACCGGTCATTATGGCTATCTTTAGACGTCCACTGCTGGATATAGGCCTCCCCTATGTCCAGCAGCGGACCCCGTTTAGAAGCACAGTTTCATACAAACCTGGGAATATATCCTAAACATCCATTCACGGATTGTACCTCGTAAGGCTCCAAACAATATGGTGATTTATTCGATCCTGAAATTATTATTTATTATTATTATATAATTATTATTATATTATTAAGACATATTCAAAAGATAGACATATTCTGAGGATATTATACACAAGCGTTCCGCCCCGGCTTCGCACGGGTGCAATGTATGTACTAACGTATAAATCTTTCTCTTGAATTACTCTCTAAATATATAAAAGCGAAAGGTTATACACTTATAACGAAATATCGAAAACTGCTTAAAGAATAAAGATGAAATTTGGCAGGGAGGTAGTTTATAGTTAGTAGACGTCCGCTAAGAACGGATTTTCTAAAATTCACCCCCTAAGGGGGTGAAACGGGGGTCTAAAATTTACGCGGACGCAGTCGCGGGCAAAAGCTAGTAATAATATACCCACTAATGAAAACTATACTAAAATCCGTGGAGTAGTTTAAAAGATCTAAGCGAACAAACGGCGAGATAAGCGACTTTGTTTTATAATATTTTAATTAATTTGTTTTATCTTATACTTTAATTATGTATTTACCATAAATTGTTTGAATCTCCAATACACTAATATGTATAAATAAAAGAAAATTAAACAATTTACTCATTGCGTGTTGTTTTTAACGATTATAACAAAAAAATGTAGTCAATTAAATGTTTTAGTAATTTTCTAATAACTTATGTAGGTACCTACACACTTATTTCACGGTTGAGAAAATAAAACATACTTTGTTTTGCCAACTAATAGTTTTATATTGAATCTATACTTAATATTATAAAGCTATAGAGTTTGTTTGTTTGGCTTCATCTCAGGAACTAGGTTGGAATTGAATTTTTTTTAGTCTTAGTTGCGTGCTTGTATGACAAGATGTATGAACGGAGATGAGGCGAAAGGAGTATGTAAGGATCGTAGCAGGTGGCGTTCTGTGGTTTCTGCCTACCCCTATGGGAAAAAGGTGTGAGTTTATGTATGTCTTAGTTCATTTGTCGAGGAAGGCTATAGTCTATATAGGCTATATATAACATCACGCTACAACAAAAAGGAACGGAGCACTATCAATGACAAATGTTGCAAATACGGGAAAAAATATTCCTTTTGACAGCTTCCGTAGCGTGCGCTGCGTAAATGGTTAAAGTTACGCAAAAATGATGTATTACAGAATTATTCCTCTTTAAAAGTTCTAAAAAAAAGTCTGCGACAGCATAATGTCTATCTTTCAAGGTTAACTCACTATAACCTTTTTAATGTTAATCAAAGTTCTAAAATAATGCTTTATTTGCGAAGTTGTTTTTATAAACATAATATTTATTCTAATCCAAATAAATACGTTATTCGTACCAAGTATTTAATTTTGAACGAAATTGCTCTGACCATCATCTGATTTCAATGAATATCTTAGAAGATATCATAATTTCAAAATAACTCCACAAAAAATAATGATCAAGTAGATACCACGCGCGCTTTTATGATATGCATAATCATATGCATATCTGGGTATCAACCCAGATTCATGAAGAATAGTATAGGTAGGCTTTGTAACTAAATAAAATAGAAATAATATCACGCTATTACTCACGGGAGCTGAGCAGTACCTAACCAAAGACGTAACTCGACGCGGATGACAAACACCACGCGAACGAAGTCTAAACCAGAATGTTTCAGCGATTTACGAGGGCAAATCGCTCAAAATACATACACATTAATTTTTTGAAAAAATTGTGTGACAAATTGTCAAACGCGTGTCGTGATCCGTTGACTGAATTCGAATACAAATGAAAACGTAATTCATATTATGTTACCATTTACTACACATTAACAATAAGGCCGTTTGTCCACCGCCGCCGTCACCGGACCGTCACCGAGAACGAGATTATTTCGGGCCGAGTTTAAGATGACGTGACGGCGATCGTTTGTCCACCGCGCCGATATATCGGTGGCTCAGTCGTGTTTTGTATTGCCGTTGCCGGCACAGGTCACGCCGATCTACTCGAAACTCGGCGGCCGGGATGACGGTGCTCGGGTGACGGACTTGCGGTGGACACGCGGCTATAGTAGTCTATGTATCAGTACTTCGGCGCCGTCATCTCGTTCTCGTTGACGTTCCGGTGACGGCGGCGGTGGACAAACGGCCTAACACTGTATGATTTATTCAAAACAATAATTTGTACCTACAAAAAAATATATATAAGTAAAAAAAAAAAGCAACTAAAACTAAATTCAAAAATGACGATGTAGCGATTGCAAGAAAGAGACTGGACGGCCGATGTCTCTATTTTCTTGGAAGATGGGATTGTTTTTCTTATTAAAGTCAAAACATTTATTTCAATTAGACCAATTACAGGCACTTTTGAATTGTCAAGGAGTCGGTCAGTTATTCAGAAAGTTGAAGCTAGTTGCTCGTTCCAAAACGGAGGTAGGGCTCTATGGAGAAGAACGAGCAAGAAACTCCACGACACTCTTTTCAATCAGCTTTTTACAAAATCCTAGTTACATTATTCTTGTTGCTTCTAACATGTGAAAACAATGAAGATGAATATAAAAAAATAATCTATATACCTACATATAATAAAATGGTAGGATGTCCGGGATAAACTCAAAAAGTACTGGACGGATTTGAATGTTTTTTTTTGTTGTATAGGTATTAAGTCTGGGCAACATAAAGGCTATAATTTATTTTGGAAACTTGAACACCTTATGTAGAACCGCAACAGACCAGCTAAACTATAAGAGATACAAAAATGGCACCATAGCAAAAATTGTTCCACGTGATGAGCATTTTCTGCTAAGAGAATAAATTTGAAGATCTGGAACACCTGGACAGTCACCTGGGTTCACGCAGACGAAGTCGCGGGCAGCAGCTAGTAAAAAATATAAGAATAAAGATGTAAGCCATGGCAGTTAAGAGATGACCAATCCCAACTGACAGCACTTGTTCACGACCATTTAAAGATGAGAAATCATCAAATGACTCTTTTCGCTCTGGGCGGAGCGGAACGGAGCTTCAGACTCTTACTGACTAAAAAACCCGTGTTCCTCCAAATGCCCTTTGCGTTCCAGCGCCGCTGGACTCTTTCGAACAAAATCCGCAGCCCTGGCTGGAAGATGGGTAGGCCTTTAGTGTGGGACGCTATGTGTGTCGATAGGTACTCTTGCGCCATCCCATCTTCCTAGTTCGGCGTGCTGTGCTGGCACTGCTGTTGCGGCTGCAGAAAAACTCAAACGGCGAAAGTATAGTTCCCTTACTGGTAACTATATTTTCGAGTCGTTTGGGGTGGAAACGCTCGGGTCGTGGGGTCCATAGCCTCTTCAAGGAGTTGGCCAAACGGTTGGTTGACACTTGTCCGTGTGCCCATAGCCTTTTTAAAGAGTTGTCCAAACGGTTGGTTGACACTTCCCGTGACCCAAGGGCTGGCTATTACCCTGGCCAGAGGCTAAGCATTGCCATCCAACGTGGCAATGCGGCCAGTCTTTTGGGCACATTTTCAGTCTTTTGGGAAAAAATAACTGACCAAAGTCTGGACTATTATGTAAGTTTGCAACAATTTACAGTTACTAGTAATTCGAATAATTAGTTTCTTTGTATTTTATATTAATTACAAGTCTGATAAGATCTGAGTTTTATCGTGACGAATTTTGTAACAATAAAAAAATAACATACTTAATATTGTGATTAGTAGATGAATATCTGTAATTACTTATTTAATTATTACCTTGTTGGACTAGGTAGAAGGCGCACGCGCAGTGCTCATTACATCCTCATAGCAAAGTATTATTGAGATTTTTTTTTCCACTTGTCCATTTTTTTTTGTTAGTTTGTTTAGCGCTCAAATCTCTGGAACTACAAGTCCGATTGGAAAAAAACTTTTTGTATACGATAGCCAGATTCATGAGGAATGGTATAGGCTATATAACATCACGCTAAGACACACGGGAGCGGAGCAGTAACCAAAGACGTAACTTAAAACAGACGTGATAAACGCGTACGAAGTCACGGCTAGAAGATTGTATAAAAAAGCTTTTTTACAAAAAAAGATAACCGCCTTCAAAAACTACAAAATAAAAATAACTAGTTTTGGAAGTCGGCGGCTTTGGTTTTGTTTTTTGTTATGTAGGTAAGTATTGCCGCCGACTTCCAAAACTAAAGTTATTTCGGTTATCTTTTTTTGTAAAAAAGCTTTTTTTATTTTGTAGTTTTTGAAGGCGGTTATCTTTTTTTGTAAAAAAGCTTTTTATTTTTCACTTTTTAGTGCTTGTGTATTAATGTTTGAAATCCTTACAAAAAGCCCTTTCAAACAATACCTCACACGATATATTTAATTTTTGTAACTGGTAGGAGGGGGGTTGACGTACCCCCCCCCCCCTTTTCCTTCAGTCAGTCATCGACTACACGTATAAACAAAGCAATTTCACTTGTTACGATATTGCTGCTGTGATTCTGTGAGGAGTTCCATTCCATATCTCCGAAGTTCATCATCAGATATTGAAATGGTGACAATGGGACCACACGGGAAGCACCAGCTTTCAAATAAAAAAAGAATCATGAAAATCGGTTCAGCCAGTCGCAAGTTAGGAGCTAACAAACATTAAAAAAAATACAGTCGAATCGATAACCTCCTCCTTTTTCTGAAGTCGGTTAAAAATAATATTAAACAAGACACATTTTTTATTCTCATTGATTCCACGTACGTAACCAGACCTGGAACAAGTACTTGTAGTTCATACAAGTATTTGTTCCGTGAGGTACCTATTTGAAACCGCGACATATTGTATCACCAGTGGCGGATCCAGGATGGTCGTTTGAGGGAGGAGGGGGCTTAATCAGGTTTTTTTTTTGTGCACACTACAGACTGGTACCCTAAAGGTAGGGTCATGTTTGGAAAAAAGTTTAATAACAATAATCCCAAGTTCACTTTAAGATTTGTCATGGAAGAACTCGGTTACTTTGGGGGGGGGGGGGGGCGACCTTTAGTCCCCCCGGTTTGCCTGGATCTGCCACTGTAGCACGGCACCAAATCTCTCAGCCATTGCACCAACTGTCATGCGTATGTGCGTTTTGTTTACCAGACTAGTAACAAAACGTGGTTATTTCTCAGTAGAAGGTCAAAAGTCATTTATTATCTAACGTAATGTCAGGCTTCCTGATAACTGTTGACCATAGCGATATAAGCTACAGAGCCGTATTTGGTGAATCTAAATAAATATCTAACTTAATATATAAAAGCGAAAGGTTACTCACTCACTCATCACGAAATATCGAAAGCCGCTTGACGTATAAACATTTGGCAGGGAGGTAGTTATTACGGAAAATCCTTTCGCTAAAAAATGATTTTTCCAAAATTCAAAAAAGGATTTTCCAAAATTCACCCCATAAAGAGATGAAATAAGGGTCTAAAGTTTGTATGTAGAAATAAGATTAGATCGCCAATTTAACGCGTACAAAGTCACAGGCAGAAGCTAGTAATTTATACATAGACGCCTAAATACATCCCTGCTCTATAAACATTTGCCAAATATAAATATTAACGATATATATGTAGTATTATTTAATTGTAATCAGCGCAAACATACTGTTTAGTTTCGTGAACGACTCATATTTTTATTTGTTAAAATGAAATTATTTTATTTTCTTGTCTTATTGTTTGTGGCTTTTGCCCTGAGTGATGCCAGGGGTAAGTTATAAAATTTTACGCGAACAACAGACGGCACCGCGCACCGCCGCGATTGGCGGTGAAGCGGATCTCATGTCGCATTGGCCTCTAAGAAATCCGTTGATGCCTAACACACGTACACCGCCCGACCACGCGGTTGAGCGGTGCAATCCGTTTTACCGCCACCGCCCTCCGCGGCGGTGCGCGGTGCCGTGTGTTAATTGCCTTAAAGTTAATTCGGGAACGGGGTCGGGAAATGTCAACTAACCGTTTGGACAATGCCGGTTAAAGGTGGCTCTTTAGACCAACCCGACCTGCAACCACTTCGTCGCTCGGTGTCCACTTGTTGTCAACATCTGGTCCATGGTTGAATGCCGCGTGTCAACGCAGTGGCGTAGCTAAGGGGGGGGGGGCGTAGGGGGCGGTCCGCCCCGGGTGTCACCAGATCGGGGGTGACACCCGTCGTGGAAAAAAAAGCAAACTATCACGTTTTTCAACAATTTTATGAAATAAATAATGATAACAAGTACAAGAACACGAGGCAACACAAAACATACATTTTGACGATGTGATTTTTTTATTCTTGGGGTGACACCACAGATATCTGCCCCGGGTGCCACCCATGGGTCACGTGGACATTGCATTGTCCGCGAGTACCTACATAAGTAGTTTGTCACGGATCACCACTATTTATCTATTCGGTATCTGCACGTGGGCAACGCAAGGCAATCATGCGAGCAACGGTTGGTCACCGAGTGGTCCACTCGCCGTCCGCGCGTGGTCAGCTCGCAGGCGAGGTGCTCCGGAGCCGGAGTTCATGTAGTGAGCGTATATATCCATAGTACTCTATACAAAGAGTACTCGCTCGAGGCGAGGCGATGCTGGTCGGGTTTTGGGTGACTCTAATGAGCCATGCCTTTTATTGTCCAATTTTTTTTTTTAACAAAAAATTCCTTTAATTTCGTAAAGACAGACAGTCAGATAAAAAAATAATCTTTTTTTTTTACAGATGCAAAATGTTTGCAGCCCACAGATACAGGGATATGCTATGGACACATGCCTATGTATGTACTTCTTCTTATATAAAAGCGAAAAGTCTGCACTCACTCTCATGTCATACATACATAAACTCACGCCTTTTTCCCATGGGGGTAGGCAGAAATCACAGAACGCCACCTGCTACGATCCTTACATACTCCTTTCACCTCATCTACGTTCATACATATCGTCGTACAAGCACGCCGGTTACGAGTACTCCGCACCTGACCTTTCTGAAGAACCTTACCAATAAGGTCAGTGTAGGTCTTCCTAGGGCGACCCCTCCCTGCGTTGCCACTCACCTTTGCCATATAAATACCTTTTGTTAATCGTCTTTCACTCATCCTCTCAACATGACCGAACCATCTAAGCATACTCTTTTCTATCTTTGTCACTACATCCTCCGCATCACCTCATCCTCTCCATCCTCTCACTCACTCTCATCACGAATTATCGAAAACCGCTTGATGTATAAAGATGAAATTTGGCAGGGAGGTAGTTTATTAGTTAGTAGACGTCCGCTAAGACAGGATTTTTTAAAATTCACCCCCTAAGGGGATGAAACGGGGTTCCAAAATTTGTATGGAAAAACTTAGGAGAAAAGTAGGATTAAACTTAGTTACCCCAATTTAAAGCGAGCGGAGCCGCGGGCAAAATCTACGTATATAGGGTGATTGATTGAACTTGATTAACTGATTTTACTGAAACTTCATACACATATTTAAGCAGTATACATTGGTCTAAAAAGTTAGATGAGAACATTTTCGAAAAATTGTGTACAACCGAATTTATACTTTCCATAGAATCAGAGATTTCCAATTATCTTGGCCAGAGGAGCATTGCCATCCAACGTGGCATTGCGGCCAGTCTTGGGCACATTTCCAGTTGACGGCGATGCTCAAAGTTTGCAGGAAGCTTTAGGCAGAGGTGTACCCATTAGTACACCCACATTTCGCCAGTTATGTTTAAGTCCCATGTAATAGAGGGTGAGCCTATTGCCATCAACCGGGCACAAATCCAGACTCCGAGGCTGCTACTGAGAAATTTCTGATGGGAATATCCAATAACACTATGCCCGACCTGGGAATTGAACTTAAGACCTAATGTTCAACTGTGGCGCTTTGCGACTACTAAACCAACGAGGCAGTAATTTCAACTTATCTGTAACTAAAGTTTTTTTTTTTTAGGTATTCTTTCAATAATGCAGCTGAAAGGTGCGAGCCTTTCGTCTATGGAGGTTGCATGGGAAATGATAACCGCTTTGCTACTTTAGAAGACTGTCAAGCGGCTTGTTAAGATACGCAAGAACTTTTATAAAGATTAAAGTTAAAATACATATTTAGTTTTATTTTTCTGGGATTCCGTACACGAAAGGTGCTAAAGGGACCTTATTTTTAAGCCTCCGTTGTCCGTCCATCTGACAGCGGACTGTATCTCATGAACCGTAATAGCTAGAGCTTTTTACCACCTAAAAAAAAAAAACAAAAAAAAAAAAAAAAAATGGTCACCAATTACTTTTATTGGACATTACTTTTATTGGAGGATGGGCTAAGTGTCTCGAGTTCTCAACAGATCCATTCTGGGTCACTTTATCTTCCAGATTCATCAATTTGAAGATCATGCGTAGCACTGAGCTACGCCGTAGCTGCCTACGCAACGGAGAGGCTACGGCCTCGGGACCACTTTAGTTATCCATGCTCAACGATGCCTTTTAGATTTCTACATGATGATATTGAGCACAGCGCCATCTATCCATCTATAAGACAATCACGTGGAAGCAGACTGTGTTTTGTTTATTATTAGTTATACATTCTCTCAATAGATGTCACCACCATCTAAGTGGTTTTATTTTTACAAATTAAAACTTAATTTCAGAGATGGTAAATTACAAATTTGTACAACAATAAAATAGTAAGCGTGGTGGTGCTTGCATTTTAATTAGAAACGGGCATCAATGGAAGGAGCTGCCGCAAATAGCTAGCTCGTCAGTAACTGGTGTAGTTGAGTGTTGCGGCATAGAACTCACACAGTATAATCACAGAGTAAATGTGTTTGTGATCGTAATTAAATAATTATTTAAAATAGAAAAACTAGTATTCAAACAGTGTATTATCCATAACAGTGAAGATAGACTCATAAAGAAGTATTAACAGTGTTATCTTAGTTTGAAAATACCAGCTTATCATATAGACATTGATTCTCAAATGTGTAAACATTGACAAAAAACTCAATAAACTTGTGTTATAAATTATACCAGTGTAAAAAAACCAAATTTTAAGACAATCACCTACAAAACAATCATAATTATATACAATTTATGGTGTGTGGTGATAAAACAAGTCTAAAAGTGAAAGTGATAAAATGACTCACACCAGCTGTTCGTTATTTTTATTCAAACAAGTCGATAATTGCAATACAGTGAAATAGCGACATCTATCAGCAAGTACCAGAACACGGTTGACATATGAATTTACGTTTAAAATCATTCATTCTTTCTAACGACTTGGAACATACCTAGCATTTTGGCACAGCAAAAGAAATAGACTCATCAACATTGAGTAAAGTGACATCTAGTATCAAAACAAGTGATACGGTGTAATAGACATCTAGCGATAGATATCAGTACTACATACACAATTATGGACGAAATCAATAACGTCACTGTCAGACGCGCACGAGCGAACTCAAACTCCGACAACTTGGATGAAACTTTTGTCAATCACACACTAGATGGCACTGTATGTAGTATGCCAGATATGTCAGACGATGAGGACATTGATTTAATTACCCAGTTAAAGAAAACTATCTATGACCTCACCATTAAACTCAGTAGCGCAAATGGAGAAATTGATTCATTAAGCCTAGAAATTGGAAAACTAAAAAAGGAAAATGAAAATCTAGTTAGGAAAAACTCACTATACAAACAAATAGTTGCTAGTCCATTAAAAACTCCTACCATCACACCAAAAAAACCAGGGATTAAATGCTCAAAACAAGCAGGATGTGTAAATAAAGAAACACAGACTGATTTTGATATCGTTGCCAAAAAAAAAGGCTCAATAAAATCAGCAACATGTACACAAGAACCAAGATCCGAGCAAAATACTACTACAACCAGTAAGATATGCATTCTTAGCAATAACAAGGACAACAAAATACTTTCAATCTCTAATGCCACTCTGCAACTCAAGTCAGAAATATGTCATTACAAAATGCCACACTGTACGATGGATCATATGTTGCTCAATATAGAAACCAAAGTGAAATCATTTACCATGAACGACTTCTGTATAATATTAATAGGAGAACAAGACATCAACTCAAACGATTACCCTAATTTGATATATAATATACGAGCGTCTATAAATAAAATTCAGCATACAAATATTATTATTTGCGCACCAACATATAAATGTGGCAGCTATACGAATATATTCAATGGAAAGATTGAATATTTCAATAGTCTACTGTGCCATGACATATTCACCCACGAACACGCTTACTTTCTCGACTCAAACATGAACCTGACCTATGACTATAAAATGTTCTATAGACGTAGCGGAAAGCTCAATAACACTGGCATGCGAACAATTTTTAAAGACCTTAATGATATTTTATTCGATATCAAACGTTTTTACGTAGACTCAATAGAATCAAACAATATGACACAAAATAATGAAAATAACCTGATTAGACAATCTATTGACCAAGGAGGAACCATCATAGCAGGAAACCAGGAGATAATAACAGATTTTTTTCGTGACAAAAAATGTTAGTGTTATGCATCAGAATATCGCCGGGTTATTAAACAAATCCGACAATCTCACAATATGCCTAGATGAGCTGTCGTCTGAAAAGGGTATAAGTGTAGATATATTGTGTGTAACTGAACACTTCATTATGGCAGGATACGAGTCTTACTTAACCATACCAAATTATCAACTAGCGGCTTCGTATTGTAGAAAAGACAGCAAGAGAGGTGGAGCATGCATCCTGGTAAAGAACGGACACCACTTCATCGAATTAAAGAAGATATCCAACATATCAGAACCCGGAGTATTTGAATGTTGCGCGATAGAGTTACCCAATTATAATATTCTACTGACTTGCGTGTATAGGGTTCCCAAGCTAACAAACTTCAACGTGTGTATGGACAAATTACAATTCCTCATGCAAGAGTTAACTAAGAAATGTCATCATAATGTTATCATTGCAGGGGATTTCAATATCGACATCTTAAGAAAGAACGTTCAAACTATTGAATTTGAGTGCCTACTAAGGAATTACAATTTAAAATTAGCTTTGAATCAACCAACACGCCTAAAGAGTAACACTTGTATTGATAATATTGCTCATGACTTTCGCAAAGCATGTAAGGCCGAGGTCCTAGAACTTGCTCTATCGGACCATACGGCACAACTAATGTCATTTCCAGTACAAAAAAAATGTAAGGTTAAATATTGGCAGGTTACAAGACGCGACTACTGTAATGAAAATATGACAAAATTTAAAAATTGCTTAGATAAATTGTTGTTTTCTGACATTTACAATACCAATGATCCTAATATAGCGTACAATTCCTTTTTTGACATATTTTCGTTATTCTATAAATTGTGCTTTCCCGTAAATAATGTCAGAATCAGCACGATGAGGAAACCAAAATGGGTTTCACGTGGTGTAAAACTATGCAGTAAAAAGAAACGACAACTATTATGGCAATACAGACTTAAACCAAATCAGATTAATAAAAGAAAACTAACTTGTTATTCAAAAGTATTTAAAAAAATAGTAAAACTCACTCAAAAGGCACAGAATAACTATGCAATAAAGACGTCAGATAACAAATCAAAAACTACTTGGAAAATTATAAATAACTCGAAATTCAACATTCCGAAAAACAATATTGACAAAATTTGTGAAAAAAATGACGTCATTACTGACCCAAACGCTATTGCAGATGCTTTTAATAATTATTTTATTGACAAAATTAACCCGATAGCAGGATCTGGAAAAAATGCGGCATCGCTGATAACAAAAAGAAAAGATTCCTTTTTTCTCGCTCCATGTCTGCCAATCGAAGTGTTTAAAATTATAAAACAATTGAAAAATACAAACAGTGTAGGACACGATGGCCTAGCAACAAAAGTTATAAAATTTGTAGCGGAAGAAATATCACCGCATCTAAGCTACATAATTAATCTGTGCATCGAGACAGGTGTTTTTCCCGAGGCACTAAAAATATCTATCATTAAGCCGCTATTTAAAAAGGAAAATAAAGAGCTAATGCAATTCTATAGACCAGTATCCCTTATTAGCATAATCTCTAAAGTATTTGAAAAGTATTTATATAAACAACTGTATAATTACCTCGAAAAAGAAAATATACTCACTAATGAACAGAAAGGGTTTAGAAATGGTAAGACAATAAACTTGGCAATTTACGATTTTTTACATAATGTCATGCAAAAAGTAGATTCGAATATACCCGTATGTACGATATTCTGTGACATGACACAGGCTTTCGACCATGTCCGGCACGACATACTTATTGAGAAATTAGAAGCATATGGTATTAGGGGTAATGTCTCAAACCTTATTAAATCCTATTTAAGCAACAGAATACAATTTACAGAAATCTCAGCAGTAAATAAAAGCAGCAAACAAGAAATTACGTATAAATCTAAAGAACGTGTAGTTAAATTTGGCGTACCGCAAGGGACTGTCGTAGGCCCGCTATTCTTTATATTATACATTAATGACCTACCTAAAACTATCGACCATCCGATGACACTTTTTGCCGACGACAGTACCATAACAATTGCTTGCAAAAACAGAGACACACATACGAGACTGATATTAATAATTCCATAGAGTCAATGGTAAAATGGCTGGAAAACAATAATCTTAAGATAAACCTTGAGAAAACTAATATTCTGCACTTTGCCCAAAGGTCATCCGTACCAAATGTAAATGTCCATTATCGCAATAACAAAATAGACAAAGTAAACACAACCAAGTTTCTTGGTGTCACTATCGACAGCAAATTAGATTGGAAAGCGCATACGGAAGCATTAAGCAAAAAAATTAGTAATTCCACATATGCCTTGTATAAATTGGCCCCAATCTTAAATGTTGATGCACTGATAACTGCTTATCACGGCCTGGTGTCCTCTAACTTGAGATATGGACTAATTTTTTGGGGAAATTCAACAAATAAGGATTTGATTTTTAAAACGCAGAAGAGGTGTCTGAGGGCTATGTTTAGTCTTCATGTTACAGAGAGTTGCAAACCATTTTTTAAGGCATATAAAATATTAACCCTCCCGTCAATGTACATTTTAGAGACAATCATGTTTGTTAAATCGAATCCACACCTATTCCCCTTACTATCTGATAAAGTAGTTCGAAATAGACGTGACAATAGTAAGTTATGTATCCCGAGATCCAGGACAATTCTAATGCGTAAAAGTGTATTCTGCATGGTGCCAATTCTTTATAATAAGTTGCCAAAACATTGGAGAGAATTAACTATTGAAAAATTAAGAAATAGATTAAAAAGCCTTCTGCTAGAGAAAGTTTATTACAGCACGAACGAATTTCTGACTGACAAATTAATTTGACTTGTATATTGACATCCTACTTTTATTAATAATTGCTTTAACATTTGTATTTGTACTTTTAATTTGTATTATTTTGCTATGATGAGTCTATGACACTATTAGATTGTATTTATTGGGCCATTAAGTATAGCTATATTAATTAATTGCTGTGTATAATTGACGAATTTTAAAACCAATTCATGCTGTGTAGCGTCCGACATCTTATATTTGTACGCCGTTCAGGCAAAACATGACTGTCATAATTATAATTCCTTGTAACATCTTGCATGCTATGTGTGTATACTCATGTTTTGAACAAATAAAAATCTTATCTTATCTTATCTTATCTTATCTTATCTTATAAAACTATTATTTTATGTATATATATACCTACTGGGTGCCGAAACTTTCAATCTTAAATTTCAATCTTAATTTAGCCTTAAAACAACCAACCAGACTTCACAGCCAAACGTGCATTAATATCGCCCATAACTTTAAGGCCAAATGTAAGAATGAAGTAATTGAATTTGCGCTTTCAGATCACACAGGTCAAATAATAAAGTGCCCGGTAAGGAAAACTAGTATTTTAAAATACTGGTGCATAAAAAGGCGCGACTACTTATAGTGCAGAAAACCTTCTTAAATTTAAAGAATGTATTGGACGATTACATTTTTCAGAAATGTATAAAACTCATAATCCCAATGACGCTTTTAACAAATTCATTGACACTTTCAAACTTTTCTACGAGCTCTGTTTTCCATATAAATTGATAAAATTATATGTGATACAAAAACCTAAATGGATATCAAACGGTATTAAATTATGCAGTAAGTAAAAATAAACGTAAATTATTATGGCGTTACAGACTTAAACCAAATGCAGCAAACAAGTTAGCTTTCATAAACTACAAAAAAAGATTTAAGTAGTCGTAAAGTAAAGTCCACAAATAGCACAGGATATGACGGAATTTCTACAAAAGTAATCAAAGGAGGATGCCCAAAAAAAACCCGGAGTCGATTAAAATAATTTATGTACAGGAAGATAGACCATATATAAGAGGTCGCAAATATGCAATTCGTTTCGCATAAAACTATAACCGAACAGGCCAGCAGCATTTATAATAATTATAGCGGAGTCCGTTGATAACAAGTTCATTGTTTTGTTATTATGTTAGTTTCTCACTCACTCATGAAAAAGAGATGGGGAATACAGATAAGGAATTACAATTCACGAGAAAGAAAGAGATAGAAGATGTTTTATCTATGCGCGCCATTGTTATCCAGGTAGCGAAACCTTAACTGACCCTGTCCCCCGCGCAGTCCTTCGTAAGTTTTTTTCATTTATTAGGTTAATAGCCTTATAATTCCAATGAATTACCATAGGTATATATGAGCTCTTTTTTATTTAAAAAAAGATCATAATTATAAAATAAAAGAAATATTGTTTCGTGCTATTTCACCGACACATGACATGTTTCTTCACATTTCCTGGAAGTAAGAAAATTGTTCTCGTTTCCGTCACATCCGCCATAGATAAAATAGTTACAGTGTCCAGTAGTAGGGTTGTATGCATATCTGAAAAAATACAAATAAACTTTAATTGACTGCCGCATTGGCCTAGTGGCCGCAAAGCGCGACTGCTGAGCATGAGGTCTTGGGTTCGATTCACAGATCGGGCAAAGTATTATTGGGTTTTCCATCAGGAATTTCTAAGCCTCGGAGTCTGAATTTGTGCCCGGTTGACGGCAATAGGCTCGCCCCCTATTAAATGGGACTTAAACGTAACTGGCGAAATGTGGGTGTACTAATGGGTACACCTCTGCCTAACCCTTCAGGGATTACAGGCGTGATGATATGATGATTTTATGTCAACTTTATACTCTTAGGGATTAATAGGATACCGTAGCCCCGGAACGTAAAGGGCAACTGAAGGAACAGGGTAGGTTTTTAGTTAGTAAAAGTCTGACAGTCCCTTCCGCTCCACCCAGGGCGGAAGGACTCATTTGACGATTTTTACCATATTATATGAATGTCAAGTAATCGGAGAACATACATAATATATAAAAAAAAACAAAAATAAATGGATTCCGACCATTTGCGAACCTCCTCCTGTTTTGACGTCGGTTAAAAACAAATGGACACGTACCTAGGAATCCTAGCACGACACGGTCCTGTTTCATCTGGCAGCAAACAAATTGGATCTGAAAAAATACAACCCTGAGTGTCATTTTAAAAAAACTCAAATACTTGATGAAAAAATCTTTTCCAACTATATCTTGGGAATATTCTGTATTTGTACACGTACTATGTTTTGTCTCTGCACCCTAAGGTAGACTGGTAGAAAATGCCCAAGGTATTAAGTCCGCCTTTGTACAGTGTATTTTTTTTATATGTTTATAAAGTTTAAATAAATAAATATTGTCCAAACCAGTTGCACTAATATAGGTCTCGTAGTCCAACTGGGTTGGACAATATGGGAGGGACAGTTGTCCCCGTCGCCCTCTATTCAACTGGACCAGAGATGGCCGAAAGTGAAACCGCCACCTGCCTGACCAATTTCTGTATACACGGATAAAATGGCAGGGGGTAACTTGCACACTCACTAAATGGGCCCCCTAAAACAATCGCCAGCACGTAGTGACGTAGCGACAAGGGGGCAACATATCTTGACGAGCTTGAGGAGCGGAGAGGTATTCCACGGCTATCAGGACAATCACGGAAGTTCGGTCAAGATCCCAACGCCTTACGGGTTACTTCCTTCCCCTGACCACGTTTGCTCTTGCAGGTTTCCACTCAAACCGGCCAATGAAGGAAAGAGAGAGGAGGGAGCTCTGTTCCTCGTCAGTGTTCACTCTAGCCGGCGAATAAAGGCAAGCCAGAAATGAGGAACAAGACTTCTCCTAGGAGATCAGTTCCGTGGGGCTGTTACTGCCCAACAGCTTGCCACAAGCTGCCCTGCGGGGTTTTTTTAAATTGGGTTGTTCACACTATTAACCAATAATTCCAAGACATAACTTCTTCAAAAAGACCCTTTATTTTAGCCCTTTCTTAAAAAGGGCTAAAATAAAGGGTTTCCTTCTTTCGATAAAGAAAGAAGAAGCCCTGAAAACCCGATTAATTTTCAATTTACTGTCAAATTGGATTTTTGTGGCTTTGAAATCAATAAATAGTTAGACAATTGAGTTGTCAAATAAGTGATGTCACAGGCCGGTATTGCCATACAAAGTCTATGGACGAATCGCGTTTTGACAGGTCAAAAAAAAAGTACTTTAATTATTGATGGTGGACGTGTCAACTAGCCTATTATATTTATTGTAATCTAGTTTATTTTTATGTACAGTCAGCAAAACAGATAGGTATGCAGGGTCGTCAGATATAGTTGAAGTTTTCTAAGAAACCGATGGATGTCTTTGACTGAAATTTAACCTAAATGAAGAACTATTTATTATCTACGTTCTAAATTACATTCGAAAACATCCATCGGTTTCTAAGAAAACTTCAACTAGGTATACCTATCAGACGACCCTGCATACCTATCTGTTTTGCTGTGTGTACACAAAAACAGTACATTTCTAAATAAACATGACAACTTTCAAAGTAATTATGAGTTTAAATTTTTATTTTAAAACTTACTTATATCTGTGTAGACCACCGCCACGAAAAATACAAGGATACAAAATATTTTCATTATGAAAAGGTAGCCGTCGAAACAACGCTAAACACAATAATACTAAGTTATATAAAATTCAAAATATATATATACAATGTTTTCGAGCAATTTATTTAATCAATTGTTGCAAAGTCAGGGACGTATTCAGGCTTTCGAATTTAAATATTAAAGAGCACTTTAGGATAACTTATAATTATTTCTTTTTGGTTCCAGTTTGATGGGTCAGTGCTTATGTAATTACACGCACATGAGACATTTCGGCTCCAGCATAAACATAAATACGTGGCTGTAAAAGTTTGAACTATGGTAAATCTACAGTCATTTTTACTGATCGATGATATCGACTGTATAGTATTGTCGATTTTTAATGCCGCAAAAAAACTATAACCTATGCAGAATGCCAGGATCCCGTAAGATCCCGCTAGATTGAAGTCAATTCAGCAAAAAAATCAAAAGTAAAGTAATCTCCTATCTGATTATTTCCGTATGTACAATTTTTTGCACTTGCTTTGTTATCTCTTCAGGGTTTGACGCAGATTGTGCACTTAGCAAATTGTGCACTTAACGCAAAATGTGCACTTCCCAAAATGTGCATTTCGCAAAATGTGCACTTCTCAAAATAACAATTCTCAAAAAGAGCACTTCTCAAATTGAGCACTTATCAAAACGCGCACTCGTCAAAATGAGTGTGAATTTTATCACAATGAGTCAAAATAAAAACCGTATGCTTACTATACATTTTTTACTATTGTGATGGCCTACGGGGCTTGGTCCACGACCAACCGTAGTCCGGGGACGGTCTCCCCACGTTTGACATGCACCCCTTCTGCGATGCTGGTGGTACACGTCCCACGCACCCCTAGTGTATGCGTAGTTAAAAATCCGGATGATCCACAGGTTCAAGGTGGCAGCGACTACAGGATAGCAGCAATGAAACAACTTATTCACTTTTCAATCTTGAGGGTTCGGCTCTTCCTTTCGATGTTTCTAGTTCTACTGCCTGTTCGAGACTACAAATGTACTGCGGAGAGGGCCATCTTATATACGACCCTGTCTGCCCCTTATCGAGAGCCGCGTTTTTGCGCCTAATTTTACTTTTAATTTTGCGTCGAGCCGAACCCTTTTCCTTCTTTATTTTATTTTTCCTTATACAATTTTTCGTCAAAAACCTTTCAAATTACTATCCTACTAGACTTTTCTAATTGGATTCTTATTGGATTACGCTAACATCGTTCCAATAAGACATGTTTTCTAATCAGACAAGTTTTCCTAATATCCTTATCAGTAAATTAAAGTTTCATAAAACTATGAGTATCGCAATAACTACCTATGGGCATCTAATAAGTACAATAAAACATAAGAAAACAACTTTAAAATCCTTTCAAAAAACAAATTATAGAATCCTTTCAAAAATTAAACTTAACTATAAAGTCCTTACAAAATATTACTAACTGTACTTGCGTTATAGTACGTGCATGGGGTCTTCGTCGCCGACAACTATTTTGGACGATTTTTAGCACGATAAAAATATTTTCTTTGTAAAAAGTTATAACGTTCAGAAAATGTTTGATATTTTTTAAATAAACTTATTATACAGGGTTATTTTTAAAACACCAGAAACCCGAAAAGGGGTCATTGTACTCATCATTATGAACAACTTTCTCTATGGGACCAAACCTAAAATCATGAAAAAAAATCAGCTGTTCCCTACAAAAATGCTTTATAACACAATCATTTTTAACTAATCGTATTGACTTACAAAGAATACAGCTCTCTATACAAAAATATAGCGCAATTTTTGATGTTTTTGTAAAAGCTTTTTTTTAACACACTTTTTTTATTAACATTAACACGCTTTTATATTAGCTTCACTTGTAACTATGTATGTAAGAAAATCTTGGAATCTTAATTTGACCCACTTCCCGGTCTTTGATTAGGATGAAATTTTGCACACGCTCTGAGTTCTGATGACAATACATGACTAGCTAAGAAACGTCATTACAAATCCAATATGGCGGCCTCCGCAAGATGGCGGACTAGCTGTTTGAAATCCACCCCCATGATATGGGTATCAAATGAAAGGGTTTGCTGTCAGGAATACGAAAAAAATAGTCACGTGACTTACAACGTGCTAAAACCGTGTTTTTTATATTGCTACATTTGGTAGGATAGTACTTGCTGGTAGATCAGTTGTTTAAATCTTTATACGCTATTTTTGATATTAATATAGAGTTGGAGATTTGTCATGGTTATAATTTCGTTCGTTCGGTTACCTTTTTAGTATTTACGTATTTTTTTATACATGTATTTACGTATTTTTTATGCCATTTTAGTTTTCGACTTTTTTAGAAAATATAGAATTGAATTGTGTATATTAGGAAGTATATTAAATGCTATATTCATATAATTATGCTGACATATATGAATATAGCATTTAATATACTTCCTAATTTTCCTATTTCCTAGTAAATTAGAAAAAAATACGTACAACGAAAACGTTACCGAACGAACGAAATTATAACCATGACAAATCTCCGATTAGTTAAAATGATTATTATAAATTATTAATAATATATTATAATAAGTTTATTTCAAAAATTATATTTACAAAGAAAATATTATTTTTATCGCGCTAAAAATCGTCCAAAATAATAAAAAATAAGCAAACGGTTTTTATTTTGACTCATTGTGTTAAAATTCACACTCATTTTGACGAGTGCGCGTTTTGAGAAGTGCTCTTTTTGAGAATTGCTATTTTGAGAAGTGCACATTTTGCAAAATGCACCATTTGCGTCAAACCCTCTCTTCATCACCTTTGGTGGACTGGTAGAGAATGCCTTAGGCATTAAGTCCCCCGGGTCGACGGCGCGTTCTGTTCGCGCGCGCCTCAAAGAGCTGTCAGCACAGGGACGGGGCCCCAATAGGGGCCAAACGCCTGCCGGGGTTGCGGGACGTCTTAACAGGATACCGTGGCCCCGGAACGTAAAGGGCAACAGAAGGAACAGGGTGGTTTTTTAGTCAGTAAAAGTCTGACAGTCCCTTCCGCCCCACCCAGGGCATCGAGTCATTTGATGATTTTTACCACCTAAAAAAAAAGCCATTAAGTCCGCCTTTGTACGCTTTTGTTGCATAAAGTTTAAATAAATAAATAATAAATTTCAAAAAGTATTTTAAATTTTCTTTATGGATACTTATTCCCATGAAAAATAAAATTTTATTTATTTATAGCCTTTTAGGTACTCAAAATCATGTTATAATATTGTTTGTTTAAAAATCCCGCCAAAACGCCACGTGATGTGGTCATAACTAAATTTCCATTATGAAAAACTAGAGAAACACTACGTGACAGTTTTTAAATTGATCACCGTATCCTAATTTATCAGTAATCTTTTAGCAACTTTTAGAATTTCAACAAAATTATGGAAATAACTGATTGAATTAAGTTAGTTAGTATCCGTGCAGTCAATGGTTGCCCACAAATGACGTAACGCACTGTGATTACTGTTTCAGTACAGATTAAAAATATTGTAAATTACAACATTTTATTTTTTTATTTAAAAATATTTAAATGAATTATATTAAATTATTATTCGATAAATAATCGTAAAACAGTATATTTATTTTATCTAAGTACATTTTAGATTTTAATCTGATTACTGTCCGATCCCCTATTATTTCTTTTTGGTTCCAGTTTGATGGGTCAGTGCTTATGTAATTACACGCACATGAGACATTTCGGCACCAGCATAAACACAAATACGTGGCTGTAAAAGTTTGAACTATGGTAAATCTAAAATCATTTTTACTGATCGATGTCGATTTTTTAATGCCGCAAAAAAACTATTACCTATGCAGAATGCCAGGATCCCGTAAGATCCCGCTAGATTGAAGTCAATCCAGCAAAAAAGTCAAAAGTAAAGTAATCTCATAGGATCTGATTATTTCCGTATGTACAATTTTTTGCACCTGCTTTGTTATCTCTTCATCACCTTTGGTTGACTGGTAGAGAATGCCTAAAGCATTAAGTCCGCCTTTGTACGCTTTTGTTGCATAAAGTTTAAATAAATAAATAATAAATAAAGTCAGGTTTTTTTTAACGTTGCCCCTCTCTATAAATTTCTCCTGTAACGTAGATACGTTTATCTAAATTAAAGTTGAGATATTTTTGACAGATTGAAACTAAGATTTTTTTTTCATAACGTTGTCTCTTACTATGAATTTCACCTGTATCGTGAGTGCATTTACAAACATACAAACTCACATACACAAACAGCCAGACCCGGAACAATCTGTAGGTCATACAAACATTTGTTCCGTGAGGGAATCGAACCCGCGATATGCAGCGCAGCTGCTTAGCCACTGCGCCAATCGAGGCTTCAGTATTTGTAAACATAACTCTGAAATCACAAGCAAGCGTGGTGATTAAAGCTCGTGCCTTCTCTATATGAGAAGAAACCCCCCTT
This sequence comes from Hoplodrina blanda, assembly GCA_949316365.1. NCBI lineage: Eukaryota > Metazoa > Arthropoda > Insecta > Lepidoptera > Noctuidae > Hoplodrina > Hoplodrina blanda. The sequence goes on from OX438573.1 coordinate 3,839,297, forward strand.
AAAGAAACAATTTTAGGCTAGTATTATTTTATTTTAATTTGAATACAGCCCTGCTCTCTCAGCCCTGCGTAACTGATATAAGTACCTAAATATTGTTTGTCTATTATCAACAAGAATTAGAACACATCAAAATAAACGTTCAAACACGATTACTATGGAAATTAATGGGGCCAACCACAAGGTCTTAAAACAATATTATTATATTATTACTATGACTTTTCGTACCATGACGTCCTTAGAATAAGCTTAAAATAAGGTTAAAGTAATGTTATTTTCTTAGCAGTTTTGGTGACGTCACCCCTAAAAGTTCATTCATTTCCTACCACGAGGTCACTTTTGACAATCAGCATTATTGTTTTAATGTCAAAGGAGATGTTATAGAAATGTATGGAGCTTGGGCCAGCACTATGTACACCTAATGTAAATATCATTATGAAGTATAGTTAACGTTTTTTGATGTTAATTCCCTATATTTTGGCTTCGTTTTTATGTATTTTCAATTTAAGTCGGTCAAGGAGAGCAACACAGCTACTAATAATTATGGTGGTCAGCAATAAGCGAAATGTCATTTTGAAAATGACGTTTGATTTATGTGTCATGCACCTACCATAACTGCGAGAAAAAACAAAACATGAATTCCAAACGTCAAATGTCAAACGTTAAAGATATACGGAAACGAAACTTAGAACTGTCAAAGTCGTCAATCAAACGTCATAACACCACTGTCATGGCTACCTTAAAGAAGGGTTAACTCACTAAAAAACTTTGGAAATAATTAATTAATTACAATTTTACTTTTATTCAAATTAATTTAATTATATTTTTATGGAAATCTATTATTTTTTTCCTTTTTATCTTTGTAGTGTACATAGAGGTGGCCCAAAATCTAACATCTCCTTACGCTATCATAAAAAAGTTCCTCTGACTCGACGGAAGTATTGTTTTGCAAAATATAGGTATTTAGTAATGTAGTTTTTTGAAGTGCAGTGCGTTAAAAGTGGAGATGACCAAGATGCAATCCAGAATAGAGGTTTCAGAAGAATCCAATGCTGAACTACGTATACGAAATAATAATAATCCTGCTGGGTCCTGCTGTGCCTACGTCGCAGCTGTACGATTCACGTCTGCAATACTCCACGAAGGTTGAGGAAGTCGTGGAGTCTATCAGAGTGAAGACCAATTTATTGGACTCTGGAGGGTTGAAAAGTTGGAATCGCGCCACGACATCAACTTTAGATCGTTCGTGGTTTTGAGGATATGGACTTTGAGGATAAGAAGAGGATTTTTGGCCGGGTGTCGTATACCGACATTTCCGAGATCGATTACGTAACACCTCGCAGCGAAACACGACGCCGACGAGACGTGTATACGCTGCTAGTTTATATTAAACTAGCGACCCGCCCCGGCTTCGCACGGGTGCAATGCTGATACTAAATATTCTATAAAATTTCTTTATACCTATAGGTACAACGTTCACAGCTTTTTAAAAAAGTTAAAAATAGAAAATGGTTATTGTGGGTTATCCCTAAGAGATAGACATATACCATCGCGGACTTTTTTGTAGACCTTTTTAAGGCGTACAATACTGTAGTACATTATTTTAATCTATCTCGAAGGGTTCAGCCAGCGTTTACAATGTAAGCGCAAAAAAATGTGTTTATTTACGACATCACATTAGAAACCTCTAAAATTATCAGTGTTTCTCTACTATATTATGCATGTATTATACATATAAACCTTCCTCTTGAATCACTCTATCTATTAAAAAAAACCGCATCAAAATCCGTTGCGTAGTTTTAAAGATCTAAGCATATATAGGGACAGACAGACAGAAAAAGCGACTTTGTTTTATACTATGTAGTGATGATATGTATCGGGGGGCACGGTAGTGCCCCCGCCAAGTCGAGCCAAGCGAAGCGCAAGGGCACTACCTACCTTTTCTCGAAGTGTTTCGTCGTTTTTTTGAACCCTCATAGAATTGGTTTCCGATGTACCAGATAGTTCATATTCTCAGGATATGATGTCAATAATAGACTAATTAAACATACAAAGTCTCAATTGAATAGCTCTAACACTTTAGATTTTATTGATATCTAAAATACACAGATTTCGTCACTGACACACTGATGATCATCAAAATGTTTGGCTACTTCCTGAAGTGCTAGAAAGCTGAAATTTGGTATGTAATCTCAGTTTAGTATACAACCAACAAAAAAATTAATAAACTTATAACTTTCGCCCCCCATCCCCTAAAATGGGGGGGGGGGTGGAAGTTTGTATGAGACTTCAAAATGTTAATAAACACTAAAAAGACTGCCTAGCAACTTACAAAAAGAACTGAAATCCCACCAAAAACATTTCATGTAAAATGTTGCCAAGACGACCACGTAAGGTTTGCCCTGTGAAAAAGATATCAGATCTCATGTAAAGCCAAGCTTCTGAATCTACACGGCCTAACTCTACCGACCCTAACTTTACAAATTCTACATATCAGTAGAATGTATGGCTTGGCTGTTTCGTTACTTACTTCAGAAACTATATTCGCATCACCTCCACGACGGTTTCGAAACGGCAAAGCCATACATTTTTACTGATATGTAGAATTTGTGAAGTTAGAGTCGGTAGAGTTAGGCCGTGTAGATTCAGAAGCTTGGCTCTACATGAGATCTGATATCTTTTTCACAGGGCAAACCTTACGTGGTCGTCTTGGCAACATTTTACATGAAATGTTTTTGGTGGGATTACGTTTACTCAGAAGTTTAATTTTTTCACTGCTACAAGGGGTAGCAGACCTAAGTATTTGATATTAATTTCAGCTTGATACCTCCACGAGTTCTGAGAAAAAGGGTCTTGACAGACGGACAGACAGACAAACGGACAACAAAGTAAGTAATCCTATAAGGGTTAAGTAAAATGTGTTTCTAGAGATTTTAGTATATGGGTATTGGAAATAAGCAAAAGTAAATAAAGACCAATAAGTTTAAACAAAAATATAAAATTTCTTTAATCACTTACTAATAATTATATAGGAGAGTATACAATTGTTAAGTTATATTATAAATATGACACTTGCAATAGGGCTAACATATATCTGTAAAACCATTAAACAATGAAGATGTGATTCGGGAAGCCCAATGACAGCCACAAAACAATGCGAGCGAACAGCCACGTACAAAATCGCTCTGCAGCAGGGTTTGGTTACTCGTGAAACTCTTGTACAGCGGCTGTGGGGAAGACGGCATTTAAGATCCTGAAACAAAATAACATTTATTTTTGTTTATAATTTAAAGAGTGTACGACTAAACGCCTATAGACTGAACACCGACAAGACTTTACTTCGACGGGATTCTTCGCCGACAGGGCTCATAGTAGATGTGAATAATTTCTGTTTGATTTGATAGGATTTCTGGATAGCACTTTGTCGGGGTTTTAAAGACAGTAAACATATTTAAAAGTTGTGTACCTTTCAATCCTTGTTGCTGTGAGTAGGATTAAGGAATGTGGGATCTAGGAAAGAATTCACACTTTGCAGAATGCATTCTATAGCAGAGGGATAATCCACATCACTTCTGTAAAAACAGAGCCAATCTCTGGAGGCTACAAAGAAATAACATAAGAATTACATACACACACACATACATAAATTCACGCCTTTTTCCTATGGGGGTAGGCAGAAACCACAGAACGCCACCTCCTACATTCATACATCTCGTCATACAAGCACGCCAGTTACGAGTACTGAGCACCAGGGGTCCTACCATGAACTCTTATCGCGATCCAAAAACTGAATTGTTCTTTAAATACGTCAATATAACGCATCAATTTATGTCATTATATTGGACGTATTTTCTCTTATCGCGATCCAAAAACTGAACTGTTCTTCAAATACGTCAATATAACGCATAAATTGATGCGTTATATTGACGTATTTGAAGAACAATTCAGTTTTTGGATCGCGATAAGAGTTCATGGTAGGGCTGCTGACCTTTCTGAAGAACCTTACCAATAAAGTCAGTGTAGGTCTTCCTAGGGCGACCCCTCCCTGCGTTACCACTCACCTCTGCCATATAAATACCTTTTTTTAATCGTCTTTCACTCCTCCTCTCAACATGACCGAAACCATCTAAGCATACCCTTTTTTATCTTTGTTTTATATTATATAAGTATTATGTTTTATATAATAACAATAAATTATGCTTAACTACTTATGTTTTCTTACTAGTTCCACCTGAACACCTGGCATATTATCCCTACCCAATATCTTCTCCCAGTATTTGAAGACATTGTTTTTTCCATATTAAATATTGACAAATTTTGTCATAGCGATTGTTGGCAGTAGTTGTTGATCTCTTGGAATTTAAAATTTATAAAGTTTTTAATATGAATTTAGTCGATTGTCTCTGGGTATTTTTCTTATGAATGCTAAGATGTTAACTTGCATAAAAACACCACTCGAAATGCTTTGGTTAATTTAAAGGAAATTACTCATAACAATTAGATTCTACTTAATACAAATACTAATCTTTTTAAAAATATAAAAATAATAATAATTTGCTTCAAGACTATACTTCATAGTAGGGAGATGTGTGAAAGGGATAGCGCTATACAGTTCGGGGCTTAGGCTTAGCACGCACTGCGATTAAACGCCCGCGTTTAACCGCAGGTCTGAAACCGCAAGAAAATGTAACACATAGCTTTCTATACAAGCGCACGCATTAGTCACTTTTTTCAGTGACTGATTTTAAAAACGCAACTTGTTACGTTTTTACCTCGGTTTGAAAACACGCGGTTTTTTTGTGTCCCATAGTAACAATACTGTGGCGCACGCACGGCGGTTAATCGCATTTTTATTTTATTCAGTCTCGACTGTGTGAGTGCGGAGGATAGACGTTTTTGCAGAGGTTAAGTCATGTCGTCCGACTCAGAAACATCGAATGTAGACTACGACAATGTATCAAAAAACATTATTATTGAAGTGGAAAAAAGGCTTATATGACAAATCATTAAATCAATACAGAGACAGAACGTTACGTTTACGTTTTCTATTTTTTAATTTCAATATCAAAGCTACAACACATGCTGCTCGCCAGAAATCCATGGTGAAATGAAATAAATTTAAGCAAAACGGTAGCCGTAGCCGCAATGCGTGTTGTTGCGCGTTTTTGCGTTTTTAGCTATTCCTAAACCGCGCGCGTTTAATCGCAGTGCGTGCTAAGCCTTACCACAATCTTTTAAGTACCCGCTCACGCGACCTTGTCCCTGTCCTTTTTTTTTTTTTTTTTTTGAGGTGGTAAAAATCATCAAATGAGTCCTTCCGTCCTGGGTGGGGCGGAAGGGACTGTCAGACTTTTACTGACTAAAAAACCACCCTGTTCCTTCTGTTGCCCTTTACGTTCCGGGGCCACGGTATCCTGTTAAGACGTCCCGCAACCCCGGTTAAGACGTCCCGCAACCCCGGTTGTCCCTGTCCTTGAGTTTTTATCGCCGCGCGGCAAGGTGTCGAGTAACATAAACAAATATTGGGAGCAAAAAGTTTCTAAGTATGAACTGATTGTGAACGAATGAGTGTTTATTCAAGTGGACAGACAGGGCTATAAGTTGTACATTTTACTTTATTCATTGAAATTCGCTCACCACACAACTTTTTTTATAATTTTGAATGACATAGTTTTTTTTAAGATGCCATTTAAAAACAAAATATACATTTTTACTGTTATGTAGAATTTGTGAAGTTAGAGTCGGTAGAGTTAGGCCGTGTAGATTCAGAAGCTTGGCTCTACATGAGATCTGATATCTTTTTCACAGGGCAAACCTTATTTATGTGGTTGTCTTGGCAACATTTTACATGAAATGTTTTTTGTGGGATTTTATTTTCATTTTTTTAAAGTATTTGTTTTATTAATGCCTGTAAATAGAGCCTAGGTATGTTTAAATCAGCCATTTAATGATTTGCAAATATTTTATTGGATTGAAAGTAAATAGAGCCTGCTGAAAGTAAATAGCACAGTATTATGAAGACTGGAGCCCTGACAGTTAGACGGGGTTGCAGTAGACCGAGGACACCTTGGATAGCTTCTTCAGGAATTGCCAAGATGAGGCACAACTTTCGAGGTAGGAATAGAGGGGAGGCCTTTGCCCAGGAGGGCAGTAAAGGCTAGCAAAAATAAAGGTACTTAGGTATTTCCTTTGCTTACTTTTGCTGAACATTATATGTTACTGAGTACCAAAAAACCTTCGTAATATTAGCAATGTTAAGAACTGTTTGCGGTGTCAACACACATATTATACGGTGTGCGGCGCACACACACCGTATGTTTTTTTTTGCGGCGAACACACCAACTGTGTAATCAGCCGCACTTGCGTTTGGCGTAGCGAATGTTATTATACTTATTGTAGGCATTCGGCACACAAGGAAGTGTTTGACGTACCTACATATTTTGATAAATGACCAATTAAATTTCTTTCCATATTCAATTGTACCTAACTGAATTAAATAAAATCAATAAAAGTAACATAATGCTAATGTTTCTTAAGCTTGGCGCTAGAAACTAATCGTAAGTCGCGCGGCAAATCAAATATTTTTATTAAATCGGGTACTAATAGAGCTAATATGTTTTTTTGAGGACAGGCCGGGGCCCCCAGTGGTCGTGGGGGGACAATAGTGGAGAAATAGGGGCCTGCACTTACATGTTGTATTAACAAAGGCCTAGTAATTAATTATTAATGAAAAAATCTTAAGCTAATGACTTTCATCGTCATGTACTTAGGTGTTTTGATTGAGGTAGGTAGGTATTAAGCCCTGGCTAGAGGCCTTAATTTTTAAAGCACCACAGGAAAGTTTGATCAGTTGGTCGACAACCTCATAGGATGACCTGGGCGATACTAATTCGAAAAAAAAGTAGGTAGTTGTAGATTTTTGTAAAGAAGCATAATTAAGTATTTCGATCCAAAGATGACAATTACCCTAAACACAAATCAAAGAGATCCAACAACAATAATGATTCCGTTCTGAAATACAACCTTAATTAAATAATCATCTGCCTAGCATTTTCCCAACATTAAGGGGTGGCTTCCAGTCTATACGGATGCAGCTGAATACCAGTATTTTACATGGAGCGACTGGTCTCGAAGCAGACTCCAACATAGTTGGGAAAAGACTAGGCAGATAAATATAATTATATTTTTGCCGCCATTGTGTAATGTATAATAATATAAAATAATACTCAGGCCATGAACACTGGCCACATTTCAATATCACATGAATTACCTATATTTTTTGGCTTATGGCACATTTATGTTGCATAATGGCAACGGTTTCACGCCCATTAGATGGCAAAAGTTGTTGAGTGAAACATGGCCAGCTGAACGAGTCACAAACTAATTAAGTCTCTCTCTGGAGAGGCTTGCACACTCAAATCAAGGCACTGAACCTGTTGTGTCCAGACCTGGCGCATGTGCCGCTCGCAAGCAGCTTGCGAACTTCGCTCGTTTATTACATGTTCGTACGCAACCCCTTCACCCCTTCACCTTCCGCGCGCCGGTCGCGCTCAAGATAACACGCCGTACTTGAGCAGCGTACCAGGTGCGCGCATTGCCTGCGCACGCGAGGCTCATAGTTCAAACACAAAAGAAGCTATGTGCGCGCAAGCTGCTCGCGTGCCCCAATCGAGCCTTGCCGGAGCTAGGCGATTAACACACGGTTGGCGGTGTACTGTGTGATAATCGACGCTTCACCGCATACCGCGGCGGTGCGCGGTCCCGTGTGTTAATCGCCTTACACTAGAGCGGCGCACCAAACGTATATAGGCTGTAACCACACGCGAGCAATACGCACGCAGTCCGTAACCGCTTGCGAGCGGTGCATTCGCTAGGTCTGGACACCTCTACAAGGTACAGTCAGCAACAAAAGTCGATTAACATTTATAATTTTTAATTCAAATTCAAATTCAAAATAATTTATTGTGGATCATAGGTTCATAGGATGTCTTAGGTACAATTATTACATAGGTCAGCTATGTCCCGCCATTGAGGCATACAAAATTCACAAAATAATACGGTATAATCCCTAAATTGACATGCTATACATTTCTACTGTCGAGCAATTTTTAAACGCTACAAAATGGCCTTAAACACATTATCAGGGGTGCCTGGACAGAAAACCTCCCCGTGTGCCCGTGGACTGGAGTTCCCTTTCGGATACGTCCGGGGGGAAGGCCAGTTTTTCGGGACGGTGCACCCTGGGGTGCGGGCAAAAACTCCCCTTTTTTAGGGGTCTCTTTGTCCGCATGCCAATATTCTGTCGGGTGGTCGCTCCAACGCGTGTCCCTCTGTTTAGCAGAGGGCACAGTGGCGGAGTAAGAGCGGGCTCGGCGTGCACTTACCCTGCCGCCGGGCTGGCAGGAGGAAGTCTCGTACCTCCTTCTGCCACCGCTGTTCTCGTAGCCCCGAAGACTGTCAAGGTCATGTCTCTGACTTTTGACGGGGGTCGAGGGTCTTGGCTTAACCGCCCAGGCCGCGAGGTAGAAAACCTCTATAAAAAGTCACCCCAAACCTCCAAGCGGCGGCGCACCGTGAGGGAGGTTGTTAGCTTGGCTAATGGGTAGCTAAATTAGTCGTTAGTGCGAACCACGTCTTTTTTTGGTTGGATGGTTGGAACTTTTTATACTCGTGGGATCAAATATGGAAAATTTTTTGAAAAACCCTAAAACATCACCGGCAGTCGCCGCTAAGAGCCAGGGGGGCTCACGTGCCCGGAATGGGGGGTCGCTGGAGTTTTCCAGCACGCCCTCATCACCGGCACCGGAGGAGCGGGCACTCAGTGCCTGCTCCATAGAGATGGTCGAGTCGGATTCCGACTCTGCTTCGGACGCCACAGGCTTCCGGAGCGTGACCTCTGGAGGCGTGGGGGCGGGGGTCGAGGAGAGGAGGAAATCCTTCCTCAAGCGCCCCCGCCCGGGGACAGGACAGGGGACATCCTCCGAGGGGGAGGTGTCCTCTGCCCGCAAGAGGCCCTCCACCAGAACATCTGGTGGCGAGCCCGACGTCGGCCTGGCCTCGAGGCCGGACGAGCTAAGGGAGGTTGTGGAGAAGGCCATTCGGGTGGTGGCCCTGAAAAAGACCAAAGCGTCTAAAGACAGGGCCACCGCCGAAGCCACGGCCTCCATCTTGGCGGCAGCGGCGGTTTTCCACAGCGGGCCCCAGGCGGCAGACCTAATGTCGGAGCTGCGGATGGAGGTCGGCCGCATGAAGGCCGAAATGGAGGCTCTCCGGAAGGAGAACCTCCGTCTCAAGGCGGATCTGGCCAAGCTCCAAGGAGCCGACCGCCGAGAGGTTCAGCGGGAGGGGAGCGCGGGGCCAAGCCAGCCCGCGCCAGAGGAGAGTCCTCTCCTCAACTTGGTGCGGCAAGAGCTGGCCTCCTTCAACCGGAGGTTCTCCGTGTTGGAGAGTAGGGTCCTGCGCCCCCCACTGGCGGCGCCCTCTTACGCCGCCGCCGCCGCCGCTACAAAAGCGGCAAATCCGGCTCCTGGCCCGGCACCGGCAAGACCGGTTCCGGCGGGTCCGGTTCCGGCAAGGCCGGTTCTGGCGGGGCCAGCCCCGGCTAGGCCGGCTCCGACTCCGGCCAAGCCGGCGGCGTCGTCGAAAAGGGGCAGGCGGAGGAGGGGGAAGGGAGCCCCGGCGGCAAACCCGCCGGCCCAGCCTCCCCCCCCTCCTCTGGAGTCTCGCGCAGCCGGCGCCGGTTGGCAGGTGGCTGGGGAGGCAAGACGGGCTGGCAGGGAGACCAGATCGGCGAGGAGGAGGCGGCAGCGCAAAGAGCGCAGCGTCGCGGCGCGACTTCGCGCCCCGAAGACCGCGGCTGTAGTCATCACACTGCAGCCAGACGCGGTCAAGAAGGGCGTGTCGTACCGCGACGTGCTCACAAAAGCGAAGGAGGCGGTGAACCTCCAGGAGCTCGGGGTCGTTGGGGGACTACGGCTCAAGGTCACCGCGACGGGCGCCCGGATGCTGGAGGTTCCCGGTGCGACCAGCGGTCCCATCGCTGACGCTCTGGCCGAAAGGCTCAGGGCGTCCCTGGATGCGGAGGAGGTCCGAGTGTCCAGGCCCACCAAGTGCGCCGACGTGCGCATAATGGGCCTGGACGACTCCGTAACGGAGGAGGACCTCAGGGCCGCCGTCGTCAGGACTGGAGAGTGCGCTGCCGACCAGGTCAAGGTCGGCGCCATCCGTCCTGACTTCGCGGGGCTTCGAACCGTCGTGGTTAGTTGCCCCGTAACGGCGGCCAAAAAGATAGCGGAGGGTCAGAGGCTCCTGGTGGGCTGGGTTTCGGCGCAGGTCAAACTGCTGGAGCCCAGACCCCTGAGGTGCTTCCGCTGCCAAGTGGGCAACCACGCGGCATGCGTCTGCACCTCGGAGGTGGACCGCAGCGACAAATGCTTCCGCTGCGGTCAGCCCGGTCACATGGCCGGTACGTGCCACGCCGCGCCGCACTGCTTCGCATGTGCGGCCGCTGGCAAGCCGGCCGATCACCGGGCAGGGGGCAGGGCCTGCGCCCCCCCTGCCAGGGCCAGGGGCAGAGGTAGGCCCTCCGCTGCCGCCGCCGCTGTCGCCGCCGCCGCTGCTGCCGCCGCGGCCGCCACGGCCGCCGCCACCGTCGCCGCCGCTGGTGCGTCACCGCCCTCGAGGAGGGCCCTGGAGGGGGACATAATGGAGGCCTAATCACGGCCCCATTGCGCCTCCTCCAGGCGAATATCAACCACTGCGTCGCCGCTCAGGATCTCTTGCTCCAGAGCATGGCGCAGTGGTTGATCAACATCGCGGTGGTCGCCGAGCCGTACTTTGTCCCGCCCAGGGATGACTGGGTGATGGACCTCGACGGCTCGGTGGCCATAATATCGTCGGCCGCCGCCGGTACCCCGTCTCTCGAGAGCGTCAAAAGAGGACGGGGTTGTGTGGCAGCACGGTTCGGGGAGATCGCCGTGGTGGGCGTTTACCTCTCCCTGAGCCGAACTCTCGCCGAGTTCCACGTCTCCCTTAGGGAGATAGGAGTCGTCGTCGCCGGGTTCGGTTCCCTCCCCGTGTTGGTCCTCGGGGACTTCAATGCCAAGAATGTGGCTTGGGGTTCCCGGTACACGGACAACGCGCGGGGCAGGATGGTGGAGGACTGGGCTCTGGAGACAGGCCTGGTCATCCTGAACCGGGGTTCTGTCCCCACGTGTGTGCGGATGCGGGGCGAGTCGGTGGTGGACATCTCGTTCGCCAGCCCCGCTCTGTCGCAGCGTGTCGTTGACTGGCGCGTAGAGGAGGGGGTGGAGACCTACTCGGATCACCGGTACATCCGGTTCGACGTCTCCGCCCAGATCCCAGATGCGCTGGTCCGACAGACCCCAAGTGGTCCGCGATGGGCGCTGAAGCAGCTGGACCGGGAGCTGTTCCTGGAAGCCTCGATCGTGCAGGCCTGGGTGTCATCACCAGACAGGCCTGCCGACGTCAACGACGAGGTGGAGTGGTTCCGGGAGGCCATGTCCGCGATCTGCGACATGGCTATGCCCCGGGCCCAGCCAGGAAGCGCCCGGCGTCAGGTGTACTGGTGGTCGCGCGAAATAACGTCGCTGCGCGAGGCGTGCGTTGATGCGCGACGCCTGTACGCCAGGCACCGCCGGTGCCGCATCCGACCTCCGGATGCGGATGCCATAGAGGCGGAGCTGTACGAGGGGTACAGGGCGGCGAAGACCGTCCTCCGAGATGGGATGCTGCGGGCTAGGGATCTATCCCGCAGGGAGATGCTGGAGTCTCTGGACGGGGACCCGTGGGGGCGACCGTACAAATGGGTACGGGATAAACTCCGCCCCTGGGGCCCCCCGCTGACACAGAGTCTCCGGCCCCAGCTCGTTGAGGACGTCGTGAGCGCCCTGTTCCCTTCTCGAGGGGAACATGTGCCCCCGTCCATGGCTCCGCCCATGGCGGTGCCAGACGAAGACGCGGACCACAGCGGCGACGACGACTACATTGCTCCGGAGGTGGCCGAGGTAGACTTGAGAGTGGCGGTACAACGGCTTAAGGCCAAGAATACCGCCCCGGGACCCGACGGCTTGCCTGCCAAAGCCTGGGTCCTGGCCTCGGGGGCTCTCGGTCCTCGACTGGGGGGGCTCCTAAGCGCATGTTTGGAGAGGGGCCAGTTCCCGCTTCGTTGGAAGACGGGGAAACTGGTCCTCATCAAGAAGCCGGGGCGCCCTGCGGACTCTCCGTCCGCATACCGGCCCATCGTGCTGCTCGACGAGGTGGGCAAGCTCTTTGAAAGAGTTATTGCCAACCGCCTCGTCGGGCACCTGGGGAGATCGGGGCCGGACCTAGCGGAGAGCCAGTTCGGCTTCCGCAGGGGGCGCTCCACGGTGGACGCCATCATGCGCGTGAGAGCCCTCACGACGGGGGAAGTAGTGACCCGGGGCAGGGTCGTCTTGGCGGTGTCGCTCGACATCGCCAATGCCTTCAACACCCTGCCCTGGAGCTGCATCAGGGAGGCACTCCGGTATCACCGGATGCCGACCTACCTCCGTCGTGTAGTCGAGGACTATTTGACGGATAGGGCCGTCATCTACCCCGGCCAACGGGGGGAGTGGAACCGGCGAGAAATGTCGTGCGGTGTCCCACAGGGATCGGTCTTGGGGCCGCTTCTGTGGGACATCGGATACGACTGGGTGCTGCGCGCCGACCTCCCTGATGGCGTCAGCGTGGTCTGCTACGCTGACGACACGCTTGTCCTGGCACAGGGAGAGTCGCACCAGGCGGCGGCCGACTTGGCGACGAGAGGGGTTGCGACAGTCGTCGCAAGGATCCGGCAATTGGGACTCGAGGTGGCATTGCACAAGTCCGAGGCCTTCGGAACGCGCCACCGCCGGGCTCCCAAATAACGGTGGGAGGGGTCCACATCGGCGTCGGGACGACGATGAAGTATTTGGGTCTCGTCCTCGACAGCCGGTGGGGCTTCCAGGAACACTTCCGACGCCTGGCTCCGCGATTGGAAAGGGCTGGGGCTGCTTTTTGGCGGCTCCTGCCCAACCTCGGGGGACCAGGCGCCTCCTGCCGGAGGTTGTACGCGGGGGTCGTGCGGTCCATGGCCCTCTACGGGGCCCCTGTGTGGGCCCCCATCATCAGGCGGCGGCCACCAGCCAAGTTGGTCGCCTGCCAGAGGGTCATGGCCATCCGGATGATCCGGGGATACCGCACGGTCTCCGGCGAAGCGGCAAACCTCCTTGCCGGATTACCGCCGTGGGATCTGGAGGCTACAGTCCTCCAGCGCGTCTATGAGTGGCGCGTGGACGCGCAGCGCCGGGGCGAAAACCCGCTGCCGCAGCAAATCGCGGCACTGCGGCTCGAGCTCCGGGGCGATCTCATGGCGGAATGGGAGATGCGACTGTCGCAACCTAGGTTCGGGCACGCTGCAATCGCGGCGGTAAGACCCCTCTTTGAGGAGTGGCTAGAGAGGCGCCACGGCGTCCTCACCTTCCGGCTGACGCAGGTCCTCACCGGACACGGTTGTTTCGGGAGGTTCCTGTGTCGGATTGCACGGGAGGAAACGCCCGGGTGTCACCACTGTGTGGACCGCCCGGAGGACACGGTGGAGCATACGGTGCAGGTCTGCCCAGCTTGGGCGGAGCATCGCCGTGTCCTCACGGAGGCGATAGGCGGCGGCGACCTCTCGCGCCCGGGCCTGGTTCAGGCCATGCTCCGGGGCGAGAGGGAATGGGATGCAGTCACCTCCTTCTGCGAAGCAGTAATGCTAGCGAAGGAGGAGGCGGGCCGCGTGAGGGAGAGAACAACACCCTCCACCTCACGCCCCAGCCGCCGCGGGAGACGCCCAGGGCGTCGGACGTCGCGAGGCGACATCCGGCCACCGTAGGCGCGGGCTTGCGGACGGCGAGTAATGGGTAGCTCGCCGTCCGATCAAGGACCATGCCCGGGTCGACGGCGCGTTCTGTTCGCGCGCGCCTCAAAGAGCTGTCAGCACAGGGACGGGGCCCCACAACGGGGCCAAACGCCTGCCGGGGTTGCGGGACGTCTTAACAGGATACCGTGGCCCCGGAACGTAAAGGGCAACAGAAGGAACAGGGTGGTTTTTTAGTCAGTAAAAGTCTGACAGTCCCTTCCGCCCCGCCCAGGACGGAAGGACTCATTTGATGATTTTTACCACCTCAAAAAAAAAAAAAAAAAACACATTATCAATAAATAAATTAACTGGAAGAGACAATTTTACGACTTGGAAATTAATATATAAACAATCAGTTTGATAAATGTCTGAAGAAATTTGGCATAAAACACCAAACAACTATTCCATACACACCTCAGCAGAATGGTGTAAGCGAGCGAATGAATCGTACTCTTATAGAACAAGCTAAATGCATGTTACTTAATGCTAAATTACAGAAGGAGTATTGGGGAGAAGCGATCAATCGCTCACCAACTCGCTCACTGTCTAACATCACCCCTGAGGAACAATGGACTGGATTCAAACCTGACCTAAGTCATATGAAAGTCTTTGGTTGCCAGGCAATGGTACACATACCAAAAGAAAAGCGTCGCAAATTAGATGTTAAGTCTCGTAAGTTGATGTTTATTGGTTATAGCGAATGCACGAAAGGATATCGCTTTATAGATAAGAAAACTAAGCAAGTCATAATGAGTAGAGATGTAGTATTTTTAGAAGAAACTGTCAACCAAAATAAAATAAACAAAAATACCAGTTGTTTAGAAACCACAGATAAAAAGTGTAAGAAGTTAGTGGAAGAGAAGAAAAGAATAGAAAAGAAGAATTTAAACACACTTACAAGCAAATATAACAACTGCAGTGAAGAGAATGATTGCATAGTATATTTAGAGACTGATAATAATCAAACACAATCTCATAATGAAGAAGACAATTATGAATCTGACTCTAATAGTTCTAGTTATGAGGACCCTCACGATGAGACATACATACCCCCAGATTCATCTGATATCAGTACCAGTTCTCCTGAAATATGTCATGTAAATCTCAGATCACGCCGAGACACACAGAGACAAAAAGGAGAAGTACACAGCAACAGCTCAGATCCTAAGTCTTTTTCATGCATTAATTCAGAATCTGCAATGAGTTTATTGGATGACGACCCACTAGATCACACTGAAGCACTGAACAGTGAAAATTCTGAATTATGGAAGCAAGCCATGGAAGCTGAGTATAAATCTTTAATCGAAAATAATACTTGAAGTGTTATAGATTCACCTGTTGGCAAAAAACTAAGAGAGATGACGCTGGAAACATATCACAATACAAAGCTCGTCTCGTCATAAAAGGATTTAAACAAACAAAAGGAATAGATTACAATGAAGTTTATGCTCCGGTTGTACGCAATTCATCTATCAGATACTTGATTGGTCTAGCGGCTAAGTATAAACTAAAAATTCATCAAATGGATGCAATCTCAGCCTTTTTGCAAGGAGTTTTAGATGAAGAAATTTACATGGAGATGCCACCATGTTATGAAATTCAAAATAAAGTATGTCGGCTTAACAAAGCATTGTATGGCCTAAAACAAGCCAGCCGGCAATGGAACAAGAAACTTAATGCTGCTCTTATTGACATTGGATTGAAGCGGTCAATAATAGAGCCTTGCGTCTATTACAGAATTGTTAATGAACATGATATACTGTTTATAGCAGTGTATGTTGACGATTTGCTCTTTATGTTCAATAATGAAAAAACTGTATCATATGTCAAAGAAAAACTACAAGAAAACTTTAAAATGAAAGACCTTGGCACAGCCAGGCAATGTATTGGTTTTAAAATAACACAAAACACTAACTTGGAGAAAATATCGTTGGATCAAATATTGTATACTAGCTGTCCGCCGCGGTTACACCCGCGTCTTTGGTTACTGCTCCGCTCCCGTAGGTCGTAACGTGATGGTATATAGCCTATAGCCTTCCTCGATAACTAATCTATCTAACACTGAAAGAATTTTTCAAATCGGACCAGTAGTTCCAGAGATTAGCGCGTTCAAATAAACAAACAAACACTGCAGCTTTATAATATTAGTATAGATAGAGAAAATTTTACAAAGATTTAAAATGTATGATTGTAAGTCTGTACCAACTCCTTTTGAAGCTGGGACTCAATTAAAAAAGGCTGAAAATGATACTGAAGTATTAAAAAATGTACCTTATCAAGAAGCTGTGGGATGTCTTTTGTATTTGTCGCAAGGTACACGGCCTGACATAGCCTATGCTGTTAATACCGTTAGTAGATTTAATAACAATCCAACAATGCAACATTGGATTGCTGTCAAGAGAATATTTCGCTACTTGAAAGGAACTATTGATTTGAAACTTACATTTAAAAAAGATAACAAAAACATAGTTGGTTATTGTGATGCAGATTGGGCCAGCGACACTGTAGATCGAAGATCTTGCACTGGCTATTTATTTATTTTTCAGGGTGCTTGTATTACTTGGAACTCGAGAAAACAAGCCACTGTAGCATTGTCCAGCACTGAGGCTGAGTTCATGTCTCTAGCATCAGCTGTTCAAGAGGCGATCTGGCTAAGGCAACTTAATAATGACATCTGGCACAACTTTTCAGGTACTCCAATGACTATATACTGTGATAATAGAAGCGCTATTAGTCTTTCAGGCTCAAATGTCTACCATGCTCGCAGCAAACATATTGATATTCGCTACAACTTTGTGAAAGAAAAGGTTGCTGCCAAGGCGATACATGTGGAGTACATGAGCACCGAGTTCATGTTGGCTGATGCGCTGACAAAGGGTCTACATCGACCGAAGCTCTGCCACCTTATGGTTGGAATGGGTTTGCGTTCAGGAGAGGGTGATAGTATGAACGAAACAAGATAAAACTAAATGTTGTTTATGACTTTAAAAAGTTTCCTCTCTCTCTCTATGGTGTGCAGTGACGCGTGTAAAACGTGAAATTCTTTTTGTACTTATTATAATTAATAAACCAGTTAAAACTAATTAATAGTGCTTTATTTACATACAACACTATTAGTACACCCACATTTCGCCAGTTATGTTTAAGTTCCATGTAATAGGGAGCGAGCCTATTGCCATCAACCGGGCACAAATCCAGACTCCGACAAATACTCAAACAATATTATCAGAAACCTACCAAATTCTACTTTTATCCTTTCAGCAGTGTTTAAATTATGTACAGCTTAAAAAGAAATAAAGACAAACTATGTATTCACAAAAAAAAAACGTTACTAACACCAATAGATTTTTCTTGACCAAAAGTTTTGTGCCGAGAAACGTACGCCTCAGCGAGACACCTTGCGTGACAAACTTCAAAATGGCATTTCATACTTTGACATTTGTACTTGGGGTTGCTATAAAAACCGAATTTGCACGAAATATGGGTATTTAAATAGTAAAAAGCACGTGACTATCCAGACATGTCCGGTAGTCGCGAATTCGTGAGACAAGCTTTTTATTGATTTCCTCAACATTTTCTGTACTAACTTAAATGAAATGCTTTGTTTAAATGATAAACTAACAATCAAACAATAAAATTAAATCGTCGCACTTTAGCTGTCGTACAATAAACTTCTAAAAAAAAATATGTAAGGATGCAAACTGGCAGTGGGACATCATAGTTTTACACATTTCTGAAACATTATAAATTCAAATAAAATTGAAAATGTGTTCTACCAAGAACCAATAAATCAAATCCAACGATTTAAATAAACACACTTTCAGTGTGCATAAAGTTTTTCTTAAGAAAAATGTTTCCAAATATTTTTTTCATCATTTTGTTGTCATGAGACAACCGAAAATCGACCTGCGTCATTTAAAAAAAATGCCCACCTGAGTCAACAATGAATTCAATGCTTGTTTCTTCAGCTTGTAAGTTATTTGTGAATTTGCTAATCAATGCCCTTGAGGTGTACACTAAACGTTCAATAGTCCATCAGCACCATAAAGGCTACTTTAGCTCGAATATACAAGCGCGACACAGTCAATGAGGGTGCGTGTGCGTGTATGAGTGATGTCTCAACATTCCACAGATAACACACACTAATAAACTGTCGCCACACTACGCGAAATAGCATGATATTTCTGTTGCATTTAGAATACGCGTCTGTTCTTACCATAGCATTGCTAAAATTCGCATCAATCTAATATGTGTTGGTAGCTGTTTAGGCTAAGCAACAGCTTCACGATCAGTAAGGTCTGAGTTCGTATCTTAATTACTTCTTGGCTGTTTTTTTGTTTCTTTGAAACCATAATAATGAAAAGTAAAAACTTGTTAGGTTTATGCTTATTAATAATGAATCATGCTTATTATTTATTTTTATACGAAGAAAATGTTAGTTATTGTATTAAGTTTTAACTATTTATGTGATTTTTAATTTACTTTTTTGGTGTTGGAAGGTGGAAATAAAAAAGTCGTGCTTAATAATAACAATAAAGGTTTATTCGTTTTATTTATTTATTTAATTAACTGACAAGAATTGTGACGTTACATTCCTACTTAGATAAAAGAAATTCACTTGTAACCGTTCATAAGATTTTTTGTGTTTACCCACGTCATATCAATATAACAAGAAAAGAATATTCTAATAACACAAATACTTATTTCTGTCTACCTCACAGAAATCTAAATTATTTGTTTAATTTTCTATGATCTACCTTTTTAACTTTACGAAATGTGTGAACAAAGCGAACAAGATAAAGAATATTATGCTTATCAAGTAAAAACTTACAAAAAGTCATAGTCTGGATGAGATTCGATCTCACGACTCCTCGATTCAAGCACCTATCTGCAGGCGTTTAGCCGATAGGCCAACTTGACTTATTTTATAATGTTGAAATTATGAACTACAAGCATTTGTCGACGGCAATGATAATACATGTGACTGTTCTCGAAAATAGAAGGTCGTAAGTCAAACTTAACTTGAAGCGAATGTTTTTTGAGAATGTCTATCCACTTATGGACTCCACTGTACCATGGTGTTCCCCCACCCTACTACTCCCACATCCCACTGGGTCCCGAAGGCTTGATTAGGCGATGGATTTTGGTGAAATTATTAGAAGTCTTTTTCATAGTGCCCCGTTACGCATACACCAACCACACTATCTCATAAGTTGATGAACATCATGAGCGACAAAGATTAACAAACTCGACATTCAAAGTATTATTTTTGTTCAGCGACTTATGCAATTATTGATGTTAAGGAAAAGCGGTGTTCAGCGATTTTTGTAAAAGGCATTGATTAACTTAGTATGGACTAGCGGCGTCATGTTTTTTTTCAGTGGCCACAAATAATTATTATATTACTTTGTTGTGTTGTTAAGTACACATAGTATATGTTCGATTATTTTTATCCTAAGTTATATCGAAGTTGAGATATTTGCATTTGAAGATTTTTAAAATGTCGTCAATATAAAAACTTCAATTACTGTCCTGCGTACAGAAATCTCAGATATGTTTTTGAAGGTTGTTTTTAGAGATTGACTTTACTGTTTCACGACCATGTGTCAATGTTACGTTACTTTTGGGTCTTGGGAAATAATAAAGACACATTACCTCGTTGTAGAGCAAGAAGTCATTAAGTGCAAAAAGGTAGTTTCGAGATAATAGTGTTTTAGAGACTTTTTGTTTTGTAATTCGAAATAACACATTAACACTTATAGTTACAAAAAAAAACTACTATAGCATGACGCGCCCCTCCATATTACTATTTCAATGTGTGTAGCCATATCCATATGAAAGAGTTTCTATGTAGTTGTAGTATTCATTAGCAGGCCGGCAGATTTGTTGGTCAACTAATCATAACTAGCAAGACCGCACAAGACAACGCACGTGTCATTTTCATAGAGTATGTCAGTGCAGCGCCATACTAATAATAATGAGTAATTAATGACGCCGCTAGTCGAGCAACAAATCGCTGATTTGTTTTTGTTTCGATAGCCGTCTCAGTACGCACACATTGTGAGTTTGTTTGTACGCACACGTTGATACTTTCACAAATACTTTCAAACATTTTGAATTTGTGGAGGGGCGCGCCATGTTATAGTAGTTTATCTTTAGGTTGCGGTAAGTAGGTAGTTACTAAAAAAAACCTCAGAACCTTAAAAGGGTTTATAAGAATATATAGGTATAATAACTTCTTCGTGTTTAATGAGCTATCAAAACCAAATATCTCCGTTCCGATAAGGTTTAGAGAAATGTGTCCATATTAGCTTTTGATCGCATTATTCTGATCTTTCAAAATATCTAAGTTTCATTAGTGGCCATCCAACTTCAAAATGACGCCACTTTTACGCAAACCCCTTTCTGATGTCAAGGTTATTTTGTTCTGTAGTCGTGACAGTACTTATGGAGGACTTTAGTGTTCAGGTGTTTAGTAAATTTGAACGTGTATATGGACTTCTGTTGCTGACTGTACCTACAGAGTCAACAATGAATTCAATGCTTGTTTCTTCAGCTTGTAAGTTATTTGTGAATTTGCTACTTACGGTTTTGTTGAGACAATTTCTCGTATAGTGTGAGTTGTTACCACATTGCCGGCAGTTAAACTTTTCTTGACACTCTGCATACCTATGTCCAGGTTTTAGGCACTTAAAACAGCTCTGCTGTGTTCTGTACTGTTCTCCATTAGATGTCGAAGGTCTAGTTCTGCAAAATCTCGCAATGTGTCCTTTCTTTCCGCATTTAAAGCATGTCTTCACAAAACAGCTGGTTGCTTCCTGGGGTGCTATTCTCTAAAAGACTCGACGACGAACTCGTCGACGAAACTAGTATGGTCCCTAGTGGATTTTCAACTTTATGCTGTAGATCACAACGTTGTAAATCTATTAAAGACAAACTGTTTCGGAACTCGTCGTAGAGACAGTTTGTCGTTAATGGATTTTCAACTAAATGGTCTAGAGCATAAAGTTCAAAATCCACTGGGGACCATACTAGTTTCGTCGACGAGTTCGTCGTCGAGTCTTTTAGAGAATAGCATAGCTGACTCTCTTCATCGTTGTTGCTCGGTGTTATAGCTTTTGTTTCATCTGTTTTGTTGGCACTCCTTATTCTCATCTCCAGACTTAATCTTGATATCAAGTTTGTTAGTGTTTTGTCATTTAATGACGTTGCTTCCCAAGCTGTTCTGAAATGATTCAATTTTTCTGGTATGTTTGTTAATATTTTTGTTGTAATTTGTTTGTCATCAAGATTGTAGCCTAATCCTCTTATTTCCGTTGCGATGTTTTCATCAGGTCATCATGATTAAATTTGTAGTTGTAAAATTCTTCTAGTTTTTGAGATATTTGTATTTCTTTATGGCCTAAACATATCTTATCAAATTTTTCTATAATTTCTTTCGTCGTTTGACAATTAATAGCATATCCCATAAATTTATCACATATGGAGCTTAGGATAATCAGTTTCGCTTTGCGTCCTTTTTTTCAAAATCCTTTTCTGCTTCTGCTCCAATATTTAAAACTGAGCTTATATCCTTAGCTTTCAGAATCAAAAGTAGTTTAAAGGCCGCTGCATACGTGACGGGTAAATACTCCGGACGGGACGTGAGCGGGACGGGCACGTGATTGCCTCGTTCAAAACGGGAACATGGTGCAAACGCATACGCAACGTGACATTGATTCGTATCTAACGTGCTAGTGTTGTGAACAAAGAAAGATGGATTTTTCAATTCAAGAATTGGCTTTAATTGCTATTGCTAAACGGGGACGTGCTAAACATCGTCGCCGACGAGATTTTTCCCGTCCACGTTCCCGTCCCGTCCATGTTCCCGTGACATATACGTATTTGGATACATTTTGTATGCAACGATGTTTCCAAAACTTCCCGTCACGTCCCGTCCGGATAAAAACCCGTCACGTATGCAGCGGCCTTTATTTTCCAAAAGGAATATTCTGTGTCGTTTGTTAATTTTGACAACTTCATGCATTCGTCTGCCATTTTTCCGATTTTATTTTTTCTCTTTGTATTTAATTTGGACTTTTAGTTACAGGTTTTTCTATTCATTCATCTCTACTCATCCACAATCAATCGTTTAAGAGGCCCATAACCTTTTGTTGGTGTAAAAACATGATTGTGTGGGATGTACTCACATAGGACCCTTCATTTGAAATCAAACCGCTGTTTCTCCATAAATCCTTACAAATATATTACTTATCAAATAAGTAGTTTCCAAAATTAATCTACATTCCGCATTTACCCTCATGAAATATTGTTGTTTTGGCCCAAATTTTATGTATTATCTCCGGTCTTCACCTTTGTGGAAGCAGCCACACCTCTTGGACAAAATTGACAAAGTTATTAGAAACATCTTAACGTCAGTACTGAATGTGGCCTTGGATGACCGAGCGTGGCTGCAAGCCACACTACCAATTCGTTTTGGTGGCCTCGGCATCCGCAAAATTTCTAGTGTTAGCATAACGGCATTCTTGTCTTCTGTCCACAGCACTGAACAGTTAACCAGTAAAATTTTATCCTCGTCACTGGTTAACTTTGAGGTGCCGTGCTTGACCGAAGCAGTGAACGCCTGGAAAGTAGCTTGCCCGGATACAGATCGGCCCGTGATCCCATCTTCCCAGAGACAGTGGGACGAGCCGCTTTGCAGGTTGGTACGGAACAACCTTATTAATACGTCCACCAATTCTGCCGAGCGCGCCCGCCTGCTGGCTGTGGGTGAGTGGGAGTCGGGTCTTTGGCTTCAGGCACTCCCGTCATCCAACATAGGCACTATACTGGATGACACTACATTTCGGCTCGCTACATGCTTACGTCTGGGCGCTCCTTGTGGGGCTCCGCATCGCTGTCAGTGCGGTGAAGCAGTCGACTGCCTCGGACACCATGGCCTATCATGTTGTAAAAGCGCAGGCCGGATAGCACGGCACGCCAGCATTAACGACATAATCCGTCGTGCTCTTGCTTCCGCCGGAGTGCCAGCTGTTCTAGAACCAATTGGCTTGGCACGCGACGATGGGAAGAGACCAGATGGGATGACCATAATGCCTTGGAAGTTGGGTAGGCCTTTGGTGTGGGATGCAACATGTGTCGACACCCTTGCGCCATCCCACCTTCCTAGCACGACGTGCTGTGCTGGGGCGGCCGCTGCTGGTGCCGAAAACCTCAAGCGGCGCAAATATAACAACCTTCTTGGAAGTTATGTATTTGAGCCGTTTGGGGTTGAAACACTGGGGCCATGGACATCGCGAAGCGACTGGTCGACTCTTCACATGACCAGAGGGCTGGCCTTTTCTTAGGCCAAAGAATCAGCATTGCTATACAACGTGGCAATGCTGTCAGCCTTTTGGGCACTTGCCCCATTGACAGCGACGCGGACGAATTTTTTGATGCCCTATGAGGTCTCCTTTCTGCCTTTTTTTTTATAAATTGTACATATATTTTACATTTAGTTTAAGGTTTTATGTTTAAGTGTAAATAAATAACTGTAAGCCTTAAAAAAAAAAAAAATATAGTAGTTTCACAATTTTATAATTTAGTACATCTCAAAAACCTTTTATAGAATCCCTGCCGATTCCTTACATCTTTTCTATCACAATACCATACTTCAAGTGACTGACTCTGTCTTTTCAAAGAACACTTCTAAAATATAATTCAAATTCAAATATAGCTCTACAGGCAGCTCTTTTTCTTTTTCTTTTTCCCTCTCTTTTTCAGCCAGTGACATATGCCAAAACACAGATAAAATTCCACAATTCCACAACAGTTTTTTGGAGTACAGTGCGTTGAAAGTGGAGATGACTAAGATGCAATCCAGAATAGAGGTTACAGAAGAATCCAATGCTGAACTACGTATGAAAAAAGCTGCACATGCTGCTCCTGCTGGGTCCTGCTGTGCCTACGTCGCAGCTGTACGATTCACGTCTGCAATACTCCACGAAGGTTGAGGAAGTCGTGGAGTCTTTTGGAGTGAAGACCAATTATTGGACTCTGGAGGGTTGAAAAGTTGGAATCGCGCCACGACATCAACTTTAGATCGTTCGTGGTTTTGAGGATAAGAAGAGGATTTTTGGCTGGGTGTCGTATACCGACGTTTCTGAGATCGATTACGTAACACCACGCAGCGAAACACGACGCCGACGAGACGTGTATACGACGTGCTTGCTTGAAGCTAGTTTATATTAAATATGTATTACGTTTACTCAGAAGTTTAATTTTTTCACTGCTACAAGGGGTAGCAGACCTAAGTATTTGATATTAATTTCAGCTTGATACCTCCACGCGTTCTGAGAAAAAGGGTCTTGACAGACGGACAGACAGACAAATGGACAACAAAGTAAGTAATCCTATAAGGGTTAAGTAAAATGTGTTTCTAGAGATTTTAGTATATGGGTATTGGAAATAAGCAAAAGTAAATAAAGACCAATAAGTTTAAACAAAAATATAAAATTTCTTTAATCACTTTCTAATAATTATATAGGAGAGTATACAATTGTTAAGTTATATTATAAATATGCAAGTGATTATGGTAGCCCTATGGCTAACATATATCTGTAAAACCATTAAACAATGAAGATGTGATTCGGGAAGCCCAATGACAGCCACAAAACAATGCGAGCGAACAGCCACGTACAATATCGCTCTGCAGCAGGGTTTGGTTACTCGTGAAACTCTTATACAGCGGCTGTGGGGAAGACGGCATTTAAGATCCTGAAACAAAATAAATTTTATTTTTGTTTATAATTTAAAGAGTGTACGACTAAACGCCTATAGACTGACTTTATTTAAACAACGTTTATTTTGAAGTGTTCTAATTCTTGTTGATATTAGACAAACAACATTTAGGTACTTTTATCAGTTACGCAGGGCTGAGAGAGCAGGGCTGTATTCAAATTAAAATAAAATAATACTAGCCTAAAATTGTTTATTTAAGGGGGGTTTCTTCTCATATAGAGAAGGCACGAGCATTAATCACCACGCTTGCTTGTGATTTCAGAGTTATGTTTACAATACTGAAGCCTCGATTGGCGCAGTGGCTAAGCAGCTGCGCTGCATATCGCGGGTTCGATTCCCGCACGTAACAAATGTTTGTATGACCTACAGATTGTTCCGGGTCTAGCTGTTTGTGTATGTGAGTTTGTATGTTTGTAAATGCACTCACGATAAAGGTGAAATTCATAGTAAGAGACAACGTTATGAAAAAAAAATCTTAGTTTCAATCTGTCAAAAATATCTCTACTTTAATTTAGATAAACGTATCTACGATATAGGAGACATTTATAGAGAGGGGCAACGTTAAAAAACACCTGACTTTATTTATTATATATTTATTTAAACTTTATGCAACAAAAGCGTACAAAGGCGGACTTAATGCCTAAGGCATTCTCTACCAGTCAACCAAAGGTGATGAAGAGATAACAAAGCAGGTGCAAAAAAAACGGGTTGCACTCCGGGAGTGCCGGCAGAAGTGAAAACTTGATTATTAACGTTTACGTTTACGTTTAACATACACGAACATTCGCGCAAGCGCCCTGCGCAGTCTAAACGAAACAGTAGGCCCAGGCATACATTTTCGCCGCGCCGTAGAGAGGGGATAGCTGTCTACTCTCCATCCGTCTTACGCTTTTTCGATCAGGTCACGTGTCCTGACGCGCACGTGTCCTGACGCGAGTTTAAGATTTTATACCCATTACAGAAAAAGTGCTCAACGCCGCTAAAGAAGTTTTCACTTCAAAAATTGTACACACGGAAATAATCAGATATGAGATACTTTACTTTTGACTTTTTTGCTGAATTGACTTCAATCTAGCGGGATCTTACGGGATCCTGGCATCCTGCATAGGTTATAGTTTTTTTGCGGCATTAAAAAATCGACATCGATCAGTAAAAATGATTTTAGATTTACCATAGTTCAAACTTTTACAGCCACGTATTTATGTTTATGCTGGAGCCGAAATGTCTCATGTGCGTGTAATTACAAAGAAAGATTACATAAGCACTGACCCATCAAACTGGAACCAAAAAGAAATAATAGGGGATCGGACAGTAATCAGATTAAATCTAAAATGTACTTAGATAAAATAAATATACTGTTTTACGATTATTTATCGAATAACAATTTAATATAATTCATTTAAATATTTTTAGCATACATACATAAACTCACGCCTTTTTCCCATGGGGGTAGGCAGAAACCACAGAACGCCACCTGCTACGATCCTTACATACTCCTTTCGCCTCTTCTACGTTCATACATCTCGTCATACAAGCACGCCGGTTACGAGTACTCCGCACCTGACCGTTCTGAAGAACCCCACCAATAAGGTCAGTGTAGGTCTTCCTAGGGCGACCCCTCCCTGCGTTACCACTCACCTCTGCCATATAAATACCTTTTGTTAATAAATATTTTTAAATAAAAAAATAAAATGTTGTCATTTACAATATTTTTAATCTGTACTAAAACACTAATCACAGTGCGTTACGTCATTTGTGGGCAATCATTGACTGCACGGATACTAACTACCTAACTTAATTCAATCAGTTATTTCCATAATTTTGTTGAAATTCTAAAAGTTGCTAAAAGATTAGGTACTGATAAATTAGGATACGGTGATCTATTTAAAACTGTCACGTGGTGTTTCTCTAGTTTTTCATAATGGAAATTTAGTTATGACCACATCACGTGGCGTTTTGGCGGGATTTTTAAACAAACAATATTATAACATGATTTTGAGTACCTAAAATAGGCTATAAATAAATAAAATTTTATTAACCATAGGAAAAAGTATCCATAAAGAAAATTTAAAACACTTTTTGAAATTTATTGTTTATTTATTTAAACTTTATGCAACAAAAGCGTACGTAAGCGTAGCGTAAGCATTCTCTACCAGTCAACCAAAGGTGATGAAGAGAGGGTTTGACGCAATGGTGCATTTCGCAAAATGTGCACTTCTCAAAATAGCAATTCTCAAAAAGAGCACTTCTCAAATTGAGCACTTCTCAAAACGCGCACTCGTCAAAATGAGTGTGAATTTTATCACAATGAGTCAAAATAAAAACCGTTTGCTTAAGTACATATTATTTATTATTTTGGACGATTTTTAGCGAAATAAACTTATTATAATAGGTCTTTACCTATGAAATTTCCGTTTTGTATGAAAAAATTTAAACGATTTTTTTTCATGTATTTTTTATTTGTATTAATCGAAATAATCACCCATGCAATAAATGCATCTTTGCCAACGCAGTGGCAGTTTATTGATGCCGTTCTTAAAAAAATCTGCTGGACGGGAGGCAACAAATTCTTCAAAGGCATTTTGTACTGCCTCTCGGGTATTGAATTTTTTTCCCGCCAAGAAGTTATCCAAATTCTGGAAAAAGTAGTAGTCTGTAGGCGCAAGGTCTGGTGAGTAGGGCGGATGACGGAGAGCTTCCAACCCCAGTTCTTGCAACTTGGAGACTGTCTGCTGTGCAGTATGAGGTCGCGCGTTGTCGTGCAGGAGCAGCGGAGACTCCATAATTACTCGAATTTTTAACGTATCCATGATGACGAAAAAGATTGAAATGCGATGAAAATGTAACACTAATCAATAAACAAATGACTACTTTTGGAAAAAAAAATCCATGTTTTTAAAATAAAATTAATTTGAAATTAGAATTCTTAAACAAACAAAAATTATTTTGATTTGAAATGGCCAGTACTGCAGAACGGCAATTTCATAGGTAAAGACCTAATATTATTAATAATTTTATTTATAATAATCATTTTAACTAATCGGAGATTTGTCATGGTTATAATTTCGTTCGTTCGGTTACGTTTTCGTTGTACGTATTTTTTTCCAATTTACTAGGAAATAGGAAAATTAGGAAGTATATTAAATGCTATATTCATATATGTCAGCATATTATGAATATAGCATTTAATATACTTCCTAATATACACAATTCAATTCTCTATTTTCTAAAAAAGTCGAAAACTAAAATGGCATATAAAATACGTAAATACATGTATAAAAAAATACGTAAAAACTAAAAAGGTAACCGAACGAACGAAATTATAACCATGACAAATCTCCAACTCTATATTAATATCAAAAATAGCGTATAAAGATTTAAACAACTGATTATCAACCAGCAAGTACTATCCTACCAAATGTAGCAATATAAAAAACACGGTTTTAGCACGTTGTAAGTCACGTGACTATTTTTTTCGTATTCCTGACAGCAAACCCTTTCATTTGATACCCATATCATGGGGGTGGATTTCAAACAGCTAGTCCGCCATCTTGGGGAGGCCGCCATATTGGATTTGTAATGACGTTTCTTAGCTAGTCATGTATTGTCATCAGAACTCAGAGCGTGTGCAAAAGGAGAATGGCGAGACTACATGTAATTTGGGACCCAGTGATAGAAGTAGTGTGTAATATTGAAACTGATTTGTAGTTAAAGAATGACTTAAGGCTAACCAAAAATCAAATGGAAAGTAATTTGAAAAAGTTGGGAGAAAAAAAATATGAAAGGTGGAAGATTATAACCTAAAATAATCTAAAAGTAAACTAAGACTCGCAATTATTGGTTATTATTTATTTATACATACTATATTTTTATTTATTTTTATTCCGCTGCTAATTATCAGTCATATACCCGTTTAGCCAGATTCACCTGTAATTCATATTTTTGCATAATATCACAGGATAAGGAGGCAGCTTTATATCTCCTGGAATATTCTTTAAAAGCTCAGTTGATGTACTTTTATCTACATTTACCAGAGTTTTGTTGAATAAAACAACATTTATTTACCTACATATTTAAACCTTTATTTATTTTGTAATTACTTATAAAATATTCAAGACATACAAACATTGCATCTTCCTTTAATCTTGTTTTGCGTTCCTAGATAGTATTTTATGATAAATAATCTTTTAACCTAATTAAAAGATTATCTAAGAAGCTAGCTGGTGCAGCGACATAGCTTTGGTGTCTGGGATAATCCACGTACCACAAAATGCTCATACCATGTGAGCAAGAGTCCACATTCATGTCCCCAAAAGGCAATGGCGATAACAACAACAAGAGCAGAGTTTCTGTAAAAACTGTCCACCACCTTGCCTGCAAATAACATGGCACGCATACTTTATTGTTAAAGATTAACTGAAACAATATACAAGTAAAAAGTTGTCAAAAATACAAATGTAAAATAATAATATGGATAGGTAAGTACCTACAATATTTATTAATTTCATAACCAACCTGTCGGGGTGTTTGACCATATCTTTTGGTCAATAATAAATAGTTAAAAATACTGCTTGATAAAACTTAAACCATTTTTATTGCTGTTGTAAAATAATTAATCTTAATTTGACATCTTTGTTATATAATAGTTTCCATGGTTACGGTATGACATTACACTTTACTTTCTTTTTAGGTTTTTTTTCAAGCATAAATACTTTTTACATTAATATGTAACCGTTGAAAATAGTGTTGCCTATCGATAGTCGACTATCGCTAAACTATCGATAGCCTATCGATAGTATCCATATTATCATTCTATAGATAGTAGTAGTAGTTTACGTATTTTTATAATGATATACAAAAATAGTACTTATCGAAAGTATTAGTTCCGATAATATCGATACTATCGAAGTCCAGCATTTGTTTAGGAGCAATACTGTCGATGGTATCGATAGTGTGAGCTATCGATAAAACTATCGATGTTGTAATACAATTGATAGTTTTACAAACTATCATTAGTATCGATAGTATTACTTTAAAAAATCGATATACTATTGATAATATTATCATGTTATAGTATCGATCCTATCGATACTCTCGCTTCCAATCAATAGTATTAGTTAATTTGTGATATCGATAGTATCAGTGGTTTAGCATTGTAACTAGATTTCGAGGTCATCTATCGATAGAGAAACTATCGATAGTTGGGCAACTCTAGACAAATAGTTGACAAATGTCAACAAAAATGTCGTCAGTGTCAATTTGATAATGACGTTCCGTTTCTCCGTTTCATATAATCCATTACGTATGTAGCAAAATAATGAGTCTTAATTTTTTTACGGTCTATTTACATGGTTCGTATGTTTCATCGTTATGGGTTTTCAGAATATTTAACAACTTTTTAACAAGATGTATAAGTATAAAAGAAGGAAAATCACCAAGCAAAAACGAACTACTTTTTATCTAATCATTAGCCTAGAAAGGAATGTAACTATATGTTTCGTTTAGAAACTGCACGATGATTATTTTTTGTTAATTATGAATAATTAATAACTTTTGATTCCTGTTTTGTAATAACTCAGTATTTTTTTGTACAACACTTATTTACTTGATATTATAATTGATATAAAGTAGACCGTGCACAGCGCTCCGTTCATTTTGGGTCCACTCTTGCCATCCTTCTTTCATCCTAATTAAAGACCGGGAAGTGAGTCAAATTAAGATTCCAAGATTTTCTTACATAAGTACATAGTTAGTTACAAGTGAAGCTAGTATAAAAGCGTGTTAATGTTAATAAAAGCGTGTTAATGTTAATAAAAAAAGTGTGTTAAAAAAAAAGCTTTTACAAAAACATCAAAAATTGCGCTATATTTTTGTAAAGAGAGCTGTATTCTTTGTAAGTCAATACGATTAGTTAAAAATGATTGTGTTATAAAGCATTTTTGTAGGGAACAGCTGATTTTTTTTTCATGATTTTAGGTTTGGTCCCATAGAGAAAGTTGTTCATAATGATGAGTACAACGACCCCTTTTCGGGTTTCTGGTGTTTTAAAAATAACCCTGTATAATAAGTTTATTTAAAAAATATCAAACATTTCCTGAACGTTATAACTTTTTACAAAGAAAATATTTTTATCGTGCTAAAAATCGTCCAAAATAGTAAAAAATGTATAGTAAGCATACAGTTTTTATTTTGACTCATTGTGATAAAATTCACACTCATTTTGACGAGTGCGCGTTTTGATAAGTGCTCAATTTGAGAAGTACTCTTTTTGAGAATTGCTATTTTGCGAAGTGCACATTTTGCGTTAAGTGCACAATTTGCGAAGTGCACAATCTGCGTCAAACCCTGAAGAGATAACAAAGCAAGTGCAAAAAATTGTACATACGGAAATAATCAGATATGAGATTACTTTACTTTTGACTTTTTTGCTGAATTGACTTCAATCTAGCGGGATCTTACGGGATCCTGGCATTCTGCATAGGTTATAGTTTTTTTGCGGCATTAAAAAATCGACAATACTTCGATCAGTAAAAATGACTTTAGATTTACCATAGTTCAAACTTTTACAGCCACGTATTTATGTTTATGCTGGAGCCGAAATGTCTCATGTGCGTGTAATTACATAAGCACTGACCCATCAAACTTGAACCAAAAAGAAATAATTATAAGTTATCCTAAAGTGCTCTTTAATATTTAAATTCGAAAGCCTGAATACGTCCCTGACTTTGCAACAATTGATTAAATAAATTGCTAGAAAACATTGTATATATATTTTGAATTTTATATAACTTAGTATTATTGTTTTTGAAGCGTTATTTCGAAGGCTACCTTTTCATAATGAAAATATTTTGTATCCTTGTATTTTTCGTGGCGGTGGTCTACGCAGATTTAGGTAAGTTTTAAAATAAAAAATTAAACTCATAATAACTTTGAAAGTTGTAATTTTTATTTAGAAATGTACTGTTTTTGTGTACATAAAAATAAATTAGAATACAATAAATATAATATGCTAGTTGACACCACCATCAATAATTGAAGTACCTAAGTACTTTTTTATGAGGTCATAAAAAAGGCAAGAGAGACACTTTAACAGGTGTCAAAGTGTCTCTCTTGCCTTCATTGGCCGAATTGAATGGAAACCTGCAAGAGCAAACGTGCTCGGGGCAGGAAGTCCGAACTTCCGTGATTGTCCTGATAGCCGTGGAAAAACTCTCCACTTCTCTAGCAAGTTAAGATTTTTTCATCAAGTATTTGAGTTTTTTTTAAATGACACTTATGGTTGTATTTTTCCAGATCCAATTTGTTTGCTGCCAGCAGAAACAGGAATGTGTCGTGCTTCCATTCCTAGGTACGTGTCCATTTGTTTTTAACCGACGTCAATACAGGAGGAGGTTCGCAAATGGTCGGAATCCTGTTATTTTTGTTTTTTTTTTATATTATGTATGTTCTCCGATTACTTGACATTCACATAATATGGTAAAAATCGTCAAATGAGTCCTTCCGCCCTGGGTAAAGCGAAAGGGACTGTCAGACTGTTACTGATTAAAAACCCACCCTGTTCCTTCTGTTGCCCTTTACGTTCCGGGGCTACGGTATCCTGTTAATCCCTAAGAGTATAAAGTTGACATAACATCATCATATCATCACGCCTGTAATCCCCGAAGGGTTAGGCAGATGTGTACCCATTAGTACACCCACATTTCGCCAGTTACGTATGAAGTCCCATTTAATAGGGGGCGAGCCTATTGCCGTCTACCGGGCACAAATTCAGACTCCGAGGCTCAGAAATTCCTGATGGAAAAACCCAATAATACTTTGCCCGATCTGTGAATCGAACCTAAGACCTCATGCTCAGCAGTCGCGCTTTGCGACCACTAGGCCAATAAGGCAGTCAATTAAAGTTTATTTGTATTTTTTCAGATATGCATACTACCCTGCTACTAGAAACTGTAGAAAATTTACATATGGCGGATGTCGCGGAAACGAGAACAATTTTCTTACTTTGAGGCAATGTGAAGAAACATGTCATACTTAAAGAAGTAAACTGTAGGTGAACTAGCACGAATATTTGTTTTATTTTATAACCTAAACTAGGGCTGCCGTCATCTAAACTGCCGACGCCGAACAAAAACATCAAAAACCCCGAACATTTGGGTGAAATGGAGTTTATTTACCGGACATCCCAGAAAAAAAATACAATAAAATTAATTAATCGGGATTCCACTGACATTCAAAGTGTCCTGGTTTCACCCGGACTCTTTTTGACAACCCCTTCCGGACGTGCCCCGGACGCCCTCTAAACTAGGATAAATCCGGGGAAATATGGCAGCCTTAACTGTAGGTGACCTAGCACGAATAATTGTTAAATTTTTATTTTTTAACAAAAACATACGATAAGCGTCTTTTTATTCCATAAATATTAATATATCACATAATTTTATTATACACTGAGGGAAGACATCTGACGGAAGACACGCCGCGTATCGTCAGTCGCGTAACGCAGAAACAGTCAAATAGATAATAAAATATCCAACAATACACACATAACCGATGATGCGTACTATTAAATAAATATGTAATATTAAAGATCTATATGTTTGAAACCTTAGTATGTTACTAGGTTTGTATGAAATGTTGTAGGTACGGCATAAACGCTTCTATTAATCTGTAAATACTCGCCTCTCTAATGGGTACACCTCTGACTAACCCTTCGGGGATTACAGGCGTGATGTTATGCAATAAGAATTTTTGTTACTAGTGTCCCAATTTAAATAAACTCTTTTAGTTCACATTGGCTAACACCCTTTAAGTACCTACTGAACCCTGAAAAACCTAAAAACGTAACACGATAAGTATTTTTTTCAATACAATTTAAATGAATTCTTTAATTAATGTATTTTTCAATTAGGTACTCTTGGGTTTCGATAAAGTTATTGCTTTCTTTATAAGTACCTAATAACATACAGCAAAATGAGGAACTAAAAATGTAAACATCTTCTGTACGTGTGTTTGTCACCTAACTGAACAATTTGTTACTAGTTTTTGCCCAAGACTTCATCCGCATAATAACGGGGGTGTGTAACGGTTGATATAATAACAAAAAATCTAACGTTCACTTGACCTAATTTCAGTTAATATAATTTTGTTTAATATAACGATCAGTTGAGATAATGAATTGTTGATATAATTTCATTTTATCTAATTTCTTATGATATAATTAACATTTCCTATAATGCACATTTGATATAATATTCATGTAGTATATTATTCATTTACTATAATATTCATAATCTCTAAGTAACTTTTAATATAATTAAGAAAATCTGATACGATTTTAAACGCCCGCTAGTATGGTGCTAGCAAAAATGCATCGCATAAGCATTAATTGCTACAAAAGTTTGCTTTTATGCATGAGGTGGGTAGACTATACACGAATTTATTATTTTTCTTACTGTCATACAGTTACAGCGAAATATTCATTGTGTGGCTATTGCAATCTCGATATTTGTTTTATATTTTATGTGTATTATTCCGAATGTTCATTTATAATATTTTTTTTAGTCCTAAAACATTTGCTAAAAATTAGGATTTAGTGACAAAAACGAATCGCTGTAAATCCGACTCCACGCAGTCTTGTTTGCCCTACCCCTAGAGTGTAATTTAAAATCGCGTAGGCGCGGAGGGGCGAGGCGGCCCGCGAGTTGAGGAGCAGGTGGTTGTAACCGCGTTTGGAAAGGGCTGGGGCTGCTTTTTGGCGGCTCCTGCCCAACCTCAGAGGACCAGGCGCCTCCTGCCGGAGGTTGTACGCGGGGGTCGTGCGGTCCATGGCCCTCTACGGGGCCCCTGTGTGGGCCCCCATCATCAGGCGGCGGCCACCAGCCAAGTTGGTCGCCTGCCAGAGGGTCATGGCCATCAGGATGATCCGGGGATACCGCACGGTCTCCGGCGAAGCGACAAACCTCCTTGCCGGATTACCGCCGTGGGATCTGGAGGCTACAGTCCTCCAGCGCGTCTACGAGTGGCGCGTGGACGCGCAGCTCCGGGGCGAAACCCCGCTGCCGCGGCAAATCGCGGCACTGCGGATCGAGCTCCGGTGCGATCTCATGGCGGAATGGAAGATGCGACTGTCGCAACCTAAGTTCGGGCACGCTGCAATCGCGGCGGTAAGACCCCTCTTTGAGGAGTGGCTGGAGAGGCGCCACGGCGTCCTCACCTTCCGGCTGACGCAGGTCCTCACCGGACAAGGTTGTTTCGGGAGGTTCCTGTGTCGGATTGCACGGGAGGAAACGCCCGGGTGTCACCACTGTGTGGACCGCCCGGAGGACACGGTGGAGCATACGGTGCAGGTTTGCCCCGCTTGGGCAGAGCACCGCCGTGTCCTCACGGAGGCGATAGGCGGCGGCGACCTCTCGCGTCCGGACCTGGTTCAGGCCATGCTCCGGAGCGAGAGGGAATGGGATGCAGTCACCTCCTTCTGCGAAGCAGTAATGCTAGCGAAGGAGGAGGCGGGCCGCGTGAGGGAGAGAACATCCTCCACCTCACGCCCCAGCCGCCGCGGGAGACGCCCAGGGCGTCGGACGTCGCGAGGCGACATCCGGCCACCGTAGGCGCTGGCTTGCGGACGGCGAGTAATGGGTAGCTCGCCGTCCGATCAAGGACCATGCCCGGGACGACGGCGCGTTCTGTTCGCGCGCGCCTCAAAGAGCTGTCAGCACAGGGACAGGGGCCCCAATAGGGGCCAAACGCCTGCCGGGGTTGCGGGACGTCTTAACAGGATACCGTGGCCCCGGAACGTAAAGGGCAACAGAAGGAACAGGGTGGTTTTTTAGTCAGTAAAAGTCTGACAGTCCCTTCCGCCCCACCCAGGACGGAAGGAGTCATCTGATGATTTTTACCACCTAAAAAAAAAAAAGGTGGTTGCCATCTGCGACGATAAACTCGCGTGGGACTGCCGGAGCCCCGCAGCACCGGAGCCGTGACAGAAACCATGCCTGCTGCATGTTGCATGCTTGCATGCTGCGTGCTTGCTTGCATGCTGCATGCTTGCTTGCATGCTGCGTGCTTGCTTGCATGCTGCATGCTTGCTTGCATGCTGCATGCTTGCTTGCCTGACGCCTGAGAGAAGTTCATAGCAAAAGCTAAGTTATAAGAAGCGAAGCGGGGCTCCGTCGACCATGCATAGAATATTTTAAGGTTTGGTTAGGTGCCATTTGAGTTAGGTTAGAACTGTGACCATTAAACATGAAAATTAGGTCAAAAGAACATTAGGTCAAATTAATGTTATATAAAAAGAATATTATACATATTGAAAATTATATAAAATGAACGTTATACTAAATGTTTTATATTAAATGAAAATTATATCATATGAAACATTAGGTCATATGAAATTAGGTTATATGATTTTATAGCATATGAAAATTATATCATGTGAACGTTATTTCAAGTGAAATTAGAGCATTTGTTATTATATCATACATTACACACCCTAATAACGGAGCCCCGTTTCATCCCCTTAAGGGACGAATTCTCTAAAACCCTTCTTAGTGGACGTCTACTAACTAAAAACGGTAACGGTTTTCGATATTCCGTGATTAGTGAGTGAATGACCTATCTCTTTTACATTATAGAGTAACACTCTCTCTATGATTTTCCTTATGGATCCCTAACTTTTTTTGAAAATATAATAATATTGCCTATGTTACTCATACACAACACAGTACACCCCAGCACAGTAGTTTTTGAGTTTATTCATTACAAACATACACACACACACCCCCCAAAATACAAATCTTTCCTCTTTATAATATTAGTGTAGATTACTTTTCTTTACTTACAGCGCCACGCTGAAGTTTCAAGTTAAACTGGTTTTTACTTATACTAAAGTCAATTTGTATTTTAACAATTTCAAGATTCTTGTCTATTGTACCTGATGTACTATTAATTTCCATAGTTATCGTGTTTGAACATTTATTTTGAAGTGTTCTAATTCTTGTTGATAATAGACAAACAACATTTATATCAGTTACGCAGGGCTGAGAGAGCAGGACTGTATTCAAATTAAAATAAAATAATACTAGCCTAAAATTGTTTCTTTAAGAGGGGTTTCTTCTCATATAGAGAAGGCACGAGCATTAATCACCACGCTTGCTTGTGATTTCAGACT
Organism: Hoplodrina blanda; assembly: GCA_949316365.1. Classification (NCBI taxonomy): domain Eukaryota; kingdom Metazoa; phylum Arthropoda; class Insecta; order Lepidoptera; family Noctuidae; genus Hoplodrina; species Hoplodrina blanda. Next base: position 3,876,166 of record OX438573.1, read on the forward strand.
TATGTTTACAATACTGAAGCCTCGATTGGCGCGGTTCGATTTTCGCACGTAACAAATGTTTGTAAGGCCCAAAACACACACAAGCGACGTAAGGCAGCAGGCGTGGAACAGGCGTGGCGCAGGCGTGCGCCGCTTCAAAACGATTTCATACAAAATGTATGCAGGCGACGTTTTTGAATTATACTGAAGCGACGCGGCGCAGACACGTCCGTGCCCGCTTCAGTATAATTCAAATATCTATAAATAAATGAAATCGTTTTGAAGCGGCGCACGTCTGCGCCACGCCTGTTCCACGCCTGCTGCCTTACGTCGCTTGTGTGTGTTTTGGGCCTATGACCTACAGATTGTTCCGGGTCTGGCTGTTTGTGTATGTGAGTTTTTATGTTTGTAAATGTACTCTCGATACAGGAGAAATTCATACCTATTGGACAACGTTATCAAAAAAATCTTAGTTTCAATCTGTCAAAAATATCTCAACTTTAATTTAGATAAACGTATCTACGATATAGGAGATATTTATAGAGAGGGGCAACGTTAAAAAAAACCTGACTTTTTTGCTGGATTGACTTCAATCTAGCGGGATCTTACGGGATCCTGGCATTCTGCATAGGTTATAGTTTTTTTGCGGCATTAAAAAATCGACAGTACTATACGGTCGATGTTATCGTTCAGTAATACGTTATAGTATTTCAATAGTGCTGTTTAATATTTAAATTCGGAAGCCTGAATACGTCCCTGACTTTGCAACAATTGATTAATATAAATTGCTAGAAAACATTGTATATATATTTTGGTTTTTATACAACTTAGTATTATTGTGTTTGAAGCGTTGTTTCGAAGGCTACCTTTTCATAATGAAAATATTTTGTATCCTTGTATTTTTCGTGGCGGTGGTCTACGCAGACATAAGTAAGTTTAAAAAAAAATTTAAACCCATAATTACTTTGAAAGTGTTTATTTAAAAATGTACTGTTTTTGTGTACATAAAAGTAAATTAGAATACAATAAATATAATAGGCTAGTTGACACCACCATCAATAATTGAAGTACTTTTTACACGACTGCGCGACGCAAAGGAGGGTAATGTGTTTATCAGTCTATGTATGTATGTATGTATGTTTGTTTCTATGTGGCGTTCTAGAGACCAAATGCGTAGGCCGATTTTGACAATTCTTACGTCAATCGATTCGTCTTAACCTTGCGAGTGTCACTAAAGACATGACAGTAATCAAAATTCACCACAGCGTCAACCAGACGCCATATTGTCAATATGAAAAAAAAAGTCGATGAACTATATGTCAAGTGAGGTGACGTTGAATAGGTATTTTAAAATCATCTTTAGGTTCCTTTTATCATTTTTCAGTTTAAATAATAGTTTAGGATATATATAACGATTTAAAGTTGTTTAACAAAACAATCATTCTTGCTAATTTTCTTACTTATTGATTTAAGTTTTTATTTCAAGTATAAACTACATTAGAAATTTAGGTACCATCTTATAACGAAGTCTATGAATCGTAACTAAAAAGTATAAAATAAAAAAATAATTTAAAGAAAAACAAAAAACCCGACTGCGTAAAAATTAATTAACTTAAAAAAAACTAAAAAGAAAGAAACAAGCCCAGTAGTTTAGAATTCTGTTAAGTAATACTAAATAACTACACAATTGAAATAGTTTTATAATCGATACTACACACATAAAACAAATCAAAAATTCTAATGCAGAACAGAACGACTCACAGTCGGGGCCCATTAAAATTTTACCAATAAAATCTTCCCAAGGGCGACTGTGAGTCGTTCTGTTCTGCATTAGAATTTTTGATTACAATATTTATTTATTTAAACTTTATAAACATGTAAAAAAATACACTGTACAAAGGCGGACTTAATTCCTTGGGCATTTCCAGTCTACCTTAGGGTGCAGAGACAAAACATAGTACGTGTACAGGTACAGAATATTCCCAAGATATAGTTGGAAAAGATTTTTTTCATCAAGTAAGTATTTGAGTTTTTTTTAAAATGACACTCAGGGTTGTATTTTTTCAGATCCAATTTGTTTGCTGCCAATAAAAACAGGACCGTGTCGTGATCACATTTCTAGGTACGTGTCCATTTGTTTTTAACCGACGTCAAAACAGGAGGAGGTTCGCAAATGGTCGGAATCCTGTTATTTTTGTTTTATTTTTTATATTATGTACCTATGTTCTCCGATTACTTGACATTCACATAATATGGTAAAAATCGTCAAATGAGTCCTTTCGCCCTGGGTGGAGCGGAAGGGACTGTCAGACTTTTACTGACTAAAAATTTAACCCACCCTGTTCCTTCTGTTGCCCTTTACGTTCCGGGGCCACGGTATCCTATTAATCCCTAAGAGTATAAAGTTGACATAACATCATCATATCATCACGCCTGTAATCCCTGAAGGGTTAGGCAGAGGTGTACCCATTAGTACACCCACATTTCGCTAGTTACGTTTAAGTCCCATTTAATAAGGGGCGAGCCTATTGCCGTCAACCAGGCACAAATTCAGACTCCGAGGCTCAGAAATTCCTGATGGAAAAACCCAATAATACTTTGCCCGATCTGTCAATCGAACCTAAGACCTCATGCTCAGCAGTCGCGCTTTGCGACCACTAGACCAGCGAGGCAGTCAATTAAAGTTTATTTGTATTTTTTCAGATATGCATACGACCGTACTTTTGAAAACTGTACAAAATTTGTCTATGGCGGATGTGGCGGAAACAAGAACAATTTTCGTACTTTGTGGGAATGTTACGAAACATGTTATACTTAAAGAAGTAAACTGTAGGTGAACTAGCACGAATATTTGTTTTATTTTATAACCTAAACTAGGGCTGCCGTCATCTAAACTCCCGACGCCGGACAAAAACATCAAAATACCCGGATATTTGGGTGAAATTGAGTTTTTTTACCGGACAACCCAGAAAAAAAAATACAATAAAATTTAATTAACCTTTAAGTATGGACGTCATTTTTTCTTAACACTACTGTGGACGTGGAGTCTCACAGGCTCCTATATGCACACACATTTTTGTGAGGAATTTGATATTAGATCACTTTAAATCTGACTGAATATTAAAGTTATGTGATTTAGCAATAAAATAATGTGCTTATATAATCAACTTTTATTTAATAAATTATAGAAATGTTAGAAATCAAAAATTATGGGACTTTTTAGTTTAAATCTACTCAGGTTACATTTTTAGGTATTAAAAACAGCCAAACTTATTCCTATAACAAAATGAGTCTTTTTTTCTCAAAATATAATGTATAAGAAACCAAAAACACAAAACACCTACTTCAGGTAACAAATATAAAAAATTTTGACAACAGTCTAGTAACGGCAATTTTTTGGCAGTCAGTGCACAAAGATCTAGCACATTGGGAACACACACCTGGTCCTGATCTTGGGCCTGACCTTCATCATTGTCACTTTCAAGATTTTGTATCAGTTTGGACTCCAATATAAAAAAAATCATCAATGTTCTCGTCATTGACAGACTGACCCGAAGCTAACACTAACTCACTCACTTCTGTTCGAAAGAAGGATCTTCTGCACGCAGTTTTTCTTGCAGGGCCCTGAATAGACCTTACTGACCAGGCTTTATTGTTTTTTGACATTTTGTATTACAAAATCCGAAACAGACATAATCGCCCCTACAAATATATCGTAGGGCAACAATGGACGTGTAGCCTGACAGGCTCCGGTCAATATTTTGATAGTCATTACTTACGTGACATTCATCGGAAGACGCAACCATCTCCCTCGTTGGTAGTTTTACAACTAAAACAAAAGCTACTGAGCTGCTCAATCCCAGGAATTGGGGGGAAGTAGGTGAAACTAAGAAACCGAAAACATCGAGTAGCCTGTGAGACTCCACGTCCATACTTAAAGGTTAATCGGGATTCCATTAAAAGTGTCCTGGTGTCATCCGGACTCTTTTTGACAACCCCTTCCGGACGCCCTCTAAACTAGGACAAATCCGGGGCAAACCTGGACGGATGGCGGCCCTAACTGTAGGTGACCTACACCTAGCACGAATAATTGTTAAATTTTTATTTTTTAACCTAAACATACGATAAGCGTCTTTTTATTCCATAAATATTAATATATCACATAATTTTATTTTACACTGAAAGTCGGTACACATCTGACGGAAGATACGCCGCGTAGATCGTCAGTCGCGTAACGCAGAAACAGTCAAATAGATAATAAAATATCCAACCATACACACGTAACCGATGATGCGTACTATTAAATAAACATTTAATATTAAAGATCTTTATGTTTGAAACCTTAGTAGGTATGTTACTAGGTTTGTATGAAATATTGTAGGTACGGCGTAAACGCTTCTATTAATCTGTAAATACTGACCTTTCTAATGGGTACGCCTCTGACTAACCCTTCGGGGATTACAGGCGTGATGTTATGCAATAAGAATTTTTGTTACTAGTGTCCCAATTTAAATAAACTCTCTTGGTTCCCGTTGGCTAACACCCTATAAGTACTGAACCCTGAAAAACCCAAAAACGTAACACGATAAGTATTTTCATTACAATTTAAATTACTTAATTCTTTAATGTATTTTTCAATTAGGTATGTACTCTTGGATTTCGATAAAGTTATTGCTTTTTTTATAAGTACCTATTAACATATTGCATACAGCAAAATGAGGAACTAAAAATGTAAACATCTTAGTATGTATAAAAATCTTCTGTACGTGTGTTTGTCACCTAACTCCTGCTAAACGGCTGGAAGAATTTGTTACTAGTTTTTGTCCAAGATTTCGTCCGCATAAATATCGGACCCCCGTTTCATCCCCTTAGGGGTCGAATTCTCTAAAACCCTTCTTAGTGGACGTCTACTAACTAAAAACGGTAACGGTTTTCGATATTCCGTGATTAGTGAGTGAATGACCTATCGCTTTTACATTATAGAGTAACACTCTCTCTATGATTTTCCTTATGGATCCCTACCTTTTTTTGAAAATATAATATTGCCTATGTTACTCATACACAACACAGTACAGCACAGCACAGTCGTTTTTGAGTTTATTCATTACAAACATACACACACACACCCCCCAAAATACAAATCTTTCCTCTTTATAATATTAGTGTAGATTACTTTTCTTTACTTACAGCGCCACGCTGAAGTTTCAAGTTAAACTGGTTTTTACTTACACTAAAGTCAATTTGTATTTTTACAATTTCAAGATTCTTGTCTATTGTACCTGATGTACTATTAATTTCCATAGTTATCGTGTTTGAACATTTATTTTGAGGTGTTCTAATTCTTGTTGATAATAGACAAACAACATTTATATCAGTTACGCAGGGCTGAGAGAGCAGGGCTGTATTCAAATTAAAATAAAATAATACTAGCCTAAAATTGTTTCTTTAAGGGGGGTTTCTTCTCATATAGAGAAGGCACGAGCATTAATCACCACGCTTGCTTGTGATTTCAGACTTATGTTTACAATACTGAAGCCTCGATTGGCGCGGTTCGATTTCCGCACGTAACAAATGTTTGTAAGGCCCAAAACACACACAAGCGACGTAAGGCAGCAGGCGTGGAACAGGCGTGGCGCAGGCGTGTGCCGCTTCAAAACGATTTCATACAAAATTTAGGCAGGCGATTTTTGAATTATACTGAAGCGACGCGGCGCAGACACGCCCGTGCCCGCTTCAGTATAATTCAAATACGTCGCCTGCATACATTTTGTATGAAATCGTTTTGAAGCGGCGCACGTCTGCGCCACGCCTGTTCCACGCCTGCTGCCTTACGTCGCTTGTGTGTGTTTTGGGCCTATGACCTACAGATTGTTCCGGGTCTGGCTGTTTGTGTATGTGAGTTTTTATGTTTGTAAATGTACTCTCGATACAGGAGAAATTTATAGTATGGGACAACGTTATGAAAAAAAATCTTAGTTTCAATCTGTCAAAAATATCTCTACTTTAATTTAGATAAACGTATCTACGTTATAGGCGAAATTTATAGAGAGGGGCAACGTTAAAAAACACCTGACGTTGTTTTACTGGATTGACTTCAATCTAGCGGGATCTTACGGGATCCTGGCATTCTGCATAGGTTATAGTTTTTTTGCGGCATTAAAAAATCGACAATACTATACGGTCGATGTTATCGTTCAGTAATACGTTATAGTATTTCAATAGTGCTGTTTAATATTTAAATTCGGAAGCCTGAATACGTCCCTGACTTTGCAACAATTGATTAATATAAATTGCTAGAAAACATTGTATATATATTTTGGTTTTTATACAACTTAGTATTATTGTGTTTGAAGCGTTGTTTCGAAGGCTATCTTTTCATAATGAGAATATTTTGTATCCTTGTATTTTTCGTGGCGGTGGTCTATGCAGACATAAGTAAGTTTAAAAATAAAAATTTAAACTCATACCTAATTACTTTGAAAGTGTTTATTTAAAAATGTACTGTTTTTGTGTACATAAAAATAAATTAGAATACAATGTAATAGGCTAGTTGACACCACCATCAATAATTGAAGTACTTTTTTTATGACCTGTCAAAACGCGATTCTTCCATAGATTTTGTATGGCAATACCGGCCTGTGACGTCACTTATTTGGCAACTCAACTGTCCAACTATTTATTGATTTCATAGCCACAAAAATCCAATATGACAGTAAATTGAAAATTAATCGGGTTTTCAGGGCTAAAATAAAGCGTCTTTTTGAAGAAGTTATGTCTTGGAATTATTGGTTAATGGTGTGAACAACCCAATTAAAAAAAACCCCGCAGTTCAGCTTGTGGCAAGCTGTTGGGCAGTAGTACCTCCACGGATCTGATCTCCTAGGAGAAGTCTTGTTTCTCATTTCTGGCTTGCCTTTATTCGCCGGCTAGAGTGAACACTGACGAGGAACAGAGCTCCCACCTCTCTCTTTCCTTCATTGGCCGGTTTGAGTGGAAACCTGCAAGAGCAAACGTGGTCAGGGGAAGGAAGTATTCCCGTAAGGCGCTAAGATCTTGACCGTACTTCCGTGATTGTCCTGATAGCCGTGGAATACCTCTCCACTCCTCAAGCACGTAAAGATATGTTGTCCCCTTGTTGCTACGTCACTACGTGCTGGCGATTGTTTTAGGGGACCCATTTAGTGAGTGTGCAAGTCACCCCCTGCCATTTTATCCGTGTATACAGACATTGGTCATGCAGGGTCCATAGACACTTCATAGTTTCAGGTCGAGGACGAGGACATGGACAACTGTTTCTCCCATATTGTCCAAACCAGTTGGAATACAGGTCTTACCGTAGTCTAACTGGTTTGGACAATATTTATTTACAATATTATAAACTTTATGCACATGTAAAAAAATACACTGTACAAAGGCGGACTTGATGTTTTGGGCATTTTCTACCAATCTATCTTAGGTTGCAGAGGACGGCGAGTGATGGGTAGCTCGCCGTCCGATCAAGGACCAGGCCCGGGGCGACGGCGCGTTCTGTTTCACCCGCGCCTCAAAGACCTGTCAGCACAGGGTCAAACGCCTGCCGGGGTTGCGGGACATCTTAACAGGATACCGTGGCCCCGGAACGTAAAGGGCAACAGGGCAATAAGGAACAGGGTGGTTTTTTAGTCAATAAAAGTCTGACAGTCCCTTCCACCCACCCAGGGCGGAAGGGAAATCAAATGAGTCTGACAGACTCATTTGATGATTTTTACCACCTCAAAAAAAAGGGTGCAGAGACAAAACATAGTACGTGCACAGGTACAGAATATACCATAGATATAGTTGGAAAAGACTTTTTTCATCAAGTAGTTGAGTTTTTTTTTAAATGACACTTAGGGTTGTATTTTTTCAGATCCAATTTGTTTGCTGCCCGCAGAAACAGGACCGTGTCGTGCTTACTTTTGTAGGTACGTGTCCATTTGTTTTTAACCGACATCATAACAGGAGGAGGTTCGCAAATCCTGATATTTTTGTTTTTTATGTATGTTCTCCGATTACTCGACATTGACAACCGCCGGCATAAGTTAGTCAATCGGATTTTGATTTGTACTGCATCCCTAAGAGTATAAAGTTGTCATAACATCATCATATCATCACGCCTGTAATCCCCGAAGGGTTAGGCAGAGGTGTACCCATTAGTACACACACATTTCGCCAGTTACTTACGTTTAAGTCCCATTTAATATGGGGCGAGCGTATTGCCATCAACCGAACACAAATTCGGACTCCGAGGCTCAGAAATTCCTGATGGAAAAACCCAATAACACTTAGCCCGACCTGGGAATCGAACCCAAGACCTCATTAGGCCAATGAGGCAGTCAATATTTTTTTTTTTTCAGATATGCATTCAACTGTACTACTGGAAACTGTGAAAAATTTACCTATGGCGGATGCGGCGGAAACAGCAACAATTTTCGTACTTTGAGGAAATGTTGCGAAACATGTTATACTTAAAGAAGTAAACTGTAGGTGAACTAGCACGAATATTTGTTTTATTTTATAACCTAAACTAGGGCTGCCGTCATCTAAACTCCCGACGCCGGACAAAAACATCAAAATCCCCGGATATTTGGGTGAAATTGAGTTTTTTTACCGGACAACCCAGAAAAAAAAATACAATAAAATTTAATTAATCGGGATTCCATTAAAAGTGTCCTGGTGTCATCCGGACTCTTTTTGACAACCCCTTCCGGACGCCCTCTAAACTAGGACAAATCCGGGGAAAACCTGGACGGATGGCGGCCCTAACTGTAGGTGACCTACACCTAGCACGAATAATTGTTTTTTATTTTTTAACCTAAACATACTTTAATCCGTCTTTTTACTCCATAAATAGTAATATATCACATTATATTGTACACTAAGGGTCGGTACATATCTGACGTAAGATACGTCGCGTATCGTTAGTCGCGTAGCGCAAGAACAGTCAAATAGATAATAAAATATCCAACCATACACACAACCGATGATGCGTACTATTAAATAAATATTTAATATTAAAGATCTATATGTTTGAAACCTTAGTAGGTATGTTACTAGGTTTGTATGAAATATTGTAGGTCTGTACGGCGTAAACGCTTCTATTAATCTGTAAATACTGGCCTCTCTAATGGGTACACCTCTGACTAACACTTCGGGGATTACAGGCGTGATGTTATGCAATAAGAATTTTTGTTACGAGTGTCCCAATTTAAATAAACTCTTTTAGTTCACATTGGCTAACACCCTTTAAGTACCTACTGAACCCTGAAAAACCTAAAAACGTAACACGATAAGTATTTTTTTCATTACAATTTAAATGAATTCTTTAATGTATTTTTCAATTAGGTACTCTTGGGTTTCGATAAAGTTATTGCTTTCTTTATAAGTACCTAATAACATACAGCAAAATGAGGAACTAAAAATGTAAACATCTTTTGTACGTGTGTTTGTCACCTAACTGAACAATTTGTTACTAGTTTTTGCCCAAGACTTCATCCGCATAATAACGGAGCCCCGTTTCATCCCCTTAAGGGACGAATTCTCTAAAACCCTTCTTAGTGGACGTCTACTAACTAAAAACGGTAACGGTTTTCGATATTCCGTGATTAGTGAGTGAATGACCTATCTCTTTTACATTATAGAGTAACACTCTTTCTATGATTTTCCTTATGGATCCCTAACTTTTTTTGAAAATATAATAATATTGCCTATGTTACTCATACACAACACAGTACACCCCAGCACAGTAGTTTTTGAGATTATTCATTACAAACATACACACACACCCCCCCCCCCAAAATACAAATCTTTCCTCTTTATAATATTAGTGTAGATTAAGTATTTATTTTACTTAATCTTTACTTACAACGCCACGCTGAAGTTTCAAGTTAAACTGGTTTTTACTTACACTAAAGTCAATTTGTATTTATAATTTCAAGATTCTTGTCTATTGTACCTGATGTACTATTAATTTCCATAGTTATCGTGTTTGAGCATTTATTTTGAGGTGTTCTAATTCTTGTTGATAATAGACAAACAACATTTATATCAGTTACGCAGGGCTGAGAGAGCAGGGCTGTATTCAAATTAAAATAAAATAATAGTAGCCTAAAATTGTTTCTTTAAGGGAGGTTTCTTCTCATATAGAGAAGGCACGAGCACTAATCACCACGCTTGCTTGTGATTTTGAAATTCAAAAGTCTGAACTTATGTTTACGATTAAATACTGAAGCCTTGATTGGCGCAGTGGCTAAGCAGCTGCGTTGCATATCGCGGGTTCGATTCCGGCACGGAAAAAATGATTGTATGACCTGCAGATTGTTCCAGGTCTGGCTGTTTGTGTATTGTGAGTTTGTATGTTTGTAAATGCACTCACGATAAAGGTGAAATTCATAGTATGGGACAACGTTATAAAAAAAATCTTAGTTTCAATCTGTCAAAAATGTCTCAACTTTAATTTAGATAAACGTATCTACGTTACAGGCGAAATTTATAAAGAGGGGCAACGTTAAAAAACACCTGACGTTGTTTTACTGGATTGACTTCAATCTAGCGGGATCTTACGGGATCCTGGCATTCTGCATAGGTTATAGTTTTTTTGCGGCATTAAAAAATCGACAGTACTATACGGTCGATGTTATCGTTCAGTAATACGTTATAGTATTTCAATAGTGCTGTTTAATATTTAAATTCGGAAGCCCGAATACGTCCCTGACTTTGCAACAATTGATTAATATAAATTGCTAGAAAACATTGTATATATATTTTGGTTTTTATACAACTTAGTATTATTGTGTTTGAAACGTTGTTTCGAAGGCTACCTTTTCATAATGAAAATATTTTGTATCCTTGTATTTTTCGTGGCGGTGGTCTATGCAGACATAAGTAAGTTTAAAAATAAAAATTTAAACTCATACCTAATTACTTTAAAAGTGTTTATTTAAAAATGTACTGTTTTTGTGTACATAAAAATAAATTAGAATACAATAAATATACGTAATAGGCTAGTTGACACCACCATCAATAATTTAAGTATTTTTTTTATGACCTGTCAAAACGCGATTCTTTCATAGATTTTGTATGGCAATACCGGCCTGTGACGTCACTTATTTGGCAACTCAACTGTCCAACTATTTATTGATTTCATAGCCACAAAAATCCAATATGACAGTAAATTGAAAATTAATCGGGTTTTTAGGGCAAAAAGCGGCTTTTTGAAGAAGTTATGTCTTGGAATTATTGGTTAATGGTGTGAACAACCAAATTAAAAAAAACCCCGCAGTTCAGCTTGTGGCAAGCTGTTGGGCAGTAGTACCTCCACGGATCTGATCTCCTGGGAGAAGTCTTGTTTCTCATTTCTGGCTTGCCTTTATTCGCCGGCTAGAGTGAACACTGACGAGGAACAGAGCTCCCACCTCTCTCTTTCCTTCATTGGCCGGTTTGAGTGGAAACCTGCAAGAGCAAACGTGGTCAGGGGAAGGAAGTATTCCCGTAAGGCGCTGAGATCTTGACCGTACTTCCAGGATTGTCCTGATAGCCGTGGAAAGCCACTCCTCAAGCACGTCAAGATATGTTGCCCCCTTGTCGCTACGTCACTACGTGCTCGCGATTGTTTTAGGGGACCCATTTAGTGAGTGTGCAAGTTACCCCCTGCCATTTTATCCGTGTATACAGACATTGGTCAGGCAGGGTCCATAGACACTTCATAGTTTCAGGTCGAGGACGAGGACATGGACAACTGTTTCTCCCATATTGTCCAAACCAGTTGGAATACAGGTCTTACCGTAGTCTAACTGGTTTGGACAATATTTATTTACAATATTATAAACTTTATGCACATGTAAAAAAAATACACTGTACAAAGGCGGACTTGATGTTTTGGGCATTTTCTACCAATCTATCTTAGGTTGCAGAGGACGGCGAGTGATGGGTAGCTCGCCGTCCGATCAAGGACCAGGCCCGGGGCGACGGCGCGTTCTGTTTCACGCGCGCCTCAAAAACCTGTCAGCACAGGGTCAAACGCCTGCCGGGGTTGCGGGACGTCTTAACAGGATACCGTAGCCCCGGAACGTAAAGGGCAACAGAAGGAACAGGGTGGTTTTTTAGTCAATAAAAGTCTGACAGTCCCTTCCACCCACCCAGGGCGGAAGGACTCATTTGATGATTTTTACCACCTCAAAAAAAAAAGGGTGCAGAGACAAAACATAGTACGTGCACAGGTACAGAATATACCATAGATATAGTTGGAAAAGATTTTTTTCAACAAGTATTTGAGTTTTTCTAAAATGACACTTAGGGTTGTATTTTTTCAGATCCAATTTGTTTGCTGCCAGCAGAAACAGGACTGTGTCGTGCTTACATTCCTAGGTACGTGTCCATTTGTTTTTAACCGACATCAAAACAGGAGGAGGTTCGCAAATCCTGATATTTTTGTTTTTTTTTATGTATGTTCTCCGATTACTCGACATTGACAACCGCCGGCATAAGTTAGTCAATCGGATTTTGATTTGTACTGCATCCCTAAGAGTATAAAGTTGACATAACATCATCACATCATCACGCCTGTAATCCCCGAAGGGTTAGGCAGAGGTGTGCCCATTAGTACACCCACATTTGGTCAGTTTAAGTTTAAGTCCCATTTAATAGGGGGCGAGCCTATTGCCGTCAATCGGGCACAAATTCAGACTCCGAGGCTTAGAAATTCCTGATGGAAAAACCCAATAACACTTAGCCCGACCTGGGAATTGAACCCAAGACCTCACTAGGCCAATGAGGCAGTAAATATTTTTTTTTTTTCAGATATGCATTCAACTGTACTACTGGAAACTGTGAAAAATTTACCTATGGCGGATGCGGCGGAAACAGCAACAATTTTCGTACATTGAGGAAATGTTGCGAAACATGTTATACTTAAAGAAGTAAACTGTAGGTGAACTAGCACGAATATTTGTTTTATTTTATAATCCAAACTAGGACTGCCATCATCTAAATTGCCGACACCGGACAAAAACATCAAAAACCCCGGACATTTGGGTGAAATAGAGGTTTTTTACCGGACATCCCAGAAAAAAAAAATTACAATAAAAATGTATTTAATCGGATTTGCAACCGATTGAGCTGAAATTTCGCATGCACATTTAGTTTGGATGACAATGCATGGTGAGTTAAGTGACGTCATTCTAATCCAATATGGCGGACCAGAAAAGATGGCGGACTAGTTATTTTGTGCACTCCCATGATATAGGTATCAAATGAAAGGGTTTGCTGAGAAGAATACGTGACAGTAAATTATAAAATTTTGCTTATAAAACTGCATTTTAAAGAACAATGGGAAAATTTGTATGGACCTTGTCCCCAGAAGTGTAGCACTACGGGCCATGGGTAAAAAAATAGGTGTTATTCTAAATAACAAATTACTGAAAGAAATTAAAAAAAAACAAATGTATAAAAGTGGAAAAAAAAATGTTTTTCTTATTTATTTTTATTTTAGACTTCTCTTTATGATTACCATTTTTATGATTATTATAATTATTATTTATGCATGTATTGCGTGCTCAGAAAAATATTTCTTTCTTTCTATCTTTAAGGATTGAATAACTTTTTTCGCTTACCTTTGACACATTGACTTCCACACAATAAAATTCTGTATTTTTTATGCTCTTTCATTGATATAAATATGAGACAACGTGCTGCAAGGGTGGAGACGCTTTTTCCCAATGTTCTTTAAAATTATGTATTAACAATATAACAATTATTGTAGGTACTTAAATCAATAAATAAATAAATCGGTTAACAAATTCAAAATCCAATTATTTCTGCAATATTTTAACTTAAATATACGTCTAAATAAATCGTACTAGGCGTCTACTGAAACTATGAATTTGATAACATTAAAAAGCGTTAACATGATAGTAAGTAACTGTTTTTCTTTTTGAAGTGAAAACTTCTTTAGCGGCTTTGAGCACTTTTTCTGTAATGGGTATAAAATCTTAAACTCGCGTCAGGACACGTGCGCGTCAGGACACGTGACCTGATCGAAAAAGCGTAAGACGGATGGAGAGTAGACAGCTATCCCCTCTCTACGGCGCGGCGAAAATGTATGCCTGGGCCTACTGTTTCATTTAGACAGCGCAGGGCGCTTGCGCGAATGTTCGTGTATGTTAAACGTAAACGTAAACGTAAACGTTAATAATCAAGTTTTCACTTCTGCCGGCACTCCCGGAGTGCAACCCGTTTTTTTCTTTTGTTTATTTAAGTACTGCAATGTAGATACATAAACGGACCCAGTCACGGGCAAAAACTAGTCTGTAAATAAAATACTTAAATACACTGGTGGTCCACGTCTTTGCTGATCTCTGCGCCCTTCATTTTGAAAACCCTTTACCTGGTACGGTCGGGGTCATAAGTGAAGTAGCAATCTACAAAGCAAATCGATTGACGCTTTGGTTAAACTTACGACCTTTCGACGTCGTGTGCGAATTTTGAGGTGTACGTTGGTAGTGTGTTATTACGTTCAAAAGTGCCCTATAATGGCCAAATTAAATATATGATTTGACTTTGACTTTAACTTTCAATACATCACTTATACACATAGATGTAGGTACGGCCTGTACCGCGTGTTCACAGCAATTTAAACCACAGCAATTTAAACCTTAGCATGCTACTGCCACAGGGACGGGGCCCCAATAGGGGCCAAACGCCTGCCGGGGTTGCGGGACGTCTTAACAGGATACCGTGGCCCCAGAACGCAAAGGGCAACAGAAGGAACAGGGTGGTTTTCTAGTCAGTAAAAGTCTGACAGTCATTTGATGATTTTTACAACCTAAAAAAAAAAAAAAAAGCATGCTACTGCACTTATGACCCCGACCGTACCTAAAGGTCGCGGCAAACCTCTGGATGCGGGCACCGTAGCACCGGTCATTGTGGCTATCTTTAGGGGAGGCCTATTATCCAGTAGTGGACGTCTTTCGGCTGATATGATGATGAAAATATAAAATATCAAATTAAATACTGTATAGGGATCGTTCCGTACCTCGGAAAGCACGTTAAGCTGTTGGTCCCGGCTGTCATACGTGGTCAAAGTCAAAGTCAAATCATTTATTTCAATTAGGCCATTACAAGGCACTTTTGACACGTCATACACAAAAGAAAAAGGACCGAATTGAATCTAGTTGCCCCTTCCAAAAGGTAGTTTTGTATGGTTCTCCATACGAGAGTATGTATGGAGTTTCTTGCCCATTCTTCTCAATGGGCAAAAAACTCCATACGTACCTACTCTTTTAAAAACAATGTTTACAATATTTGAATACAGAATCATTAGTGGCACGTGAACGCAATGTACCTTATTTAATACTACTAAATCTAATCTATATCCTTATAAATACTACAAAACTACTAAATCATACACTAGCACTTAAAAAGGAGCGGAGGCGGAGGTGGATCTTTGACAGTCGTTACGGGTCGTCAGAAACCCAGGAGTCTGACAACCAGTCTGACCAAGGGGTATCGTATTACCCAGTTACTGGGTTGTGGAGGTCAGATAGGCAGTCGCTCCATGTAAAATACTGGTATTCAGCTGCATCCGGTTAGACTGGAAGCCGACCCCAACGTAGTTGGGAAAAGGCTAGGCAGATGATGATAGGGTATCATGAACTGGTTGAGAGCAAAAGAACTGACTACATTTATTACATAAATTATTCAAGATCTAAGATCTCGCCCCCCTTTACATGGGACTTAAACATGACTGGCGAAATGTGGGTGTAGGTACTAATGGGTACACCTCTGCCTAACCCTTCGGGGATTACAGGCGTGATGTTATGTTATCTAAGATAGCTTTTTAGAATTAACATGACTATCTTAGCTATTAACGTGTTTAGTCTAGCTTAACAAATAATATCACAAAATAAATTCACAAAAAAACCAAGTCTAGTGCGAGTTGGACTCGCGGGCTAAGGGTTCCGTACCATGAAAAAGAGGTACATAACATAAACTCACGCCTCTTTCCCATGGGGGTAGGCAGAAACCACAGACCGCCACCTGCTACGATCCTTACATAATCCTTTCGCCTCATCTACGTTCATACATCTCGTCATACAAGCACGCCGGTTACGAGTACTCCGCACCTGACCTTTCTGAAGAACCTCACCAACAAGGTCAGTGTAGGTCTACCTAGGGTGACCCCTCCCTGCGTTGCCACTCACCTCTGCCATATAAATACCTTTTGTTAATCGTCTTTCACTCATCCTCTCAACATGACCGAACCATCTAAGCATACCCTTTTCTATCTTTGTCACTACATCCACTTTCAATCCGCAACGGTCCCGTATAACCTCATTCCTCACTCTATCGTTCAAAGTTACACCACACATACTCCGCAAGGAACGCATTTCCACAGCATTAATCCTACTCTCATGCCTCCTTTGAAGAGGTTTCAATATTTTATAACTGAAATTCACTTCAACAAATTCTATAACAAACAATTGAATTTTGTATGAAACAAGTATTGTAGGGGAATGTAATCTATATTAATTACTAACTGACTCGGCCACTCGTTGCTGTGGCTTGAAGTAAGTATATTGAGGTAAATAATCGAGATAAAAACTATCCTATCTTTTAAGTTTGACCAAATTACACACAGTACTTAAGTCATGTTTCATAAAAAATGGTTGAGTAGTTTCGGAGTTCATCCCGGACAAACAACGTGATGCGTTATTTATATATATATTAAGATGTAATCTAAAAAAACCTGGTTTAAGCAAAGACTTTGTTTCATAATAAGGCGGTTTTAGTTTACGTTTTCTGACACCCTTAAGTACTGAACCCTAAAAAAGCCAAAAACGTAACACGATAAGAATTTTTGTTACAATTTAAATGAATTCTTTAATGTATTTTTTTTTCAATTACTCTTGGATTTCGATAAAGTTATTGCCTTCTTTATATTTGCATGCGGAAAAATTAGGAACTAGACTAAAATTTGAACATAAACTGCATATAATCCATACTAATATTATAAATGCGAAAGTGTATCTGTCTGTCTATCTGTTACCATCTTACGCTTAAACCGCTGAATCGATTTTGATGAAATTTGGCATGGAGATAGTTTAAGATCCGAGGAAGGACATAGGATAGTTTTCATTCCGGAAATCACCCCCTAAGGCGGTGAAAAGGGGGTGGAAGTTAAGTTTGTATGCAAGTACGATATAAACAAGTTCCACGCGGACGTAGTCAAAGCTAGTTATATATATTTTTGTACATACACACACAGACATTATTGCCTTTTTCCCATGGGGGTAGGCGGAAACCACAGAACGCCACCTGCTACGATCCTTACGTACTCCTTTCGCCTCGTCCACGTTCGTACATCTGGTCATACAAGCCTCCTTGCGTTGCCAGTTTTCCACTCACATCTGCCATATAAAATTCCTTTTGTAATCCTCTTTTAATTTCCTTTATTTTGATACCCAACTCGATAGGTTTGGTATTTTTTTTTTTACTTTTTACTATTTCGCGCCAAATATCCGCCATTTTGTTTTTTTTTTTTCAAACACCTATCTAAGGACAGTTGGGTATTTAAGACGTAGGTATATAACGAAATCTTAACTGTCGAAATCCATCCAGCTGCTTGGAAGATACGATGTAATAATAATTAATATTTTAAAACAATTGTTTATAAAAACAAGCTTTAATTTTAAATTATTACAATGTTGAATATTGGACATTGTATTGTCACCAGAACCAAAGGTGTATGCAAAATTTCAGCTCAATCGGATATCAACAAAGGGTCGAAAAATGGTTTTCAAATTTTGAAACGACAACTTATTTACATACATACTTACATACGAACAGTGCAAGCTAAATAAAAGCTTATAAAAAAAAATACGAACAAAGACCCATTCATACATTTAATAACCCTTCCTTGGCATCCGGATAAAAATAATGTACCTACTGCATTTTACACTGGGTCACAAAGCGCGACTGCCGAACATGAGGTCTTGGGTTCGATTCCCTGGTCGGGAAAAGTGTAATTAAATAAATAAATAAATATCTTGGGACAACTCACACACGGCCATCTGATCCCAAACTAAGCAGAGCTTGTATTATGGTAACCAGACAACTGATATACATACTTATATAATTTATAAATACATACATATTATAGATAAATTACACCCAGACACAGAACCAACAATTATGCTCATCACACAAAGTTTGCCCTGGGTGGGAATCGAACCCACTACCTCCGGCTTTGCAGTCAGGGTCACTAACCACTAGACCAACGAGGCAGTCAATTAAGTTTTTACATCAGGAATTTCTCAGTAGCAGCCTCGGAGTCCAGATTTGTGCCCGGTTGATGGCAATAGGCTCGCCCCTATTACTGGGGACTTAAAAATAACTGGCGAAATGTGGGTGTACTAATGGGTACACCTCTGCCTAATCCTTATGCTTTGTGTATGTGTGCATTTTACAAAAATTAAAAACACTTTTCTCAGTTTCAAGTTAAACTGGTTTTTTTTTTACAATTAAGTTAATTGAAATTTGGAAAAACAGTTAAGTACTTTAAGATTGTTGTTTATTGTGGTCGATGTACTATTAATTTCCATACTTATCATGTTTGCAGGACAATTATTTTGTAGCGTTCCAATTCTTGTTGATAGGTAATAGACGAAACAACATTTTGTATATCAGTTAGTATTGAGCAGGGCTGTATTTAAATTAAAATAAATAATTATAATAATCCTCGAAGGGTTACACAGAGTTGTACCCATTAGAAAACTCACATTTCGCCAGTTATGTTTAAGTCCCATGTATTAGGAGCGAGCCTATTGCCATCAACCCGGCACAAATGCAGACTCCAAGGCTGCTGCTGAGAAATTCCTGATGGAAAAACCCAATAACTCTTTGGCCAATCCGGGAAACGAAACCATGATATAAAATTATATGATACCTATTATTAAGCCTCCGTTATCCGTCTGTCCGTTCATCCGTCTGTCAGCGTGCCGTATCTCATGAACCGTAATAGCTAGAGAGTTGAAATTTTCACAGAATGCGTATTTTTATTGCCGCTATACCAAAAAGGGAGGGGTCACCCTAGGAAGACCTACACTGACCTTATTGATGAGGTTCTTCAGAAAGGTCAGGTGATGAACGTAGATGAGGCGAAAGGAGTATGTAAGGATCGTAGCAGGTGGCGTTCTGTGGTTTCTGCCTACCCCCATGGGAAAAAGGCGTGAGTTTATGTATGTATGCTATACCAACAAATAATAAAAATAAATAAAAGTTAAAATTTAAAGACATATTGTTTTTTTTTGCGTTTTTGACTTGATATGAAACTCTTTCTGTGGTTTTTAAAGTATAACTTCGGTTGTCTTAATGCGTACCTGACATTATGCAATGCAAATTAGTTATCTAATATATAAATGACTAGAAAATATTCTAAAGAAGTCTTGTTTGTTAAGCTACCTTCTCATAATGAAACAATTTTGTTTTCTTGTATTTTTCATAGCGGCAGTCGATGCAGCTATCGGTGAGTTTAAAAGTAATAATTTCAGGGCAAATTCGGGACATCGACAAGACCTCTTCACATGACCAGAGGGCTGGCCCTTTCATATTCATTTATTAGCATACCATAATGTGTATCATAGATGTTACATAAGGCTTCAAGCTAAGGTGCAGTTATAGACCCTGTTAGGGCACAGCAATATTAGGTATTAACTAAAATTAAAAACTAGAGAAAAAAAAACAAAAAAAAAAAATAGAAAATATTTTTGTTTTTAATTTAGTTTTTAATATGTGTGTGAACTTCTTTCTTGGGCGAAAAAAACAGCATTGCCAATACAACCTGGCAATGCTGCCAGCCTTTTGGGCAATTGCCCCATTGACGACGATTTTTGCTGCTCTTCGAATCTTCTTTTCTTTTTTATAAATTGTACATACTTTGTAATTTTATTATCCATACATATATGAAAAAGTACTGTCCGTCTGTTTTATACGCTTTCACGACTAAACCACTAAACCGATTTTGATGAAATTTGGTACGAGGTAAGTTTGAACTTCAAGGAAGGACAGGCTACTTTTTATTCCGCGTCTTTGCCTGCTCAATGTGGCATGCATTTTATTTTTCTAGGTTATTTTTTTTTTTCAGAACCAATTTGTATGCAGCCCGTTGATAGAGGTGTGTGTCTGGCTTTATTTCCTAGGTACGTTTCCATTCAGTTTAGCTAGATTTTAAGAAAGAAAGAAAGTAAAAATGTTTAATATTGACACAGACCATGTGCACACAAAAATAATAATAAAAAACAAAAATAACAAAAACCTTTTTTTTGTGCACAAGATCTGTGTCAATAAACATTTTTTGTTTCTTTCTAATTTTGTTAACATTGGCAGAAATCGTCACGTAAGGCAAAAGCGTTATGCCTCCTCCAACAGATCTGTCCTCTCTGTCACTACTTTCTATTGTCTATGGGTGTCAGGAACTTAGTTTCTAACGGGGGATTCCCGACAGTACAATTTTGTTTTTTTTTTCATTATTTTGTTTTCTTTTTATTTCTTTTTTTATTCAGATATGCATACAACTACTGTACTACTGGAAAGTGTGAAGAGTTCATCTATGGTGGATGCGGTGGAAATGAGAACAATTTTCTGACTGCGCAGGAGTGTTACAAAGCGTGTCATGCTTAAAGAAGTACTGTAGGCGATCTGGTATGAATAGTTTTGACGTATCGTAACGTTAACATATTGTAAGTGATTTTGTCGGTCCGATTAAACTGTCAGTCCGACCTAATGTGAAACAAGCCTAACTGACCGATTCCATGACAATCCAAAAGTGCCTAAGTATATTGGTCAAAATGAAATAAATGTTTTGACTGACTTGTGATAAATCTAGTATTCTTAATCCACAAAGTTATCGACACTTTAACGTCAAAATTATTTGTGCTGGACGAGACCTGCTAAAACAATCAATTTGAGAACATTATATAGTTAACAAACTGGTCTGTTTTTTTATTACACTATAGGTACCTATTTATTGACAGTTAAAAAAAAATTAAAATACTTTCTCCTGCCTGCAACTTTGTCCGTGTCAAAAATGACAATTTTTTTCACGAGAATTCTACAGATTTGTAAGATAAAAAGCAATTTTAATTCAAACTACCCCCGTACCAAATTTCATCAATATCGGTTCGGTAGTTTAGTCATGAAAACGTAACAGACAGAGTTAGGTACTTTCGCATTTATAATAATTATGACGAGATGACGAGATGTATGAACGTAGATGAGGCGAAAGGAGTATGTAAGGATCGTAGCAGGTGCCGTTCTGTGGTTTCTACCTACCCCAATGGGAAAAGTCGTGAGTTTATGTATGTATGTATGTTATAATATTGACAGAATTACTTTTGCATTTTATAATACTTATTGGTATGTTTATTATAAAAAATATTTTTTTATGTTTATTATCCTGTATAGTATTTCAATAAATTGCACTTTAACGTAAAAATTCGAAAGCCTGAATACGTCCCTGACTTTGCAGCAATTGTTTGATATAAAATGCTAGAAAACATTGTATATATATTTTAGTTTTAATACAATTTAGTATTATTGTGTTTGAAGCGTTGTTTCGAAGGCAACCTTTTCATAATGAAAATATTTTGTATCTTTGTATTTTTCGTGGCGGTGGTCTACGCAGCCATAGGTAAGTTTCAATACTCTATACCTTTATTGCTTTTCTATATGTATTCTTATGTGGTAACTTATACAGGAAGATTTTTTTATCAGGTTCCAAATTTTAATATCATGATGTTTATTGAAAGTAACAAAATACGTGTTTTTTCCTTTAGTATCACTTAGTGCTAAAATGTTAAGATAATTATAGCATCACATAGTTGTCATAAAAGAGTAAATGTTTGTGTAAGTGACCAATGTGACCATGCCCCCAAACATTGATAACAATCAAAACATAAGTGGCAATACTTTCACGGGCCGTCAAATGGGAAAGGTATGTCGTATTCCGGATATAACAATATTTTATTTAGAAAATTTTACTTATATACCAATTTTTTTTAAATGGAGTCTTTGAAAGATACCTACATGCCAAAAAAAAATTGAAACGAGATAAAAAAGTCTTCCTGTATAATTGAGATCATTATGGACCCTGTCGGGCACAGCAAAAGGGTAGTAGTAGTTTAAAATATTACTTTGAAAATTGTAATGTTTATTTAAAAATGTGCTGTTTTTTAACCGACGAAAAAACGGAGGAGGTTCTCAAGTCGACGCGTATATACAACGTGTAACGTTAAATGCGCAAAACCTCAGACACCCCAACTGATTTTTAATTAAAACGACCTATTTCAGAGAAAAAAAAACAATAAAACAAAAGTAAAGGTTTTATGTGCTGATTTAGTTTGACTGGCAATTCTGATCGTTTCTTGCGTCTGCGACGACGCTCTATCGAGGGAGAAGTCGTCACCGGGCCGCTGCGCGCCGGATGGCTTGACCTACTAATAAATAGACGCGGCAACGTTTTTAATGCAGATTTTTTGAAAAATGTGACCTATATTAAAAAGTGGTTCAATTGATTCTGTTCGTTATTCTGATCAAACTATTTTCAGGTTTTGCGCATTTAACGTTACACGTTGTATATTTAATAATGCGCATAACTTTTTACGGAGTAGTCCGAAATTGATAATTCTTTTTTTATTGGAAAGGGAGATGAGTTGTCGTGATGGCCCAGTGGTTAAGGCGCCCGCTTCTTATGCTTGAGGTTGTGGGTTCAAATCCGGGCAAGTGCCAATGTGACTTTTTCAATTCATATATGTACTTTCTAAAGTTTATCTTGGACATCACTGACATCGGTGAAGGAAAACATCGTGAGGAAACCTGGACTTATACCAGCCTATTACTGACCCACTTAAACCATGTCAGAGGCGGTATAGAAATTCTGACACTAGGGTGTGTGGGGTCGTAAGACCTTACTGCCCACACGATAAAGAAAGAATTGGAAAGGATATATCCCAAAGTGGTTCCCATATAAATATTGCAATGATCTGATCATGAACTTCGAACATATGTTACGGACCTCCTCGTAGGATCACAGCAGAACTGTCGTAACAAGTAAAACTGCTTTGTTTATACGTGTAGTCGATGACTGACTGAAGGAAGAGGGGGGTACGTCAACTCCTCTCCTACCACTGTCCAAAATTAAATATTTCGTGTGAGATACTGTTTGAAAACGCTTTTTGTAAGGATTTCAAACATTAACGACAAGCACTACTAAAGTGAATTTTTTTTTTTACAAAAATTGCAGCCGCCTTCAAAAACTAAAAAAAAACAAAACTTTAATTTTGGAAGTCGGTGGCAGTACCTACATAACAACAAACAAAACCAAAGCCGTCGATTTCCAAAACTAAAGTTATTTATTATTTTGTAGTTTTTGAAGGCGATTGTCCTTTTTGTAAAAAAGTTCTTTTTGTGTACACTCACACCACTACGCGCCGCTACCTCAGGTCCGGTTGAATGGGGGGGGGGAAGGACTTGGACAACTGTCCCTCCATATTGCCCAACGGGACTTACCATATAGTCCAACTGATTTGGACAATATAGTTGGAAAAGGTTTTTTTTATGAAGTACTTGAGATTAATTACAATTACTCTTAGGGTTGTATTTTTTCAGATCCAATTTGTATGCAGCCAGCAGAAACAGGACCATGTCGAGCTAACTTTTGTAGGTACGTGTCCATTTATTTTTAACCGACATCGAAACAGGAGGAGGTTCGCAAATGGTCGGAATCCTTTTATTTTTGGTTTTTCTTTATGAATTTTCTCCGATTATTTGACATTGACAACCGCCGGCATAAATTAGTCAATAAATTAAAGGTCACATAAAAAAACGTTCACGCCTGTAATCACTGAAGAGTTAGGCAGAGGTGTATCTATTAGTAGGTACACCCACATTTCGCCAGTTATGTTTTTTAAGTCCCATTTAATAGGGGGCGAGCCTATTGCCGTCAACCGGGCACAAATCCAGACTCCGAGGCTCAGATATTCCTGATGGAAAAGCCCACACTGACACGACACACACTACACACACTGACACTGACACTTTGCCCGACCCGAGTGATGCGTAGCTCGCCGTCCGATCAAGGACCAGGCTCGGGGCACGGTTCACGCGCGCCTTAAAGAGCTGTCAGCACAAGGACGGGGGGCCAAACGCCTGCCGGGGTCGCGGGACGTCTTAACAGGATACCGTGGCCCCGGAACGCATAGGGCAACAGAAGGAACAGGGTAGTTTTTTAGTCAGCAGAAGTCTGACAGTCCCTGCCGCCCCACCCAGAGCGGAAGGACTCATGTGATGATTTTTACCACTCAAAAAAAAAAATGCTTAGCAGTCGCGCGTCTCGACCACTAGACCAATGAGGCAGTCAATTTAAGTTTTTTTTTTTTTCAGATATGCATACAACTGTACTACTGGAAAGTGTGAAACATTTACCTATGGCGGATGTGGTGGAAACGAGAACAATTTTCGTACTATGAAGGAGTGTTCATGCAAATGTCATTCTTAAAGAAGTTAACTGTAGGTGACTTAGCACGAATATTTGACAGGTCTTTTTTATTTCCGCCCCTTTCTTGTTTTATTGGACAGAAAAAGATAGAAATAGTCTAATTTTAGTTTAGTTTCATTTTATTTTTTGGTTTTGTATTTTTTTATTGTACTTTCATACATTGTAATTTTAACTTAAAAATACGTCTAAATAAATCGTGCTAGGCGTCTACTGAAACTATGAATTTGATAACATTAAAAAGCGTTAACAAGATAGTAACTGTTTTTCTTTTTTCTTCTGTTTATTTATGTACTTATGTATATACAGGGTAATGGAAAATTTACCCGAAACCTAAAAAGGGGTCATTGTACTCATCATTATGAACAACTTTTACTATGGGACCAATCTTGAAATCATGAAAAAAAAAACCAGCTGATACGATCACGACGATCGACGATCTTGTTGTGTAGCATTTTTGTAGGGATCAGCAGATTTTTTTTTTAATTATTTCAAGGTTGGTCCCATAGTAAAAGTTGTTCATAATGATGAGTACATTGACCCCTTTTCAGGTTTCGGGTATATTTTCAATGACCCTGTATAATATGGGGGTTACACGGCGCGCAAATACGAGAGCCGTGCGAGGCTCGGCGCGTGATTCGACGCGCCACGCGCCGTTTAAAAAAACAGCCAACGTTCGGCGCGGCTCGGCACGGCTCGGGATAGGTTTGAACGATCCCTCGTGCCGTCGCGTCGTGTAAGCGACTAGGCTTTTTTTTTTAGGTGGTTTAAATCATCAAATGAGTCCTTCCGCCCTGGGTGGGGCGGAAGGCACTGTCAGACTTTTACTGACTAAAAAACCACCCTGTTCCTTCTGTTGCCACGGTATCCTGTTAAGACGTCCCGCAACCCCGGCAGGCGTTTGGCCCCGTTGGGGCCCCGTCCATGTGCTGACAACTCTTTGAGGCGCGCGCGAACAGAACGCGCCGTCGCGTCGACCCGGGCATGGTCCTTGATCGGACAGCGAGCTACCCATTACTCGCCGTCCGCAAGCCCGCGCCTACGGTGGCCGGATGTCGCCTCGCGACGTACGGCGCCCTGGGCGTCTCCCGCGGCGGCTGGGGCGTGAGGTGGAGGGTGCGTTCGGATTTAGGCTATCCGCACCTACACGGATGGCGCGGCTCGGTCACCCCGCGCCGTGTAACCGCACCTATATTTTTACAAAATTTTAAAGTTCGGTTGCACAGTTCTGTTCCTATTCATAACCGGCGTGTTTGTATGACGAGATGTATGAACGTAGATGAGGCGAAAGGAGTATGCAAGGATCGTAGCAGGTGGCGTTCTGAGGTTTCTGTCTACCCTCATAACAAAAAGGCTCGAGTTTATGTATGTATGTAAAATTACATAAATTGATGTGAATTTTCCAAAATTCACCCCCAATCGAATGAAACGGGAGTCCAAAGTTTGTATGGAGAGTCATAGAGAGAATTAACACGAGCGAAGCTGATAGCAAAACCTAGTAAATACATAAGACAGAAGCTGTTAATAAATTAAAAGTATAAGCAAAAACACATAACATCACGCCTGTAATCCAGAGGGTTAGGCAGAGGTGCACCCATTGGTACACCCACATTTCGCCAGTTAAGTCGCATGTAACAGGGGGCGAGCACAGCCATCAATCGGGCACAAATCCAGACTCCGAGGCTGCTACTGAGAAATTCCTAATGGAAAATCCCAATAACACTTTGCCCGACCTGGGAATCGGACCCAAGACCTCATGCTCAGCAGTCGCGCTCAACAAATTAAACAAATGTGTAAAGCAAAACCAAAAGCAAATAAGCATAAAAAATAAAGAGAGAATGAAATACAAATTACGTCATAATGTTTGCAAATGGCGTTGAATCTGTCAGCATAAGGTAAACGTGTGAGGGACAGCTTGAATTGCATTTATAGCGCAGACGTATTCGCTTCCTGAAGTGAGTGCATGCCTTTATACTGGGAAACTGTCACACCGAAGCGTAGCGTAGCATATCGCAACATACAAAATGACAATTATTTATTTATTTAAACTTTATGCAACAAAAAAAGTACAAAGGCGAACTTAATGCCTTAGGCATTCTCTACCAGTCAACCAAAGGTGGTGAAGAGGTAAAATAACAGGTGCAAGAAATTGTACATGAGTGAAGAAATTATAACAGATGTAAAAAGATACATTGCGATCATTTTTTATTTCTGGACAATATCTGGGTACCGGTGGGGTACCGAAGGGTTAGGCAAGTGCACCTATTAGTACACCCACATTTCGCCAGTTATGTTTAAGTCCCATGTAATAGAGGGCCAGCCTATTGCCATCAACCGAGCACAAATCCAGACTCCGAGGCTGCTACTGAGAAATTCCTGATGGTAAAACCTAAAAATACTTTTCTCGATTTGGGAATCGAACCCATTACCTCATGCTCTACAGTCGACAATACAAGCCTTTGTACCTATAATGTATTTTGTTTTACATTATGTGCATAAATTGTATAAATACATAAATAAAAGGACAGTGTTGTAGAACATCTCAGACTAAGCAATAGAAAAATCGATACCGTTCGGTCTGATAGGCATCCAGCGCCAGAACACCGGAAACATCCTGTATACGCTATGTACAGGTTGTTCTAACATATTTTTCAGTGTTCATCTTTGAACGGAACTTCTATTTGACTTCACGATTACATTTCAATTGGAATTCTGCTTATTTCGCAAAGAAATGCATGTTTATGAATGTTTTTATCATGGAAAGAATTATGTGTCTTTTGCACCGGTTGATGATTAAAATATTTTTGCCACAACCAACGCCATCGGTTAGTCAAAATTGCAAAGAGGTTGCATCCGACCTGCGGATTGGTTTTGGATGAAGCTTATACGCCCTTCCAACCCTCCTTCCTCCCTTCTTCGTCATGACTGCCTTGTTGGTGTAGTGGTCGCAAAACGCGACTGCTGAGCATGAGTTCTTGGGTTCGATTCCCAGGTCGGGCAAAGTGTTATTGGGTTTTTTCATCAAGAATTTCTCAGTGGCAGCCTCGGAGTCTGGATTTGTGCCCGGTTGACGGCAATAAGCTCGCTCTCTATTACATGTGACTTGAACGTAACTGGCGAAATGTGGGTGTACTAATGGGTGCACCTGTGCCTTACCCTTTGGAGATTACAGTTTGGTCTTCTAAATTACAAATTAAAATATTATTGAGGTTATTTAAACTTAAATCTAACAGGCATCACTGAATTTTATAAAAAACCTTAACTGGGTCGGTCCTAGGCAAGTCAATGCTCTGAAATATCAACAACGTCAACCCTCCACGGCTCGTGTGTGTGTTTGTATGCGCATGTGTAGTTATATGTGGGTGCAAAAGTGCGTGAGTGATGTGTGTGTGTGCAAGAGGGGAGCTAGCCTCGTTAAGAATGACTGGAGTGCGTTTCCATTGATTTGCGATGGCATTTTACAACACCATAATATTGCCTGTCGTCTGGGAAAGAAAGAGTAGATATCTGTTTATTGCCAAAACGTACCTAGAGCAACAAAGATTGACGTAATTCATCATAACATCACGCCTGTAATCCCCGAATGGTTAGGCAGAGGTGTACCCATTAGCACACCTACATTTCGCTAGTTATGTTTAAGTCCCATGTAATAGGGGCGAGCCTATTGCCATCAACCGGGCACAAATCCAGACTCCGAGGCTGCTACTGAGAAATTCCTGATGGAAAAACCCAGTAACACTTTGCGCGACCTGGAAATCTAACCGGAGACTTCACGCTCAGCAGTAGTGCTTTGCGATTACTAGACTAACGAAGCAGTAGTGGTTGTATTTTTATTGTATCCGATATCTGCGCAGGCGCAATGGACACAGTATCTAGTCTTGAAAAGTGCGGGAGGCCTACACAGCCATGTACCTAGATGCTTAAAACCTAGCCTTGTGTACTAAGCTTTATATACGGGCTATATGATTAGAAAGTACCTACATTATTTACTTATATTTTCTTTCATTGAATAAAATAGAAGTAATTATTTTATATATATTTGTGAAGTTTGTTGAGATTAATTAATGGTTGGTTTGAATATTATGGGCGCCTTGTTTGGTTGAAAATAGAGTTCATATTGGCTTGGTGATCTTATGTAGGGAAACATAGTATGTTACAAAGTTATTCTGGATATTCTGACACGCTAAGATGTTTTTTTTTACGATTTTATGATGAGATGAGTTTGAGTTAGAGTGTTGTGAGTTTTTTTTTTGAGATGAGTTACGTCCGTTGCGGATTAAAAGAGGATGTAGTGACAAAGATAGAAAAGGGTATGCTTAGATGGTTCGGTCATGCTGAGAGGATGAGTGAAAGACGATTAACAAAAGGTATTTAAGATGGCAGAGGTGAGTCGCAACGCAGGGAGGGGTCGCCCTAGGAAGACCTATGCTGACCTTATTGGTTAGGTTCTTCAGAAAGGTCAGGTGCGGAGTACTCGTAATCGGCGTGCTTGTATGACGAGATGTATGAACGTGGACGAGGCGAAAGGAGTATGTAAGGATCGTAGCAGGTGGCGTTCTGTGGTTTCTGCCTACCCACATGGGAAAAAGGCGTGAGTTTATGTATGTGAGATAAGTACAGTCAATAAAAGAGTGTCTAGTGCCCTGTTGCAATGGTGGACCGCCGATTTAAAGAAGGTGGGGCGGGCAGCGGATGGATGCGGTCTGCCCAAGACCGGGAAGGTTGGCGCTCTTTGGGGGAGGCCTACGTTCAGCAGTGGACGGCCATTGGCTGATATGATAATGATGATGATTGCTAGATACAAGATGTGTAATAGTATACAAGATGTCACATTAAGCTTAAAGGTAAAGTATAGTTATCGACCCAGTTAAGGCACAGCAACATAGTAAGTAATAATAAATTAAATTATTTAATGTATTGTTAGGAGATTCCTTTCTCAGGAGCCGTGGCCACCGGTAGCTTGGACCCTGTTCCCGATGCCCGGTGGGCTACATTTTTTATATTTTTAAATGTTTTTATGTTTTTTATATTAATATTTAAAAATGTAATTTATATGTATAAAAAATAAATAAATGAGAATTAAATTAAATTAAAAACTGAAATGTAAAATCTTAAAGAAAACAACTATTACGAATTAAAAGTTACAGCTAGATATTAATTATAAAATTAATTCTAAAAATAAAATAATAAAGTAAAAAACAAATTACAAATACACACTTATAGATAGATACACAAATACAAAAATAGATAGTAAACATATTTGGCATATTATTTATCCCGGGAATGTGTACCCTTGGGATAATAGTTCAACTTACCTTAACGGACAGCTACTTTTTGCGCAAGCGACGCCGCGGGCAGAAGCTAGTATTTTAATAAATAAGGCCTGATTACACACAGGCTAGTGTTTTAATTACTTACTGACGCATTTTATAACTTATCTCATGATTTTAGGCTCGCCACACACGTGCGATTTTTGCGACGGCCATTTTGTACTTAGATAATACTACATATTATTCACTTTCATTTAATTAAACACTAGCCTATGCCCGCGATTTCGTTCGCGTGATTGTCGGTTAACACGGGTTTTTTTTTCATCCTGGATAATAAAAAACGAAAATCTCGGAACTCTAATTCTTTTTCTAAACTTGTTACTCTTTTTAACAGCTATTTGCCAGTAAAAGTTCCATTAAAATTGGTCCAGCCGTTTCGTAGATTACCCAGAACAAATAGTCAGACAAAAATTTCATGTACAATACATTAAGTATGTAGTAAAAAGGTATTATTTTGACATTCCAAACAGATTATTCAATTTTATTTATTTGTATAAATTATAATTTATTATCTACAGAATTAAATAAAATGTAAAATAATAAACTGATACTAAAACTCATTTTCGCACAATAAAAAAAAAGAATAATAAAGGAAAAAAAAAATCGCGAACATGCGTTCCTAATTCAAACGCATACGCGCGCAATATTATAAATACGCACACATAGACGACCCATTGAGTGGTACGCGTGAAAATTCACGCCAGCACGTTACGCGCTTTTTTTTAATTACAACCCTACGGCGCTATTGTTGCACAACCCTAGTGGGAGGGGATCTAGGTGTAGGGTTGTCGACTAACGTTTAGAAGAGAATAATTATATTGTGATTTAATTATGATGACATTTTATGTATTTTTACACTTTAATCTATATTTCACGGTCATTGACAGGTATCGTTTATTTAATTTGTTAACGCCATGCCCCATCACTAGCCAGCCGGCCGGCCGCCGGCCGCCATGACCGCGCGCGAGCAGACGCGCCCCCGCTACAGACTTCACTCCGCTACAGAGCGCGCTCGCAACAACACGTATTTTTACGTAATCTATTTACCGCGAAACAGTGTTCACCATCACCAGTTTACCTTTACTTGACTATAATCTTCAATATAGTTTGTTATGTTACATACCATCAAGCAGTTTTAATCGATAATCCGACTAATACTTACTACCTAACGAATCATTCACAAGAAAAATCAAATTCCACAAGAAGTATAATCAACAACAAATTTATTTCTGACTTTTTATTGTCGCACAAAAATGTAATTAACAAAACAAAACACAAAAAAACACATAAATAACACACAAATACAAACAATAACACATAAATACATAACACATAGGCATAGCCACATAATTATCTACATAATGTAAAAGGAACTGCATAATACAGGCTGTTTTTTTTTTTTTTTAGGTGGTAAAAATCATCAAATGACTCCTTCCGCCCTGGGTGGGGCGGAAGGGACTGTCAGACTTTTACTGACTAAAAAACCACCCTGTTCCTTCTGTTGCCCTTTACGTTCCGGGGCCACGGTATCCTGTTAAGACGTCCCGCAACCCCGGCAGGCGTTTGGCCCCTATTGGGGCCCCGTCCCTGTGCTGACAGCTCTTTGAGGCGCGCGCGAACAGAACGCGCCGTCGACCCGGGCATGGTCCTTGATCGGACGGCGAGCTACCCATTACTCGCCGTCCGCAAGCCCGCGCCTACGGTGGCCGGATGTCGTCTCTCGACGTCCGACGCCCTGGGCGTCTCCCGCGGCGGCTGGGGCGTGAGGTGGAGGATGTTCTCTCCCTCACGCGGGCCCGCCTCCTCCTTCGCTAGCATTACTGCTTCGCAGAAGGAGGAGACTGCATCCCATTCCCTCTCGCCCCGGAGCATGGCCTGAACCAGGCCCGGGCGCGAGAGGTCGCCGCCGCCTATCGCCTCCGTGAGGACACGGCGGTGCTCTGCCCAAGCAGGGCAAACCTGCACCGTATGCTCCACCGTGTCCTCCGGGCAATACAGGCTGATGGCTCAATAATTTGGTGAATGGCGCATTGAGTATTATTTGCATTTATTATTAGGGCTTTGAATATATAATATTAGCTTCCGCCCTCGACTTCGTCCGCGTCAAAGTGGATTTCTTCATACAAAGTTTGATCCCCCTTTTCATCGCCTTAGGGGGTGAATTTTGAGAAATCCTTTCTTAGAGGTCTACTAACTATAAGCTACCTCCCTGCCAAATATCATCTTAATACGTCAAGCAGTTCTCGATATTTCGTGATGAGTGAGTGATCTTTCGTTGTAATTAAAATTTTCGTTGATTACCAAAAATCATTGACTACATTGATGTGGTGGTCGCAAGAACGACTGCTGAGTGTGATTGATTCCTACAAAAGGCAAATAAATGCTTTTTATAATTTATATAAGTACTTTTAAATTTGCTCACACATTAGATCTGTAAGTATTTAACGTTAAACTTAAACTTTAAACTCTACCATAGTCAGGTAAAAATATTTCAAAACAAAACTTCGACGCGACAGCCCTGTGTTACATTTTATCGAACTGTGGGTTCGTCAAAGAGCGTACTGCTGTACCACGGTAATATAGAAATACACGCAGTCACCCGTATTCATAGTCTTTACTTAGAGCTGAAATTAATTTCACACTTTTATAGCAGGGCAATATAAGATGACAGGTGAAGTGCGACGCGATTTTGAGCAGCAGTAAATCACCTGTCACCTACACATAATTTGCTGTTCTTTTTTGTAAAAATCTCCCTCGATTATTTTGATGCAGTGAACTCTGATACTATTGCAATTGGCAGCTCACTGTGACTTGTGAATCTGTAGGTTAATTTAGGTCTGCTGGGGAGCGGTGAATGCTTATGCGTATCCCACACTCCTGGCCGTAGGCAGAGGTGGTACACTGCGGTGGCTTCAGTTGGTAAGAGTCCAGCACGCCTCTCCGCCATCCCCGCGACGGAAGAAATCCATGAGGATTTCCACGGCGTACACAAAAAAAAAAGGTTAATTTAGGTGAAGTAAGCTTGAGGTGATCTATTCGCCTAAAGTTTACTTCACCTACATATTTATTGAGGGAGGCTTTCTACATAGAATAGCTCTGCTGTCCTTTAGATTAGGAAAGACTTTAGTACTTACCTACCTTCGTTGTTAGACACTTTAAGACCGTTTAAATATTGGAAGTAGTAGAGCAAAGTATTGATCTAAAATGAATCCGTTCTTTTACTTTACGAGAAAAGGTTTTTTGATCCTACTCATTGCCCGAAGATTCCTATAAATCGTTAACAAAGCACTAAGAACCTGGTATGTACAACAGCAATTAATTTAACCATAGTTTAAATGAGCAGTCAAATAGGTTCCATTGGCAGTACGCCAAGTCATTCCTACTGGATAGACAGTAAAAGTGTGTTTACGTTAACACATTTAGGCTACGATTAACTCCTCAATTAGGGAGTACACTCATCATAGCAAATGCTTTGATTATGACAATACAAAAGAGAATCCATTGCATTAAATATATG